>OY728145.1:2073479284-2075979284 GCA_963277665.1 Viscum album
ACCAAGTTTTCATATACCCAATGGAATATTCTAGATGTTATGAAAAGCATAGTAGGATACCACTACGAATCCATATATCTCTTTTATTAATGAATAAAATGATTCTAGTTTGGAAAAAGTATTGTGAAAAACAATTTTTTGGGGAAAAATTATATAAAACATTTGGTTTTCAAATATCAGTTCAAGAAAATTAGTTATAGCTATATTTTTTGCATATATTTTATGGTATTTTATTGTATTGATTCTTATATCTAAATGATTAATGATGTCAATATTGGGATTTCTTGACATGTTTTATGTATTATGTAAAGATATAATTAATGCATGAAAAAAGGTGAAAAGAGGAAAATATTAGAGAAAAATGAAACTTCATGCTATGATCTTAACTAGTGGCACCACAATAGATTTTTTAGGATTATCATGGATCACTTTCAAGGCACAAAACTAATGAACCCAGGAAACAGAGACTTCCAAAGAATGAAAATGACATTACACATCATGTAACAGTTACATGACGTGTAATGGTGAATGTGGTGAAAAGTAAATGGAATGAATTGAAATATTGCATAATTGAAATTTAAAAATTGTCTGATGTACATACACATGGTGTAAATTCCCTAATGGGATTTTAACACCTGTATTTATCATATCTTCAAATTTGGATAGCATATTTGATGTGAGGCAGGCCCCAACCCACCGTTGGACCATTCCTTTATGTAATTGATTAATTCTAGATCCTAAATGAAGACTATAAATAGAGAGTTATCCTACTTCAATTTGGGATCCAGATCCATCGGAGACGAAATCTAGAGCGAGAAGCTACATTGTGCAAGTCCCTCCCCAAGTTCTTCTCTTTTTCTTTATGATTTCATATTATTTTCTACATCCGTATTATTATCTCATCCTTAGGACGAGGGGGGTAAAACATCCTTTTTGAAAGGTAATGTAATTGAAGTGGGAAGGTGTTTTTGGATTGATTTCTTTTCAATTATTCATTCATTTGGTTTGCATGATTTCTATCTTCAAACATTAAATCCTCTTTTTTTTCCATGAGTATAAATAATTAAATCTATATGTTACCATAAAATTTAGAAACATAAAACCCTAATGAAGGCATGAAAATTTTCAACTTTAGGGGATATCATTTTTAAATATGGTATCGGAAAAAACATGATTCATTGAAATCCCACATTATTAGACCAAGGGAAACAAGGTATTTATGTGTTGAAGAGGGGATACCATTACCATTTGAAATTAATCATTTAAACATTGACATCGATCATGAATTAATAAACCTATTTTCTTAAATACAATTTCACCTGAACCCTGAAATTACAAAATCATGTTGTGTTTCAAAATATGTTTCAATCCAATCAATTAATCTACTACGGTTTAGTGTTTCTTTTTTATAAAATAATATCAAACCAATTTTTTCTCACCAAATTCACTGAATTAATAAAATTAAATTTTTTAAAACCCTAATAAAAATAATTTTACTATCTCTGTGGATCGATCTCAACATAATTCTAATACTAGATGTTAATTAATTAAGTATCATAGGTGAGTTTTATAAAAAAAATTCATTAACCCATGTAGAATTAACAACACCCTCTTGGCCTATCAATGAGTGACAAGGAAAATAAAATAATAAATATTAATTGAGTGTAACAAGGGACAACCAATTATAAAAATAAAACAATTCATAAGAATAATATAATGTTAAGCCATAATAATCTCAAACATATGTTCAACGTAGAAAAGATCTGACCATTAAGATCTAGGTTACTGAAAATTTTTAATGGGACTCTAGAAAACTTTTGTGAGCCTAAAAAACTATAAAACATTGGCCTCTCATGTAATACCCATAAAAAACCTATCAAGATTTATTATTAAATATTTGATAGTACCCATCTCAAACCAACATACCCAAGGTCTCTATTAATGTTGGGTTCCCTATACCCAACTATACAGTTATTTTCGATTACCTCTTTGTGTATATAGTTATATTTGCATAATTTACACTTAACACTATAGTGTATCCATTTATTCATCTATTATTTAATGGTAATGTCCATAGATTAATTATCATATCAAAAGGTTATAGTAGATCCCAAGCTATAATGAGAACATTGAGATACTATAACATTAATATTAAATATATGTCATTTGTTCTAGATAGATCACACTAACTGAACATACTTTATGTTTGACTATAAGGTGTTGGGGATCATAAAAATTGAGACCTCATCTCATAAAGATGACACTTGGTTATCTCTAGTAGGCTAGATCATGAGAACATACCCCCCAATAAGAACACCCCATTTTTAGGTGTTAGTGGTTGTTCCTATCTACCAACATATGTATTGGTATCATAATTTGAGATCATTATCAATTTGTTCCATTTTATCATATACTTTGATTCATGAAAAAACCATGATAATGAAATCATGTATAACTATCTTGTGTTGGGTGCATCATTAGGGGTATGGAATTTGTTGAATGATCAAGATAGAATTTGTCACAGATGAGTTGAGAAGGTAATATAACATGGGCCTGGTTAACTAGGATGGTAGTACCTTTATAAATATTTGAACAAGGGATTCAAAGGAAAATTGGTCAAGTTAGATCAACAAATAAAAAAGTAATACAAGATTATGACACAGGTGTGCATCCTAGTTTATAAGATATAATAATATAATGATATTATATTACACAGTGTGTGTTCATAGGTTATTTGTCATTTATATGATTACTCATTATTTATTTAGGGGCCTTAATGGTTTGTGAGGCTCGACTCTTAGTCTATGAATACTATTCACTACAATTTAAATAAGGTCCTATAGGGTCACAAACAAGGGCATATTCAAAAATATACCTTATTATGAAAAATATGTATATGAGACATGGTGGGCCCTACCACGGGTTTTGAGATATGTCCAAGTATGTACGATCACCAAAGGAATAAATACATTCATATTATTTTAGTTAAGACTAATTTGTACGTAATTTATTTATTAAATGTATTTACAGATATTAATGTAAATACATGGAAAATGTTATATGAATTAAGTACTAGTTTACAAAATTTAGGGATTATTTAAAATTTTTGGGAATGAAAAATGAAGTTAATGAATATGGTTTCATCACATAATATATTTAATATATTATTGGTAAGTGATAAAATATAAATAATATTTGTGACACAATTAAGATCATCATAATTATTTATATATATCTTATGAAGTTAGTGTTTTCTTTTTAGGGTCTTGGGAACCTTATCTAGGTATTTGACTTTGCATATTTTAAGAAGGGGAGGATAAGATCATTATTTCATGATTCATTCTAATTGAATGAGAGCTTCGCTCTCCTCCAGTCTTCTAGAGAAATAAATTTTCTCTCAGAGCACCAATCAAAGTATGTATTTGCTGATTGAAGGTAGGGGATCATGGTGATCGATGCGAAACTGAAGGAATCATCATAGCTCCATGATAGGACCCAAAAAATTAAGAAATGTGAACACATGGAATCCTAAAACATTAGTGGATGATATAGACATTTTTGACTGTAGATCCTTCGTATAATGGTTACCGATGACAAGCTACAGTCAGGAGTGTTTCTATTTGGAATATGGTATATATTCTATTTATTTTATGTGCACCGAATAATTCACACGAGATTCTCAGATTATACTGGATATCGGTTAAATAGAGATGAAAATTTTCATCACTCCCTTAATGGAAATATTTTTAATCCCTTTCTCACTGGCTTCTTATCATTTCACTATTACATTCAATTTTTATCAGAGTAGTTGTGTAAATTTTTAAATTCAATAAAATTAAATTAGCATTAAATTTAAGTGAAGGGTTTCAAATTGGTTCCAATGGATCTAGTTATGATTCAATCTGAGGTCGTATGACCACTTTACAGTCATTTGAAAAGATATTTATGGATCATTTGTAGTTTGATTTTAGGTATTAAAATTATGAAACATATATTTTATATGATTTAATTTTTTTTCGGTGTTTTAATTTTGTTTTGTGATTCCAATGATATTGTGGAATATTATAAAAAATATATTTATAATATATTTATAATAATTATATAATTATTATATTATAATCATTTTAATTATTTTATGAAAAGGTGTAACGAAATAATGTTAAAAATAAAAAAACACGTGGATTCTTTGAATGGGTTGATTGACTTGGATAATACAACAAAAAATGTGGGCAGGGGACTTCCCATGGGACTAGAAAATACAAAAAATGGATTGGTCAAAAAACCTATAATTATTCTTAGTAAAAAAGTTTTTTTTCAGAGGGTTCCTCCTCCTTTGAAATGTGCTTCTTATTCGGATCCTCGATACCCTCCAGTCACCCTTTATGAGCATCAGCCGACCAGGAACCCCATTGGACGCAGCTAGCTCAAGCATTCCACGACTGCACTGATAGCTCAGTCGACCCTCGTGAGCCACCCTCCATCCATCTTCCACCCTCCAATGATGTCACCACCAAATTGGAGATCAAACCACAACGTCTTTCATGGGCCCCTCCATGGATCTAGATTCCATGTCACCAAGGTACCCTACCACAAATATCCCAAACCACTACAGATTAGTCCGTCCACCAACCTCTAGGATGGACCACATCCTTGACGATGTGTTGGGATGACCACCCACCATAGCTCCACCCACCTGGGCGTTTCCCTCTGGCAGAAACTATCTACGATTGAAACAACCACCCTTATTGACATTCGCACACAATTATCCAGTACTAGAAATGCCCACTTAAAATCTTAACATGTTTGTTTTCCATACCGGTTAAGGTCCCATGAACAATTTCCACCAGATCTCAATCTCCACACTTCTATCTGAGCCATAGGATGTCACCCACCAGATCTATGCTTTATCATCGACTTTGGGTAACCCCATCATTTCTAGTGAGGCAACATAGATAGAACCCCTATCTCTGATGAAAAATCCACCAAAAGGGTGTTTTGGTATGGGTTTACATAGGTTTTGGGTGAGTCCTCCCTGCTCGGAATGGTTTTGGGTAGACTTTTCTGGCCCATTTATTCCCTACATAGGATTTTCACGGGGCGAAACAGGTCTGATTGGGTTTAGTGTGACCCACATTAAGCATTCATGGGGTTATAAGGCCCAGGTTAAATTAAATTAATTTAAATAATAAATCTAATTTTATAAATAAAATAAATTAATTAAAATATTAATTGTTAGTTTAAAACTTAATTTTAATAGCCAGGAAAAACTAAATTAATTTTGGTTTCAAATTAAAATAAATAAATAAATTTCATTTTTATAATTAATGTTTAATTAATTACAGGACTGAATAGAATTAAATTATTTTAATTTATTTATTATATTAAATTAAATTAAATACCTTCAAAATTTAATTTATTGGAATATAATTTTTACTGTGATTTTAATTTACGCATTAAATGGTCTTGAATATTAACCAAATATGTGTTTGCCTTTTTATTTATTTAATTATTTAATTTAATTTGATGATTGTAAATAAATAAGGTGATCTTCACATCATTATTTTTCATTCAATATGTTTAAGGGCCTTTTTGTACAAAATTAGCTGTTGTATATTGCACCCCTAGTTTCCCTCTCCTGTGCACAGGTACATTTGTACCTTTTGATGATGATTATTAAGACGTGGACCCTACCAAGTCAAGTTGAAATCCAAAAGAGCTATAGCCATACTGGATGGGGATGACCTGCATCACGATTCAAGCCATGACTCAGGTATGTTACCCCTAGTTCAGGATTTTTCAATTAAGTGTAAATGGATCAACTAGTTTTACCTAATCAAGCCCAGTCTGGTAGTTTATTTCTTTTTTACATTTTTTTATTTTATGCAAGTGTTTGACAGTAGGGACCACAAAAAACAATAAAAAAATAAAATTCTTAAATAATAGATGATTTTTTTTAATAATGTTTCATTGTGAGGGAGACAACATAGAATTAATATGATTAATAGAAATGTATTTCATTAATCAAATTAATAATAAAAACCCCTCGTAAATATATTGTGCTGTTAAATGCCTTTCATCATTTGAGTTTGAATAGAATCATGTGTTTAGGGTGCTCATCAGCAAATTTTGAGGGTTCATATTACCACAGGGGAGTTCTTATAAGGGTGATGTGTTGACTTTACTAATATTGGAAAAAAGAAGTAGCCAATGGTAACTTACAATAAAATTAGAGGAAAGAATTTAATAAATAATTTTTATGGTTTTATAAGCTGGGACATCACTCAATAGATCATGGAATTGTGATTTAATGCAGTTGGCTAGTCAAACACCTACCTTGAACTCTCCGAGTAGCGGTGTAGACAAATATTGTTGAATATGAGGGGAGGTTCAAGGATCATTTCCACAAGAATACTCATGTGATAAATTATTATAATTATAGTATAGAGGGTTCTTATAATTATATAAAATAGTGGAAGACAATTAATCATTAAACTAATAAATAATGTCAATGTCAGAAATCAAGATAAAAGTATAATTTTCTAGTTATTCTATTAAATAACAAGTGATATCATAAGATAAATTGTGATAACTATCATAATAATTCAATGTCTAATCCATCAAGAATTTATACAAGTAGAATAAAAACATTCAAAAGTACTACTACATCTGGAATTAAAAGTTCCAGTGTTCTCAATACCTGTTAATCCACCTTATAGAGAGTGGGTGTAAAAATTATTAGAGGAGACTCATGCACGACACATAGGATGGTTACAACATAATTTTTTCATCAATGTACATTATTATTTGAGGTTACAAAATTGTGACATTTATTATTTTACATGTACTCTCATCTCGGAGAAGCTTATATGGATACGGTGAAGCATTGCCATGAATAGGTGATGATTACAACAGTTATGTTTTATTATGAATAGTCAACCATGGTCTTATAATACATACCATTATTACATATTTTTTTCCTAACTATTTCTGTTTTTTTAGATTAAAAAATGAACAGTATTGAGTAATCGCTTCATTACCTTTTAGGTAAGTTTCTTTAAGTAAATAATAACATTAAATACAATTAATATATAGTTTTTATGTAGAACAAGTTGAAACACAAAGAGAAAAGTCTAATAGAAATATCAATGCCAAATGAACCTTCAAATAATACTTGAAATAGATTGGTATTACATAGAAGGTTATTCAATTCACATATCATGGAATAAATCTATGGAAATATCATATAAATGAACTAAATTAAAAAAGATAGAAATGCCTTATTCTTCAGGTATATTCATCAATTATAAGTATTATTTCTGACATAATTCAATGGTATTAAAAATAGTATGTTTATTAAATATGTGTATCGATATATTGTAACCATGTAAGTATAGATACATTACAATATGTAAGGTGTATTCTCTAAGTCTCTAAGAAAGGGTGATTCCTATGTCAATGGTGGGAGGAAAGTAACTTCTAATTTCTATGTGAATGATTCTAGTATAACTTTTAATTAGTATAACAAAAAAAATTTATCTCATGTGTACTTAAGAAACATGGAGAAATTATTCTAGTTTCATAATGATTGTTTTTTGTTGTGTATAATACTTGATTAATAGTTTATTGATACATGAATTATTGGAAATATGTGATGAACATAAATGTAAGACTTATATACCCAACTGGGGCAAGATAATTCTTTGTTATGTAAAACTAAAAGTGGATGTCAAGGATATACGCATTATGGTATTTAGAATAATTTGATCTAAAAACCTTAGGTATTATAGATGTATATACTTTTTTATTTTTGGACAAACAATCCCTTAAAAATAAAGGTAATCCTCAAATATTTCGACATTAGTTCAACTAGAGAGAGATAACATTTCCAAGGGTAAGATATTGGTAAATATGTATCATTATTTTCCTTTAACTATTTATTATGGAATATGAAACTGAAGTATGGTATCTTTATGGTCCGAAGATATAATTTTATTCCGGATGGTTTGTAAAAGAATATCTTGACCAATCATTCCTCGATCATTATAATGCAGTGTAGAGTAATTCCTAGATGCACTTTTACCTATCTACATCAGAGCTATGATAATAATAAGGAGGATTGATGATGAGTCTTATGTGTTAATGTTGATTAAAAAAATGTAGTGGAGAGTAATTTATAAAAATACTTTTTCTTATACATATACGAGCCATGATTTAGGTATAAATAGTGTCAATGTTTATATATATATATTGTAGAAAATGTAATTTCATTTCCAGACATTCTCCATAAATAAAACAATTATACCATAAATTTATTACAAATATAATGAAAAATGGATATTGTATGAGTAACAATGTAATATAAATCCATTATTTCCTAATAACATAGTGTATGAATGCAAAAAGTTTGTTAAAGAAATAAAAAACATTCCTGATGAAAAACACAATGTGCATCTCAACTAATTATACAAAAAAGTTCTCACCATAGTATAGAAATGCATATGATAGAACACATTTCAATAAAAGAGTGAACATCTCTACTTGAGGTAGTGTGAGAAATATTTACATGGTGTTCATCATTTATAGTGATACACTATTTGTTGGAATAGGAGTGAGTTCCACAAAAGGTGTAGAATAGAATGTTCTAGAGACAAAGACTACATAGGAAGGATAAAACCATGGTGATTGTTTTATATTCACCATATATTGTAATATATTATTCATCGAGAATAATAATTCCTAAAACTATGTTTTATAAGAAAAATAGAAAAAATTATCAAGATCAATTAAAAATTTAACAATGGACTCCATGTATCAAAGAACAAGGGGATTATTAATTTAAATAATGTAGTGGGTATTGAAGTGACATGATACTTGAGTGGTACTAGCATGATACTAATAAGGATTGATTTGTCATACCAATTTATTATGACTCAATCAATTAGAATTTTAATTATAATAATTAATCTCAATGTTATTTTATTTGGAATTTAATTTCAAGGCCACAAATCATGTAAGGAATCTATCCGACACAACCAGAAAGGGATGAATAATTTATAAAATTCCAAAAAGGTTTGAATGTTACTGGACTATAGTTCATAATGAAAAGTAATCAATAATATTTTATAGCATTAACTTGGAATTAATTATTTCATTGTGTCTACCAGAGGTAAGTGGGAGAACCATTTTTTTCTAAGTGAATATATTTGGTTACATAAGAAAAATGGCTATTGGTCTTATAGTTAGTTAAGACTAGGATGAAAGTATTTTTCCATAGGTTGAATTAAAGTAAAAAACCTAATTTCTAGGAAACATAATCTATTGAGGTAGATCTAATGTTTTTTATATCTAGTCAATAATACATATACGAACATGGTATTGAAGAAAATATGTTGAAACAATTTGATATTTAATTATTACCAATGTCAAATGGAATAAATCACTCCAAGATGATATGAATAGGTATTTATAGAGAATAAGGCAATGATTAAGATTCTATACCCTTCTACATGGGATCATTCACATATTCAATGGTATGTAAAAGAAATGATATTTACTATATAATTTCTATGGTTGTAAAATATATATTATATCAATGAGTACTATAACAAAAGTAGTTAGAACTATCCAATTACACTTGAATAGAAACATACTATATGTACTTGGTATGTAGATAATAAAGAATACATGTTTTTATGGGATGCAAACTAGTATTCCATAGATTAATATGCTTTAATATCATATTAAAGTTAGGGAATGAGTGAGACATGATCCTAAAATCCATTGGTAACTATACCTATAAATACTTAGTATGTTGCTGCTTTATAGGTAGCTATGGTGTGGTTATTAAACATAACAATTTTTTTACCAATTCTGCGAATGAAAACTAGTTTGTAGTGTGTAATCATTGTGATAATTATATTACAACTACTGGGCAAGATTTAAAATTATAAAAGTACAAAAAAGGGGATATACTTGGGGATAACATATATAGATATGTTTTACTCAAGGAGGTGAGAAAACTAAGTAGAATAGACACACAATAGAAATATGGTAGACCCAGTAACTAAAGATAGACTCGACAGGAACATGATCTTAATCATGTGAGAGATAATAAGGCTGGTTGGCATGTTGGATCTAGTTTAAGTGGGAGTGTTGTGATAATGGTTTCATTAGACCCGACTATACATTATTTTTTATTACCATTTCATATATACAGTCACATATGCATGATGTACCCTAACAATTATATTATAGAAATTTTTGTGTGCACTATTTAATGGTAATTTCCATATATCAATTTCCATATCAAAAGATTATATCAGATCCCAGTCTATAATGAGAACATCTAGATACTATGAAATAAATATTAAATATATTTCTTATAGGTGAGATCATAAGAGGAATATTTAAATTCATATTATTCAAGTTAATAATAATTGGTATTGGATTTATTTATTAAATTTAATTACAAGTATTAATGTAAATGCTTTGGAAATATTATATGAACTAATATTAATTTAAAATTTTCAAGGTCCATTTAATATTTTTCAGGAACAAAGAGTACAGTTATTTGATCAAGTTTTATCATTTGATATATTTAATATATTATTGGTAAGTGATAAAACATAAATAATATTTATGATATAGTTTTGTTCATCAATATTATCTATATATTTTTTATTTAGTGGTTGTTTTATTACTAGGGGTCGGGGAACCCAATCCAAGTATTTGACCTCCAACTATTTAAGAAGGAGAGAAGAATCTCAATTTTGTGATATTCATTCAAACCGAATGGGATATTCTCTCTCCTCTATCCTTATAAAGGGAGAAATACTCTCTCCGAGAACCAATCTAAGTATGACTTCATTGACTGAGGATAAGAGATCATGGTGATTGATGTGATGCCTAAGGATTTGTCAGAGCTCTAGGATAGTATCTGGAATTTGAATAAAAAAGATATCATAGATTATTGAAGCATGTGTGGATGATCTTGAGGTGTTCATATTTTGATAATTTGAGCACCGGTTGTCTGCGATAAGCTATAGTGGTGAACTCTTTGATCTAGAATGGGGTAAATATTCTATTTAATTTCAATGCTTTGAATAATTCATACGGGAACCTCAAACTATACTGGGGCTCAGATCACCAGAGATGACAAGTTTTACAGCTCTAATAATGGAAACATGTTAAATAACCATAATAATTGATTCTGATGTACACATCATTACCTTTATGTTCCACTATTTTTACCCTAACCAAATCAATCAAATGCAACAAAGCCTATGATCAAGCAATAAGGTTCCCAATAATATTCTATTTTAATGTATCTTTGAAATCCCATTAAAAAATAACAATTTTCAAAAATAAATTTTATCAGTTGATTTGAAAGAATAAATCTATTTTAAAAGATAAAACTAAAATAACCCACTCTATTTTCAACAAAAAAAGATAATAAGAAAAAAATGTATAAAATATTTTAATAAATCAATCCATGTAAATTGATTACTAAAAAACCAAGAGAAAATCAAGAACAAATTTAATATAAATGAAATGTATGGATATCTGGATACAATCGCTTCAAAAGTGATGGAATTTCATCACCATTATAAAATAGTACTATGAATGAAGAAGAGGGAACCTAACTATACTAAACATACAAAAAAACCAAAAAAACCCCACCATAAACCCATAATTTAACCTTCCAAGGATTATAAGTTATGACTCACTAGAGAGGAATTGAAGAACGTGGGAGAAGAAGATGAAAGGATGATAAAAGCACAAGTAACATCAATTTAACTTGAATTAATCACCCAAATATTTAAGGATAAAGACCCATAATGGAGGTTAAATAGATTCCACAACTAGGGGAGAAGAATGATCGAATTATTTAGGAAATAGAGGGAGTTGAGGGTTATGAATCGATGGGGTTAGTTTAGTAATCTCCCACTTTTAGAAAAACAATACTTGATACACAGTTTGGAAGCATGGTTGTCCAAACTATGTTCGAAATGTGTGGGGATAACCTATTCATTTCCCTGAGTTACATTATTTTTTGGATGGTACTACATAGTTGGTAAAATCAAGAGATAATTGTGAAACAAACAAAATAATTAAATACCACCATTTTCATGGTTTGGTGGATAATTAATTCTAACCATTAACCATCCATGTTCACCAACCTGTTTTTATTAAATGTCTAGTTTCTAACCTCAATCTCCCTAAAACACTAAAAACACTTCGAATAAGAATGAAAATTCAAATAAAAATACATTCCAATGACATGGACTTTTCCATAATTCACCTAACCATACAACTTTCTTTCCCCAAAATGTATTCAAGGATCATATTCCTCAGATATATAAGTATTTTAATCATTCACCAAGGCATAATGCTCCCATACCACATAGCTATCATGGATATGATTACATATCACCGAAACTGGTGGAAATTACATACCTCACAACACATAAATCAGATTGTCCATGATACACACATTATATTTTATTATAGATGTGTTAAGATCTAAATCCAATCCTTCCCACTCTACCACATGTGATGAGTCTAGGTAGTACTTATTCAGTTGGGATACATGGAATGCATCATGAATAAATGACATTAGGGTTGGAAAGGATAGGTGGTAAGATGCCTTTCTAAGATTCTCCCTAATCTTAAAAGCCATGGCCTAGAACAACATCAGCATACCATAACTTCTTAAACGAGGGTTCCCTAGTTTAGGAGAGACATTAAGAACCACATGATCGCCTACATCAAACTCCAATGGATGATGATAATGTTTAGTGTGTGTTTTTAGTAAATTTGATCAATCACAAGTTATTTTTGAATCCAAAAAAAACCTAACTCATTATCTCCTAAATAATAATCAGTCACAAAAACCTATTTTTTATTAGCTTATAAAAACATAGAGGGTACTAAAATTACCTACCATAAAGGGTCTTTAATGGATACATCATTATTAATGCTTCAGAGATGTTATTGTAGGATAAATCATCCAAAAAAGTGTTTCTATCATGATACACCAAACTCAAGGACATAGGATTAGAACACATCATATAGAATCTATCTTGATTCCTCTATATTTCCATTGGTCTAAATAATTAGTCTATGATAAAATTATTTATTCATAGTAATTTAATTGATGATGGATCCCCAGAAAAAATGTTTGATTAAAATATATTTTCGGTAGATCAAACACGATAACAAATCAATATTAATGTTCGCCACTTCAAGATTGATAAAAAGGAAATGTGAAATATTTTTAAATTTTTATTTGGCCAAAGGTCATAAAAAACTTGAAATTATCATTTATAATAATCTAGAATAACAGTTAAGGTTGGAACCCAATGGAATTAGGGTGAGTGTTCTAGGGATATATCTAATATTTAAACTATTAAAAACAATATGAAATTAATTGATATTTTAAGGTGAAAGGAGAAAATATTTATGGTAATGTTTTAAGTGTTAATTTATTCAGAAAATGGGGCAAAGGAGTTGGAAAAAAGATGATGTTTCATATAAAAATGATGAAGACAAAATCACAAGAAAATTAACAATATTGGATTATATGGGTTTCATCTGTCACAATAATAAAATTTAATTTTCACCCTTAGAAAAAGGTTTTGATAAAAATCATTTTTGAAGAAAGTAAACACATTGATTATTCAATATTGAAGTTCGCCACTTCAGGAGAGATCAACAAGTAATGGGTAATGAAGATATTTCAATCAGAAAATGATCCCACTGATTATTTTTTTATGTTTAAAAAAATGTGAGAGACAAAACTAAATTTTAATGAATTAAGAATCTATATCACTAAATTATTATTAATTCACGAAAACAATATAAATTGTGATGAATCAAAAAGATAAAAACTAGTATAATTTAAATTACTCAACTAATATTACTATAACTTTACTTTTAAATCCATACAGAATAAATTTTCACATCACATATTTGATGTAAAAAATATAGAGAGTAAAAAGAACAAGATGATGAGGAAAAGAAATACCATTTGATGATTAGATCGAACACCTATGGTCTACCTCACACACCTATTAGAAGTCCAGTGCTATTAGGTTAGTAGTGGTGTGTTGTAGATGTTAGGTTTTTGTCTTACTCTCCATATCCATGAATTTCCAATGTTCTAATCCCGTATATTCCTGATTTTTCTATTTTTTTAATCTTGCATCGAACTCTATTTATCACCCAAAGTGTGCACTAACTCAGGTTAGTCTTTACATTTCCATACTACATGTGTCAGTTGCCGTAAAATTTCATTAGCTTCAATTCATATTTGCAGAGCCTTTTTATCTGTCTTGGGGAGAAGTTAGTTGAGAATGAATCTCTTTAGATTCCAAGATCAGTTCTTCATAATAAAAAAAAGATAATAGTTAGTTAATAATTATAATGAATGGTTATTAAAATATAACATTAATAAATAAAAATAATATTATCATTATTATAAATATTAACAAATATAAATATAAATAATTTTTATTTGAGTTAGAAATCTTAAAATAATTTTAAGTTCATAAAAAATATATTTTATTATTAATTTTATTATATTTATATTTATATTTATATAACATTATCAAATTGAAATGATAATTTTTATTTATTTATTTTATTACTAAAACTGATCTATTTAATTTTTTATTTTTATTAATTATTATTTTATTATTATTATTTTTAATTTATTTTATTATAATTATAATTATTTTTTCTTTTTATTAATCCCTTATCTGAGATATGGGGGCCATTCTTAGGCTTCTTATTGTGACCTCCTGTGGTTCCTCCTCCAAGAGGGAAATCGATCATACATGTTCAGTAGCTCCTTCTCCATTAGTGGATCTTGATAGTTTCTTCTCTAGAAAGTGTATGTGGGTACCCAGCTCATCTCAACCATGACTTCCCCTTGGGAAGCACAATGATATCACACACCCAGATCCGACAATGGTTGTAGTTCTCTAGTGGTTAGTGGTTTCTTGCAGCTTTGATTGGTGATGGTAGGGGGTGGATCTTCAAAGTAAGGTATCAAAATCAAGCAGCATGGTATCTTCTGAGGCTGGTGTCCCTTAAAGGTGAGTTGTGGATTTACATATATGAGAAAAATCAATATTATTTTGGGGTATTCATATTTTATACTACTTATCAAGTCTTGTATTTTTGGAAAAGAATGAAGAAAAAAATTGTTAACAAATTAAGTACAATAAAAATATATTAAAACAAAAAATAAAGAGATTAAAAATTAAACATTTATTCAAAATTTAAAAAAATTAATTAATAAAACCTGAAATCTTAGGAAATTTAATTTAATTTAGGAACATAACAGTAACATTTAAGGAACATACTATAATAAAAACTAAGATTAAAAAGAAGAAGAGTAGTAATTATATATTAGATTAATAAATTAAATTAAAACATTAAATTTAAAAGATATAAATTAATTATTTTAGGTCACATTTAATATAAAAAATGAAATTTAACATTAAATAATAATAAAACTGGATTAAAATGAAATTAAAAATTATTTAAATTAAATGATAGTATAATGAAAGATTGTTTAATTAATACAAACAAACACAGTATAAAATTTAACAGTCAAGTATAATTAAAATTTTAAATGTAAATAGACAAATAAAAAAATATTAATAAAAATCATAAATATTTTTTAAGAAAAAATAAAAATATTAACTAAAAATGATTAATTAATAAATTTTATTATAAAATTACAATTGTGTTAATATTTAAAAAAAACCATAAATAATTAATTAAATGGTTAAAATCTTAAATATAAGATGTAGAAAATCGTGATAATTAAATCCACATAAAATTCTCCAACATATAAGCATTTATTTCGTCAATCAATTCCATGATTTTTTTTCATTTTGAAAGAGAAACATGATTTTTAACTCATCTCACAAGAAAGCTTGTCAAGATATTTAATAAAATGAGGAACAAAATCTGAGAGTTTGGATTTTGAAATGAATAGTTCAAAAGGAGTCTTGGGTAAATTCAAATACATGAAGGATATCAAGGGAACAAATAATCATTATTTGATGAAAATGTCAATCCTTATATATTAATCTACCTAATGACTTACTTCAATTCAAGTCTATGTTCTAATAATAAAATTGAAAATAGGTTATATATAAGGGGAAATTTTTTAAAAAAAAATTACATTCAACCATGACATTCTCATAGTATACAAGAAAATTAAATATTTAAATTTTTTTCAATCACTTTATTCATTAAAAAATAATTATTTACATGAAATTCAATTTCCTCTACTTTATATAGCATTACAAATTACCACAACATAATGATATCATTTTTTACAATGAGGCTATTTATTGTCTTTAATTTTTTTTTTGAAATTTTCCTTGGCATGTAACTTGTGAAAAGTATTATACAGATGAAATTATTCGAAAATTATAGAGGTAATATACACGTACTCAGTGCCTAGTGCCTCATATGTTCAACATGGGTTCCCATTTAACAATTTTAATCTAGTTTCAAAGGACTTATAGGACTACAATTTAAACTGTCTGTCTATGTGTTTTTTTAAAAAATAAAAATGATCCCCCAAGGTTTGAGTTCAAATTTCTAATTTACATAGGTTATTATCAGAATTCCAAAAAAATATATCATATATGTCTCTCATTCTTAGTTCCTAAAGAGAATATTCATAAAATTATTGAGAAAATTCACTCATAAACCATTCATTTTAAAAAATTTAAAAAAGGAATCAACCCTCAACAAATAATATGTTATTATCCATTAAGAGAGACTGAATTAATGTGCAGAATTAATATTAATGAACCTGATATATGAAATAATTTTGAAAACAATTGACCATTTTTTTACAAAAAACATATAGGAATCTAATAGGATTACTTTAAAGTGTATATTATTTCATAATATGAATAATATCTACCCCACAAATAAAACTAAAATTTTTCACCCTGATTTTAATTCAATGGTACAGAAAAAATTTTGAATTTGAAAGCTCAAAATAAATTTCCAATTCAGTAATAATGTGATATGTTGAAGGATCACCGTGAAGTCCAAATAATATGTTTTCCACAAAAATATTTGACAAAAAATCACAAAAAAATCAAGCCTTATCATTTAAGTGAATGATAATAATTTTTCAATTATGTTCATATGGTAGAATGTGAATAAATTGAGGGAATAATGAGTTTGGTGATGGAATTTTTTAGAACAATATTTAATTATAAATATTAAGGGGATGAAAAAATATAATGTTAAAATACTTACATAAAAAATTCAATAAATTAAAAGTAGATACCATGGTTATAGATATCACCCCCCATAAACACGCACATAAATTCATAGAGTGAATGGATTTAAAAGAATTATAGTAACATTTTTTATTAAACTAGAACAAGCTGCAAAGTAGAATCAAAAAATAATAAGATATCTGATGCTGAAGTAAAACCCCCTATTTAAAAAATCTTCCTCTTCAAAGTTAGTACAAAATTATTTCCCCAAAATGTTTTGGATGAAATCCTATAGTTTTTTCACTTTCATTTAAGATTCTCATGACATGAGAAAAAAATGAATTTCTTCACATCCAACAGGACTAACAATAAATAATTTTTTTTTGAAAAATGATGACCAGGAAGGTTGGGAACAAAATCAAGCAGAAAAAGAGCACAAAATACAATTCAATAACAATAATTTATACAAAAAAATGGTAAAACTAAAAATACATAAATACCATAGGTTAACTCCAATGATGAAAAAATTATGTATTAAATTATAAATTTTGAGAGTATAAAAAAAACAAAATTATTAAAATCATATAAATAGATATATTGAAATCAATAAAATTAGGGGTGACCAGCCCTGAAACACAACTTTTAAATCCCCCATCTTGACTCCACTATAAACTAACTAATGATACTATGTGGATATGGTTTCTTTTCTATAAACTACCAAAATTATCTAGGCTATTAATTTTTAGGATAAAAAGTAGTAAAATGGGATATATCAATTCAAGGGAAGTAATAATGTTCCCTAACATCAAGCACACAACCTAGGAATACCACCTCAACAATGATGAAAATAATGTTGTCCTGGTTTACCTAGAGACCCTCTCACAATATAATTTTAGTTTCAAGGGAGTATAAACTATGTCCCAACTCTTTTGTTGTGTCAGCAGGTTATATTTGGTTTCAAAGGCTAAATCACAGTTCTACCAAACTTATTCATCAAAAACTCTCTCTGATTACATGGAAGTAGTAGTGAAGACTACTCAAATTTGAGAATTAATTTTAGGATAAATTTCTTAAATTCAATATTTAAAAGTTTTTAGTTTATTTGAATCCAATTATATTACCCTTTAAGCATTTATCTTAGCCTCAATATTATGTTCAATAACCCATGTTTCCATTTTATCAATAAATGGAGTGTTACTATTGAAAAATAAATCAAATATGTTCATTTAAAACTCCATCATAAACAACTACCCAACCATTTGGGTGCTCTCATCATTTCCAAGCTTTATAGGTGGTTGTTTTTCTCCCAAATCATTAACTATCAATTCATTTTCTTCAGATTCAATTTTTTGATAAATTTGGCGTTCATGATTTTTCAAAAATTGAATTTAAGATTATTTTTTTGAATAATTTTGTCATTATAGTTCCAAAATGAGTTGGATAATTTTTCAGTATTCTCAAAAATTATTTTCATGTTTTATGTTCTTGGTTTAAATGTGGGAATTTCAATTTATAAAAATTCCGAAAACTTGGTTAATTTAATGATCATTATTTATAAAAATCCTTCATTACAAGACTCAAAATATGGTGGTTTATCGTTCATGTTTTGGCAGTTACTTCTGTCTTCAAAATCAATCTCATCACAAATATTCCACAACATTTTACCATTTGGACACACTAGAAATACTCTTGTGATTTTGACAAACTTAAATTCGTCTTCATCGTTAAAAATATTTAAGAAACTATCTAATAGTGTTATTAAAAGAAAATCTGTGACTTGAGAATTAAACTAAAAATTCATTAATAAGTTTCCATACATCAGAAAATATTTCTTCATCACTCTTAATAAAGCCAGTGATAAAAATCCTAGAGTTTATATGTCTTTGACTGACTACACTGTGTATTCTCTAAAAAAATAGAGTTGTGATTTAAGAGTAAAAATACTCAATAAAAAACTAATTTTAAATGAACCAAAAAAAACATTAAATTTAAAAACAAACTAGAGAAAATAAGCCGTTTCATTATTAGTTTAAAATATTTTTTAGTAAATAAGAAAATGACATTTTTAATTTTCTGATTTTGATGACTTTTTTTTTGAATTTTATGGATATATAACACATATACCACGAACTTCCCAGAAACGACTCAAAAAACACATCTTATATTTTAAAAAACATGATGAATTTTAATTATCTATATATCCTACTATGTGTGTAGTTGTTTGTAGGGTTGAACCCACCAGGAGGGTTGTGCAACCTAAAATTTCAAATACAAATAAACTATAAGCAGTGAACAAAAATATTTATATTCATTTTTATTTTTAATAAATTATGAAGATAAGTAAATAGATTTTTTTAATTATTAGATAAAACATGTAAGAATGAAATTAAAATATAAAGGATGTAAAGGTATGGGGAAAATATTCTGAGGAAAGGTGATTAATAAAAACACTTAGGAATTCTAACACCTATGGTTAAAAGGATGGAATCTTCACTAATATTTATTGAAAATACATCTCACAAATTATTGGGAAACCACCACAACCAAGAGACTGAAAAAACAGATGATTGAATCTTGGAGTTATCCACTCTAAGAATCATTAAACTATGATGATTTTTTATGATAAATAAATTGGAATAAAGCTCACCATAAAATTCCAATGTTAGTGAAATATAATTTTGTTAACCTATATTCAAGATCAATCTCACTGATTGATCTTAATGTTTTTAATTTGAAAAATATTATGTATGAATAATTTAAATTAAATTCAAAATAAATTTCACCAATTTATTTTTATTTCATATAAGAGAAGTTGTCAAGAAGTGTATGAAAAAAACCGCCAAAAGAATTTTAAAAATGATCATATTCAAAAGAAAAATATAGAATAGTTAAATTACATACTATGTAAAATAAAAAATAGAGAATGAAATCTCCCTCTAAAATCCAATACTTCTATTATGATATGGTCCTCCTCAGTTATCTTTTCTGATTTTTATCTCCTGGTCTTAAAGAAAGTGCTTTTTCAGATTAATAAGATCTAATAAATGAGACATGTCCCTTATGCTATCTTCTCTTAGATTTTAATCTTTTGTTGTATTCGAGTTCATCACCGATTGTATGTTGTCTCACTATGTGATTCCCAAAGTCACCGAACACGTGGATTCCTTTACAACAGTTCCTGTGTCTTTTGGAAAACCTCTCTAACAGAATACTATCATTTGGAAATTTTGAACCTTGATGAGATCCTGGCTTGGTTCTGTGTCTGAACAATCAATGAAAGAATAATTATTAAACTATTATTATAAAAATTATTTATATAAATATTATAATTATGTAAGATAATTATATAAAAAAGTTAGTCTGTGTAATAAATAACTATTAGTTATTTATTTTAATAAATATATTCACAAAAAATCTATACATTAATTGTTTTTTATAAAAATTAATTATATATTTAAAATAACTCTTATAAAATTTATCAATTTTAAAATTATTATATTAAATTAAAATTAAGTTTAATTATTATAAATTTATAAATTTATTTATTTTATTGTTATAGTTTTATTTTATTAATATATTTTTTAATTATTATTATTTATTATTTATTCTTTTTTCCCTTATGCATTGATTCTGGGGGCTAAAGAGGCTGGGCTGAGCCCTCCATAGTGCTCCGCGATAACCCTATCATCACGAATTCCTCCTCAGTTTCACGTTATCTATCTGATACCAGGGTAACTGGTTCCCCAATGGTGATCAACAGAGCCTGTCTTGCATGAGCTCCATAGTGGCATGACTTCAGTTGGAAAGGTACTTGATTGGGGATTATCTTCCTTAGAATCATAATTATCTGGTCTTTATCTAGGATCATTGGTGTCTCTTGCGACTGACGGAGAGGGATCATTACATAAGGTAACGAAGACTTTGGGTTCAAGTATAAATAAATAATTGAGGTTTCAGATATCGGTTTTCAAATTTGATTAGATCTGATTCGATTGAGGTTCAACTGGCCTAACGGAAGTAGAGGGTAGATCTGGTGGAGGATGGGTAATACTGGCGAGTTCATGGTCCATCTATGGCTAAGGGGTCTGATGGTGAGTCACATTTAACATATGGAAGTAGTCTATGGAAATGATTTGTTGTAGCGGTGAGTAAAGATTCATTGTTGGAATCTTTTATAGGATAACAGTGAGACAACAAGGTAAAGAGACTTGTTTAAATATTTGTTTATTCTCCTGGCTATGAGAAAATACACATCGATGGGTTATTGTTAACTGGAAATGGGAATGAGTGAGTCTCCATTATAATATTTCCAATGGTGAGTGATTTTTTTGAAAAGTAAAAGTGTGACCATTGGCAGTGCCAATGCTCGATAGGGGATATTTGGTAAGGATGACTGGTGATGAGACATTTCCTTGGTGGTGAGAAAATTTTCCTTGACAGTCATATAAGCATGCATTGTCATAGGAATAACCCTGTACTGGGCCATCGATCCAGGTAGTGTGCCTTTGGGCCATGTAATGGGCCTAATTCCAAATGGGCCTTCTTGCAATGTATTTAATAAATAACATTTGATGGGTGGGATATCCCTAGGGGGGGGGGTATTACCTTCGTTTTTGGAATATGTGTGTGTTTATTATATTTTATACCCCAAACATGTAATATATATTAAAAAATTAAAAAACATATAAAAAAATTAATTTTAAAAACGAAATTCAAAAAAAGTTTTGATTTAAAAAAATTATGAAACTACTGAATAAATAAATAAATTTAAAAAAATAACAAATATTTTTATTCAAATCTGAAGTTAAAATAGCACAATAATTAAATAAATTGAAATCTATGTAGGTATTGAAATAAAACATTATATTTAAAATATTAAATTAATTGTTAATATAAAAATAAATAATTTTTTATAAATTAAATGTAAATAATATTAAGAATACAAAACATAAAATATTAAAAATAATGTAAAGTTTCATTAACTTGAATTAAGATAATATATAATGAAAAATCCATAAATTAATAAAAACAAACATAATATAGAATTGAAAAGTAGAGAATAATTAAAATTTAACAAGATTAAAGAAATATAATAAAAAGAAAAATAGTATGAACGAACATAAATATTTTAGATGGAAAAAATACTAAAATAATTATAAAAAAATTGATTCATAAATTTAATTAGAAATTTACAAATTTGAAAATATTTAACATAAAAACAAAAACTAACAAATTAAATTATTAAAAACATACATAAAATATATGGTAAATCCATACATTTAAAGGAAACATAAAATAAATAATTTAATGTAAATAAAAAAAAATTAACTAATAAATTTATCTATAAAATTACAAATTCTTAAATATTTCCAATTGATTATTGATCTTTATTGATGTTCCAAAATTTTAGATTGATTAATTAGTGTGTTTAATCTCATAGTAATCAAACCCTTTTTCTAAGGAGGAAAATTTAATTTAATTACTATGACAGATGAAATCCATCTAAACCAGTAGCGTTAATTTTCCCATTCCTTTTTTGATAAAAAATTATGATATTGAACCAAAGGAAAAGTTTGTGATGGAAATTTCAAAAAAAGAACAACCATAAAAAGTGGGTGAGAATCATTTTAAATCATTTTATTTTTTCCCTTTTAATGAATTATTATGATAATGGAATTGTTAATTTTTTTAAGTACTAGATGAAAGAAGTATCAATTATATTCAAAACAAATTGATAAAAATGTAGTGAGAAAAGTGTCGGAAAAAATGTGATCATGAGAAACCGTTGATACTTATAACACCACTAGTTAACATGACATACTCATTAATAAAATTTATTGAAAAACACATCACAAAATGATTGAAAAAATATCCATTTCAAGGAGTTTGAACAAACATAGGGTTGAATCTCTGAGTTAAACACTCTCATAATCATTAAAATGTGATGAATTTATATAAAAATCAATTGAAATAAAACTTTCTGAAAAATTACAATGTTAATGAAATTTAATCTTGGAATAATTCATTCTATATCAATCTCATCGATTGATCTCTTGGTTATGAATTTGAATAAGATCAGCTGTGAATAATTTAAATAAAAATCAAAATCATGCTTGATGATCGATTATGGTTTCATAGAAGAGATGTTCTGACGAATTATAAAAAATAAACTAGTAGAATTTAAATTCATGGGAAAATAATTTAACCAAATATCATATTCAAAATAGAAATTTGAAATAGTTCAATTAAAAACTAAGGAAATTAAATAATAGAGAATGAAGTCTACTCCTTAAACCCGTTGCTGCTCCTCTGCTATGGTCCTCCCCATTTTTGTGTTTTTCTTCTTACTCCCCTCGTCTCCAAGAATGTGTTTTATTTGAATGAATACAGTCTAATAAATGATATATTCCCTTCTACTATTTGCTCTAATATTTTAATCATTTTTTTATTCAGGTTTTTTACTAACCATAAGATGAATCAACTCTATCTTTCTCTAAGTCACTAAATTCATGGATTCATTTACTGTAGTCCCTATTTATTTTAAAAACCTATAAAACTGAATACCAGTAGTTTTTGATTGTGATCCTAGATGAGATTCCATATGGGGTTTTTATTTTCACAATCTAAGAAAGAATAACTAATAAAAAATATATAACAACATTATTTATATAACTTTTATAATTATATAAAATAATTATACATAAATATTTTCATTTGTAATAAATTGTTATTCATTATTTATCTTATTAAAAACACTTAAAAATAATAATTAAATTAAATCTATTTTATAAAAACTAATTATATATTTAAAATAACAATAATAAAATTTACCATTTTTAAAATTATTAGTTTAAAACAACATTTTGATTAATTATTTTAAATTTATTAATCAAATTTTATTATTATTATCCTATTTTATTTAACTAAATTTTTTAATAATAATAATTATTATTATTATTATTTGTATTTTGTTTATCCTTTATCCATGGTCGTAGGGGGAATATCTTCTTTGGAAGGAGGCTTGGACGCGACCTCCCTAGTACTCCACGATGACTATATCCCCATGACTTCCTCCTCTATTCTGCTGACTCTAGTTGACATTGCAGTAACTGGTCTTTTGGTGGACATCATCAGATCTTTACTTGCTCATGATTCATAGTGGAACATTTCCTTGGGAATGTGATTTGACTGTGGGTCCTCTTCATTGGAGGTAGGATGATTTGGTCTTCATCTAGGAGTAGTGGTGGATCATGCGACCAATAGAAAGGGATCCATTAATAGGTAAACAACTAATTCATGTTCAAGTGAAAAAGGTGGTTCTGTGTTTCAGATCTCAGTTTCTAGATCTGATTAGATACGATTCAATTATAGTTCAACTATCATAGTGGTGGATGATGGTAGATCTTGTGGAGGATGGGTAACAACTGTGAGTTCTTGGTCAACCGTTAAGTAAGGGAGCTAAAAGTGAGTCACATGTCACTGGTGGAAGCAGTCTGTGGAAATGTTTTATTGTAGGGGTGAGTAAAGACTCACCGTTGAGATCTACTATAGAATAATGGTGAGACAATAGGGTAAAGTAATTTTTTTCACACTTGGGTTGCTCTCCTAGTGGTGAGTGAAGACGGAATATTGGGTTCCCAATGGTGGGTGATCAAAGGGAAGGATAGAGGAGGGTTTCTGTTATATAGAAAATGGAATGAGGGTGTCACTGTTGGATTAATTCCAATAATGAGTTATTTTTTGATAAAGTAAAAGAGCCACCTTTAGCAGTTCCAAAGGCGGGTGAGGGAAATATTAAAAAAGAAGGATAATGATGAGACATTTCCCTAGCACTGAGATAATTTATATTTATTATGACCCACCTATAGTGATTCATAGCATATGATTAGGAAAATAAAATATAAATAACAAAAATTAATACATAATAAAATTAATGAAAATATTTAATTATTAAAATATAATTCAAATAAATATTTGAGTTAATAAAAAAATATAAAACTAATGAATAATTTAAAAAATTTCTAAAAAGATCACTAATAATAAAAATATAAACATAATTTGAAATATGATATTAAAATATTAGGGAAAAAAATAAATTTAAATTATATGTATAAAATGATATAAAAGATTAAATTTATAAGGGTTAAAATAGTTATTAATATAAAATTAAATATTTTATTTGTAAATTAATGCTAAATTATATAATGAATACAAAACATAAAAGATAATAAATAAATTAATGTTTCAGTTACTTAAAATAAAATATAATGAATAATCGATTAATTGATAAACAAAAATAAAATTAATATTTCAATATAAAATAATAATTAAATAATAAATAGAAAATGAATATAAAGAAATAAAAAAGTCAAAAAAATAAATGATGTAAAAGGAAAAAAAATTAAATAATAAAAAATAATTATTTAATGAATTAAAGATTAAAAATATTAAATTGTAATTAAATGAGAAATGATTCCCAATTAATTAATTAAAACATCAAAATTCTATTAAAAATATGTGTCAAATAAAATGATTTTAATGCCACATCAAATACCCCAATTCTTAATCATTGATTTTCCTCAATCAATTCCATGGTTTTTTTTGAAATAGAAACTTGTTTTTTACAGATCAATATGAGTCATACTAATCTATTTAAATAAAGGATCAAAAACATTTACTCATGATTTTGAAATGGAATATTCAAAAGGGGTATTCCATGAATTTAAATACTGACTAAGAGATAAAAAAAATAATAATTAACTGTTGATGATGCCATTCCCCTTATATGAAACCACTTACTATCATAATTGAACTAAAATCTTAGTTCTAATTTTAAGAGTGATAAAATGTTAAATATAAGTAGAAATACAATATTAACAAAATCCACCTTCTTCTTTGAATTACTCTAATGTTCCAAAAAAAATTATAAATTAAAGTATTTTTCTAATCAATTTATTGATGTAACATAAATTATTTTCATTATAGTAGATAGTTACCTTATTCATATGGTGTTAAAAATTTCCCTCACCTTAATGAAATTAATTTTAGAAACATAGAACTTCACTTTATATTTTTTGCAATTTTTCTCCTACCATATTACATGTGCGATGAAATATGTAGATGAACCTATTTTAAATGTACTACAGTCTTACACACACACACAAAATGTTTTTAGTGTCTTAGATGTTCACTATGGGTTCCCATTTTCCCAATTTACTATAGATTCAATGAACATATATGACTTCCATTCCAGTTATCTCCTTAAGGTGACTCCATTTTTTATAATAAAAAAATATCAATGGTTAAAGTTCAAATTTTCAGTTCTCTAATCATAAGATCATAACTCCAAAGATATTTATCCTATATAACTGTCATACTTAGTTAATAAAAAGAATATTCATAAATATATTAAGAATCTTTACTTGGCAATCATATATCTTCAAAAAATTTAGATTCAAGGAAAACTCAACAACCAATAAGTTATTATGAATTAAGAAATATTTAATTAATTTTCAGAATGAAGCAATGAGAAACTCATATTGTGAATTAATTTTGATTCAATTAGACAATTGTTTACTAAAAATTTACTTAGAAGAATTTTATTGGATTACATTAAAGCACATATTATCCCACAATATGAAAAACCTCTCCCCCACACTTAAGAACAAAATTTATCCCAACATTTAATTCAAATGTGGAGAAAAACAATTTGAGATTTAATGTTCAAAACATATTTTCATTGTAGTAGTCAAGTGACATGTCCAAGGGTCATAGTGAAGCTCATATAAGATGGATTTTCGACAATAAATATTATACAACTAATTCACATACTTTTTCATAAAATCCAATAATAATTTTTTTCTCAATTATGTTTAAATAGTACTATGTAAAACATTATAGTACAATGTGAATTGGGTGTAATTAAGTTTAATAGATTTGTTTCAATTGGATTTTCAACATCTTAAAAAATAATATTCTAATCACACTGAAAATACAACCAAATTTATTCTGCTAAAAAATATTTTTGGTTATTACCCCCTTAACATCATTTCAAATATTGAATAATGCAGTGCCTAAAAATTTCAAGTAACAAATAAACATTCAGTAAAGTTCCCATCAACACCAAGACATCAAGAATTGATAACAGAGAGAAAAAAGTAATGTTGAAATAAAAATAAGGATCTCCCGGTAGTAAATTTTATCCAGTGGTGAACCACCCAACAACTTCGTATGATTTGAAGAGAAAATGAAAACTATGATCCTCTATTAACAATATATGGTAAAATTTTATTGAACGACAAAGAACATGAATAACAATAATATAACACAAAACATATAAAATAGAAAAATGATAGAGAAATAACAACAACTTATTCTTAACAAAAAAGAAAAAAAATAAAAACATATAAAAATCATGGGTTGAATCCCATAGAGAACTATATTTTAATTATTCATTTAGACTTTATTAAGAATTAATTTTCATGCATAAAAATAGTAACCAAACCCTTTATCTTACCTTCAAAATAATGTTCATCTTTTTGACAATTAACTAACATTATCTTGTTATCCACTCCAATAATTTCTGCATCCTAATTATATAATGCACTAAATACATTGAAGGTTCCACACCACTTGTATTTCAGATTTTTAAGAAAGTTATTATGTCAATAATTAAAGAGAAGAATCTTATTTATGGGTTTGAATTGTCTGTTTTGAATTACATAATCTTGAAAATTTTTGGTCCTCTCTTTTTTAAATCCTAACATTATCATAAGAATCTCTCCTAACCTCATACAACTCACTCATCTAAAGAAGTATCCTATCTCCATCACTCATAAAATTAAAATTTAAAGACTTACATACGAAATATAATATGTGCTTCCTCTCAACAAGAAAATGACATCATTTTACAAATACTATCCTATATTAAGGATTACAAATTAGGGGTTTGAATGTATTTTTATAGGCCTATAAAGTCGCATCTAACTATATATACCAATCCATCCATGTGTTTGAAAATTTTTCTCAAGAATATTTTTAACATCCCTATTAGATATTTCTACCATCTACATGATTTTTGATGGTAATAAGATCAAATTATACGGTGTCACGCATAATTTTTTCATCCATGATTTAAATATGTAATTTATAAAATCGGTGCAATTATCAGTGATGAAAGATATTGACACACTAAGCCAAAAAAAGATGTTATGTTTAACAAATTTAATTTCACTTGTAGCTTGATTGTTGGGAAGTGATACTACCTTAATCCACTTTGAAACATAATCAACATTAACTAAGAAATACTCATTCCTATTAGATAATGTAAATGATCACATAGAATCTAATCCCCAATCATAAAAAACACTAACATCTAAGATACATTTTTTGGTAACTCTTTATTCCTCCCAACATTTCCTAAACTCTAAAATTTATCACAATCATCTTTAAAACTAATAGCATCCTTGAATAATAAAGGCTAGTAAAATATATCATGAAGTACAATATGATCTATCCTATATCATCCATGATGTCCTCTCTAAGGTGAGGAGAGGTAAATCTGTAGTATTGGCATCATCTCTTCATTTGGCGCACTCTTTCTTAAGATCACATATGCATATCTCTTAAATAGAGAATGGTCATACCAAATATATTAATTAATCTCTAAAATAAATTAATTTATTTGGTTATTTGAAATATCCTTAAGAATGAATCTTTTTTTCTATAAAATTGGAAATGTATGTGTTGGATCAGAAATATGGGCAGAGGAAAAGCATCTCAAAGAGAAAATCAAATTCAAATGGGATGCCTCGTGAAGACCATTCATGGATGCCTACACCATGGTTGGCGTGGTGCCATAGCCTTGGACCATGGTTGTCGTGGAGAAAATATGCAGAAGGATTTGTGTTTACAACGCACTGGACCAGAAGCCACACGACATGGAGGGAGCCAAATCAATCTCTGTGAGCCCGGGGAACTTGATCGAAGCCTATGCAGGCACCAAGAAGAGAGCTCTACACCGATGAGGGGATAATGGTTGGCTCTGCAGTTACGATGAACCTAACACAATCCTTGACTGATCGCGGAGAACCACATAGCATTGTGTGGAGCTGTCTCTACTTTGCAGCACTCCTCAACTATAAATACTGGGCTCCCCTTGAGACCAAAAAACAGATACCCCGACCATTGTCCTTCTCTGCTCTAAAATTGTGAAGAACCTTATGCTCTGAAAATCCTTGAAAAAAATGAGCTCTTACAAGTATTTGTGCATTGAAATGTTCCCTTCCCTTATCTCAAATACGACCCCTCTTCAAGCATGGATTCCCTTCACGGAGCCCATGAGCACCACGAATGAATGAGATCCTCAAGGGGATACAAGTATTTGCAAAGCACTCATGAATCACGATCTACCCTCCATGTATATGTAAAACCTATGCTAAGGCAGGGTCACTATGCTTCACAAAGCACATTATATCATAGGGTACCTTTTCTTTGTGCATACCTACTCCACGAAATCCTTTCCACATCGCAAAGCACCCTCCATATGCACCAATGCCCAATGCATAGTCTAGGCAACCCCACTTCAGGAAGCATGACCCTTCGTGAATCCCCTCTACTACATGAGGCACCAGAGCTTCACGATTCCTCTTCATGTGAACACCTTTTCCCCACAACCCCTATTTTAATACGACCCTCTACCTTCGTACATAATGATTTCAAGGTCCCCTTTAGTGGTGATTAATGTTGTGTTTCATAGCCTCATGATTCTTTGAATATGAACGCTAATGGATATTCATTCTTGTCCTACCCACACTAACATGATCCCATTAATGGATCACTCCACAACACCCCCTCATTATGGAATTCTTGGTTCCTTCCCCTCACCTAGGGTTAAATAGTAGCAGTTTTGTATGTCGTAGGGGTGCGGAGTGAACCCGTATCGTCCAAGCTGCAGAAAGTTAAACTACCAAGCACCATCGTACTTAGAACATGACATTAAACTATGGCATCACCTCGGGTATTATATGTGGGGGGACTGTCTCAGACATTCTCTACACCTGTTCATATCCATGGGAGTTAATTCTTCCTCACATGGAAAGAAATCCCTTTTACTAGAGTAGCACTTATCAACAGGGAAGGGTAACCTTCTCGGTGTAAGCCCCTGGCCTTTCTAATATGTGCTAGTATCCCTACTCCTCCTTTCTTCTTTGGTGCCAAAGATTAAGAGGTGAGAGGTGCACATGGATCCTCGATACTCCGTACCTCTCTCTCTCGGCTTCGTCGCCATCGGGCCTCCATCCTGGAGTAATTCCCAATATCCATCCCCCTAGACTGCTCCACACGTAAGTCACTGTTTCCTCTTTGGGATGTTAACCACATGTAAGCCCCATTCCACTACCTGCGGACGCACCTTTTGCAACGTGATTTTCATGTCCTTGTTGCCTCTTGTTTCTCACACCGAGCATGACTCATTTGAGGTTAGAGTAAGCATTGACCATGACACCCCTCTTGGGCCACCTTAACACATAAGCCCCAAACCACCCTTACGAACAACATGGACTTTGATCTTTTCCATGAAAAAGTACATAAGAAGCCTCCATGAGGTTGAATCCCATCAACTATTTGTCCCTAACCCCTTCATATCAGTTTATACTCGTCCCATATGCTGTTAAATTTTATGCTCCCGAACTACGTGGAATTTGATCCTTGCCAAGGAAAGGTATGTAGGAAGCCTCCTTGAGGTTCAATACCAACACCTTTTGGTCCCGACAATCTTCACATCAGTTCACCTTCATCCCATATGACGTTAAACTGAATTATCCCTACCGAACTACATGGAATTTGATTCTTTCCAATGAAAGGTACATAGAAAGCCTTCCTGAGGCTCAAGCCCAACACCCATCGGTCCCAACCACTTCACGTTGGTCCACCACTATCCTGCATGATGTTAAACTGTACACCCCCCTTTCATCCCGCATGACGCTAAATTGTACCTATGCAAACTGCATGTGTTTGGATCCCTGTCACCTAGACAGGGTATGTAGGAGGTCCCCCTAAGGCTTAATCCCATCCAACAGTAACCCATAGTGATCCTTATACAGTGGTAATCCAATGGGATCCCCATCCAATAGTAAGTTGTTGTGACCCCCAATCAGTAGTAAGCTATTTTGGTCCCAACACAGTAGTATGTTGTTGTTAATATCATTTAGAGATATGACGCTGCGATCCCCATCTACCCGTAATCCATTGTGACCCCTAATAAAAAGTAATCCATTGTGGTCCCAATCTAGTGGTATGTCATTGTTAACCCCATCTAGAAATAATCCGTTGTTATCACCAATCAGTGGTAAGCCATTGAACCCATCCAGTGGTAAGCCATTGTACCCATCCAATGTTAAGCCTTTGTAATCCTCTTTTTTAGGACCCACATCTCCAGTCTGTCCCAGTGGAGTCCGATCAAATCATGGGTTGAAAATCACTCATAAGACCAAGAATGTCGTCAGGCCACTATCATCTGTATCTACGCCAATTCTATGCTCCTCTAGAACTATGTGGACTTTGATCCATTCCTTGGTAAGGAACATAGGAAACCTCCCTATGGCTCAATCCAATTAACCGCATCTCAATGTGGTGTCTCCCTCGAGCCTCAGTGTTACGGTATGGTCATACCCTGAGCCAAAGGTTCCACTTCCTCTAGGTCCCCTCCAAACATCCTTGGATCCACCTTCATCAGTCGTTCTGATCGACTCTTCCTACAAACTGCTCAGGTTCCCCCCTATTTGGGATACACCCATCTGATCCACTTACATTAGTGTTCCGATCAGTTTGATCCATCTTCGCTGGATGTTAAACTCATGGCATACCATGTGTTAAACCTGGTAAGCTGAGGAAAACCTCAGAGACATGAATATGGAATATAATTCCTCGCATTTGATGTGGTATTCCTCGAGCTTCTTTTCCATTGAGAAGCCTTATAATAAGTGGAAGAAACCCAGATGCACTAGGGTCCCAACATCCAGAGACGCAAGCGATGTACAATGTTTCTACTCCCCCGAACAAAGATTTCTTCCCAGACTGGACCCAATGGAATGTCCTAACAGAAGCAACATAATTAACTGGAGTCCATAAAGAAAAGGAAATGGGAAGAGTTTTTTGAACAATGTATTAAGTCTATGAGGGAGACCCAGACTAGGTAAGTAGCTCCGAGGAGGAATCCACATAATGAGAGACTAACATCCCATTATCCCCTTTAGATCAATGAGAAAACGTCCCTAAATAAGCGACGAATGCCGCCAGCCATTGGAAAGTGGGAATGTGGGGGAATATATCATCACATCCTCAACAGACGAATGCACTCCTCGATGAAAGCATTAGAATCAGAAATGGTGAACCCGATGTGATTTTACTCTCTTTAATGAGGAGATTAGAAGTTCTTGAGAAATCCTTAGATTAGCGTGTCAACAGATCCAATTATCCAGTGCCAGGTCCCACCAAGAAAATAGTAAGAATGTCATGAAACTCACTAGAAATTGGGGAAATTGAATTTGGACATCCCGGTGTATGACGTTTTTAGTGTGAAACCTTCTTACTAGCCATAGAAGATAGTGTAGCACTGGGGAACTAAAGGTTGATTTCCTCCTTTCATTACTAATGGTTTAGTCTGCCTTCCATACAGGACCCAAGATGCTGTAATCGGAAACTGATCACCACCCACCTACCAATGCATGGGAATGAGAAACATCAATAAAACAATCCAGTGTGGCCTCATTTTCCCCATGGCAGCCTCTACGTCCACAACTGTTGGGCGCCCACACCCTATATCCCTATCCGAATTCGTTCTGAGAAGGGTAATTAACGACTTCATTCTATGATATGAGGAGGAGGGGATTATTCAAACTCATGATAAGGCCTATCATGGAATTTTAGTTTCTACCCCTCATTATAACTGCTGATCCCAAGGGCTTAGTAAGAAGCTACTAATCCACAGTCTGACATATAATCATTGTTGGAGCCTCTATCAAGAATGCTTCTATGACTCCCTCCCATATGCCAGTGAGTTGAGGGATACCCTGGCTAGCCCTGCTGGAATCCCACTCAAGGGGATCTCAAGGACGGATCCCACCAGGATACATCAATGACACCACTTATCCCCATGGGCTAATGACCTGGTGAGCCATGTGCCTGCACTACCAAACCCAGTTCGGTCGACCAGATGCCAGCACCGGGCACAGGCCGAGGAGGACGCCTGCCAAGGGGTGTCAACATCAACAGCTTCCATGGATAGTTCCACCACTGCCTCATACCATCCGTCCCCTATCTATATAGAGTTTGGGAACTCATATTCCTTGAAATGATCGAGGCCTTAACCACCCCACAGGCAGGATGGGATTACACTACTAGTCAACGACACGGGTGGCATTCGTTGTTGGCCGACCCCTGACATTGACATTTAGTATGGAGGTCCTCCCCATACCTCCACCAATGAGAGCATGAATCCTCCTCACTCCCAATATCAGTGTGGAGGTTCACTCCATGCCATCATAAACTTGAATGAGGGTCATCCCAGTTGTAGTGTCACTCGATATAGAATCCTTTTCTACACTCAGGGCATCGTGTATGGAGTCGTTCCTCCTTTCATAGGTTTCTAGTGTGAAGATGTTACAAATTTGGAAAACCATTACTGTGGGGTCTTCCTCACCCCCTTATAGTATCCATCTAAGATCATCCTTGTACAAAAAACTAGAGAAGCGGAGGTTTGCCTCTATTTTGGGGCACCCTACACGGAGGTCCTACCCGTGTTCAGCTCGACCAGTACAAGGAAACTCCTCATACCAACTCTACCAGATGAAATAAGCATGGAGTCAATACCCACATTCCCACCAGCTTCAGAAGAGGTCCTACCTAATCCATCACTTCCCGTGGAGACCCCTTCCACGCGTTATCCAGTGGAAACGGAGGTCCTCCCTGTGTTCCAGTTGAAATTTGTTGAGGATCTCCTAGCACCGAAGCTCATCCAGGTAGAATTCATCTCTGCCCCAACACCTATTAAGCTGAAGGACCTCCTCAATCCAAAAATATACCCTATCCTGATGATCCATCCCATGGTAGGAGGGTGGGTCACCATCACCATAAAAAGAATTGTGGGAATATTTAGACTGCGATTAAACCTATATTCTTCTCAGATTCTAAGACAGATTGATATCCGACAATGGAATCCTCACCTCAATCTTCTATGTCAGGGGATGGGGTAGGGATGAGGCGTATCAGCCTCAACCATCCAGAATGAGAGGTCCCTCGGATCCCTACCCCCCTCCTCAGTTATATCTAGAAGGATGAAGATTTGGCATCTCCCTAGGGTCTATCCATGAAATCCCCCCCATCATAGCTAGGAGAACTCTGTATATCAACAGAAGATCATAGAGAGTTATTCTGGGGACCGATGGGAGATGAGAAAAAACATGGTCCACCACCAGTGTCCATAGTCCCTACACCATAAACGGTGGTCTCTAACGCATCATATTGAGAGGTGGTGACTAAGTCACTGCATTATTTGGAGGATATCTTGGGATGCAATGGCTTGTTAGCTCACTCACAGTATTCTTCACCGGCCAACCTACCGTCTCAGTAGTCTTCTTTAGTACCAATATCAGTTCCCCAACCTCCTTCAGCAGATGAGTGGGAAAACCAAGGGCCATACCTTGAATCTAATCTAAGGATATTATGAGACATTATTTTGGTGGACCATTTCTCGATGATGTATTGTCCAGTTGCAGCATCAAATTATAGTGCACCAGAATCTCTCACTCAGGAGAAAGTCGGGTGTTTTCAATAACCCCTCGGGGTGAAGAACTTTCATCTTCATCATCAGTGAGTGGCTTACCCCAAGTGTCAGGCACACTTCGATGACCTTGGTCAACCATTCTGTTTGGTCAACTTGACTGCACTCACTATGTCCAATCGCCCGAAGTAGCCTGGTCACCATAGACCATCTAATATCGATGCATCCAAACATTTAAAGTACTCTTCAAGATTATCAAGGTGGATTCTCCCATGTGAAGATCTGTGGCTAGGGGAAGTATGTTGTCCTCCGTTTCACCTCTATTCGACACCAACTTGACTTTCCATAAATTATTGAGGATAATCCCCCAGATAGAGTTGTGGTTAACATGGTTGATCTATCGGAGGGGGAGAATGAGCATGAACTTAATGATGGGGACTTACCCCCTGGGGAGCTTCACAACTATTATATCCATTAGAAGGGTTACCCTCCAGTAGAGAAATATATTGGGTCTTCACGTACCCACTGAGGGATTAGTCCTCATCTAGAATCCCAATAAGGGAAAATAGCACAGTAGAGCTATCAAACCCTTTGAACCATCTGTCTTAGTACAGAGGATAAGGGATGATCCTGAAAAATTCACGCTGCATAAACAGCTTGTGGAGAAAAAAATTTGGTCTATGACCATGTTGCTGAATGTGTTGCAGAGTGGCGTCCATACTATGGTGATCCTATACCAGGGAAGTAGGGGAAAACAAAACATCCCCCAAATGAATTGCACTCAGATGAACTAGATCATCATTACTACATAGATAGGATAGAAGGTGGAACCTATTGGAAGAGGTCATGGTATGTGTCACCAAATCCACATGAGGGATGTGATAATCCACATGATCTAACTCAGGTCACCCCAGATGCACCATAGTTCATCCCACCAGCCGCTCCACGAGCTGCTAGGAATGAGTATCATGTTGAATAAACTTCTAACACAATGGCGGTTAGGGATCCTCATCATGAGAGAAACCCTCACCCAGATGATCTGGTGACGACATTCATTGGTCGCCTCGAGACTTTTGAAACTTGACAGGTGGAAATCCTACCTGATGGAAAGCCATATTGGGAATGGGTGGATGATATGCTAGCACCCCCAGGATTTAGAAATACCACCTTATCCCCCATTAATGGGACAAGTGACGCATTTCTACATCTGGACCACTTCATCTCAACATGAGGACCCATGTTGGGAACTCTGGGGAAGTAAAAGTGTGCCAAACACCGTTGTTTTGTATAGACATTGGAGAGGCCTGCATTTTTCTAGTATAACCAGCTACTCATCGGGCCCGTCACTAGCTGGGAAGATCTTCATAGATATTTTCTTTACTAGATTATCTCTACCGCCTAAAATAAGTGAATTTCAGACCTATTCTAGTGTATGCAGAGGCCTGACGAGCATGTCACAGGCTTTGTCGCCCGGTGGGAAGGCCTCACCAAATCCTTGGATATGTCGCTGACTCAAGAACAGCTACTAAAAATTTGTGTGTGGAATTTTAAGACCAAACTGGTTCCCTCCCTCATTACTCATGAGTACCCTGGGGGATTGATAGACTTATCTAATAGGGCCTATGGTCTAGAAGAAGCCTTACAACATGACAAAAAGGCACATCTGTTTCCTCAGGCAATTCCCACGAGAAGTGCCTATAATTTTGAGCCTACTACAATGGCCCAAATGGATTCCCCCAGGAAACTGGAGTTATTTACAGTGGAGCCACATCCGCATCCTCGTAGAGGCTTGTCACCACATGCACATCCTCCAGACCAACAATGTCCACCTCAAAATTGACTAGCTCCCCTGCAAGACGCACCACCACCTTCTTGGGGAGATAACCAGGTTCCAACTCCTCAGCAGGATCCTACAACCCCTCCTCAAGGCTAGGATCCTTGAGCCCCAATTCTGAATAGAAGAAACCAGAAATATTCATTCAATGAGGCTCAGGTCCCAGTTTATTTCCAAAGCACCTTGGAACTGGGAATTGTATGTTTTCTTGAATACAAGAGGCCAAAAGAGGCAGATCTAACTGATCACCTCAATTTCTGCACATATCATTAGATCCTAGGGAACAACATTAAACAGTTCTATGTGTTTAAAGATTAGATTCAGGACCATTTTGAAAAAATCATAGTTTGGTTGGGCCCAACTCCAACATAAGTGGCATGTGTATTTGTGAAGCCTAATAGTGACAGTGACAATTGTGGTGAGTGGAATTAGGTTTCTAAACACGGTTCCCTGAAGTATAATGACCGTATGGCCTATAAGGCGGTCTCCTATTCCCATGGTATTATCCATGCACACCTGAATTGACATGAGCCTTCAAAAGCAGTTTCATAATCCGCAACTACTACTTCTGCATCATTATCTCACCCTTCCACTTCACAGAAGATTTGGCATTGACGAAGAAATAGAAAACAAAGTCCCCCACTGGTGCGGTCGTCATCACGTACTATCGGAGACATCATGCCCCCATAGATGGAAATTCTCCCCAAAATCTATCCATTAGTGGAGGATTCTTCAAGTGCTACTCAAGGGTATGCTTCAGTTAATTGCATTGAGATGGTAAACTCTTACATGCTTCCTGACAATAAAGAGTTCCACAAGGATCCTACCAAAATCCCTTGTCGTTTCTAACGTCGATTTTTCCACGCCTATATAAGTTGTCACAATGACTAGGTCAGTTCTTCCATCCAGGCTATGCATTCCACAGAAACTAGACAGCATGCCCAGTGTAGAGATCAGGAATTGTAACATTATCATTTGGTGTCATCAGGTCCGCCTTCACAGCCGTTTGTCTTACATGACCCAGAAAAGCCACCCCATCCTCACTGTAATCAGATAAGTTATATTAAATACCAGACTCATTCATCTATCCAACATTTTTTAGTCACTCAATATGCTTTGTCTAGTGAGACAAGATAAATTACCAGTAGCAGTCAGTCACCGATTTATCCGTATGGTCCTGCCATACCTCCTACCGCCGAACGCCCCCTGTAAGTAGAAGTTCACGCTTGGATTGGATGTATGAATTTATTAACAAACTAATTGGTATTACCATGGGGCTATGTATCCTCACGTATCTTCACCTATCATCAGATATGTGGGAATCCCTTGTCGATGCTTTAAGAAGACCTCTCTAGTTTGAGACAAGGGTAGCTGCAGCAGAAGCCTTCCATGGTGAGGCATCCAAGAATGTAGAATTCCAGGACATTATCACTTTCACTAGATATGATGAAGGATCTACCATATAGGGGAACATTCGTCCATTGTATATCACATGGAACTTCAATGGTGTGGATATTGATTACTATCTTGTTAACACTGGCTCAGGGATAACCTTATCATGACACAGGCACTCTGTAAGGTGGGGTTTTCCAAGGTTTATCTGAGTCCCTCAGACCTAAAAATAAAAGGATATGATATAATAGAATAGAAAATGGTGAGTAAGATCCACCTAGAAACTCAGTTCTATGGTCTATTATCCAGCACTGAGTTCATGGTTATTTTACAAAAAACTGCTTTCAATTCATTTGTGGGAAGACCATGGATTCACCTACATGCGACTGTCCCTTCATCGAATCACCTATTCCTTAAATACTACAATAATGGTAGATCAGGTGTACTCCAGGGTGACGCGTCTCTATTTTCCTCTTGTGAATCCCACTACTTGGATGCTGACTATTACAAGAGGAATGACAATGAGATCTAGGATAGTGAATTTGAGCCCGCTACAACAATGACCAACCCGTGGATAGGCCTAGATGATTCTAATGTCTTATCAATCCATCAATTGGAGGCCATGACTCTGGATTTGGGGTAATGTTTTGTTGTCTTTTGAATTAAAGGGAAACACATTCCGAAGTCTATGTGACATTAGAATATCACCTGGTACTCCTTTACAAATTAGCCTTGGGTGATCTCAGAGCCCCATAATCTTATAAGGTATCAATATTTCCGCATAATGGCTATGAAAATAGGACATATGTTCTTGTTTCTAAAGGCTAGGATAAACTAAATCAATATGATGCACCACTATTACTTTGATATCATCAAACGTGGCCCCCTGGGATGAAGGCCAGATGAGATCATATCGACTGTTTTCATTACTATGGTTTTGACAGCTTAAGAGTCCCCCGATGCAGTGTCTGCCAACACTTAGGCTAATACTAACCTCCCATTGGGATCTGTTGACTTAGAAGAAACTCCTTCTGAGGATCCCTAATTCACAAATTAAGGAGAGTATTTAGAGGATTATCCTCCTACTTTCGAAGAGGTTGTCTCCGTTACAGTTGATGAATTGGTATAGGTGAACCTCAGTAGTGAGATAGATCTGAAACCCACATTTATTAGTTCCACTATTCCTATCATGGAGAAAAATAAATACGTGGGATTTATGAAGAAAAATCGTGATGTATTCACCTGGTGTTATGATAGAATTCCATGACTATATCCTCAGGTTTCCATCCACCACCTAGGTCTTCTTAAAAATCATTGGGGGTTCAAACAGCCTCCCAGAATGATGCACCATTCTCACGGTTCTGTGGTTAACACCGAGTTAGGTAGTATCATCAGATCCAATTTTTCCAAATAGGTCGAGTACCACAGATGGCTATCCAACATTGTTCCCATCAGGAAGATGAAGAGACAGATCAGTGTCTTTATCAAATTCCGGGATCTCAACAGTCACAGTCTGAAAGATGATTTTCCCCTTCCCATGACGGAGTTGTTGATTGATTATACCATTAGATTCCAGGCTCTCTACTTTATATATGTATAGTATATGTATTACCAAATCTGAATGGCACCAAGGATAAAGATTATACAGACTTAAAGGCACCACAACATACTTTTGGTTACCATGTAATTCCCTTCAGTAAAAAAAATGCAGGTGCCACCTATCAGCGTGCCATGCACCACATATTTAAGTAGATCTTTGGGAAATTAGTGTAATGCTACAAGGAAGATCTGGTGGACAATTATCACCAGTTCTAGGACCATCATAAATACCTTGAGAAAGTGCTCATATTCATCTTATGCCAACATCTGAAGATAAACCCCCAGAAGTTTTCCTTCGTGGCCACCTCTGGAATGTTTCTCAGCTTTTTTGTCAGATATAATGGCCTCAAGCTTGAACTAGAGAAGGTAATTCCATATTAAAAATGTCTCCCTCAGGAAATATTTGGGATATTTGAGGATTTCAAGTCCACTTACCCAGTATAAACCGATTCATCTTGAATTCGACCGGCAAGTGTAATACATTTTCCTGACTTAGGAACAAGGCTGTTGATTATCATTGGGAATTGGAGCATCAGACTGATTTCATGGAAATCAAGTACTATCAATTACATCCTTTGGTACTGATGCCAACAGTTTATAGAAAGCCACTGGTCCTTTATGTGAATGCTCTAGAATGATCCATAAGTTCCATTCTCACTAATAAGAACACCTAAAGGACAAAAAATAGTATGTACTATATATTCCGCATGGTTCTTGATACAGATACTATATATTATTCTATGAAGAAGAGATACTTCATTCTATTATTCACAAGGAAATAATTGTGACTCTACTTGATGTATAGGAAGATCCATCTAGTGTCTCGAGTGGATCCGCTAAAGTACATTTTGAACCACCCTATGATGAAGGGTTTTCTAGCATGGTGGGATGTGATCCTCTAGTATATTGACATCAGGTTTGTCCCCTAGGAGACCATATATGTATGGACATTGGTAGACTTTATTATAGCCCATCAAACTCCTGTAGAACAGTCCCTAAATCTTGATTTTCTTGAGGATGAAATCTTCTCAGTTGACCAAACGGTTCCATGATAAAAAATTCACTTTTATGGTGCCTCCTGAAGTTCTACCGGCAGAAGACTCAATGATGCTAGACCCAATAGAGTGGGTATGTGTATCATATTTATCACACCTACAATGGATGTTCTTCCATATTCATTCTTGTTGTAAGAAGGTCGTACCAATAATGAGGCAGTGTATCAGGATGTCATCACTGGTCTTGAGTTGGACCTCGAAATTGAAATTCTATATTTTCATGTGAAAGGGGACTCTAAAATGGTCATCATGAAGATCAATGGTGACTACATCATCAACAATGTTGAGCTCGTACAACTATTGGAATGTACCCACTAGTTGATATCCCAGTTGCCATCTTGGCCAGAGGTTTCTCATGTCCCACATTCGCAGAACGATGGATCCAACACCTTGTCAAGCCTAGATAAATCTCCTGTGGAGCCTGATTAGGATGATTTGATTATCCACATGGCACACTAGAGAGTCACCACCCATGTAACTCCATACAACGATGATAGCACACAGGTAAGACACCTAACCACCGACGCCTCCAAATCAATATAAATATGTCCTCTTGCTGTAGTGTTGGAAGTAACTTTCAAATGGAGGACACCCTTAGATGAGTATCTTCAGAATGAAAATCTTTTAGCAGATCAGGCAGAGTGCGAGCGAATCTGACACTTTGCATTATGGTTTACCCTCCAGAACGGTCTTGGTCTTGAGCAGATCCTCTACTAGTGGGGGGTTTATGTGGTTATCCTCCGTTGCATTCAAGGAGGTAATATTTCTTTGGTTATGTAGGAGGTTAATGCCAGTTACGGAGGGGTTCATCAAATCAGGGAGAACCTATCTCTAGAGAACCAGATGTTGGGTTAATTTTGGCCTTCCATGATCCATGACTTTATAGAGTTTTCAAATAGGTTTCATGCATTCAAAATCCATGATAACTTTGTGCATCAACCAGCAGAACCTCTCCACACAATAATGTATTCTTGTCCGTTCATAGTTTGGGGACTCGACATCGTGGTACCATATCCACCGGCGACAACTCACTAGTTCAGGTTCATTCTGACTACTATGTATTTATTTTCAAAGTGGGTAGAGGAGTTTTTCTCAAAGAGTTCAAGGAATGTTCTATCATTTACTTTGTGAGCTTGAGCTTCATCTACCAATTTAGAGTCCCTCAGGCCATCCTCACCGATAGCAGCACCCACTTTTCGGTAGCCGAGTTGAAGAAATTGTACCCCAAGTATAACATTCGTTCAAAGCATACCTCCCTCTATCACACATAAGATAATGGGAAGATCGAGGAATTCAATAAAATGATATTCAACTATTTGAAGAAGATGGTTCATCAGAACAAGAATATTTGGCCAGAAAATCTCCCCAACAATCTTTGGTCCTATCAAACAATTACCTGCAATTCCACAAAGGTGACCCCATATTCCTTGGTGTATGGAACGAAGGCAATCTTGCACAATGAGATTTAGTATCCTTATTTGAACACTATAGTCTATGATCAGAAAGCACCAGACAAGGTAACCGAAATTCATCTGGATGTACTGGAAGCGCTTGATGAGAACATTCTATGTGCCCTACAAAATCTGTAGAGGCATTAAAAAAGGATAACCAATGCTTTTAACAAGAATGTTTACCTCCACTCCTTCCAACAACATGACATGATGTTGTCCCCATGGACACCAATGATACCTAGATGGAAACCACCAAAATTGGAACCCCAATGGGAATGAACTTACATCATTTAGAAGGTTTACCCCAATGTCGCATACTCCCTAGTTACCTTGGATGGTGAGTAAATGACTCCTCCCACCAATGCCAAATTCTTCAATAAATACTTTTCCTGAGAAAACAGGGTCCTACATGACCTTAAACTTTTATATCCTGCATGAAATTAAACACTATGTAGTCCCGTAGAACATTAAATTGTATGAGGTCCTACACGACCTTAAACTGTTACATCCTACAAGACATTAAAATGATTTTCCATTCCTCATAATGATAAACTGAAAATCAGTCTAAGCTCTAAGACCATAAACTAAGATCTCTCCACATCCTCACTGCACGATGTTAAACTGCATGGTAAATTCAAGAACTATATATGGATTGATTCCCATCCTCATGGGATACGTATGAATGCTTGGATGCCTCATCTCGAGTCCAGAAACCAGAACCTTTTCTTTGACTATCCCCCTTGGGTGTAGTTCTCTTGGAGGATCCTATATGGTGTATTGTAGGATTCTTTTTCCCACATTCAAATCAGAATTATGAGGATCACATCATGTGTCCCTTCTCATTCTTCTATCCTCTCACATCCCCACTGCATGATGTTAAAATACATGGAACCTTCAAGAACTATGTATGGCATGATTTCCATCTTCATGGGATATGTAAGAATGCCCAAACATTTTATCTGTAGGCCTAGTCCCAAATGATGTGATCACTCCCTTTGTCCGACCCCTCGACCTGGAAACCTACCAGAATTCATGGTGATGTGTGGGATTATTTCTTCACTCATGTTGGGTTTATCACAACCCCACCATGTGTTTCCCTCTTCAGAGGCCTTCACTCATCATCATACTTACCATAAGACCTTACACTGTAAGGGAACCCTTATGCTCCACGTTTTCCAATAATTTGGGAATCCATAAACATTTGCATCCAAAAGGACCCCCGAACGACATGGATGCTAAGATCCAGGGCCCTCTTACCATTTCAGGCCAACAACCTCGAGAATCTCAAACAAAAAATTGATAAAAGTCCCACATTTATAATATGGCCAGCGATAGATATTCATTTTTTATTCCCATTTCAGGTCAAAGGACATGGATGTTGTGTTTCAAAAATGGTCAACAACTATCCTCCATCGTTAGCACCTCCCCGTATATCCCAAATGTTGGGTGCATTGATTAATTTTGTTCTTCTATCCCTTCAAACATCGATCTTCCTCGAGGAGGAGAGTTTTTTAGGTCGAGGATGAACCCACCCAATCTATTTCTCCTATTGTCATACCCTTATATGTTAGGCAGATCCTGATATTAATCCTTGTTTCCCACATTGAGCATTTCTCACGTAGGCTTTAGAGCATTGGTAACAAAATACCCGCGTAGAGGGTCACATATCCATAGTCTGTGTCCTATCACTATTATCTTCATCACAACAATATGTTAAACTGCCAAATGGATGGGACTTCCTCTCTTAGTTCCCATGAACTTTTTGGTACCTTGGCTCATGTACTTATCTAGGATTGTGAGGTGTGGTTCAGAATCTTTTTCATCGTTCACATCAGGTTATTTTTACCATGATGCATATATCCCACTGGGACACTCCTCCGTTATCATCCTCACTGAAGGAAATTAAACTGTGAACTGGCTAGGACTTCCTATTTCAGATCCCACAACGGTTTTGGCCTCCTGGCCGAGGTTCTCATTTGGGATTATACGGCGTGGTATGGTCTTATGTCCTCATTCGCATCGTGTTACTCACCATGATGTATGCATCCCCCGTTGAGATACATTTCCCTTATTTGAATCCTTTCCACATGACGTAAAACTGCATATCATCTTCCAGAACTACATATGGCTTGATTCAAACCTTTATGGGATACGTAGGACCACCTATACATTTAGATTTTGGATATAACCCCATTTCATAGAAACCTCCCAATCTTCTTGGAACTTTGGCCTAAGTTCTTATATGATAAGTGTATACAGTGTGGAATGGGATTATTTCCACATTCATGCTGGGGTTTTAACAACCACACCATGTACCTCTTTATCTTGAGATCCCTTTGTACCCTTGTTCCACACTCATTTTTTCAAGTTGGTTGCTCTTGAATTGGGCCCCTTGGCCCTCTTTGGTAGTACACCAATTTGTCTAGAATCACACTGGTTCAGGGCTGAGAGTGTTGGATTATAAGTAGATAGGTTCTCACCCATTTTCATGCATCATGTTCCCCTTTATTTGTGCTTTTATAATATTTCACATTCTAAAGGATCCCCAAACGTCATGGAATCAAGGCCCTAAGGTTTTTTCTACCTTCTCAGGAGAACATCCTCAAGGATTCAAGATGAAAATTTTATACAAGTCCCTAATTGTGAATACATTCAGCGGTCTACAATCATTTGTTGTTCCCCTTTTAGGTCACATGATATGGATGTTGTGTTACAAACATGGTCAATAGTTATCCTCCATAATCACACCAACCCCCATCGTGACCAAAATATTGGTTGTGTGATTCACATAATTCTCCACTCCATCATGTACAGGTGGAATTTTGACACTCATGGAACTACCCCTCAGTGTTCATTGGCACGTTAGGAGGACAAAGTCACAGTGAGGCATCGCCCGAGACACCACACCAATTTCCCCTCTGTTTGTATTTCATGTGTTGAAAAGACCTTCTCCACCCATATTTCATATATCGAGCATATCTCACGTGGGCATAGGGTTATGGTAAAGGTATTCACCCATTTGGAAGATTCTCTCTTACTAATGGTCCAAGATCTAAGACCTTAAACTAAGATCTCTTTACGTCCTTCTCACAAGACGTTAAACTGCACCTTCAAAAAATAAATATTACTTGATTGAAATCCTCATGGGGTACATAGGAATGCATAAAAATTTCTTTTTTAGGTCTATCCCCATATTTTCTAACCTTTTTTAGCCCCTTGTCCTGGGGTTCCTTCACCAGAATTGTGTGTAGTGCGGTGTGGACGTCGTCCTCATTCATGTCGGGTATGATTTATAATTCCATGCACATCCCCCCTAAAACCTAGTTTCTTTTGTATGTGCCAAGACATATGACTTTAAACATTGTTTCCCAGTCCCACATGACTTTAAGATATTTCATATTTACTACAATACATTAAAATGAAGGCAGTGGTCCAGTCATTTGACCCCAAACTATGACATTATCATCCTGGCCGCACGACAAAACACGACACTAATATGTGGTGGCCTCACTTGAGGGGACATCATATTTGGTATCGTTCATCCAAAATAACATTTTTCAAGTTAACCATATGTATTTATTACCATATAGGCACTTGGATTGTCCATCATAGGTTTGTTATTTCCCCAAAAAACAAAAGGACACACACATCAATCCTAAAGAACAAACAAGACCTATCAAATGGTGCTTATTTTTTGGTGTGTGCCAGACCTGCACAACAATATTGTCCATGGAATTGGTACCCTAGCATGAAACTTCTATCACTATATATGGAATGATCCCCATAATCATGGGGTATGTATGAATGCCTCGACACTTTGTCCTAGACCCAACCCAACATTAGTTTTCGTTTCCTCAACCTAAATCCTTCCTAGGGAGCACATGGTGTGATATGGAATCCTATCATCCTCATTCACATCGGGTTATTAAATCACTGCACCATGTGTCTCCCTCCCTCCATTATATCTATGGACTAAGCATTAAGACCTTTATACTAAAATCTAACCATCCTTAACGAAGGGTACTAAACTATGCGTCATTTTTGAGAACTATGTGTGGCCTGATTACCATCCTTATGGGATACGTAGGAACTCTCAGACATTCCTTCTACGAGTCCAGCCCAAGGAATCATGAATCATGCCCCTTATTCAACCCTTTATCCAGAACTTATTTTGAAGGATTTGGTGTGGAAAACACCTCTCAGGTTCTCATCCGTGTCTGGTTTCATGAAAACCGCACCATGTTTCTTCCTTGTCCCTTCCCAGCTTGGTCCGAGTCTTATGAACCTAAACTAAGATCTCCCCATGGGAACTATGCATTGACTTCGACAACTTCTCCACCCTCTGAGCAATTAAATAAATAAATTCCCTTATTAATGGTCCAATATATGACCTTATGATGGATGCATGCAACCTTAGGACCCCTATCCTTGGAATGGGACTCGACACCCTCGATTTGATATGCTTGAGGACATACTCAGATGTGTCATGAAAAATATCCCAAGGTGTGAAATTCACACATGGACATCCCATAATTTCATTTTCAGGCTTCCGGATCCCTTTATTTGGATCCTAATCCTCTTCTACATCTAAAGATACCCCCTTTACGGCTAGCTCTCATGCCACATTGTCTCACCTACTGTTTTGGGACAACGACCCTGAAGACCTAAGACAACAATTGCGATAGGTCATGTGTTTCAAACATGGTCAGCGTTCGACCCTCATTTTTTTTGTCCCCTTTCTAGGGTAACATGAAACAAATAATTTGTTTTATTGTGGTAAGAATTTATCCTCAATCATCACGCTACCATCACATTGATCCAAATCTCGAGAACCATTATTCACATCTTTCCACTCCCTTATGTTTACGTGGACTTCCAACAAGATCAGTTTTACACCACCATGCATCTTTGTGCATTATGTAGGTGGGTAAGTAATAGTGGGATGTCATTTAACTTGAATCCAATTTCCCCTAAATGTGTGCCTCCCTATAACAAGATGGTCCCTCTACTGCTCCTTGTTTCCCACATCGAGCACGATGAACATTGGATTAGTGGTTCTGGAAGGATGGGTACTAATATAGATGTACCAGACAAGCGTTGAGTACCACACAACATTAAAATGTGATCTCAGAAAACCTGTGGATTGATTTTGATCCTGATGGGATACATAGTAATGCCCACGTGATTCACCTCAGGCCCATCATAACTTTCACTCTTAGTCCCTCGACCTAACAAACTTCCCCCGAGGATACATGGTGTGGTGTAGACTCCTTCTGTCATTCCTGACTGGTTCATACCTACCACATGACGTAATCCCTTTTATGATATCCCATTTCACTCATCATACTATCATAATAAATTAAACTACATGATTCCACATGTCATGGATTCATGACATTAAACCACAGTTCTATGATGAACAAGTTCAAGAGGCCCGAGGTTGACCATGAGATGCATCCGCTTCCTCGAAAAAAGGATTCCCCCTACCAGCATTGGAATTTGAACAAACCATACTTCAAGAACTACTTATTTCTTGATTAGTATCTATATGTTATATGTAGATACCTTCGGGCCTTTCAAGTTGGGATGAGCCCTTGGGTCATTAACCATTTTGGCCCCTCGACCCCAATCACGGTCCAAACAGTATGACCTTAAAACAATGTGCAGTATTCTCACCATATAACATTTAAAATATGTTTCTATCATCCTTATTGGTATAAAATTAAACTAAAAGGCACTCCAAGTAAATATCGGAATTGTCCTTTTTAGAAGTAAGTTTTACCCCTGATTAGACTGATGCGTTCACCTAATGTGTTTTCCACACAAGTGTAATGATTTAAAGAGTTTTCAACTCCATTAAAACAACCCATCACTCCATCCTACATGATTTTCACGCCCATTAATTAGATCCCAATCCCCTTTAACATCACAAGGATCCCCCTAGCAGTACAGATGCTTGGCCTATGCATCAACCACTATCCCAAGCCAATGTTCTTGAAGACTAAGGATGAAATTTTGAGTCAGTATCTATGTTTCAAACATGGTTAGTGGTTGTCCCTCATTTGTTATCCCCATATCCTATTAATTCACTTAGGATGATGAGTTTCATACATGGTAAATAGTTATCCTTCATTTTACTACGAACCCCAAAATGTTCATAATTTTGGGTGTCGTGATTCACACTTTCCATTCCCCTCTCTTTGGATTGATTCTAATGCACCTGAAAGATGGAAATTCAACTGTTCTGATAACCTTAGTCTACGGTTAGGTCTCCCTATTTCTCCCTGAAAATCTAGATTGGCTGTTCAAATCTCAGATGCCCGAAGCTTGGTCGACGCTCTCATATTCGTATGAAATAATGAAGAAGTCATCCCTTGTTTCTCACATTAGGCACGACCCATGTGAGCTTAGGGATTGATCACTGGATATTTTGTGAATGTGATAGGAATGTTGAAAAACAAAATAAATAAAGGAACTTATGCATGTATCCACAATAAAAAACTAAATCATGAAAGTAAATTTAAAGAGTTTACATGAATTAAAACACCCAATGATTGGCCCCTCCAATATAGGGGTTGACCCCTTTGATAGAATGTTCCAGCTCAGCCACCCTCTGGCTTGTGCAATTCATGATCCACTATCTCTTATTTATCTTCAATTCCTCTTCAGAGGTGATGGGGCGTTGTTCATCAGAAATAACCTGGGAAATCTCCTCATTAGCTTGGATAGTGTCTATCTCCTTGAAGTCGTGCTTTATTTGTTCTTCGACCTCTACCACTTGGGAATTCAGCTACGATACGAGTCTCGATTGTGCATCAAGGAAGAAAAAGTACTTGTTCGCTCATGCCTACAACCGCTGAACGTCTACTTCAAACTCCTTGATCGACTTTATGTTCACCAATTTCCTCTGTTTATATCCTACACCAATGCTACAATCATGCTCCAGAATCTTATCTTCCATAAAGTCCCAAATGAGCATATAAGGATGTCGGGAATCTACCCCCCCAGCGCATAGCTCATGCAGCAGGGAATAAAGATTCCCCATCTGGTCAATCCATTTCCCTTGAGGAGTCTCACTAATGAAGTGCTTGATTAGCTTCCATGACTGATGATAGAGTATCTTCATGTATTCTTCATCAAAGGCCGTCTCATCTTGGTTTGCAGGGTCAGTAGGTTCGTATACGAGGAACACCTCCAAGAACTTTTCATTAGGGTCCACATCTGGCGTCTGATCAAATATGTTAGGACCCATGTTTTTTGGTTAATCCTTATCATCTAATCCCACCTAAATGATCTCATGATCTTTCCTACTAATGGTCCCACCAGTGATCGGAAGCGCTACATCTTGGTCAGTTCGAGTGTCTGTTTCTACGATCATTGGTTTCCTCCTAGGAATGGAAACAATATGAGACCCTACCAACCACTCCAAGTCAGATAACACCATTTGAAGAACAACACATGTCAGAATGCACAAATTTTAGTAAACTTATTCAATGGATGAAATATAAAAATTCTTTAAATGAGACATATAGAGATCAAACAGTAGGTCTCTTTCCTGAGTGGTTGTCATCGGAACCACGAGGTGTGGTCCTCCATATATTGTTGGGACTTACAAAGGATATGGGAGGAAGACCCTAGGTTATATAGCCCTATAAGGCACATGGATCACCATAGCTATAGGCATAGTTCCCGATGTTCCCCTAGCTGCATCTAATGTCGAAAAAAGTGGGTTTTACATATGAGGACCACTTGTACACTATAGATTTTAGATGATAATTCCTAAACAACCTGAATGATTACTATGTGGAATTAGTTTAAGGTTTATCTCAAGGGAATCTAAAATGTCTTCAAATTCATGGTCTATGTTTCCAAACTCACCTTCCTCCATAGGGATCCCTCTATTTCCTCCTCCCTCCAGGGAAAATCTTCTGATTCTTCCAGAAGAGGGAAGCATTCTATAAATTCATAAGATTACAACTATAGAGGGTCCATTCAATCATGTAGTACCTTTACTCGATCCTTAATCGGGTATAGGATACCTCATGAGTACAAAATGTCTTCCAACTCGATAAGGTTCTGCTCCCCCTTTTCCTGGGATACAGCAATGCCGGCCCTGATAGGACCGATCCTTGGAAAATACATCCTGATGTGATTCAAATGTTGTCATGTCTCAGATGGGTTGAGTAATTTCTTGTTGAAATCACATATTTCCCATGACTTTGGGAATATAGCTTTTTTGGGAATGTCTATGTGGCACAACTTCTTCCTCGGATCATGCGTGGGTATCCTATGGAACCCCCTAGGCGGCCTCCCCTCCACCTGACTCTGCTCTTATAGGATAGTCGGGTCCACCACCTCCTCTGCCCTACCACCACAGGATGTTCTTGTTTCCTTACTAACCTGACCTCGAGGTAGAGAAGGGACTCCATTACTGACACAGATGGTCTGTTGCTTTAGCATCTCCCCCGGGTTGGCTGCCTCCCAACTCTGGGTGTATTATTTCAGCAACCCATAGATAGTTGTGGGCAAAGGAAGCTTATTCTGCATATTCCAAACCACCCATGTGAACATGAGCCACAATTGTTTCATCAAACATAGGTGGTCCTCATGGAGAACCCCCATGTAGACCTGCGAGGTCAGCCTCTGCATGAACCGAAACTACATGGCGAAGCAGTGCGAGGTGTACGACTTGTAGAGAGGTTCAAAGTCGACCCACACCACCAAAAATCCACTCCCAAAGGCCAGAAGGTAAGAATGACGCTCTTCTATCCCCTTTCCATCATCATTGAACACACCTGTTGGTAATGGGAAGGGGTGGTAGTTGAACTTGTCTTCCTTCAAAACCCGGTTCAACAACAAATGTAGGGTCAACATAGTTGGAAATCTCCCTACCGCATTCAAAATGGTAGGTCGGTAGCCCGATCCTTGGGGAAATGAGGTTTGAATATTCATATAATCATTGAATATTCACTGCTATCCACCAATACAGAAGATGGAATTACCCACATATCCTATGTGGCTTCTTGCCCTCGCTGATGTCCCATAAAACCTTATACAGCTTGATGAGCATTTGGAATCCCAGGTTGACCCGATCCCTAATCTTCAATGGGGACGCCATGATGAACATGCTCATTCACACACTAATGTTTGTGTCCATCACTGGAAGAATCCGGTCACAGATAATCACTAAGATTAATTTAGCCAACCTAACCACCGGTTGCTGCTCATTACTGACACTGAATCTCCATGTCTTTCATTGGCTGTCCTCTAGGAGTCACCAATATGAATTCTCCTTACCGCACTGAACCCACTTTGAGAAGATCCAAGGCATCACGAGAAAATTTGTATCTTCAGAGAAATTAAATAATTGCTTGAACCACTTCTTAAAGCAGACATCCTTCACCGACTTCTTTTCCTCCCCCGACACCAGGTCCATTAATGCCTTTTCCAGTGGAATCATATGCTTCAGGTCACACATGTATTCATGGAAGGGAGGAACTCATTGTACATTGCCCTCAGTATCGGGACCCCTGATATCTGGTGCAAGTCCGATAGCCAGATACCAACCTACCCATGGTAACGGTGGATGGTATTGGTCCTTGAAAACCAACAAATAAGCAACTCTAGAATCAACTTATATGGTTGATTGATGTGAAAGTGGAAAGCCAAAGCTGCTTCATACAGGCCCACTTGCCCCAAATCCTCCCTGAACCCCCCCCCACACAAGGAACCAACCTAGTAGGCCCATACCCTGTCATCCATAAAGCTTCCACCCTAGCAGAAATCCTACTCATCAGTCCACCCCTTCTCCGAGTTCCCCAGGGATACCATCATGATTGAGTGGTATAGTGGACGAGATGTCTCTGACTGAAATGCCTTCGCGTCTACGTCATTCACATGGTTTTACATGAAATAAACATTGATGGGTGTGAAATATTCCCAAACATGGCCATTATCCGCCCTGAACCACTGGAATTGGAATGACGTACTCCTGAATGAGTGAGTTGGATCAACCCTGCTCTCTTTAAGAATTATGACATAATCCCTTAGACCAAATACATAAAAAGGAATCCATTTTCACAAGGGTTAGTTCTTCAGACCCTCTAACAGTAGCTCCACCAATGAAGCATGGTCTAAATGGCTCTGTATGTGTTCCCCAATGTTTGAGTTATTATATATTTCTTCTCTCTATCCAGATTCTACAAGGACCCCCCATAGAGGATTTCTGAGGATCCAATTAGTCTTCATGTTTTGGAATATTTTCACATAGATTTCAGAGCTTGATCACGATGATCGATCATAGAGATGGTTCACGGAGTCTTGCCACCGGCTTCGCAGATATAATCCACGGAGTACACCCTCGCGGAGTCAAAGGAAATGTTGTACGCTACGAAGCAGAAAGACCTAGTTCACATAGATCAATCATAGAGCATGTGGAACTTTTCAAATCGAGAGCGTAGGCAAGAAAACACGAAGATGAAAATGGAAAAAAGAGTGGCCAGCAACCCCTATTTATAGGGGAGGACCACATGTGCTTTGTGGCGTGTCCGACCATGGCGAGATCTATGACACTCTCAACCCGCGCGCTACCTATCTGTAGCGCGATCCTGCTTCATGACCTTGCTTTGCAATTGATCAATTTTTTTTCTTCTGATTGACCCTCAGACATAGGGCTTCATTTTCTCCATGGCTCCAAAACTGAGGGTAGGCATATCTTGGCACCAAATTATGGGAAGAATAAAATAATCGCAAAGAGAAAATCATCTTCAAAGGGGCCGCCTCGCAAAGCCCATTCACGAAGCCCTGCACCGTGGTCGGCATGAAGCCATAGCCCTACATCGAGGTCACTATAGATAAAAGAGGCAGGAGGATCCCCGTTTATGATGCACCCGACTAGAAGCCTCACATCACAGAGGGAGCTGAATCGATATCCATGAGCATGAGGAACTTTACGGAATCCTCCATGGGTGCCACGAAAAGATATATGTGCCGAGGATGGGATGACAGTTTGCTCCACGATTAAGAAAATATTGAAGCAATCCTTGTCTAATAGGGGATCACCAAGTGGCATTGCGCGGAGCCTTCTCTACTTCATGATGCACATCTCATATAAATATCAGGCTCCACTTGAGCCCAATGAATGGATACCCCTACCTTTCACCTTCTCTACACTCAAATCACGAACCACCTTATGCTCTATGAAGAATTGAAAAAAATGAGCTCTTATAGGTACTTGAGCATGGATAAGTACCATCCCCTTAGCTCAAATATAGCCCCTCTTCAAGTAGGGATGCTCTTAGCAGATCCCACAGGCCACCGCGAAGGAAGGATATCCTCAAGGGTACTCGGGTCTTCGAAAAGCACTCATGCTTCGTGATGTACCCTCCATGGAAATGTATACCCTATGCTAAGGCAGGGTCTCTGTGCTTCGGGAAGCACATTACTTCACTGTGCTATGCTTCGTCGGGAACCATTTCTTTGTGAATCCCTACTATGTGAAGGGCTTTCCACTTGGTGAAGAACCATCCATATTCCCATATACCCCATGCCTAGTCCAGGCCACCCCACTTCTCAATGCATGCCCTTTCGTGAATCCCCTACACTACATGGAGAACTCGAGATTCACGAGGCCTCTTCCTATAAAACCCTTTTCTCTGTGACCCCTTTTTCCATAAAACCCTCCTGGTTCATACAATGTGAATTCAACGTTTCTTGGGTGGTGCTTCACAGTGCGTTGCTTAGCATCATGCTTCTTCACATAGGCATGCTAGTACATATTTTTCTTCACATAGCCACGCTAACATGATCCCCTCAATGAATCGCTTCAAAACACCCCATCATTATGGCATTGTCGGTGCCTTCCCTTTATAATAGGTTAAAGAGTTCTAGTTATGTATGTCCTATGGGTGCGGAGTGAACCCACATCATCTGAGCTACATGTTTTTAAACTTCCAAGAACTATCATCCTTATCAAATGACATTAAATTGTGGCCTCACCCTGGGAATTTTATGTGGGGTGCCGAATCTTAGACATTCTATATGCCTGCTCATATCCAAGGGGTGATATATTCCTCATATAGAATGCGATCTTCTTTGCTGGAGCATCGACTATCTGTGTGGTGGGGAAACCATCTCAGTGTAAGCCCCTAAACAATTTTGTAGGAGGTAGTACCCCTAATCCTTATCAGTTCCAAAGACTAAGAGGTGAGAGGGGTACAAGGATACTTAATACCCCATACCTCTCCCTCTGGGATTTTTTAGAACTGGTCCTCCATCCTAGAGTATGTACCAATCTCTATCTCTGTAGTATTCTCCACACATAAGACCATGTTTCCTCTTTGTGCCGCTAACCACGTGTAATCCCCACTCCACTTTCCGCAGACACACCTTCCATGATGTGATTATAAGGACTTTTTTGTGTCTTGTTTCTCACACTGAGCATGAATCACATGGCCATAGAGCACGAATTGGCCATGACACCCCTACGGGGCTGCCTTAGCACGTAAGCCCCATACCGACCTTCGGAACTATGTTGAAATTGTTCATTGTCAAGGCAAGGACATAGAAAGACTTCCTGAGGTTCAAGACCAACACCTATTTGTCCTGACCCCTTCACATCGATTCATACTCATCCCAAATGATGTTAAACTTTATGCTCCTGAGCTATGTGGAATTTGAACATTTCTAAGGGAAGGTACATAGGAAGCCTCCCCAAGGTTCAAGAACAAAACCTTTTGGTCCCGAAAATATTCATGTCGGTTCAACTTCATATCCCATGAAGTTAATCTACACTCTCCCTTTAGATCTATGTGTAATTTGATCCATTTCAAGGATGTTTTGTAGGAAGCCTCACTAAGGTTCATTCCCAAAAACCATCGGTCCCAAAAACTTCACGTCGGTCCACCACCATTTGGTATGACATTAAAATGTGAACCCCTCTTTCGTCCTGCATGATGATAAACTGTACCCATGAAAACTACATTGGATTTGATCCCTGTATCCTATACAGGGAGCGTAGGAAGCCTCTCTGAGGCTGAATCCCATCCACCTGTATGTTGTTGCTATCCTCATTTAGTGGTAAGCTGTTGCGATCCCTATCCAGCGGTAAGTCATTGCGACCCACAATCAGTGGTAAGACAATGTGGTCCCAATATAGTTGTAGGCCATTGTCAATCTCATCCAGCGATAAGATGTTGTGATGCCCATCCTACGGTAAGTTGTTGTGACCCCCAATCAGCAGTAAGCCATTGTGGTCGCAATATAGTGGTAATAAATTGTTAAACATGTCATGTGGTAAGCTGTTCTACCCATCCAATGGTTAGCCGTTGTAATCCCCTTTGTGGGGATCTACATCTTTGGTTCGTCTGAGTGGTATCAGATCAACTCTCGGGCTGCTAGTCATGCAAATCCCAAACATGTCGTCGGGTCACTGTCATTTGCATCCACCCCAATTCTATGCCCCATCCTAAACTACGTAATCTTTGATCCTTTCCTGGTCAAGGTACATAGGAAGCCTCACTGAGGATTAAGACCGTTACCTGCATCTCAATGTGGTCTCTCCCTTGATCCTCAGTGTTCTGGGAAGGTCATACCCAGACTCGGAGGTTCCACTTCATTCGAGTCCCCTCCAAACATCCTCGAATCTTCCTTCATTGGGCATTCTGATCCACTCATCCCATAAACCCTTAATGTTTCCCCCTCTTTTAGATTCACCCATCAGATCCACTTCCATCAGTGTTCTGATCAGTCTGATCCGTCTCCACTCGACGTTAAACTTATGGTATACCATGTGTTAAACATGGGACGCTAAGGAAAACCTTAGAGACATTCTTATGGAATATAATTCTCTACATTCTATGTGGGATGTCTCAGGTTTCTTCACCCTCAATATTCCCTATCATAAGGAGACGAAACATACACACGCTCGTGTTCCAGCATCCAGATGCACCAGCGATGTCCAACGTGACTACTACCCTGACTAAAGGTTGCTGCCCTGACTGGACCCCTTGAAATGTCCTGACAGAGGCAGTGTAATTAACCAGTGTTCATAAGGACATGGAAATGGGAATTTTTTCACAAACAATGACATATGTCTATGAGGGAGACCTGAAATAGGTAATGAGATTTGAGGAGGATTCCACCGAAGGGGAGACCAACATCCCATCATCCCATTTAGATCAAGGAGTAAACATCCCTGAATAAGTGACGAATGCCACCAGCCTTTGGAAATATTGAATGTATTGCAATAGATTAGCACACACTCAACAGAATGATACGCACCTAAGGAAAATCATTTTAAACTGTATGAATAGTAAGAAATATGACTAATAGATACAGTGAGAAACTTCATTAGTAAAGGAAGAATTTATCTCCGTTGGATATTAATAATAGGTATTCAAATTCCTAAAAATATGATCATCAACTACATTCTATACTCCTTTCTTATCTCTAATTTATATTTGAAACTCTTGTATCAAAAGAATAAATATATTGACTCTAGGTTTGGCTTCCTTCTTATCCATAATTTTTTTTGGCCAAATTAACATTAAAAATAATGACTTTATATCCTAAAAGGCACGCCCTAAATTTATTTAGGGAAAATACAATAGCTATAGCTATTTCTCTATAGTGGTGTAATTACATTGTTCTTCATATAGAATTATTCTATAATAATAGGCAACATGTATCTTTTTATCTCTTCCCTATCATAAAATAGCTATAACAACCATGTCACTAGAATAACACATTTGTTAAAAGTGTATTTTCCCATATGGTGTAGCAAAGATTAGTGATGAAGTGAGTTTTTAATTAATTAAATTAAAATATTACAAATAGTTTTGATAAAAAATTAAGGCTGCATACTTGACAAGAAGACAACATAAGGTCTTCGTTATTTATGATAAGTATTTGATAAACCTTCAGTAAAAATTTTCATTCCCTAAGAATATTATAATGACCTAAACATCTTCAGGAGGGGGAAATTATTGAATTAAATTTATATTGGTTGTGTCTACTTTTAAACCCCTCTTTTACACCATATGTCCCAAAAAAATTCCTTCAATGAACATAAACTAGAATTTCTACTAGTTTATAACTAGGTTGGTCTCTAAGAATCTTTTAAATACAAATCCTAGATTTTTTACACTAGTATAAAATGTGATACTAACTATGGAAAAATCTTCCATGGATACCCTAATGATCCTCTCAATAATATATAAAATGATAGAAATTATACATATTTGAGTGGTATCTTTCACACCACATAACTCAAAGGGAATCCATCGGTAGGAAAATGTACAAAATAGGTATGTGAATGCAGTTTTCTCTTAATACTATGGGATTATAGGGATCTGGTTGTAACCAGAGTATCCATCTATAATACAAAATTACTCATTTCAAGAAATCGTTTAAATAATTTTATCTCGGAAGGGCATAAGAAAATTATCCTTTTTATGGGATGAATTGAGTTTCCTTTAATTGACATAGACTCACCATTTATATTAATTTATCAATTGAATTTCTTCATTTTATTTATTGGGTTTAACAATTAAATTACATGTTTTAGGGGATACTTGGACTGAACTGACCCAAGGACTATCAGTTTTGTGATATATAAATCATGTGTCAAAAAACATGACAACTTATTCTCTTTCAAATTCATTCATAGTTTGGTTTAGTCTCCTATGACTCTATAATCAAGGATTGCGTTCTGATTCTATAGGGATCTTATGAATGAGAAATGAAGGGTTAATCAAATTAAATTAAGATATGGAATATCTTATTTCATATTTAAATTCTATTAAATAATTATTTTATCCTCTTAGTTATCATTTAGATTAGCCTGAATTATGATAGGTAGTGTATAATTCTCAACCAAAATGACTATTTCAGGTGTGCTGGGAGTGGTTTTAGTTCCAATGTGGGTGCCTTTTTACTTGAATGAAGGATTATAGGCCTTGGAGGTCCATTGACTTTGAAATGTCTCTGATAATGAGTTTTAAATGTAAAAATATTTTAAATTTCATGACTATATTTTAAATTTACTTTACTACTTTCCAAATTTTATGACTCACTTTTATAATTCTTCAAATAATAATTCAAGATATTAATTAATGAAAAATCATCCATTTGTTTTATCACTTCTCGCTATGTTAAATAAAAATTTTCATTAGTCTTATGAATATAAGAAACACCATTAGGTTCCCTCAATAAATATTTATGTTCATAAAGAGATGAATTATTTCCAACAATAGCAGAAATAAGACGACAATCAAATTATGGAGCATTTTATAGATTTTTATTGAGGGAAAATACAACCTTATATAAAACATTGTATTCAGTATCAAAATTTATTTCTTCACAAATGGGTTGATTTTCTGATTCTTATAAATTTTCAATTGATTTTTCAACTTATATGATATCTACCCCTGAATATATTTCCCCAAATGTTGGTTCTTTAACCATTATAAATACATTAAATTCTTCATGACTTCCCCTAATTTTAAAAATAAGTTGAACATTATAGACATCATAAAAATATCCACCAGTGGATAAGAAAGTCCCACCAAGAATGATGGAAACCTCCTAATCACACTCCATTTCGAGCACAATGAATTTAGCTAGAATAGAATTTTTCCAACTCCAACTAAAAGATCGTCTACCCATCCTACAGGATGTCTAAATAAATAGTCTTCAAACTATAAGATAATATTTTTGGTTTGAAGGACACCCAATCTAAAAAATTTAAATAGTGATAAATAGAGAAGATTAATAACAGAACCAAATTCTAAGAGACATTTTAATTGACTAAATTTTTCTATTGTTATATGAATGAAAAATTTAACATGATCATTGATTTTTAGGGTAATTTTATATTTAAGAACAACATTTCACTTTCTAGTGAGGCTGTACATAGAAATTTCTTTAAGTATAATTTTTTTGAAACAAAATTTTTAGATATTTTCATATATATGAATGATTTTTTGTCAATTATTGGATAAAAGGAATATTCCCCTAGATATTGGTCAAAATTATAAGGAACTGAATAATTTAGCCTTATTGTTACATTTTAGCTTTAGATTTTTTGGGAAAGGGATGGTTGGGGCATAGTTTTTAATAACAAATGGAATAAACCAATTTTTTCAATAATATTTTCCTTATCCATTTTATTTTTATTTTTAGAAAAATTATGAAGTAGATTATCCGGTGACAAGTTGAGATTTTATTGGTTTTAAGTATTTTTCTATTTATTTAATATTTTTGTATTTAGCAAATTCTTATTCCAAGATTTATTATTTTTTAAATTTGTTCATTCCTATAGTCTTTTTTAGATAAATATTAAATTTTAATCCCACTTACAGTGAAATCAACCAAAAAATTATCCTTGGGGTGATTTTAGTTATGCTGGGTAGCTTTCCCCAATGCAAAAGAGTTAGTTTTCTAGCTATTTGGCCCATTTGTAAATCCAGATTTTGAATTATTTCATCAGATTTAGCTTTATCGTATTCATGTTTGAATTTCTTAAAATCATATTTTTCATCTTTTGAGTCAAATATTTTAAGAATTTGATCCATTAAATTCATCATCTTTTCATCCAAATTCCCTTGGGAATTTGATGGATCACCCCTCTGTTGGTTTTGGTATTTTTTCCTGGGTTGGTTTTGAAAAGTAGGCATAATAGGTTGTTTAATCATGCCTTTTTGTTTCTTTGAAATACTATGATGCTTAATATATCCTTGCTTAAATTTATTTAAAAATATATCATCTTTATTAGGAATCATAAGACCATAGTTTGAAAAGTTCTCATTTGCTTATTGTTAGGAAAGAATTTCTAAATTAGGACATAAGATTGGTGTAACACCCCATCCATAGTTTACCAGAGTCGGTGCATTATTAGATAAATCTGGCATGATCACAAGAGATCAAGTCCTGAAAGACCAATCAGTTTAGTAGCCTTGGAAGTATTAGATACATACATAAGTTTGACATTACATTGTGAAATAAAATAACAAAATTGTTTCCACTTTGAACACACTCATATCAATTATCCTATCCCTTTAGGTCAGCCATAATATACTTATTCACATCTTGATAAAATAATACCTATGAATTGGGTGAGCCCAGATGCTCAGTAAGGATAAAAATATAGCAGAAACTATCATAAAAAAGAATAAATATTTAAAGGATTCTATAAGACTAAAACAAAATCCTTTTACACTGAAAGTTAAACATAATATGGAAAATATAAATCAAATAATTACATTAACCTAATCACATGGATATTCTACTAGTCGAATAATCACATGAAATATCAATAGCTAATTTCATAATGATAGAATGCATAATTACTAACATCATAACAACATAGTCATGGCCTCGTTCCATGAAAACAAATTAATTTTTTTTAAGTACTTGTTCCAGGACAGTATTTTGTCTTCTGAGATCTACTATTGCATCAAGGGGCTATAGCGGGCCCCATCCATCACTTACTACGTCCAATGCATTCCTCATGTGAAAAGGTTTAAACATAACATTAACATTAACATTAAAACCAGCATAAAAAATGTTAATACATTATCCATAAACCATGAATGGTATAAAAATAGCACATCCACAGTCAAACATATCACAAAACCTTCAATACAATATAGAAGATTGTATCATAATAAATCAACATCAAACAAGAATATAATCCAACAAATGATGTTGACATAGATGAAATCTATCCAAAATCTCTTTGAGATAAATATATCAATCCACTTGAAATAATTTAAAAGTAAAGAAAACATTTATTTTGGAAATATTAATATAATACTGTAAGGGAAGCTTAGAAGGATTTACAATGGCCTAAAATAGATGCACCCACCGTATAATTTTAAAAAAACATTCTTTTCTTAATTTTATTGAAAAGGTAATAAATGACCTTGTTTAGAAAATGACGGAATGATTTCTTTCAAATAATGTTATAAAAATTCATACAAGGTAATAAATGACTTCAACCCATAGTATAGAAAGTAGTAAAAATGGTTTCAAATGAATTTTTTAGAAACATGGATGTGGATGATAGGGAAGTCCCAGTAGATACTTACATATAAATTACCTCAAATAATAATGAGATTGTAGAAGTAACCCTTAACATCTACTTTTCATTAGTTGAGGACATATTAACCTCTTTATAATGGTTAAATAATATTTATAAAATTATACATGAACCGCATACATATATATTATATCATATACTATCCTTTAATATTTCTTGATTAATAATATTTCTGTAGTATCATTGTTTCAGGTGTTAACTAATTAATTTTCGTTTATATGTCTTGTTACATAAGAAAACTTTTTGTGGATAGGATGTATTATATTTATATCCAAAATTATATTATGTTCTTAAACATTATTTTTAATCATAAAATAAAAATTATTCTTGATGGTTACGATGGAGAATGAAATCTCATCGCGTCGTGGAGACTGTATGCTGTATATAATCACGAGCGACAATATAATTCTATTAATGGTGAAATCATATGTAATTGGATGTTATATTATGTATAATGAATCATTAAAATTTTATATTTATTATTTACATCAATTATACTCATTATTATACCCATAAAATTAATTATGTGTCGAATAAAAAACTACACCATGACGTGGAGACAGTAAGCTGTACGTCAACACGTATGGTGAATTTTTCATTAATAAGATAAACAGAATATTGAATATGGTTATACCATATTTATAATAACATCTCATTATGTAGAAGTTTCTTGAGTTATTATTTTATTATGGAAACAACATAGAAAGATGAAGTAGAAGAATAAAAGAACTCTGAATGTGGTGATAAAATAATTACCTCTTCTTTTTGTGCTTCTGTTTAATTTGAGAAAAAAGTCTATTTATGTGATTTATGATCAATGTAAGGCCACTAGGTTGAATTCGGGGTAGTTGGGAAAATATTTGAGTAGGTTGTTTTCGTGATAAATGGATTTGGAGGTGTGAAATTAAGAGAAGGTGAAGTACCCTTTTATAAGAGAGGTGAGGGGCCCTTTAGGAAAAGCTTGAAATATTAATTTGTTATAAAATTATTCTCGATTTTTAATAGCTCTAAATTTATTTATTTCGAGGTTAAGGTGGGTATGGGTATAAATAATATCAACCAATAGGCTTTATAAAGGTTTAGGTCACCATATTAACATTATCTTTTAGATTTAACTCTTAGTTAAATAGTTTAACTTTTACAATGTCTTCTTGTATATTTATAATACATGGTTAAGATAGTTAATATAAAATTACAATAGAACCTTAGGTGGTTCATCAATGAAATATATAACATTATGTAGGTCTTTTTTTTCCAAATTGTATATTTTGAGGTAAATTATATCATTTAATAATATATTATTTGTTTTAAAAACTCATTTATGTCAATTTTGACACTATTTAGTATTTGGTCTTTATGAAAGTCATAAAAACGTGATTACTTCAAAATCAATTCATTGAATCCACTCTAACTTTTCATTTTCGCATATAAATTTTGTGTATGGCGTCAAAAGTTATATTTAACATTTATTTTCATATTTATAAAATGAATTATTTTAATCTTTCATTAATAAGGTAATTATTGCATCATCATTGTGTCATAAATAAATTTAATTATTTAATTCCAAAATATTATAAATAAAATAAAATGATGTAGGAAATATTTTTATCTTTATAATGAATATTTATAGTCGAATTTATATTATATATAACCCTATATTAAAAATGGTTTAGTTATTAAAATTTGAATTTAACGCTATTAACTCTTCTTTAAATATAAAATAATAAATGTCATAATATAATCCAAGTGGATTAAAAAGGATGATATTTTTGTCCTATGGTTGATTTTTGTTGAAGAAACATATCTAATAGAATTTGGACATGTGTTTGGGTAATTAAAATATCATTTTACCTTTAATTACCCTATTTACTTTTAATTGTGGTAAATAAAATTCAAAAGTTACTATTTAGAAAAGAATTATTTTCATCCTATAGAACCAAATTTTACTTATGGATGACTATAATGTGTGTCAGATTTTTGAAATTCAATTCATAGAAGGGGTAAAATTATATTTTATCAAATTTTCAAATGTGCCTCAAAGGCGGGTAAAAGATGTTAAAAAGTACAATAAAATTTTATATATCTCATCTTGTTATAGAATGACTCCAGTAATTATATAGGAATAATATAGGTACTATGTATCTATTTTTACTTTAAAATATTTTTAAATTAAAAATTATTTTTTAAATAAAAAGTTGATTTTATTCAAGAACGCAGTGTTTTTCACTATTCATAAAAAAATGAATGTTTACAGAAAAATACAAAATATTCATCCTAAGATAATTTTGATATTCCGAATCCAAAAATGATGTCAATTTGGAAAAATAAAATTTATAAAAATTAATAAATTTGGTATTACTATTCATAACATCTTTTTAAACGACTAATTTGATTGGTCGTGGTGTGCATAAATCAAAGCTGCCTATAACACACGTTATTGTATTATTCAAAGAGAAGCATACTGTGGAAGTATGGGGTGTAACCTTTCTAGTGTTCACACACATGAGACACTGAGAGAACATCTTAATAAGTGATTGTTTTGGGTTTTTCAAGCCTACTAGGTTTATACATTTTTTGGAATTTTGGTTCATTAATGATTAAAGTCAGTTTGTGATACTAGAAAGTTTGGAATGTGTATCTACCTTGAACCATTGATATATTGATATCTATTGAATCTATTAATCATAGAGTTTTTATGTAGAGAGTTAAAATAAAGGTTGTTGGAAATTTATCTTTACTCTTAAACTGTCTTATCATAATAATAACCCCAAATAGACTGGTGAATAATATTTTCAATAGAAGAAGAGAATCCTTCATAGAAGGTGTCCATAATAACATGTGATGGGATTTGATTATGGGGAAACTTACTATGAAGTTCCTTCAATCTATCCCAAACCGCATGAAAGTATTCACCATCCTCCTAGTAGAAGCTAGTGATTTTAGATTTAATTTCATCCTTATGTCTACGGGGATAAGTTTTTCAGAAATGAGTTGCATACGTGATTCCAATTTTAAAAGATGTTATAATATAGACTCAAGAACCAATTTATAGCATTCCATTAAAGTAAAAATGGAAATAAGCTCATAATAAGCTCATTTTTATTTAATATTTATAGTGGATGTTGTTGCACGTTTTTATATAAGTCCCTGATTAAGGATAGTGAGTCTTTATTTGAGAGCCCATCGAAAGAATGAAACAATGATATATGGGACTATTTGATTTCGTAATTTTTGGATCTATGACATAATATAATTGAAGATGGATTATTTGAGTCTCGAGGGAGTTGAATGTCCCTCATTATAGTCATATTATCATCACAATTGATTTTAGGTCAAATTTTTTGAATATTATTAGTAAGAGGGAGTCAATCTATAATTTTTTCCATTTTAATTATATTTTTCATTTTGAGATCACTTATGAATTTTATATTTAAGGGATTAAGGCATAAAATATATAGGATGAAGTCCTTGTTCTCAGTTTGTAGAAAATAGAAAAATGGTTCAGTAGAAAATAGTTTAGATATTTCAAGGAATAAAGAAACATAAAATCAAAGCATCTTTAAAGAAAATTTTTAAACATCTATCTTTTAAAATATTTTTTATATAATATTTTTTTAAGTAAAATTTTCAATGTTTAGAAAAATTTGGCCATTTGAATCCTTCTGTGGAAACATTTCCAAAAAAATGATACATTCTCCATTGAAAAAGTTCCAATGTTTAATAATATATATATCCTACTAACTATAGTGTATATTGGTTTTTTGGGTTGAACCCATATGGATAGTAGTGAAACCTATATTTTTAAACAAACATACACTAAAAGAATTGGAAATAATATATTTTTTATATTTCATTTTAATGAAGTTTTACAATAATGAAATAGTGATTTTTATATAGATAATGAAATAGGTAATAATGGAAGTCAAATCGAAATGATGACATGTTAGTTAGAAAAGAGTCCGAGGAAAGCTGTTCTAGTGAAAAACTAAAGATTTACAACACCACTATCTAAAAAGATTAACTCTTCACTAATTTATTTTTAAAAACAAACCTAAAAAATTTATTGAAATATATCCCTCGTAATGAGATTTAACAAATAGAAGACTGAATCCTAGTGTCAGCCACACCAAGAATCATCAAACTATAATGATTGTTTATGAAAAATAAATTAGAATAAAACTCTTTATAAAATTATAATGTTAATGAAATATAATCTTGGGAAATTTCATTCAAGATGAAACTCACTGATTGAACTTTCACTTTTTAATTTTAAAATGATGAGTTGTGAACAATTTAAATGAAAATCAGAGTCAATCTCACTGATAAATTCTTATTTCATAGAAGAGAAGTTGTGAAGAAGTTTAAAAAATAAAATAGTATAATTTAAATTACTGAGAAAAAAATTTAACAAATGATCATATTAAAAATACAAATTTTAAATATTTCAATTAGAGATAAAGGAAATTGAAAATTGAAGAAATAAATCTCCCTTTAAAATTATGCTTCGTAGCTCTGTTGTTGTTGTATAGACCCAAATCTTGAGGTTCATGGAAATTACAAAAATTTTGTGGAATACATAATACATGACAAAAAAACACTCAAGGATTGTAATATTTTATTGTCTATGAAAGATCGGAACATAATCCTCTAATTATGGTGAAAGATCTTCAACGTCTCCAATAAAGATCTTCCTGTTTTGTTTTCTTACCTAAAACCTTTCTTTATATCCTGGGGAAAAGAAAACATGTAATGGGTGAGCTCAAATTCCCAGTAAGGGTATGCATGGAGAAGATAAAACAAACAATATACATTTGAACTAAATAACATGAACATTATGTTTAAACATCAAAATCTGGAGACATAAAACATGGCAGTTTGTAAGGAAAAGATCATAATGGAACATAAATCATGATAAAATAGCAGGGGGATGAAACATATAATTTTGGAAAACCATTAAGCACATTATATGATTTCCATATTTGCCAAGACATTGCTTCCAAGACCATATTAGTGGACAAAGCCCCTTACTGAACCGAGTTCACTCTTCATTCCAGTCTTGTATCACTGAACTAGATTAACTTGCCGTATCAACAATGTTTATGTCATGAGATATAAATCGTTACCCAATTCATTGGAGGGAGATATAGGCCCGACCCATCTCATATTGAAATCATTCTTACGTGTGCCACAAACAATCATAAATCATTCATCATAACCAAAAGAATAAAATTGGTTTCATAAAAATCATCCCATCATTAACTAATCCATATAAAGAAAATGGATAACATTTCATTGTAAGAAAAGTGAACCCATGTAAATCATAGAGTCATTATACTTGAAACATACACATATGAAATAATGTCATCTTAGATGGAAAATAGTTTTGATAAAACACTTGAAATGAATTCTTGAGGAATATATCTGTTATTTTCAAAATCATTTTATTTTCACAAAATTACATGTAATTATAAAAGTAAAATATTTTGCTGAAAATAGTGATGAAATATTATAGGGGAATCATCATTAAGAAAAGGCATTATGAAACCGTAAAAATTAGTTCATGCCGTATAAGTTAAAAAAAACATTCTCCTTGTACTTTTTTTCAGAAAAGTCTAAAAGTTCCTCGTATGGAAAACAAAAGAATGATTCCTTCCATATAATGTGGTAAAACTAAAATAAATTGGTAAAAAGGACTTTTAACATACATGAAAATATATTTATAAAACATGGAAATGGACAATAAAAACAACCACCGTAAATACTTACGAATAAAAAATCTCGGATAAGAACGAGATTGGAATAATTATCCCTTACCTTAGGTCCGATATGCTTCGAACATATCCAAAACTCCTGTATAATTATTTAAGTAATGTCATTGAATTATTATAGAATAATATTCATTGTTATGATATCATATATGGTTCACATATGACTATATAGTACCCGTTCTTTTGTCAATTCCATGTTAAAGTAGTGTTTTCGTTAAAATCGTTTCATTTATCATACGTGTTTGGACTTATTGTTCATGATATTATTATTATGTATATCATGATTTACTTACTTCCAGAATTTAAAATATTATTTATATATAATATATAATTATAATATAAATATATATAATAGATCGATAAATAGAACAAAATACACCATTCATGGAGACGGTAGATCGTACGTACGCATGAACGCTGTTTTTGTTTCCTTATTAAATTGAATGGATGTAAGTAAATAATATATTCATAAATCCAGTATCATTATTATGTCATATATCTCATTATTATTTGTTATATATACTTTATAATAATTATTTTATTGTTAACATGGAAAATTAATCTAATCGCGTCGTGGAGGCGGTAATCCATACGTACGCACGAGCTATGATATCATTCCCATATTTATTTAATGGAATTGGATTGAATGATATAATTTTCTAGAATCAGTATGATTGTATAATAATCATATGTAGTTAATATTTACACCATTATACCCATCCAAGTAAGGTGGTGGTGGAATAACAGATTACACCATGGCGTGGAGACGGTATTCCGTACGTACGCACACGCGATGATTTCATTTTCCTTAGGATAGATAGAAGGTGAAATAATGTTGTTTATTATTTATAATAACATATCAGTATATGAAGGATACTAATGTTATTACATCATAATGAAACTATTAAATAAGAGGAAGTATAAGAAGAATGAAACATGAATGAATCGGTAGAAGGTATTACCTCTTTCTTGAAGTGCCTCCTTTGAACATCTTCTTAGGGCACTAGAGTTGGTATTTTGAGAAGACCAGTACCTTTATAAGGTTTCTAGGGAAGTGGGGAAGTGAAATAGTTAGAGGATGGTCAAGCATCATGTCTGAAAATGGTTTTTGGAGGAGAGGCAGGAGGTGGCCTTTTATAAGGGAGGAGAGGGGCACCTTTAGAAACATAAGAAATATTAATTTATAATAAATCCAAACCCCAATTAAAAACCTCCAAAAATGTCTCAAATTCAAATATTAGACGATCTAGGGTTGTAATCTCATTAATCAACAAAATTTAGTCCTGTTGGAAATTTATTTTAAACAATATAAAATTCATTTATCCTTATTTAATCTATTTAATTTTAGTTGTAGTAATAATATTCTATATTTTATATCAATATAAATAAATACTTATATATTGTGAATTATCCATAATTGTATAGGTTATTAAATTTTCGACCATATAATGTTTAATTTATAATTTTTAAATATTTTTTTGTGATTTTTAAACAACTTTATAATATGTAATTTGTATAAAATAACAATAGTGTCAATTTTAACACTATTCATTTATTTGAATTTAAATAAAATATAAACAGAAGATATGTTCCAAATAAAAGATTTAATAGATTCATAACATGTTATATTTATCTATAAAATTAGTTGTTCAAATTAAATAGTTCATATAATATTTCTTTTAATACATTTAAAACCATTTATTTGGTAATTGAATAAATAAAATAATTTCAACATCACTATTGTGTCATAATTAGTGATAATTATTTAATCCCTAAAAATTATAAATAAATTCATATGATGTAGATTATTTTATATGATTTATGGAGACTATTTATATCCAATGTTTTATGAAGTTCATCACTAATTTAAATTTATTACACTTATAATATTTAATGGAGTGACATGTTGACACTTTCTTTGGTTTTAAAAATAATTATTTTATTTCATTGTCAAAAGTCCATGAAATGAATCTAGTACGACCCTTAGGTGATATGGGTCTAATTTTATTCATCCAATAGTATTTTTGAAAGTGTTAGGATAATTTTATAATCTTATTTTTACCCTTAATTACCCAATTTACCTTTAATTGTAGTAAATAAAAAATATCGTAGTTACTATTCATACTTCCAAAAAATAAAAAGTATCCTATTAAAATAATTTGGAGCCACTTATTCCAAATATGGAATCCAATTTTTCAAATTCAATTCATATAAATTGCATAAATTAAATTAAAATTAATCTCGTTGTTGAAAGAAAACGCGTTTTTGTTTAAAACATTGTAAAAGATTGAATAGATTTAACCTACGAATTCAATGTAATATAAATGATAATAAAATAAATTATATTAAATGGTAAAAATAAATCCTATTCACACATTAAAGCCACTCAATATTATAATTTGTCCATATAAATTATTATGATGAAAAAAGTTGTTTTTAATTAAAATATAGCATGTTTTTACTATTCATTAAAATATGAAAGTTATCATATTAATATGAAAAGTATATCCTAAGTAAATTTTTTTATAATGATTCAAAAAAAGAATTTTATTTTCTCAAATTGAGATTATAAACATGTAAAACACTAGATTTAAAGTGGGTGCACCATCAAAAGGTGGCAAAACAATATTTTTTTAAAAATAATTATTTTACCCAAATTTTTTTTTTGTTCTCATACCATATTCTAGAAAATGTTTAAGATGAATAATAATGTTATAAAATTCAGAATATAGTTAATAATATTAATAAAGGATAGTTTATAACAATATTATAACCATATATTGTTGTTTAGTGAAACCCGATATTGCCTACAACACACGCTTTCGAGGAAGGTCGTGATTGCATGTAATGCAAGCCAAGTCAGGGTTGTGTGTAGTAAAAGACTCCTTTGTTGTTTTGTATAACAGAATCCAACCATATTTCATTTTTACATTGTATATATATATTTATACACACACACACACACACACTCAATTTTGCGTAGAATAAATTCTATCAAATGAACTTGAAATTGTGTGTAACACGATCCAAGAATAGTGTTGCGTATACTGCAAGCTAATACGGTGTTGCATATAGTGCATGATAATCTTAGTGTAGCGTATAATAGAAGATATGAATGAAATTAAAAAAATTTAAAATCTTGGGGTGTTACAGTCTACCACCCTTAAAATGAATTTCACCCTCAACATTTTTCAAGGTTATAAATTGTTTACTATTTATAAAAACCTACAATGTAAAAATGAATAATAAAACATAATTTTAAAAACTAAAGTACGATACATAATGATTACCCAATGTAACTCATCACTGGGTTTCCAGATTGAAGAACATATGTGAAAATATGGATAAGGAAGAAAAATCTAACCATCATGTTCTGATGGAGAGTGGTAGAGAACATGTCTATGAAAAAGCGAAAAATAAAAAATTCATAAATTTGTGATCATCTAAGGTACCATCTGATTAATAGGATATGAGAGTACTAGGACAACATTTTTAGTTTTCAAGATCATTTACCTAAAGTTGATTAATTATAAGAAAAACTTACTTAATTTTGGTACAATCTCACTGTTGTTCGTGTCTTGAACAATTTCCACTTCATCTCTTAAAGAAATGAAGTTGAATTTGTCATTCGTGAAGTGTTAGCAGATCATACGATAGAATGAACTGTCATTCCATCTATCTCAAACATAACGCTAGAAAAAGATGTATACACAAGTCCATTAATGTTGAGTTTAATAGTATATAGTTTCTAAAATGGACTTATACTTCATTTATCATACCTCTTAACAAAATAAAAAAAGTTTCTACTAATTATGGACTTCCTGTAGGTCAGTGGTAGGCGATAAAGACATGTCACACTTCGGTTGTGGGTTTGATTCCCGTAACCTTTTCCGACGCGATGGGTTGTTGCCTGTCCTACGGGTTATCCTTTTTCTAAAACTACACTATTATAACATTACATAAATAATATGAAAAAATGTTTTAGCCTTAAACAATACTATCTGATGTCTAACATAATCCATTCCAAGCTTTAGACTTTTCCATATTTCCAATATCATATTATAAAGAAAACGATTACTATAAAGGTCACATAATAAGAACACGAATACCATAATTTATATGTCATACGATATATCTTGTTGATCACATTCCAAACATGTGAAAACCTCAATCATGTATTCTTTTGAAACATGAATTACCATAGAACATTAGTGAAAACATGAATGTTGTCAAAATTCAACTTTTTCCATATACCAAAATCCCAAAATTTCGTTATATCAAACCATGATATCACTTTGTCCTTATATCAGTCATGAGCTCATGAATAATCTCATGCATATTATTTTCTCTTTATCCCTTCAATATGAGCATATCATCTGCTTTCTAGAAAAATTTCAATCACTTTTCATGGTTACCGTTACCATAAAATTATTGAAAACCACAATAGGCCAATACATAAATATTCTAATTTTCCAAGATACTACAACATTAATTTGGAATCCCATTACAAAAAAACTTTATCATTCCACCACATCATTTTCATATTCAACATCACCAATAGTGATTTCATGTGACTTCACTTTTTCCTTTTCCTTAAGAGGTTGTTGATGTTGATCATCCTTAACCCTTGGATTATGACATTGATTAGCATAATGTCCCATTTACTTGCACTTGTAGCATTGAAGTGTTGTTGGTGTGTTCTCTATAGTCTTTTCCATATTCACGTCATTAGAAGCCTTTTTCCCATTACATCAGCACTCAACTGCTCAATGATATTCTTTTCCACACTTGAAACATTTTCCAGTACCTTTTAGACAATATCTACCATGCTTCCTTCCACACTTTGAGCATAAAGATCATTCAACTTCTTTTCACCATTGTTATGAGATTTTTCCTTGAACTCTGTCTTTTGTTTCTTGTCAAAACCATGAGATGGATATGTAACACCAACTTCCAATTCTACCATGATTGCACAATGCACAATTTCTTTATAGCTACTGAAGTCTCTTATAGAAAATTCCTTTCGAAGACTTGGTTTTAAGCCACTTAATAATCGATCAACATTACTTTCAGGTTGGATGATAATGCCAGATGCATACCTTGCAAGCCTTGTAAAATTCGCTTCATATATACCAAAAGATTCCTTATCCTTTTGGTTAAGCTCAAGGAATCATTTTCCATCTTTGTTCAAAGAATACCAGGGAAGTGAGACATATCGATCAGGGTGAGATAATTCTTCTTGACGATGATTCAACAGTATATGTCACTCCACTTGATCAGAAAAATAAAATATTACAAATTATAATTAATACATTTAAAAAAGAATGGGAAAATTAATAATTCAAATGAAAATAAAAAAAATACTGGAATTAATAAAATGAATATATGTGATGATTAATTAATTAAATTCAAAAATAGATCATTATCAATAAAAATATAAATTTATTTTGAAAATTGAAATTAAAATAAAAGAGTAATTAAATAATTTGAAATTTTATGTAAAAATTAAATTAAAAAACTAAATTTAAATGGAATAAATTAATTGTTAAAAAATTAAATAATTTATATTTAAATTAAATTTAAATTATATTGAGAATGAAAAACACAAAAGATTAAAAATAAATTAAATTTTAATTTACTTGAAAGAATATATAATGAATAATTTTTTAATTAATAAAAAATAAAAATAATATTTCTAGAAGAAATAAATCATAATGTGTAAATAGAGAAATTAAATAAAGAAAAAAAACAGGTCAGATAAAATAAATGTTCTAAAATACTTGAAAATAGAATATTAATTATAAAAATTATTAATTAATAAATTATGATATAAAATTATTTAATTGAAGTTAAATGATAAAAGAGTCACAATTAATTAATTAAAATATCAAAAAATAACAAAAATATATTTAAAATCAAATGATTCTATGTACACATAAAATTACCCCACACATAATCATTGATTTTCCTCAATCAATTCCATGATTCTTTCCCTTTTGAAACATTAACATTAATTTTTACAGCTCAAGATGAAGCATATTAACCTATTTAAAATAAGGAACAAAACCTAAGAGTCGTGATTTTCAGATGGAATAGTCAAAAGGGGTCTTTCTCAAACTCAAATACCTACTAGGTGATCAAGGAAAAAATAATAATTAATTAGTGAAGATTCCAGGCCTCTTATATGAATCCATATGTTTTCTTACATCAATTAGAATACATGTCCTAATTTTTTGAGAGAAAATAGGTAAAATATAATTTTAAAGACATTCTTAACAAGATGTACCTTCTACTTTGACATACTCATAGGTTTGAAAATTACATGTTTCAAATTATAGTTTTTTTGAATCAATTTATTAAAAAAACATTATTTATTTCTGTAAAGTTATATTTCCCCCTTCTTCATCTGGCATTCAATATTCTTCCAACCTTAATGAACTAAGTTTTCACAAATAGACACTTTTTTTTATTTTTACTCATCCTTTTAACTTGTTCAAATCACTGTTAATATTCAATTATTTGAAATGTATATGGGGCTTTCACACACACTGTGCCTAGAGTCTCGAATATTTAATGTGGGTCCAAATTTCCCCATTTTACTATTATTTCAAAATAATTGTATGACTAACATTTAAGTTTGCTCCTTATGGCGATTACTTATAAAATAATAAAAAATTATCTAAGGGTGAAGTTCAAATTTTTATTTTATTAAGGATAATATCATAACACCACAAATATATATCTTATATCACTCTCATACATAGTTCATAACATAGAATATTCATAAAATCTTTAAGAATATTTACTCACTAATCATTCAACTGCAACCAATTCAATATAAGAGAAACACTTAATGACAAGTAATTTATTATCCATAAGAAAATTATAAATTAAAGTGAAAAAATGAAGCCAAAAGAACCTTAGAATGTAAAATAATTTTGAAGAACTTTTGAATGTGTTTTTACCAAAAATTCACTTAAATGAATTTTATGGGATTAAATTGAATCATAGATTAGATTAAAATATAACGAAAACAACCTCCTCCCATTAAAACCCAATTTTATCCCCAAATATGAATTGAAATCTGGATAAAAACAATTTTACTTTTAAAGTCTATAATATATTTTCATTTTAACTGGTAATTGATATGTCTAAGGGTCACAATAATGCTCAAAAAAGATTAATTTTCCACAATAAATATTTTACATTAGATTCAAATGAATTTTTATAAAATCTAGTGATAATAATTTTTTAATTAATTTAAAACAGTGTCATATGAAATATTATAGTACACAGTGAATTGGGTTTATTAAATTTTAACAGATTTGTTTCTATTTGATTTTTTCACAGCTTAGAAAATAATATGCTAAGAACCCACAAAGAATTTTATGTTTACTCAAAGAAAAAGAAGTGATGCGTAATACCCCCCAACACACTTAATTTCAAAAGGTGAATAAAATAATACAGAAAAATTTCTGGTTACAAATCAACATGAAGTACAGTTTCGAATAACACTAGGACATCAATAAATAAAAAATATGAACACAAAAATTCTATAAAAATTCAAATAAAGAACTAACTAGATTAAAATAGAACTAATTATTCTCCACCCAACAATTATTTTTTATTTGAAGGGGAAATATAAACACTTCTCCTTTGTTAACACCAAGAGCAATAACCTTCCCCAAAATCAATGATCAGGAGGACCAAGAAAATAACATCAATAGATACAAAAAATAATAATAGAGAACCATCAACACTTTATTCATAAAAATTATGAAAAAATTAACAATATAGAAAAACCATGGGTTGACTTCTACAAATTAATAAATTTTATTTCATCAGTTAGACTTCAATGATAATCAATTTTCAAGAACAAAAATTGAATTTAATCTATTTATAATCCATTAAAAATAATGTAGGACCCTTTGAAATAAAAAAACAAAAACTTTTTTTCCTCTCCATTAACTTCTATAACCCCATTATTTAACACTTTAACTACTATGAATGGTATAAACCATATAGATTTCATCTTTATAGGGAAGAGATTATGTCTAGAATTAAATGAATAGACCCTATGTCTGGGATTGAATTGTCTGTTTTGAATGATAGAATCATGATAAATTTTAGAATAATATTTTTAAATCATATAGTTATCATAAGACATTACCCTCAATAAATCTGGATCACTCATATCAAGAAGTCTCCTCTCTACAAAACTACTAAAATAAAAATTTAAATCCTTAACTGCCCTGTATGACATGTAAAGAAACACCGCAGAAAAATAAATGCATTTCCCAAATAACAACCTGTATGGAGACATACCAATTGAGTTTTTTAATGCTATTCCATAGGCCCATAAATAGTTATCTATCATTAGATACCAATGCCTCTTAGAGTTAGAAATGTTTTTCTCAAGAATATGTTTATGATCTCTATTATTGATTTCTACTTGTCCACTCAATTATAGATGGTAGGCCATTCTAGACATATGGGTTCTTCAATATTTTTTCCATTAAAGAATTAAATTTTAAAATTTTAAAATGGGTTCCATTTTTAGTGACAAAAGATCTAGGCACCAAAAAACTAGACAAGAAGTTATTTTAAAAAAATGTAATTATAGTGTTTTATTTTTTGTTAGAAGTGAAATAACCTCATCCCACATAGAATCACAATTAAGGATAACTAAATTGTACTTATCCACATGAGATGATAGATACGGTCTTATGAAACATAATCCCCAAACATGAAAAATATAATGATTTAAGATAAATTTTTATGGTAACTACTTCTTCCTCCCATCATTTACTTACCTATGACATCTATCATAGCCAACTAGAAAACTCCTAGAATCCTTGAATAACATGGGATAGTACAATCTATATTGAATGACTTTCTGAGCTATATTCCCCATCCAATGGCCCATATGCCTTCATTGTTTTTATGGATTTTGATAATCCACCTTTCAAGGGTTGAGGTGGAACCCTTACAAGGCCCGTAGGCATAATTTTTACATGGAACAAAGTCCTTATAGAAATTCATTTCCCTTAGGATTCAAACATTACAAACAACCCAGACTAACTACTTGGAACTACTCCTCCCTAGCATCTTCAATGTGAAATCAGATCTCCACCTTCACATGGCTGTTTGACCAGTAAATAGGAAATCTATTTGCTAATAGAAAATTGGAAAATTCTACAAACTAAGCTGATAATGTAGTAGAAATAATGAAAAACTTCTAATTATAAAATAAAAACTTTATCTCCTATAGATCTATACACTGGGTATATGAATTTTTAGAAAGATGATAAAAAACTACATTCGCATATCTTATCTTATATATAATTTCCTTGTTAAACTCTAGTAATACGATAATCTATATAATGAGTTTAGGTTTGGATTCCTTATTAGACATATAATATTTCAGGGTATAATGATCAGTGAAGATAATTAATTTAAGTCCTAAAAGTAACTACCTAAATTTGTTTATAGAAAACCCAATTTCTAAGAGCTATTTATCTATAGTGGCACAATTTCTTTATGCTTCATTTAGAAGTATTTTAGGAAAATTGACCACGTGAAACTTATTATATCTCTTTCATCCTAAGAAAGATCCAATAGCCATGTCTCTAGCATTAAAAACTAGTTCAATGTGTAGTTTTCAATCTAGTGCAGTAATGATAGGTGATGAATTCGGTTTTTTCTTAAGTAAATTATATAATTCCCAACATCATTGATCAAAATGGAAGGGTACATACTTGAAAATAAAATAACACGCGGTCTTTAATTATTTTTTATAATTCATTCAAAAAAATTATGTAAGAACCAACATTCCCTAAGAATCTTCTAACACCCTTAACATTTTCAGGAAAAGGAAATATTAGAATTAATTACATCTTTTCAGTGTATACCTATATATATTTATTTTTCAATTATTTCCCAAAAAAATTCCTTCAGTGATAATAAACTATCATTTCTCTTAGTTTAGGACTAGTTTTCTCTTTAAGTATCATTTTAATTCCAATTCCATATTTTTCATAAATTATCTAATGTGCAACCAATTATAGATAAATCATCCATCAATACCTAAATTATCTTGTCAATAATATCTAAAAATATACACATCATATATATTTTAAGGATAGATAGCCCAAAACATAACCCAATGGGAATCTGACGGTAGGAAAATGTCCTAAAGAGGCCTGCGAATATAGTTTTCTCTTGATCCTATGGGGTTACATGGATCTAGTTGTAATCAGAGTAACTATAAAATAACAAAATAACTCATTTCCAATAAGCCATTCAATAATTTTATCTAGGAAGGTTATTGAAAAATGATCATTCCCAGCGGCTGAAGTGAGATTCCTATAATTGATACATACTCTTTATTTGGTTTCTTTTTTCACTAGAATTTATTTATTTTCTCATTAGTTATAGTAATGAAACCACTATCATTTATGTCTACTTGGACTAGAATATCTCAATCATTGTCAGATATGTGATTTATAATTCTAGTGTATATTAACATAATAACATCATATCTCACAACATCTTTTATAATTGGGTTTGGTCACCTTTGACAATACACTATAGTTTTGTGGTCTTATTCTATAGGGATATTCTCCATAAAAATGATGGGATAATACCTTTTATTTCATCTAGGTACCATCCTATTTCTGATTTAAATTTCATCAAAACAAATAATTTTTTCTCCTCTTCGTTATCTTTTATCTCAATAGAAATTATAACAAGACATATAGAATTATTACCCAAAATGGGTATTTTAAGTGTTCTGGGAGCAGTTTTAGATTCAAAGTGGTTTCATTTTTACTTGATAAAAAGATTTTTGGACTGGGAGGTCTATGGTCTTTGACATGTATCTAATAAAGAGTTATAAATGTGGAATTATTTTTAATTTCATGTCCATATTTTGAATTTTCTTAATTTCTATCCAATGTGGAAAAAACACTTTCATAATTATCTATATCGAAAATCACGATATTAATAAAATAAAAATCATCCATTTGTTTTATCATCTCTACATATATTAAATAAAAAATTTGAAAAGTGTTTTTAATATAAGAAACATTCCCAAGTTCCCTAAAGTAGTTTTTGAGTTCAAAAAAATATGAAATAATTCCAGCAATAATTGAAACAAGATGGTTGTCCAATTTTGGAAAATTTCAAATATTTTCAATAAGAATAGATTGAACATCATGTGAAACATCATTTTTAGAATCCACAATTATTTCTTTAGAAAATGGTTGTTTATTATATTATTCTAAATTTTCAATTGAGTTTTCATCTTATAATAATTCTACCCTTGAAATGATTTCAACATTGTTGGTTCTTTAGAAATTTTAAAGAAATTCAATTCTTCATATTGTTTCAGAATATTAAAAACTAATTTACCCTTATAGAAATTTATAATATATCCATCACTGGACATGAAGTGCCTACCCAAAAATGCTGTAAACCACCTATTTACAGAATATGTTAATCAATAATAAGTTATCTAGAAGAAACATTTTTCCAAATCCATCTAAATTGTCAACTAACCTTCCTACAATATATCTAAATTAATACTCAAAAAAATTTATATTATAGTTTTGGGTAAAATGCCACCCTATCATAAATATTTAAATAACTTTAATGGGATAAGATTAATACTGAAACCTATGTTAGATTGTCTATTATTCCCTAAAGAGAAGGTAATTACAAAGCTACCGAGATCTTTGAGTTTTGGAGGAATTTTATTTTTTAAGAACAACACTTCACTCATTAGTGAAGCTATATATAGAAAATAGTTCAAGTGTATTCTTATTTGAATCATTTTAAAGAGATTATAGATATGATGCAATTTGAATCAAGGCATGTATAAAAGGAATATTCAATTACAACATGATCAAATGCCCAAGGAACAGAAGAAGTCATGCCTCGTTATTTTTTTTTATTTTTTGGGAAATAATTGTTGGGGAATAGTTCCCATGAACAGATGCCATGACCCTATTTTAATCAAAAATATTTTCTATACCCATTTTATTTTTATTTTCAGAACAATTATCATCTAGATTATAAAGAGACATATTGATATTTCTTTGGTTATTTGGAATTTTCTCTTGATTTTCAAATTATGAAATCAACAGATTATTAATACCTAATTCATTCTACTTTATAGTTGAAGAATTATTAAATTATTTTCCAGTAATAGTATGTGTTTTAATAATAATTCTAGTGATAAAATGTATAAAATAATACCTAGGGATGATTTCAGGTGTGCTAGGTAGTGTTCCCCTATCTATAGAAGTAAAGTTTCTAGATAGTTAGAAAATTTGAAAAACACCAAATTATGAATTCATGCACCATATTCTATATAATTATATTCATGTTGGGCTTTTTGAAAATAAAATTTTGATTCTTGTGTATAAAACATTTTAATAATTAGATAGATTATATTCAACATTTTTCCTTTAAATTACACTGGGAATTGGATGTCACACCCATCAGTTAGTTTTGGTCTTGTTTTCTGGGTTTTTTATGGTATGTTGGGGTAGTAGGTTGTCTAATCATGCCTTGTTATTTCATTGAAAGATTATGAATGTTCCTATATCCCTAGTTAAAGTTGTTTGTAAATGGATCATCTTTATTTGGAATCCTAGAAAAACAATTTGAAAATTTGGCATTTTATTATTGTTGGGATGCCATTCTAGAATTAGGAAAAATGTTTTGTGTGTTTCAAAACATTCCAAAATAAGAACACTTATCTAAAATTGATCATTTGGGTTTTAATAGCCTAATTTGTTTACAAATTTGTTGGCATTTCATATCATTAATGACTAAAACTTGTTTCTGATTTTAGTATGTCGGGCATGAGTATCTACTCTTGAATATTTTTTATTTTAATTTATTTTAACATTGTTCCTATTAGAGTTTTTATGTTTATAGTTTAAATAAAGGTTGTTGAAAATTTGTCTTAAATCTTCATATGTATTATAATTATAATTAACCCCATTATATTAGTCAAAAATATTTTAACTAGAATTGGATAATCCATCATAAATGGTGTCCATGATAACATGGGAATGGAGTTGATAATGTGGAATCTTCTTAAGAATGTCCATATATCAGTCACAAGACATAGGAATTGATTCACCATAATCTTGGTAGGAACAAGTGGTTTTATATTTTAGTTCAACCTTATATATTTGGGAATAAAATATCATTACAAATTAGTTGTATACTTGATCCCAATTTTCAAATATATTCTCATACAGACTCAAGAAACAATTTCTAGCATTACATTTAAAGAAAAAGGGAAATATACTCATTCTATTCTCATTTTCCATGAGTCATAATAGTGGTAGATTATTCACTCTTCTATATAGGTATCAAATTAAGGCTAGTGATTCTTTACTAGAGAGAGAATTGAAAGTAGGAAATAATGATAGATGGGACTGTTTGAGTTCATAATTTCTGGCCCTATGAGATAATAAAATTGAATATGGATTACCAGAATATTGAGTGAGTTGAAAATCCCACATCCTAAGAATATCTATTTCCCCATTAGACTCAGGTTAAATGTTTGGTAGATTATTATAAATAGGAACTCTATCTCTTATGTTTTAAATTTCAATTTTCTTTTTCTTTTTGAGAGAACATAATTGTTTTTCTGGCTCACGGTTTATGGGATCTAATCTATCAGATTATGTTATTATTATTATGTAGAAAATAGTAGAAAAATTATTCAACAGAATTCAATTTAAAGAGATCAAGGAAGTAAGAAATAGAAAGTGACCGTAGATATAATGAAAAAATTTAAACAATAGTTTTCATTTTTTTTGAATTTTATTTATATATTATTTTTTTAAACTAAGAAATTTTTATAATTAAAACAAGTTTCATTCAAAGACATCCCAACCAATAGTTCAAAAAACATGAAATGTTTTTCATTGAAAAAATTTCTATGTTTCATTATTTATATATCATAATAACTATAGCGTATAGTGCATTTCATGGTTGAACCCACAAGGAAAGTACTACAACAAAAAATTTCCAACAAAACTCCTCTGCAAAAAGTATATAAATATATATTTTTTAATTGTTTTTAATGAAGTTTTATGATAATGAAATGGTTATTTCGTTATGTATTATACGAAACAGGTATGAATGAAAGTCAAAAAATAATGAAAAGGTAGTGAGAATTGAGTTTTAGGAATGGTGATCAATAATAACAATCAGGAATTATAACACCACTAGTTTAAAGTATAATGTCTTAAATAAACTTTTTCAAAAACAAACCTCAAAAAATAATTGAAAAATATCCTTTGATATGATATTAAATATATAAAATAATGAATTGGGGAGTTACCCACTCTAAGAATCATTAAAATAACATGTTTGTTTTAATTCAATTTGAATAAAACTAGAAATAAAACTCCAATGTAAATTAAATTTAATCATAGAAAATGAATTCAAGATCAACATTACTGATTAATAATGAATTCATGAATTTGAGAAAGACGAGGTGTGATAAATTTAAATGAAAATCAGAATCAATCACTCTGATCAATTCTGATTTCATAGAAGAGATGTTTTGAAGAAGTCAAATAAATAAACCCCAATTATTTAAATTCATGAGAAAAAAATTTAACCAATGATCATATTCAAAATATAAATTTGAATAAAAATAAATTATAGTGTTAGGAAATTGAGCAACATAGTGAAAAATCTCACCCCCAAATCTTTTGTTGCTGCTCTTCTATGGTCCTCCTCGGTCTGTTATTTTTATTCCTCTCAATTAGACTCTATGAATGTTTTCTTGAATGAATAATAAATAATGAATGAGATGTGTTATTTCTGCTATCTTCTTTAAGATTTTAATACTTTTCTTTATTTTTATTTGACTGCAAGATGACTCATCTCTATCATTATCTAAGTCACAAAATGTGTGGATTCATTAATGTAATCCCGATATCTTTGGAAGACCACCCTAACTGAATACCAACAGTTATAAATTGCAATCCTGGATGAGATCCCATCTAGGTTCTGTATCAGCAAAATCAAAGAAAGAATAATTAATAAACTATTAGTATCAAAATTATTTTTATAACTATTATCATTATGTAAAATCATTATATATAAAATATGTTTAATCACTAAATTATTGTTATTAATTTATTTTTAATATATATTTATAAAAAATATTTAATTGAAATTTTTTATAATAAAAAATAAATATATATTTAATGTAATATTAATAAAATGATTCTATTTTAAAATTATTAGATTAAAATTATATTTTGTTTAATTTCTTTTAATTTATTTATTTTATATATTTATTATTCTATTTTTCTAATTTATACTTTTAATATTTAATATTACTACTAATATTTTTATATTTATTCGATTCAATTTCTCCCTTATCCACATCCGTAGGTTGAAGGCTCTCTCATTCGAAAGGTGGCACAACAGAGCTCTCAGTAGTGCACTGTGGGAACCATCTACTTGCAACTTTCTCCTTATTCCTAGTGACCCAAACTAATAGTGGGTAAAATGGTTCTCTGGTTGAAATAAACAGAGCTCATATTTCTCAATCTTCAAAATGGAATAACTTCTACTAGAAATGGTTTTGGTTGAGGCTCCACTTCCTCAATGGAATGGTGATTTGGTCTTCATCTAGGAGTAATGTTGGCTCATGTTACTAGAGGTGATGTATCCTTCAATAGAGAAACAATGAATTTAGGTCCAAGAAATTACAATGACTTGGGGTTTCCGATACGATAAGAGCTGATTCGATTGTGGTTCTATTAGAATAACAATGGAAGAGGGTAGATCTGTTGGTGGATGGGTATCATTAGTGAGTTCGTGGACCACCGGTGAGTGTGAGGGAAAACAGTAAGTAATATTTCACTAGTGGAAGTAGTCTGTGGCAGTGTCTTGTTATAGTGATGAGTAAAGAATCACTGTTGGGATTTTTTAGAGTCTAAAGATGAGACAAAAAGGTAAAGATATTTTTGTCACCATTAGGTTGTTTTTTTGGCGGTGAGTAAAGAATTATTTTTGGGTTGCCAAAAGAGGGTGATCTGAGGGAAGGATTCCTAGGAGACATTTCCATGATAGTGACAATATTTTTTTGGATGGTGACTTGCTATTTGTTTTTCACAAACTTGATCAAAAATATAAAATATTAAAAATTACCATTAAGTAGATAAAAATAAAAAATAAAAATAAAAGAATGATGAAAATTATTTATTAAAATGAAATTAAAACAATGATTTAAATTAATAAAAAGTATAAATCTAATGAATAATTAAATAAAATCAAAAATATATCTTTAATAATAAAAATAAAATGTTAATATCAAAACAGAATTAAAAATAACAGAGAAATTAAATAAATTTAAATTAGATGTAAAAATTGAAATAAAACATTAAATTTAAAATGTTTAAATTAATTGTTAAAATCAAATTAAATAAATTATTTCTAATTTAAAGATAAATTATATATAGAATACAAAATATATATTATTAAAAAAATTTAATGTTTTAGTTTGTTTAAATTAGATATAATGAATAAATACATAATTAATAAACCAAGAAAATTAATAATTCAAGGAGAATTAACCATAAAGAGAAAATAGAGAAATAAAATAAAGTTAAAAAATTCATAAAGAATAAAACATATAAAAGGATAAAAAGAAAAAAATTAATTTTAAAAATAATTATTTAATAAATTAAAATATTAAATAATTAAATTAAAATTAAATAACAAATGAGTCACAGATAATTAACTAAAACATAAAAAATGAAAAAAAAATATAATAAAAAGACATGGAAAATGAAATGATTTTAAGGCCAAATATGTAGTCTATCCTCAAATTCAAATGATAACCTAAACCCTCATAAAGACTCATCAAAAAAATGGGATATGATGTGTGGGTCATAGTTTAAATGATCCTCTAAGGCATATGATGAATCTGAATAACTTATTTATCATAAAGGTTTCCATGTTACTTCATTTTATTGATTCTTTAATGGGAATGAAATGGGATTATTTCATTAATAAAGATATAACGATGCATATAAAATTTTCCCCTCTTGGAGACCATGGTAATTCAATAATGGAATCCATAGATATCTCATCTCATTTATAAAAAAGAATTGGGATAGGATGTAACAGCCTATATAGCTTCAGATGCTTAGCTTTGAATCATTGACAACTTATGTGCTGAGATATGAAATATTGAACCTCTTATTTTATCCTTGGCCACAAATATTGGGGTTTTAGTTTATAAAATATCTTCTTATCCCTCATATGAACTTCCCAACTATATTTTTTCCCATCACCCATAAATTCTTTCCTAAAAGTGATACGAATCATTATCTAATAATGAAAATAAATAATTTCATTGAGAAACCACGTCAAATTGACGAGGTCTCCCCTCCATATTAAATTCCTCTAATGCACTGATTGTTTTGGTTTGTTTCTTAACCTAGTTGAATGTAGTCAATAATGTGGGAGGTGATTCAAAAACTATACTAATGTTACCATTAAATCCCATCCAGCACATTCAAATAAAGGTTAAAAAACAAGATTATAAGACCCCATTCTTATATATATATATATTTTTCTATATGAGTTGGTAATTTTCTGCTTAATGTTTTGGCTATTACATCGAATTTTCCCAATGTATAATCCAAATTAAAATGAAAAGTGCAGAGTTACTCAAACCACTACCTATTTTTGAGATTTAGATTATTCTATATAAATATATAGTAAAACATTTCTTATATGAGTATACAGTGAACATATCCATGAAGAGGTAGTAGTTCCACATTTAAGAGCATGCATCATCATCGCTAATTCCAGATAATGAGTGGGATTGATATTTTTGTGAGGGAATAAATGGTGTGATCCATAAGATACAATATCATTATCCTATATCAAGACACACCCCAACATAGTACCAAAGCAATCAGAATAAATAACAAATCCTATGAAAAGTTATTGGAGGGTTAAAATAGAATTATAAGTCAATGTTACCTTCAAATCCCTATATGAATCCATGTATTTTTCACACCACATGAAATTTACACCAGTATAAGTTAAAGTTTTCAATAGAGATGATAGCCTAGAAAAATAACATAGGAAATTCTAATAATATTCCACAATTCCCATGAATCCCAAGATCTGAAATACATTATTGGGCCACATTTAAGAAATCTCAACCTTTATCATCTCTAGGTCCACTGAAATTCTTAATTCAAATACCATTTGGGAATGTAATTTAACCTCTAAGATCCAAAATTATAATTTTGAGAACCTCACATATAGATGGTAGTCCCTCGAGGTTCCCAAAACAAAGTCAAAATGGTCCTTATTCTCATCCATCATTTTAAGATCATCCAAGATATCATCAATGAATACCACCATAAAAAAATCAGGATACAAATGAAAAATATGATTCATCAAGTCTATAAGGACAAAATGGACACCAGTGAGACTGAACAACATTAGTTGGTACTCCATATTCTTATATTGGATCTATAAGAAAACTTGGTAATTACCTCCTCCCTCACCATCAACCACTAGTACTCAAACCTCATGTCGACATTTGAAAACCACCAGGAACCCTTGATCTGATAAAAAATCATCAATTTTAGAAAAAAATACTTAGTTTGGATCTTAATATTTTTGAATTTTAATAGTCAATAGAAACAAAAAGACCTCTATCATCTTTATTTGCAGTTAGCACTAATGATTCCCATGGTGACACAGTCAGGTGAATGAACCCTTTTATATTTAGTTACTATAATTGGATCTTAAACTACATTAGTTTTATAGGATTTATTTTATATGATGAAAAAGAGATAGGGACTATCATGGGAAGTATGTAAATGATGAAATCTGCCTCTCTCTTGGGTAGAAACCTATAAAATTCCTCCGAGAATTCCTTATGATACCTATACACCACTTACAAAATTTGGCCACTTAAAACCCATTCAATGAAATTGAGATGAATATTGAAGAACTAGTGTAAAAGATATCCCCCATTAGTATGATCAATCTCTATCAACCTGAAATTGAATCCCACTTACACTAAAACACAAGAATGTTCCCAGTAGAAGAGATAAATGAAACCTTTTCGTGTAGTAGTTAATTAAAGCTTTAACACTAACTATATAATCTATGCAAAATATGAGTTAGATTATTTTCAGATATAGAACTAGGAAGTTCAAAATAACATCTAAATTAGTGAATATCACACAACATTAAGTGAATTAAAAATATACCCACTCCTTTTTCTTAATATAATAGATAGATACATCACATAGGAAATCAAATCAGATCTCATTCATAATGAATCAATCAATATAGATGAGATAAATTAATTGTATGTTTCTATGTTAAATAAATCAAAATAAATGGATAAATAAATAAACACATGACATATAATGGTCGTTGGACCTACTTTTAGATCTTATGGATTGTGATCTATATTATAAAAGAACCAATATTCAGTAAACAATTCAGGTTTCTTGGTGGAATGAGAGTCCCCTATCACATTGGAATGTGATACCATGAATTTTGATGCATCTAGTTACACTTAGGAACCTTTAGTACGATTAGAACCCAATTAACATCCCATGGGATTGTATATGAAATATCAATGAAGATTTCTTAGGTGTCCACACCAGTTGAAGGTCCTCAAGGATTCCTTTGAATATGATTTGGTGTATCGAACCATCACAGACCGATAAATCAACAACTAGAAATCGGCTCTAGGAGGTTGGTAGGATCGGGTCAGGGGGATGTTGCATACTCCTACTACTATCTCATTGAGACTCTACCTGCTTCCTATTTTTATGTGGAGAGGAACTCTTTCTCCATATCAGGATAGTAAATTCACATCTCATATCAGTAAACCCTCATATATCCTCCAAATCTATAAAATATTTATCCACAACATCATTATTTATTCATAACCACAAAAAATGGATCATATATTTAATTTGTTGATTCAATCCCATATTAAAAAAATTCCTTCATGTATTCAATTTAGCGGATCTCAGGTGAGTGGTAAAACAAAATAGAGAACCAATTGGAGTACACCATTATATATTGGTTACCCTACTAAATCATTACAAACTAATTAACATTCCCCACTATGAGTCTATTTAAGTAAAGTTACTGATTAAACATATTCCATCAATCTATCCAAGTAATATCTTTGAAGGGTTATCAAACACAATCTATTCCAACTATCTTTGACTTATTACTTTCAAAACCTTAATTTTACATCGTAGGAGTATTGAAGTATTAGTATATATGTTTAATTTTTTCCCAAAATTATTCTATTTCTTTATAACCTCGGTCACCTCAGGACATTTTTGGATTAAAATTTACGAATTCTTAGGCATGATCCATTAATTGTAATTTCCTTGGATCACAAATTTTTCCAAGAGAACAAATGGTTCTGATCACTGATTTGATTATTTGGAAGGGCACATGAGGATTTGATGGTGGATTTTCTCCATGATTTTATCACTCCAATTTCTAAAGGTATTCTCTAAGGCATATTCTAAAAATATTATACAGAAGTATCTAGTTAATATATAAACAATTAAGAATAACACCAATAAAATTAATTTGAGTAATTAAAAAAAACATGAAATATAAATAAACCATCTAAAATCTCATAAAATTGATCATAAAAAATTATCCAAAAATCCTCTTATACTACCCTTGTTACTCAGGGTCTAGCATAAAGACGTGTCTATTAGTTACTCTCCCAAACCCTCACTCGATTCCCAATAGTTTTACCCCATACTACAACATTTCTCTTAGTAAATAATTTTCTTTGACATGATTATATAACAAACCAAACTAACTAAACCTACCACATCACTTAGGTTTGTTTTCCACATGGATAAAAGTGAGTTATTAAATACAAAAAACTAGCAACTAGCGTCAGGGTAACACATGAGACCATTTGGTAATGATTTCACCCATAGAATCTTTTAAAAAATGGATTTTCCATGAATATGGTATGGTCTGTCAAGCTATTAGACATCCACACCATCAAATAATTAGCTAAAATAATATAAATTATGCCAAACAGAGTATAAAATTAAACAACAGAACAATAAATCCCAACCAGATGATAAAATGTAACCAATGTAGTAAATCACAACATCACATAAAAAACATTATAGTAACGGTAAATTTGATGTTAATTTTCCTATTACATAACTATAATAAAAAATATACAAAAGTAAAAAGGATCTAAAAATACTAGATCAGGCTAAATGTGTCCCTTGTACACCACCACTCTTGCATCATGGAATGATACATAAGTATAAAGAATCCATTATATGAGATAAATACCCCTTTCATTTCCTTGTATCTAACATATCTAAGTCCATGTATTCAGAGTGTAATATGTATGGTATGAGGAAATTTCATGTTAGATACCACCATGAATCTATATATCAATTTTCTCAAAGAGAAATATAATTTTAGTTTGATACTAATGCCTTAAAAATCATTTACTTAGGAATTTTTTTATAAATAATTTGTTTTTTCATAAAATAATCCATATTGATGGGTGACATGGATAATACAATCATAAAGTTTAATTTTGGGAAAAAGGATATCCAACACTTATAATCAAAAATATATTGGCAAAAAATAATGGCAATCCATAGTTTGCACAAACATATACTAAACACAAGGGAGCTATGAACTGTATGTCTCAAGGATTCTAGGACTCACTCATACAATGTTGAGCAACCTATGTAAATAAAAAAAATTAACAAGAACCAATATTATCATGGATTCAATATTAATTACCCATATCTTGCATTTCCCTGAAATCTAGTGAAACGCTTGTCCCATACCTATACACCCATGGTCTCCCATGTTCACCCGTAACCATAAACATCAAAAAAACCTCAGGATCAAATATCATTGTCAAAAAAAATATTCTTACAAATCCAATGTTACAATATATTTTAAAATAATAGTTTTATTAAAGATATTTTATGAATTTTATTTTGGAAGAAACTTTATTTTAAAATTTAAACCAAAATAAATCATGATGTTTTCAACGAAATCCAATCAAAACAATAACACATGTATAACATAAATAAAAAATAAATCAAACAAAAATTAATAAAAAAAATAAAAAATTAAGAACAAAGTTATGCCAAAGGAAAATTATGAATATATAAATACACTATAATAACCTGATTTTTTGTGCATTAATGTATTTTGAATAAATTAAATATATTTGATGGCTTTAATTTCACGCTAAACCACGTTATGCATGATTTATATACGACACAAAGTTATGATTTCACTAAAAAAATTATATTATATTTAAGTTCATGAAACACTACATTTTGACTGTTTTATAAACAAATCCTTGTTTCTTCGACAACATGTGTTACATACAACAGTTAGTTTTACCAAACAACATGATACAAGTAATAATATTATTAAACTTTTATTATAGTTATCACCTAGATATTGAAATTAAATATATGAATAAGTTTAAATAAAATATAAAACCATTGTTTATGCATTTACGGAATAACATCTTCAGTTATCAATTAATTATAAATGAAAATAGAAACTAATTGAATATATGGTTTGTGTTTTTATAAAAATATCCCTTTTTCCCAAAAAGGATTTATATGTTACTAAATTAAATTAATGAAAATTAGTGAGAGATATTAATAAAATTTATAAATTATAAAATCAACAAAATGTTTTTAAATTCATCCAATAAATTTTAAACGCATAAAAAAAGAACTGATCCAGTTTTAGGCATTAAAAGGTGTATAATTCTAAAGGAAACTTTTACTTCCTTTTAATGGAGAACCTATTTTAGATATCCATTCTAGGAACTAAAATATATTTTATTTTAAAAAATAACCAAATTTTTTTAAAATTTGTGTTTTAAAATTTATATTGGTTGAATTGTTGGTAATTTTGCATGATGTTTCATTTTTTGCTGAATAATGAAAACATTGAATTTTAACTAAAAATTATGTATTTATTTTATTAATTTATATATTGAAATTATATTTAGTATTGGTTTTAATGTAAATTTAGAATATTTTTAGTTATATTAATATAATTTAGGTAATTTTAATCAATTTCACATTGAAATTGGGTTTGAAAACATTTTAATCTATTGATAATTTTTATATTAAAAACTGTTGTTTTGTCCAGTCTCTAGGATTATTTTTAAATTAATTTCCTAAAAAAATGTTACTGGAATTTGGAAAAATAGATTTTGTATTTATAATAACAATAATTTGTAATATATAGTAATTTAAACTTATTTTTTGATGAACAATATTAGTGAATGCAATTAAAATTAATTACACTGATTAAGGTAACAAACTGTTTAATTAGTGGTTAAACATTAATCTAATTAGAATAAATGACCAATAAAATTGTACAAAATACATTACATATAAATATTTCTTCCATTTAAAACATTTTATCTATAATTTAAAATTAATTTATACACATGAGGTAAGATAGACCACTCAAAAGTGTTTACCTTTTGTATTTAAAAGAATTCCACTCCTCATACTCTGTAGAGATCCGAAGTTTTATGTACATAGACATTACATTACTTTTGAGGAATACTTAATAAATAACAAAAAAAGACACCAAAGGACGGTAATAATTTAGTGTCTTTGGAAAATTGGAATGTAATCTTCTATTCACGGTGAAAGATCTTCAACATCTCCCATAAAGATCATCCCCATTTGGTTTTCTTACCTAAAACCTTTCTTTAAATCCTAGGGAAAATAAAACATATAAATGGTGAGCTCAAATGCACAGTAAGGGTAAGCAAGGATAATATAAAACAAATCATATACATTTGAACTTAAAAACATGAACATAATGTTTAAACATAAAAATCTTGGGCAATGACATAAAACATGGCAGTATATAAGGTATAGATCATAATGAAACATTAATCACTATAAAATAGCATGGGAATAAAACATGTGATTGTTCCAACCATTAAGCACATGATATTATTTCCATAGTATCCAAGGCATTTCTTCCAAGACTATCTAAGTGGAAAAATTCCCTTTCTGAATTGAGTTCAGTCCTCGTTCCAGTCCTGTATTTCTGAACCGCTTTAACTTTCCGTTCCAGCCATGTCTATATCCTGAGATATAAATCATTACCCAATGCATTGTAGGGAGATATATGTCCCACCCATCTCATAATGAAATCATTATTTCATCTACCATAAAATAAACATACATCATTTATAATAACCCAACAAATAAAATGGGTTTAATAAACATCATTCCATCATAACATTGTCTATATAAAACAAATTGATATCATTTAATCATAAGAGAAGTAAAATCATGTAAATCATAGATAAATTATACTTGAAACATACACATATGAAATAATTTCATCTTAAATGTAAAATGGTTTTGATAAAAACACTTGAAAATAATTCTTGAGGAAAATACCCTTTCTTCTTCAAAATCATTTTATTTTCACTAAATGCCATGAAATTTTAAAAGAAAAGGATATTGTTGAAAATAATCATGAAATATTGTAGAGTAATTTTATTTAAAATAATTAGTTATGAAACCGTAAAAATCCGTTCATGCCGTTTTAGTTAAAAAACATTCTCCTTGTACTTTTGTCGGAAAAGTCAAAAAGTACTTCATATGGTAAACAAAATAAAGATTCCTTTCATATGATGTGGTAAAAGTAGAAAAGGTTAAAAATAAATTTAAACATACATGTTATAAATGTATACATTTTATGAATACATTTTTAGAACATATGGACATGGATAATAAACATAACCACCATAAATACTTACGAATAAACAATCTCAGATAAGAAGGAGATTGGAATAATTATCCCTTACCTTATGTCTGATATGCTTTGTATGTATCCAAACCTCCTGTATAATGATTTATATAATTTCATTGACATATTATAGAATCATATTCATTGTTATTATATCATATATAGTTTACTTATGACTTTATATTACCCGTTATTTTATAAATTCGATGTAAAAGCAGCGATTTGGGTAAAATATTTTTATTTATTGTATGTGATTCGACATGTTGTTCTTGATATTATTACTTATATCATGATTTACTTAATTAAAGAATGTAAAAAATGATTCATATATAATATATAATCAGCATATATATATATATGATAGATCAAAAAATGGAATAAAATACACTATTCATGGAGATGGTAGGCCGTACGTACGCATGAATGCTATTTTTGTTTCCTTATTGAATTAAATAGAATTAAGTAGATGTCATATATATATATAAATAAATCCAGTATCATTATTATTTCATATATTTCATTATTATTCATTATATATACTTTATAATCATTCATGAATGGTTAACATGGAGAATGAATCTCATTGCATCGGGGAGACGATAGTCCATACGTACACACGAGCGATGATATCATTCCCTTGATCGTGGAATTGTATTGAAGTGTATGTATAATATTTCAGAATAAATATCTCTTTATAATAATCATATATAGTTATTTATTTACATCATTATACCCATCCAAGTAAGGTGGTGGTTGAAAATAGATCACCCCACTGCGTGGAGATGGTATTCCGTGCGTACGCACGCACGGTGATTTCGTTTTCTATAGGATGGATAGAAGGTGAAATCGGGTTGTTTCATATTTATAATAACATATCAGTATATAATTAATATTGATTTTATTACTTTATAAAGATACAACTAAATAAGAATAATTAGAAGATGAAAGAAACTTGAGAAAATCAGAAGAAGAGATTACCTCTTCTTTAATGCACCTCCTTTTAGCTTCCTCTTAAGGAAGTAGAGTTAGTCTTTTGAGAAGACCAGAACCTCAAGAATGTTTATAGGGATGTGTAGAAGATAAATGGGATGGGTTTGGAAAATATAAAAGTCTCAAAAGGGTGTGAAGAGAAGAGGGAAGGGGTTCCCTTTTTATAAGGGAGGAGAGGGGCACCTTTGGGAAAACTCAAAATATTATTTTATAATAAAGTAATATTCGGTTAATAATAGATCAGAAATAATTTATTTCTAAGATAAATTGGGTATTGTTCGAAATACTCTCATCAAATAGATTTAAGACAGGTTTGGGTCATTATATTAACCTTATCTTTTGGTTTTATCTCTTAGTTAATTAGATTGACATTTACCATGTCACATTGTATTTTTATAGTATATAGTTTATAAACTTACCATATACATCCAAGATACCCCAAAGTGGTATATAAATGATACACCTATCATTATATAAGTATCTTCGCCTAACCTTAGATTTTTAGGGATATAATAACAATTAATAATATATTATTTGTTTTAAAAACTATTTTATGTCAATTTTCACACTATTTGGTATTTGATTTTGTGAAAATCATAACAGCATGAATAGTTCAACAAACGTTAATTAAATCAATACTAACATGTCCTATTAACCTAGAAAATTATTTTAATTCATAAAAAGTCTCAAATTAAATTTATTTGGGTATTTATAACATCAATTCTGTTAATATTTCATTAAAAAGGTAATTACTGAATCATTATTGTGTCATAAATAAATAAATAATTTAATGTATGAAAATTATAAATAAAATACCATTATATAGGAAATATTTTTATCTTTCTAATGAATATTTATTGTCAAATTTATCTTTTATATAACCCTATATTAAATATGATTTATTTATTAAACTTTGATTTTAACTATTATAACTATTCATTAAATAAAATAATAATAAATGTCCTAATCTAATCCATGTGGACCTAAATGGCCATATTTTAATCCTATGTTTGATTTTGGTCAAATTAAACTTATCCAATATAATTATGACATATGTTAGGGTAATAATAATATCATTTTATCCTTAATTACCCTATTTACTTTTAATTGTGGTAAATAAAAGAAAAAAGTTTATATTCACCAAAAATTATTTTAATCTCATTATACCACATTTTAGTCCTTGATTTTAACCGTGTCTCTCAGATTTTTGAAATTCCGCTAACAGATGTGGTAAAATTATGTTTTATGTGAATTTCAAAATTCTCCTAGGAGGTGGGTATAAGACGATGAAGAGTTCAATAAAATTTTTATATATCTAAAATTATTATAAAATGACTCTAATTAATTTCATTGAACTTATATAGTTATTATGTATCAATTTTGTCATAAAATAAATTTAAATAAAATAAATAAATATTTAAATAAAAAGTCAGTTTTTAAATAGTAACCTTATGTTTTCACTATTGATCAAAAATTGAATGTTTTCAGAAAAATACCAAAATTTCACCCTAGGATAATTTCGATATTACGAATCCAAAAATGAAGTCCATTTTGAATGATAAAATTTATGATATTCCAAAAAGTGGGTATTACTATTCATAACGGCTAGTTTATAAAATATTTTAATATCATATATTTGTTTATTGAAACTCTATATTGCATACAACACACACTATCGTGGAAGGTTGTGATTGCTTGTAATGTAATCCAAGTCAGGGTTGCGTGTAGTGAAAGACTCCTTTGTTGTTGTGTATAACAGAATCCAACCATATTTCATTTATACATTGAATATATATATATATATATACAGTCAAAGTTTCGTAGAATAACTACTATCAAATGAACTTTAAATTTTGTGTAACACGATCCAAGAATAGTGTTGCGTATACTGCAAGCTAATACGGTATTTCATATAGCGCACGATAATATTATTGTAGCGTACAACAAAAGATATCAATGATATTAAAAATAATAATCCTCATAAAATCTCAGGTTGTTCCATTCAACCCCCCTTTAAATTAATTTCACCCTCAAAATTTTTCGGGGTTATAAATGGTTTACTACTTAAAATATTCTTTCATAAAAACCCACATCGTAAAAAGGAATACTCAAACTTCATTTTAAAAAGGAAAGTTAGAATCATAACGGTCACCCAAAGTAACTCAGCATTGGGTTTCGACATAGGACAACATAGGTTAAAATATTGATATGGAAGAGAAATTTAACCGTCATGTTCTAATGGGGAGTGTTAGAGAACATGGATATGAAAAATCCATTAATAAAAAAGCTATAAATTTGTGATGATTTAAGGTACCATCTAATTCATCAGTTATGGGGACATTAAGACAACATTTTTGGTTTTCAAGATCATTCCCCTAATGTTGAAGAATAATTAAAAGAAATACTTACTTGATATTGGTATAATATCACTGTTGTTTGTGCCTTGAACAATTTACACATCATATCATAAAGAAATTAAGTTGAATTTGTATTCTGTGATGTGTTAGCATATCATGCGATAAAATGATGCGTTATTCCATCTTTCTCAAACAAAAGGTTAGCAGAAGTTATCAAATATACATAAGTCCATATATGGTGAGGTTAATCGTATATGATTACAATAATGGACTTATACTTCATCTATGATACCGATTAATATAATAAAACTAGTCTCTAATAACTAGGGACTTCATGTTGGCCATTGGTAGGTGATAAAGGCCTATCGCACTTTGGTTATGGGTTCGATTCACACAGCTTTGTCTGACATGATGGGTTGTCGCCTGTCCTATAGGTAATTGTCTTTTTTCTAAAAAATACATTATTTTAGCATCCCATCTATAATATCTAAAAAAGTTCTATCCTTAAATAATACTATCTTTTTTCCAACATAATCCATTCCAATCTTTAGGTTTATCTAATATACTTCTCTCTAATCTCATAGTATAAAGAAAATAATTACTAGAAATTTCATCTACCAACATGTGAATACAATCATTTATCCCCCATATATCATAAAATATATATCTTGATGGTCACATTCCAAACATGTGATTACCTTAACCATGTATTCTATTACAACATGAATTACCATATATCCTTAGTTTAAAACATGAATGTTTTCAAAAGTTGTCTCTTTCCACATTCTAAAATACAAAAAATTCTATATACTCAAACCATGATATCACTTTGTCCTTATATTAGTCATGAGCTCATGAATACTATAAAACATATTATTTTCTCTTTATCCCTTCATTATGTGCATATCATCTGCTTTCCAAAAATATTTCCATCACATTTCATGGTTATCAGTGCCATATTCTTATGGAAAACCACAATTGACCAATATATTGGTATTCCAATATACCATAAAAGTACCTCAAAATCAATATTCTTGAATACCAATACATAAACACATCAAACCATCCTCTTCAATGATTATTATGTAATAAGAACTTCCTTGATTTAGAAGTAACCTCTTAGGTCATGGTATTGAGTTGGGTAATGCCTATATTCTCCACAGATAAGACATTGAACTCCATAACAGTTTGTCACTCTATGAACCTTATCTCCATGAAGATAACTTCTCCCACTCCATTTGATGTATTCGTCAAGGTTCATCATTACTTATTTATAAATCTCAATCTTACTTTCTCTATGATCCTTAACATGCGAACATATATAAAAGTCTATCTTCTTCTTATTTGATGAATTGAGAATACCCCTAATGTTCACCATGTTAATCATATATCGCGATGAATGATTCAACAAAATCACAAAATCTTTCTTTTTAGGCATTAAACAATTTTTTTTCTCATAGTCACCAATTTTTCCATTGGGTTCAATGTTGACCCAATTCCTTCTGGTTCCCTCCATTGAATAAAAAAAATACCATGATGTAAGAAATAGTTAAAATAATGAGGAACCATGTAATAATAAAAATTCAGTTATGGGATGTCTAACTAATCAAAAATTCTTTAATCCATGACACCTTAGGTTCACCCTAGGTTATTCATGATTGTCAACATAATTATAGGACTCTAACCTATATGTGTACTTAACTTTAGGGACATCACTAGACATACCTTATAAATATTTCTAGGGATTTCACTAAAGTTTTCGCATCCTTGTTTCCAAAGGTTAACTAAATCTTTCCTCTGATACCAAATGTAAAGACATGAAGCTCGACGTACATATACATTACATTAATATTGCAGAATACATAATACATAACAAAAATAGACACCAAAGGACCGTAATAGTTTAGTGTTTTTGGAAACTCAGAATGTAATCTTCTAATCATGGTGAAAGATATTCAACATCTCCCATAAAGATCTTCCCCTTTTGGTTTTCTTACATAAAACCTTTCTTTAAATCCTAGGGAAAAGAAAACATAAAATGGGTGAGCTCAAATATTCAGTAAGGGTAAGAATGGATAAAATAAAAAAAATCATATAAATTTGAACTTAAAAACATGAACATAATGTTTAAACATCAAAATCTTGGGCAATGACATAAAACATGGCAGTACATAAGGTATAGATCATAAAGAAACATTAATCATGATAAAATATCATGGGAATAAAACATATGATTGTGGAAACCATTAATCACATGATATGATTTCCATAGTAGCCAAGGCATTGTTGCCAAGACCATCTTAGTGGACAAAGTCCCTTTCGGAATCGAGTTCACTCCTCGTTCCAGTCCTTTATTACTGAACCGGTTTATCTTTCCGTTCCAGCCATGTCTATCTCATGAGACATAAATCTTTACCCATTGCATTGGATGGATATATAGGTCCCACCCATCTCATTATAAAATCATTCTTTCATGTGCCACAAAATAAACATACATCAATCATAATAACCCAACTAATAAAATGGGTTTTATAAACATCATTCCATCATAAAATAATCCATATAAAACAAATGGATATCATTTAATAATAAGAAAAGTGAAATCAAGTAAATCATAAAGACATTATACTTGAAACATACACATATTAAATAATGTCATCTTAAATGGAAAATGGTTTTGATAAAATACTTGAAAAGAATTCTTGATAAAAATATCCATTCTTCTTCAAAATCATTATCTTTTCACTAAATGAAAATACATTTTAAAAGAAAAGGATTTTGTTGAAAATAATCATGAAATATTGTAGAGTAATATTCTTTAAAACAAGGAGTTATGAAACCTTAAAAATCCATTCATGCCGTATAAGTTTTAAAAAAACATTCTTCTTGTTCTTTTGTCGGAAAAGTAAAAAATTACTTCATATGGTAAACAAATGAAATATTCCTTCCATACGATGTGGTAAAATTAGAAATGGTTAAAAATGATTTCAAAAATACATGGAATAAAATTAAAAATTTTATGAAAACATTTAGAGAACATATGGACATGGATAATAAACATAACCCCAGTAAATACTTACGAATAAACAATATCGGATAAGAATGAGATTGGAATAATTATCCCTTACCTTATGTCCGATATGCTTCATATGTATCCGAACCTACTGTATGATGATTTAAATAATATCATTTTCTTATTAAAGAATCATATTCATTGTTATGATATCATATATAGTTTACTAATAACTTTATATTACCCGTTCTTTTGTAAATTCGATGTAAAAGCAGTGATTTGGGTAAAATCGTTTCATTTATTGTACATGTTTCGACTTGTTGTTCTTTATATTATAACTTATATCCTGATTTACTTAATTACAGAATGTAAAACATGATTTATATATAATATATTATCAGAATATACATATATATATATATGAAATATCTATAAATGGAATGAAATACACCGTTTATGGAAACGGTAGGTCGTACGTACGCATGAATGCGATTTTCGTTTCCTTATAGAATTGAATATAATTAAGTAGATGTCATATATATATATATACACATAAATCCAGTATCATTATTATGTCATATATTTCATTATTATTCATTATATATACTTTATAATCATTCATGAATGGTTAACAAGGAGAATGAATTTCATTGCGTCGTGGAGACGGTAGTCCGTACGTACGCACAAGCGATGATATCATTCCCATGATCATGGAATTGTATTGACGTGCATGTATAATATTTAATAATCAATATCACTTTACAATAATCATATATAGTTTTTTATTTACACCATTATACCCATTCAAGTAAGGTGGTGGTCAAAAATAGATTACCCCACGGCGTGGTGACGGAATTCTGTATACACGTGCGTGCAGTGATTTCATTTTCTGTAGGATGGATAGAAGGTTAAATAGGTTTGTTTCATGTTTATAATAACATATAAGTATATAATTAATACTGATGTTATTAATTTATAAACATAAAACTAAATAAGAAAAATTAGAAGAAGAAAGAATCTTGAGAAAATCGAAAGAAGAGATTACCTCTTCTTCAACGCACCTCCTTTAAGCTTCCTCTTATGGAAGTAGAGTTGGTATTTTGAGAAGAACAGAACGTCAAGAATGTTTCTAGTAAATTGTAGGAGATAAATGGGAAGGGGTTGGCCTGGATTCAAGTCTGAAAAGGGTGTTAATAGAAGAGGGAAGGGGTGCCATTTTTATAAGGGAGGAGAGGGGCACCTTTAGAAAAACACAAAATATTATTTTATAATAAAGTCATATTCTGGTTATAATAGCTCAAAAATGATTGATTTAGAAGATAAAGTGGGGATGGGTCTAAATCCTTTCAACCTAAATATTTTAGACAGGTTTTGTTATTATATTGACCTTATCCTTTAGTTTTAACTATTAGTTAATTAGATTGACATTTACCATGTCACGTTGTATTTTTATACTATATAGTTAATAAACATACCATATAAATCTAATAGACCCATAAGTGGTCTATTAATTATAAACCTATCATGATATAAGTATCTTGGCTGAACCATAGATTTTTAGGAATATAATAACAATTAATAATATAATATTTGTTTTAAAAACTATTTTATGTCAATTTTGACACTATTTTATATATGATTTTTGTGAAAATCATAACAACATGAATAGTTAGAAAAAAGTTAATTAAATTAAAAAAAACATGTCATATTAACCAAAAAAATTAATGTAATTCATAAAAAGGATCAAATTACATTTATTTGGGTATTTATAACACCAATTATGTTAATATTTCATTAAAAAGGTAATTACTGCATCATCATTGTGTCATAAATAAATTAAATTATATAATGTCTAAAAATTATAAATAAAATACAATTATGTAGGAAATATTTTTATATTTCTAATGAATATTTATAGTCTAATTTATATTATGTATATCCTTATATTAAAACTATTTTATTTATTAAACCTTGATTTTAACTATTATAACTATTCTTTAAATAAAATAATAATAAGTGTCCAAATCTAATCCAAGTGGACCTAAATGGTCATATTTTATTTATAAGGTTGTTCATGGTCTAATTACACTTATCCAATAAAATTAGGACATGTTTTAGGGTAATAATAATATCATTTTTACCCTTAATTACCCTATCTACTTTTAACCATGGTAAATAAAAGTAAAAAGTTACTATTCACAAAAAAATATTTTATTCTCATTGAACCACATTTTAGTCCCTGATATTAGCCATGTCTCTTGGATGTTTGAAATTCCCCACACTAAAGTGGTGAAATTATGTTTTATGTGAATTTATAAATTCACCTAGGAGGTCGGTAAAAGGTGGTGAAAAGTTCTAAATTTTTTTATATATCTAAAATTATTATAAAACGACTCCAATGAATTTAATTGAACTTATATAGGTATTATGTATCAATTTTTCATCTAAAACAAGTTTAAATAAAATAAATAATTATTTAAAGAAAAATTCGGTTTTTAAATAGTAACCCAGTGTTTTCACTATTAATTAAAAATTGAAAGTTTTCAGGAAAATACCAAAAATTCACCCTAGGGTAATTTCGATATTCCGAATCCAAAAATGAAGTCCATTTTGAAATATAAAATTTATAAAATTCCAAAAAGTTGTTATTACAATTCATAACTGCTAGTTTATATAATATTTTAATTGCATATCATTGTTTAGTGAAACATGTTATTGCGTACAACACACGCTATCATGGAAGGTCGTGATTGCGTGTAATGTAAGCCAAGGGTTGTGTGTAGTGGAAGAGTCCGTTGTTGTTGTGTATAACAGAATCCAACCAAATTTCATTTATACATTGAATATATATATATATACAGTCAATGTTTCTTCGAATAACTACCATCAAACGAACATTAAATTGTGTGTAACATGATCCATGAATAGTGTTGCGTATACTACAAGTTAATACGGTGTTGCGTATAGCGCAAGATAATATTGGTGTAGCGTACAACATAAGACATCAATGAAATTAAAAAGAATGATCCTCCTAAAATATAAGGTTGTTACATACTCTCTCAAAGGGCACTCAACCCCCTAAATTATTGACACCTATATAAAATTTTGGACCAACCAAACCGTAAAGAAATAACCTCCCAAGTTACCTCCTATCAACCTATAATTCTCACATTAGGATTAATTCAAATAAATGAATTCCTTTGGTGATAACCAAATGGATTTAACTAAAAAAGAGGTAACTCTCTTCCATGAGCACTTTTGTTTTATTTTTTTCCACCATTTCAATATTTATTATTACATGATTATATAATAACCACAATATCCAAAATATATTTATATTGTTTTATTTTATGGTAATTAATTACACCCGAACACACTTTTATTAAATAGGATACACAATCATCATTTGTGTGTGTGGTGGGATACCGCCTCGCAAACTAATTTCTTTAGTTATTCCATTACAATATCTCAATGTTGGTAGTAATGATGGAATTACAAATTTATATGTTATAAATATTATATTTATGATTTATTTATTATTCTATAATTATTATACAACAAATACCTTTATGGTTTCCATCTTTTTAGATTACGATAACAATATTTGGGGGCATGTGGACTACAGCCTCCTCAAAGCGATGCGATTCATTCATGCTTTACATGAAATGTATTAAGGATAGGTTTAATAAAAATATTTTATTTATTTTATATAATAATTTTACTATATATATAATATATAAATATATAAATATTTTATTTACATTCTTTCTTTTAATATGATAAGAAAATGGAAATAATGTTTATGCGTATGTACAACCTACCATCTTTTTGAACGATGTATTTCATTTTTTATTTATATTTTTTACAGATTATTGTAGATATATTTATATTTAATATATGTGATTTTTATATCGCGGATTAAATATTTTAAATAGGTAAATTTTTATATATGTAAGATTAATAAGAATAACAAGTGAAAGCGTGTATGAAAAACCAAGATGTTATTACTGGAAAGATAATATTAACATTGAATTGTTAATAAATGGGTAATATAAAGTCATAATAAAATAATATATGGTATGATATATAATAATATCATAATTTTGAATATTTGTAATTGACATATATTTGTTATACATAATTCTTAATGTGTGTGATGAAATTCAAGACTTAAGGTAAGGTAATTTCAACTCACCTTTTTATATCCATGGGATACGTGCCATATTCACCACTCACCACTTTTCTATGGTATATGTAACGCCCCGACCCTAGCTACCCAGAGTCGGTGCATTAATTACATAACATTGGCATGATCACAAGAAAGATCAAATCCCGAAAGACCGATTGGTTTAGTAGCCTTGGAAACACTAGATATAATCATAAAGTTTTACATTACATTTCAAAGTGAAAAAAACTACTACAACAACAAAGTCTTCATATCCACACTATTAACCCCTCATAATATCCCTGCAAGTCATTCATAATTTACTTCTTCACTACCTGGGAAAAATAAAACATAGAAAAGGGGTGAGCTCAAATGCCCAGTAAGGATAACAATATAGAGGAAACTTTCATAAATAAAAATAAACATTTAAGGCAATGTATAACTAAAACAAAAGCCTTTTAAACTTGAACATTTAACATAGTATGGCATAAATAAAATGAAATAATGCCATTTACTTATTCACATGGATATTCTACTAATCGAATAATCACATGCAAAAATCAATAACCACTTTCATAATGTTGGATTGCATAATGCCAGACTATCATAACCACATAGCCAAGGCCTCGTTCCAAGACTACAAATAAGATTTTGTCAAGGCCTTGTGACAAGACACTAGTTTGTCTCATGAGACCTACCGATGCATCGAGGAGCTATAGCGGGCTCCACCCGTCACTTATTAAGTCCAATGCATTCCCATATGAAAAGGTTTAAACATAACATAAACATTCGTATTAAAACTAGCATACGAAATGTCAATACTTTCACAATAAACTATGAATGGTATAAAAATAGCACATCCACAGTCAAACATATCACAAAACCTTCAATACAATATAGAAGTTTTGTATCATAATAAGTCAACTTCAAATAATCTTAAAATCCATCAAAGGATGTTGACATAGATGAATTCAAAATTCTTTTTAAAGAAATATCTCCTTTTATTTTGAAATCATTTAAGATCCATATAAAATAAAACATTTTCTTTGAAAATATTCTTATAATCTTGTAAGGAAAGTTTTGAAGATTTTATAACGGCGTAAAATAACCGCACCCGACGTATAAGTTAAAAAAAACATTCTTACCTCAATTCTGTCGAAAAGGTTAAAAAGGACCTTGTTTTGAAAACGACGGAAAGATTCTTTTATAAACCTCTTATAAAAAGTCAAAAAAAGGTATAAATGACTTTAACCCATATTCTTGTAAATAGTAAAAATGTTTTGAAATACATTTTTAAGAAACATGGATGTGGATGATAAAGAGATCCCAGTAGATTATTACGTATAAACAACCTCAGATAATGAAGAGATTGTGAAATAACCCTTACCTTGTACTTTTCATTGGTTGGGGTAGGTTAACCTCCTGTATAATGGTGAAATAATTGTTATTAAATTATACAAGAATCATATATATTAATATGATATCATATATGATCTTTTAACATTGATTTATTAATAATATCATAGAATTATCATCGTTTCGGGTGTTAACTTACTCATTTTCTTTTATATGTTTTGTTACATAAGCCATGTTTGTTGTATCTTATTCATATCCAGAATGATATCAAGTCCTTAAACATCATTTTTAAATCATAAAATGATAATTATACTTGAATGGATACGATGGAGAATGAATCTCATCGCGTTCGTGGAGACGGTAGTCCGTACGTACGCACGAGCGACAATATCATTCTTTTGATATTAAAATAATATATAAATTAATGGTATATCATATATACAGAATCATTAACATGTTATATTTATTATTTACATGAGTTACACATCATTATTATACCCATCCAAATAATATTATATTGAATAACAATTACACCACGACGTGGAGACGGTAAGCCGTACGTACGCACGTATGGTGACATGTTATTCAAAGGGTGGATAGAATACTGAATATGGTTGTACCATACTTATAATAACATCACAGTATATGTGAGATACTGGAGTTATTATTTTAGAATGGTAAGAACAAAGGAAGAAGAAGTGGAAGAAGAAATGAACTTAGAAAAGGGTGGTGAAATCATTACCTCTTCTTCGGGTTCTTCCTTTTGATTTGATCAAAAGGGCTCCTTAGGTTGGCTTTCTGATCAAACTAAGGCCTCTAGGTTGTAGTGAGGGATGTTGGGAGATTATTTGGGCAGAGTTTGGCCGAACCAAAAGGCTTTGAAGGTGTGAAGAAATGAGAAGGAGGAGTGCCCTTTTATAAGAGGGGTGAGGGGCACCTTTGGAAATGCTAGAAATATTAATTTATAATAAATTCATATTCGGTTTCTAAAGGCTCCAAAGTTGACTATTCAAAGGATGAGGTGGGGATAGGTCGAAAACAACTCATCCAATAGAATTTAGACAGGTTTGGGTACTTATATTAACCTTATCTTTAAGTATTAACTCTAAGTTAATTAGTTTCACTTTTACAATGTCTCTTTGTATTTTTATATATTATGGTTAATAAACTTACTATATACATCCAAGCGACCCCCAAGTGGTCCATTAATGATTAACCTATCATAATATAAGTCTCTTGGCCGAACCTTAGATTTTTAGGAATTTAATATCAATTAATATTATAATATTTGTTTTAAGAACTCTTTTATGTCAATTTTGACACTATTCAATAGTTGATTTTTGTGAAACTCATAACAGATTGATTACTTCGAACAAAGTCCATTAAATCAATCCTAATATATCATATTATCCTAGAAAATTAGTTTAATTCATTAAAAGTTTCATATTATATTTATTTGGGTATTTATAATATCAATTATTTTAATTTTTCACTATTATAGTAATTACTGCATCATCATTGTGTCATAAATAAAATAACTTATTTAATGTCTAAAAATTATCAATAAAATATCCTTATGTATGAAATCTTTTTATCTTTCTAATTAATATTTATAATCGAAAATCCAAAATTTATAACCCTATGTAAAAATTGTTGTTCTAAAAGATATATGCTTGTGTCATTTTTGTATTCATTTTGACTTAATTAAAATAAAGTGTCATTATCACTTACAAGTGGATCCATGGGGTCCCAAAATAGACCCAAAGATGCCCATGGTCGACTATGTATCAACCAATAGGGTTAAGACACGTTTTAGGGTAATTTAGTATTATTATAATATTATTTTTTTAACCCTTATTTACCGGATTTACCCTTAACTGGTAAATAAAATATTTACCGCAGTAATTATTCAAAATGTCTAAAAATAAAAGTTACCTATTTACACAATTTGAACATCCTGATTCCAAATATGGAATCCATTTTTCTAAATTCAAAACACAGAAGTGGCAGAAATTAATTTAAAATTAATTCCCGCTGTCAAAACAAAAAGCGTGTTTTTAAGAGATAATAACTACCAAAAGATTGACACTTGTTTATGTTCGGTTTAATTGTAAAATTATGTCCAATGACCAACATTATATTAAATGGTAAAAATATATTCTAAATATACTTTAAAACCACTCAAATTCATAATTTATCACTATTACTTATTTTGATTAAAAAAGTTGTTTTTAATTAAAATTTAGTAATTTTCACTATTCATCAAAATATAAAAGTTATCCGAAAAGTACCAAAATTTCACCCTAGGATAATTTCGATATTCCGAATCCAAAAATGAAGTCCATTTTGAAATATAAAATATATATGATTTCAAAAGTAGGTATCACTATTTACAACGGCTAGTTTAATTAGTTGTGGTGTGTGTTAGAACTCGAGGTTGCGTACAACACACGCTATCACATTATTCGAAGGGAAACGTACCGTAGAAGCTTGGGGTGTTACAGTATATATACCTCTATATGACATTATATATAATTAATTTAGTTTATTTAATTTTATTAAATGTTTCTATTGAATGGGGATCATGATTTAGAAGTTACTCAAGTAGTAAGGGAATTTTTAGTCTCACTTTTATTTCTACAAGACTAATGCAATACTCACCACTCCTATCTTTTGTGTGGTGTATATAATTACATGACTTTAATATATTATTATTATATTTAAATTTATTTTTATTTACATATCCATTATATGACCTACCTTTCATGGGGTTTATGGTTTACGAGTTTCTAAACCGGTGTGGTAATTTTGTCTCAATTTACTTTCATTGAGACCCATGTTATGTTATGCACATACATTATTTTATGAGGTGTATATAATAGAATTTTAAATGTTATATCAGGAATATAATTATTTCAGGATATTATAAGTTTTATATAATGTTACTATTTCATGGGTATTTTGATACAAAGTTACCAAAGTGGTAGGAGTTTTTTGCTACAATCTCATTATTTCTCGGGATTGTTTATGATCATAGTTACATTGATGGAATATAAAGATCCATATCTCAATAATTTTAATGATTTTTATTCCAATATTTTAATTCATGATATCATCATGTAATGTTACCATTTTTTACTCATCATTATTTCAGAACGTTAAAAATAGTGTTTTTAGGAATAGTTGACTTTTTTCCTTCTTTGGATGGAAATATATGTTATCGAAAACCCGTTTTTTTAAATTGTGTTCAAAAATATTTTAAAATGATATTTTAAGATATGTTTCAAAGAAAACTATATTTAAAATTTCCTATGTTTAATTTTTTTTTATTAAAAGTGGTTTCAAAACATCCTTTATATGTTTTCAATGGGATTTTCAAAGAAAAAATCCCTTCAAATTGTTTTATGATTTAAAAACAATCTTTAAAACGGGAAAGGATAATTTCTACAAGAAATGTTTAAACATATTTTTTTAATTAATCCTTTATATGTCTTTCAAAGTTATTTTCAATGAAAATTATTCTGAAAATGTTTCATGATTTAAAAAGTTATTTCCAAGGAATGATTATATTCCATAAGAAATATTCCATGTGATCTGTCAAAATAATTCCCCATATAAGATGGAATCACTTGATATAGTTTATGATTTGTTAGGGATATTATCCTTGAAAACTATTAGTATTATTTATTTTAATGGATTATGTTATGAACAATAGATGTTTGTGACATTTTTATCTCTTCTATGGGTTAAAACATGATAAAATTATTGTGAAACTCACTTATTTTCATGGGTGATGATATGATGAAGTTATTATGAAACCTATAAATTCATCATAGGTTATGCTTTGATAAATTTTTTATGATAAACATTTCATTTAATGGGTTAAGATATTATTAATGTTTTATCATACTGTGGAACAATTATTTATGATTTCATTAAGTGATAGGTGGGACCAATATCTCCCTCCAATGCATTTGGTAATGATAAATTTTCTATGAGAACAATGGGTAAATGAGAGGGATTCCCAAGCCTACAATAAAAGGTAAAATTAGAGGTAATCCCCTACCTAAAAAAGTGGGTACACAAGTGTGTATCCAAATCCTTGAACAAGAGGGTACATGGGTGCGTATCCCATTCCTGAAATAAGAGGGTACATGGAAGGGTATCCCATACCCGAAACAAGAGGGTATACAGGTTGGAATACCAATACCACAACAACAGGTTAGATAGGTTGGTATCCCACACCCTCAAAAATAGGGTACACATGTGGGAATCCCAATCCCACAATAGGAACATGTATGAGAGGGAATCCCATGCCCAAAACAAGAGGGTACATGGTAGGTCAACCCAAGCCCAAAAAAATTTGGTACATGGGAGTTCATCCCTAGACTGAAGTGGTAACATGGGTGATTAGCCTAAGAATAACATTTTATGATGGTATTTGTAGGTTTCAATGACATAATATTTAATATTATTCTATGTATGCCAGAATTCCAAGACATATTATTATTCTATGGTCTCTTGGACTATGATCATGATTCCCTTATTATTCATGTTTTATGTTCTTCTAATAATTATTGCTTTACTATTGTGTGTGATCTTTTATATGTAGGGTGTGGTCATTAAATGTTATGATCATATTCTCAGACCCTTATGTTCATGTTATTATTACATATATTATTTTTTAACCTTATTGATCATCTAAGATCACCCTTTATTATTTTTTATTTCCCAAGGATATAAATAATGTTTTTATATAGGAGTACAAAATGGAAAGATCATTATGGGAAATATTGAATATCATTTATCAAGTTCGAATATTTTGTCCTAAGTATGCTAAGACACTAAAATATTATAGTCCTTACGAATGTAATTTTGTAATGTCCTGAATATTCATATAAAATAAATTAATAACCATGTATATTATGATTGGACATCAATAGTTGGAATCAATTGAAATATTTAATCATGATTTGGAATTTATGATGAGAAAACATTAGAGAGATCCCTATGGACATTTCTGAGGACATTTCTAGGAATGTCTCTAAGGAAAAGTGTAAGGATAAGTTAATGTATAGGAAAATGTCCTGGAATTTTGCTAAAGGGTATAGAATGTGGTATTCTAATAATACATCCATTTATGGATACTACATGTTGATTCCTTAGAGGAACATGTATATGTTTTGATTGTAAAAAATAATGTCCCAAAAAAACAATTATAAATGAAAAATGAAATGTTCAGTTAATGTAATGGATGAGAATAATAGCCTATGAAATGTTTTATGAGTAATATTATTACTGTTGATGATTAAGAGACAAGTAGAAACATAGGAAAGGTTTATATTGTTATAAAAGTATTTTTTTATAATAACTATTAAAATGATGTCGATGAATGTTAATACATGACTCATGTTTCATATTTTAATAAGGGGTATTAAGGAATAAGATGACTAAGACTTGATAATGGTTTTGGAAAGAAGTAGGATGATTTACATGAACATGTTTTATAATTCAAGAATTATGTTACATGAATCATGAAGTATATTTTATACAAGGAATTAAAAAAATATATTGAATGGATATCATGATCAAGAAAGGTGATTTAATAGAATAGTTATATTTTGATTCAGAAAGGGTAACCCTTAATTTCTTCTAGATGTTGATAAATTTATTTTTAGCTTGGGCAGAGAGATGATTGATATGGATAAAGTTAATTGGATAGCGTTTATGACCAAGAAATTGATAAAGTTTTTTTAAAAAAAATTGTGTTATCATGGATGATGTTTATGACATTTTTAGGATTTAATAAATTTATCAAAAAATCTTTGGAATTAGAAAGAATACATGTTTTCAATAAGGATTTCTAGAAATTCATGTTATTAAAATTTTTTAAGAGAATACATGATGATGATATTCACATATTTGGTATGTGAAAATGAAGAGCTAATTTATGACATACGGGGGGATCAATGTCAAGTTGGTTTTTAATAGTTTAGTGACCTTCATTCAAATGTTTTATATTTTTTGCATTTCTACGGGTTACAAGGTTATTAATTTATAGAAAGACAGTGTTAATCTCTAGATGAGATTTTTGATATAAATGTATATCTTGACCTTTTATAATTTATGTATATTGGATAAACTTAATAACCACTATTTTTTATGATAAATGATGATAGATATAATGTCATATCATTCTTCTTATGTATATTATGATCCATTAGTGATTCAAGGAAAAACAATTCTCATTCTTTTTTAAGAGTTAGAGATGAAGTGGAAATTATTCAACAGAAAAAAGGGTGTGATTTTTCATTTGAAATGGAATGAAATCAAGTATGTATATATTCTTGTTAATAAGTATACAATTTTCCGAAATAAAACATTAAATGAAATGTTGTAATGATATAATCATTTTTGAAGATATCACTTTCATTTTCCATTCCTCTTTGATTTTTTGATTTGTGACTATTAACAAAATATTTACCATGTTATATACCAATATACATCATAAAATCATAGTTATATTTATCATCTATGTCATTATTATTAGTTTCCAACTATGTTATTATATGTGGAATCCAAATTATGAGTTTCATTGGGTAACAATTATGTTGAAAGTATTACCTTTTTAAAGGATATTTAATTATTAATTTTCGACAATCTAGGTTTCTATGAAAAGAACATTTATATATTAAAAAAAATTAGTGAGAAGAATTTCAAGGGAAAAATTCATTTTAAAAGGGGTAAAATGTATGATTGTTAGTTGTATGAAAATATTTTTTTTGAATAAATTAAATTTTATTAATAGTTTTGTTTTAATTATAAACCAAGTTATTGTTGATTTATATGAAACACCATGTTATGATTTCACTACACACCAAAACTAGATTATATTTTGGTACATGAAATAATTTTTTTGGCATGTGTTACAAACCATTATGAGATTCTTCAATAACATTCATTACCCGCATGATAGAGTTTTACCAAACCAAATTATACTATTAATAATATTATTAAAAATTATTATAGTTATCCCTTAATTGGTGGAATAGAAGATATGAATAATATAAAATCAAATTTTAAAAATATAGTTTACAAATATTTACAAAACAAATTCTTTAGTCATCAATTAATTAGAAATATAAATAAAAACCAATTGAATATATAGAATGTATTTTTATGAAAACCCTAATTTTTCCCACAATGGAATTATATATTATTAAATTAAATTAATCAATTTTAGTGAGATATTTTAATGAAATTTAATATTAAAATTTCATCCAAATGTCATTACATTTAACCAATGATTTTTATAGGTATAAAATAACTACCAATCAAGTTTTGGGCATAAAAATCTATATTATCCTAAAATGTAGTTTTACTACATTTTAATGCCTCGCAAATTTAAAATCTATTTTATTCAATTTTAAAATTTATATATGAAAAAAAAACCACATTTTTTAATCATATTATCAAAAATTACTTTTGGTATTTTTTTTATTTTTTCTAAGAAGATTCATTTTTTAATAATAGTGAAAAATATTAAATTTTAATTGAAAACAGATTTTTTATATTATTAATTAATATAGTAAAAATATAATTTTTATTAGTTTTAATGTATTTTTATATAAATATTACATTTAATAATCCAATTTACTTTATTAGAGTCAACTTTAAATTTAAATTGGATATAGAAGGATTACAATAATTCAAACACTTTTACTTTAATAACATGTTGTCTCAACTCGTATGTGGGATTTTTTTCATAAGTTAATTTCTACCACTTTTGATATCTAAATTTTGAAAAAACAATCCATGTTTTAAATCAAAATAATTTATAATTTATATTAAATTTAATATAGTTTATTAACAGAACATTATTGAAGGAAATAAATATTTATTAAAATGATTAAGGTAATAATGAGTTTACAAAGTGGTTAAACTTTAATCTTATGTGGCCAAATGACATAGAAAATTATCCAAAATAAATTTTATATACCAATTTAGACTATATAAAGAATTGGATAAAACATTTCCCAATATATTACGCACATAATATAAGATATTCCTCTCAGAGGTGTTCACCTTTTTCTATTTACATGAATGCCAAACATCCTCCACTATGAAAGGGAACTCATGCCACAAACTTATTAAAACCTATGAAGCACTTTGGATAAAAAAATTCTTCCCAAATAATCTAAAAAATTACCTTATCTCAAATTAGAATCCTCACTTTGGGTATAAATAAACCAATGCAATTTCATTGGTGAAAACCAAAAGGAGATACCCAAAAAAGAGGTAACATTCTTCCACGAGCACTTTTGTTTTATTTCATTATCTGAAATATCAATTCTTCATATTAAATGATTATATAATAAAATAATTTTACTAAATATAATGTTAATTTCTTATGTTAAGGGTATGATACTCACCCAAAAACACTTATATTTAATATGTTACACAATCACCATTCGTGTGTACGGAGGACTATAGGCTCACGAACCGATGTCGTTCGTTCTTCCATTACCATCTTGTATGGTTGGGAATTGTGATGTAATTTTCATTTTTATATGATATATATGATAATTTTTATTTATTTATTATTATTTAAATATTATATAACATATACCTTCATGCTTTATATCTTAAAGGATTATGATAACTTTGTTTGTCGACTTGTAGACTACCCCCTCCTCAATGCGATGTGATTTGTTCACACTTTTTCTGGAAAGAATTATGTATTGGACTAATAACTGTATTCGATATATATGAAATAATAACTTTAATAGGATTATAATACATAAGTTTATATTCTTTATTTAAATATTTTCCTTCAATACACCAAGAATACAGAAACAACATTTATGCGTACATATGACCTACCCTCTCTAGGAATGGTTTATTTCATTTCCTATTTCAATATTTTATAGATTATTATGAATAAATATAAATTTAATATATATGATCTATATATCATGGATGAATGTTTCTATATAATTACATCTTTATCTATGTAAGAGGAAGAATAATAACATGCCAAAACATGAACGAAATGCAATGCGATTATTACTCAAAACCTATCACAAATAAAGAATTATTAATAATTACTTAATATAATTTCATAATAAAAGCATAAATATTATTATATATAAGAATAAAATTTTTTGGTATATTAATAAGGAAATCATATTTATTATATATTAGGTTTTAATGTGTATGAATAAAGTAAATCCTTAAGGTAAGGTAATATCACCCCACTTTTTTTATATCTATGAGATACATGCCATATTTACCACTAACATCTTTTGTGTAGTGTTTATACCTTAATATGACATTTTATATAATTTAATGAAATTATTTCATGATATTAAAAGTTTTAAGTGAGTTTATTTATTTTTGGGGATCACTATTCAAATGTTACTCAAGTAGTAAGGAGAAATCTGGTCTCACATTTATTTCTACGGGACTTATGCCATGTTCACCACTGGGTTATTTGGTGTGGTGTATATATTGACCATTAATTTATTATATTATTAATAAAAATAAATTTATCAGTATTTAAATATAAATTATATGATTTATCTTCAATCGTATTTATGCTTCAAAAGGTAGAAAACTGATAAGGTAATTTTGTCTCAATTTTACTTCTTTGAGACACATGTTATGTTATGCACCTACATTCTTCCACAAGGTGTATATACATAATTTTGGGATGTTATAACAGGAATATAATTATTTCCATGATATTTTAAGATTAATTTAATGTTATTATTTCATGGGAATTTTGATTCAAAGTTACCAAAGTGGTAATAGTTTATTGCTACAATCTCATTGTTTATTAGGATTATTTATGATCATGATCCAATTAATGTAATATTGTATTCCATCACTAAATTATTATAATGAATTATCTTGTCATGTGGTTATTAATTATATTCTCTTTTAATGGTACCATATTTATACTATTTGGTCCTTAATATAGTTAATAATGTTTTTTCCGAAAATATAATATCATTTCCCCTTTTTTGGGAAATGTTTTTATTTAAAAAACATGTTTTCTGAAAATGTGTTAAAAAATGTTTTAAATTATTTTTTAAGATAATTTTAAATTAAAATGATAATAAATATGTATTATATTTAAAATAATCTGTTAAAATAGTTTTTAATAATCTTTTATATGTTTTCAAGTTAATTTTTAAAGAAAAGAGTTTTTAAAATTGTTTTATGATTAAAAAAGAATATTTTAGAGAATAAAATTTATTTTACACAAGAAATGTTAAAAATTATTTTTAAATGATTAAATTATATTTTTTTGAAAATTGATTTTGGTGAAGAGTATTTTCATGAAGTTTCATTTTTCACAAAGTTACTTTCATAGAAATATCATTTTCCTTAATAAATGTTCCAAGTGATATTTCAAAATATTTATCTATTTAAGATAGAGTCCTTTGATATCATTTAGTAATTATTAGGTATATTATCCTTGGAAAATATTCTCATTATTTATTTTCATTTCATAATTTTATGATCAAAGTTGTTTGTGATGCCTATATATCTTGAATGAGTTATATAATGATAAAATTCTTGTGAATCCTGCTACTTTTCACTGGTTATGAAATGATGAAATGATAATAAAAACCTATATCATTTTAACATGTTAGGAATTGATGAAATTTTTATGAAACACATTTCATTAAATTGGTTAATATATGAAGAATGTTTTATGAATTGGTGAAATATTTATATATGATTTTATTATGTGATGGGTTGGACAAATAACTCCCTCCAATGAATTGGGTAATGATAAATATTATAGGAGCTCAATGGGTATGCAAGATGGAACCCCAAGACTATATGAAAAAGGTAGATGAGATGTCACCCCCAGAATGTATCAAGTGGGTACATGGGTGGGCATCAAAACTCCACAATAAGTGGGTCCACTAGTTAGAGTCCCAAGACCGCAATAAGTGGGTAAAAGGGAGGACATCACATGCTAGAATCAAGAGGGTACATAGGTGGTCATCCCAAGATCACAACAAGAGGGTACATGGCTGGGAATCTCATTCCCACAACATGATGGTACACTTTTGAGAATCCCAATCCTTCAACAAGAGGGTTCCCAAGAGGGAATCCCAATCCCAAAACAAGAGGGTATATGAGAGCGCTTCCCAATCCCGAAACAATATAGTACATGGTAAGTCATCCCAAGACTGAATCTAGTAAATGAGTGATTATGCCAAGCCTAACATGCTATAATGGTATTGGTAGATAGAATTGAAAAAAATATCTTCTATTCTTATGTCTATTTTAAAATTACATGACATATTCATATTCTTTTATCTCATGGATTATGCTCTTGATTCACTTATTATTCTTGTCTCATGATATGAAAATATTTATAAAATTACTCTTCTTTATGATCTTTGATATTCATATAATAATCAAAAAAATATTATTCTTATGTTATCATAGCCTTATATTAAGGTTATCCTTACATACCTCATTTGTTTGAACTTACTAAACATCTGAGATCACACTTTATTATGTTTCTTTTACATAGGTTATGAAGAACAGTTTTATGTAGGAGTACTAAATAGGAATATATTTTTGGAAAATATTGAAGATATTTCACCATGTTATAAGTTTTTATCCCAAGTATCCAAATAAACTAAACTACTATAGTCCTGAAGAATTTAATTTGGTAATATGATAATTATTCCTAAAAAATGATGCATTATCCATGTATATTAAACTTCGGTCACAATAGAAACCAATCTCAAAAGTGATATAATTTCATCACCTACACAAAATATGACTATGTAATAAGAAAATGTATCATTTCTAAGAAAACAAATCCATGAAATTCATCAATACCCCAACATAAACTCTACGTTCCTCCCTCCATGGTTGTTTAGGTTATATGGAAAATAGATTATTGGAAGAACATTGTAGAAGGGAAGGAAGGAGAATAAAAACAGGAATAATAATGAATTACCTTGATGAAATAACAAAAAATATTCAAGGATAAAGGATTAAAATAGATGGTAAAGGGATAACATATATTGTGGATACACTAGATCAAATGATAAGAATAAAGGATGGAAGTGAGAGTTAAAAATCTATGGGGTTAGTTTAATGATTTTACAATTTTTAAAAAAATTGTGTTGGCCACATGGTTCGGTTGCAATATTTCTTAATTTATACAGAAACTATTTAAAGATAACCTCTACAATTCCATGAGTCAAATAGATTCCTAGAATGTACCTACCAGTTTCCATACAACATGCTGACTATGAAAAACAATACTAGAATCCCTCACACCCATTTTCACAGGTTATTGCGTGGTTACTACTAACCATGAACCAACCGAGTACACCAATAGCATTTCCCAAAAAATTTACATTTTTTACCTATAACTCCGAGAAATTCTAAATAAATTTGATGAAAAAGAATATTAAAATAAGAGACATACATATGAACCAATTAGTTTCACTTTAATGAACATGGTTTAATAAATTATTAGTTAATGTGATCTTCCTGTTTCATTATGGAGTTATTCATTTGGTACTGTAATGTTTTTACGAAATAAAATTCTATATAAAGTGTTCATAAGTACATATTATTATATATGGTAGTTTTCTATGGTTATTCTTGGTGTATTTTGTGACTGATATTTCTCCTCGCTCGTCGATGTGGTCGATTTGTGGTTTGTCCGGTGATTTTCATTTCTTTATTGGTGATGGAGTCGATGTCGATGATGATGATGAGGGTGAAGCGATGATGGTTCCACAGGTTCAGATTGTGTTAGTTTAAATCGGTTTTGGTGTCTACGAATATGGTGTTTCGCATGCATGGATGCAACAATTCCAGTGATAAGGATGACGGGCGACGATGTTGGGGGAGTTTTGTGCGGCGACGATAATTGTGGTATTGGCAGGAGTCGATGACAGTGTTGACGAGGGCAAGATGACCGTGGTGGTGACGTTGATATAGGTGATGAATGGTGACATATCTCTATGCTTGAGGTCATGATGGTTGATGGACTATGAATCAAGATGAGTTTACACGTGGTTTCAGGTGGATTTAGCAGTATTCTGAATTTTTCCTTCTGGAATTCGAATGTTGAATTTTCTAATTTTAAATGTTTTGGTTCTTTTAATTTGGATGTTGGATATGCTTGAGCTATCTTGTATGGTTTCCATTTACCAAAAAAGTGGATTTTAAATAATACAAAAAAATCTATTGTGGATATATGGTGTGCAAAACCACATGGTATGTATTTTATAATGATTTTAGGATATAAATAATTTGTAAAACATTTTCATTCTGATAATATCAACTCTAAATCTAACAAATTATGATTTTTTTGTTTTATATATGATTCTATGAGATATTATTTCTATAATACCATATAAAAAAGTGTTTGTCTTGATGTAGTGTTTTTCTTGAGAAATAATAGATCATCTTCAGAGTGTGTGGGAGGAATTTTGAACTTGGAGAAGTTCAAGACCCAAAAATAGGGAGTGTCTCATAGATTGAGGTTGATTAGTTTGAATAAATAATTTTAGAAGAATAATCATCTCAATAAACACTATAAACACAATGGTCTTATAGGATTCATAAATATATCATGAGATATAGATTTATCATAGCTAATTATGATGATGGAATGCTTATTAAAGATGAACCTACAACTTACCAGGAGGCTAAATAGAGTTCTAATTCTATGAAATGTTTTAAATACTTGTAATATTATATAGACTACAGATACACTAAGAAATTTTAGAATTTGATAGATTAACCTAAAAGGGGAAGAACTATATGGTCAAATTGGGTTTTCTTTAAGAAAACTGACATGGATGATAGAGTTTCTACGTATAAATCCCATGATGTTTCAAAAGTTTACAATAAAATTCATAACATTAGCTATTAAGAAATCATATTAACTATCGTGATGATAAAGAAATTACAAATACTTCTTTCCATTAAATATTTCATTGATTATGAGATATATCAAATTTATATCAAAATGACTTTCCATAATAATTATTTATTTAAGGAAATGTATATAATATAGTTTTATGTTTATGAAGATAAAAATGAGATCTATTTGTTATAAAAGTTTCAATGTACCATTTATGTATCGAAGCAAGCTTCTTAGGGTTATAATAGTAGGTTTGATGATGCAATAAAAGAGATTGATTTCATAAAACAATATAGAGGATTCCAATATTTAAATTATATAACAATTATTATATTGTATATTAATGAATCAGAGCTTATCCGAAATGATATCATGAATATTAACACTATAAATATGAGGTTGGGTAACTTTTTATAGATGAAATACATGGGTGAAGAAACCTATATACTGTGCATGTTGATATATAGAGATTAATCTAAAAAGGATTCTTAGACACAGTTAGAACACTAAAACTTGTAAAGTGATAATGCGGTTTTGCAAGAAGAACTCCAACAAGATATTTTTACAAGTATTTGATGGCACAAATATGAGATGATTTAGAATCCTTATTAGGAGTTACAAATGATGGACACAATTCCCTATGTATCACCCATATGAACTAATATGTATACTATGATGTGTACTCAACTTATGCTACCTATTATCCCATTATAACTAGTAAATTACAATCCAATTTGGGAGGGAGTTACTAGATTATAGTGAATAAAATTCAAAGGTACATGATTGGGATTAAGGATATGTTCTTGATCATTATAGGAGAGTATGGTATTTTTGTAAAGGGTTATAGGGATGAAAGATTCTAATATGACAAAGATGATATGAAATCTCAATCTGTTATCTTTTTTTTCATAAATGGTAGATTTTTCAATTGTAAGAGTTCCAAAGAAAAAACTATAAAAGACTCAATGAAAAAGGTAGTATATATACCTTCATAATAATCTATGATTGAAGGAGTTTTTATCTATACTTTTATCTCTAAACAAGATGTGGTTTCTAGCATTAAGGGAGAAACTGAGATTTACTATGACAACAATGAAGCTATTTCTTAGGCTATAGAACCCCATCATTACTAAAGCACAAAACACACCATTCACATATACCATCTCATATGATAGATCATTGAGAGGGGTGATGTTTGGATCTGTTGGGTGGATGCAAATGATAATAAAGTACATCCATTGATGAAATTATTATAAAATAATCATGAGGGTCATCAAGATTTTCTTAGTATATGATTCTATATATGTTGATGTAATGGATTAATAATTCACCACATAAAAATTATAAAACAAATCCCTGTTTTTCATTCATTTATATATTTAATAATTTACATCACTTGAATGTGAAAATGATAATATACCCTAAAAAGATTGAATTTTAGTTCTCCCTAATCGATGATCTTCATGGAGTATTGTGGATTAGAATGATATAATAATATTTACCTGAATTGAATCTTGTAGTTATTAAAAAATGTTGTATATGGGATTCAAAGAATATACATATGTGTTTTTGTGTGTTTGTTTGTAGCTTAATAGTTCCAATTACCCGATAGTTTTTAATATATGAGATTCAAGGAATATAATTATAAGGATATAAGTAAAGAATTTGTACATTGGATGAACAAATAAGTATATCCCCTGGAATTCCATACTGTCATAAATATACTTATATTTGTATACATGTCATTAATTATTTTTACCATAGGTTATAATTATACCAATCATTTGAACCTTAATAATTTTATGATGTTTTTATGAAATTTGATGAAAATTATTTAATGAGGAGGTGGTTAGGTATGTTACTAATCATGTTGTCCGTTGGATCACAACCAAAATGGAATTTGTCCCCTCATATATTGAGTTCAGACATCTATCACCTAATTGAGTTATACTATGGTAATACATGGGAATGCATAGTTGAGTCAAATGAGATGTTTCCAAATACATGGATGAAGGTAATTTGATGTGGTCACCTACTAGATTAATGACATGTAATGTATTCATCTACTCAGTTTTTTAAAAAAATCCTGAAAGTATGAGATGACATATACTAGATTGTATTTTTTTTTCTTTTATTGTATAATTTATATAATGGTAAAGGTATAATATAGGAATAAATATAATTCACATGACACATCTCATGGTGGACATTTTCTTGTAAATATTTGAGTCTATTTGATAGAGATCACATATAACCCCATATTAGATTCAGTATAACTGGGGATTTCCTAGGGGATTATATTTTTTTTACATATATGAAATATGAATTTCATATTTATTTTCAATATAAAAAAGGATCATAGTGACCCATAGTTATGTATGATGATAAAGATTATGTTTTGGGTAATTTTTTTTGTTATAAAAACGAAGCGAGATTCATAAAACCATATAAAAAATAGTTTTGGATAGTTACAAAGAGTTGTGATGTTTTTTATAAAGGACTAAGGTATTATAGTGGTTATGTTATATTGTTTCATGTAAAAATAAACTATATTCATGTGATGAATATATCTTAATAAAAAATTACTTATAACGGATCTTTGATTTGGGTCAAGGATTATATTTGTGCCAATATTTTTGGGTGTGCATATGATGCATCCCAATACTACATTTCATGAAATGTAATGTTGTATTAGTTCATGTAACTTTCAATTCACTACATAATTCATTAATAATAAAAAATAGGTTTATTTATTCATTGATTAAACATTCATGAATGAAATTATATTAATGATATAATAATATATAACATAAGGGTTCCATGAGATAATACCTAACACATTTGATATGTACGACACTCTTCAGTACATGAATAGTTTCAATGATTGATATACCAAGTTATGTGATCTATCATATTGGATTAATTTTTAATGAAATATTATAGAGAATATCATCCAACCCATAATTTAATTTATCTATAGAGAAGTTCCTAAAACAGTTTTAGTATATATGGGAACTTGTAATACAATCCAAAATTCTTTAGCCAGTTTAAACCCCTTTGAGGTAACAATCATTTTTTTTCTAATTTGGAAATTTTTTAAGTGTTCTATGAAGTGTAAATGATGTATTAAAATCTATTTTTTATGTTATTAATTTATTAATATTGATAGTGTTGAGGATAGATCAGTCAAAAAATCGGGGTTTCTTCTACTACAAATTTCTTATTATGAACCCCCAAAACCAATCAGGGATAATATCCTATAAATTATATTTGAAAACTAAAATTTTCAAATCAACATAAAATTAAATTTATTAAAAATTAACTATATAGTGGAATCATTGAAAATTGGTTTTCATTCATTTTTTCATGTTTGAATTTTTCAATGATTGGACACTACTATGTTTTACTAAAACAACAACTGAAATATTTAGTAAAATTTACAGAAATAAATCCAATTAAACATTTGATAGAATTCCCATAGAACCAAGGGTAGTAGAAAATTATATGGGGTATTAATAACTTTTATGGCCATATTCCATCAGTAACATATTGTGTAACATCCATTAGAAACATACAATCTTCCATTAACTTCCAATGCAAATTTATCCAGAAGGGAACATTAGTAGAAACATCAATAAGAATGTTATATATGAAAATTTATGTTAAAAATAATGGTAATTACCATTTGAAGCTACTAGTGGAAACTCATAGTGTATCATTTTTCATAAAATTATAGTGGAAACTACCACATACACATAATTGTAAATTTATAGTCCATAAAATAAAATCCTAACACAAACTTCAACTACAAAATATTATCTACAATTTTACACTAAATGAAATGAAATTATTTTTTTTCTTTTTATTCACAATAAAAAGTTTTTCTAAAATATTATACAAGATGAAAATAATAATTTATATAAAAAATGAAATGCCTTCAACAGTGTCCATTATAATCATTATATAATAAACCAGTAGTGATAATAATTTTACTAAAACACAACCATATACTACTGAATGATAATAAAAATCTATGTAAACCACCTAAAAGCTTGTTCTTTTCGAAGATAATGTTTTGAAAATGGTTAAATAAATAAAAAAGTAATTAACATAGTGAAACTGTAACCACAACCCAATGAAAACTCCATAAAATATCAAGTTTCTTCAATAATGAATCCATAAAACAGATAATAATCATCCATAAAGAATAAAAATTATGATACCACAACATAATCACTAATAAGAGGACTCCAAAATTTACCTCTAATGTTTTTTGGCACCCTCCCCCCAAAAAATGTTTTTTTGTGAGATAAAAATACTCATCGCATGGCCTTTGTAAAGGGATATATTCTTTATGTAAAATATCTAATTCACCAATATCATATTCCACTACTATAATTTATATTATTTCATTGATGTGGAGAAGATATAAATAAATGAAGCCTCATGGTATTGAACATCCCTATAGATAAAATATAATATAAATTATATTGATTTGGATTGGAAATAAAAGATAGTATCATTGAATTCTACCAATAGTATTGTTTCTCTAAACATTTATACATAGATATTACATATTATTAGATGATAATTTGTTCCATAAAATTACAATACATGCCAAAATAGTATAGTTCTAGTATCTTTGGAAATTGGGACACGTAAATAATTTGTTCATAAATGAACTTCAGATTCTCAAACATAGTTCTTCATAACTAGAACCCTTAGTATACATATCATATTCCATAACTTTATTCATAACCTAGGGAAATTATATAAAATTAAATGTAAGAAAAAATTCTCAGTAAGGTTAAACAAGGAAGATATAAATGATGAATTAAAAATAACATGAGAATAAGTGAATAATAACATGAACATGATATTTTAAAACTGTACCTTACATATCAAATATCATAATCTTGAATAATGGAATAAAGATTATAAATTCATTAAGAATTAATCATCGTGGAATCGAATAATATGATTCATGAGATCTTAACATAATAATAGTTTATGATTTTCATAGAATAAACATAAAAAAATTAATCATTTCCTTAATATTCAAGGATTATTTGAAAAAATATTATAGTTTAATGGGTTCACTACCTAGAACATCATAGTTTTCAAGGTTCACTCCTAAGACTACCATAGAGGAAAAAGTACCTTACTAAACTAGGTTTTATCCCTATTAAATTCCTATATATATAATATTATACCAACCATTTTTGAATATAATGGAGAGAGATATAGGTCCCACCTATCCTCAGTTATAAGGTAACTACCATCGTTGGTTATAAAATAACCACCAGCCATAGTTATAATATAACCAACATCCTTGGTTATAGCGAGAACCCTTGTCTTTGGTTATAACCTAAAAACCATCACATAATGAAAACCACAAATATGTGTTTCATGATATCAGAAAACATTCATCATATCAAAACCTAGGAATAGAAAAATGTTTCATTAAAATTTCACAATAACATAATCCATAGATAAGAAGTAGGTTTCCAAAGAATCTTTTCAACTCAAAAAATAAACAATCTAGAGAAATAATAAGTATGGTATCATTGGATCATATCCCCAGTAGTACTTATGTGACATTATTATATTTCAAAATTTATGGATAATTATTTTGAAATATAACTTTGAATATTTCTTGTGGAAAACACCCTTTCCATTTTGGAATCAGTTATTCAAAAAAACTACTCACATATAAAGAAAAAAAATTATTTTAAAATAATATTTAAAAGTTTATGTTAATATTAAAATAAAATATTATCCATGATGGTGGGAAAACTTATTCACGTTTTTATTTTAAAAAACATTCCACCCAAATTTTTCTCAGAGAAGATCGAAATTAGCTCATTTAGAACCCAATAAGGATATTCTTTTCAAAAAATTTAATATAAATTAAAACATGTTTAAAAATGAATTTAATCATCCACATGAGAATAGTAAAAAATTGTAAATATGGATATAAAATACAAATATTTCCTAGTAGATACATTAATCATAAAAAATCCTAAATTTCGACAACATTGTTAAATAAACCCTTAACACATTGGTATCTTTTGAATCCTAAGACTCGAGAAAGAAGGAACCTTATATTGATATATAAAAATACATAAAATTAATAATATGCATCATAAAAGTAATTCATTGGAAGTATATACACCTCAAAAAATAAATAAGTAGTAAATATGACATGCATCCCAGAGAAATAAAAGTGGGATGAAAATCCCTTACCTAGAGTTTGAGTTTGTCTAAAATCCATCTGAAGTCCTGTATAATAAATTTAAATATATTTTAATTATATAAAATTATCATATAAATTATTATTATATATTATATAAAAATAATTTATATATATATAGAGATTCATATATAATTATAGATATAGAAAACAAATTTCACCATTCAAGGAGACGATAAGTCATACATCTACATGAAGACTATTTTCATTTTTCTGTTGGATGGAAATAAATAATTGTAAATGATAATTATAATTTATAAATTCCTATATTATATATTATAAAACATATTTATTAATTGTACTCAGACATATTATAATCCATGTAAAATAGAAATGAACAATATATCAAATCACTTCGTGGAGGTGGTAGCCTACACATACGCATGAACAACGATATTGTTTTCCAACAGCTTGGAATGTAAGAATATAGGCATGATATTACAATTATATAAGAATATTTATTTTATTAATATCACAGAAAAAAATTAATCCCATCATAATCACCATCTGTGAAATATGGTGGTGGAAAATGAATTGTATCACCCCATTGAAATGGTAAGTCATACCTATGTACAAGTGATACTCTCACTTCCCATTTGATGGAAAGAGGGTGAATAAATGTAGTTTCATAACCATAATAATATTTAAATTTATTAATTATAATTTTGTTTTTATATTATGAATAATATATCATATTTAAAGAATGTAAAATATTAAAAACATTAATGTGATCGGTTAAGGGTTTTACCACTTCTTTAAAACAACTCATTTAAATTTCTTATTAAGAGATCAATGGTTGGTATTTTAGAAATTCCATCACCTATTTAATATGTATGATAAATTTTATAATGGATTTTAGGATTATATATTTGTCCTATAAGGCTTAAAGTGTTGTGAAGAAGAGAATGAAAGGGTGTCCTTTTATAAGGGGGGATTACATACTTGGAATTTCTAAAAAGATTAATATAAAATGAAGTCATTCTCAATAAAAATGGTTAAAAATAGCCAATAAATTCAAATGGTTTGATCTTTTTGACCATATATTATCCAATTATCAATTTTTTAATATCTTTATGATTTTTAAAAAATTTAATAAATTATTATTTTGATAATATAACATTAATGTATATTTTATCATTGTTTATTTATTTTTACTTAAAATACATAATGATAAATATGGAAGTGAAATATAATTATTTAATAGAACAAAAATATTCTAGATTTATTTAATTTTTTATTAACTCATTAATTCACTCAAATTAAATTTCTTTACATTATTTAAATAATTTATTGTATTTTTTATTAATTGGAGAAATACTGCATCAATGTTGCGTAAGCATTTATTGTCATTATATAATTAATAAAAAATTAAAACAAATTTATATCATGGATAAAATATCATTAATATCAAAATTAATAATATTATTTTTTTATAATATTTTTCCCTATGCGAATACATAAAATAAATATAAAACTAAGAGAGTGACACATTGTAGAGATTTTTGATTTAAATAATATATAATCATTTTTATGTAAACATGTCCATTAAAAAATATTAATTAAAACCTATGTTGGTAAGGTTATAATTATAATCATCAAATAATAATTAAGATAAAAAATATGGCCTTATCACTTATTTGAAACATATATTAACCTGATTTACACTTTACTAAGGTGATAAATTTTACCACAGTTACTATTCATATTAACAAAAAATAAAAGTTGTATATTTACCAAATTTTAACATATTGATTCCTAATATTTAATTAATTTAATCTATTTAATACCTATAACTAGAATAATTTTTTTCTAATGTACATGCTCTAAATACAACAAAACATATTTTTTAGAAAAAAAAAGTTTTAAAGCATTAAACTAGATTTATTAATATCGTAGGCCTAGAAAATTATTTTTGAATAATTAAAACAGTTTATAGTGTAAATAAAAAATTTCATTAAATTTTTTTACCAAGAGTGATTAAATTTTGTTTTTAATATAAAAATACATTTCACACTTAAAATTATGTGTTCATAAAAAAATCACATTATTGTAATTTTTATTAATTCTAATCTTTTGGAATATAATGAATTCATATTATAAATTTTAATAATATAGTGACTTCGGATTTTCACAAATAGATATTATATATTTTTAAATTAAAATTAAATACATTACACAAACAAACATTGATCACCGTAATAGTTTAGTGTATTTGGAGACTAGGTACAAAATCATCTAATTTGGTGAAGGATCTTAAACATCTACCACAAATACCTTATCATATAGTAATCCATGTAGTAATACCCTACCTAATCATTTATTAAAAACATGGGGAACAAAAACATAAAAAATGTTGATATTTGATGCTTAGTTTGTGTAAAGAAGAGAGATACGTAAGCATAACATATACTTAATGTTATGAGAATATGAGAATAATATTTGAGAACCACACCCTACATATAAAAGATAAAAATAATGAGTAATGAAATAAATATTTCCATTTTATATGAAAATAATCATTAGGGAATCCAATAATATGATTAATGGGATTTTAACATTTGCATAAGACATAAATTTGTGTCTTACACATAAGCACAAAATATATCATATTAGTGATACCCACCAAGACATTCATTACATGTTAGGATTGGGATAACCTCCCATTTACCTATTTGAATCTTGTGATAACCTCTCGTGTGCTCTCATTCATGATTGGTAAAACGTTTAATGTTCCCCCCTTTTCAGGATTTGGATAACAACTTGTGTACCCTCGTTTTTAGTCTTGGGATTACCACCCATGTACCATCCATCTCAATCATGGGATTACAAAATGGTATCCCATAAGACCGTTAAAAATTTATCATTACCTAATTAATTGGATAGAGATATAGGTCCTTCCTATTACATAATAAAAACCATACAAATGTGTGACATAACATCATAATACATTATTCTTATCATAACCCAAGAAATAAAATGTGTTTCATGAACATTTCACAAAATATAAATTTTAAGAAATTATTTCGGTTTCATAATCATTTTGAAATTTTATAAAATCATAAAATATATAAATAATAATATGGTTTTATAACAATTTTAACATGGTATAATGTTTGTAAAAGATACATGTTCCATAAACATATTGTCCTCATAAACGTAAGCCATACAGAGAAAGAATAAGAATTGTATTATTAGATCATATCCACAGTAAGACATAGGGAATATCAAAGGTTATCATATAATATCGAAAATGATTTTGAAATATAATTTAAAGTATTTATCGAGGAAAAATAATTCTTATATAAAAATCAATTTTTAAATATAAAATTCATTATATGTTATAAATTCTATTCATTGAATAAAATCCTTGAAAATGTATAAAGTAATGATAAAAAAGTAATTTAGAAAATTTCCTAAGAAAAAAATCAATTCATATTTTTTTATATATAAAATATTGAACATCCTTTTTAGTATATTAAGAAATATTTGTCTTATTTAAAAACATGGGTTTGTAAGGAAAAGTTTTTTTGGCTGAAAATACATTTTTCATTAAAAAAATTCATTTGATCTATTCAGTACATAAATAGAGAAAATTGAATGGAAAATATGTATTTTAATGACATAATCAATGGATATTAAAAAATTATTTTCTTGATATATATATTATAATATTTCATTATTTCAAACAAAATAATAAACTATCTTGATAAATGATTAGATTATATCCTAAAAGTCTTGCCACTTTGTTAAAATTGAATTTTAAGTACAATGATGTACTAAAATTAAAATAAACACAAAATATAATTAAAATAAATAAATTCATGATACTATGTTTCAAACATAATTTATATAAACTCCATAAAAGAATATAGATACTTAATATCACATAATTCACAAAGAAGGAATATTGAATAAAAAATCACATACCACTTTAGTAATATATTACATCACAATCCCCAACAAAAAATAAAATAAAATCAAACATTAAATATTATTAAAATTATGGTACTAATTATTTAACATATCAAATGGGATATATATACACCACCCAAAAGAAAAAAGTGGTGATTTTCCATATGTCTCCCATAAATAAACTAGAGACTAGAAATCCCCCTACCTTAAGTCTAAAATTCATTAATAAAAGTTTAAAAATAAGTTATAATAAATATATATATTTTATAAGTATATTAAATAACCATATTATATATATGATACAATATATGGTATTTTTAGGTCATTTAAATATAGGTCTATTAACAATTAATTTTTATGGTCACGTTTCTAGAAGTAAATGCTTTGTTTTTTGTGCATGTTTTGAATTTTAATTTTTGATCATGGAATAAAAATCATGGTTTACGAATCTAAATAATTTTATCCATGATATGAATAACATATATATTCATTATATATATTTTTATAGTAATCCATAATATTTAGAGATAAGAATGAAATTCATTGTTCATGGAGACGGTAGGTCATACATAAGCATGAACGCTATTTCCATTATCTTTTTAAAATGAAATAAATAATGTTAAATTATATATTGTCAATAAGGATAATTTTTATCTTATATAAAACATATTATAATTAATACCTTCTATTTAATGATTGAATAAATCACATCTCTTTACGTGGCGGGGATCTTATGTATGCACGAGAGAGAGAATCATATTTCCAAAAAATTGAAAGAATATAGTTATTGAAAATATATTAATTTAAAATGAATAAAAATATAATAAATATCATATATAAATAACATATACTACATTATTTCCATCCATGAGAGGAGGTAATGAAAAACATAATGACATTGGTTCATGAGGAGGTAGTCCACCATACAGAAGAATGATGATTTCATAACTCATTTGATGGATGTGGACATGTCTATAAGTAATTAAACAAATATAAAAACATATCATTACATATAAGAAACATAGTTTATTATATCAGTAAGTTAAAATAAAAATTTAATGAGGTGTATTAAGAAATAAAAAAAAGCACTCAAAGATGAATGTTACCTCTTCTTATAGTGTCCTCCTTAGGTTTTCACAGAAATACTTCATAGTTTCGATTCTTATAAAATAAAAAAAAATTCATGGATTATATGATAGAATATTGGAAGTAATTTACGTTTTTGTTAGACTAACCAAAAGGGTTTTAAGGTGTGAAGTAGAGAGGAGAAGGGGTGTCTTTATTTAAGTGAGGTGAGTGGCATACTTGTTATTTTTCGAAATGAAAAAGTTATACCCACATTGTTATCATTCAAAAATGCACAATAAAGTATTATTATAGATAATATACAGTATAATGTATATATATGTCCCTAAAATTTGTTTTATACAATTTTTGGTTCATTTTTGACCCTTATATTTTTAGATTAACCCTCAATAAACCCATTTTTACCTTAACCGTTGTAAATATTTTTTACTATTTTTAATATAAATATTGATCAAAAATAAATTTAACCTTTTTATATAATATATATTATGATGATAAAAAATATGGAAACCATTTTTTAAAATTATATTCATAGATGTAGAAAATATTTAATTTAATGTTATTCCCACAGACATGATGAGAATGAGGGCTTTAAAGGGATTTTTTTGAAATGTTTATAATGATTTAATATCCAATTTCATTATTAAATTGATTGAAATGATCTAATTTAGATTAATGTGTATATATAATTGAAATAATTATACATCAATCCAAATTTATTTTATAATTTACCTTTATAAATATGGTAAAAAAGAAAGAAATTTTTTAAATAAAATTCAGTATTTTGGGAAAAAACATCTAAAAATGAAACATTTCAGAACAATTAAAAAAATAAACATATGATAAATTTGAAATTATGATTGAAAAACTAATATTTATTTTCTCAAATTAACATTATGACTATGGAAAAAATAAATTTCAAAATAATTATGCCAAACGTGGTAAAACTTCTTTTTACAAAAATATAGTTTTAAGCATAAAATTGGATTTATTATTAAATATTTTCTAGAAAACAAATAAGATAAATGTTAAAAATTAAATTTAATAAATAATAAATATATTAAATTAATATAAATCACAAAAAGTATTTTATAATTTATTGATGTAAAGAACACCTGTGTATATAAAAATATTTTTTTCATAAAAGGTTATCTTTTATTTTCAACAATGTTTTATATTATTCTGAAATTACTTGAACACTAAAAAAATCCTAATATATAAATGTGTAAACCATATTTTCATTATTTATTTAATAATATTAATACCCTCTTTTCTAATATCTCTGATATGTATATCATTATAAAAAGTAATATTTTAGTATTATGCCTTGTTTCTTTTAAACATAGTGTTGTGTGTAAGGAAAGCTAAAGTTAATGTCACATCCAAAAAATCTAAACTCAGTGTTTCATGTAATGCAAGATAAGCTCAATATTTATTTTAATGAAAAATATTGAAAATATTTAACTTATTTGGGAAAAAACATTTCACAAAATCTTAGGGTGTTACATTCTTCCCCTTTTTAAATGAAAATCTCCATCAAAATTCATCTCGATCATCAATGGTTTAACATTAGAAAATTCATTCTAGAAACCCACATCATTAAAATGAATGATGAATATTATCTTAAGAAGATAATGTTGGAAACATAATGGTTACTTAATTTAACTCATTTCCAGGTTTCCATATAGAAGAACAAAGGTGGGAAGTAAAGAATTGGACATGGTAGAAAATGTAAATAATTATAAGGAGTGATAAATATCATTTATCATTGGAATGTGGGTGATAAAAATAAAGTTAATGAAAACAAAACAATAAATCTAAGATTATTTAAGGGAGAATATTTTTCATCAAAAAATTAAGGTACTTGGATAACATTTTTGTTTCAAGATCCTTTTCTTAATGATGGGTAATTACTTTACAATCTAGACTAAGAACTTATGAATATGTGATTACTTGATATCTTTCTATTTCATAGGCATAATTTCATACTTTTTATATTCCTTGTTTAATTTATAAATCATATTTTACCCTATGATTTCAATGTTTCACGTCTGAATAACTAAATAAGATCCATAAAAGAAGGACATGTAATTCCATATATATCTATTTTTTTATAAAAAAATTATGAATAGGTCATGGATAAATATTTATATGATTAATTAATACATTGATCTCTAAAATTACATCCAAAACTCAATGTAAACTATTCCATAAATGGTTCACCTCATAACCCGTCCAAAAATTCAAAATTTATGAAGAAGGTATCTAGTGTTTTGAATTTCAACATAGAATTATTCTCAAATATCATAAAGTATCTCTTAATTGTGAAATACCGAACATGTTAATACCTTTATGTTGTATTCCCTTGAAACATGGAAATAAAATGAATTTCTATAAAACCATATTGAAAAAATACATGATTCTTTATTTATTAAATAAATCATAGATTCTTAGAGATATTACTTGAATCCAAAAAATGTGGTAATGTCCATAAATGATAAAACAAACCACCCAATCAAAAAATAATTAATCAGTTCCAAGATAATCAGTACAATCCAATCTACTTTATCCATATCAATCATCATTTATAGAAACTATACATCATTTTCTTAATATTAAAAACATGTTAACAGTTATCTTTCCTTAATAATGTATTTTTTCATGAATATAACTATACCATTATATAACATTTCTAGGTTATAAACATAATTCAACCTATTATTTTAAACACATAATGATAACATTATAACAAAAAATCAATATATATTTAATACATATTTAATTTGAAAACATAAATACTCAAATTATTCAACCAAATCATTAAGCCATTAACTAGGCTTCACCATCTTTTTTCATAATACCTATATCCTTTTATGTATCATTCATAATATCTTAATCATCAGTAATATAAACTTCACTCATACCACCTTACTTATTCTCTTCATGATATTTCCACTAGGACATATTTTTTCATAATTATCATTAATTATATATTTAAAACATCTCATCGTCAGTGAAATATTATGGAAAAATTATTATCATCCCTTGAGTTAACCAAAAATTTAATTTTTCCCAATAATTAATTGCATGTGTCTTTATTTTCAACATTGAAAACATATTACCATCAATTTGAGATAGTCTGTTGAGAGAATCATTCTACATTATTGACATATAGATAAAAAAATCATCATTAATCCATGGTCTCTATTATGAGAAATCTTCAAAAAAATATCATTATCATCATTGGGGAGTATGATAGTTTTAAACATTAATTTTGTAAATAATGTACCATGAAACATGCTCTTCATAATCATAATATTCTTTTACCTATCCATCATTTCATTTGAATTATTATGAGAAAATTATCCAAAAAATTCAATGTTAACCCAGTTCCTTCTAGTTCCTGTCATTGAATAAAACCAAAAAGAATAGTGTGAGAAATAATAATCATAATAGGAAACCAAATAATCATGAAAATCAATTATATGATGTCTAAATCATGACATATTATTTTTAATCTAATACAACTTTGGTATATCATAGGTCATTAATTGTAATTATATATTTCAATACATAATGACGGTTCATAATGTTTTTGTGAATTTATAAAATATATCCCACATGAGGGGAAAACAAGGTGTCTAGCAAGACCGACTGTCATGTACCAGATGATGATCGAGTGTAGATCAATGCACCCATTTTAGAGTTATTAGACATAGGTATATTTGCTCCATAACCTTATCCATCTATAGTATCTAGAAAAGATGGTAATTTCTTGAAAACAAGTTGATATATCTTTTACCATAATTCCTAGAAATTTTCATATACATTGAATCAACTATATTCATATCCTAAAAGACATCCCAAGACATATACATAGAAATATCCCTAGGGATATCACTAATGTTTTCTCATCCTAGTTTACAATGGGTAAGAAACTATTTCTATTATTGGAACTACAGGTAACCATGAATTTTATACATAGATATTGCTTCATTTTAGTTGAATATTCACGAAATTATGAAAACACACACATGGGGACTAAAATAGTTTAGTGAATTTGGAGACTATGTACATAATATTGAAATTTGGTGAAATATCATCAATATATACCACAAATATCTTATCATATAGTACTCTTATTAATAATACACTTCAAAACCCATTATTCATAATGTGGTGAATGAAAAAATAAGAAATGGTGAACTTAGATGCTTAATAAAAATAAAAAGGGAGATACGTAAGCATAACATGAACATAAGGGTACTAGAACATCATAATAGCAATTGAAAAATATACAATGTATATCAAAGATCATAATATTGAGTCATGAAATTATGATTGGTAGTTCAAAAGACATAAATCATAAGAAAACAAAACAACATGATTCATGAGTGTATAACATTGGAATATGAAATAAATTATTATAAAACATGTAAGCATTAAAAATATTATTCCAAAGCTATGCATGAATAAAATCATAACATCTTAGGATTGGTCAAACCAACCATGTACACATTTTAGGCTTGGTATAAACTTTCATGTACCATCATTTAGGCTTGGGATAACCACCTGTGTACCCTCCCTTTTCATGATTAGATTAACCACTAGTGTACCCTACTTTTCATGATTGGCATAAGAACCATTTTACCCTCAATTTAGAGCACTTTCTAACCACTTGTGTACCCTATAATCTCATAGAAAAATTATATCCAACCAATTCATTTGAGGTAGATATAGATCCCACCATTCATTTAATGAATTCATATCCTATGTAAAAAGTAGCATCTTTCTTGACAAACAGTTTAACGTATGACTCATTGATGATAAATAATTTTAATAAACATATAGTCATCATAAAAGTAAAGCATATAGTGAATGAATATGTATTGTATCCATGGATAATATTCCTTTTAAGGAATATGGACCATCAATAGATGTCATATTATTTAGAAAATTATATTAAAAGATAATTTATAATATTTATATCGAAAAAATAACATTTTTTGGAAATAAAATTTTAAAACAAAAAATTCATAAAATATTTTCGAAAAGTTTTTCATTAAAAAAATAATTGAAAACATATAACAGAAATTTAAAAATAACATAAACAATTTATTAGTGGAAATAAAAATTTTAAAATATTACTCATTTTATTTTTTTATAATTTTAAATAAATTTTTTAGAATTGTTTTAGAAAACATTTTTTTAAGTAAAAGGTTTTTTCGATAAAGAAGGTTTTTTTTCTTCAAAAAAATATTTTGAAATATTGATTATATAAATAGATTGAAATTAAGGTAAAAAATGTATTCTAATTAAAGAAATATAGAAGAATAAAATTCATGATTTTAGAGAGAGATATATAATAATATTTTATCATTGGAAGAATAATCATAAATAATTCTGGGAAACGATGAGATTGTAACATAAAAATATTATTACTTTGGTATCAATGAATTTTAAGAATCATGAAGAAATAAAATTAAATTAACCATAAATCATTATTTAAATATATAAATTCATGATATTACATGTCAAATAATGCAAATATACACCTCAAAAAATAATATTTTTTCATATCATGACATACGTCTCAAAAGATGTAAACTGAGAAAAAAGTCCATTGCTGATTTAGTAATAGTTTAAATCATAATAAATAAATAATAATAATAATAAATGAAACATTAAATATCATTATTATATTTTTTTGATGATTTACCTTGTCAAATGGGAAGTATATACACCACACAAAAGAAACAAGTGTTGAATTTTGATATGTCCCCCATTAATAAAAGAGAGACTAGAAATCCCCTTACCGTAAGTCTTTACATCCTTTTTGCATATTAAAAACTCATATATAATAAATATTTATTTTTTATAAATATACTATATACTCATATATATATATATATGTATATATCAAACCATGAATGTTTTTATCACCTTTTATTAGCTATTTATCAATAATTTCATGCTTAATTCACATTTAAGGATAACTACATTGTTTTTTCTATATGGGTTGACATTTTATTTTTTACCACTCAATTAAATAATGGTTTCATAATATAAATAATTTTTAAAACTATATTGGTATAATATATAATAATTATATACATTTTTAGATTAATCTATCCTTTATGGATATAAAAAATGAAATGCATCGTTCATGAGGATGGTAGATCGTACGTACGCATAAACATCATTTAAATTTTCTTGTAAAATTGAATGAAATAAAATAAAATTATATATTATAATTCTATAATAGATTTATTTCATATAAATCACATCTTTTATAAATCTACTCCTTATTAACTTATTATTAAAGTGTGATAAAGTCACAATGTTTTGCGAGGCGGTAGTTGATCGTACACATTAGAGACATTATCATATTTCCAAAAAAAATGTAAATAATGAAGGTATGTGTAATATATTAATTAAAGAATAATAATAATATTTGAAATATCATACATATATAAAAAACAATCCCTCATTTTATCCAACTATGATAGATGGTAATGTAAAAATGAATGACATCGGTTCGCGAGGTGGTAGTGCACTGTACACACAAACTATGATTTCATAACCAATTTGATGGAAGTGGATGTTGATATAGGTCATTACCTTAACATAAATTAATCCCATTATATTTTAGATACTGAGGATATAATATCATCATGTTATAATAATAAGTTATTGATTTGGAGTATGAAATAAAAAAAATTCTTATTGATGTACATTACCTCTTCTTCGGGTATGCTTATTACGGCTTCACAAAAATACTTACGAGGGTGGATTTTTGTCCAAAATAAGTCATATAAAATGAGAAGAGGGATGTTGGTAAGTGATATTGGTGGGTATTTACTGAAAAAAAGGTTTTAATGTGTCAATATGATCATATAAAGGGTGAATTTTTATATGTTAAGTGAGTGGGACATTTGTAATTATATGATAAGAAAAAGTTATAACAATGTTTTTAAATTGAAAAGCAACAAAAATGGATTATTATATATAATATATGAGATAGTTTATAAATTTATCCATTAATTGGTTTTTGGAAGAGTTTTGGATCATTTTTTACTCCTATATTTTTCATTTAACCCACACTAAACCCATTTTTACCTTAATTGTAGTAAATAATATTTACTATTTTTACTCTTAGATTTAGTGAAAAAGTAAGTTGAAATTATTATATAATATAAATAAATATGATTAAAAATATTTAATACATTCATCTAAATTACATAAACATTTTTAGAAAAAATTTAATTTAAAATCAATCTCGCAGATGCAATGAGAGAGAGGGTTATCAAAGAGAAAACGTTTAATATTTTACAAAAGTTTTGTATTCAATTTATATATCAAATTGATTCCAATTAAATATTCTATATTTATATATGTAATATTGAACTGCAATTAATTTAAAAACAATTTAAAATAATATTTAAATATATAAATAAAATAAACAAAAATCAAGTTTTTAATTGAAATTGAATATTTTAACTATTCATCAAAAAATTAAAAATTATATAAAAACACAAATATTTTACCTGATGAATTTTTTCTCATTATTATTTAAAAAAAATGTTAAATAAATTTTGTAAAATATCTATAAAATAATTTTAATATATGTTCACCAAAGCTGACAAAACAACTTTTTAGGAAAAAAATTTAAGGGTTCAATTATATTTCTTCTCATATCTTTTCTAAATAATACATGAGATGAATTTAAAAATTTATAGTGAATAGCTAATATATTAATTTCATTAATATAATTCAAAAAAATTATTTTTTTAATTTTATAATGTAATAAACACTTTTGTTCATTGTAACTGTCTTTTAATAAAATTCCTTTTATTTTTAAAATGGTTTTATATTCATTTATAATTTATTGATCACCAAATAAATAATTATATAAAAATTTCTAAATCATATTTTTATAAATTAGTTAATCCCCATCATACCAACCATTCTATATAAAATTATATAAATCTCATTTTAAATAATTATATTTTTATAGTCATTCATGTGCCATTTAAACTCAATGTTTTATATAATGTAGACTAAACTCTGTGGTACATATAAAGAAAGATAAAATCAATGTGGTGTGTATTTAAATATAAAATTAATATTTCATATAATTAAAAATATTTAAATGGTTAAATTTATTTTAAAATATATTTCATAAAATCTCAGGTTGTTTCACATATTGTATGTTTTTAATAATTTAATTATTATAAATCATACCCATCAATAAAATGGATAGAAGATAAGATAAAAATAATATTTTAATAATCAAATGTGTTTAATATAAAATACCTATTTAAAATAACACAATCTATGGAATAAATAAAATTATTTAAAGAGAAATATTTCATAAGAATATTGGTGTTTTAAATTATACCCCCTCAAAATAATTTTATCCCTTTAATTTAATCACTCTGATAAAAATAGATGAGGATGGTTATGGCTCAAAACATCCTTAAGTTTTCATATAGCTTCATCAAATTGGTGTTTTCACCATAAAACATTTATCTGGGGAGTGTTATTTTTTGTATCACCTTATATATATGATCCAAAATATATACTAGTTATTCTTCATATGAAAAATCTTTCTCCAATGGCATGACTAATGATTTTAGTGCATTTTAGGGATTAGGTATGTACTCCCTTTATAGAGACAGACGAAACAAAAAATGAACTTGAGAATGATTAGGTGGGTGTTCCAATATACAATCCACCATCCCCACACAATCAAGAATTTAAAAGTACCATAATACAAATGGATTAATATTATATTATTTGAAAATATCATCTCCCTCATCGAGGGAAATATTTGTAGGAAAACCTTATAACCAACTCCAAACACTAGATCCTCCCAATGACAGTTAGTATAAATGTTTTGTCTATATTGAGATACCATTATGTGCTATTGAATAGATATAATATTCTCTACTATTTCATTACCTATGTTATGCCCCAGTAACTTAATTTCTCTAACTTCATTCTAGTATATTGAAGATGTATACATCCTACCACAGAGGGATTCATAATTACCAATCAAAATTCTAGAGTGAAAGATATTTTTTTAGTAAAATTATAGTAAATAAGGTATTTATCCCAAAAAATATTTAAGCCCATATATAAATATCTTAAAATATCGCATAGAGTTTGAAAGGTCCACTTAGTCAGGACATTTTTCTGGGGTTGATATGCAATGTTAAAACGTAACTCTCTATCAAGAGCATAATAAATACTTCTTCAAAACATTGAGATTAACCTTATATCCTTGTCAAATTAAACTTAATTTGGTACTCTATGTAATCTTAACCCTTCCTTAATTTATAACTATGTATTTTTATCAAGATAGAAGTCCTCTCTATAGTTAATGATGTGTGCTGACTTCGTAAGGTGATCGACTATAACCCAAAATGAATTATTCTTTTTAAATGTGTTTGGGAGTCTGATAAAAGAAATCCATGGTGATATTTTTCTCATATCCATATTGGTATGGTTAATCATTATAATATATCCTCATACTTATATCTCTCATCCAAAACATTCAGACATAGAATGTACTAACAAACAAACTCTATAATATTTGTCTTCATGGAATCTCACCACAAATACTCTAATAAATATCTATACATAATTAAAATTCTAGGATTAGTAGATAATTAACAAATAAGAGTTTCATCCATTATATCCTACTTCAAATTCGGTATCAAATGGATATATACATGGTTCCATTACTTTTTTATTCCATCACAATCGAGGTTGAACTCAAGAACATTTCTCACCTTCTTGTACACCACTACATCTTCCTTCAATGCTGATTTAATATTAAATTTAATAGATGGAATAAAACACATTTTTTCAGATAATTGTTGTCAACTTACTTTAATATTTCAAGATCTATCTATTTTAAGTCCTTAAATATCCAATATTTTATAATCCTCGTTATAGATAAGCATTCACGATCCTTTTGACTCAGAGTATCTACAACATTTTTCTATTTCCCAGGGTGGTAATGTATTATGAAATCATTATAATTATTCAATTTTAACCATATTATATGTAATATATTTAGATATTTATGTGTGATTATATAATTTAAACATTTATTTAGTGTATATGTCACACCTCTCTCCATAGTGATAATACCACTATATATTTAATGAGAAAATTAACTTACTTTACTCTAAATCATAAGTTCTATATTTTTTACCACGTTCCTTAAATTTTCATGAGGAATTATATATAACTGTATAAATATTTGTGATGATATATCCTAGTCCCTTATTTTATGTATAACTATAGATTACAAACCCTTCTCCATTGTAGGGTAGTGTATGCATAGATACAGTGACTAGCCTTATCTTTGTTCTCATAAAATATTCTGCACACTATTCTATCTAAAGGAACTTTTATCCCTATTAGGTTAACTTGTTGAGTGAATTTTATATCCATGAAATATTACCAAAATGTTCTTATTATTAAAATAAAAAAAATAAAATTACGTATCTCAATCATAATGGTTGGTCTAGGCCAATGTTCAATAAAATATATCATTTAAGTGTCTACTAATATATCCTCATTTTAGATTATTTGACCCAATACTTACAATTTCTTGATATAAAATTCACACTTGGTAACATGTTTATAGATCTTCACATTCCATAGGGTGTTTAGAAAAATCCTCAAGTAATCATCATTCTATCAATTTCTCTTTGAATATATAAGAATATCATCAATTTAGACTACCATAAAAAGACCAAGGTAATCACTAAAGACTCTATCCATTATATCCATGAAGATAATGGGGTAATGAGTAAGAATAAATGGAATTAATATATACTCATAATTTCTGTAGATTGTTCAAAATTATTTCTTGGTTATATCTTCCATCTTGAACCTCAGTTCATGATATCGTAATAAAAGGTTAATATTGTAAAAGTATTGTGCTCCATATACTTGATCAAAAAACTCCTAAATATATGGATGACGATACTTGTTCTTTATATTCATCTTGTTATGTTCTCAATAATCAATACATTGTTCCATTGATCTATATTTTTCTTAACAAATAGAATAGGTGCACCCCAGGGTGATGAACGTGGACAAATGAATCCCTTTTCAAGAGAATCTTAGTGTTTCTTCATAAATTCAAGCTACTCAATTAGAGCCATTATATATAGAGAAATGAAAATAGGAATAACACCATGTATGAGTTCTATTGAGAACACAACATCATTATTTAGTGTAAGACTATTAGATTTTTATATAAAGACAACAATAAAATCATACACAATAGTCATATCTTTGATAATGTTTTTCCCACCAACCCTTTGATATAAACACCCCTTTTTAATTGGAATAATAACACATAGAATGTATGAAATTTTTATCAAAGTTGTTTTTTATCACACTAAAAGGAGGTAATGGGTAGGATTCGAATATCATATGTAAGTTACCTTTATCAACAATAAATGTAATATTTATATTGATAAATCAAATCCTTTCCATGAAGAATAGGAAACTAAACTATAGGGAGAATAAAAATACTTTCTAGAAGAAAATTTCACTAACATAACAAGATATTAAGAATAAACATGTTATGAGATCATCGTACCATTATTGGGTTTTTATTATTTAGATAAAATCAAAAAATTGATATGGTACTATGATACCCTGAAAAACGTCTTTAGATATAATAGAGTGAGTATACCTAAAATCAAATAATACCTTGATATCTCTAGAGTTGATAATATGTGTACCTTTCACCACATCATTATAGTTACACACATTGATAGTTGTGATTGCATGATATTTACCTTTTTAATTATTCATAGATGGTTTTTGATGCTGATCGTAATTTTTTTTAGATTCATGTAATGATTGTAATAATTCCCATAATCCTTTAATTTCAAACATTGGATCAAGGGTGGTGCATTAGTTGGCATCTTCCATTACTCTATAAAATCAACTGTCCTTTTTTCTAACTTTTGAAAATCAATGGCTCTATGAAAATATTTATAATATCCAAAACACATCACATTTCAACTAAAGGAATTACCATGATGTTTATTTCCAAATTTATTACATGTAGGTGATTGTAATTTCCTTCCACCATGTCATTTATTTGAGTAATTTGCATAATAGACCTTTATTTTTTTATCCAAACATTCCAAATTGTTGGAATCCATAATTTTTATTTCCACCTTGCACGATAATATAATGATTTATTTATTGATACTAATGAAACATAAAGCTGAATCGTTTCTTGTAATTGATTTTAATCCAAAAAATATTCTATCATTTTTTTGTTTTGGACAGATGATTAAACTAGAAGAATATCTTGCAAGTTTTATAAAATTATGTTCATAGGTAACAATAGATTTTTAATTCTTCTATATGAGTATTATAAATTCCTTCTATATCCTTTCGTGAATAATATGAGGGTATTACTTACTAAAAAATATCCACTAAAACTAATCACACACCAAAGAGTCAATTTATTCTTCTTTTCACATACTCTTGATAATATTACACCATTCATCTGCTATACATTACAAAAAAGAAATAGCTTTAATAAATTTCTCGTGTTCAAAATACTTGACAATAAAACATATATTTTCAATGGTACTAATCCATTTCTAAATGACTAATGGATCAATGGACTGACTAAATAAAGGTGTATGTTTTCTCATTAAGGAAACAATAGAACATTGTTCTCTCCTGTGCTCATTTGGAAGCTGACTGTGATTCAAATAACAAGAATGTTATGTGTTAATAGTTATAATATTTTTCATTCTATCTCCCATATCTTTCAGTTTCTGAGGATTATAATAAATGAATTTTCTATTTTATTCAACATTATCACAATTCCTCTAGGTTCCATACATTAAATTAAGCCAAAAAGAATACTGTGATAAAAAGTAATCATGATGGGAAATCTCATAATCATGAAAAAACATTTATAGGATATCTAAATTGTGAAACCTTATTCTATGTCACCTCTTATTTATCTTATTTCGTTAATGATCATTACAAAAACATTTATATTTTATAATATAAATAACCTTATCCATATGTTTCTTACTAAAGTTTTCTCATTCAAGTTTCCAATGGTTAGATAAACATTGATTTGATACTAACTATAGAACCCATACATTTTATAGAAACATATTACAACTTATTTGATGAATATTCATTAAATAACATTAAAATATCTGTATGAATCATATTGGTATAGAATAATTGGGAACTGGAACTTATAATATCTTATCCATAAATGACCTACATAATCACCCACTAAGTTATTAATTACTAGAACCCTTTATAGAAACAACATACTTAATAACATTATTCATAACATGGGGAAAGAAAATGTATGAATGGGTGAGATAAGATGATCAGTATGGGTAAAAAAGGAGATATCATTGATCTCTTAAAAAAAATTAAAATAAGGTTATAATAACATGGAAATAATATTTTGAAATCATACCCAGTATATCAATGATCATAATCATGATTCATTGTATAAATATGGGTAGTTCAATAGACATGAATCGTAAAGGAAAAAAATAACATGATCATTGACAACATTTCGTAATAATTTGACCTAATTTGTTGGCATACAAATACATATAAATATCATTTCTTTAGTATTCAAGGCTCATTTCCAAAACTATTATAGTGTAATGGGTTCCCTTACTAACCATCATAGTAGTCAAGGTTCAATACCAAGACAATTATAGTGTAAAAAATAACCTTATAAGACTAGGTTAATTCCCATGTCTTGTAATATTTATATCATGTGATATTAATCATTACCCAATTTATTTGATGGAGATATTGGTTCCACCCATCCTTAGTTATAATGTAACCACCATCCTTGGTGGTAAGGTAACCACCATCCTTGGTTATAAGGTAACCACTAACATTTGTTATAATGATACCATTGTCCATGGTTATAAATTAACCAACAAAACATAATGAAAACTATAAATTTGTGTTCCAAAATACCATAAAGCATTTATCATATCATAAAAAATGATTCGAAATGGGTTTCATAAACGTTTCTTTATAGCATAACCTGTGGATAAGAAACAGGATTAAAAAAAATTGTGTAAAAAAACATAAAACATATAGAGATATAATAAGTATGGTATAAATATATTATATTACAAATATAAATTAAGTAACACTAAATTATTTCATCTTATATGAAAAATTATTTGAAAATATTATATGGATTTTCTTCTTATTGAATTGTTTTTATCCATTTTGAAATAAATTATTTAAATTTTTTTTCACATTTAAAGGAAATTTTTTTTATTGAAAATAACCATGTAAAATTTTAAATGATGATTAAATGAAATATTATTCACGATTTAAGTAATTGATTTTAATTCTTTATAACTTAAAAAAACATTAATTCTATATATTTTTTTGAACATTCATAAAGCATTCATTTTAAAAATAACAAAAAGATTATTTTAAAACCATTTTGTTAAAATTAAAACATGTGTATATATGAATTTTGAAAACCATATGATAATAGAAAAAAATTGAAAATAATAATATAAAATATTAGTATGTAAGATACATATTATCTAATTAAGACATCAATATAATCAATCTTGAATGTCATTGAGATTGTGAAATAAACCCTCACCACATTTGTATTTTTGAATCCAAATCCCCGTGGAAGATATAACAGATATAGGAATTTAAATAACCATAAAATTCAAATTATGTAACCTAAAATTAATTCAATGGATGTTTATAATACAAAAAAAAGTATTTAGTGAATATGGAATGTGTTTGATGGAAATAAATGTGAGACAAAAATAATTTACCATAAGATGGACTTTCTTTGAAAGCTCTATACAAACCAGAATAATAAATTTATATTTATTATAATTATATACAATAATCACTTAAATTATTATTATATCATATATATCAATTAGATATGTATATAATTATAGTTATATAAAATTAATTACATTGTTCTTGTAGATAGTTGGTCATATATACGCATGAATGTTGATTTCATTTTTCTAATGGATATAATGAAAGAAAGTTAAATAATAATTTACCATTAAGAATAAATATTATATCATATAAATCATATATATTAATCATATATATCCTCATTACTATCCAAGAAAAATTGAACTTAAAAACAAATATCATTGCTTTGTGAAGGTGGCAGTTCACACGTAGGCACGAATGATGTCATCATTTTACAATTGTTTGGTAGGTCTGAATAACGTAATTATAATATCATTTCAGTAGAATAATTATTTAATTAATATCATAAATAATCATTAATCCCATCATAATAACATTCAATGAAATACGGTGATGTAAATTGAAGTGTATCTCTACATAGAGACAATAAGTCGTACATTCACATGCACGATAACATCACTTACCATTTGACTGAAAGAGGGATGGTAAATGTGGTTTAATATTTATAATATATAATTATATTAAATATAATTAAGCAATTATTTTATTTTTAATCAAAAATATTAGTATATGGAAAATGAATATTAGAAAATAAAGTAATCGGTTAAGGTGAATACATATTCTTCGAAACAACAACATTATATTCCCTCTTAAGGAATCTGGGGGTGGTATTTTGGAATACCATCACATATTAAATGAGAATAAGTAAGTTTATAAGGGATTTTAATAGGTTATAGTTGAGATATTAGGCTCAAATTTTTGTGAAGAACATAATTTATTGGATTCCTTTTATAAGGGAAGGGAAGGACATACTTGGAATTTCTTAAAATATTAAAATACAATAAAGTCATTCTGAAGAAAAATGGATCCATATGGAGTATAAATTCAGAGGGAATGATATTTTATACTATATGTTATCACTGTTTTACTCTTTCAATATTTTTTCATTATTTTTAAATAATTTAATAAATTATTATTTTGATAAATTATCATTAATATCGATTTATAACTATTCAATTAATTTGAATTAAAATACATAAATAGAATTTCTTTAATTAGAATATAATTTTTAACATAACACCTATATTCCCTATTACCCTAAATAAATCATGGAACACATTAAATAATTAAAATTATATTAATTTTAATGTTTTAATATCATTTATTACAATTTTTAATTAAATGTAGAAATACAACATCTATGTTGTATTAGAATTTATGGTCAATACAAAACTGCTAAAAATTAAAAATAAATTAACATCATAAATATAATTTTATTAGTTTCAAAATTATTTTCTATATTTATTCATAACTAGTTTTTCCTTATGTGAATACATAATATATAAATATGTATATAACTAAGAGAGTGGGCAATTTTAAAATTATTTTATTTAGATGATATATAAGTAATTTTTAAGGAAAAGTGTACATTAAAAATATTAATTTAAATAATAATATGTTAAGGTCCAAACTCAATTCATCTGATAAGAATAATTATGAAAAATCATAGCCTTACTACTTATTTTCAACCATGATTAACTTGATATACCATTTATCATGGTGATAAATTTTACCACTATTACTATTTATATTGACAAAAAATAAAAGGGACCAATATAAAATATATGATCATTTTAATTGAAAATATTTAAATAATTTTAACAACCTAAATACCAAAAAATTTAAAAAATAATTTTTATGTAAGTGCATAAAATGAAACAAAAACTAATATTTAGGAAATTTTTTTAAAAATAAAATAAAATAAGATCTATTCATATCTTGTGCCTAAGAAAATATTTTTTTAATGTTTAAAACATTTTATAATGTAAATTATATATTTAATTAAATAATATAGAAAAAAATATTTATTTAATGTATTTATAGAAAAATAAATTAATGGTTTTCTTTAGAAAAATAACACTTTTATTTTAAATAATTTTTTTTATTTTATTTAAATTCATTTGATAACTACTGAATTAATTTTATAAATGTGTAGATAATATATTTTTCTTATTTATGTTATTACTATTCATAATCATCAATCCAATGGAAATCCGATAACATAAAAATACTATTTTAATAAAGTTATATAGTTTTCCTAAACTCATTATTGTGTGTAACAGAAGCTAATGAAGAAATGAATTTACATAAATAGAAATATTTCATTAAAATATTAGGGCATTAAAAACATAATGTTGTATAATTGGTGTTGGTATTACGGTATTTGGAGATTGAATTCTGGCTTTCTTCCAAATATATTAATTCTAATTTCACAATTTATTCTCTCATACACATTAGCTTCAATGTGTTCACACCTCTACCATGATATGGTATATCCACCAATAACTTAATTTGTAAATCCATATAATGATCTTGCCTAATGTAATGTGATCATCCCGTCTTCAGTTGTTTTTGAGGGTCCCTCAACCCAAAGGCCAAGGAGAATATTCAGAAAAGTTAGTAAGGTTTAAAAGAGATGAAAATAGATGATCTTATTACAATCAGAGACATAATGTGTGAGAAAGACCATGTGAAGCATATCTGACCAGGTAAGAGGCTTACCAACTCTCATATTCGCAAGGACATATACTACCATATTTTCCTCCCGATAAACATGATTGATGATGAAGTTGAGTTTCAAAAGGGTATTCAAACATTCCATACACTTTGTAGCAATCCTATATGAGATAAGAAGTTCACTATTTCTGATGGCCTATACAAGAGTTGTAGAGTTACTTTCCAACCATATATTAGTACAAAATTTAATTATAGAAAATAAGACGTCATGACTTATTCCTAGAATATCCACCTAAAGTGAAGTAGTCATGCCACAAGTGCAACAGAAACATCCCTTAATAGAAGCATCATGTGTCCTAAAAACCGCACCACAACCCGCTAGCCCTAGATTTCCCTTTGACGCACCATCTGTATTCACCTTTATCCAATTAATAAGAAGTGTCAAAAACACATCAAAAATCCCCAAATAAGGTCTAAAATTTCCTTGAACACCTAGATCTTTGGCAAAATAAAATCTTGTATTCTATTGGTACACTCCCCCATGCTCGCTCTACACATGTCTCTTGTAGCAAAAAACATTTTCTTCATGACCAACTTAAAAACACAGCCTTTTCCCAAGTGAATTTATTCATTTTGGTGCCTCCAAATATCAGTAAAAAATTAATGTATAGCAACACAAATTAGATCATATACCTGGGGAGATAACTGGATTACTGAGCAGCACCTAAGGAGGACCTACAGACCAGCAAATCAAAGACCAGCCAGCTCAAGAGCCTCTAGGACCTCCTTCTAAATGGTTAAGTATATTGCACAACCGATTATGAGGTGATACTCATCCTCTCTATGCTAGTTACGCATATCAAACCTGAAACAAAGATGAATTCCAAAAATTTTGAGTAACATATAATAGGGTATACTTTTCTAATCCAGTATCCAAACAGGGGTATGTTGTGAAGGCCTAATCCATTTTTTATTGAATGCAGATAACCAATTGTAGTCAGCATAATGGCCCTTGGTGACATATTGATAATAGAGTTTTATAGTAAGAATTAAATTTCTATCCAATTACCAAACCTGAATATTTGTGTATAAAAAAAATCATAATGATCACCCATATATTGAATCTCTTTCAATATAAATGACGGAGGAACATCAAAAAAATCATTAATAGTGACATGATCATTTGATACCAGAACAGATGGTTGGAAATTATATGAGGGAATGGTCCCAGTCCAAATATCATCCCATAATTTTAGAGTCAAATTCCATTTAAAATACCATCTAGAACAAGTCATGATATTCTAAAAAAAATATTTAATTGCTGGCCATAATGAAGAGTCTATGTAAAAATTCCTTCCCTACATCAATTTACCACCAAACTAGCACAGAGAAAACCCATTGACTCAGAATTACTGTGAATAATATTCTAGATAAGTAAAGCTTGAAGATAATAATTGAAAAGGGAAATATTAATCATTTCTATGCCACTGTTATTTAAAGGGAGCTAGAAAAACATCGAAGGAACAATTACCATTTTCCTCTCATGGATATTACCACTCCAAAAACAAATTCATAATAGGGATATTTAGTCATTTGAGAATCCCTCTCATCCATTTACAAACCAATAATGAGTACAAAAATTTAGAAACTATAATTGAATTCACTATAATTTATCACCCTTCCATGGAGAGACTCTCCCTTTCCAAGTTGAGAGACTTCTATTAACCCTGTCAACAATTTCATTAAAGAAAGACACTCTTAGATGCCCCCAAAATAATGAAAAAAAGATAGTAAAAATCCAGGACCCATTATCTGAATCCACACTCTGAAATAATCCAAATCTTCCTTGATATATAATACCTCTTCCCAAAATCAATAGAGGATTTATCCCAACTCATAGATTGGACATAAACACTATTGTACTGATGAATAAATTTATTTAGGACCTGGAAATTATTTTTTGTTTCCCTACTGGAAGATGAAGATATCATTAGCGTATAAACGATGAGATGGGGCGATGAGGGACCTGGGCACCTGAATCGGCTTGAGCTGACCCTAGGAGTCCATGTGAGAGATGAGGAAACTGAGTTAATCTTCACTGATAGAAAAAAGAAGTTCTGAGAGACGATCACCCTAACAAATACATTTAGAGAAAGAAAAGCACCCTTTCGAGGAGCCATTTAAAGTATCCAAGACATGAATAGATCCAAAAAGAGTGTCAATCTAGATAATAACGATTTCATAGAAACCAAAATTTCTAAGAATATTAAATATAATGGTCTAATATTGTGTATCCAAATTCTTTTTGATGTTAATATTGATCAATTCTAACCTCTCTGTCATGTTTCCTAAGCAGATTCAGATATTTTGATGTCGAAAAAAAACATTACTGAATAAATCTTCTTTTAATAAATCCAAAATCATTCCAAGAAACAATCATAGATTCAATTCGTGAGAACCTATTATAAATATTACTACTTATGATGTTGTAACTAGTGTTGAACAAGGAAATGGGTCAAAAAAGGTGAATCTCATAAGCATTTTCAACATTATGAATTAAGGAGATAAACTGAGAATTAAGGCCACGAGGGAGAGATCCCATGTCAAAGAAAGAGGATACTAATTTACAAACATCACCCTTAATAATGTCCCAATACTTATGATAAATTAAATTGATCAATCCATCTAGACTCGGAGAACCGGAGGAATTTTGACTGAATACAACATCCTTAATCACAAATTCCAAAGGGGGACTAGTGGTAATGTGATTATCAATAGCGGAAACCAATGAATGGATGATACCATCCATCAAAGGTCCCCCCAAAGAGGTCTCATTTAACATCTACATAAAATAATCAATAATATAATCAACAATGATTTCTTTATTGTCTATGATTGGATCACTAAACATATAATATGAAAAGGGAAAATTAGTTATCCTAATTCTTTGGAGAGAATGATGAATTTTTTGTTCCAATCCCCTTCTTGAAGACATTTTATTTTGAATGTTTTATTATAAATATTCCCTTTCCTAGCGAGGTGAGAGGTCTATTCAGAGGCTAGAATAAATTCCTTAGAAAAATACAGATTGAATTCCACTTTTGAGGCTTCATCTTGATTTTGCTGGAGAGAGGATTCAAGACATTCTATTTCTTTTTACAGATCACTATAAGTCTCTTTGATACAAGATTATAATGTGAACATAACAATCCTCAATATGAAGAGAAAATCAGTACCTTGCATACTATTATATGAGTTTTCAATCATCCTACCACAATCACTTTAAATATACAAAGCATTGTTTAAACAAAAATGGAGAGGCATACTGTGCTACCTACCCTTATAACCTACCAGAATCAAATGATGATTAGAATATATTTTATGGAGTGCAGTACTATAAATGGAGTCCCATTTGTCCAGGGCTATATTCTTTACAAAGGCCTGATCCATCTTAATAGCAATCATACGGTTGAGATTTCTTCTGTACAAAGTGTACATTGCACCAACTAGACTAACCTCATTAAGATCATTATCATTAACAAATCCTTTTAATTCCTTAAGAGAAATCTGAGAATGATTGGGACCCATTTGTCTCTAAAATAGAGGATAGTGTTTAATCACCATCAACGAACCAAGGGGAACTAATTCACCTAAAATTTCCAAGTTCCTTCCAAAAACTCCTATGATTATGATACCTAATTTTAGCATAACAAAATATCCAACAATCCTCTCAGACTACCACTACGAAGATAAATAAATCACATAATCATCAATGGAGATAGTGTCAACAATACAAATGGAGGTATGAGAAAAACGTAAAAACCCTCATACTATGCAGCTGGACCATTGGAAGCAATCAAGTGAAATCCATACTTATTATGGCTTGAAAACCCCAAAGAAACGAAGGATTTTGGTTCAGAAATTCCAATTTACATAGGCTTGTGAATATTAATATGGCTATAAAATGGATTAACAGTAGAGGAATTAGAGAGACCCTGACAATTCCAATAGATAAAATTCATCTCTAAACTGATTTATAATTTAATTCGACCTTCTTATATTTATTATTTTTCTTTGTCTTTCCTAAAGAATTTTTTGAGCCAATATAAAGCATAGTGAGGCTTCTGTTTTGCATTCTATGAGCCGAACTCCCATTAATATACATTTCAAGTTCGATATTTCTTCCTTCCAAAGAGGAGATGTTTGCCTCCAAAGAGAAAATGGGGGGGGGGGGAACGATGGCCAGTAATTCTTCTTCATCCTCAACCATGTTGCAGCATCCTTTTTAGGAGGGAATGCAGTTTATTGAAGAACAACATCTACCATAGATCCCATTTTCTAGTCATTCCCACCCCTTAGGGCATTAATATATAATGTATAAAAATGGATTTCAAGAACATATTTTCCACTTCCTTTGAACTCATCCTCCACAGATTTAAGAGCCGTATAAAGAGTACCATAAACTAGATTAAAAATCTCAAAATCAATCTATGATTCTTCATCATTAATAGAATTTTGATGTGGTATGTCTGATTTCCCAATAACAGCCACAATAGGCATATGACCAACCTGCTCTTCATTAAGTTTAGATACATGATTATCCTTACCAGCATTTTCTGCCTTCTTAGTTTTAGGTACCTTGGCCTTATTTCACCTTCCATATTCCATCTATGGGTTAGCTTTTTCAGCAGTGATGTCCTTAACTAAACTCTACAGTTTCTGAATATTCATGCAATTGGAGACAACAAGTCCAACTATTTTGAAATAATCACAATTTGTGGATTCTATTCATATTCAATTCTGATATTAAATTTCCAGTCATTATGAATGAAATTTACCATATTATGTATATTTGAGTCCATGTTAGTCTTTACTAGAACACGAGTATAAAATCCAAGATCTCTATCTATGGTATGTTGATCCATCTTCAAAGGAATCCCCACAAAAGATGAAAGATCACAAAGGATTTTAGGATGCCAATAAATCAAATTAATACCACTTAGTTGAATCCTGATCTTCACTATGGTTTTATGTTGAGTGAATGGAATAATGTGGCTAACTGATTCAGTTAATGTAAAGAAACCTGGTTTAAGAGGATTCACCCCTTGTTCCAGGCCATTCAGAGAACATCACTTCTATTGAAAACTACATGAAAGAAAACTCTCCCAATCGAGATTATTTTAAAATCACTCACACCCCAACATTGATAAAACCTCATTTTGAGATCATAATTATTCCATAGTTTACCCCACTTGACCAGGGAAATGATCCCCGGAGTTGAATACTTATAGGCTTCAAGACATTTCTTGATTTCATCTTAATCAACTAGTACGAAAAAACATCAAAAAACCAATATGGTGAGTTAGAGGGAAGATGATGAACCTTCTAAGAATGAGATACACCATTCAACATATTCGAGAAGGAAACCCCTTTTCCCTATGTGGATGATCTAGGGTTATATCTGTGGCTGCCACTCCATCCATGATCTTTGTGGGAAATAAAGAAGATTCATTAAATGACCATTCCAATAAATTTGTGTTTGGATGGCTTAAACTCTTGATATTAATATGATCCACTCCTATGAAATCTTCATCCATGTATATTCCTCTTGTAATATTATCCATTAATGTACAATAATGTATGTGATTTAGTAAAATGTAAAAAAAATTACATGATTCTCCAAAAATGTTTTTTTTGTTCGTGTAGAATTTAGTCATGTTGTCACCCCTATATTGATTTTACATTGAAAAATTTGGTTAATAAAATTTGTAGAGGATTTTAAGCCTGTTATTTTAAAAAAAAACTTGGGAAATTATATTATTCTAGAGAAACTATTAACACCACAGTCAGGAATGTACTCATACTAGTTTTCTTTCATTAGCTTACATTTGCATGGGATCAATTCTCATTGGAAAACACTCAAAATTGTCAAAAAGTTTAAGCAAAATTTTCCCCATATATACCTTGATCATGGGTCATATGAATGTCTTGTATTAGTAGAACATTTGGATATTCATGAAAATAGATGTCTCTGAAGCTCTTCAGCTTCAACTGAAAGTTAGAAATGATATTTTTTGTAGAAATGGATTCATAAATATTAGAAATTTTTTTATCCACTTTTAACACAAGGGATGTAATATGTATTATTATTGGAATATAATCCATTCAAGTTAAATAGTCATATAAATGAAAAAAATTATTTTTATGTTTTATTTTCACATGAGGATATATTTTCCTTCAAGCTATATAATCAATGGATATTCTTTACAGGAATCCTAGATACATCTTATGTAATTGTGGGGTACAATACTTGGTATATTATTCTTATTTTTATATATATAGTTTTAAACACTAATTTAGTTATGGTTAAAGGTAATTTCCTATGGGTAAATATTCATTAAACAATATTTCAATGTGATATCTTCGTAGATAATAATGGGATATTTCCTCCTTCATGTGGCAGGAATACTGATGAAGGTGGAAGGGATCATCCTACGAAAGATAAAATTCCAAATATGATGATCATTGAGACCTCTTTGGGTTCTTTGGATTCATGAATTAGGGAGGTAATATTTTCCTTAGTGGCTAATTCTTAAATGGTTGTATTTAAGGTTTTTTCATCGAGAACTAATTATATAACTATTAATATTCATTCATAAGAGATAATTATGTTAATTTTCCTATCAATTTTGATTTCATGGATCCTAGAGGAGATAAATTGAATTTAAAAAATCTTTTCTTGATCATTTATTAAATGGTATTATCTATTCAATAATATCTTATTACAATGAATTTGTGAGGAAAATTATAACGGCGTAATGTGGTTCCAACTTCACATTCTATTTTTAACAATTATTTCACCCTTATAAAAAAGGATGTATATCAGAATATTTGTCATCTTCATGAGGTAGTAGGGTGTAACAAATACATAATTATTATTTGTATCTTCTTATAATTCCTAACAATGTTAGGACTCACAAACATTCTCAAAACTAGGATATTTATAAGGAGATATTTTTATCCTTTAAATGTGAAGGTGAAAATCTCAATGAGGTTTACAAACATATTCTATCTTATTGATGACAATTTTCTTATAGAATATCTAAGGGATAGGATACACAACCATGGTTAAATATATTTAGAAAAAATATTTGTTATTTAAAAAAAATATAATTATTATTCAAGAACATTATCATTAAGAGGAAGACATAAATGGTTTTTTATTATGATTTTTTTTGAAATTTAATATATCCAGTACCTAGTAATAAATATATTAATATTATGTAAAATGATTTTGTGGGATTTTTCTTTATCAAAGAATTGCATCTCAATATTATGGATAATATTTACTTACTTAACACTGAAATAATTTTTATTACTATGTATGTGAATTGTGATATAGAGGGCCATGATCACATTTGGATTGAATTATACAACTTTTATCCTAATTTTATTCCATGGATCATGGGGGTGGGGGATTTAAGTATCATACCACACCCTAGAAAACAATGGGAGTTTATATATTATCATGTAAATTTAAGGATGAATTCTAAGAATTCATAGTTGGAAACCAACTACTTGAATTGGGGTTTCTAAGAGGCTGGTTTATAGAGAGTAATAGTCATAAGGGAGGTAGGTGGGTTAAGCTTATCCTAGATAAGTGTATATCAAACCAATATGGAATTAATGAATTTAATAATATTAAAATATCTCACCTTCCACATAGTTTATTAAATAACTAAATGTTTATTATTATCCTTGGTAATTTCCTAACAAGAAAAAGGGGTTTCCGATTATCCCATTTAGACTCTAAGGAAGTAGGATTCTTTAGAGTGGTTTACTCATCAAAGAAAAGGTTTTCTTATATAATGATTATAGGAAAAACATAGGAATATAATAAAATATATTCCCAAGTGGTTGGACGATCACATTGATTTTGATGGTGGATATGTTATTTGGTTAAAGGAAATTTAGGATCTGTATAGTTATATCCAATATGAATGGAGTGTTCAATCCCAGGAGATTATGAATAAGAAATAATATAAACCCTTTTTATATATAAAAACTCATATCATTCAATAAACATTACCATATAACCCACCATAGTAACAAGATTAAATAGATTGGGGACATGTCCTATTTAATATTGTGGAGATTAGGTAAATCTACAACATCTCTATACTACACAACATAGAAGAGTATATTAAAAAACCATGAAATTGTGATTCCATTCCACAACCAATGGAAATCAAACCCTGCATCTACAAGAAAATATGTAGAGACCCTATCCATTAGTCCACCATTAAGAGGGATAGGATCATATGAGTTAACATTATTTGAAAGAGGATAAAGAGGTTATAGAGAGTCCCCATGATATTTAGATAAATATGTGTGATCATATTACAAATTAATTCCACTCATTCATAAAGAAGAAAAACCATCGAGGTTTTATAATATACAATGTATAGATATTTCACTACTAATTTAGAAATTTATTGATTTCATATAGTTAACTATCATGTAGGTATACTCACTGCATCAATTTGATATATTTTCTTCTTAACAAGGTATCTAGTTGGAATGAGTTTATCAATAACACAACATCCTTATTATATGACAATAACGACAATATATTTATCTATTTTCCTAAGGTGGATGAGAATATAATTTATAACCCTAGGCTTAGAGATTTGAAATGGTTTAAGGGGTTTTCGAGGTGAATTCTAATTTTTTATATGGATATTGTCAAGGAAAAAGTTGTGCGTGTAGTGAGGGATTTGTTTTGTGGGTGGCTATCTAACTCAAGCTATGATAATCACTAATTTAGTAATGATTCATAAAATCATGAACCCATTTATTTTTTATAATTTGAAAACTATTATATTATATAATGTTTCTTATAAAATTATGTTTAATATTCTTGAAGATAGAATGTAATATTTACCACCTCTCATTATTTTGTAATGAAACAATGGATTTGTGAAGAGAAGAAGTAATCAAGGTTAAATTATATTAGCTTATGTGATATTTTATGAAATGGATCAAAAATTTATTTGAGGAGACATGATGTTTAAAATCAATATAGAGAAATCCTATGATAAAATATAAATATTTTATGTTTTAATGGTCTTTAAACGGGATGAGTTTGATGTTTTAGCTTAGGGATTATGGTTTTTGTGCTTTCTTCCTCCCTTTATGTATATTTCTATCATGGGATGAATTAATGGTGCTTTCAAGTCAACTATAGATATAAAACTATGTAACCCCATTTTTTACACATTTTAATTTTTTTATACAAAATTTATAAGTTGTGAACTTTAATTTCAGTATGCTCAATGGTAGTGTGGGCTGGTATGGTTCCCTATGACTATCCCATGTCTTATCTTAATTTTATATTTTGGTTTTTTAATGAGTAGTGAATATCTATTTCCAGTATGATGTTATTTTTTTAAAAAATCTATGGTATTTGAACTAGGAAGTTCAATAATGGTAAAATAATTGTTTATTAAACATGTTTTTTCAAGAGGAGGGACCATCTTGAGAGATGTAATAGGATCAATAAATGTGATTTTTCTATCAATTAACTATGGGTTACTTTGAATCATGGCTGTTTTGAGTTATGTGTGAAAACAATTTGGGAAAATGAATCTAAATTTTAAGAATAAACTATTTTCTATTAGTATTAAAATTAAACTATGGAAAAATATTTTAGCATAAATACCAATTAAATTATTATAAATATAGAAAATTAAAATTTATATTATTCGTATATTAGATATGATTTCATAGTCTTTCTTTAGGGAAATGGTTTATAAAAAATATTATATTTGTCTATTTGGATGAACTTATCCCTTCCCATGAATGAAGGTGGAATTAATCTTAATGGTCTAGAGAAAATTATGAGGGATATTTATATAAATGTGGCATTGGATTATTTTCTTATAACCTATATTTCTGAATTTTTAACTCAATCAAATCATTAAAGTACTTAGGATTTGATAACTAAGGCTGAGGTAGGGTTCTTTTCTAATATTTGGTATTGGGTGGAGACAATTATCTCTAAATTATTAATCATTATTTCTTGATTTTTGAGTAGTATGAGAATTATTTTTTGAATGATAAATGGATATGTGATTAATTGTATTTCAATAAGTAAACTCCTTATATTTCAATTTTGGAAGCACTTATAAAGGCAAAATTCCCCAACATGGTTCTTAATAACACCAATATCAACATTACCAACCATATGATCTTTTCATTTAATAAATAATATCATATCTACACACCATTTAAAAATGGAATGTTCTCTTCATTATACATTAAAGTTTGTAATATACATCCTATACTTAAGGAAATGTTGGATACTTCATTTTGAATTATTTTATTCCCTTGATAACGAGTTTATCATTTTTAGAACTAGGCATAATGCACTCATTTAAGATGAATCCATCAAGTCTAGTTAATTAATATTGGAATTTAGGAGATGATTTTTTCTTGATCATATAGTGGAATTAGTATATCATTTCCTCATGAATATCTCATGATAATATTTTATATGAGACTAATTTAGTGTTATGATGAACAAAAATCCATGGATAAAATTTTAAAATAATTTTTTAATTAATGATTTTATATAGATTTTGGTGATCATTAAAGGATTCTAAATTTTAAATTTACAACTATCTATTAGAATTGTTGGAATTTATATAAAAACATCCCATGGATCGGAGGCACCCTCCCTCTCTTGACTTTAACTTTTTTGTTGAAAGACTATAAAAGAGTTGTACGTTAGGATAAGAGAAGTGTATCCAATTATTTTCATGAAGAAATTTTTTTGAAAGGAACTCCATCTCATTCATAGGGGTTTCTTCTTAGACAAGGTTATGTGTATTTTTTGTGTTCCTCTAAAAATTAGTTTCAAATAAAATAAAAATGGTTCTTTAAGCCAAAATAATAAGGTAGGTGGTCATGTCGTTTAGGACTAACATGGGTCGAGAGTGATAAAAAAATTTATCTTTTATTTTGGTTAATCTACCAAGGATGAGGTGAAGATAGTGATGTTATAACTCACTTTATATAATTAAATGGATATTCATATTTCTTTTTTTGAACTTGATACGACCTTGGTAATGATTTTTTTGGATGATCTTGAAAAAAACCAATTGGTTGTTTCCCTCCCGTATACATTACTATATCTATAATATGACAGTTATCACAAAGCATTGTCATGATTTTAGGGAAGATAACATATTGAATATTTACCCCAACTAATATGGGTAATCAACCAATGATTTTTTAATATTTTATAATTTAGGAAGTATACCCTTTTCATGTAAACACTTTAAAATTATCAATATTATTATCCTCCAATTCTCTCTACCAGATTGATATATATTCATTTATCTTCTCTAGTAAATACTGTTATTATAAATAAAAAAAAATTATTTAAAAATGAAATTTTAAAATGAGAAATTTTTTTCATATCCATTTAGATTTATTATTATTTTTATAACATGCTAATTTAAAAAATCATTTCAAACCCAAACCTAAACCCATATATATCATATTTTTATATTATAATAATAGTAAAAATAATAATAATTTATATACATTCATGTTTTGGATAAATTATAGTAGGTATCTAAGCATGACCCAATTATCAATCAAGTGGAAATTTTAAAACGTGATCCATTTTCAAACATGATCCAAAAGTACATGACCCTAGTTTTATTGGGTTTGGTTGGGTTGGAAACTTGTTTATCATGTAATTGTTTTCATCTATTGTGGATAGACATTTCATTTTTTAATGACCCATTCCATTACATGTCTATGAACATAGAGAAATATATGAATCACTTTATTTTCGTGGATTGGTGAATTCAAATTTTACATTTGGTTCAGTTAATGAAATTAAATTGATCCTCACTACCTGCTTATCTATTGTTATCTAATCATTATTAATAACATCTTGATCAGGAATTATGAGGAATGTAATTGTTTAGGTTTCTGATAGTGGATATCATTGTATGTATATTGTGATGTTTCTTTTCATTCTAGTTTGATGATGGTTGATTTCCAATAATACTTCATCAAGTATGACAATGAAATATATGAGGATTTGGTAATACCATGATGGTATTTTATGGATTCATAGAGGAAATGATTTTGGGTACTAGATTGGTATGTTAGGTGTGGTTATGTGTTTGGTCTAGGATTTTAGTAGGAAGTCACTAACATTGGTGAGAACCGTTCCCTTATTTTTTATTTCTCAATCAGCATGGAGTCTTGTGTAGGTTTCTTCTTAAAATATTATAATTGACTTTTATTTGAATCTGGATTTGGTTTGGGGATCTATGTTGCCTGTAAATAATCCAATTAGATGTGAAAACAAGTATAGTGCTGAAATTTTCTTCATTTGAGGATTATTAAATATGAAGAACATAAAGAAGTTATTCTCAATGGTGGATAGTGGATGTAGGTCATGACTAGATGTGGTATCTTTGATGTACTGGGTCTGAGGGAATGTATTATTGAGTCTGTGTATTTTGTAGAGTTTGTGGTAAGCAAACACGATGTGATTAGATCTCTCAAGTGTCCCATTTCTAGTGGATTCCTATACCACCCTTTCTAATCCATTTGAAATTTTAATTTTGGTGAATTGTTTTAGTATGGTATTTTATTTTTCTATTAATTATATTATTTAGATTCTAGATTACTATGATATTTCAATTAAACCGTAATGTAGATTTTATTAGTAATAGAAAATGGATTCTTATGTATTTGGTTCAATAGAAAGGGATTTTAGATACATTTTAAATTTATAATTGGATGTAACATATATGGAATGATTGATGGAAAAAACATTTTTTTTAATAATTGGTAAATTTAAATGTATAATATGGTGGTTTTACTGACCATTGGGTTTCCTAAATGGATTCACTGGGTACCTTATGGAATAAAAAGTGTGGATGAACCATTAGTTTATCCACTGAGTAGATATTAGGCTTCTATTTGATTCCTAGAGATCCATATGGTTGTTGGTGGAATTCTACCATATACATGATAGGCCCAAGACTTATTTAATAAAATTTGTATAGAATTGGCATTTTTCATTTATCTATATAAACAAACAATAGGTTTATTTTTTTGGCCAACATCATATAGAAGTGGGATTTTCCATTTTCTCTAACTCCAAAACATTCCCCCTTGATTCTACATGATTTAAATGTGTGTGAATTTCTCCAATATTAGGTAAAATTATCCTATTTTTCCTTCTTACACTTCTCCCTCGATTTTTTTATGTGCGAGATGATTATGGATTTCTTGGATGATTACATATGAACATGGTGGAATCACATAAGAACATGTCTTATATTGTGTATAGTTGATATAAGAGTCTTTGTATTATTAGATTACTACTACTGAAATTTGTTCATCATAGGTACTCCACCCAATATATTAATTAAGGGATTTTTAAATTTTTTTTTGAAATTGATAGTGAATTAGGCATCGTAGATTGGGTATTCTGTGTGTGGTAGATCAAGTGTTCATTATAATTGGAAAATAGTCCTTTTATCATTGTATCATTATCAATACAATTATTTGTATGTTTAAAATCAATTAAAAAATATTGGGTTTCAGAATAGATTATTTTTTTATTTATACAATGGTGATTATTAGTAAAGAAGATACAAATTTATGTTTATGATGGTTGGTGTGATATTTTAATTATATTATTGAATGATTATCATGTCCGGTAACATTATACATAGAGTATCTAAATTATTTAAACTATATTATGTTTCTATAATATTTTTATTACTATCTTGATCATGTAAAAATTTATTGATATTATTCCATAAATTGGATAAATGTTGGATAAACTAATATTCAAATAGACTATATATCTTGATAAATTAGTCATTGGTGGCACCTTGGTCGAATGAGTGTTATAGACCTATTTTATTTATTTTTTGGTTGTGTGAGTTTTTTTTGAATCAGTTTTCAAAATGAAATGGTTTTTTCACTAGAATGAGAAGTTATAAATCTGTATTTTTATCTATATTTTTTCTAAATTAATCATGAAGATTTAAAACAATGTTTTGAATTTTGATTTCAATCAATGATTAAGCTTTTCAATGAGGTATGGAATATTTTAAAATCAATGAGAAAAGTGTATTTTGGTTATTTTTCTATTGAGGATTTTTATGGATAACACGTTATGTAACTTTTTTTATAATATTGGAATGTGATGCATTTTTTAAATGTTTTCCATTGGGGGGTTTTGAAATATATTTTTCATAAAGAAAATGGTGGTTGTTTTGGTATTGGTTTATATACATTTGAACTTTTGGGGGGTTATTCCCTATTTTCTAAAACTTGTTTACTTGATTGAACACCTTGATTTATGGATTACTAGCTATTAACTCCCATTCCATGATGAATCATTATTCTATAATAACCATTTGATAGAATATACATTACGTGATTTATTTTTACTAATAATTGAGGCACGCGGTAAATGATTTTTTAATATATTTCTATAGGAACCCTAATACACCATTGAAATATGATTATAGTTTATGTAACCCCCCAATATTTCACTATATAATTTTACATAAATAAATTCAATGTTCAATAGATCCCACCATAAGACTAAATCAAAACAAATATTCACTGTTAAATGTTATTCAAACAATTTTCCAATATAAACATTGGTAACAAGATTGTTAAATATATATATATAAACAAGATAATGTCTAATATAAATGATTAAAAAAATTGTTGAAACTAAACAACTAATGGTATTTCTTATCTAAAATGTATTTCATGGTCATTAAAGATTAAAAATTATAAGTGTCAAGGTGGAAATATAAGGGGAGTTCAAAAGGGATTTTTCAAATGAAAGGTGATCTCTAGCACTCATAGAACACTAAAATATTATATATTTAAAAATGAATTTTGAAAATTCTAGTATCAATCATGCCTAAGACACTCAAGAAAATTGATTATAAGGTATAGAATAAAATTTATATATAGAATATCTCTCAATTTAGGTATTACAGATAATTACATAGTCAACACATATCTTAGACAGTCATTTCAAGCTCACTAAGACATGTTAAATTACATACAAGTAGTGAAAAATATCACATCAATAATCATATAATCTCAAAAACATTAAAACTATTTATATCCTCAAAACTAGAAAAGTATTTCCATAAGGAATGAAGTTATTATAGATCAAATTATCTATCTAAAAACAATATAAAATATAAAATATAAAAAATATTATGATTCAATCTAAAATAGGTTGATATCTATCCCACACTTAAATAATAGCTCCGCTTTAAATCCAAGTGTTTGAATTAATTATTTTCTAATGATGAAACAAATATTTAAGAGAAATACAACATAATAATTAAGAATATGAAATCATGAGATTTATTCTCTTAGCTACATCCTTCTAAAAACCTTCATGAAAGAATGAATATATAAGAACTTTATTAAAATCTGTAAAAAGGAAAAAATCTTGGTTTTGACCCCAATGTGGGTTCTATGTTTTGATTTCCCCAGTGGGTAAGTACTATATGTTATCCCCAGTCTAATATTGGATTTGGATTACGTGGTAATAACAAACACATTTTATTGAATCTTGTGTTATTAAAGTTTCACTTCATGTGGAAAATATAATAATTAGTTTTTTGTATAACCAACAATTTGAAAATTAGGTCTAATATTCACAGTGGTGGGGGGATATATTATGGATCCTAATTATCATCTATTTCCATGAATTATATGGACTCTTAATATAATTATATATTCTATGATGTTGGGTCTAATTATTTTTCAAAGGGAATTTAGTTAAAAATTTTATATTGAATGATGTTTAATTTGAGTTAATTTTGGTCAAAATACCCCCCCCCCCCTTAAATTTCTCATCTTCCAAATTTAGATCTTTGTGTATGGGAACCATTTATTCTATTTCATTCACTCTCTTCAACAAATATTCAATATATTTGGGGAATATCATGTGTGCCTATATATTCACATCTTATTTTTCATAATCACTCTCTAAGGACATCCACATAATAGTTAAAATTTCAAATAATCGGAGTTAGTGATCAATAAAATTTCTATTATATTAAAAATAATTAATTTAATGTTTATAAAATCACTTTGAATTATCTCAGATTCAATGAATTCAAATAGAAGTGATTTGTGTTGTCACAGTTGGAGTAATGGGGAAAATATTATTCATCATTTCTTTAAATTATATCACTAGGTAAGTTCTTTATTCAATGGACATAGATAATTATATTGGTTCCAATTCATCATTTGCTATGATGGAAGATCCACATGTCATTTTACCTTGTACATAATCATTCCATAATGTATCTAGTTCTTGTTGACATCCCATTATAATATCCACAAGCAAGATTACTTCAGTTATCTCCCATGTAAAGGGTACTAAGAGGATAATAATTAGAACCTCTAAGAGTTATATCCCAGACTCTTTAGGATCCTCAATATAGAAAATTTGTACTGTTACTTCTTTAACCACATTCTATTATGCTAATGGATCTTATAATAATTCATTATTTTATTTAATGATAAAAGTTAGTTGTGCAATTTCGATATTTAGTTCTAGAATATCAAATCATATTTCCTATAACTAAGAGATTCTTTCATCAAAAATTTCTTCTTTCTATACTTGAGAGTAATTTTTCATTTCCTAGTATGGATTTCTTTGAAAATTAATTATGAAAAAATGAAATATTTTTTTTATTTTTTTGAAACAAATAAAAATAATTACAAAGTTTAATTGAATAATGAGTATTCAACTTTCATCCTAAAAAACAATGCCTCATTTTGACAAATTTATTATAGAGTGGTAACAAATATTATTTATTTTACTCTTAGTGAAACATAGTGGCAGTAAATGTTGATATATATGACGAACTTTGTAAACTACTCACCATTTATACCACTTCATTATATATTTTTTATTTTTATAATTTTTCAAAATAATGGAAAATGGGGGTTTGGGTTGTGATGGAATATAAATATAAAATAATCATGTAGTGAAAAGGAAATCAATATGAGGTTAGGAAGAAAGAGATAGTCCATGGAGAATAACCGTACTATAATATTAGTTACTCCTTTACTAGTTTCTAACCTACTCAATCATCACACTCCATAATATGTGTTGGAATACCCACCTACCACATTATTGTGAGTATATATTTTACCCAACAATCACTAATAACATTTCACACCCACTTTCTCCTTACTCAGAAACCTAGTGTAATCCTCATATAAGAGCATCCACTACCCCACCTTATTAGGGAGAAATCACACCCATTCAATAGTCAATCATCATAGATCCATTGTATGACCCAATATTCAGGTTAAGGGAGTGAAAATAGTGATAGTATAATAAGTTTATCCTAAGAAACCTGTAGTGAGGTTACTATCATGAATATTCAAAACATATCATCCCTATAAGAACCCAAAGTTGATAAGATACATTTAACCATGAATGATTATGAAATTAGGTTCATCATATGATTCACCATTAAAAGAACCCTCATTTGTTATATTCACTTTCATGAATAATAACGATATCATTGAACAATGGGAGAGATAGGTACACTTAAAAATCCTTGAAAAATGGAATTTTTATTAAAAATATTAAAAACCTCAAAGAACAATGTTTTAAATTTTTTTTTCTAATCTTAGACAATTCTAATAAATCAGCTTATCACCCTCAGTTTTTCCTTATATCTTTATATATTCTTAAAAAATTCAATATTCATTGCTTCCAGTTACTATTCCTTGTGTATATGGATTTTTGATTTATACACCATGTGAATTTTTAATATTTCCCTCTTGATTTTAGGACATTTAGAGTCATGGTTTTTAGTATTCCGTTAATAATATTGGATAAAAATTAATTATTTTTTATTCAACTCAGTATTGACATATGAATATTTTATCCTAAATCCTTTAGAATACATGTACAATATGTGGCATCGATATGATCACAATGATCGAAATTACTTTATATTTTATTAAAAAAAAATTATTTCTCAAGTGGCATGTAACTATCACAATTTTATAAAGGATAGAACAATAAAATATCAATTGTGGACATAATTTTCCCCTATATAATTGTTTACTATCCTTATCAATTTTAAGAAATTATAATGCAACCTTTATGTATCTTGTTTGTTTCTTGGTATCCATTACACATCTCCATTGTAGCATGATAACAATTATGTATGTATATCAAAACCTTACATATTTCTTGTAATCATGACTCTTGAACTCAAATATTAAAGGAAAATACCCTTACATATCATATACATCTATGTGGTAACATTTATGAATCTATTCTTACATATCCTCTCTAGGAACTTTGACTTATTATATTGGAACCCTTATTTATCCTATCTAGGAACAAAAACATATCCCAAAACATTGCGAGTTTCTTTGAAACATGGATGATTAGTCTCCCATATTCTTTTATTTAACTACATTAACCAATTTATTGTCCTCAAACATAAAAAATATGAGGATTTACAATATCTAACCATTCAATTTATTCTATAAATTAAATAAATCAATTAAATTCAAATTTTCTCACATTTAATTCAATATAAAAATACTAATGAAATGATCCATTAATCCCAAAACTTTATAAAATTCAATTAATATATAAATCTGAGGAAATTAATTTAATTTAATATCATCCAAATATAATTAATTTATTACAGCTTTATACCATTATGTTTTTTTGTATGCATATGTATTAACGGTAGATCGAGCTTGGATCAAGATGATTAGTGCATTAGACGCTAATGTTTCGATAGTAAATTTATTATTATTTGGGTGAGAGGAATCTATCTTTTTTTCACTGTACTGCAAATGTGATCAAATATTTTCCAACATTATATTCATTTTAATGATGCCATTTGCACAATTTTTTCATTTAATTCTTAGTATATTGATGTATATCATGTAGACTATTTTATTTTTTATAATGGACTATACAACATCCTCTTAGATCATTTTTTATATTGGATTTAACTAAATTTTTTATATGAAAAAGTTTACATATTCCACATCCATTGATGTTAGATGTGAATATTGCTTTAAACATGATTCTAAAGGAAGACTATTACATGTGTTTCTTACCATCACTACTTCAGAATACACATTGGTTGAGAGGATAAGATTTTGGGATCATTGATCCCAATAGGGGTAATTCTTTCCTACTCTAGATCACTCTTATATATATACTTCATTTTCTTGAATCCTTCTTAAAGCATAGCATGAGGATGGCTACTCAAATTCCAATGATTTAATTTATACCATGAGTTGATATGAACATAATTATATATAAATGGTTATCCATATCTCTATTATTAATATTTTATGCTATAGTATATATCCATAGTAGGGAACTCCAAATTCCACCACTGTACAGGGACGTGTTTTGTGTTTTGGAGTTCGGATAAGGCCCAAGAATGGGAATTATTATATATCCCATGAAGATAATCAAAATCAATATAGTTTTGTTAAATTTATATGACATGTTATTCCTTATAATGTCATGTGAAAAGGAATATAGTGGTTTCTTTTAAGGTTAATGCATCCATGAAAACATAAAATAAGTTTAATTTCATCTATAAATAAGGGATATGTGAATGGTTCCATACAATGTATTTGGTGGAAATACATATGAGAAACTCATTCTGGTTCATCCTCATTGATGTTAAGTAAACAAGTGAATATATTATTGGGGATTACACCTAGTAAGAGGCCCACATATAGGAGAAACTGGTGTTTCATCTTAATTTGTGGAATATATAAGGACACAAAAAGGTGTATTTCAAGTAAATGTAATAACGGGTCACCATATTCTCATCCCTTAAGTGGAAATAAATTATTTATGATATTGGTGTTGAACCTCATAGTGGAATTGTGCATATATGCATTAATAAGAATAGAGGTGACATAATTTATGGTACACAATTTATGGTTGTATCATAAGAAAAACCCATGGATTTTGGAATATGTAATTCCATGCAGTAAAGAAATATGATATATAGTTTAGATTCATGTAGTTTAGAATTCATTGTGATCTTTATATAAACTATGATTCATCCTAATCATGATAATTAAATGATCAACTAAAACCACTAATCCCACAAGATTCATGCTTGGTATGAGAAACAATACATATTAAAATACCAACCCTAATGCATGAGAGTGTATAATATGGGATTAAGTGGGGATTACACACTGTTCTATCCATTTTTTTAACATTTCAGTTGGTAACTGGACATACAAATATCTAATATGTTCTTACACTATGTAGAAGTCCTATAAGGGATTCCATTGTTATAAACTGGGTAAAAATAAGATATTTGTTAGAGTTTATACATGAGATTCCTAGAGATACCCAATCTAGTAGGTCTGTTAGGTGAATGAATGTTTTGGGAAATAAAACTATGAATATTCCCATGGTGGTATGTATGAATCGTTGATTGAGGTATAGGGTCAAAACCATTAATGTGGAAGTCATGGGGTATAATTACCCATAAATTCCATACATAGATATTAAATCTTAATAAGCAGAAACTCATTGTTTAATATTTTTATTCACAAAATAATTGTTTAGGTCATCTATCTTGGGAAACATGGAAACATAAACAAAGGACTCAATAATGAACTATATCGTCTCCAACTAAGTTCTTCATAAATAGATCCCTTATTATACCTGTAATTTATAAACACGTTATTAATAACATTGGGAAAGGAAATATTAGAAAGGGGGATCTTAAATTATCATCAAGGGTAAATAAGGTTGATATCAATGATCATATAAAAATAACATGAGCATAAGGGTGTAAGAACATGAGATTAATGTTTGAAATATACAAACTATATATCATAGATCATAATATCGAGTTATGGAATAAAGAAAGAATGTTTATAAGAAATTAATCAGAAAATAATAAAATAACATTTTCCACAAGAGTATAACATTGGTATAAGGCTTATAATAATTTTATACATGTAACCATATAACTTTTTGAACATGTATAAATAGAAACAGGTTCATTCATTAAATTAAGGACATGAAATAAATCCCTCACAAAAACACATGGACATTTAAACAGGTGCATGAATGATTTTAGGGACACGAAATCATGGTAAATTCATATAATTTTGGATATTAAATCCATATCTACACATAATGTTATATACATTAATACTTGGTATATACATAATATTATTATCATGAAATATGATTAACACATAACATATTTTCATCATGAGTTGTACATATATACCTAATGAATTGGAATGATATATCCTTCCAACATGTCACATAAATTAAATCATACATATGTGTAACAGATGATCATATGTAATTCATCATATAAACACTAATTAAATGAAATAAAATTAATAAAAACATCATCTAAGTATAACTCATGGAAAAATGGAATATGTTACATAAAAATATTATCATCGTTAAAATTATCCATATAGAGAAAGAATAAATATGGTATCCTTGGACAATAACAATAATAAATATTACGTATAATCATTGAATGTTATCATTAATTAATATATATGACATTAAAAGATCATTAAATCCATCTTGGGGAAAATAAACTCTTCAGATTTAAAAATAAATTTTCCAAATATAAAAATACACACATAATAAAAAAATATTATTTTAAAATAACCATGTAAACCTGTAAATGGAGTTTAAATTAATAAATATTTCATCATTTCAAGAAATTACATTCATTTCGTGAAAGTTGAAGAATCATTATCACTATACTTTTATCAAAAAAGGCATAAAGTATTTTATTTAAAAATGTAAAAATGATCATTTAAAAACATTTTGTAAAATAAAAAACATGGGTAAAAATGAATTTAGATAATACTAGAAGAATATTAAATAACTTATTTAAAATGTTCTTATAAAAAATGAATATGGAAGAAAATGGTTTTCATGGTAGCCCTTTCTGAGGGTTGACCAACATTTCTGATGTTCTTGTGCCCTAGATCGTGGTTTCTTGGAAATTTCCTTTTGTTTATGCCAAATTTGTTTAATTTTGAAAGAGTATGTATGTGAATCATGTAGTGGGGTACCGAGAACCCATAAACTGGCTTTTGAAAATGAAAAAAAGATGATTTTCCTTAAAAACAAACTTTTGATCTCATAAATAATTAATGTGAAGAAAATGAAAGGGAAAATATAATTTCATGAAATAACTAAAAGATAATAATATTAAATATATTCATCAAAAAAGGATCATATAATATCCTAATTATAACTTCATGGATAAAAAATCCAGATTAAAATAGTATTGAAACATAAATCTCATACTTCAAGTCTCACCATTCCTCATTCACACTCTAACCTCACATATAATAAATATATATTATTATACAATTTATTAAATAACCATATTAATATCTATAATACCATTTATGTATTATTTATTAAATTTTAGAATCCATTTATTAATGATTTTTTATTAAAATCACCGTTCTTGGTGATAAATGCATCGTTTTCAAAGATTGTCTCTGTTTGGATGTCTCATTCCTTATAATTTATGCATAGTTACATTATTTTAATAATTTTACTCATGGTATAAAAACCATATATATTAATTATATAAGAACTTATAATCATTCATAAAATTTATAGATATAAAATTGAATTACAACTTTCATGGACAAAATAGGACCTACAAAATCATGAACATTGTTTTCATTTTTTGACTGACAGAATGAAATAAATGTAAATTATAATTGAACATTAAAGAATCATTATTATATCATATATTTCATTAATATTCATAAATTTCATCCTCATTATCATCCAAATAAAATATAAATGAAAACATTCACATCACATAATGGAGGTGGTAATTCACACGTACACACGAGCGATGTAATCATTTCCCAAAAGGATTGGATGATAAGAAGGAATACAATATATTATAATTAAAGAAGTATAATTATGTCATAAATATCATATTTAAACATTAAACCCATCATAATAACCATCCATAAAATACAGAGACGAAAACATAATTGTAATGCTACATGATGATGGTAAGCTATACGTACACATGAACAGTATTTTCACATGTCATTTGAAGGAAAAGATGATGTATAATAGATTTTTAATAATAATAATAACATTTTATAACATTTACTATACTGATGTTTTTATTTTATGACAAATTCCATATATTTAGAGGAGTTAAAAAAAGTTGAAAATAAAGTAATTAGTTATAGAAGTTCTCTTTTCTTTGAATCGATTCCTTTAGATATCTCCTAAAGGGCTATAGGGTTGGCCTTTTGGGATGACCATAAAGTCAATAATTTGTATAGAGAAGTTGGAAAGTGTAATTGGTAGATTTTGGTTCATATAAAATGGTAAAAGTTGAGTGAATATGTGAGGGGGGATATTCCCTTTTATAATTGAGATGAGAGGCACTTTTTGAATTTCTCATAAGATTAAATTATATTAAATTCATTCTTAATAAATATTTTTACAAATAAACATATAAATGGGGTGAAATTTTAGACCATATATTTGCTTGCCTTTCAAATTTTATTATTATTATTATATTTTAATTTATTTGAATAAAATATAATAGTCCTAAAAATTCATTATTGTCAATTTCAAAACTATTGACTTAATTTAACCTAAAAGGCATAATGATTTTTTTAAATTCAAATATAATCCTATAACAAAATAATATTATGATATATTAACCTATAAAAATCATGGAACACATTTACTTGTTAAAATTATTTTTTATTTAAATTTTCAAAATATTTTGTTATATTTTTTATTAATTGAAGAAATACTACATAAATATATTTTTTCAGAATTTATAGTAATAAAATAATTACTAAAAATATCAACAAAATCATAACATGAAAATAATTACATTAATATAAAAATAAATATTATTATTCACTAATAATAATTTTTTTACTATGTGAACAAATAATATATATTAAAAAAAGAGTGACATTTTATAAAATTATTTCATTTAAATATTATACAACTAATTTTTTAAGGAAGGTGTCCATTAAACAAATAATATTAAATTCATAAGTGATTAGGGTCAAATTACCATCGCCTAATAAAAATTATACTTTTTTTTGTAATTTCTCAATTTTTTTATTTTTTTAAATTGTATGGAATTATTTCGAGGCAAGATGCATTAACAACATGTTATTTTGAGGCCTAGTGATCCCGGAATAGAATTTGAAACATTTTTGAAGTATTTTTATGTAAACGTGTAAGAAATATTTTTCTAAATTATAAACTGGTGCATGGATAAAAAATATGAGTCCACTATTGAACTTGAAATGCCAGGATTTTCCTAAAAATGATCGAACTTCCACTAGAAAGGGTAGGAACGAAATGATAATATTAATACTTTTCGAAAATAAAATAAAATAAAATAAAAAGTTATTTTTTTTTTCAAAACCATTGAGTAGCGAATGGAGGTGCTACAATACGGGTATGAGGTATATTAAATTATTCTCATTAATGGCTCATTTTTGTGCTGCTTAATGACGCATTAATTGAATCATTATAGACACGCTATTTCACAAATGAAACTGTGTAACGACACAATGTCGCAGCGTAATCAGAACATTGCAACGTCTTTTATTTTAATGGGTTAACGCGTTGGAGAGTTGAGAATCCATGGTTGGAATTTTCTCTAACGAACTGACGGTGAGAACTCTCTCCAATGATGAACGGCGAACATTGGCAGATCATTAATGACTCTAAAGCATGTCGTATAATGAGTTTAGTGAGTGAATAACACCTTTTATTCCATGAATCATTGCAGGCGGATCGCTTCAATGTCAAACTACATTGAGGTAGGGGTTTTATTTTTTTTATGTTTTCCCTGTTCTTTTCCTAAAACAACGAACATGGATCAACCCAGGAATAGGTCGATTTTTAAATCATGTGTTCATACAGGATGGTGTTTTCTATGGGGTTTTTGCAGTGGGATAAAATTATTGTTGATAGAACTATAATCCCAAGCCACCTTTTTAATCATTTATCATGGAGGGCACATGCCAATATGAACAAGTCCTGACCACCCTCCTCTTTTTGTGTTCTTGGGGACCAATCATTGGGAATTGTGGAAAGGAATATTTGAGGCCTTTTTAGGGAAGTAGACACCACACAGAGGCTGGAGGCATAGTCATTGCAAAGAACATACCAACGGCGCAGACCCAGTGGCCTGCGGCGGCGGCTACGGGTAGGTGGAAGTGCACCCCAATGACATGCTAGAGTTGGATACCATGGGTGGCTCATACCATGGTGAATTGGGAGGATCCACTGGTTGGTGGTAGGGACAAGGCCCACAGCCATGAGCTGTGCTCCTCGGGAGCACGCGGTCTCCTGACTCCGTCCGGGTGATCAGGCTAGCCAGACTTGCTGGCCACGTAGTGGCGAGCCTCGGAGGTTTCAGGTGTCCGGACTAGTGGAATCGACCCTACAATAACCTGCGAGGAGTGGGGGAGCCGAATGAGGATTCCTATCATATCCCAACTGGGTGGAACAAGTCCTTATATGGTGTACCAGATAAGGTGCATGCCTCCCTTGTGGGGTAGACCCACCCCAGTAGGCCAGACCTACCCCAGTAGGCCAGAACCCATTTGGCTAGATTGGGACCCAACCAAGACCTTTTGAAAAAATGACAATTTGTTTCATATCAAACATCTATTTGACAAGACGTTTGTGGTGTTGGATCCCTCGTGATGAAGAAGATATTTTGGAATACTCTATGTTGGTTTACAAGGAATTTGAATTCAACTAATATCCTGGGAAGTAGTTCTCCCAAGATCAAGCATGCTACGTGTGGAAACCCTTCTGTTGGATGAGACCTAAAGACAGCTGACAAGCGAACCTATATGGATAGGACACTATGGACTACTGGGAAGCAGATTCTATGTGTCTCGGAAGGCCCATAGTGGGGACCAAATTCTGTGTGACCCGGAATACCCAATGTACTCAACAAGAGGAGTACCTCAGTATAGACAAGGTGGGAACCTTCTTCCCTGTGACCCGACATGCCCACATTGGGCAGTGGATTATGTGTGACCCTACATAACCACGGTACTCATCAGGGATGAGAAACACAATTGTGCATGGTTAGTTTGATGTTTCTTTTGTACAACCCAGCAATCCCACTATAGTCATTGAATAAGAGTTCTCTAGTAGCCCATGGTGTTCGATGATGTGACTAATAGTCTTACTTGCCTACTCTAAATTATACCTAGTATGAGCTATCTTGTGTCGTGATCTTTCATTGTGATCATGTTTCTTGGTTTACACTACGGATTTATTTATGGACTTTCCTTTTTGTATTGGGGTCCCTACTGAGTATATTGTTTCTCATCCCTGCACAGTATTCACCCACATGTGTTGTGTCTGGTGTGGATGACCACTACCATGACAGAGGACTTGGTGGACCAAGACTCGGTGGTGCCTAGTGATACTAGGCAGGCGAGGAGTACTTATATAGCTTCCAATAGCTACTCTGTACTTACCCAGCAGGTGGGTTTTCCACCAGAGTACTTTTATATATTTCCTTGTACTTTCATTTTTTGAGTTTATATTTTATTGGTTTTGTATTTTATCCCATTTTATATACATTTTGTACTCTGGCTTAGTGGTTGTTTAGTGTCTTGAATGTTTTCTTTTATATATTTTCAACGTGGTTGTCTGTGCATGCATATATGAACTCAGAAAAATACCTCTCAATTGCTGGTGGATGCCTTCAACGCTAATCTCCAACCCTTGTCCTTTTGGAGGCGGGCTTGGGGTATGATAAACCACAAGCCTTGGGGTACGGGTCATGAAAATGTTATATCAGAGGTGGTTAGTTCTACCTCAAATACAGAGATTCTTTTGTTTTGTTTTGGGGGAAACTATGTTGAATGACTTGAGTTTGACATTCATATTTGGGGTGTCTAGTGTTGGTGCAGTGGTTGAAGTATCCGTACACCAGGAACAAGAATTTTTCTTTTTAGATCTATACAGGATTACACTGTTTTCATAAGTGTCTTCTTATGATATTCTTGAATAAGAGTCATCTCACCAGGTATAATCATATAACTATGGTACATCCTGATATAATTCAGGATGACTCTACACAGAAAACCATCTAGGATTCCGATACATGATTGTGTAGACATCCTACCTAGCGATGATGAATCAGTTAAGGGAAAAGTACTAGAGATGGACCCGCTGGTGTGTCCACTGGTTTTTCGACAACCCATTTATCAATAGTTACTACTGGAATTACCAGTACATGATGTATGTAGCCCCGTGCCTTGCTCAAATTTTAGAGATAGAGTCCTTCCAAATTCAGGGGAGAAAGAAAACCCCAGGTCAATGAGGACTAGCTGGAGGCAGTGATGCTGTTCTTCTGCTTAGTGAGGAGACCACTTGATCATATGGCGGTCATGGCCACGAGCCTTCTGCAGGGCTCGGCTGGGAGATTGTGGAGCTTGACAATCTAGACTCTTGATGAGGTGAACCTCAACTAGAGAGACATCAAGCGGCTTTTCTAATAGAATTTTTTCCCTGTGACTTTGCACTATGTGTGTATACCTGAGCTGCTTCACCTGTAGTAGTGCATCATGTCAGTGGATGAGTAATCTGTGAGGTTTATAGTCCTCTCTCTAATCCACATACATGGTGCAAGACCATTTTTTAGGGATCAGACCTTTGCGTAGGGGATCAAACAAGAGATCAGGGCTTCCATGGTGTCTCTCAGCATCCCCCCTAATGCTATAGTGTTGGAGAGAGACCATATTGTGGAGAGATTCTTACCAGGGTAGGCACCACCAGCCAGAGCCACCAAAAAACCTCAGGTGATAGAGTATTCAGTGGGGAGTAGCGGGCATCAGATGAGGGGACCCAAGCAGGTCGGATCATTAAAGGGATGACCCCATGACTTAGGGTCGGTAGTGCGGGGATTCCAGAGTAGAGGGAGTCAGCAGGGAAGTACGTTGTTCTTCACTTGTGGCAAGAAAGCACACGTGGCCCATGAATGACCAACCCACCACACAGATGATCATCAAATGGTTTAGGTACTGCCAAGGCTAAAGAAGATGTTCGTATGAGGAGGTCTACAGGGTGGTGGACATGATTGGAGAGTAGGACAAGCGGCATGCAATGGCTGACAGTTCAAGGTTCCACCACCACCACCCTTAAGTGGTCCACCATGGTCTCTGGGAGCCATCAAATAAGGGCGAGACCAGCTTTAGGTGAAAAATTCTAATGAACAAGGTGCTTTAGATAAGATTAGAGGCATGATATGGGTATTCTTAACCTTAGATGTAGTTCATATAGAAACATGTTCCAATCAATCATTCCCTTCCATTGACCTCAATCAAGGTTCAAAGATTCTAGTGGAGTTATTGGATCATTTCTTACGATTGGAGACTTCTAGGGGAGGGGATTAAATGATTACACACTGGTGATGATTGTGTGAGATTACACTGGTTGGTGAGAGATTTAGCTGTGATCACCTACTAAAAGCATCAATGCCATACGACATCATCTTAGGTATGAACTAGTTTTCTATAATCTATGCTCATATTGACTTTTTTAGGTGCAATGCATGGTCTGTCTGTGGGAATGAGTCCAGGTTTTCCATCACCAATGAGAAGGGAACTCATTCATCATAAGATGGACTTTCTCAAAGTAGGGCGTAGTCGCTCACTCACTAGTTGGCTAGCCTCACCCTCAGTGTAGTGGATGAGGGGATTCTCTTCTCTCATAGAGTGGGGGACGAGTATGAGGATGCCTTTCATGAGGATGTTCCAGGACTACCTCCTCATAAAGAGTTAGACTTGTACTTCAATCTGTACCTGGGGATGACACTAATATCAACACCGGAATATCAGATAGATACCATGGAGCCTTTGGAATCAAGAGTACATATGGAGGACTTGTAGGAGAAGGGCTTCATGACACCCAATGTTTCACAGTGGGAAGCTGTAGTGTTGTTTCCAAGAATGCAGAAAAATCTTTGAGGCTATGCATGGACTTCTGGTGCCTCACCCAAGTGAACATGAAGAAAAATTTTCCACTTTGGAAGATTTATGACCTCTTCAATTAGCAAAAAACAGTGAGGTGGTTCTCGAAGATATTCCTCAGATCGGGCTTTCATCAGCTTTAGGTACGACATAAGGACATACTAAGTATAGCTTTAAGATTATGGTATGGTCAATATGAGTTCATGGTGATTCCCTTTGGTAGGAAAAATTCCCAAATAGTGTTCATGGAACTCCTAAACAGGATCTTACACCGTTACATTGGTTGTTTCTTGGTGGTCTTCATTGATGACATCTTGGTTCACTTGGCATCAGAGGGGGAGAAATCAACACACCTGAAGATATTCCTAAATAAACCTTGAGAGCATCGGCTTTACTGTAATATCTTGAATTTCCAGTTCTAGATTCGAGAGGTCCACTTTATGGGATACATCATCTTAGAGGTTTTAGATTCAGTCGATTCATTGAATGTAGAGGCAATGCTTGCTTGGGAGCCACCATGGAGCATGACTGAGGTGAGAAGTTTCTTTGGGTTGGCTGGATACAACCAGAGATTTATGCCCAACTTTTATAGAGTAGCAACACCCTTGTCAGCTTTGAAAATGAAGGGAAAACCCATCATGTGGATGGAGAAGTTCCATCAGAATTTCTAGGAGCTGAGGTGGAGATGGATGAGTTCCACAATATTAATACTACCAGAAGTGGGTGTTGGTTATATAGTTTTCTGCGATGCATGAGGGACCAGACTGGGTTGTGTCACGATACAGGTGTGAGCAGTGATCACCTATGGCTCATGGAAGTTAAGGAATCCTGATAAGAACAACTTAAACCATGACATGGATTCAGTAGAAGTGGTTATTGGCTTTATGTTATTGCAGATCTACTTGATAGGTGAGCAGTTTATTGTTTACTCCAACCCCAAGAGTGTTCGGTATATATTCTCACAAAAAGACCATAACTTGATATAGTGGAGATGGATAGAGTTCCTCAAGGACTATGAAATTGAGATAGTATATACTCATTGGAAGGGGGATGTGATGGTACACATGCTCAACATGAGTTTTGGTTTATAACTACTATGTGATCCTATGAAGAAGCTATCTGTGATGCTGATATCCTTCATGGATAATGATGGAACAACTTAGCTACCGTAAATGACTGTTACTCTCCCACTCTTACATCATGTTAGGGAGGCACATCTTTTGGATGTTGACTGTGAGGTGCGACGTGCTCTGTTATCCTCAAGACAAGCTCTTGATTGATTTTTGATAGGTGGGGAGCATGTCATCTTTTTTAGAGGATCCACCGTAGTACTAGTGATGTTTTAGGAGGATGTTTTGAGGGAGTTACATGAATACCCTTTAGAGGTATATCCTGGTGTGGTGAAGATGTACCAGGACCTCCGATGTTAGTTCTAGTGGCCAGGGATGATGAAAGGGTTGGTAGTGTTTTTTCCACAATGCCTCACTTTCTGGAATGTGAAGGGTGAGCATCTGGTCCCAGAAGGACTTGCATAACCACTTGAGGTACCAGAATGGAAGTGGGATGGTATCTCCATAGAATTCAGGATGGGGTTTCCACACACATTTATGGGCCACAATTCTATATGGGTGATCATAGACCGACTCACCAAGTCATCTCACTTCATATATATATGGGCGAAGGGATCGGTAGAAGGACTAAGATGCCTCTACATCTAGAAGATAGAGAGGATACATGGGGTGACTTAGACGATCATCTGAGGCAATGAAAAACGTTTTACATCTGGGTTGTGGAAGGGATTGTAGGTGGAATTTGGGACTATGCTGTACTTGAGCACAACTTTTCACCACAGATATAGTATACCATGCAGACATTGGGGGAAATGCTTCGTGCTTGTGTCATTGATTTTGGTTATAGTTGTGAGGACCACCTACCACTGGTGGAGTTTTCATAAAACAATACATATCACTCCAACATAAGAAATGCACCGTTTGAGGCCTTGTACATATAGCCATGTAGATCACCTCTATGGTGAATAGACCCAGGGGAGTCAGTATTCATGGGTCAAGAGTGACTACGGGCTACCACTGAGTAGGTTTAGATCATCTAGGAGTGGATGATGAGTACACATAGAAGACTGAAATATTACAATGATTAGAGACAAATACCCTTGGAGTTTGAGAAGGGAGATAATGTTTTCCTTCAGGTCTCACCCCAATTGGGTATGCAAAGATTTGGATGGGGTGGAAAGATTCATCTAAGGTTTGTTAGACCTTTCCAGATTCTGAGAAGAGTTGACAAAGTGATGTACTGCCAATATCATACTCTCATAGTTGCAGTAGGTGTATGATTTCTTCCATGTATCGTAGTTGAGGAGATACATGCATGACATATCGCACATCATCGACTTGGGTGATTTGGAAATTGAATATGGGGCAACGTTTACGGTGTTCCCAGAAGAGATAGAGGACCGACAAGAGTAGGCCCTTCATGGATGGTCAATTTATCTAGTTTGCATTTGGTGGTAGAACTATAATCTCTAATAGATCATATGGGAGCGGGAGGGCCAAATTGGGGATCAGTAACCCCATTTGATTGATTATCATTTTATTTTATTCTAGGGATATAAAGCATTATAGTGGGGAGAATGTAATGTCTAGTAATTTATGTATAATTTTTTTTTAAAATTGAATGAAATTTTTTCAAGACAATACACTTTAACGACACATGATTCCAAGACCCGATGAGCCCAATATGGAATTTTAATCTTTTTTATGTTCTATTATTGGAAATGAAAGAAGGGTTTTCTAACATTTAAACTAGTGATCAAATAAAAATATCTGAGGGAACTGTTAAACTTGGAATTCCAAGATTCTCCTAGGAAGAAGCAAATTTTGACCGACATCAATCAGATGGGAATGATAATTTTTATTGTTTTCTAAAAATACCTAAAAATATATTTTTGTTTGTTTTTAGAAACCTTTTTTAGGTGGATGGAGAAGATGTGGTGCAGTGATGAGGAGCATTAAATTAATATCATTAATGGATATATTTTGTGCATCATAATTAAGCACTAATTGAAGCATAATAGATATGATGTTTCATAAATGAAACAGTGAAACTAAACGGTATATCAACGTAACAAAATTTTTGTGATGTGTTTTATTTTAATGGGATAATGCATTTGAGAGTTGATAATCAAAGGGTGGAATTTCCTCTAATTAACTGACAATGAGAACTCTCTCCAATGACAAACGAAGAATACCAGTAGATCATTAACAGATTTGATGAATCTCAAAGAATGGGAACAATGAGTGATGAACACATTCAACTTTTTGAATTTTAATGGGTGCACTACTTTAAAATTGAACTGATTTTAGGTAACGGTTTAATTGTTATGTGTTTTCATTTATCTTATTCTAAATCAATGAATCCAGATCATCCCACGAACAGGTTGATCTTTAGATATTATGTTCTTGCAAGAGGGTGTTTTCCTTGGGGTTTTCACAGTGGTATTAAATCATGGATAATAGAACTGTGATCCAAAGCCTCTCATTTTTTCAACATTTATCATGGATGGTGCAAGAAAACGTGAACAAAGCCTAACCCCCTCTTCCTTCTGCATTTATGGTGGCCGAAAATTTAGAATGTATGAAAGGTAAATTAAAAGCCTTCGCAGGGATAGAGACACCCCATGGAGGATATAGGATTAGTCAGTGTGAGGAAAATACCACCAATGGGGACTTGGTGGCCCACAGAAATTTCAATTAGTATGCCCAGATGGCACGCTAGAGGTGGAGGTCGTAGCCGGATCGAGCCATAGTGAATTAGAAGGAGCCACTGGCTGGTGGCATGGATGGGGCCTACATCCACGAACTGTGCTTCTAGAGAGCATGTGGTAACATGAACGCGTACGAGAGAACCACCCATTGACATAACGACAAGCCCTGGACATGATGTGCATCCATAATGGTGAAATCAACCCTGTAGTGACCCGTGGGGAAAGGGGAGGCCGTATACAACTTCTATCCACGTCCCGACCTAGGAGAATGAGTCTCCATATAGTGGACTAGACAGGGTGTGAGACAACCCTATAGATCAAGCCCGAAATCCAGTGGGCTGGACTGAGTCAGACCCAAGCTGGGCCGAGTCTCGGTCGGGTCAACGCACCTGGGATAGTTTGGGGACCCTGGGTCAGGTCTGTAGACTAGGGTTAGGTCAGGTTAGGTCGAACTGGTCGGGTCAGACTGGCCCAAGACCCCACCAGCCCATTTTTTGAAAAACTCCAATATCACTAAATTTGGGTGACAATTTGATGAGCCTTTTGTGGTGTTGAAACCCTCAGGATGATGTTGATATTTTACAATAATCTATTGGGATTTTCATTCAATTTGAAATCAACAAATTCCATAGGGAGTGTCTCATATGAGATCGAGCATGCTAGGTGTCGAAACCCTATGTCTGCTTGAGACCTAAAGGCTACTGAAAAGTGACCCTGTGTAGATCCGCTACTATGAACCAGTGGCAAGCAGATTATTTGTGACCCAACAGGTCCATAGTTGGATGAAGATTTTGTGTAACCTGACAGACCCATGGTACCCGATAGGAGGGGTACCTCAGTATGCCCAATGTGGGAAGTGACTTATATGTGACCCAGTATGCCTGCAGAGGGAAGGAACTTCTATGTGAACTAAAATACCCAAAGTACACATTAGGGATGTAAACAAAAAAAAGTCTATGGTTAGTGGGATGAAGCATCTATGTTACTTGGTACGCCCATTGTACTCATTTTGTAGGAGTTCTTCAGCAGCCCTTAGTGTTCGATGATGTGACTAATGGTCTTACATTCCTACTCTAAATTATTATTGTTGTGAGATATCTTGTTTTCTGATCACGCTTCAAGATCATATTTCTTGGGTGACTCTCTATACAGAATTTCGGTCGTTCAATTGTGTTTCGAGGTCCCTACTAAATATATTGTTAGTCACCCATTCACATGCTTCACCAGCACTTGTTGTGTCTAGTGTAGACGACCGCCATCTTGACGGAGGACATGGTGGCCCAGGACCCTGTGGTTCCTATTTAGACCAGATAGGTGGGGCATACTTCTATGACTTCCAGAAGCTACGCTATACAAACCCATCAGGCTGGGTTTCCAGCAATCAACTTTTATAGTTTTCCTTGTACGTTAATGTTTTCATGTTATCTTTTGTTTGGGTTTGTATTCAAGTCCATTTGACCTATAGTTCTTACTCTTAATAAGCAGTTGTTTAGTGTCATTCAGGTTTAAAATTCAATCTTTGGGATGTGGTTGAGAGTGTGTGCATATAAGTACTCAAAAAAATTCCTCCCACTTGCAAGTTGACGCCTTCGATGCTAGTTGTCAACCTCTAGCCTTCGGGAGGCGAGTTTGGTGTATGTCACGACAAGGGCCCTGGGGGACGATTCATGACATTTGTACCATGTTTTTACCCTTATATTTTGGTTTTAACCTATCATTAATGCTTTTCAAACTTATCGTGAAAGCAAGGTTTTTTACTAATTGAGGGTCATTGTAATTACTAAAAATGTAAAAATAGCCCACAAATGGATCATGAAATATTATTTTAACTATATATTTATCTCTTTAATGAATATAATATTTTTATTAAATTTATTCCATTTAAGAAAAAATTATTTATTTTAAAGTATCATTAATATCAATTTTTATAACTATTCATTACATTGACATTAATAACATCAATAAAAAAGTAATATTTTGAAAAAAAATTATATTTTCCAAAAAATTTCATATTTTTATATAAAATTAGTTTATTGTCCTTATTATCACCAATAAAAATTATTTTAATATTTTTAGTATCATTTATTTGTTTTTTCTCATTAATTTTATAATTATTGTGTTAGAGTTGTTCACTAATTTAAGGTATTTATTTCGAACATAAAAATTATAAATAATATAAAAGCATGAAAATAAGTTTAGTATTCCAAAAATAAACATTTATACTAATTAAATACATATTTTAGCTTATATAGTTGTCATAAAAAGCTATTTAATATGTTATTTGGGATTTTCCGGCCTTATAAAAACATTTCACAAGAAATTGGATAAAGCAGTTGTTATATAAGTCAAAAAATAACATCTAACCAATAAAATAATATATAATAATACATACTTAATATGATAGTAAATCAATGGATTATTTATTATCAAATATTATCTTTATTTTATCAAATTTTACTTTTCATGCATATTTTAGACTACACATCGATATAAGAAATGATTTTCTTATTTATTACGGAATACATTATAATTTCTTTATATTGATAAATTTTTGTTAGATTTTTTTATTTTATCATTTTTGAGTCATTATATATTTTTCAAAATTTTTTACATAAATTATATGTCTTAGAGATATCATAAAAGATATGGTATTTTAATAAATTTCAGTACTTTTTACTATTTAGTGAAAAATAAATCGCTTTCTCAAAAAATTAAAGAAAATTCAACTTAATAAAATTTTGAAATTCAATTTTAAAAGAAAATTTTTTTAATAAATAAAATTATGAAAAATTAGAGAAATTATTTATTATATTTTCCCACAAAAATATATGAAATTAGCTTTTAGGAAGAAATATTATTTGAAGTATAAAATAACTTCACAAAAAGTTAAGTGATTATTTTCTATGATTTTTTAAATAAATTTACATTGAGTAGGAAATTTATATTTATACCAGAAATTATAAAATCATATTCATTGCCAATAAATTAAAAACTAGGTTATAATATTATTTTAATTATGTATCATACTTCATATAAACTCTGAGTTCCATTTAATGAAATATATTGATGATTTTTTAAAGATAAATATTTTATAAAATCATATGTTGTTACATTATACCCAATTTAATAAATTCCAAACTCAAAATTTGAAGTTTTTCTCCTTAATAAATGGGTTTATATTTAAAAAAACCATGGCTGAAAACCCACATCGTAAACTAGGTTAATAAAATATAGGCTTAAAGAGTGAAAGGAAATTTTGATGTTCATATAGAATAAATAATAACCAGGTTTCTAAATAATTTAACATACGTGGGATGTTAAAACATGTATATAGAAGAAAAACCTAAATCACAAGTACCGATATAGAGTGATAGAGAACATAACCAAGATAAAGTTAACCATTACAAAACTATAAATATATAATGGGTTAAATGACCATTTATTACTCTATAAGAAATGAAACAAAGAAAGGCATTATTTCAATTTCATTTTCCTAATTTATATATATTATTTTACAATCTTTATATAGTTCACGAATAAATAACTTACCTGATTTCTTTCCATATCTTAAGCACAAAATCATCCTTTGGTAATGATTTGATAAATTTCTTCTTAATTTCATAAAAATGGAGATATATATTCGAGATGCTTTTTTACATGTATATCTCTTTTAATGGATCATGAGATACAAAACTAATTCCTTAAGCCACTCAATATATACAAAAAATGGTTATTATAAAAACAAAAAAATCATACTTTAACAATAAAAATTGTTTTTATAGTTCATGATAAATCATACATTAAACTGAAATAATAATAACCAAATAATTATCCATTCCAAAATTAGGAAACCTTAAGACTCCTCTAGAATATTACAAACCATATTGAAAACCCAATATTTATTAGATGCAACGTCCTTCAATGATCAAAATAAAATCAGTTTTAATCACTCATAATGTCTCATTAAAAATATCTATACCTTGTTCATGTATTCAAAAATATACATTAATAATTTACCAAAAGGTCATAATAAAATCAAAAATTATTTTAAAATATAAATAATATATTCTTATTTAAATAAGATCTTATCTTAACCATAAATATTTACATTTTATTTTTTGGATTATCCTTTCATTAATACATGATCATTGGTTGATTTGGAATGTAAAATATGATTTCTGTATTTAGAAATATAGAAATATGTTGGGATATAAAATAAATGATCAAAATCACATAACATTTCACTAAATGATATGATTTTTATAGGGAATATTCAAAAAAAAATCAACATGGAATCCTCTAATTACAGAGTATAGGGTATGTTTTCCTTAACTATCATGATTCACTTCAACTAGTGTAATCGCATAAGGTTTCCCTTTTTTCCTTTTACATTAGAGGTTATTGTGGATTATTGTTTTCATTAGCATTTATATTATGGAATTTATTCAAGTAGTTCCCACACTCATTTAATTAATAACACCAAAGTGTGTATGGATCAGTATGTTGAGATCTCTCTATATTAATTTCATTAACTATCCTATTTATATAAATCCCATATTATTTTCCTCATTGGCCATGATTCCCAGAATTGAAACATTTTTTGGTTATTTTTAGGGATTCACTTTAGTTCCCTATCCCACATTTTTTACCTGTAGTTGGTTTAATTTTTTCTTCAACCCATGTGAAAACCCACTAGTGCTTTGATGAAGATCTATTTTTCTTTTCTGATAACTATGACCCAAAGGGTTTCTAGCATCCATTTCCAATTTCAGTGAAGATTGAAGGACTTCTTTATATATTCCAAAGGACCGTATGGATAATAAAATTTAAATACATGGTTTTAAACCACTATTGATTCAATAAATTTTGATTTCTTAGATAATTAATTAATGAGAACTATTCCTTTAAATTATTCTATAAGTTTCCTCAGAGGTACTATTTGATTGATCATAATTATACTTAAGCTTAAGGAATTCCTTCCACATTTTATATTTATAATACTAGGCAGTTAATTACTTTAAAATATTCCCTCAAACACATGAAATTATTTAGATACCATTTCCTACCCTTTCATCGTATACTTAATAAGATTCCACTAATGATCTGATTAACCTTTAAAATAATAAACAACTAAGAATCATTTTTCATATTATGAGCATTAAATAATGAAAAATATATTTTCCATCACACCAATCCATTTCTCATTAAAATTGTTATAATAAGATCTATAGAATTATGGAGGCCATATTCGCATAAATTAATCAATAAAAATATTCTCCCTCAGTGAATTTAGATGTTCAACAAGATCTATGTTACCACTAATCGCATGTGAGAGTTGAGTGATCATTGTAAAAATATATTGATTCTCACAATTTGAACTATTTTTGTGCTCATGAGGATATTTATTGAATTTTCTTTCACATTTATTGCTCATATGATTCCATTGAGTTCTATCCATCTACTAAAATAAAAAAGAATAGAGTAAGCAACTATAATAATATTAGAAAAACAAAAAAATCCTAAAAAATAATTTATAGGTTGTATAAATCAAGAAACCTTCTTCTATAAAACATTAAGTGTATCAATGTTTATTCAATATAATTACCAAAACATTTGTATGTTATTCTATAATTATACATATCCCTATAATTCCTACTAAAGTCTTCTTAACATAGATTCCAAAGGATAATTAAACCTTGTTATGATACATCTATATGGACCCATACATTTCATACATTGATAATAATTATTAATATATGGACATTCATTATATTTAATTTTGATCAATTCCGACATCATTTAAGTATATTATTTTTTGAAACATGGAAACAAAAAAATGGTTCCTATATGATCAATATCATATCCCAATAATTTCTTCATAGCTAGCCACCTTTTTTACATATCATATCTAAATGAATTCTTCATAACCTTGAAAAAGGGAACATAATAATGGGTGTGTTCAAATTATCATTAATGGTAAAAAATGGATATATCAATAATCCAATAGGAATAACATGAACATATTGGTGTGAGAACATGAGAATAACATTTGAAATCCACATTATACGTATCATATATTATAATATTGAGTCATGAAATAAATCATTATAGTACAAAAGATAGGAATCAATTAATAATTAAATAACATGTGTCATGCGATCTTAACATTTTTATAAGGCATACAATTGTGTCATACAAATAAATATATAAATTTGTGAACATGTATAAATAGAAATGAGTTCTCTCATTATGTTAAAGATATGAAATCAAGACGTCACATAAACATATAGACATGAAAAAAGGTCCACACATGATCATATGTTAATAAAAGCTAGGTTTATGCATAAAATTATCGATATGAAAACCAATTATATGAATAAACATATGGATATGAAAACTAGTAAAATTAATAAAATTAGGAACCTGAAATCATATTCAAACGTAACATATTTACATCTTATGTTTACCATATTTTCCAAATGCATTCGATGTAGATAATTGTTCTACAAATTACATAAATAAAGTCATGCATATATGTTACGAAATACCATAAAACAATCATTATCTCAAAACTCATGAGGAGAAATATATTTCATTAAAATTTTATCAAAGTATAAACTATAGAAATATGGAAAATGATTCATCAAAATCTTGTCATCATAAACATAAAACACTCGGAAAAAGAATAATAATAGTTTCATTAGATAATAACAGAAGTGAAATATAAGTATAATCAAGGGATGTGGTAACAGATTAATAGAGATACTATTGAAATGTAATAAAATCCTTCTTGATGAAAAACAGTTTCAAATTCAAAAATCAATTATGAAAATCTAAATAATTCACATGTAATAATGAAATAATTTTTTAAACATTTCCTTGTAAAATTGTAAATTGATCCTTAAATAATTGAGGTGTCATGATGGTGGGGAATATTTTTCATTCTGTATAATTTTAAAAAACATTCTCTTCATACTTTTGTTAGAAAAGCCACTAAATACTGCATTTGGAAAATGATAAAAAGATTCCTTCCAAACAATTTTGTAAAAATTAAAACATGGGTAATAAAAACATTTTAAAATAATTGGATAATATTAAAAACATTATTTAAAATATTTTTTGAAATCATGGATATGAATGAAAATGTTTTTTACTAAAGAGATAAATGCAGTCATTTTTATTTAAAAAATTATTTTGACATTGTAAATAACTAAATTGAGAGTAAAAAAGGAATAAATATAATGTTAAAAAATAACTAATGGATATAAAAATAAAAGGGATTCATCATAAAAGAATCATATAATTTTCTAAAGAAATCAATTATAAACAATCCTGATTCAAACTGAATCAATACAGAAATCCCTCACATAATGTCTCGCCATTCCTCATTCACATTCGGAGTTTCTATATAATAAATACGTATTAATTTTAAATTTATTAATTTTAATTATTAATATATATCAAACTATTTATTATTTATATATGATATCTTATCACTTTTTAATTATTAATTTGTTAATAAAATTATTATTTTGGGTGATAACTCCTTCGTTTTCCAGGCGTGTTTCAGTTTGGTAGTTTTGATCCTTACACTTTGATCATGGTTTAATTATTTACAAACTCTTAATCATGTTATAAACATAATAAATATTAATTATATAAATATGTATAACCTTTCTTAAAAATTAGAGATAAAATATGAGTTACACCATTTACAGTGATTGTAGGGCATAAATATGCATGAACATTGATTTTATTTTTTGAACAATAAAATGAATGAAAGGTAAATAATAATTCACTATTATAGAATAATTATTATAGAATATATATCATAAATATTCCTAAAATTATCGCTCAATATCATCTAAGAACAATATAAATGGAAAAAACCACATCACTTCATGGAGGTGGTAGTCCACATGTACGCACCGGCAATGTTATCATTTCCCACAAGATTGGTTAATAAGAAGATATATATTATTTTTTCATTAATTAATTATAATTATGTCATATATATTATATATAAAAACTAAAATCATCATAATAAACATCTATAAATAATGGTGATAAAAATGAAATATATCTCTATTTGAAGACGATAAGTCTTATGTACGCATAAATAATACATTCACATATCATCTGATGGAAAAGAGTGAGAATAATTTTGGTTTAATAACTATAATAAAATATAAGAATATTTATGATAACTATGTTATTATATCATGATAAATAACATAGATTAACATTTTTTAAATAATATTTGAAAAGAATGTGTTCATTTAAGGTGATTACCTCTTCTTTCAATTGATTAATTTATATCTACTCTAAAGGGATCTAGGGTTGGTATTTTGGGAATATCCAAACATCATAAATGTATATAGAGATGTTGATAAGCTAAATTGGTAGAGGTTTGTTTATTGATGATGCCTAATGTGGTGTGAATAAGTGAGGAAAGAGGTAACCTTTTATGATTGAGGTGAGTGTCACTTTTGGAATTTCTCAAACGAGTAAATTATAATAAATTAATTATTAATACAAATGGCTCTAAATGACCAAGAAATGGAAAGGGGGAAAATATTTAGAAATTATTTCACATTATTTTTTAAATTTTAATATTTTTATGAGTCTTATAGAAATTTAATAAAATATTATTCTCTTAAAATATCACTATTGCCAATTTACAAACTATTCATTTTACATGACGTAATAGACATAAAGAAATATTATAAATTGAACTAAAATTATTTTAAATAGAAAAATTTGTTATATTATCCAATAAAAATAATAAAACATGATAAATCACTTAATTATGTCAGTTAATAAATTTAAAACCATTTATTATATTTTTATATTATTAGAAGAAATACTACATTAGTGCTGGGTAAGCATTTATGGTAAATAAATAATTAATAAAAATTATAAATAAATTAACATCATGAAAATAATTTCATTAATCAGAAGAATAATATTAATAATCATTAATAATTTATTTTTATCTCTATGTGAACACATATGATATATTTAAAACAAAGATATTGACATTTTGTAATGTTTTCAATTTATAAAATATAAAAGTCATTGTAATTGAAAAGTGTAAATTTGAAAACATATTTTTGAGCCTATGGTGATGATAGTAAAATTAATTTCACTGAATAAAAATTTCACATGTTTTAATCTTGGTTTTTACCCTAATCTTGAGGATTTAACCCCTCAGTAACCCTTTTTAAACAAACAATGTCAACAAGAATTTTTACTCATTGAGAGTATATATAGTTACTATAAATGAATAAAAAGACCTTAAAATGGGCCACAGTTAATATTATAAACTATATTTTATTAATGGAGATGAATCTAATATTTTTAAGAATTTTGTATCATTTAGTAAAATATTATTTATTTTAAAATATCATTACTGTTAGTTTCATAAAGTATACATTACTTTGAATTTAACTACATCAGAAAAGGTAAAATGAAAACCATATATTTTAATAAATTAAAAAATATCATATTAATCATAAAAAGTTAGTTATATGATTAATTATCCCCAATTATAATACCTTTAATATTTTAATATCATTTATTTTACTTTTACATTAATTTAATAATTACCATGTCAGTGTTGTATATTCATTTAAGATATTAATTTAATAACAAAAAACTAAAAATAAGTTACCATTATAAAAATTAGTTTAATATTATAAAATTAACCCTTTATATTAATTAAATATATTTTCTATCTCATTTATATATCATGATAACTTATTTAATATATTATTTTTACTTTTTCGACCATGTACAAGCATTGCACAGACATTTGGATAAGAAACATGTTATATAACTAAAAAATAAATGTATAAACATAAACATAATATAAAATACTTTTAATTTAATAATTTTATTATAAAAGTTGTTATTACATTTCAAATATTATCTTTAGGTTATCAAATTTGTCATTTTCAGCACTGCGCTTGCTATGCGTCATCACTAAAAATGATTTTCTAATATTCGATGGATTAAAATACAATTCAGAATTCATTAAAAATTTATGTAATATATTTTTATTATTTTTTATACCCTATTAATTCAATATGTTTCATTATTTTGTTTATTATTTTTTTATCCTGATGATATCATAAAAGATATAATATTTCAATAAAATTTTATATTTTCACTATTCAATGAAAAATCAATTTTTCCTTAGAAATGTCGTAACTATTCAACCTAATATAATTTTGATATTATAATTTAAAAAATTGTATTAATTTTAATAAAAAAAATTCTAAAAGTTTCAGAAATTATTGGCAATATTCATTTCACAAATAGAAAAAAATCAATTATGACGAAAACAAATTATTTGGGTAAAAAAATTACATTACTACAAATTGATAGATTATTTACTATGTATTTATCAGTACATTTTTATTGTGTATAATATATAAATATATATATCATAAATTATTAAATCTAATTCGTACCCACAAAATTAAAAAAGGGGTTATAATAATATTTTAAGAGTGTATTATGGTTAGTTTAATCTTGGTGTAGCATATAACACGAGATATCAATGAAATTTTTTTAAAGATAAATATTTTCTAAAATATTCGAGTGTTGTAGATAGGGTCGAAGGTCATCATGACCATCAATATATTAATTATAAACCTAAAATAGAATATCATTGAAGAGTTAATACCTAGGGGAAGAGGTTGAATCTTTTAGGGTATATTTATTCATTAAACTAATGGAAACAAAATGAAAACTAATTAATAAAAATGTGGAGAATAGATTCATATGTGACTATAAAGTGATAAATAGGTGGAAATAAAAACACGAATAACTAAGAAACATGATGAAATAATGATGAAATACTATCAAAATATATAAATGATGAAAAAATAACACTAATTTGTTAATATCATTTCTTATTTAACAAAAATATGATTAAATTCAAAACCCTAAATTGGGTTTGATCGCCCTCCCTTACTAGGAGAGTAATAAAAAAAATAACGAATCTTGGAGTTCACCACTCTAAGAGACATTTTATTGCAACTGATTATTTATGTAAAAGTGTTCATAAACAATTTCCCCAACTATTTATTATGTTTTTTAATTTAGAGTAGAAGAAAAATCATTGAAAGAAATTTTGATAATAATTTCCAAAGTTCTTGATTTTTTAAAAAAGAGTAAAAAACGGGTTTAATGATTCCAGAATTGGTCTCACTGATCAATTCTAAAATTTTAATAATAATAATTCAATTAAGTAAAAGAAAATACATATCATATTAGAAATCCCAACAACAAAACATTATTAGGCTAGATTCATTTTAAAAAAATAGTTCTTAAATAGTAAAAATTACAATCGAAATACAGAATAAAAACAGTTGAAAATAGATCTTCTAAAAACATACATTGTAATTTGTATTACGGATTCTATATTCTTCTTCTGTCATTTTGTCTCGTGCTCTTGGTCTGTGAGTTTCTAAGATGTGTTGATTGAGATGTCTTAAATCCCATACTATTTACCCTATCTTCATTTAAAGTCTATCATCTAACTCTGTTTTTCACCAATACCTTCCATCGACTTTAGTTGGTTCCCTTCTTTTCCATCATACATGAGTTCATCTCTGACCTTCTTGTCACATTAATATAACTATTCTAATGAAATTATTCAAGCAGTTAGGTTGAATATGGATATGATTATATCTTATTCTAGAATCTGATCAATCGAAAAATTAAATAACTATTATTAACAATATTATTTATATTATGTAAAAATAAAATTTTGTCTTTGATATAATTAATTAATTGTTATTTATTTATTTGTGTTATTATTTTTATAAAACAATTTAAATAAATAATATCATTAATTATTAATGAAAGTATTAAATGTTGTTAAGTTAATTAATTTATGATAAATTTATTAAAAATTATTACTATTAAATTATTATTTTTATTATTATTATTTTTTAATTTAATTTTATTCATTTTCTTATTTATAATTACTATTTTTATAGTAATAATTATTATTTTTGTGATAATATTTATCATTTTGTTATTGTTTTTATTTTATTTTATATTTAATTTTATTTTTTCCCACCTTATTTCTTCATATCCACACACAGGTGGCTTCTATCTAGAAGCCGAAGAGTCGGTCCAACCCATGAAAAAAGTTCTTATCAACCTCATGATGATGATTCACTGTGGTTTCCTCCTCCTAAAACCTCATCAGCACAAATTCAACCTCATTTTTTTCAGATTCAAGCATCATCAATATTCAAAGTGGTGTCTACTTCCTGAACCACTGTGGTGGCTCAGAAAATATCACATATGTGACTCTTATAAAACAAAAAACTCATACAGTGGTACGTTCATCAGTGTTTTTATATTCCTCCTTAGAATGCACCAAACGATGCTATCTTCGATCATCTTCTTCAATATATCTAGATCTATGAACCAATGAGACTTGTGACCAACAGTGATTTGTGAATTATTTTAGTGGTGTGTTGGGATGAAACTGTAATAGAGGTGTCTTGAATATTGGAAGAAACAATGAGAAAGGATTAAGACTATTTAGGGAGGTGCGGAAATATTTTTCGAGTGGTGTTTCTTAAAACGTTCCACCATGGTGTGTGACTGTAGTTCAATTATGTGGTTGTGACTTGTGGTTTGGGAAGTGGGTTGTCAGGGGGTAGTGGTGAGACATAGCAGAGGGATAGAAGTGAGTATAGAAACCACTAAATACTGGTGATGTCATGGCTTGCAGTGTCTTAGGAAGGTTATATGTCTTGCGGTGTGAAAAGTGAGACATCTCTAGTAAAATGGTAGTGTGAAGAGATATAGTGACTAGAGGCTTGGGTTGTGGCAGTGTCACATGTGGTGGTGTCTTATTTGAAGTATAAGAAAAAGAATTAAGGCTTCTCAAGATTACACTAAAAGCACAAAAATAAAACAGTTAATAAATTACAATAATTAAAATAATTATAAATTCTGAAAAATAAATTTAATAACATGAATCAATTAATGTAACATAAACTAATAAATAAAATCGATATCTATTTAATAAATAAAAAATAGAAATTTAGTTTTTAAAAAACAAAACTTATATTAAAAACTAACTAATGTTATTAAGTATAACTACTCAAACAATTACAAAAAAAATTTTAAATTGATTTAAATTATTAAATTTTAATGAATATTAATTAATTAATGAAATGGAATTAATTAATAATGTTAATTTATTTTAAGAAATACAAAACTAATAAATTTAAGATACAATAATACAACATTAATTATAAAAATGATTAAATATTAAATTTAATTATAAATTTTAAATTTTCAATTTATTAGATAAATTGTGAAAAATTAACTAATTAGATCATTAAAAACATAATAAATATAACTGGAAAAATCTTGCATTTTAAGGCCACATAAAATCCCCCACACTTAATCATTGATTATTCTCAATCAATACCATTATGTATTCACATTTTAAATAGGTAAACATATTTTTATTAATAAGATCAAATTGAAGCATGTCAAATAGTTTAGAATAAGGGGACTAAGAACCCAAACAAATTATTTTTAAATGATATGTTCAAAATAATTCCCATCCAAATCCAATTACTCACTAGGTGATCAAGAGAGATAAGATTAATATACTTCAGAGTATTTCAAGCCTCATATATAATTTTTCTTAAATAATTACTTCAATTCAAATATAATTTCAAAATCTAAGATTGATATCATGTTAAATATCAGTGGAATTAATACCTTAACAAAAACCCACTTTATACATTGACTTTCTCATAGGTCTAAAAACAAAAACATAAAGTATAATTAAATTTGTTTTGAATCACATTATTGATACAATTTAAAAGATTTCATATAAATTGGTTGTCACATTCTTCTTCCATTTTTCCAAATTTCCCACACCTTAATGAACTCATTTTTTAAAACCAGACACTTTATGGATTATTTTAAAAAACAATTACACGAAATTAAACATGTTCTAATATTTGTTAAAATTTTATTATTATATTTTTATATAGGTAATACTCACAAAAACATAGTTACAAGTTTCTCATAGGTTCACCATGGGTTCCTAAATTCTTATTTTACTATAGTTTTAAAATAATTTTTTGAATTTAATTTTAATTGGTTCAATAAGTTGATTTATTTTTATATAATTCAAAATTTAATCCCCTAGAATGATGTTCAAACTTTGAATTTCCAAATTTTAGGATCATAAATCCACAAATATGTATCATATATTTCTATCAAACAAGGTTCCTAGACATAAAAATCATAAAATCACTAAGAAAATTCACTCAGCAATCATTCTTCATAACAATGATCATATTCAAAGCCAATATAAACTACTTGTACGTAATTTTACATACAAAATAATTATTTTTTAAATAAGAAAAAAACCTAAATAATCTCATAATGAAAAAGAAACTAGAAAAGTTGACATGTTTTTTTAAAAAAAATATTAGAGGTCGGGGAATTTTTTATATTTTATTAAATTACATATTATATTGGCATAATTTGATCAGTAGAACACAATTAAAGCCCAATTTTATCACCAATGATGAATTCAGTGGTGGAAGAAAACAATTTACATTTAAAGGTCCCAACCGATTTTCATTACAGCAAAATGATGGCATGTTTAGAGGGTAACATTGTAGTTTAATTAGTGATATTTCTAAAATAAAAATATACTCTTATAACATGTTCACATGAATTATCATTAATGTTAGTGAATAAAATTATTCAATTATGTTCATAATGTCTAATGTAAAACAAGAGCACACATTGAAAAGGTAGTAAGAAATTATGAAAATCACATTCAAATAGATGTTCAATAAAGTAAATATAGATTTACAAGAAACACTAAAAATTAAATCAACAAATTATCATTTGAAAGAAAACAGTTAGTAGTAAATCCCACATACTTTATTTCATAATGATGGTGAATTTAAATTATTGAACTAAGAAATGCATAAAATTTTCAAAAAACACATACATGTAGAAATGTTTTTCCAGCAACATCAAAACACGTATTATATTTTCCACCTATATTAAAATATCATGATAGTAAAAAAAAAGTGATGAAAATTGATGAAATAATAAAAATAAATAACTTCCTTGATAAATGAGTATTTCCTGTGTATTGAATCTTCAACACAAAACTTATTGTGACTTGAAAAATAATGGGAATTCTTCTCCACTACTTCCACCATTAGTATCCTTCAAAAAGATCATAGAATTGGAAGACTAAGAAAAAATCACCAAAAGAAAATTCATTAAAGGTAGAGAAAACAACATTTTATTCAAAAGAAATACTAAAATAAAAATAAAGGAAGAGAACCTTGGATTGACTCTAATATAGCATTGAATTTAATATCTTCGGTTATAATTAATTAAAAATATTATTTCAAACAAAACAAAAACAATTTTATAGAAAAAAACAAATCATTAGTTTCTTTCCATGCATCTCTAGTTTTATTACACCCAGTAAGAATCCCAAAGTATCTAACAAAAATATATGTGTGGTTTTAGTTTCTAAACAAGTAAAATACACATCTTTCGATCCCATTTATTTTTAATTAAAAAATCTATAAAATGAGTTCTATATATTATAAGAAAGCAATAAATTCCCCAATCACTAGAACACAACCCTGGAAGACCCCCTTAATAATGATGAAAAGCATGTAGTTCTATTTTACAGTAGAGATATGATATATATCTAATTTTAGTTTCAATATATAATCAACCCAGTCACAACACTTTTGATGTTTTAGGTGGATATATAAGGCTTCCAAGGATAAATCATAGTTATTCCAACTTACCAGATTAAAATATGATGATATATTTCATATAAATAACTATGAAGACTCATGAGTTCTAATAATTAATTTTAAGCTAATGTTCTTCAATTACACCTCGAAAAGGTATTAGTTTATTTGAAAACAAATCAATTAATATTTTAACATTTATCTTAGTCTGAACATTATGTTCAACAAACATTGTTTCTAGTTCAACATTCGTTGGAGTTTTATGGTTGAAAAAGAAGTAAAAATTTTCATTTCAACCTCTATAAAAACAATATCCATAACCAATTGGTTTCTCTCATAATTGAAAAAGATTTATATGTGTGGGGTATTATTCAAAATCAAATTCACTACACTTATTTTCATCATATTCAATTTTTTTTTAAAATGTTTACCTTTTAAATTCTTCCAAAAATGAATATCAAATTCAGTTTCATGACGGATTTCATCATAAGAGATCTTAAATAAGTTGGTCAATTCATCACTTTTGTCACAAATAAGTTTCATGTTTGATGTTCTCTATTTAAATTTGTGAATTTAAATTTTACAAATTCTGGAAACTAATTTATTTCACTAATTATTATTTTGAAAACTTTGTCATTAAAGGACTGCAAATATGATGGTTTCTCATTCTTGGTCTAGGAGTTCTTATTATCTTCACTTGATATCTCATAAAAAATATTAAACAATATTTTTACCATTATGGAACACTATAAAACCCTTATGAGTATGTTCTGGTCAAGTTTCTCTTTATAATTAAATTAATTAAAGAAACACTATAATATTGTTCTTATATGAAATCCATTATCAAGACCTTCAACCAAATATTTATTAAACCATTTCCATGTATCAAAAAATTCATTTTCATTTTTGTGAAACTAGTAATCAAACACTAAAACTGATTACCTTTTTATTGGTATTTTTGGCATTTTAGAAATTCCAAGATCGAATTTAAATAGTACATATTCACTTTAAAAAAATGTTTCAGAAAATATAATGACTAAAAAATTTAAATAATTAGTTTTTTCAAGTAGTATAAATTTTTCCACTTTTGATCTTTTAAAAATATTCAATATTTTTCATATGTTTTTTTTATTTTCTAACCCTAATATTATTAATTAATTCCTTCCCAGATAATGACACAAAATTTTGATAGGGTTATAGGTATTCACGGCCCTCAAAATAATATTTATAAACCAACAATATAATAAAATTGCAGGGTCGAACCAAAGAGAAGGACGATGAATGTTTTAGGCATTGTTTATTTTCAAAACTAATGAAAAAAATAAGAAAAATCATTAAAAAAATGTGATGAATATATTTATATGGGAGTGTAATGTGTTAAAGTGGTAGAAATAAAAATAAGGATAACCAAGAAATAGGAATATAGAATAAGAAAATACCATCAAAATAGAATCTCAGGGGGAAAATAACAATGACAGGTTGATAAAATTCTTTCTTTTACCTAAATATTATTAAATTAATAGCCTTGAATATCAGTTGGATCAATCTACCTAAAAATAAGTGTAATAATACAAGAAAAATGAATCATAGAGTTTCCCGCTCCAAGAAACATTTCACTACAACTGAGTTTTGGTGTATAATTCATTAGAAACAATTTCTCCAAATATTTCTGATGTTTTTTAATTTAGAGTAGAAGAAAATTAATTTTAAAAGATATATTAAATAAATTAAAAATTTGTTTATTTTTTAAAAAAGTGTGTGAAAACCTTTTTAATGATTCTATAATATATGTCACCAATCAATTCTAAAATGTGAAAATATAAAAATGTGATGAAATAAAAGAAAATACCTAGGACATTAGAAATCACCCAAAGAAAAAATGATTTTCCTAGATTCATATTAAAAAATGATCTAAAAAGTACAAATTATAATCGATATAATGAATGAAAATAGGAGAAGAGTGATCTACCCAAAAATAGATTGCAATCTGGATTATTGATGCTCTATTATACTCATATTGATTTTTCTCCTTATCCTATTTTGCGAGCCTCCATGTTTTTTCAAATGAGATGTCATGAATCCCCTACTACCGCCTCTTTCTTCATTTAATGTTCTCCTTTATACCCTATTTTCACCAAAATCTTCCACCGTCTTCAGTTGGTTTCCTTATTTTTCCATCTTACATGAGTATTCATATTTGACCTTCTGGTCACATTAACAGAAACCTTCTAAAATATTTTTTCAATAAGTTGGGATGAATATGGACGTGATTCAATATTCTTATTGAATCTTCACAATCAAACAATTAAATAACTTTTAATAGAAACATTATATACAATATAGTTAAAATAAAAGTTACTCTTAGTTATAAATTATTTTTTGTTATTTGTTTATTTGTATTAATATTTTTGTAACATTATTTAAAAATATAATCACATTAAATATTATTTAATGAATTTGATGTTATTATGTTAATAAATTATCATAAATTTATTAAAATTATTATTTGTAATTTTATATCCATTTTATTAACTTATTAATTTATAATTATTAGTTTTATAATTATTTTTTATTATTATATTTATTATTTTTTTGTTTATATTTTATTTTTTTAGTTTTATTTTTCTCCCCTTTTTGTTCTTATTAAAACATTAGGGATTGTTATATCGAAGTGGAAGAGTCATATGAATTTCCAACAACAACATTTCTCAACTTCATAATGACCATCCCATGTGTCGTCCACCTCCTTAAACCATGGTTGTGAGACTTTGATGTTTGTTATTCAGCATCCTTCTTCATAACGGTGTACAACTCCTGAAACCATAATAGTGGCTCCACAAATCTCAGGTTGGTGACTCTTCCATAATGGAATCCTCATAGAGTTGCTCTTCATTAGGTGTTCAAACACTCTTCCTCGATGAGACCCCAATGACGATATATTCAACTAGCTTCCTCAATATCTCTAGATCTGTGCAACCTCGAGATTCACAGCCAAGAGTGATTTCCAAAAAACCAAACTTATTATAAAAACTAATTAAATATATTAATCATAAAAATTAAAACAATTAATAAAAAATAATAAATTAAATTTATATATTAAATTTAAAAGAATATAAAAAAATTTATGATGTAAAGAAAATTAATAATGTTAATTTATTTTAAGAAAGAAAAGACTGATAACATTAAGATCTAGAATAACATATTCAATTTTAAAAATGATTAAATATTTCATTTAGCGATAAAATTACAGAGGTGAAACTAATTATCAAAAATTGAAATATTATTTTTTTTAAATCATTTTAAACATAATTAAAATATGTGGAAAATCATGCATTTTAAGTCCACATAATTTGTAAGGGGAGTATCTCAACTCAATCCGTATAGATTAACAAATAGGATTATATAAAATCAAGGTACATATGAGGAAAATGGGATATGTATCTAAACTCAAGGAATATAAAATAATCTGTAACAACTCAGTACTTATAAAATAACTTTTCTTCATTCTGAAATGAAGTAGTAAAATTCATTATGAATGTATAATGAAAATAGTGGTATTTAAATAAATTAAGAAATCTATACTAATATAATAGTCTCCTAACCTATGAGAGTATAAATAATATTTATGTATCTTATAAGTTAAAAAATGAAATATTTATAAAATGGAATAACTAAATTAATTTTTTGAAATTAAAAAATTTTGTGTTTGTATTTTTGTGTCACATAATTTTATATTTACAATATTATAATTTATATAATTATGTCAAATAAAAAATTGTCATTATAAAATAGATTCATAAATTAATATTTATTTTGTATTAAGATTATAAGATAATTTTATAACACCTTAATTAAAATTTTAAAGTCTTATAAAATCAGTAATAATTTTAAAATTTGTATTTTTTGAATAAATCATAATTTTAATAAAAAAAATAAATTTCTCATATTTAGAAAATTATATTCACAAAATAGTGTTTTTTAGAATTATACATATTGATAAATTGTTGGGGTTAATTTTTCAAATTTATCTAAAATAGTTGATATTTTATTAATATTATAATACGGTAATTAACGATTTATATATACATTATAAGATAAATAAACTATTTCATGATTCACCACAAATGTAATAAATATAATCTATAAATTACCTTTATTATTTTAATATATATTTTGATAATTATCATGCTATTCATATTCTTATGCCAAATTAACAGAAAAATGAATAATATATTCCAAAACATCCCTCTCTTCCACTATAAATACCACCCCTCACCACCTGTTATCCTTAGAACTTATTGGATTTTATATTTTTTTAATTTATGCCCAATTACCTTAACAATACACATAAACATTAACAAGACCTACTGGAATCACCAAAAGGTCAAAACCAAGGGCCTTAAGGAGGTTCTCAATGTGTATAACTCAAGAGTTAAAATCCTCTTTCATTTTCTTATATTTTCCATTTAATTTGTTTTCTATTCATATTATTTATTATCCTGGCTTATACAAGATTCATGAAAACTTTAGTATCATATATATACTATAATTATACTATTTTTATGAAAAAATTCATCATTAATCTACTTATCCTCTCACTTTTATTATAAAAATAAATATATTGTCCTTGATGTGTGATTTAACAACATCATGGACAATACACTTTCATTTTCCATTATTGACATCAAGGTAGGTAATAAAACCATTATTATTTTTAAATAAGACATTATTATACATATTAGAAGTTATATAATTTTCTATAACCAATATAAAAACATGATATTAAATAATGTGATATGAGTTTGTGATGGTTGTAAAAACTACCAAAATAATTTAAATCAATTTAATTAATGTTTTATTTAATTAATCATAAAAATATCAAAAAAATTGATATATGGTATCATTTAAATTTATACATACATATTACTATAATTTCATTCTACTTCTAGAATTTTTCATCTATTAGACAACAAAATCCATTATGAACCAACAATGGAAACCATTAAATAATTGCACCTGAAACGATGAAAATGAAAAAAAAATATCTCTAAATGATTGAAAATATGTTATAAAAATATCATTAAACAAATTATAAATAATAATTTCGTAATTTAATATACTTATAACACACTTTATACTATTATACAATATTTTTGAACGTCTTTTAATTATAGCGAACCCAAGGTAAGAGAATTTTCTTTAAAAATACCATTTTAATTTATATTTGTATAAAATTCATACAAAATGTTTTTATGGTGTAAGTATTCTTGTTTTATGATTAATTTATATTTATTTGTAAATTGTTTATGATATAGGTTTTGACTTATATCCCCCTACAATGCATTAGGTATGTTTATATTCGAGGTTGACTCTATGGTTATGCTAAGTGTAACTAGGATGGTTACACCATAATGTAGCGGTGATGGTTACATCATAAGTTAGATACGAGGGATACATTATAAGGTAGCTGTGAGGGTTATAAATCATATGGTATCTGCTATGGTTACAGCCTTTTGTATAATATTCCCCAAGAACCCTATTTGGTTTTATTTATGGTTTCTATGTTTTATGGAAATCTCATTTTTTTCACAAAGTAACTATATGATACTTTCTGGGTGAGAATTTTGTCTATGTTAAAATGATTTCATAAGTTTATAAGGATTCATGGAAAAAAGTTTATTCTCTATCTTTATATTTCTTTTACTGATCATTTTATATGCATCACATTTTTTTAAAAAAATCACAAGGTTATAAGGATGAATAAAAGAAACCAATCCATGATAAATGTTGTGATAATTTATTGAAAATAATTAATTTTATATTAAAAACATTTTAATTATGAAAAAATGGATAATGTCTTAGTGGTATCCACTTGGTATGATAGTGGGGTTTCATGTATGAGTTATTACCTAAATCTATAAAACAGTAATACTAAATGATCAATGCATATGTAATAAGTTTATTCTAGTTGAATTATCTAGATTATATAATGTTTAAGTTCGAGTACTTATAGGTGGTCTTAGAGAATGATTTAGATAACTTTACTAGTTGAGATGATTTAAAAATAATACCATTTTTTCATTATGGTTAATTTGAAATAATATATCATTTTACGATCACCATGTTGCTTAATATAATATATGTATGTCCATAATGGTTTTTGTCAAATGAATTAGGTAAATAGAAGTAGGAAGACACTGAGAGGATGCCATATTTCTTAATCCAAAACCAAAAATAATGGGGATTGAAACTGTGTAGTTTGTGATAGTGATATCTTTGTTTACATATTCTATAAATGGTCATGGAATCCATGAATGTGAACAAATAGATCTACCATAATGGAAATATGAAAATAGAGGAACATTTTATGAGGTATCACCATCCTTAGTATAGGTGATCTTCTTGGTGGGTAGTGGCTGAAAGTTGGATTAAAACCTTTGAAAATATATTAAATTTCATGAGGTGTTCAATCAATAAAAATTTTAGTCATTTCATTTATATTTTATATGTTGAATCTTACCAGTGGTGGTCAATGGTCATGAATATCAGAGATAGAGTTGAGATCAATTCCTTGGAAATAGATGAATTTAACAATCCTTTACTTCAAAAATATTTTTACTAAGATGGTTTAAATTCGGATGGAAATTAATTTTCTTGAATTGAAACAAAATGAGGAATATTCAATGGCCGTGTATGAAGAAAAATTCACTCGATTGAAAAAATTATGCTCTAAATATTATTTGCGATCTTGATAATAAAATCATTTATTTCACTAATGATTAAAGTCATGATATAAAATGGATTTTGAATACTTTGTTTCATAAGTTATGAGAAACCTATTTAATGTGTTGAGAGGGTAGAAATGGAGTTTGTCGTTGACATAATTTACTTTGAAAACAAGAAGAATAAGTGGCTCGAATGGAATGAAATGGGTAACAGTCAATCCCAGAAATCATTAGGTAAGAAAATTCAGTTTATAGTTTGTGGGACATGTGGTAAAATTCATCTTGGGTAATACCTTAATAAATATTGGAAATGATTCTGATGTCGTATGCTTGAACATATGTCCCTCGATTGCAATTAAAATCATCTTAAATATAATTATAATAAAAAAAATTAAAGTGTTTTAAATGTGGTGAGATGTGGAATTTTGAAAGTACCTTCCCAATAAATATTATGAATTGTAAAAACCTATCATATTAAGATTAAAAAGGTGAAATGAAATACTTTGTTACTACTCTGGTAGATGATGGGCCATCCAATTAAGTGATATTTGGTACTTTGTTTATTTACATAGATTTTTCTAATGTCCTGTTTAATACAGGGTCTAAAAATCCTTGGATTCTAACTAATTATCTGGTAAATTAGATATTTCACTTCTATAAATGAAATAAATTCATATGGTTAAAAAACTATGGGAAGATATTATGTCAAAATTTAATTTTAAGAATTTTCATATTTTTGATTATGGAAAAAAATTAGCTAAAAACCACGTTGTTTTACCCCTAATATAGTTTGATGTTATTCTTAGTAAATATTTTCTATATTTTTAACATTTTAGGATTGATTGAAGAGACAAAGAATTTTTTTTAGGAATTTTTTTAGATTTTATTTAATAAGCATCCTATATAGTTTATAACATGTTATAAAGGTGAGAAACTATGAAAACATGAAAAGAAAAGTTATCTTTTACATATTTTTGAAAAAAATAACTATTTAGAATTATGATATTATAGCGGTAAAAGAATACCTGAATATTTTTTATGATGAGTTTACTTGTGTAATACATGATAATGAGTTTTCATTTACTGTTGAATTAATTTCTAATGCTAAGCAAATTTATAAACCACTTATCAAATGGATCATGTTGAAAATATGGAATTGAAAATGCGGTTGAGGGAGTTTCCGGATAAATGATTCTTTCTTCTTAGCACTGCACCATTCAGTTCTACCATTTTGTTCGCATAAAATAAATTTGATTCCCTGTGACATTTCATTGATTATGAAGAATTGAGAAACATTACTATTAAGAATACGTATCCATTGACTCATACTGATGGCTTGTTTGATTAGAATCAGGGATCACAATATTTTTCCAAGATTGAAATGTGATCTGAGTACCACCATTTTAAGGTGAAGGAGGATGAAATTAAAAAACACGATTCCATACTAGAAATAGGCATTATGTGTTTTTTGTTATGCCCTTTTGTTCGACAAATTTTCCTCATGTATTTATGGATCTTATAAATAAAATATTTTTTGAATATTTGGATAATCTTGTTTTTTTTATTGTTAAAAATTAGTGTTTTAAAAATTATGAAGATTATAAAAATAATTTATGGATTGTATTGAAAATTATCAAAGAAAATAAGTTATATAGAGAACTTATCAAATTTGATTTTTGGTTGTAGTATATTTTTTTTGTTTAAAATTTTAAATAAATATAGAATAACTGTTGATCCCCCCAAAATAAAAGTGGATGTTGAATGGACAAGAAATTAATATTTGAAAGATATTAATAGATTTAATGTATTAGAACCATATTAGAGATAGTTTGTTAATAACTTGACATGGTTATATAGACCTCTAACATTTTTAACATGAAAATGGGGTACATTTTTTTGAATAGAAGACTATGATGGTTATTTTCAGAAACTGAAAAAAAAACGATCGGTGACTGGTTTAGTTTTGTTCCTACCTTCGAGAAATGGTGATTGTGTCATCTATAATGATTCTTTAATGAAGGTACTTGGTTGTGCTCTGATGCAGAATGACCAGCTAATTTCTAATTCATCAAGACAACCAGAACCTCATGAGTAAAATTATAACACAAATGACATGGAATTAGTAGGAGTGGTTTAAAATTGATAAATTTATAGATATAATTTAAATGGATCCAAATTTGAAATATATACTGACCATAATAGTTTTATGTATATATTCAATCAGATATAATTGAAAATTATACAGGGAAGATGGCATGAACTAATAAAGTATTATGATTTCATAATCAATTTGAATTTTAGAAAATAAAAAAAGTGATGTATACCATGAGTCAAAAACTCCATGCATCATTAACAATATTAAATTTAGAAAACAACCCATTGATTACTGATTTGATAAATTTTGACTTGGAAGTTGTTGTTGTAGGAAATTCATCTATTTTGTTTCAGGTGTAAGTGCAGTTATCTCTCAAATAAAATTAAGAAGGCATAAAAGAAAGACTGCAAGTTAAAAAACTATAGAATTTGTTATGAAAAGAAAACTACCTAGATTTATTGTTGATAAATATTGTTTCTTGATATTGGGATTATATTATTTGTTCTTTGTAATATATATTTTATGAAATAATTATAATGTTAAGCTCATAGTTCTCCATTTTTAGTTCATCATGGAAGCACTAAGATGTACAATGACCATAGGGAATATTATTTTATAGTATGGAATGAAATGATACATTGTTTATTTTACCATTAAATGTTTGACATGTCAACAGGTTAAAGAAGAGTGAAAAATACAAAAGGGAATGCTTCAACCATTGTGAGTGCCATCATGGAAATGAGAAAATATATTATTAAACTTTTTTGGTGAGACTGCCAAAGAAATCTTGAGGTAACTATGTGATTTTCAATATTGTTGATCACCTGACTAAACTAGTTCATTTTATTCCTATTTGAGAAAAAATTTATTTAGATCCACATTCCTGATTTCACCTCAATGATATTGTCATGTTACATGGAGTTCCTCTCTCCGTTGTATCTAACAATGATCCCAGGTTCAATTCTAACTTTTTTAAAGGATTTCAGATAACAATGGAAATAGAATTAAATCTCTGCACAACCTTTCATCTTCAATATTACTAAGAATCAGAGTGAACTATTTATACATTAGAGGATATTGTTTATGATTTTTTAGTGGACTTCTAGGAATTTTGGGATCAATATATTTATTTAGTGGAGTTTTCTAGTAATAACATTTTTCATCACAATATACAAATGAAACCTTTTAAGCCATTATATGAAATGAAATGTCAAACTATATCATTTTGAGATTAAATCAAGGAATGGAATTTTAATATACTATAATTAGTAGTTGAATAATCTGAAAAAGCGATAATGATCCAGCAATACATGAGGACAACTCAGGGTAGGTAGAAAAGTTATGCAGATAATTGGATATAATATTTTTTTTTGATGTAGGTGGTCATATTTCTCTTAAAATCTCACCTTTTAAAAGTGTTTAATTTTTTTTTAAAAAAGGAAAGCTATGTCAACATGTCATTGGAACTTATGAGATCCTAGATATAGTTAGACTAGTTTCATACTGATTATCTTTTCCTCTAAGTTCATCTCAGGAACATAATGTTTCTATTATTTCAATTTTGTTAATGTAAGTTCTAGATTCATCACAAGTTTTGAGATGAGACGTAGTATAGATGGAATAAAATCACTCTTACTAAAAGAAACCTATTCATATTATTGATCATAGAGAGAAATTATTATGGAATATTGTAATCCACTAAATTATTGTTTTGTGTAGAAACCACGTGGTGGAAGAGGAAACATGGGAATCTAAAAATGCTATCAGGTAAAGTTATCCTCACTTATTTAGTAGGTCAGTAAAAATTATAAGGATAAAATTTCTATAATGTGTGTAGATTGTAACAACCAAAGTTATTTTCATTCTAAAACTAAATAGTAAAATTCATTATAAATATATAATGAAATGTGTGGTATTTATAGAAAATAAGGAATTTATACTAACAGAATAGTAAACTCGTCAATGAGAGTATAAATAAATTTTATATATCTTATAAGTGAAAATTGATATATTTATATCTTATAATTAGTAAATAATGGTTTTGAAAATAACAATTTTAGTGTTGATATTTTTTTGTGACACAAAATTTTATATTTGAAATTTTATAATAAATATAGTGATTTAAATAATATTTATCAATATAATGTAGATTAATAAATTAATATTTTTTCCTAAATATTATAATATAGTTTTATGAGAACTTAATTAAATTTTCAAAGAGTTATAAAATCTGTTATAATTTTAAAATTAGCATTTTTCGAAAAAAAATGATTTTAAGTAAAATTAAAAACTCTAGTATATAGAAAATTATTTTCAAAAAATTGAGTTCATTTTTAAATTATAAACATCAAAAAATAGTTGGTTGTTTTTTTGGGATTTTTATAAAATAGTTGAATTTTTTATGAATAGTGAAAAAAGATAATTAATGGTATATATACATTATATGTTAAATACTCTATTTCTTGAGTCATTTCTGATTTCATCACTATAATCTCAAATTTTCCTTCATTATTTCAAAATATTTATTGATAATTCCCAAACTATTCATAATATTGATCCAAAATAACAAACTAATGAATAAAATAATCTAAAAAACACCCCTCTCCTCCACTATAAATACTACCCCTCACCACCTATTTTCTATAGACCTCAAAGCATTTTAGATTTTTTAATTATTCCCCAATTCCATTACCAAGTCTCTTCACAACGTCTAATACCTTCAGGTATCATTAAGATTTAAAAAAAAGGGCCTTGTAAAGGTTCTTAATGAGAAGAATTCAAGAGGTAAAATCCTCATTAATTTTATTTTATTTTGTTTTCTCTTTTTATTCTTAGTCCACCCCTTATCCATGTGTAATTAAAACTCAAGTATCTTATATAGACTATATTTCTATCATTTCTTTATGGATAATTTCATCATCAATATCCTTATCATACCTATTTTATTCTAAAAACGAGAACATCATTCGTGATGTGTGAATTGACCGCCATCATGGACAATATACTTTCATTTTACATTACCGCGTTCAAGGATGGTCATAAAACAATTATTATGGTTATATAATATTTTATTATACATATTACAAGTTATATATTGTTCTGAAACCAATATATAGAATTGATATAATATAAATTTTTACGAGTGTGTGATGGTTATAGAAACCCCAAAATAAATTGAATCATTTTCATTAATTTTTAATCAAATGAATCATCCTCATGTTAGAAAAAATAATAATATATGGTATAATTTAAAATTAAGCATACATGTTAACACCATTTTATTTCATTTATGGATTTTTTCATCAATTCCACAAGAAAATCCATTATGAAGAAACCCTAAAAACCATGACATAAATGCACAAAAAATAATGAAAATAACAAAATATTATTAATAAATATGAGGAAATATTTTATATAAGGATCATATAAGGTATTAAAAATATTAATATAGTTATTTAATATAAGAATAATAGTCTTTAATAAATTATATATATATATTTTAAAATCATTTTAATTAAGACATCTCAAGGTAAGGTACTTTTGTTGATAAATCCAATTTTAATTTCTATTTTTAAAAAATTCAAAAGGAATGTTTTTTATGATGAAATTAATCATGTTTTATGATTATTTAATAATTATTTTTAATTAATTATTATGAAGAGTTGGACCCATATCACCCACCAATTCATTGGGTATGTTTGTGTTGGAGGTCGACCGTACGGTTACTTCAAGTGTAACTCTAATGGTTACACCATAAGGTAGACACAAGGGTCACATTATAATGTATTCATGAGGGATAAATTGTATGGTAGTAATGATGGTTTCAAATCACATGGTAGAATAAAGGGTTAAAATATAAAGTAATTAATCCCTTGAAGTTACTTATCTGGTTTTATTTATATTTTATCTATTTTGTGAAAATATCATGTTTTATGAAAGTAACAATATGATAATATATGGTTTAGAAGTACGTATTTCTTAAAAAAAATTCCTATTTTTATAGGTATTCATATATTAATGGTTTCTCTCTTTATTTTTGTGTCCGTTACTGATATTTTTTCACTCATACTAAGTTTTGAAATGTTTTTCAAAGGGTTTTAAGGATGGATAAGAGAAAAAAAGGCAACCTGAATGTTGAAAAGATTTTTTTGAGAGAAATTCATGTCATATTAAATGTTTTTTATAATGAAAAAAATAAATTCTATATTGTATTATCCACTTTGTATTATTAGTGGTTGTCATTTATGAGTTATGACCTAATTATCCAAAACTAATAGTCAAAAATATCTTTGGGAATGTAATAATTGTATTCAAGTAAAATTAACTAGACATTGTAATGTTTAAGTCCCGATCCTTATTGAAACTAATAATAATACCTTGAATCAAGGTATAACTATTTTGTGGGATGGTGTTGTATATTTTTTAACCTAATGTCGATGTGAACCAACTAAAAAATTGTATAGTGTGACTCTAAACTTTTGATCAGGGCCTGTGGTAGAGGTGAAGGGTTTGAGACACCTCCTGGTATAAAACGATGGGATTCCCACATAATGAGGTTCATGTATCACATATTTAAAGGATCTTCCATTAATGAGGACTATATTGAGGGATCGATGATGGAGGAATGTAGAGGAGAATATGTAAAGAAGTTCCAAATAGAAGAATCTATGAATTAGATTCCATGAAGGGGATGACATAACGAAAATAGGAAAGAGATATTAGGATGAAGTTCACATAGAGAAATAATGAAGGAGTTCTGGTAAGGTTACACATCATATGAAATTCACAAGATCTCAAAATGAGGTGGTATAAACATGCTTCCTTTCTGAAGGAATTCTCTTATAAACTATTCAATCTCAAGAGGACTACCTAAAGAGTCTCTCAAAGTCTCTCATTTCTGTTGAAATGTTAATTATAATGTTAATGTTTTTATGAGGTATTAATAGGTAATGTTAGATTACCACTTCCCAGAATGTGTAGATATTTATGAAGTATATATTGATGTATGAATCTTATATAAAAACTGTGAATGACATTAGTTGTCAATAAAACTATGTGATTATGAAGGAATATCATAATCATGAAGGAGTGTTGCCATAATACTATAAACAAATTCTATTTACGAATATATCATGATACCGTGAATCATTTCCATTAGTATTTATCAAACTAGTTTGACCAAAAATGAATTGAACTATATGTAAAAGAAGAATGTAGTTTGTAAAAGAATTAATGATCTCATTTCAATCAACTACCAACCAAAATGGAACTATACATTCCAGGAATAATGTATGTGGTCCGCAAAAGAATCTAATAATTTTTCACATCCGACCATCAGCTGTGAGGAAAGTGAACAAATTATTTTATTTTATTGATTTAACTTCTAGATGAAATGAAGATAAACATAAAATGAAAATATATTTTGACCTATAAGTCTTATTTACCTCTATGATCAATCAAATCCAAGACTATAAGAAAAAATACACCATTCGATATAGTGTTATTCCGTATATGCTTTTTTTAAATGGTTAAATAGTTCCTAGAAGACCTAGGAAATGAATTTTAATACTTAAAAACCTTTTTCATTAGAAATATGTGAAATCTATGAGCCAATATATAAAAGTATCTTTTTATTTTATTTAAAAAAAACTTTTTTTTGTTTAGTGGTAATTGAGCCAAACAGAAGCATACAAATTCAAAATTATATATTAAACCACACCTGTCATACCTACCTCGATCCACGACTACCTCTATCATGTACATTGGAATAAATATTGAATCGTGATCCACCACTATTTTATATTTCATTGTTCTTCAGTGAGTAACCACCAGAGAACATCCCACCACCGATTGAAATCACCATCACAAAACACCTTCCATAATGCCAAAAATCATCTTCACTCACCATCGTAGTCAAATCCAGTGGCCCAACATTGATAGAACATACATATCATATAAAACAATGTCACTTGAAAAACCATGAGGAACATCATCAATCAATCACCAGTAGAGACGAATGTTGGGGAAAATAAAAAGGTATAGAGAGAATGATGGTGATCCTTCTTGAACCACGATGAACACTCGAGATCATATCCTAGAGATTCCTAAAAAACCACTCTAGACCAAATGGGATAGGATCGTTGGAAAGAAAATTCATGGTCATATTAGAAGTATTCAGGACCTCCACAAAGATCCACTACTGCACCAAGAAGACAAACTAAACTATGAATCTTAACACAAGAACCCATGATTCATCTCATATATCAAACAAAAAATTATGACACCCGCATCAGGAATTAAATCCAGTATAAGAAGATATTTTTGAAACATATATGATTTATCCAACTGCACATCTCAAATCATTCATGAATCTACCACCGTAGACTAACTAATAGAGAAAACAATTCACCAGTATCTTGAATAGCGAGAACCATACATGTAATCAACAGAGAGGTGTATCCATGACTAAGCCACCAAACCCACCAACAAAACCATCCCAATGTTAATACCACACCTATAATAATAAAAACAGAGAAACCCACCCATGAAGAAATCGACAACATAGGAGGATAGTGGAAGGAAGGAGGAATGGGGGCTACAATGCTGGAGAAGGGGCACACCGACTACCCCTCACCGAGGCCACAATGAAGAAACCCTAGCGGAGTTTGTAGAAGGAGAGTAGTCACTCAGAGGCTCCCACAAGAGATATCCATGGGAAACTCTGAGATAAAGGTTCTCATTAGTATTTCATTGAACTAGAAAATTATTTTGAGGAATAAATATCCAATTTTGTATGAGAAATAATGTGTCACCTGGAGTTCCCATTTTATTCCTTAGGTTTTGAGAAACATATATACTAAAACATGAATTGTTTTTTTTTCTAATTATGGGTAAAATCATGGGTATTTCAACAAATTGTTTCACACTAATTTTTTAGTGATAAAAAATACATGTTATATAAATCTGTTATACTAAAATATTTTAGGTATAATACCGGCCCTTATATTATATATATTTTAGGGTATAGGATTATTATGATAAATTTACGCTTATGCAACTAGTTATAGTCATTTTTTTAAGGGGAAGTGTTTTTAAGATCACATGAATTAAAAAAAGTTATTATTATGCTCGAGAACCTGGTTAGGGAATTATAATGTTGTATAAAAGAATTAGTCTAGTTGAGACTATGTCATTTAGTGGTGAAAATATAATTTTGAATCTTTGGTGGTAGACTAAGAGCATGTTGGGCTAGTATACTTTAGTTAAATCCCATTCTATTAGGGTATGCCAAATGTTTTGGATTAGGAACTCTAAATGGAGTGACGTGTTGAGCTGAGAATCTAAATATTGGATAAATGAGGCTTAGGATGAGTCATAATGCCTAACTAGGAGAATGTATCATTATTCATACATCATGTTAGTTTTAAAACTAATTCTATACAATTAGATGTTGTTCCTTTTAGTGTATTATATAATCCCTTAATTTTATCCTTAAAAATATTTATACAAGAGTATGAGGAATCTTAAGGGTTTTCAAAAGGCCTGATAGGAGTATAAAATATGTTTCTAAAAGGCTATAATGCCACTAAATAACTGGTTGTAAACCATTTTCTAGGTGGTATCCTCCAAGAAGATTTTTATAAATACAAGAGGTACCTAACTAACTGGTGAAACCCCATAGAAAACTGGTGGGTGAAGTTTTTATTTATAATAGATAATTTTATATTTTATCCACATTTTTATTAATATGTATGAATTTATTCTTCCATCCCAATTGACAATTTCCCCCCCAAATGATAAGTCCCTTCATCCCATAGTTTTCATTGAAAATACCCTGTAATCAATAGTTCCTTGATTTTTTGGATAGTGTGATCAAAGTCCCAATGTGATAAATGATGATATTTGAATGATTTTACCTAGTTTTATGGTTTTCCATGTTAATCTATCAGTTACTTTACTTTTGATTATTCTAAGAGAAACACATAATCAATACTACACATGTGGCTCTTCAAAGGCTTAATGTAAGTCATCTCAATGTTTCTCCAACAGTATCACTCCTTCCCCTTGGTTCATATATTATGTATCATGCATATTTTCCATAAATGGCCCCAAAATTAAAAAATTTGTTTAAAATTTGGGGTTTACAATATAAAAGACCATTTTCAAATTATTTAAAACTACTAGTGCGATGATAAAAATGTAACATCTTATCCACTTAAATAATTAAGGAAATATTTTAAAACAGTAAATTAAACATGTTACATTTTGTATAAATTTTGATACCTAGAATACACTTAATGTGGTGGTTCGTGATACTAGAATACAATAGATATGTTTTGTATTGTGATATCTAATAATAAAACTGAAATGATTTCCTGAGATACAAGAATTTTCATAACATGTGATTGTTTTTTATAACTAATGATACACTAAATGTGGTGGTTTGTGATACTAGAATAAACCAGACATGTGGTGGTTTCTTATAACAGATAATACAACTTCTGTGATTCTTTTTGAAATTTAAATACACATGAAATGTGGTGGTATATGATGTATTTGGAGTTTTTGGGTTTGAAGGTCTTTGAGATTCCCAGAGACTTACAACACTAGCCAAAGTTGGTTGGAATGACCACGAGTTTAACTATGAAGTCCAGGCTTTGATATTTATTTATTTTATTTTTTTTCTTTCAAGTATAAAATATTGGTATTTAGTACACATTATATTCACCTTTTATTAACTAGATTTATTTATTGATATCTTTTGTGGTGTCTTAAGGAGTGCTACTCACAGCCTATAGGAGTCATTATTTGGAACCATAGAATACATCAATGTTATTGGATCAGATTAGGGAAAAACAATATGAAGGATTGTTGATTACTTATGGGATAGATATTGGAGATGGTAGTGAGGATAGGGAATGAATAATATTGAGTCTGTTTGTCCACGTTTTAGGTTTTGTCTTATTAGATTACTTTTAAACATGATATATATGATGTACCTCGTTTATGAATTTTTATATGTATGTTGAATCATCATGGTCACTATTTGGGTTATGTTTGGTTCTTGTATTAAGTATTATTATCAATTTATTCAATTACTTTATGTATGTTACTCTATTTATTTACTTTTTTTCACTATATCACTGAGTGTATAGCCTTCCCATGCAATTATAAAGACCCTCACTATTGGTTGAAATCCACTTCCATTCGGGGCGGTGCACTTGAGGCATGTGGCTACAACCGATCGAGGAACTGTATAGAGGAATAGGGATTACAATATGGAATTAAATCATTTTATTTTTATTATGGATTGGGATGGTTGATAAGACACTAGTAATGTATTGAGTCTTATTAACTTGTTTTCTATTGGGTGTAGCTAGCCAATGTATGGGTAAAAATAAATGCTTCCATTATTGGGATTGTGATTATTTTCATCCAATAGATGATGTATTTCCACTTCATGTGGTTCACATGTTTTTAGTTATTATTGATCCTTTAGGGGTTCATATATTATTTTCGTAAATCAAGTGAGTGTAGATTTCTATTCATGAATCTTGTAGGTTTGTAGCTTTTCCTGAAATTAGATGTTGTCAGTGATATGGGTTGTATATATGGATATGCAAATTCCCATTGATAACATGGGGGTTGATAATTAGAGGTGTAAAAAACATTTATATGGTGTTTTATAATAAAAATATATGGTGGAATATTACATGGACAACTCCCTATGCAGATTTTTTTAAATATATGTCAGAAAAAATGATTTTGATATGATGAAATTGGTCAATTAAAATTCTATTAAGCATCATGTATGGTATTTTACCCATATATTTTTAATGAATCACTATCTAAAAATGATTTGAAAATTTTGGATTTGAAATATCTGAAAAATAAATGATTAAGATTAATGGAAATTAGAAGATTAAATGATTAAAGAGATAATTAAAATTCGAGGATTAATGAAAAATCTATATTACATGTTCTTGATTATTAGATGAGACTTGATAGAGTGACTGGTTTTATGGATTAAATGTTTTTATTATATAGCGTTTTGAGATATTTAATATACCCTATTTTGATTTTCTTTTATTATTTTTTTAGTATGTTGTTTTTATGTTTTTGCATTACCATTATGGTGATGCACTGCCCTGGAAGGCATGGTTTCTACATCAAGAGGGTGAGGGTGAGTATTCCCCCGGGAAGGTAGACCAGAGCCTCCTGTGTAGGGTCTAACAATGGAGGGAATTTTGTGAGAGGGTATTATTTAGTTGGTTAAATTTATTGAGAGAGACGATCCTCAAGAAAAACCTTCTATATTTGATCTTAAAAACTAGTTTAAATGGTATCACCAACCATTTTTTATGCGAGAGGGTGGTCCATCGGTAGAAGGTCAGTGGGATGAATCTATACATACAAATCTGGATCATATAGAGACACCCTATAAAATAGGGTAAATTTTTTTGGTATATATGTTGTAATAGAAATATCATACTTTGAAGGAGGTCCTTGTTCAAAATGATTAGTATGTGGGGTTGAATTGGACGGACATACAGAGCTACTATTTTACCCAATTCATTATCAATACCTCAAATTCTGATAGAGATCAAGTTTTCCTATATTAAACATATGGGGGAAATTAATATCAAGTATTATTCGTATCGGTTTATGAAATTATGGTGTTTCTCTCTTATCTTTTCTGGTGATGAGGCCACTATGGAAAATATCTTCGAGGGGGCCTATTTTAGGACATAAATGTGTAGGTGAATGTGTTTTTTCAAAACTTGTTTTTAAGGATAGATAATCCGGAAGTATGGAAGGATAAAAACAGTAATGGGGGCTATATTGTGAGGTATGTTTCACCTCTAGGTTTTAGTAGTGGTAGATCATCTAAAAGTAGGAAATGTTATGCAGATTACTCACCAGAAGGGTGGTAGTAAGTAGAGGTATAGTAGTGTTTCTTCCATCCCCCTGGGTAAGTAGTGAAGTATTTATTTTTTAGTGTAGAACTCCATGAAATAACATGATTCAGTGTACTCGAATTACTATGGAGTTCCATCAGTTCAGAAAGGTGGGTTATATACACTATTTTTTATAAAGGGATAACAAGTGACCAATGATAGATACATTGGATCAAAACCTAGGTTAAGAATAATTAATACTACATCCCAGCATATTAGAAATTCGGATTTCACTAGGAATATAGCTTGGGGTGGTGGATATGGGGCCCATGTTTTGAGAAAAAACAACTACTGAGGAATGTGACATAGGGAAGTCCAACAGGACCATAGGGTCGTTGTATAAAGAAACAACATATCATGGATCCTATACAAATGAGTAGGAATTATGACCATATTCTGTTTGGGGTATGATTTAAGTAGTCTAACATTTAATTATATTTAATTTGATATAGGAACTTTATTTTCTTATTTCTCAATAGAATTTGTTAGAAGGTTGGGGTTTTCCCATAGAGTACCTATATGGAGTACTATAAATCAACACACCTTTGGGTATGAAGTATGTGGGAATCTATAAGTGTTCATGTTGTGACTTGGTGATTTCCACTATTTGATTACATTATACTTTTTTTATTATGTTGATGGGTGGTTTTAACATGATTCTTGGGATGGTATGGATTTTTCACTATTAGGTAAACCTTAAAGGTTCGCTCTGATGTGTACCATTCCCCTCTCTCAGGGGTGAAACATTCATGTATATCAATTAGTGGGATATATGTGCTGGTTGGGTGCATCTATACCTCCAGTATCTTAGTGGTATTACTACTCAATTGGAATTTTTTCATAATGAGGTAGGTTTTTTAATGGACAGAAATGTGCCCATAAGGGCCACTAAGCTAGTGTTTCCTCCCTGCCACCACCTTCCACCTCGTGGTGGTTCGACTGAATCTCCTATCTGTTGCCTCAGTCTGGTGGCTCATGGAATGTGGTGTCTCTCCTTTGGCGGCATCATAGACTCCGTGGTCTCGTTCCTCTCAGAGAATCTCTGTGGTTGCTAGATTGATTTCTCTCGGCAGCGCGGTGAGTTCGAGTTTCTGTTTTTGCGGTGAGGGTTGCGCTTTCTGTCTGAATCGGCTGGGGGGTGTTGGGTAGATCTGGTCTCCGTTTTCAGTTTTGAAGGTGGCGACGAGATTTTCCAGGCTAGTGGAGGGTCTTCCTCTTCTTCCCTTGCAGGTTCTTCTTCAACGGTCCTTACGGTTCAGGGTTTTGTGCTTTATGCTTTGATGTTCAAAATTCGCGAGGTTTTTGTGCGGCGTCGTCATCGTTGGAGGTTCCATGCTCGAACATCCCACATCCCGTGCATGGTTCTATCTCCGATGAGACTTTTTTCATCAATAGTCTGCATCCGGTTGGGGTTTGGTTGAAGGTGGGGCTCCGACATTGATTTTGGTGACTGGTGAATGTTCTGGTGCCTGATTCTGGCCATGATTCTGCTCACGTTTGTTTTTGAATTTTTTGAAGACTTTGGTTGTTCTGGTTGATGCGGTCTACATATTTTGTTATGGTTGGTCTTCTTGGATGATTGTTTCATGGTTCTTGAATATTTCCTTCGTTGAGGACATTGATTCCTTCTCGACAAGTTTCTCCTCGGGCATGAAAAAAAGATATGCAACAGAATAAAAACGATGGACTCCGGATTATTCTCCAGTAATCTGCGGCGATGGAGGGATGGTGATAATGTCAAGGGTCACTTGGATCTTGTGTATTTTGAATTTTGAATTTAAAATTTTGATCTCTGTTTTTGGCTTCTTTGAATTTGTATCCCACACTTGATTTTCTGGTTCCCCCTCACCCATAAAGCAGACTATTTGAAAATCATCTTAATTAGGTAGGGACTCATTTATGTCATTCCCTTTAGTGGTTTACTTATTCCTATATGTGTTAATTGATCGATTCTTTGTGTTACTACCCAATTAGGGTATCAGGTTCATGATTGAGGTTTTTATTGGGGAAGGGATGGTTTCCATTCCACCTAATCATATGGTTCATACTAATATTTAGGATATAAAGACACAACAATATAATTTTGAGGTACACGAGTTCATTAGGACAAGAATTTACTATTAGGGAAGTCTGATTCATTTGAATAAGAAGGAATATGGGTCCTTGAGATTTCTTGAGGAATATCATGGCCTTAACAAGGTGATTGTTAAGAATCAGTACCTACATACCTATATCGATGAAATATTTGATCACATAAGTTGTGAACTTGTCTTCTTAAAGACCAATATATTTTTAGGTAACACTAGTTGAGGGTACGCCTTTATGATATTCTTATTAAATCAATTCATATAATATGAAACCATTATTAATATCTAGTGTTTCCATTTGGATTAAAAAATTATAACACCATATTAATAGCCTTGATGAATTTGGCTTCCAACCATACATTGATTCATTCATTATTTTTCTCGTCAATGACATCATGGTGTACTTTTGATCTAGAGTGAAGCATGCTCACAATCTATAAATTATATTGAGTACCTTTAGTGGAAAATAACTTTATAAAATATTCTAAAAATGCATGTTTAGGTTGGATCAAATATATTTCTTAGGATATATAATATATGTGGCCAGATTTTCTATGGGTCATGGGAAGGTTAAGTCTATGGTCAATAATGACGGTCCAAAAAATGTTTTTTGGATTTTTATATTTGTCGGTCTCGATAAATAGTATCATAGGATTATACAAGGATTTCTCTTCGGTGCTTGTATTATACATAATTCTAGTTTTCATTGCATGACCTTTTAATTAAAATATATTTTTTCCATTCTAAATTACAATTTTAGAAATTTCGAATTCTACGGGTGAGCAGATTGGAAAGGAAAAATGTAGATGATTAAATAATTATGAAAATGGTTTGAATTTGGAACATGAATGTGTAATGTTGTGTAAAAATATTGATACACAGAATACACAAAATGTAGTTGTTTTCGATAAAAGAATACACCAAATATGTGTTTTTTTTTATAAATGTGAATACACAGAATTTGGTACTTTTTGATACCATAATACACATAATATATATTGTTTTTTTATAACTAAGAATACACCAAATGTGAAATGTTATGATACCAGAATAAATTTGATGTGTTGTTTCTTGTGATAACTATGAATACAAAAAATAGGAAAATATGTGATATTAGAATACACTAAATATGTGGTGGGTTTTGATACATTTTGGGATTTGTGTTGGAGTGGTCTTTGCAACATGTCGAAGTAATTTTTTCACTAGATTAAGTAGGTAGGACCTCCCTTAGGTGTCACCAAATAGCATAATCTTAGATTTTTTATTTATTTACTTTTACATTTAAAATAATACATAATGGGTATTTAATGGACTCGATACACAACTTTTATTCATTGGAAATATTTAGGGATTCTGTTGGTGGTGGCCTGTGGAGTGATACTCACAACCTACATTGGATGCCATTTGGTACTTATGTAGAATACATGATTTAATTACCAGATAAGGGAATGATTCCTATGATAGATGATTTATTACCTTTTTTATAGATCTAAGAGATGGAAATATGGATGGGGATCAAGGAATTTGGTGTATGTTAGTCCTTATTTTGGGTTTTGGGTTTTTTGATTAATTTTTCACTCATTGTATATTTTTTATATAATGTATAAATATAGGCATGTATTTTTTATCATCATGGTTATTTAATGGGTTATGAGTTTTTATTGTCTTGTGTTTCATTATTCATGTGTTCCCTTATGTGATATATGTAACTCATCTTATTTACAATGTTTTCAATTTGACACTTAGGATATAGTCTCACCATGACTTCACACATACCCTCGCAGTGGGTTAGAATCCTTTTGGAAATGGGGAGGTTCACATGATGTAGGATGTGGACACTACATTGAGAACTATATAATGGTATAGGTTGTTGGAAGATTAAATTTGTATCATTTTAGGTAATGATACACATGCCCATGATTAGTGTTGTTTAGCATAATTCCTTCTCTGAATCCATTAATAAATTAAGTAACTAATATCCAATTGAATTTTCCCACAAATAGTTTAGAAGGGGAGATATTTGAATGTGGATTCTAGGATATTTTTGGATATTACATAGTGTTCTATTCCACCCCCATAAAGATTTTTTTTTGTAATTTTGAATTTTTTATAAAAACATAGTTTGAGAAGAAAACTCATACAATGAAATAAAGAGTTTATAATATATTTTTTTAGGAGTTAAAAAGAGAGGTTGGGTAATTCATGATATTATGGTTCTTATGTAAGTTAGGTAAAGTGTTTTCTAAATCAAGTAATGAAAAATTAATTTGATGAAAATAAAAGTATCTATGAAATGACCTATAAGAAATAGATTTTGGGATATTTAGGATTTAATAGTATCTATTGGAGTCAAAGGGGTATTTTTAGGAAACAAGATTTTGTTTTGGGTATAAAATGACTTCAATAGTTTACAAATAAAAATACAACGGGGTTTAATAATTTTTTCTTGGTTTTAATTGATTGAACCAAATGTGTCTTTGATATTTAAGATTCAGTATTTTGGATTAAAAAACAGTTTTGTTGTCATAAGGTATGGACTCAATGGGATGGATTTTGGAGTAAGGAATGAGTATTCAAATACAGGAATTGGTGGTTTTATTTACTACACCACTTCATATTCAGTTTTTGGTATGCAATTCATTTAGTGGGAAGAATTAGTAGGTGAAATTAGATGTTAATAGAAATTTATCTTGGTGTGGCATTCCATAAGGCTAGTAATAGATTAACCAATGATGTTATGAGGATTTATAAGTGCTATTAATAATATTATTAGTGTTTTTAGTTTATTATGAACTAGAATATTAGGATAAAATACTTTAATTCTGAGAGTGTCATTAGAAAACTAAAAGAAAAATTATTCTTGTGAGGATATGAAGATTATGGAATGTTTTGAGGAAGTAAAAATGACAAGTAATTAAGAGTTTTAGTGAATAGTTCAATCATGTATTGGTTCCAGACATTGAATGTGTGATTAGAAATTAGAAGGTTGGACATATCATGTTATAGATTTTTTTATGACCAATATAGCTATTGATTTATGGTTAGGTTTGAACCGTAGATTCTCAATAATTATAGTAATTATGGGGGGAGTTTTTAATAAATCATGATTTTGTGTATTGATAATGTGGATGAAGGTTTATATACCTACCATTTTTGTTGTGAAGTGAATATGGTTTTTTTTGTCTTGGTTTAAGAGAAGAAAATTTTAGACATATTTTGTCACGACCCGACTCGTACCGGGGATCAAGCTAAAACTACCACAATGCTGCCTCTATAGGCCAGAGGATGACGAATAGCGCTAAAAGAACATAAAACTAGGGGAGGCCTTTTATTAAGAAACTACACACACACACACACGAAGCTATCTAAATGAAAAAGCGCAGAGAAAATAAATCAAGATACAACACTACTACAAAATGGAAACCAACATACATTCATTGACCTCTAACCAGTACAAGTAAAGTTTTGAAAAGTAGGATAACATGTAAAATGAACAGTAAAAGGGAATACATGCGCCCAACTTAGAAGGTGCCACAACCCGACAACATGTAAACGAAAGTAAATAACTGGTGATTCCCACACCCGGAAAGTCCTGCTACAGCCAGTGAACGCAACCGAAGCTCTTCTATCATCTACGATGATCCATAGTTTTGACCGACTTGTCCGTTGTCTGCAAGGTCACACCAAGTGCGGGCAATTCCCAAGAAAGGGTGAGTATAAAGATACATTGTAAGATGCCCCAAAAGCTTGAGGGAGAAACAAAAGAGGTACTAAAACATTGAGCAGTAAATAAAACAAGAATACTGTAAGAGTATAACAAAGATAGAGTGCAGCTCAACCCATCCAAAGGAAGGAAGTGTACTCATCCAATCCAAGAGGATCTAGACATGGAAAGCACGTGGCACACCCCATGTGTCCTTTCCCCTACTAGAAGAAGAGTAACTGAACCCAAGGATTGGAAAAATACTAGGTTGTATATATATTCTCATGAAGAAACCTGAATGAGTGTGTAAGGGGATCTCTATCTCAAAGCTCCGCCCAAAGAAATCACCAATAGTTTAAAGGATATCCATCAATGATGCCCAACAGTATGGAACTCCAAAGCTTCCTCATCACTAAACCATACCACCAGGGGTCCTGCTCTAGTAATCATGGAGAAAAGTCACTGACTAGCCTCATAGAAGGGATGAGTATTAAAGAAGTCTTCGGGTAACCCACTGCCTATCCCAACTTGAGGGTAAACCCCAAGAGGTTGTTAGGTAACCCACTGCCCAGCCCCACTAAAGGTTACACCACAAGAGGTCATCAGGTAACCCACTTCCCAGCCCCCTAGAGGGTAAACCACAAGAGTTTATCATATAACCAACTACCCAGCCCTGCTAGAGGGTAAACCATATCAGGTCTTTGGGTAACCCACTGCCCATCCCCGCTAGAGGTTAAACCACAAAAAGATGTCGGGTAACCCACTGCCCTGACCCACTGGACGGTAAACCACAAAATTAAATAGGTAACCCACTACTCAGCCCCACTGGAGGGTAAACCCGGAACTGGTCCGATAATTCTGCACTGCTCGTGCCATCACTGGATGTCGCTAACATCGCGACCGTGTGTTTGGTCAAAGTGCATCAAAAGAACCTCTGACCAATGTAATTTCATTTTTTCAACATTTAATTAGATCTCAAAAGGGGATCGACATGCCCAAACAGATTACACCGTTGTAATCCTCACAAAAACACACACGAGATAGACTACATAAAAACATGAAATAGACTCCCGACAGAAAAGTTATTCAATAACGCTTTACATACATATGTCGTCCCGTGGGGACCACACCTCTGTCCCGAAAGAGGATGACTGACCTATGCCATCGCGATGATCTCGGAAAAGCATGCCAAAATGACTACTCATACGCCGCAAATGGATTTCGTAAGAAAAAGGTACAGTATGCTGCACACAGCTTAAGAGACAGCCCACGAGGCCCACGACTCAACTCTAGCTTCAACCCCTGAAACCACCCTGGTCAACTTTGTCTCGATGCCAAGGTCAAAACACTACTGACAGCGCCTAAAATAGACTCCAGCTGAAAAAGCTACAACTCCCAGCATTATATAAAAACGGGGCCCAATGGGGCCCACACCTCGACCTCGAAACACGTCACGTGGATCGTACCATTACGTTCCTTGTAGAAAACCACACGGTGTAGGCTTTTCATTTTCTCTGAATATAATTATGAAGCATGAGTCATAAAAACATATCATATGTCTAAAAGTCACCTTGTGGGGCCCACACCTTAGGCCCGAATTTAGACGAGCAGATTTCACCGCTATAATCCCCTTGGAAAAACACTTAGAAACAAGTACTCAAACACCACAAAAGGATGTCGGGTGAAAAAAGTGGTGTTTCCCCCTAAAACCTGTGAACTAGGACCAGTAAGGCCTGCAGCTACTCTCGACCCGAATGCCTTGGAAAGAATCTCAAGAAGTCCGCATGAGTACTGGGTTCACACTGCCGATGACGCGCATCAATAGGATATCCCAAGCAGGAGTTAGTTCTGACGTAAGAATAATTAATAAATTATATAATTAATTAATTATTCACAATAATCATTTCATGCCTCTGAGTAATGAAACCTAACTGCAAGGGATGTGAAGAAAATTTTGAAGGACCGTCTCAACTCCAGGGCTACAACTTATCTGACGGTGTGTCAAAGGGACATCCGGCTCATGAACTACATCTGTTGAAACATTATTAATAATTTAATATTATTAAAGTAAAATATTTCGGGGCACCCGTCTTTGGGTGCAGAAAACAAAAAACCCAAAACATACTTCAAAAGTCCGTCTCATGACCACAGACCTTCAGTCCCTGACGGTGCGTCAAACGGATGTGTCGTTCCGAAACCCCCCCCCCCCCCCAATGCAAGTGGGCCCAACTGGGCCGGTTCACCCCGGCCGGTCCGCGGCCTTGCCGCGGGTCCGGCCGAAACCTCCGCGGCCCGCTCCAGCCTCATCGGACACCCTCGGGTCCGATTCATCAAGAAGACCATCCTTTTGGCCGGTCTTCGTCACCCAGAAGGACCCCTGAACTGCGGGTGTTGGTATCCTCCGGACACGCGAGGCACTGACCGCCACGGGTTCCCCGTACCGAGCGCGCCATGCCACCCGTGCCCCCTGCTCGCCACCATCACTGCAACCACCGCATGCACCACCACATGCACCATTGAACGCTGCCATCACCTCGTCTAAACGAAGCGGCCGCTGTCGCCTCGTCCGAATGTCGCGGCCGCCTGGACCTCCCAGCTCCGCCGCCATGATTCGCCACAATGCGCCGACTGCTCGACCGATGCCCTCTAGAGCCATGGCTTCACCTCCTACCAGATTCATCAATGCCTCCATCACCTCGTCTGAAACCCCCCAGCACTCCTCCAGTCCCTGCCACACCACGTCGACCTCCAGCCACCGCCCTTGCCAGAGTCGGGTCTTCCGGCGGCCACCGCCGCCGATCCGGTGGCCCGATCTCAAAAACGAACGCGGTTTCGTGATCCTAGAGAAGAGGCCCTGGCAATGCCTGCCCCTGATCAATGATCCGAAAAGATCTGACGCATCCAGAAAAAGGTGATGAAGAATGCCCAAGAATGAAAATTAACACGGTGCTTGGGCATTGGCCGTGTTCATTCGTCCAATGCCCCAATTATGAAATTATAGAATTAAAAGGAATAAATTTGATGAAAGATTTACGAAATCAATGAAGGTTTGAAATTTTACAAGAATCCTACCTCAATCTGCCATTTTTTCCGCTAGAGACGCTTCCACGATGCCACCACATCAATCTGCCAAGGTTCCTGCAGGGGTCACTCCTTGATTCGATGAAGAACGGCGAAGAACGTCTAGAGAGAGAGATAGATAGATAGAGGGATAGAAAAGAAATAGAGAAGGGAGAACCCAAAATCTAAACTCCTTATATTATTTTTATAGAATAATACACTTAGCACAGATTCTGAAACTGCTGCGCCCTCTCAGTTCATAATGCACCTAGGAAAAAGCCCCATTTCGTACTGAACAGAAGTATCAAATTTCTATTCTGAGGCATCATTCAAAATTTCTTCGAATAGAATGCCAGTGATAAAAATCACCAAGTCATTATTTTAAAATGACGATTTTCCCCTGGGTGATATCTATCACAGCAGGCCCGCGCCCATAACCTTTACACCCCTCCTAGGGTAAAAGGAATTCTCCCGATGCAACCGTGCCCTCATATTTATGATCCAAGCTACTGTTAGGATAAAACACAACCTCGTCATGTGAAAAGTATAAAAACACTTAATATTTTTATAAAATTTATTTCAGGCACACCGGGCCTTGGAATCGCACACCGTCTTCACACCTAGCTCTGGAATTATATGTAGAAATATTCCAAAGTCTTACAGGGAAAAAACCGAATCTCTAAATCATTCCCTTCTTCATGATTTTCATCCTTGAGAAGAAAAACTACAAAAAACCACTAGGGATACTTAGCTCACACCTAGCTCCCCCACTCCAAAGAAACCTTGCACAACAAAATGTTGGCACATCACGCGAACCAATGGGATGGTTCATACCCATATGGTATGCTACTCTTGAGGACATGCATAGTAATATGCACAGAACTCATCAGTTGTGACACGGGGAAGACACCCTGTGCCCACCCCTTTTGTTGGGAGGGTAGGGAATGATGGTAGGAAACCTCTTAATCGCTTTCACAGCCCAAAGAATCTTAGGGGACTTCGCCGGTCAAAACTCTACTTCCCACGTCGTAACCGAAATCACGGTTTGTTCATGGAATAAGATCTCATGATTTCCTACTTTAGAGTACCCATTGGGTGTGTCGCCCATGGAAATCTGATCACGTAGTACCTCTCTATCGATATCCTCTCGTTGCGAATCTCTCACACGCTCAAGGACCGAAGGAGTCAACACCATTGATTCCAGGAAAGTTGTACCCTCCTGCTACACCAAGGTCAGCACCACATAGTGAAACACATAGTTCTGTTTATGGGGTTTCCATCACCTTGACCTGTACTTGATAATAGTATCAAGACTGACGTTGAGAACGTGAGGTATCAACGAACAAGGAAGGTGAGCAAACTCATCCAACCACCAGAGGAAATAAATGGAATGCATGTGGAATACCACACATGTATTTTCCTCTCTCAGAAGGAGAGTAATCTATAAAATAGGCACTCTGTCAATCCTGCTAGTGGCACCTCATGTGAAGGGAGGTCAAGCAGAAAATCCCCACTGAAAAATCTAGAACCAACTCTAACACTCCACCACACAACCCTTACATGAATGCACATGTCCAAGGGACTCATCCACCGCACTACAATAATATATTCTATGAATGGAACTGACTCTCACACATGTTTTTGATCGCATAACAAAAATGAGTCTTAGTGGGGGAAGAAACCCTCTCTACTGTACATTCAAATCTACATCGTACAACACCAACACAGGGTTACACCGATGCCCTGCATCACCCTCGTTAACCCCTCGAACAAGGATTTAGGAGAAAATAGTACATCACATAATGTCCAACAACTTATTATGAGAAAAGTATAAAAATACATAGAGCGTACCACTTATCATCTCCTACGTTGCAGGATTGTATACATCCAAAGCACACATCCACCCGCAGCCTCATCCATCAGCTCCATGAGCCTCACATGGTCTACCTAGTGGTGGTGGGAGGACCTCAAAACGTCGTCCACCAACCATAGTTATTCCTACTTTTCTACCAACTCCGCCTCCCTAGGGACCACCCTGTCCTCACCTGGGAGTCATCTGATCATGACACTGCCTCTGTCGTGGTAGGGAAACTACAAACTATCTGGAAAACACATCACATTTTTTTGAGTAATCTCACACCATGTTACCTTGCACATCACAACATAACACTAGGTCTCCCTATGCTATCTCAGTGCTCTACACTGTCCCCGACCATGTGACTGAGTCTAAAAAATGGGAGACCTTCAGCCTCAAGGCCCTGCTAGTTTTCGTCCCTCTGATAGAAATTTCCCGGTCACCAGTGCCGGCTCTAGTACTCTGAGATGGGTAAGGATCCACAAGGGCACTACACTGCCACGAATCTCCTCTACAGAGACCTCGCTCAATCTTTTGTGCTTGGAAGTTGTCATCATGGACCATGTAAAAAGGGAACCGAGTAAGTTCTACGAACCCAATCACATACGAGCCCACCACAATCACTCCCAACTGAAGACCCAACATCTCCCGAAACTGTATAATGCATAAGTAGGAGGGGTAGTACACCTCACTATACAACTGCTATAATTCATCCCATGAGAGTACCGACTCATCGTGCATCTGAGTAAATATGGCTATGCTAACGCCAAACTTCTTTATGGAAAAAGACAGGCTTTAAAATCCACCATCTAACTTGTCAGTGTCCAAACAAGCTTGAAGAGGCTGACCATTGAATCTATCCAACCCTTCACTGTATAAGGGTATGGATCACCATGGAACCTCAGCAGTCTCTGATGCTGGAATTCACGTAGAGTTCGCAGCCCGTGATCGTCATTTTCACTCACTACTGGTACTATCTGCAACTCCACAGGTGGAGGTGCTACTGCCTGCCCTCCTTGAGAAAGGGTAATCGTGTGATGGATTTTGAACTGATGCATCATTGATCATGGAGTCTTCGTCATGAACCGGATTACAATCATTCTCGGCTATCATTGAGGAGACATCCTGAATATGATCAAGGAGTACCATCGTAAAAAGAGCATATATATATAATCAATTATGGTGAGAAGACTCAAGAAGGATAATCAAAGAGTCAATCCTATATTATGCACGGACCAATTTCCCTGCAATAAGTGTCTCAGTGTTCCGAGTCGACAAGTGGGTTATCAGGGTCCTGGTGAATGGATACATTGGCCGCTGCACTATCACTGGACTCCCTGGCATGAGAGCCACTCTCAAGACATACTGACACTATTTCCCCAATACACAACCAATTACTTTTTAGGGACATCCGAACAACGCCCCAAGGAACGAACCAACTATGATACCACTTTTTCACGACCCAAACCGTATTGGGGCTCGAGCTGCAACTACCCAAAGCCGTCCTCTATAGGCTAGGTGATATTGACTAGCGCCGAAGGCACAATATGCTAGGGGAGGCCTTTGTCTAAGAAACAGTACCCACATAAGCATTTAACTCAATGAAAAAGCATAGAGAAAAGAAATCAACATACAACACAGGTACGAAATGGGAAACTAACATACATTCATCAACTTCTAACAAGTTCTAGTAATGTTCTGAAAAGTAAGATGAAAGGTAAACTGAACAGTAAAAGTAAAAACATGTACCCTACTAGAAAGGTGCTACAACCTAGCAACAGGTAAACGAGAGTAAAAAAGATTGTGGGTCCCACATACGAAAATTCCTTCTATGGCCACTGAATGCATCCCATGCTCCTGTGTCATCTACACTACTTCGTAGTCTCGACTGACCTCTCTTTCATCTTCAAGGGCACACTAAGTGCAGGAAAATCCCATGCAGTGGTGAGTATACAGATACTCAGTAGAATGCCCCAAAAGCATGAGGGAGAAAAAAAGGAGGTAATAAAACTGTGAACAATAGACATAATAAGAACCTTGTAACATTACAAAAAAGAGTTAGTGCTTCTCATGCCAACAAAAAGAAGGAAGTAGACGCGTCCAATCCTAGAGGAGCTAGACACAGAAAGCACATGGCATACCCCGCGCATCTTCGACCCTACTGAAAGAAGATTATCTTAACCAAAGGAGTAGGAATAAAAATAGTGTGTATATATATGTTCAACAAGAAACTCGAATAAGTGTATAAGGGGATATCTATCTCCAAGATCAGCCCAAGAGAAATCGCCAATAGTACAAAGGATATCCATCACTGATTCCCAACAATCCTGGAATCCAATGTTTCCCTGTCGCTAAAACGTACCACCAAGGGTCCTGCTCCGGTAATCACAGAGAAAAGTCACTAACTAGCATCCTAGAAGGGACGATTCTCAAAGAAGTCATCGGGTAACCCACTACCCAGCCAAGCTGGAGGGTAAAACACAAGAGGTCATTATGTATCCCACTACCCAGCCCTGATGGAGGGTAAAACAGAAGAGGTCATCAGGTAACCATTTCCCAACCCCACTTGAGGGTAAACCACAAGAGGTCATCCGGTAAACCACTTCCAATCCCCAATGGAGGGTAAACCACAAAAGGTTGTTGGGTAACCCACTTCCCAGCCCCACTGGAGGGTAAACCACAAAAGGTCGTCAGGTAACCCACTGCACAGCCATGCTGGAGGGTAAACCACAAAATTCAATGGGTAACCAGCTACTCAGCCCCACAGGAGGGAAAACCTAGAACTGGTCCGATAACTTTGCACTACCCCTGCTATCACTGGGTGTCGCTAACATCAGGACCGTATGTTGGGTCAGAGTGCGTCAAAGGAACCTATGAACGATGCCCTTTAATGTTTAGACGTTTAATATGATCTCAAAATGGGCTTTTCATGCCAAAAAATATTACACCGTTGTAATCCTCATGAAAAAACTCATGGGATAGACTACTTACTCACTGGAAACGGACTCCCGACGAAAAAGTTATTCAATACCGATTTTTGCACATAAAGCGTCTTTTGGGGCCCACACCTCGGTCTCGAAAGAAGCCGGGCGAACTGCGCCATCCTGAAGCTCTCGAAAAAACACTCCAAAATGAACACTCATACTCCCCAAACAGACATCAGATGAAAAAGGTGAAGTACGCTGCACACAGCTTAAGAGACAGCCCGTGGGGCCCATGCCTCAACTCCGGCTTCAACGCTTGAAACCACCCTGGACAACTTCGTCTTGATGCCAATGTCACAACACTACTAACAATTCATAAAATGGACTCCTTATACGAATGATGCAACTCCCCGCGTTATATGAAAACGGGGCCCTGTGGGGCCCACACCTCAACCCTGAAACTCGTCATGCAGATCGTACCATTGCGTTCCGTACAGATAACCATGCGGTGTAGGATATTCATTTTCCCTGAATGTAATTATGAAGCATAAGTCGTAAAACACTGCATACATCTGAAATCCACCTCGTGGGGCCCACGCCTTGGTCCTTAATTTACACTGGCAGATTTCACTGCTACAATCCCCTCGAAAAAACACTTAGAAATGAGTAATCAAACAACCCAAATGGATGTCTGGTCAGAAAGTGGTGTTTCACTGTAAAACATGCGAACTAGGCCATGTGGGGCCTGCACCATGTCTCCAACCCAAACGCTTCAGAAAGAATCTCAAAAGATCTGCACGAGGACTGGGGTTACGCTGCCACTGATGGCGCGTCAATCAGACATACCATGAAGGAGTTTGGTTAATTAATTAATTATTCGCATTAAGTGTTTCATGCCTCTGAGCTAAAAAACCTAACCACAAGCATTCCAGACCAACTTTGGATGTACCATGTCAACTCCCAGGCCACATGGTCTCTGACGGTGAGTCAAACAGACATTTGTCTCGCGAACCATGTCTATTGCAACATTAATAATAATTTAATATTATTGAAGTAAAACATTTCGGGGCACTCGTCTTCGGGTGAAGAACCTATAACAACCCGAAATTTTGAATAATTTTTTTTCCTAAGTTTGTGTGTTATTTTATATTATACTCAACAAAACTATTTTATTTATTAAAATGTGTATAATTAAAATAAGACTGTCAAGTTTCAACTGTTATATGATCGTTGGTCAATAAGACAGTTGGAATCTAAATGTTGCGATTATTGTCTATAAATAAAAGTGATCTTTATTAATTAATATAGAAAGAATATTTGAATGCCCCATCCAGTAGTCTCGGGCTGATCGAATCCCATCTGACCGAACTCGGGAAGAAGGAAGCACCTTTGGGCTTTACTCTGGACCAAACCCAAGCCAAACTTCATCGTGTGATGCTAAAATGGAATCGCCTTTAGGAGAAGTTAAAGATTATATAAATCACTACTTGGGTAATGTTGTCTGATCCACCGCAAGATTATATCACTCTATCACACCTTACTCTTAGGTATTATGTTGGTGTTATAAGAGGCTATGTAATGAGACCGCAAAAGCCTTGTGTAATCCTTTGATTTAAATAAAAATTGCGATTTCTTCTTATGATGAAGTTTGTGAATTTGTAAATATCTGGATAAAAATAGTATGAATATTATTGATGAGTTTTAGAAATAGTATATTTTAAAAATATTTATTTAAACCTTAAATAATTAATAATGTTTAATGATTTTCAAAAAATGGTCTTCTACAATTATGTTTAGTAAGAAATTTAGAGTCTAATATGATCAACTTAATTTTTGATTAATAGTAAATTATGAATACCTATTTAATGCTTATTATTAGTAATGTGACCAAATGGATTAAGTAACTTCACATAAGAATGTATTAATACCATTTAGTCACCTTGATTATGTATTATAATTCAATAAAATAGGTAAATAACTGATTCAGATATTATTGGTTAAGTATTAGTTTTTTTGGGTGAATAGTGTTTTTTATGTTAACCTTAACATAAAAATATATTGAAAAATATTTTCATAAAATGGAGTTCCTTTTTGAAGACAGAGCATAGTTATTTGGTTATGGTGAAATTTCGAGATTTTTCTGAGAAAGATGAATTTTCGTTGAATAATGAAAATACAGTTTTTGAGATTCTGGTGTATAATGACATCATTAAGGATGTAATAATTATGAAATAATTATAGATGACTTTTGAATAGTAAGATAAGGTATTAGGTGTCCCAAGTGGCCAATACCATGGGAGAATACCATGGTCAATCAGATGTTTTTTCCAATACCACCAATGAGGTGTCCCTTGGAAATTAATGCTTTATCCCCTCACTTATCCTATAAATACCAAGCCGTTCCCTCATTAATTTCATTTAAAAATCTACCCAACAATTTTCTGGTCTATTTACCTCCCAAGGAGTCCTCCCAAGGTGACCTAAAGCCTCCCAAGGTCCCAACCATCTTGCTTTCGATGTTACTCTTCAAGGTAAGGGATTCTTTCACCCTCCTCTTTTAAGTCATGACTTCCATTATGTTGAGTTTTATATTTTCCATCTCTTTATGTTGAGGGTATGTTATTATATGTTATTATTACTGCCCATTAAATTTTAAAATTATGAGATACCCTTCATTCTCTCATCAATTTTTTTATGAATTTCTATGTGACGTCGTTAGGCTGCCGAATTTCTCATAAAAGAAATCACATCTTCTCTTTTATTTCATATTTCCCATTCATGTGGTATGTCATTAAAATTTCCATACCATGTTATTATATCCATTTTATTCTGTATTTATAATATATTATAATTTATTTATGAGTATTTTACTCTTGTACCCTCTATTTTCAATGTTTTCTAAAACCATATTATATAGCCGTTATGTTGCAGAAATTTCGCCTCAAAATTTCTATCTCTTTCTCTCTAGATATTCTCTTGTTTTATTTATGTGAATACCCTAACAAATTTAGATTCTATGGGTGTTCATAAATATATAAATATAGTGTATTTGATTTTGTAATTGACATACTTATAACCCTATCTCTTTTTCCATGGGTTATAAATGACATAATGATCAATTTTATAAGAACTCTTGAAACGTCACGATCTGGAAATAAAACCCATTTCATTTATTCTCCATGTGTTATCTATGAAATGTTTGATTATGATATATATGGATCACATGAATGTAAATACATATTAAGGGTACTTCTTAATAGAACATCAATTCATTTGGTAAATATTTAATCTCTAGAGATGACAAGTTTCATGATTCCTTGGTGAATAACCTTGGTAATTTTTATGACACCTTGAGGATGTACCTTGGTGATATGTTCATGAAGGTCTAAAAGAACTTTTGTAGCCAAATATTCATGTTATGTTCCAATTTATATTTATTATTATATGACTATTATTCCATTACTAATGTATTTATGTTTTTATTAAAGTTCTTATTGATATCACAAGTACATTGACTCCCTTGTTTACCCTTACTGGGCCTTCTGCTCACCCTTTCCTTTGATGTATATCTCTAGGATATGAGATACAGTAAATCTACATAGGATGATCCTTTGATGAAGCCTTACATGTGGTTTAGAAGGATGTTTTTTTGTTGTTTTCATGTATTATGATCCTGTTTTCCAAGACAGTAGTCTTTAAAGATCCTTTGTTCGTAAAATGTAATGAAAAGTTATGTATTAAAAAGGCGGAATTTTATAGTTGGTATCAAAGGATAGTTTAGTTTTTTTATTGAAATTAGGATATGAAAACCTTTGTAATAACCCTATAGAAAATTTTAAATATAATAAATATTCATGGTATTTTGGGGAGTATTAAATAAGTATTTTTTCAAGAAAATACATCCCTATCTAGATACGACCAGGTAGCGGTGGCTCTGGCACAGATGTACATAGGGGAAAAACCCGAAAACACCTCTTTGAGATAGACTCGAACAAGAACTGGTACACAAAAACAGGCCTTGATAGATTCTTGGTTATGACACTCCTGGTGGATATGATTGGTTATTCAAATTCTTTTTATGAATCATTATGAATGAATTATAGAAAAATGTAATTTTCTAAGAATGATGTTTTAAGAAATAAAATCATTTTTAGTTTAAAGATTCGTAAATGAAATAAGATTCTCATGAAGGATTTATTCTTTTAGAAAATTTCCCTATTGTCTAGGAATACGTGGATATATTTCATGAGGAGTTACCTAGAACTCCCCTAGAAAGGGAGGTAGAGTTATCTATTGAATTTATACATGGATCTCATCTGATGTCAAAGACCCCCTATAGGATGGAAAATGTGGTGATAGAGGAATCAAAGAAAAAACTCCAAGATCTTTTGGATAATGGGTTTATCCAACCAAGTTTCTCTCCTTAGGGTGCACCAGTTCTCTTGGTGATGATGAAGGATCGATCGATGCAAATATGCATTGATTATTGATAACTGAATGGGATCACAGTGATGAAAAAATAATATCTTCCAAGAATTGATGACTTATTTGACCAACTTCATGGGCCTCAATTCTTCTCTAAGATTGACATTTGTTCTGGTTGTCATCAACTAAGGGTGAAAAATGATGATATTCCAAAAAATCACTTCCAATCAAGATATGAGCATAATGAGTTTGTTGTTATGACCTTCAGTCTGACTAATGCACCTTCTATTTTTATGGATGATGAATAAGTTGATTTTGGAAAATTATGTTTTATCAAATAGATATCCTTTGTATAAGAAAATGAATTGTTGATTAAATGATAATGGTTAATTTTGATGATTTTTTCTATTTTGGAGTACAATATGCCTAAGTGAAATAAAATAATACAGAATTTAAATTGAGGAAGAATTGTTGATTTATTTTTTCAGAATTTATGTATTTATTGCGGACATGTGGTGAATTGGGTTATTTCTGGAAAATGAAGAACCTAGAATAAGGAATATGTGAATAGGTTAATTATACATTAGTGTGAGACATTAATAGTAGTCGATGTTATTTGGAGATAAATGTTAAGATTTTTTGGGAATGAAAATGTGATTAAATCTTTCTGAGTTTTGGGTTCCTATCCTAGTTTGGATTATTCTAATGAATTTTAAGGATGGTTGTCTATTGAATGGTATTTCTGTAACTTTGGGAACTTTTGTTGAATTGTGGAGATTAATAATCATATTTTTTATATAGGATTATCCTTTTAGGGATTATATGATCTCATAATAACTATTTTAGTTTTAGTTGATGACTAAAGACAAGGAAAAAATATAATTATTCTTTTGTGGATTATGTGATTCTCTAGAATATGATTCTGGTGCTTTTGATGAGACCATGTCTTTTTTAATGCTCATTGTTTTGAGAAAAATTAGCCTTGGTGGAAACATATTAAGGGATTAAAATCTCCTTGAAGGTAAATATATTTCCCTATGTTTTTATTCTATGTAGTAAATAAATTCCTCAAAATTATGAAATGGAACATAAAAAAACATTATTGGTTTACATTTCCTACTGGGTAATCAAAGACCATATAACAAATATTAATTTTGTGATCTTCTTGTGGTTAATTTTATCCTAATCATGTTTTCTATCACTATCCATCAGAACATGTCCATTTGTTCTCTCTTCCATATCCATGTTTTCCAACATGGAATCCATGTATGGGTTAAATCAGGTGACCTTTGTACTTCCCTTTATTTCTTTTAATGTAATAGTTTTACTGACTCTTTTTCCGATGTGGGACATTAGACGAAATTTCTATGCCCAATTTTAAAATTGCGAGGATGAAATATCTTAATGGGGGAAGATTGTAATGACCCAAAATCATGAAAAAAAATTTGTTTCCCATTGTGTGTTATTTTACTTTACACTCAATAGAAATATTTCATTTAATAAAATGGGTATAATTAAAATAAGACAGTTGGGTTTCAACTGTTATATGACCATTGGATAATAAGTCCATTGGAAACTAAATGTTGCAATTATTGTCTATAAATACAAGTGATCTTGATTAATTAATATAGAAAGAAGATTCTATGGCCCCATCTAGTAGTCTCAGGCCGATCAAAGCTCATATGACAGAACTTGGGAAGGTGGTAGCACCTTTAGGATTTTATCTGGACCAAACCCAAGCCGAACATCATCGTGTGAAGCTAGAACAGAATCTCCTTTGCGAGAAGTTCAAACAGATAGAAATCACTACTCAGGCAATGTTGGCCATGCCACCCCAAGATTCAATCACCCTAAAACACCTTACTCATATGTCTTATGCTGGTGTTATAAGAGCCTATGTAATGAGACAGTAACTGCCTTGTGTAATCCTTTGATTTAAATAAAAATTGTGATTTCTTCTTATGACGATGTTTGTGAATTTTCAAATGTCTGGATAAATATAGTATGCACGTTATTGATTAATTTTAGAAAAAGGATATTTTAAAAATATTTATGTAAACCTTAAAAAATTAATAATGTGTAATGGTTTTCAAAAAATAGTCTTCTACATTTGTGTTCAGTAAAAAATTTAGAGTCTAATAAGATCAACGTCATTTTTGATGAATAGTAAATTATGAAATATTGATTTTATGCTTATGATTAGTAATGTGACCAAATGGATTCAGTAACTTCACTTAAGAAAGTATTTATACTATTTAGGCACCTTGATTAAGTATTGTGATTCAATAAAATAGGTAAATAACTATTTCAGAAATTATTGGTTAAGTATTAGTTTTTTTTGGGTGAATAGTGTTTTTTATTTAAAAACTAAATAAAAAATATTTAGAAAATTATTTTTAAAAAATAGAGTTCATTTTTAAAATCAGAGTATAATTATTTGGTTAAGGTGAAATTTTGTATTTTTCTGAGAAAGTTGAATTTTTTGTGAATAGTGAAAATACAGTTTTTGAGTTTTAGGTGTTTAATGAAATCATTAAGAATGAAATAATTATGAAATAACTATGGTCGACTTATTAATAGTAATATGAGGTACTAGGTTTCCCAAGTGGCCAATACCATGGGATAATACCATGGGAAAGCCCATGGTTTTTCCAATACCACCAATGCGGTGTCCCTTTGCAATTAATGCTTTATCCCCTCACTTCTCTTATAAATACCATGACTTTCCCTCATTCATTTCATTTCCAAATCCCCACCAACGAATTTATGGTCTCTTTACCTCCCAAGGAGCCATAAAGCCGCCCATTTTCTCGACCTTCATGCTTTCGAAGTTACTCATCAAGGTAAGGGATTCTTTCACCCTCCTCTTTTTAGTCATGACTTACATTATGTTGTGTTTTATATTTTCAATCTCTTTATGTTGAGGGAATGTTATTATACATCATTTTTACTTTCCATTTCATGTCCAAATGATGAGAAACCCTTCCTTCTTTCATCAATTTTTTTTCTAAATTTTAATGTGACGCCATCAGGCTGCCAGATTTATCATAAAAGAAATCACATCTTCTCTTTTCTTTCATGTTTACCATTCATGTGTTATGTCATTCAAATTTCCATACCATGTTCTTATCTACATTTTATTCTGTATTTATACTTTAATATAAGTTATTTATGATTCTGATACTCTTGTACTCTCTCTTTTCAATGTTTTCTAAAACCATGTTATATAGCCAATATGCTGCAGAAATTTTGCCTCAAAATTTCTATCACTTTCTCTCCAAGAATTCTCGTGTCTTATTTTTTTGAATACCTAGAACTATTTCGTTTCATTGGGTATTCATAAATATATAAATATGGTTTATTTTATTCTGTAATTTACATACATATATCCCCCACTCCCTTTCCATGGGTTATAAATGACATAATGATTTTATTTATTTTAAGAACTCTTGAAACGTCATGATCTTGAAATGAAACCCATATCTTTTATTCTCCATGGGTTATTTATGAAATTTTTTATTATGATCTATGTGGGTCACATGAATGTAAATACATATTAAGGTTGAGAACTGATAGCTCTCCAATTCATTGGGTAATGATTTAATCTCTAGAGATGACAAGTTTCACGATACCTTGGTGAATAACGTTGGTAATTTTTATGACACTTGAGGGATAGACCTTAGTGATATGTTCATGATTGTCCAAATGAAATGTTTTAGAAAAATATTCAAGTTATGTTCCAAGGTATTTTCATTATGATATGCCTATTCTTCCATTGCTCATGAATTTATGTTTGTATTCATGTTCTTATTGATATCACAAGTACATTGACTCCCTCGTTTACCCTTATTGGGCCTTCTGCTCACCCTTTCCATTGATTTCTATCTATAGGATATGAGATTCAGTAAATGAACATAAGATGAACCTTTGATAAAGCCTTAAAAGTTGTTTAGAATGATGTTTTATATTTTTTTCAATTATTATGTTCTTGTTTTCTAAGACAGTAGTCTTTAAAGATCATTTATTTGTAAAATGTAATGAAAAGTTATTTATTAAAAAGGTGGGATGTTATAGAACCCCAAACCCCAAAACATATTTTATAATGTTTGTCTCATTACCATGGACCTGCAACCATAGATGGAGAGTCAAACAGATGTGCCATTTAGACCCCCCTGAATGCAAGGGGGCCCAACCGAGCTTGTTCACCCCAGCCGGCCCGGTCCGCATCTCCGGTCGGAGGCCCAACCGTGGGTCCGACTCGAACCGCCGTGGCCCACTCCAGCCGTAGCTGAACCCCTTGAGTCCGGTTCATTGAGTAGACCATCCTTCTGGCTAGTCTTTTTCACCTAGTAGGGCCCACGAAGTGTGGGTCATGGTCTCCTCTGCCCACCCAAGGCGTTGACATCGTCGGGTTCCCACTGCCAAGCGTGACAAACCACCCACGCCCCTTCTTTCCACCGACGCCACAACCGCCGCACACACTGCCGGGTACAACACCACCTGCTACCATAACCTCTTCCGAACGCCATAGCCGCCACAACCCACCGCCTGCAATCGTCGCCTCGTCTGAACGCCGTGTCCGCTGTCGCCTCGTCCAAACGCCGCAACCACCCGCCCATCTTGCTCTGCCGTCGGGGTTCTCCACACCGCTTCTACCACTCTACCGATGCCCTATAGAGCCACAGATTCACCGTATCCTGGATTCATTGACACTTTCGTCGCCTCGTCCAAACCCCCCGACGCTCCTCCCATCCCTGTCACGCCACCCAGACCACTGCCCACTGCCCTTGCTAGAGCAGGGGCTTCTGGCGTCCACCGACACCGCTATGGTGGCCGGATATCAAAATCGAACGCGGGTTCGGGATCCTTGTGATGAGTTATTCTCAACGCCTGCCCCGATCAACGATCCGACAAGATTTGACTCATCTGAAAAATTTGGACAAAGAATGCCCAAGAACAACAATTAAAATGGGGCTTGGGTGTTGGTCATGTTCGTTCGGCCAATGCCCCAATTAAAAAATTATAGAATTAAAATGAAGAAATTTGATGAAAGATTTATGAAATCAACTAAGGTGTGAAATTTAACAAGAATCCTACCTCGATCCGCCCGTTTTCCGCTAGCGACGCATCCACGATGCCCCCACATCTATCCTCCAAGGTTCCGGGCGGGGGTTACTCCTTGATTCAATGAAGAATGGTGAAGAATGGATAGTGAGATAGAGATAGATAGAGAAAGGGAAAGAAATGAGAGAGAATGGAGAACCCTAACTCTAAGCTCCTTATCTTCTATTTATAGAAGAATCTGCTTAGCCTGGATTCCGAAACTGCCACATACTCTCATTTTATATTTTGCCTAGGAAAAACGCCTCATTCCGAACTCAACGGAAGTCTCATATTTCCATTCAGAGGCATATTTGAATGTTATTCTAAATGAACTCTAGTGATAAAAATCACTAAGTCATTATTTTAAAATGAAGATTTTTCCCCTAGGTGACATCTTTCACCACAGGCCTGCGCCCGTAACTTTTACACCCCGCCTAGGGTAAACAGCACACTTCGGACCCAACCATGCCCTCGGATTTCTGATCCATGCTACCATTTAGGATAAAAAACACCATAACATGCATAGTATAAAGACACTTAATATTTTTATAAAATTTATTACTGGAACACCGGGCCTCAGAATCTCACGCTGTCTTCCCCCCTAGCTCTGGAATTATATATAAAAATATTTCAATGTCTTATAGGGAAAAATTAGGTCTTTACATATTATAAATTATTAATTAGATTTATCAGATGTAAAAACCTAAACAATCTTAACCCAAATCCGGTGTTTACATTATTTCAATGGTATAAGATAGAAAATATTAGATAAAAAATTATTGGCTGGTTTTTCAGTCTTGGGAGACTATATAAATATTTGATTTATTTATTATATTGGAAAAATAAATAATAACCTATAAACTTCATATAAACATACCTATTTACTTTTTTACATCCTTAATATCATTCAATGATTTGTTCTTGATACATCAAGGAAAGAAAAAATCATATAGGTTGATCTTAGATGCTGAATAAGGGTTACATACCGTGGAAGATATCATGAATAATAGAGATATAAAAAAATGTTACGGTGAATGATCAATAAATATTTTATATAATCAACAACATGATAATGAAATATATCCTATTATAATAATTTAATTAATCCCATGAATAAAATAACTAAATTCGTAATAATGGAATGAATAATTTTGAGCTTTTTAAATATCAATCCAAGAAATCATTCTCTAAATAGAAATACCTCATGCCAAAAAATATTCATCTTATCAAGAAGTGATCCTTCAATGGAATGCTCGTCATATAGTCAATCCATGTGCCAAGACATCATGATCTTACGAATAGTGTCTATAACAATAAATATATCGCCCTACATACACAAAGTGATACCCATTATTTTTTTTCTCATGATACCTACGAATGGATTTAGGGGATATATAGTTTTTGGATATATCAATCACTTACTAATGTAAAATTGATTCCTAAACTATTGAATGATAAATAAAATAAATAATCTATTTTTATTATAAATTTATAAATAACTATATTTAATCAGGTACATTAAATTTTAATATTCCCCCACAAATAGAATAACATGATTAGAATAAACCCATATAATGATGTAAATTTTTAATTAGAGCATATACCCATTGTAGTATGAGAAACATTGAAGTATTTTGAAACAAATGACATTTTGTTTATGAAAACAAGGATTTCATAACACTTTGAATAGTATAACATATGAAATATAGAACATTGGGATCATTTTATATAGAAAGATCAATGGGTTTTAAATAAGAACATCAAATATAAAAATAATATCCCTTAGGAGTTTCAAAAAATGCGTGAAATTAGTACCACTAGATATAAATTGAGTTATGATCATGGTGTCTCCGAAACAATATTTTTTAGAGTTATTATCCCAAGGTGAATCTGTTTTGAGGCCTCTATCCACTTTTTTATATCCATAAATGGATTCCACTTCTAGACAACCACACATTTGTTTTTAAAATTTAAAGATATTTTATGATGTTAACATATAATGTTATTTTTTCCTAAAGATTACAATAATGGACCCTAATTTTAAATTCCAATTATAACCATGAAAATAATAAATTGTTATGAAATATTGTTTGGTAGAAAAAAGTACACATATGTGAAATTAATCCCCTTTATCAATTCATCTAAAATATTAACGAGTAATTTTAAAATATAACATTAAAATAATAATGGGTATATATTTTCTTTAAAAAACTATCTAATCATAGAAATGAATATTGAAAATGTATAATGATTATGACCATGGTAAAATATCGATAAGCCATAAAAGATAAATAAAAAATATTTTCTTACTTTTTTTAAAGTTGAATGTGACCCATATGAAAAAATTAAAAAGATATATTTTTTGACTCTACAGATATGGAAAATGGTAGTTTAATATGACCATAAAGAGTTATTGAAAAATATATAAGGACATTCATGAGATAGTTAATATAATACACACATGTATAAAAATGATTCTCGACCAATAATAAAAAATTATGCTGATTTTTCATAAAATCAATATTTTAGATTTTTGTTTACAAAAGAGGGGTGAAATGGGTATAATACTTGAAAACCATAATACTAACCATATTAAAAAAAGAAATGATGTTTAAGAGAGAAATATTACATAATTCACCAAATGAAAATGTAAATATAAACAATTACAAATAAAAATGAGATTGTAAAATAAACCCTTACCATGGATTCCCACTCAGTTTAATGCATTAAAACATAATATATAATAAATTAACATTTATTATTAATATAAATAATATCCATATTTATATCTATATTTTTTATATCAATTATTCATGACTTAATTTAACTAATTTAATAATAATTACTTTTCAAATTCAATTATTTAAGTGTAACCTATTCAATTTTTCATGCATGTTTTGATTTAGCAGTTCTATCCCTTTCCCTATAGACATAGTTCCATCCCCTCCAAAATGTAAATCATGTAATATAGATCATATTTAATGATTAAATAATCTTTTATGACTATCTATTTGAAGTAGTTAATAAAAATAAAATACACCATTTATGGAGTTGGTAGCATGCATGTACACATGGGTGTTGAGGATCTCGTGGAATTCACTCTTTAATTCATTGGTAGAAAAAAATAATTTTATAAATTAATGTTTTTAATAATTTATATTATACAAAATAATGTTTCATAAATTTCACATTAGTACTAAATCTCACAATAATCTTAAAAAAATCATAGATCCTTTTGGTTTAGAGTCTTTAAGGACCTATTACATATGAATATTTGTTTATAAAACACATGACTATTTATAAATAATTGCATCATATTAAAATACCTTTTATTATTAAGGCTGGTTACAATAATATTAATAACTTATTGAATTAAAATGTAACAAATGGATGAGATTAGATGCTTAGTAAGGGTAAATAGTGATGATGATAATTAAATATCATATGTGAGCATAATATGGGAATATGGGTAAATTTAAGAAACATATAAAATTTAAACCCTATATTCCATAGATCGTAAATCATGACACACGAAAAATGTCACTAAATAAAAGAGTGTGGAGGCATTAGTCAGTAAACATGATCCATGAAATCATATCCTTAAGATACCATAGAAATGTTGAAAAAATATTAGTACATGGAACATTACTCTATTGAGCCACACCATAAGTCACGAGGCATACGAGAAAAAAAACATACTCATGAATACTTATATCATGAGATAAAAAATATTAACCAATGCATTGTAGGTAAATATATTACCCCACCTATTATTCAACTATTCTTATTTATGGATCACAAAATCAATCATTTATACTTACAAAAAAAAGGAAAGGAAATAAAATATGTTTCATTCATCACATCATAATGACCCATTTAATGATTTTGGGTTTCAGATCAATTTAAATTGGAATAACATAAAGAAATAATTTCTAATGACATCAATAATTATGAAATGATAATCCCATATAAATAAACGTGCATCCAATTATATTAAGAATCATTCCATGTAAATATCATTCAATCATAATAAGAAATCATATGGCTTTTATATATTATATATTAAGAGTATATGATTAAGTTAAAAATTTAATCAATAAATTAATGTATGTAATCTTATTGAACAAACATAAATCAATGCAATGAAAAATAGAGTATTCACAGAGGAAATACATTTGAAAAGAAGTTATGACCATTTAAAATGTATGGTTAGGGAATAAAAATGTATTTACATATCATATCATTGATAAAAAATCATTAAAAAACCATCAAGAAAAAGAATATATATTGTATCATTTAAATAACATCCTTGATCAATCATAATATTTGTTAAAGGGTAATGACATAGATGAAAAACAATTTTGAGGAGATGTCTAAAAATTAAATTGAAAATTAAAAACGCCATTGTTATTTTAAAAAAATATTGAAAAAAATTATAAGACTATGTGAAAAATAATTTAATGTAAAATATTTTAATTGATGAGATAAAATTTCTTATAAAATGACAATGATGATAATATTATCTACTCACACATAAAAACTAAAAGTGTTATTTTACATAAAACATTAAAAATATTAAAATGATTTTTTTTAAAAAATTTACTATGAATTTTATGGTAGTTTAAAATGAACTTTTTCAATTTTTGAAACAAATATAGTGATATTGTCAAAAATTTGAGTTAGATATAAAATAAAAATGAAAAATATTTTTATTTATTTATTAAAAACACATTTTTTAAACCACATCGCTTTAAAATATTATAATATTTTAATTTTAAATCAATATAAGGAGAAAAAACATTAAAAATCATAACCATTGCTATGAAAAATTGTTTTATTATTATAGATAAATAAAATAAAAATTTCCCAAATGCGTTATCAAATTTGAGAGATCACGATTTAAAAATGTGGTTGTGAAAATAAACCTTACAACATGAGTACCACATAAATAAAAAACCCATGATGGATAAAGGGTATAAAAGTAAACAAAAAATACAATGAGTGAAAGATAATTAATCATATTATATGAAAAATAAGAATTATATACACTATAAAAATGTAAATTGGTTTATAAGAGGAAGTATATATCAAGAAGGACGAATTCATACAAAGAAATCCATTCAAGTAGAAAAATATTTGAGGAAAGAATGATTTGGTAATAATTTTATAAACAAGGACTGTAGAAACATAAGAAATATAGAAGAAAGAAAATAATAAATATTTATTAGGTAGAAAAAAATCCATCTATGAATAATATATTTCAATAAGAGAGATTGTAACTCAATGAAAGAAACTTTAGTAAGCATAAACACTTTCAATTTATTTATTTTTTCATATAATTCCCCATTAGAGAAAGAACATGAAATTAAATAATGAATATAATGAAATATAATATAATAATGATAAAAATATTAAATTATAATTAAATAAAATAATAGAAAGAAAACATGATGTGTAATAAGTAATATGTCTCAAGGGGTGAAAATTTGGAACAGGAAACCCTTACTGTGGTCCTGATTTTCACAACACATGGTGTACATTCTTAAATAATCAAAGTTATATTATTATATATATATTATTAGGAAGATTATTCATATATATTTAATATAATAATTAAAATTTATTATAAAATGTTAACTATTTCTTATTTTTTTTGTCTTATGTTTTGTTATTTTCCATGAAAATTTGATCGGTGTCAGCTTATTTTATTAATTATAAGAATCAATGATAGTATTTTACTAATAAGTAAAATATATAATTTAAAAATTATAGAACCATAAAACAATAATTTCTTCTCTCTAAATTATAATAATATAATTATTTCTGTTCATATAGTAATCCATGATAGAGTTCTATAATGTCATTTATAGAGGTTGTTAAACTAACCCAAATAAGAATACCTTATAAGTCGATAGAAACATATAGTTATGAATGTTGATAATATTAATATAATTGAAAAATAATGTTATTTTTTATTTTTTTATATATTTTTTTATTTATTTTTAATAAATAATAAATATCGGGATGAAAAACAAAAAAGTGTTACTTCATAGAGGTGGTAGTCCACACAACACATAGTTGACATTTTCATTTCATAGATAATGAGTGGAATTGAATGTGTGTCATGATTTTACTCTTAAAAATAATATTTATTTAATATATCTCGAAATTTTTATTTTATTCCATCTTTATAACTAATGAAGATAGATGGTGGTAAAAAATGTAAATCATCGCAGTGTGGAGTAAGTTGTATGGACAATGCACAATCGATGTTCATAATTGTTTTATCATTATTGGAAGAAATAAATACATTTTTACACATTAATATAACAATACATAAATATAATAATTATAATAAAGTTATTAAATTCATGTCATTATGGTAGTTTTGGAAAAAATGAGTAAGAAGAAAAATGAAATGATTATGTAATACTAACTTTTTGAGTTCAAATTATTTTCTTTCAAGTATCCATGAAAATAATGGTATTAGGGTAAATTTTTTTATAATGTGGTATTTAGTTATTTAAAATGAATTTTATTAAATGAAATTTGGTATATTTTCAAGTATTTTACCAAGTATTTTTGTAACTCTGAGAGGGTTGAACTGATATCATTTTACAAGTTAAGAAATGGTCACTTTTAGGGACACCCATAAATTATCAACAATAGATTGAAAACTATACAGGCTTAAATGTTTTAAAAGTGATAAATATGGGAGTTTAGGGTGATATAATGTTGATAAATCCTCTCACACCCATTCTATAACATGTTTTGAGCTTTCTTAAATCCTTTTGCACTTGATTTTTGTATTTTATCATTTTTGTTTTTACCTTGGAAACGAGTTTTTAAAGTAATAATATATATTTAATAAAACATTTAAGGTCACCATTATAACCAAATTTTAATTTTATAAATACAAATTTATTCTCAATGTAATCCAATTAATTTTTTAAATAATATTATATTATATTTAAAATTAAAACATTTAATATATTAAAAATTAGTATTATAGAAAAATGTTATTTTGACCATTATGTGTTCAAAATATTATTTAGTTTTTCTTATGAATTCTATTACAGATAATATATTTTTATATATGGGTAAAAATTACATAATTTTTATTATATAAAATATATCAATATAATTTGTCTTATAAAAATTACACAACATTAATAATAATATTCTTTGAAAATAACCATTTCACCATAACCCTGGTCATTAACCTTTATCAATGAAATCAAATTTTTATGCTCAAATATAAAATTTATTTTCAAAAAAAATATGGAAATATTTTTCTCAAATATTAAATACATTTTTTCTATTTAAATTATAAAATTGGTGAGAACCATTTGTTAATGTATGCATATAAAAATAGAATTTAGTGTGAAATATTACTGGATTATCCAAAATGCTAAGAAAATATTTTATAAATTAAAAATACTATTATTAAATTATTTATATTAATTATTTAATATTTATATATTATATCGAAAATTTTCATTAACATTTATGTTATTCCTTTTTAGGATAATGTAATAAAAGTGGACTTATATTTAGTAAAATTGGTATTTTCAGTATTCCCAAAAGGCAATTATTTTGGAAAAATCTCAAATATTCACCATAAAATAAATTTTAAAAAATTAATTCAAAAATCAATTTCATTTTAAAAAATTAAAATTTTGAAATTTATATTTTTAACGTTGAAATGATAATAAAATATATAAATAAAAATTTGTTTGCAAAAAAAATACTATTTTAAAACATTATTTATTTTTAATCCTTTTTTGTATGAATTTATAATTTATTACACTATCTTTATGAAAAATATGATTTACTATTATTATTATTTTTTATATAATTTATCTTGGATTTTTTCTATTACTGTTATATGTGAAACAATCTACCAACACAATGATTATTTAATAGAAAAACAATATATAGTAAAATCTTGGACATCACATCTGACATTTTTAATTCTAAAAATATAATAGGGATAAGGATTAGTTTATATTCTATCACTAAATAATAATAATCTTATAATTTTATATATATTCATTAAATACATATATATAACTACCCATTTAAGGTAGTGAGTAAAAAATTAATTTGTTTCTTCATGGAGGTAGCAGTCTGCACAAACACATGAATGCCACTTTCATTTTCCATTGGATGAGAAGGAGATATAAAATTTTTATGCATTCAAAATAATTTTATTATTATATTAAAAATAATGATATCGTTATATTAATGTGGCTATAACACATTTGGAAGTGGTTTCTGAATAATTAAACAAGGAAGAGTTTGGTAAGAACATATACCTCTTTCTTGGATAATCATATTTAAAAACCATGAGGTTTATTATATAGGTATTTTAGGAATAAAATAACTTATAAAAAATGTATAATGATTTTTAGAAGGTATCAAGATAGATATTGTTTAATATAGGTGGATCAATGTGTGTAAAAGTGGAGAGAGTGGGTGACCTTTTATAAATAAGAGGAGTAAAAATCTGGTGAATAACCTTAAATTTTAAAATATAAAAAATTTATTTTATGGATGGTTTATAAAATTACTCCCAATTTAAAAATTATTACATTTACTATTTTATATAAACTCTAAAAATAAAATTTATACATGTTTTAGTGATATTTTATGTCGTATATCTTAGTAAAAACGAAATTAACACATTTAACAATCACTCTAGAGATAATCTTTAACCATTGTAACAATTCATTATGAATAAAATTTAAATGTAATTTATTAAATAATTTTAATGTGATGACAAAAAATTCCAAATCCATTTTTAGAGATTCTTCTTATAGAGGCGGAGAAAATTAATTTTAATATGAGTACACAAAAAGCAGCATAAAATAATTTTTTAGAAATGTTTTTTGAGGATAAAAATTCTTTTAGACCAAAATAAATTGTAGAATTGATTATCAAGATATTTATTGGCTTATAAATAAACAAATAAGAGTTATGTGGAATTAATTCCAATTAAATACCTTTTATAATCTTCTAATAACTTTATTAAATTAAAGGATATAAAATACATCTTTTATTAGAATAAAACATAAAATCAGTGTTCGAATTCAAAACACATGTTTCTAAGTTCAACATAGTTATTTTTTGTGTGACTTACTATAAATATTAAATATACATTAACTCAATAATAATTTAAGAATTTTATGTTATTCTTTTACCAGAATGATCTCATAAAATCATTGTTTTTTATTAAAAATATATTCATTAATCTACTAAAAATAAACCCTTTTGAAAAATGAAAAAACTAACACTAGAATAATTTTGGTATTATTAATTTATAAAGTTATTTTATTAAATAAAATTTATAATTTAAAATATATAATTTTATCTTTTAAATGGAAATAATTAATTTAAATAAAAAACAATATATAGAAAAACGACATTTCAAACATCAAATGTTCTTAATCTTATTGTATATAAATTTAAATTAATTGATTGTTGGTTTTTTATTTTATACATTAATGTGATTTAAATTTGATCAACCTAATCAATAGTTAAAAAATATTTCTCTGAAAAATCATACCATTTCAACATTAAATGTTTTTATTCCAATTAAATTAATTATTTACATTCTAATAATTAAATTTCATAAATCATAACTAAATAATGAAATCTATTTTTATTAATTGATCAATTTATTTCTATTAAATATTTTTCTATTATTATTGTGATTTTAAATATTTGAATATTTATATTACTATTGTATGTGTTTTAATATATTCAATATAAAATTTATTTAATGGAAAATATGGCCTAAAATTATGGGGTGTTATATCCCCCCTAAATAAATTGGACCGCACAATTTTGTTTTGATATTACCATGTTAAATGTATGTTGGCGTAGGTAAAATATAAGATGTAGATTTTTTCTTGATAAGTATTTATTAAGTTATAATTAGAAATCATATTATTTCATAAATAAATATATCTAAGACCGTGTCTTCACCATTATAGAACTCATACACTTGAATCAAATTCTAGAGGCATACCATGAAAACTGAGAGATAATTCCCACATAATACTTGTTAAAATAATATTTCTCAAGTTGGAAGTTGAGATAATATTTTACCATCAATATATAGAATATTAGAAGATATACTAACTTGATTTATTTCCATTCTATAATCATAATTTAATTCTTTGATAAATTATAAATATTTTCATCCTATCATATTATAAATGTTGAAAAACCATATAGAAATTTTCATTTTTAAAGCATGAAAAGAAGAATTTAATGGATTTCAGGATCAAAAAAATAATGATAAGTGATTAATATTATCATTAGACATATTCTAAAACAATAATGGTTAGTTTCACTAAAAATAATATCCAACAATATTCTAAACATCATTTTCATTATTAGAAAAAATACTAGTAATTGAAAATATATTAATTTTTACTTTTTATAATAAATCCTTTAACATAAATTTTAATTAATCCCAACAATATAGAATATAGGTATAAATTTTTTTATCAAATTTGGAAAAAAAATTCATCTTAACTGAGACCACCGTATATATTCTCATTATAACCATATTATCATTAGGTTTATTAATTTAGAACATCTTTCATTGTGTTCCAAAGGATGATTCAAAATAAATAAAAAATAAAAAATATTATATATATTTAAAAACAAATATAGCATGAATTTTGTATCATTGTACCTTCCATCACAACTTAATGGAAATAATCATTAGATTTAGTAATTTGATATGATTTCCATTTCTCTGTACAAAAATTATTAGGCAAATTCCATAGAATATTATGGAATTGGTTTGAATATGGGACTATTTCATTATAGTTGATATATTAGATATTAGAGTATTATTTCTTTTTATTTTATTCATGTTTAGAGAGAATTTATCTCTGCACTTCCAATATAATTCCACTATCATTAAGAATGTAACATGGAGTTCCTTTCTAAATATATCACATATTAGAAGCCTCATCCTTACTTTCATCTATATTTATTCATTTATTTCTCTTTGGTGCTCAATTTTCCCCTTTTATCTTGATTTATTTAGAAAATATAAAATTTAGAGAATTTTTTTTTCTATCTAGTCTAAATGTTATTCAATGTCATCATATGAAGAAAGTGTTTAAGATAATAGTTCTCCTCTGAGGTTTTACATATATCCATAAATAAACTTTCCCTAATACTTTCTAGAAAACATACATAACCCATATGTTACCTTTCCCATATTGAAATGTTTAACTCATATTCAACAACACTTTCCACTTCATTATTAATTGAATCAAGAATTGTTTTTCCATATCATTATGATAATCTAATGAAAATTATTTACAAAAGGGTATGTCATTATTAGAATTCCATTCCATGTTTTTTACCTCTTCTTACTCATTATTTTGAATCAAATTCCACTACAGATAAACATATACCTTTAAAACATATAGTAATAGAATAACCTTCCCCCTGTCATTACATTTTGTAAGTATAAATATGTTTTCAAGGGAATAGAACTGTTGTTAAACTATTAATGGATATGTAGTTAAAATATATGATGGTGGTGTTGGCCACATGAAGATTTCCTACATCATTTAACATGATGTGAAGGTAAATTTTTTTTTATATAGGAAGGGTTATTGGTCATCACCTGAGTCAACTAACCTAATATAGTCATTATTTTCTCATCTCTAACACAATATTTTTTTACCATCTTATATGAGAAACTCCTACACTGATTTTGGGTTTTGATTCGTATTATATTCCATCTTCTAATAACCATTTAAAAATAATAGAATACACTTGATTTATTCACATCATTATAAATATTGAGATATCATAAAAATTCAATAAAAAATTATTAATTATTCTCAGGGTTTATCATAATTAGTGTGATAACTATGTGATTATAAAATCAAGATCCCATGGTTAATACAAAACATTCCCTGATACCAATTATAGTAACCCAAATATAGTATCCAAGAGTTGGTGATTACATTATTACATTAGTAAAATTAACTAGGTGTCACAAAATGAATAATTGAACAGTTTAATTGTATTTATAGAGTAGATACATACATGAAATATATAAAACATTGTATACAAAAATAATAACTTCTAAAATTCATATATTTTTTTATTTCCATTACTCTATTCATAAAATAATTAAAATATCTTTTATTGGTATCCTAGGGAAATGTTAACATAATAAAGGTTAATCTCATATTCTTAGTAAGTGTTGTGTACAATGTAAGATATCATGAATACATGAGGAATAAACAACATGAAAAGTTGAGTAATAAAAAATATTCTATATTATCAATAACTTTAGAATGAAATATATAAATGGATAAAAATATAAATAATCACATGGAAATAAATAATTGATTTCATAATAATGTAATTTATAATGTTGAACATATTTATTTTTGATCTAATACACCATGATGTTACCATTAATGAATTTTTCTATGAAGTTATGATGTTTTAATCAGGGTTTCATGCTAATATATCATGATATTACATTCAAGGCCTATATTCATTCATATATGGGATAACATACACACTGTGATACCCTTCGTGTATATCCCATTAGATATACTAGTGTAGTAATGAGATATATAGTTCTGGGCCCATCCATCACCAACTCTTTGGAAATTCATACATTATATATTGAATGATATATACAATACCTAATCAATAGGCCTTAAAAATCAATAAATATTGTTATTTAATCAATTATACATAATTTTAATATTCTCTAGTCAATATATTATCTTGATCAGAATCATCCCCTAGAAAGAAGGTGTATAATTTATTAGATAATATCCTTGGTGTAGTGTAATAAACATTAAATGATGTCAAAATAAGTAAATATTTTTATTAAAAGATATATTTTTTAACACTCAAAATATTATTAGATGAGAAAATTTTAATAGTTTGATCATTTGATACAATGAGATCAATGATTCGTAAATAATCATGTGAAATATCCAAATTATATCCCCTAAGAGTGTTAAAATTGGTGTACATTTTAGATCACTAGGCATACACTGATTAATATTATAATAAAATTAAAAAACTTTTTTAGGGTAATTACTCTTAAGTGTATAAATAAAATCCTTCATCCACTTGTTTGTATCTATATTGGGATTCCATTTCTTGAAAACCACCGAATTTTTAATTTACTAAACTTTTAGGATGTTAAAATATATTTATATTTATCTCTAGGTATTTCACTAATGTATTACATCTATTATTATTAATTAAAACCTTTAAAATTAATAATTTTAATGTTAATAAATGTGGATTAGAAGATAAGAATTTCAATTAGAGAAAATGAATACATGTATTAATTCTTTTAAAATGGTAAACATTATTTTTTTATTGGAAGAAATCCTCAAATAATGGGTAAATTTATTTCATTAAAAAAATAAGGAAACATGGAATGAAATATTAATAATTCATAATGTACATGAAAGTGGAAAAAATATATCTATCCATAAATATTTAGAAAACATTATTTTCTTACTTTAAAAAGATGTAAAATGATACACATCATAAAAAATTTAGGCTATTACATTTAAACCATTTTAATGATGTTCAAATATATTGAAAAATTACCTTAAATAGTATTTGAAAAATAGATAAGAACATTATTGAAACAATATGATAAAAATGGATATTTAGATAATGATTTATGACCTAAATGTTTAAATAATTTCTATTTTTCTAAAAATATTTATTTTGGAATTTTTGTTCACAATATTGGGGGAAATGGATATAATATTAGAAAAAACAAGAAATATCTAATGGGAATGAAATTATATTCATTTTAAGGGAGAAATATCATATAATATTGAATCATGAAGATAAATAATCCCAAATAAAAATGAGATTATAAAAAAACCCCTTACGTTGGATTATTTCTTGTTCGGATACAATCCAACTTATTTTATAATTAACAATAAATTTTTTATTCATCATTATTTATTACATGTTTATATATATATAATTTATCTATAACTTATTTTTTTCGCATTTAATGATAATTATTTTTCAAAATAATTTATTTTGGTGTCAACATCTGTTTTTTTTGTTTATTTTTATTTAGTGGATCTTGTTCTTTTAGCATGGTCATAGTTTCATCACCAATAGAATTTTAATAATTTAATATATATACATATCATATTTTTACATAAAATATAATTTTATAACCTTCCATGTAAAATTAATAAGAAAAAGAAAATTCATTGACAATATAGTTCATAACATGCATTTACTCACGGGTGATGTTTTCATTTTTCAATAGATTGGAGGGAAATAAAATAAATAACAGTTTAAATTTTTAGAATTATAATTATTTAAGAAATATATTATATATTAATTAAATCCAACAATATAACCACCCATATTAGGAAGTGATGAAAAATTAAATACATCACTTCATGGAGGCAATAGTCAATATATGCACATGGACGAGGTTCACATTTACCATTGAATGAAATATTGATAAGAAATGGTTATAAAATTAAAAAAAAAAATTATTTATAGTAAAAATACTTATGTAATTATTTTAGTATGGTGATTGAATATTTATATAAGTATTAATAAGAATAAAACATGAAAGAGTCGGGTATGAACTCATACCTCTCCCCTGGATAATATTATTTGAAAAAACACCTTAAAGAGTCATATATTATTCCTTTGGAAAGATTGGAAATATATGGTCATGGATAAGGTTTATGGTATGGTATATGGAAATAAATTTGATGAAGTAAGGTTGTCAGTGTGTGTGTATATGTGAGGAGATGTGGTTCTTATTTATAAGTGAGAGGTGTGGCAATATTGTAAGTGTACTTTACATTAAAATTTAGAAAAAATACATTTTCAAGGATGACCACTCTAGTCCATCTCAATTTCATGGATAAGATAGTTTATGTTAATAATAGAATAAATAAATTAAGACTTGTTTTAGTAATTTTTTAATCCTTATTGATTAGATTAACCCTCTCTTTAACCCTTTTAACCCTTACTACGGTGACAAATTTTTACCAATATAACTCTTCATTAAGAATACAAATGTCACAGTCCGACCCACCACAGCTCACTTGGATGATGGAATGATTTTCCACCACTACCCTAATCCTACCTAAAATAGGCTAGGGGCTAGTGACGAGCACTGTGTAGGCGTATCACTCACATCAGAGGCCATAAACTACGGTACTTGTAAACAAACAGAAACATAGATATCCAAGAAATATTGAATAGTAAATAAAACTATTGATAAAAAATTCATGCATGCATCTAACCCACAAACAGAGTATGGTAGTTCTGAAAACAATAAATATGTAAAAGTACAATCCCACTCAAAACAAAAAATTTATTGTACCTACTCCAATGGAGGGGAATAATGTCAAATGGAACCATCAACACACACATCGGTCTGTCTAGATTTCTAATCTCTACCTGCTCTGGCTCCTCCAAGGACTCCAGTTAAATACTTATCTACCTCAAAAAAACACAACTTGTTTAAGAAAATACCATATATGGGTGAGTATAACAATAACTAATAGGTTCCTCAAAAACCCAAAATAAAAGGGAGAAATCGACCACTCCTCAGATATATATGAGGATCCAGATAAATCAAGCATGGTATGACAAACTAGATACATGAAATATCATAAATGACTAATAAAAAAATCTAGATATAATCATCTCAGACTCCATGTCCCATGAGGTCCCAACATCATTTCGAACCCAAATATTATAGCTAATTCTCCAAATGAGGCGACTTTTTAGGATAAATCAATACTTAAGCCATGAAATCCTTGATGATAATCCTCAAATAGATAACATTCATTTGAAACGGATCTACCATCCTTGATGGTATTCGTCTAAGAGATCTCACTCTATTAGGTATCACTAAGCCGATGGCACATCCCCACCATATCAGGTGGCATACATCAAACAAAACATTCCCATAGAGTCTCTCCATGAATAAATTAATAATGTCAGTCTGTGGATATTACTACATAGATAGGGAATCTTACAAATCCCAATTTGTGGACTCCTTGAACCCTACAAGAAACGGTAAAGACATTATCTCAAGGAAAGGGGATCAAACCCAAGACAACAACAAGACACCCATAACCAAATAAGGAACTCCAGTTATTAAATCAATATGATATTGGATCATCCCCATGTAATGTTGTTCTTAATAATTCCCTAAACTCCATATGGAAAAACATTTAATGTATGGGATCATATATCTGATGATACCACAAACCAAAATGGAACTTCCCACAACATTCTAGATCATATAACTGATGATAGAAAAACCTACTGGGATAACCTTCTAGATAGGGGGTCACTTCCCATGTAGTGTTGGTCATAGATATACCCCTAATTTCATAGTGTAAAGTCTATGCGATAGAGGATCCTATCTCAGCCTCCCTGAGGGAAACACCAACTCTATCTGAGTCATCATGTCAAGGGAATCACAATCATGTGTGGAGGACATAACAACACACTATACCCTAACATTTCAAGACTAATGGAACCCACTAAACTGATAATAGTCTATAAATCACCAACATAAGTGATATGTAACTATCACCATGTTTCATATCTCTAATAGAAAAATCATGGCTGCCATCACATCTGGATTAGAAAACTACTCAGTATAGGCTATCATAGTCTTGAAGATGAAGATCCATGAGGGGGATAATTAAAAGGGTAGTACATGTCATGTACCCACAATACAAAACATATATCACGAGACTAGAACATGTCTATTTCATCTATCAGGACTTGTCATGTAAAAGAATACTATAAGGTATATGACCCAGTCAATCTCTTGTGAATGTCTTCTCCCATAAATTGCCTTCTACCCATGTATGCACATAGGGAATGTACCCATGGTACATGTAGCGTAATTAATACTTGGATACTTGTCCATTTCCTCATGCCATTACCATTTTCGACACCTCATTCCCTTGTACCTGGCTGTATACTTCCACACGACCATATCCCTCGACATGGAGTCCCTAACCACATCCTCGACCACGCAACATGGGCTAACTACATGGAATGTTCCCACATCCCCCAGTGTGTTGTTACAAATTTTTTTCTTCCACAAATAGGAATAACACAAGGTGTGTTCTCCTCTACACTACACACTATGTGATTGGTAATTCTTAACAGGAATCCCTTACAAGCCCTCCAAAAATCCCTAATTTTGATGGAAACTCATAAATATAGCCCCATTAGATATATAAAATTCATAATATGGTATTAAAACCATAAAATAATGCATTAAAAAAGATTAATATGTAAATATAAAAAATATACATACCTCATATCAAAACACTAAATCTTTATGGGGAATGTAACTCTCTAAAGCCATTGTACCATGATCTATGAGCGATCAATGACAAGATCGGAGTCCGAAGTCACCTCCACCCTCTTATGTTCATTGTTAATGAAATGGAAATTTCATACCACCTACCCAAACAAATATAGGTTCCATAGGGTTAATAGTATGTTTTATTATTTTAATTTATTTTATTAATAAACCACCACTCAAAACTCCACCAACGACAACCTATGACAATATATCTGACATCAAAAAATGTTATTCCATACCAATGATAAACACAACATTATAGACTCAATTGTGGTTCTTTATTTACAATCTGATACTCCAATCTATCTTTATTGAAAATTTATTTAAACACTACATGCATATGATAAAATATATTTAAGATTTTTATTATCAAAAGACAAAGGCTCTCCGTGACCCTAAATCCCACGATGATTGAGTGCATTGTTTCAGAATTATTCGTAAGAATAATCCAAATATTTACATTGAAAAATCCATGTAGCTACACTCTCCCCACCTTAAATATTATATTACTAAGAAGATATATCCTTGGATCAAGGGAAAAAATTGAGCTCTCAACTACATTCCCAATGCTAGTGAGATCACTAGAGGGTTCCATTGATGTCTAGAAAAAGACTACTAGGGGATCAAAAAAATAAAAAACATGCCCAAATTACAACTCAAAAAGGTCAAAATCATAAAATGAAGCCTGTAAATGTCTCTTTAGTTATAATAGGTGGAAAGCACTGAGTTCCCAATCCATCTTTGGTCAAAATTTCTAGCCATGCACCACCTCACTATACCAATATAGATATTACCATAACACAAAATTCCTCATCTACCCCTGAAAAAACTATTCTCTCAACATTGATCTATAGAACCAACAATAGGCCCAGAAAAACACTACCACTTACTCTGACTAGTACATTAGTGGCCTATAGTGCGTCTTGAATGTGGAATCAAATAATTTTATACCAATAGTGGATGAAAAACTATACCATAAAAACATAAAACCCATAATAATGTTCTATAGAAACTAAATGATTTTTTCTAAATGGAACAACCACCCCACTATTCGGTGTACCACTAAGATATGGAAACCTCCTTGGTACCACACCTCATATTTTGACTAGTGTCATCATCAGTCCTCGGATGTTCAAAGTACTCCTCAATTTTGGGAAATCCATCAATAATATGATCATGGGGTATTTTTTTGTGCAATAACACATGAATATAGTCTTCTAGCTATTCGTTTCTAACATATTGAAAGAGAAGAGGGGTACCTATAACTATAGAGTAGTCACTTCATTATCAAGTGTTTCATTTTCAACTCTAATGCTGAGCACATGAGGGTACCAATGAAAAACATAGGGATTTCCAAGTGAAACATTAGGTCTTACTAGTCTCTCATCCTACAAACCTCCAACCACAAAAAAACACACAATGCTCTATTGGTGTAAATAGATATGCTACAAAAAATATCAAGGATGTTCCTTGGTGCTAGCCTAATCAGAGGAAAATTCATTATAGGGATGATAAATCTGCATGTCATCAGGCATATGTACTCAAAAAAATACCAAAAGAGGAAACTAAAAGCTCGTAGCACTTCTACTCTATATGTCACACTATCCAATTGATAAAATTTGAATGTATCTACCAAAATCTGAGCTCAAACTTCATGGTATGGGATCACTCCTCAAATGAGAAAGACTTTGTTCTACTAGATAGAAATATTTTTACACCCATCAGAAGAACCATATGAGAATTAATGACATGAAATCAATCCATACTAAAGAATTTCATCATATGGTCTCTCATCTACCTTGGAAATATTCAATGTTATGAACTCCCACCCAGATTTAGGACTCACTGTCGATTGAAGAGTCTAATTATTTTTCCTCTCTATAGGGTCCACTAATATAAGGTTCTTGAAAAAATCATTTCATGGAATCTATATGGCCAACTCTGAAAATACAGAACACAACCATACCATGAACACACAAGTAAATGGAACTTATCCACCACACTTCAATAAAATACACATTTGGAAATAGTTACTTATCCACATGATTTTTTATCATTTCAAAATATTGTTACATAGTGGGAGATGTGTTCCAATTTATGATGAGTAAAATGATACATAAATCACCTCTATCACAGGGCTATAAAACTACCCCATATTACCTGAGATAATCCCTGAAAAAGAAGTTGATATAATAGAGTACCAGAGATTTTTTTTTACAATACTACTAAAAATGTAGAGAAAGAAAATAGATTACACCTATAATCATTATAAGATCCTCTATGTCTTAGGACTCTATGGCTTACAAATTTCCTCACTACTTCCTCTAGATTTTTGAGCCTAGCATCGGCCACCATGAGGTGGTGGTGGAAACAAATCAAACATAATTACACCTCCTACTACGTTCCACAGCCATCCTCTATGTTCTACTTCAGGAAGAACTCAATTATATAGTCCCTATATATTCTAGTGAGCAATATCTACAATCTCCATCTCAGAAGCCTAGTTTTTTAGAAAATATTGCATGTTATTTACATATACATCACACACAAAACACCACCTCTATCATGACTAACATGATCTAGACTGGGAGCCATGATCTATAGATCCTCCAACCTAGGGTCATCTCCTCGTGTGTCTCACATTCTTGGATCCTGGTCCATCCACCAACTACCAGCTAATGAGGTCCATGTATATTTGTTCCCAACACCAATAGTACGAGTCTTTTCATAAAAAATATCTCTAAAACCAAATCCCTGTCCAGAAATCTATTATAAGTGGGAATGTAGAGTTATATCACAAAAGTACTGATATCTTTGTGTAATACCTTATTAAAATTCCATGGTAAAAAAACATATCTCGGACCACATCTACAATGTATTTTGAAAGTCTATTAATATATTTGTATACTCTACCTTGATCATATTATACTATCAAAGTTGGATATTTTCATGAATACACATTGATTAAAAAATAAATGGAAAAAACTATTCTGTGAATATCCACTCAAAATATTTCCAAGTGAGCATCATCGCATCACGGGTCTATGTCACCACACCCCACCATCACCTGGATGATCCTCACATAAGGCCCATTTCTTAGACCACCATCTAATTGGGAGGTATTGTCATAAAAAGGAAAACACATATGACTGCCTCCAGAGAGTCACTAGGTGCCTATGGGTCTATCCCACCCTAATACCTATGTGGTCTCTACATCTAAAACTCATACCTTATAGTTATCCTACTTCCATCATTTGACTAAACTGTCAGAACAGTCTTATGCATAACGTGTTGTGGCTCAACAAGAATACTACACATAGGTACATCCTTAAGACAAATTTCCTACACTAAAGCTATATCACTTGGATGATATGTCTGAGTTATTTTACCAGAATAAACCTTTTTTACTTTGTTTTCATTAATATTTATGGTATTAAACTTTAAATTAAACATACTATTACATATCATTCATTATTAATCATGAATTTAATGTAATAATGTCATAGATTATTTTTCACATTGAGAAGGTCATAGTAGTTCCATGCTATGATTTGAAACTTGATGATATATGAATATATCCTAAATATAGTTCAATGGTTCAATAACAAACTATGATCGGTCACATAGTATATAGAGTTTTAGGTGTGGGTACTTGTAAGAACATGAGACATCTTCTCAAAATGTTTGGACTTGGTAATCTTTAATTAAAGAGTAATGGAAACAAACCCACTAGTAGGAGTTTCACTTGTTTTGGTGTTATCAGATACTCCTATCTTTGAGAAAGTTTAATGGTCCTTAGGAATTAAAATTTTCATTAATGTATGTCCAAACACACATAGATTTTTTTGATGAAAACCATCACATCATCTATTAGCAAGAAGTAGGGTATGCTGGGAGCCTCATGAATGACATGTTATTAAAGGATATATCAAGGAAGGATTAGTCCCTTCCATCTTAATGGATCTTGATATCTCAAAAATTTGATTTATATAGAATATGTTCCCAAAATTATTTGTCCATGGTGTAACAACAAGTTTATTTTAGATATTAAAAGAATAATGTATCGAGAATATAGGTTGATGAAAGTGTCATGAAATCTTATTGATGATATATTGTAAAAAATGGATTATATTAGACAATTATCATTTTTATTTGGTTGTCTTAATTATGAATATATGTCCTTTCTCTTGGTTTCATTGACCTGTTACAAGATAGTAATCTTGGACTTTAGGAAGAACTACCTAATTCCATTGAGAAGGAATCCTAGAGGGTTACAGACTAAGTGTTTTAGTTCTCCTTGATTAAATTCAATTTGAATTTAATTAATTGAATAAATAATATTCTGAAGACTCAGGAATAATTTTATTAATGTTATATTGATCACATAAATTAAGTCAATATTTATTCACCAGATTGTTAATAAAATATATTTTTTTATTTTATCAAATATTCAATACATATATTTATTTACTAGTTTTTGAATAAAATATTTATTTAAGTGAATAAAATATTTATTTGGGGGTTCAATAAATGCAATTAGAGTTCAAAGGGACCAAGACCATGTCCGGAGATAAAATACATATTTATGAGTCAGAAAAAATTATTTACCCATTTTGTGAATGTTTGGACACCACAAAATAAAAATAAAAATATTATTATAAGGTGGAAATGGGTTTCATTAATTGTTATAATTAAATTTAATGGGTATTCAGCGATTAACATTACTAACTAAAATACCAACTCTATAAATAGATGGATATGTTCTACTTTGGAAAACATTTGAAACCAATTCCATGTTTGGGAATAGAGAAATATTATGCAGAATGAATTATCTCTTTAATACTACCCCTTCATCCCTCTCAAGAGTGAGATACACAAGAGAGAATTTATTCAAGACTGTACGAGTGATCAAAAAAGAATAAAAAAGACATTCAATTTTCTATTCTAGAACCCAATAAATTAGTGGCATTTCTTGGAGACCATTATAGCACATGTGGATAACTTATAGAGGTCTTATTCCACTATATCATTACAAGTGAAATGATGGAAATCTAGAAAATATTTTCAAATGATAAAAAATCATCTATGATGAACATTGTAAATCACAGGTATTGATTTGTTCAGATATTAAATAAATTTAATATAAATTATTCATTCATGATCATCAATATTCATTTTGGGTAATGATTATTAAAAGAAATGTTAATATATCACCCTCCACCACAATGCATCTACTATGCCCAGAACCAATAGGTGATATCAGAGGTGACCCATTTAAATTTGTAATTATTTATTTGATTATTGGTTGATACACAATCAGGGTTATATTTTCATTTATTGTTATTGATTCTCTAATCTCATTTGAATTAACATTTTATGAAAATATTAATCATGTTCTTTCAATGTTTACTTTTCGTAGATATTTAAGAAAAAATGAAGAACAACCATAGATTCCATTGGGAAGTGCCAATTTTTTGGATAATATAGCTAGGATACATGGTGTTTCGTTAAAGCACACATCATATACCAATTTTCATTGTATCTAGATTTATCAAGAAATTAAAAACATGTTGCGATTTTATTAAACACTAAGTGTTGACCGAGCCAAGCTGGCATGAAACAAGACAATGTGATGTGTGTATCTATATTATTCTCACCATGTTTTCTGGCCCAAATAACATGCCAAATCCACAGTCATGTGACTTTGATATACAACAACTGACACATCTGTCAAGTAGTTAGATGTGCAGCCCATGTAGTATCCCATTAATATAAAAAATTTAAAATTGCATTAAATGTGAAAAATTTTAATATTAAAACTTTATTTTATTGATGGGAACACCATTGTGTGTTTAAAAATATAAATTTTGTTTTAAATAATATTAAATTCTCAATTAATATAATATACTAAATATGTAATTACTGTTTCTGCAGTATATTTTACATGAATTCAAAATCAATGGGCATCTCCAATTAAGTTTGGATGGTCATTAAGATGAAAAGGAATTAATTAATTAATTAATTAACAAATACAAGAATAATCATCTTATTAATAAATAATGAATAATAAAATGAATACTAGCCAGTTAGTTTTTGTATATTCATTGAATGTATGATCTAACATGATCAGGAAAAAGACCTTTGTATGTGTTGGAATTTATTTAATTAAATTTATTGTAAGGTTTGTATATTATTTAATAATAAATTAAAAGATTTCCTATGAGTCATCCCTCCCTCCATTATAATGTATGGCCTACATGTCCAAGGATATTTATATAATTAACTTTAACCAATACATTGGTTCCCCTCACATACGTGCGAGTAATAAATATTTTTATTTAATTGCACATCCCATGGAACATGGAGATAGCTCAATATTGATCCATAATGACGCCAACATGGTGATACATATGTGGACATGTAGAATGGAATTACTCAGGTCATGTCATATATAAGGAATTATATCCTCTAGTTCATAGGTTGATTTAATGTATACTCATTAAATCAACCCTTAGATAAGCTCATGATCAAGTCATATAATTAATTAATTATTTTTATATGTAAGTCATTAAAATAATATTTCTTGATGTAGGACCATGATAAAAAGAATGAATGACTTAATATTAAAAGATGGAATTTAAATAAAATTGATTATTAATAAATTTTTTATCCAAACATGGTTAATTAATTATATAAACATCTAAATAATATTAAAAAGTCATGTAAAGTATAAAAAAGATAAAAAATTATTCATTATATTGTAAAATACATAAATATAAGATTATATTAGACTAAGACTTCCATTATTTGATTAGGAAAACTCAATAAAACTATGTGTTTCAACAACACTTGTTGGGACACTTACATTATTAAGGGGGTTATTATCAGGGTTTCAGGGTGACATAACCATTTTAGATCAAGAGAGGTATCCCTGTATATACATGGTGTAATTTGGAGGTAAGTTTAAAGAGAAATCCTAGTCAAGATATCTGGATATGGGATTCCACTCAATGGGTTAAGGAGCTAAAATATCTCATTTAGAAACGACATTCCTACATTAATCCCTTCAAAATAGCTTGAACAACCATATTTGTGGTTATTAAAAGGGTGATATGGATTATTATCATCAGAATTTACTATTAACAAGACATTATATGTTTAATGGTGAGGGATACATGGACTTTATCAAATAGTGGGAGATTTAATAAAATCAATTAATTTTTTATTACTCACGAAATTTTTAGTGAAGAAAAGTAATAATAAACTTAAATTTTAAATGAAGAATATAATGACAATCCCAATATCTCTATGATCAATATTTAACACAGACAATATACTAACTGACAGTAACATCCAAGAGTGTTTTACATGCCTTTCAGTTATTCTACTCCATGAACAGAAATATTACATGCTATAATCCTCAATGCCTGATCTTCCCACTCAAGAAGCTAGTGATGAAGAGTTATTAGTTTCCAATAAACATATGAATAATGTGGAATACGTTAAATGGGTTATGATTTCATCTAAGTCAAGTGAAATTATGAAGTTTCATGAAAACATGGATATTTATAGAATTATTGGAGACCATTAAGGTATTTACCAAGACAGATCTAGATAGGAATAGTTTGATATTTCCAAGGCACTCTCTTAGAATACGCATGGAGAGGTTTCCCCAGATACTCCTCAGGTATTCAACATCATTGTCTAAATTGAGTACCTTGTGGTTTTAGGGTTTAAACTCTCTAATGAATTAGAAACGTACCTCATTCTAAAATTACTCCATTAGATATTCAATTGTTTTTTATGAATTTTAATATGAAAAACATTGAGAAGACTCTTCCATATCTTCTAATCTCACTTCACTAAGTATAAAATGATATGAAGAAAGAAAAGCCTTCTTTCCCTATGGTGAACAAATGGAAATGAAATGAAAATATATTTAAGCCCAAAGCTTCTTCATTCTCTTCCAAGAAGAATATGATCAAAGGGGAAGCAAGGGAAGAGGATTTATTCAATTTTTCATGTTGGGATGCGGGAGATTGGATGGAAAATTGTACCTAGCTAAAGAGGCAAGGAGAATCATTTGGTGTGTTTGTTATGGTGTAAATTTATCCATTTCTTCAAATTTGGTATTATTTATAGCATACGGATCTATTATATGTATTCAAATAAAGTAACCATGTACATTAAAAAAAGTCTAAGGGGAGGTAGATATACAAGAAAACAACATAGATAAACTTTATTCTGTAACTATTGGGGACTGCCTCCACACATTTATGACCAAAATGATCTTGGTTTAAAGGGGTATTGTTATTTTCATTTAGTTACCAAAAACATTATTTTTGTATCAAGAAAAGTATATATGGATTTATTTTCAAATTTATAAATAAATATTTCTTATTTTATAAATATAGCATTTTTTATGGTAAGGAACATTTATATAATGATCATTACATGTTGTATTACATGAACCAAGTAATGGAAATCAATAATGAAGTTACATCACATAAATCATACCACACCAAGCTTTGGAATCACTAACTAGGTCATGTAAATGAAAAATATTTGAAAAAATTAAATCAAGAAGGATATTTTGATTTTATAAAACTAAAACCAATTGGTGTATGTCACATATGTTTTTAACAAAAAATAACCAAATATTTATTTAGTGGGAAAAGGTGAAAGAAATAAAGAGATTATTTAATTAGTTCATACAAATGTGTATGGACCATTCTTTGTTGATGAAATTGGATGGTACACATAATTCATAAATTTATTAATTATTTTAGTAGATATGGATATATTTACATAATGAGGTATAAGTTGGATTCTTTTGAAAAATTCAAAAAATTGAAAAATGAATTTCAGAACCATCTTGGTAGGATGATTATGAAACTCTGCTTAGAACATGGTGGAGAATATCTTAACAAATACATCATTGATTTCTTATGTATGTTTTGTATCGTATCCCAACTCACTCCTCTTTACATGCCTTTGTGGAAAGGTGTAAGAGAGAGAGAGGATAAACTACACCTTGTTGAACATGATGAGATCAATGATGTGTCATGTGAGTATTCCATTATCATATTCGGTATATGCGCTAGAATCAATGACACACATACTAAGCCAAGTACCAATTAAATATATAAATAGTATTCAATATGAAATTCAGAGTTGAATAAAAACCATGTTATTGAATTTACATGTGTGGGGAAGTCAAGATTTTGTTAAGGACCATTCATGTAATAAACATTCCCATTGATTCACAAAGTGTACCTTTATAGGTTACCCTAAGGAAATAATGTGATATTACCTATGATACCTTTCAAAGAAAAAAGGTTATATTGGAAAGATATTACATATTCCTTGAGTGGGAGAAAATCTCTAAATAGATATTGGGAGAAAGAAAAACTTCTATGAAGTCAAGGATTAAGCCACACAAGAGTTGGTATGTGATCAGATTCCACAATGTTATATGGAAGTAGAAACCATTCCAGAGACCCAAGTACTATATAGGAGTACAAGGGAGGATAAAGAACCAGAAGTGTATAGTTTTTTAGTAATCATGGAACATGAATCATTATTAGTTTATAATAATGATCTTATAACCTACAAGGAAGTATTATATAGAATAAATGGTTGTAAGTGGCAAGAAGCCATGAATTATAAAATGAACTCCATGTACCAAAACCAAGTATAAATATTGGTATATCATCCAGTGGATGTAAATCCTATTGGATGAAAATGGGTATTCATATTGAAACTAGAGATGGAAGGACAATTCAGTACCTATAATGTGAGACAGGTTGAAAAGGGGTTCAAATAATGTTAAGGAATTTACTATGATGAACTCTTTTCAAAAGATGCAATGAAGAAATAAATTATAATTCCACTTTCCTTATCCACTTACCATGACCAAGAGATTTGAAAAATATATTTAAAAACAACCTTCTGTAACTGGAAACTTAATAAAGATGTCTACATGACACAACCTGATGGTTTTGTGATTCCAAAGGATTCTAAAAACATAAGAAGGTTCAAAAAATCCAAATTTGGATTTAACCAAGCATCAAGGCCATGAAACATTCCTTTTGGTAATTCCAAAAAGGAATTTAGTTTTATATAGATTGAATGTGAGCACTGTGTCTAAAAAATGTTTAGTGTAAGTGAATTGATTTTTAATACTATATGTTGATGACATATTACTTATTGAAAATTAAAAACAATTCATATAGTATATTAACGATTGAATGAATAAATTATTTTCCATTAAATACATAGGAAATGAATCATATATTCTTGGGATCAAGATCTATCATGATATATCTAATCAGTTGCTTGACCTATGTCAAAGTGTATACATTGGTAAGATACAGAAGAGATCTAGTATGGAAAAATCTAAGAGGTAATTGTTTCTTGTGTCACATGGTATTCATATTTTAAAAAAAATGTATCCCCAGTCCCATGATAAACGAAATTGAATGTAAAGGATTATATACACATCAGCAATTGGGACAATCATGTGTGTGGTGCTCTATAGTAATCCAGATGTTGCCAACACATTAAGTGTGGTCAGTAGGTATCAAGTTAATCTAAGTGACCGCCATTGGATCGAAGTCAAGATTATACCTAAGCATGTTAGGTGTACGATGGATATGTTTTTTATGAAGGAGATGAGAAACTAGTAAAAATATGATATACATGTGCTAGTTTCTGAACTGGTCAAGATGAAATGAAGTCAAAAAGGAGAGACATATTCAATTTGAAAGAAAATTATGTGAGATGGAAGATATCAAAGAATGCTCTCATCATAGATTCTATAATATATTATTTGTATATAGTAGATTACAAGGAAGATAAAAAAAGTTTGGATGAAAAATTTAGTCCATGATATTGATGTGGTACCTAGAAGTAAATATCTCATTACACTCCATTATGATATTACCATATCAGTGGATATCGCAAAAGAGACATGGTAACATCAGTGGATGAATCATATAATTCATAAGTATCATCTCTTTTCGGGATTATTCTCAATGAGGTGAGGTTTCAGTGAGTAATAAATCCATAGAAGAATGTGTGATGGATCCCTTTACTAAAACCTTGAATCAGCCAACACATGAATATCTAGTGAGGTCTAGTGGACAAAAATTCATAGGCAGTTTTCTCTATTCAATGTGGGAGTTTTTTAGAGTTATTTTCCTATAAGAAACTGTTTTTCAATTGATTAAATGAATAATTGATGTATTAAATATTCAATTTAAAATCATATTACATATTGTTCATTGTTATTCATGACTTTCATGTAATAATGTCCTATAATATTTTTCATGTTGATATAGTTATATTAATTCCATGTTATGATAGGATCCAAGATGTGATATGATAATATTATTAATATAGTTTCACGATTGTATAACATACTATGATGGGACAAATAGTATATATACTATCAGGTGTTAGTACTCATAAGAAGATGAGAACTCTTCTCATGAATTTCACACATGGTAATCTCCATGATGGTATATTGTGAGAATAAACCTACTAATAGGAATTACGCAGGTTTTGGTATAATAAAATATTCTTATATGCGAGCATGTGAAATGGTCCATATACTTTAAGAATATTAATAATTCATTTCCTAGCTCATGCACTTAGATTTTCTGATGGTAATCATCACGCAATATGTCGGAATGATTTATAGTACATTGGGTGTATCATGAATGGAATGTTATTGATAGATAAGACAAGGATTTTTACATTCCATATTTATGAATGTTGATATCCTGACACTTTGATAGAAATAGAATCATCACCCTAAATTTCATGGTCATGGTGTAATGAAGAGTTTAGTTTAGATAGTCAAATAATGATGTATCGAGAATATAGGATGACGAAACTATCATGAAGCCTCTTTGAGGTTATATTATGAGAAAGAGAATATATTACATAGTGAGTATTTGTAAGTGGATGTATTCATTAGAGCTTTAAGTTCATTCTCATTGGTGCCTTGAAACATTGCTATATATTAATCTTGGGGTTTAGGGAACCCCACCAAATGCCAACGAGAAAGAATCTTATAGGGTAACACAGTAATTGTTTTTATTATTCTCAATTAAATTCTATTTTAATTTTATAAGTGTACTAATATTATTATCGATACTGTGGAATAATTTTATTCAAGTAATATTGATCGTATTAATATAATATATAATTATTCACTAGATTATAAATAAAATATGTATATTTATTTTATATAATAATTAATAAATATTTATCTACTAGTTTGTGAATAAAATATAATTTTAAAAGAATAAAATGTTTAATCAGGAGTTCAATAAATCCAAGAGGATTTTGAATGGTACAAGACTATGTGCAATGATAAAATAATTATTTATGACTTGGTAAATATTATTTAACCATTTTTCACAAGTTGGAGCACCACAAAATAATTAAAAAAATATTATTATGTGGCATGTAATTTTATTAATGGTTATAATTACATTTTATGGATATTAGGAAATTGAATTTTGTAACTGAAAGCCCGTATCTATAAATAGTTGGTTATTTCTATTACGCAAAGCATTCGAAACCAATTCAAATTATAGGAATATATAATTGTTTCACATAATGAATTTTCTCTAAAATCCTCATCCCTTCTCCCTCTCAAGAACAAAAATCCCAATAGGTAGTTTCTTCAAGGCTGAATAATGAGAAATCAAGAACGAACAACAGAAGACATTTGATTCAATGTGCTAGCACCCAGAGAATGAGTGGAAATTATTAGAGACCATTAGAGTACATTTTGATCACTGTTAGAGGGATTATACATTTGGATCCACAAAATCCCAACAAATGAAATCTAGACGGGGTTTTAGACAATCAATAGTCATTAATGAATAAAATTCCAAATCATAGTTATTTATTTCTTTTGATATTAAATAAATTAATTATAAATTTTTTTGGCAAGATCCTAACTCACGGTTTCAATAAAAGATTATTAAAAGATATTTTTATATATCACCATTCATCGCAATGCTTTCGTTGCACCTTAAACAAATAAGATTTTAATCTTGATCCTATTATGAAATATTTCCTAGATATCATTGTGATAGCATACTAAAATAGAATCAAGATTCTTTATAGTTAATTATAATATTTTGGGAGCTAACTAAAGGGAATGAAACCGAAAACCCATTCCTATATGATTGGTGTACCAAAATTTCCCTATAACCCATGGTGAAATGTTATGACTAACAAATAAGATTATCAGAGTCCTGGTGAATCGATATTTCATCCAAAACACCAACACTAGATTCTCTAGATTCAAATATAAACTCAAAATTGTTCAACACATTAACCATGAATCCCAAACCAATCTCATAGCTAGAAAACTCGTGACTCCAGTCCTAATGAAGGGTCTCCACGAATACCACTCCATCACAACCCAATCCACTAGGGCCTACCTGGCCAATGAGAGACCAAGACACCTATACCCCAACCCTACCTCCAACAGTCTTGGGGATGGTGACCATCCTGGATTAGCCATATCACAAACATGGGAGACTTTATCCATTATTACCTATATCAACACAGAAATATATTTCTCTATCCAAAATCTAGAGACAATAAAACTAATAATACAAAATTTTCACATACAACTATCCGAAAAAACATATACATTAGTGATAGAAATATTAAAAAGGTAAAAATACAATCACAACAAAAATTTAAAAAGCATCTAACCTTCTCATAAGGAGGGGAACACTATCTAATGAAACCACCAACTCAAACCTCGGGGTGTCTATATCACTAATCTCTACCTTCTCTGCATACTCCTGGGAACATGTTGAATTGCCTATCATGTGAATAATACACAACTTGTGGGGGAAAATCCCATTCAGGTGTAAATATAAAAATACCATATTGGTGCCCCAAAAACCCAAAATATAAAGAAGAATATGAAAGGAAATAGTCTACCCAACCAAATTCTAGAGGATGAAACCTATGTGATAGAGAGTAAAAAATTTAATCTCAAATAATCCTTATAAATACCAGATTAGTCAAATCAATGCACATGGTATTTAAAACTAGATTTATTCCTCACCACAAGGATTCCAAACATAAGACAAATATAGTCATATAAGAATCCATGTCACTAGAGGTTGAGACCTCATTACTAGCCACATGATTCTACTCAAGGCTGTAGGGTAACACTCATTATGGAGAACAAAATCCACAAGACCTTACATCCATGATGGAACTCATCTAAGATATTGTACACATTTGGAATAGATTTTCCATCCCAAATGGATATCATCCTAGAGATCTTACTTCAGTGGGTATCACTAAATTAATGGTACATCACCACCACCCTAGGCAACATACATCAAAGAGAACACACTCATCACATCTCTCTATGATGAAGGTAACACTATTACTCAGAAGACATCGATATATAGATAGGGTATTTGACACATTCTATATGCGGGAATGCTAGAACCGTATTAGAAATGATGAATATATCATCTAATATATAGGGTATCAATCCCTAGACTACTAGAGGACACTAAGAACCATATCTAGCACCATGGAAATCATATCTCAAAAAGGGGATCATTGGATATATAGTGTATGTCATTAATATTCCATAAACCCATCTAGATCAATGATATATATAGTGGATCCTAAATAAAATGATTCCAAAAAACCAAATGTAATTGTCTGATGTATAGGGGCCATATACCCAACGATTTAACAAACAAATGGAATCTTCCCACAACATAAGGGATCATATACTCAATGATTCAACAAACCCTACTAGGATAAACTTATAGGTAGTGGATCAGTACCCTTAGAGTGTTGGTAAATATAATACCTCATTACTCACATATGGAAGTGGACATCATATAAGATCCATTCCTTGCCACCTAAAGGGATACACATACGAGATCATCTGGTTGAGGGGATCACAATCATTTATTGAGGATATAATGATATGTTTTGCACTCACATGGATATAACTAGGGTACCCACTCAACCAATACTATTCCATACATTATTAAAGTAATTAAACCCTAAAAATAACTTCATGTCGCATCTCAAATTCTATAACCATGGCCATTATAGAATCTAATATGGAAAACTACCCTGTATAGGCAACTCCTGGGCCTATATTTGAGTTTTGAAGATGATTATGTATGAGAGAGAAGTGTACATGGGGAGAAAATGGAGTGTACCCATAGTAAAAATTGGTTCTGTAGAAACAATCCCCTAACTATGTCGCCTCTTAGTAGACAAAATGTAATGGGAGACTACATGGGGTGTGACCCTGTCCGATCTCCTGGGGTGTCCTTGCCCGTAAAAGGCTTATTGGCCATGTCTCCCGACACAACATGTACCCTCATTACACAATGTGACTTATATACATATATACAGGTACATGTCCTCAACCCATGAACATGTTCACCATCCCATTCATATGTACTTGGCCATGTAATTCCACATGGTCCTATCCCTTGACAAGGCATCAATGGCCTTTTCCACGACCACGAATCCTTAGAAAACTACATAGTGTGTTCCCCTTATATGGTGTGTACTTCAAAAAATTCATCTTCCCTGAGTGGGAAGAATACATGATGTGTGATAATCTACACTGCACATAGTGATATTTGGAATTCTGAATGAAAACCCCCTATGAGCTTCCCAAAAATCCGGTATTTTCACCAAAACCCAATGATTTACCCTCAAGGGTTATCTAGCAGTCGTAATAATGAAATAAAACCATAATGTAATTCCAAAAAATTGAAACATGACATATGTATAATAAATAATCCTACCTCATGATGAATCTATAATGATTTAGGTATATATACAAACTCCGAAGTCGCTATACCCCGATCCATGAGTGATCTTTGACAATATTAGAGTCTGGTAGCACCCCCTCCCTCCTCAGTTTAAACATCAAAAAATGGAAAAAAACATCCCCTAACCTCTTTTGAATGTGGGTTCGAGAGGGGGAGGGGTATGTTTTACTAATTAAATTTATTTAATTAATAAACCACCAATCATAACTATTCTAATGGTTTCATTTGACTGATCGCCCGACACTGACAAACATTATGTTGCGCCTAGGGTAAATACCATGTTCCCGACACAACAACTATCAGATTTCTGATCCGGTACATAGATAAATGGTTAATAAAATTTTACTAAGAAACTATGCACATATGAAAAAATATAATTAATATTTTTAATATCAGTGCACTGAGGCTTTCTGAGCCACATAATATTTCACTAACTTAGTTCCTATCTTTATATATATATTCTTATAAATATTACAAAGTATTAAATTAAAAAAATATTCGGTATAAAAAATTAAATGAGACTTATTACAAAATATTAAAATTATGATTTCAAATATAGAATCCATTTTAAACGATGCAATTTACAGAGGTGATTAAAATTCTTTATTAATATATCATTGTAAAATGCATTGCAAAATAGTTTTTTTACATTTGTTTTTATGTCTAAATAAGTTTCACAACCAAAATAATATATATAATTAGTTATCATGGAATTTATAGTATTATAAAGAAACCAAGGATAGTTATGCGACATTAAGACTATACTAAAACTAAATTCAACTTTGTAATCACATAATTAAACAAAATGTACCAAACTATTTATTTTATTATAATTAAACCTCACATATGTTTTAAAATGTGAAATACAGGTTTCTAAATTCAAGATAACATTTATTAAATACATTATTTTAATTTTCAAATATATATATTCATCCTAATTTTTTTTAAATAGTCAATTCATTTTTATATCATAATGCTGTATTAGAAATGACAGTATTTGTAAAAATGGTATTTTACACTATTCACATAAGAATAAAATATTTTTGAAAAATAATGAAACCTAAACTAATTTTGACGTTCTTAATTTAAAAACAATGTTCATTTAATAAAACTAAAATGATAAAATATATAAATTTATCTTTTTGATTAAAATATTTAATAAAAAGTCACAAATATATTGTAAAACTATATATTTAACTATAAAGTGTTCCCAATATTATTTCATATTAACTAGTACCCAACACAAGAATTATCATGGTATAATAATTTAATAAAAAATTATAATATATGAACATAATTGGGGTTATTAATACATTTAGATAAATAAAATATAAGAATATAAATAATCAAAAAATTGAAAAATAACTAATATATAATACAAAATATAATAAAAAATAGTTGAACTTAATTATTGAATTTTGGTCATCATATTAAATCTTTCTTTTCATCATGCATTGATTCTCATTGAATTTATTTCTAAGATAAATTGAATTTTAATTTTCTCATATGGATTCCATGTTGACTCCCTCCCCTGTATCAAATATTTCTTCACTATATTCAAGTTATAAACGACCTTACTAATAATTCTTTATGTAAAATATAAGACAATGTGAACAAACTAAAAGGGTTAATGTTTCAATTGATTCAAATTTCTAATTCATATCCTATCCACCAATTAGTTTCATATTTTAATGTCGTACATCATTTAACATACTGAAATTCAAACTAAAATGAATACATATAAAAATTAACTATTATAAATCATGTAGGTATCATATTTTTAAAAAAATAATGTGTCATACAAAATAAATCATTTATGTATACCATTTTATATTATATACTTTCCTACAACCCGCTCATCAAGAAAAATATTTGGTTATCTCATTTATGTAATACTTTCAATTAAAGAGTTATAGAATATCTAAGAGATATGGGAGGTGTTTATTCATGGTCTAAAACATAGATTTACTATCTTTTGGAAAAACTAATTAAAAACCCTCAAAAGTGTTTTATAATTAAAAAAACCCTTTTACCAAAATCATTCTTTTATATGTATCATGAAACCCATTTGATGAATAATTATTCTATATATATATTTTTAATTATTAGACCTGAGAATATCTTCTGTGATTCAACTTCAAAACCTCTATACACAACCACATCTCAAATTATCTCTCCCCTAAGAATGTTACTATAATATTTTCTTCCATATACAAATTAATCCAATGAATCATTCATGTTGCGTTGTAAAATGTCTTAATAATCATTAAATAATTAAATGTAAAACAACATATATAGTTCATCTAATATTGATTTAATTTGAACAGTAATGAAAATGTTATGGAACATAATGAATTGAAAATACATAATTGATGATTCCTAGAAGAGTTCCAAAGAAAAAGTCTAATACAAAATTCTCATATATTTTCCCAAAAATAAATTTTTATTTGTCTAACAAATGGTGAATAAATTCACTCAAAATGGATATTTGATGAATCCTTGAAACATCCCAATGGATGTATTATAATAAAAAGCCAAATATAATAGTAAATGGGCCATAATAGAGTATCAAGAGTCCCATATAGTATATAATAGAGGTGTAAAAATCAAGATAAAATCCAATTGAATATATAGGTATATATAATGCATATAAAGTAGTTTAAATAGGAATATCATATTGATTATACATATTAAGATGTTTGATGTTGCATAAATAACGTAGCAGTTATGTTTTTCATGTTAATTTCAATTGTAAAATCTAAAATTCTATGAAAATTAAGATCAAATAAAAAAATAACAAATTCATCTAATCGGTTGATTTTGAATATAAAAACTGATGAACATTTATTAAGCATGAAGATATTGACATTAATATGATTGTTTTTTTTAAATGAAAAAAATGTGATTATTATTCATTATTCAATTGTTATCTTTTGGAATAATGTATTCAACTTTGAAACAAAAAAGGAATATAAATAAAAGACAAATTTTTTCTTTAAAACAGAAACCAATATGTAATTTTTATTGAATGTGGAGTGTCTTAAAGGAAAATATTCATAAGTAGAAATTAATTATGTATTGATCATGGGAGAGGGATAATAAGTTGTAATTACTAAATGTAGATTTATGATAGAAAAATATGAGCCATAAAACTAGGTTTTAATTGATGGAATAAATTTCAAATTTTGATATAATTTAATAATTTATTTTCATAATAATTTGAGAAACATGAATTTCATATTAGGAATAAAAGTAATCATTTTATTTGACTTTAAATTATATAAACAGACTAGACCATTAATTTTTTTTAAAATTTTTTTGGAATCCTAATTAATAACAATGTATTTTGAGTTCAATAGATATTTTATAATTAGATGTTTCAATAAATTCATCAACTATAATGTTGTAGATTCCATACTTGTTTCCAAGAATATTAAATGTAAGATTTTTTAAAAAATATATAGTAATTTTCCAAAAAACGTAATTAAAATGGGGATATTAAAAAATGAAAAAATAAAAATAATTTATTAGTGTTTGTTAAAAATAGTACATCAACTAAGTTTTTTCAACAAAATTGAACAGGTTGTGCTGACTAAATAGAATCTTTTAGTGATGTTTTCTGGTATTTTTCTCCAATATAAAGTGAATTATGTAGTCTGTGATATCAAGTAAGATGTATTTCTAAAATTAGTTGTGTTCATAGAATATTTTAAACATTATTTAAAGAAATATCTAATGTAGAATAATGTATAAATAAACAGTAGCATATTATATCTAATAAGAGAATTTAATAAAAGAATGTATAATACATGGAACTTTTATGACCATCCCTTGAAAATAATCATTCGAGCGTATTTTAGTAAAAAATATTTATAAGAAAACTACTATAATATATATAATATATTTAGAATCATCGTAATAAAAACAGTATGAATCTTAATATTTTTATAGCACTCTCAGATGTTTCGATTTTCAAGAGGCAACAACTTCTTATTGTGATTAAGATATTCATGTAATGGGAAATGACATAAAAAGAAATAAAAAAAGGAAATATTAAAATTGATATATTTTTTAATATATAGAACCATATTATGAAGGGTTTTCATTTTTAGATAATGGAATTTGATATTATCATTATGTCATTCAAAACCGAACATAGCAACATGAAGGGGATGTTGTAAGAACTGTATTAAAAGTTCTAGATTGCATTAATAAAATTATAAATGAAAAATGAAAAAAAAATAAAGACATTAGAAAAGTAGTTATGAAATCTAACATTGTAAATAGATAATATTCTGTGAAATTAAAATAAATAATAAATCATTTTTAATTTTTTTCTTAATAGTTGATGTTAAATTTGAATGTTTCTATGTTTATTTCTGAAAAAACATATGGTACATGACCAAAAATGATTTGGAATTGTGGTTAATTAAATAATTAAATTTAATGTATTGAATATGGATTTAGTTATAAAGAATGAAAAATGAAAATTATTACCAACTAATAGTGTCCAATGCCTACCAAATGAACAGGTTAATGACCAAAAAGATTTTTTATTTGAATAGTGAAAAATACATGGTAGATTATCTTAAGGTTTCTAAACATGTCTTCTAATATCTACCCACATTGTGTATCTTATGATAGGTAAATTGAAAATCGTAACTTTAAAATAAAAAATGTATAATTTATTAAATAAAATACTTTAAATAAAGATATTTTTTTAATGATGAAAATCTAAAATGATAAATAAATTAATAAATATAATATATTAAATACAACATTATTATGAAAAAAATCATAATTTATACATTTTAGTATTCATATGTATAGTGATTGGATGAAAAATTACATCAGAAAACATATCACACCATAGAGATGTTTTGTTAAATGTAATCAAAGAAAATAGAATTTACAAAAGATCCAGTTGAAAACACTATTAGAAGTAAAATGTAGGTAGAATAATGAGAATTATGATGTTCAATAATATGGAATGGAAAAGAATTTATAGATATGGACTCTGATAGATTAGTAATTCTGAACTATGAATTTAAACATGAAAGGAGATAAATCATACCTGTAATATTGTGGAAGAATAAATATTATAAACAAGCAATAACAAATTGTATGAGATTATAAAATTTATATGAAGTTATGCTAAAACATTTTCTATGATTTTATAAATAATTGAATAGAATTTAAATTTTTTTTATATGGGGTTTATAAAATGAAATAGTTCAATTTTTAGCTCTTTGTTTTTTTTATAATTCTAAAATTGGAACATATAAAAAATTAGAACACAAAAAAAATATAAAATATATATTGAATTTAGAAACATATTATTATTAATCTTTTCTTTGAACATTGATAAGCACATAGAAAAATATCCAAATGACGGTAAACGTACCCTATAATATCTACTTCAATGTGTATGTCAGGATAGAGAAATTAACATTTTTAACAACTATATAACCAAATTTATAGTCGATATCTGACATGATAAGTAATTAAATAAATATAATATATGAAATATAATATTTTTGTGAAGGAATATGTTTCATAATTTCTATGTTGTTGTATTCATATATGTGGTGATTAGTTTAACATATACCTTAATAAACCTATCATTCCTTAAAAATTCTTTGGTGAAATAAAATCATATAATGTGGAATCTGTTAAAGTTATTGTTGAAAACAAGGATTGAAATATTTTCTATGAGGTTCAGGATGGATAAGTATTGTTAGGGAAATTTGAAACATTATAAGGTAATATAGAAATTATTGGATATTGAGTTGAACCATTTTTACGATTTCATAGCATTCTCTCCCTTACTTTGGTAAAATCTATTAATGTCCCTATTTGTCAACCTTACTGCATAATCTATAAGAAATGTTATAAATAAACATAATAGTCAAATTTAGAGAGAAAATAGAAGTTAAATTTTTTTAATCCTAACTCATAAATGAGGATACCAATTGAATGTAGTAAGAGTGTGATGATAAGAATAAAATATGGATTCATGTTAAAAAATCATATCGATTCAACTACTGTTGAAAATCTAAATGCATTTTACATAAAATCATCATAGATAATATGAACAATTATGAATACTATCTGATCATTATGGAAATTCACATTGAATAAGAAGAACCTTCTTTTTTAATTTTTAAGACGACAAGATAGTGTTCATGGTTCTTGAAGACATGGAATCATCAAGTAATTGGAAGACAAAATTATGATTACCTAGAGTGTAGATCAATATCATCAAAATATGTGGATTGATGTGAGAGGGTTCTGAGTTAAAGGGAAATTATTTCAGGTGATATTACACATTAGAAAGTCTATAAAAGAATCAAATCTTTTTATAGGAGTCCAAATCTAGTTTTTAGTGATAAATAAAGTCCACAGTGTGGAGAAAGAGAAAATGAACCAAATTTTAAAACATATATAGTTAATTGTATTAGTATCATACCCACACTATAATAGAATTAGATAAAATATTTATTAAATTAAATCTGAATACTATTGAATAAAATAGATCACAATGCTAATGAAACATTCAACAACAACCATGTAAATTTTAGAAATTAAATGCACAGAAGATAGTTAGAAAAAAAAACATTAGTTTATAAGTTATATTTTTAATTATATATGTAATTTTTAAAATTAAAATAGATATTTCTAAACTCTTTTTCATTTAAAAAAAATAATCATTGAACATATTACATTAAACACAAATCATGGCCTACAATTTAACAATTCCAATATATTCAATATAGTGTTCCCATATCTTAACACCTCACCAGGTGTCCAAGAAACATAACTTCGAATTTTAAAATTCCCTTAAGTACTAAAAATTACCTTATGGGATTTAAAAAAAATATATAATCACATTATTATATTAATAGTTAAAAATTCAAGAGTACTCAAAGAATTTTTTTTTGGATTAAAATTAGATGAAATAAAAATAAATAGAATTAATGATTTAATTTATTGTGAAATTTTAAAAAAAATCAGAATATTAGATGTTATTTATAAGAACTATTTAAACCACTATATTCCAAAACTATGAAGCAATATAAAATTAATAAAATAATGAAATATAACTATAAAAATAATCAATCAAACATTATGGTCGCATGTCTTAATAAATTATGTCAATTAAAAATAAATAAATTGTATATTTTAAGCAAGAAAACAATGTGGTGATCTAATTATTTCATAACAAACCATACATTAATTGAAAAGAGAACTATTAATGAAATAAGAACACATATTTGAATCAAGATATTATACTTATTAAATTGGAAATCATTAGATTTTTTTTTCATTGGAATACTATCAGCCAAAAATTAAGAATATTTCATGACTCTTCTGAAAATTTTCCCCAAATATACATAATAACTCTATATATTGAAAAAATATAAAAAAAACGCAATATAATGGACAAAAACAAAGGTGATGAGAGTTTAATTCATGATGTACTAAATAAATGGAACAATGTGATTGGGATCTGAGGTTTTGTGGATGGTGTTTTGGAGAGACTTCACATTACAAATTATAGAGAAGCACTAAAATGTCTTTTGATAATGATAAAATTTTTCATTGGAAAAAGGGTAGTGTGTGAATCAGATATCCAATGATCAATTATGAATTAACATATGATATTTCCCATATTGGATCATGAAAATCTAGATATACAAGATGGTATAAATTTAAAATGTACCATGAGATAAATTAAAACAAATAAGTTGATGTTGCGAGAAGGTTATGGTAGAAGATGATGTGATTCAATCCAAATTTGTAAGAGTGAAACCCTATGCTAGAATAATGAGGTAGGATACTAAAAAAAATATTGTTTTTTATTGAGAGATAGACCAACATTTCTTCAAATTAATAGAGGAAATCTCTGATGGGGTGAGAAAACTAGGTGGAGGGGGCAGAGTTGGAGTTGGAAGCATAGAGGTGGGGAGTCTGAAATGGAGGTGGAGATTCAGAAATAGGAATTGTTAGGTCGGGAAGAGTCTGTAAGACAGTGGTATATTAGGGAGTTAATAATGGTGGTAGTGATTAAGAAAGAAGGAATAGGTATTGGATGAGGGAGGGAGGATAAGGTGGAAATACGGTGGGGGCTCAAAGGTAGAGGTGGAGGAGGAGGCAGGGAGGGGAAGGCAGTGATGAGAGGAAGTTATTGAATGGGAAAAGTGATTAAAAGGCATTTGTAGGAGGGGGACTAGGGAAAATGGGGTGAAAATTTTCAATTGGATTAGGAGAAACAATCATGTAAGGGACGAATTATATAGAGGATCCACCTGTCATAGTAGTAACACAATATACTATAAATAATGTATTTATAAATAATTACATTTTATTTTATTATCTTATACATAGATGTATTTTATGTGATAAATTTTCACAGTACCTAAAAAATAGTTTTTGAAAAAATGTCTCCTTTAACATTGAATTATTTTAGTCACATCACATTAATTATTTAATTTATTGGTATGCAATTTCATTGATAAAAATAAAATAATAAAATGAATGTATCATAATTTATTAGTATACTTTTCTTTACTAAAGTGTTTTTATTCTTATAATAGTAATATGTCCTGAAACCTTTCAATTTAGTGTTGTGTGTGTTACAAGATATTCTACACAATATAAATTTAAATTATAATATATATTAAAATATTAGTGTGTTATACTATCCCCCTTAAATAAATTTTACCCTCACAATATTATTAAATTCCACCACTTTTAATATATCATGGCATATGTATAATCTTAGATGTGAATTTTATCTTGATAATTAATTCAAAATTTATTAATAGGAATGTTATTATTTCATAATTAAATATTTCTAAAACCATGTATATATCATTATAATACCCCTATTTATGAATAAGTTTTTAGAGGAATAATTTGATATATGAGAGTTATTTCCCAACTAAGACAAGACTAATTTATCTTTTTATTTTTCGGGTTTGAGGAATTATTTTTCCATCGATTTAGAGAATATGAGAAAATATACATACCTAAATTCTTTAAATTCAATAAGAATAATTTCATCCTTTGATTATGTTTTGATCAGTAATCTTTATTTTATTCATATCTTATTCTAAATATGGAAAACCATAATGAATTTATCATAAAAAAGAATATAAATTATTAATTAATATATCCAAAGGTATTTAAAATAATGACAGGTCATTTGTCTTGGGTTTTAGTGTCCCCTGTCAGCTTTCCCCTTCGATCATGGCTCCACCCCTCATCTATCTTTTTCTCCCCTCCGCTCTTGATTTCTTCTCTCCTCTTGTGGTTTCTACTTTGGATTTATACCACGGTCTCACTAATGGTATATGATTTTGAAGACTTCCATCCCATTAACATGCTCTGGCCTCAAGTACCTTCATCCCTCTCTAGGTCAGGGATGGTATGGAGGTATCTTAGAGGCTTTGGAATTGTAGTTCGGTGGATGTTGAGATTCCGGCCACTATTGTAGTCAGGTTTTCATCCTCGGCCACCCGAAAACACTCTGACCAAGGGTTCCACTTTTCCTCTCTAGGCCAGAGTAAGAGAGATGGGTACATAGGGTTTTGGGACAACATTTTTCGGTCATCAAGATTTGTTTTAGGGTTTTATAACCATCTATCTTTAAGGCTGTAGTCTCGACCTTCTTCAGGATTTTCCATAGTTTTGTGTTCCCTTTTTTTGGTCATCCTTCTAACTGGATTACTTTAATTTCATCAATGGTCATTTTTTTGTGCGGGATTTTTTTGGATACTGTATATGGGGTCTATTGTTTGGTGGGTATGTATAGCGATGATGGTGGATTGGAGTCGATGATGTTGTTATGTAGGTGTTGATCAATGGTGTGTGGTTATTTGTCGACTCCTCAAGATGATGTGATGTTGGAGTAGGTGGAGCAACGGTGTGCATCAAGGTATCAACAATGATGATGTCTTTTTTTAGTGAATATGGTGTTCGTTTATAATGGAGTTGGGTTTTTGGGCACAGGAGAATTGTGCGGTGGCCTTGGTGATGAGTTTGTTGATGCTGATAGTGATTGCCCGGTGACTTGACAATTGTAGGTGATGTGATTGGGGATGATGTATCGAATAGAGCATCACATGTGTAAAGGATGGTGTGAATTTTTGGTTTTGAAAAAGGGGATGGAATGTGGTCAGTTGTTACAATGTGCATGAAGGGGGCTGGCACATGACCCACATTTGAAATTTCAAATATGAAATGTGGAGATCTCTTTGGGTGTGGTTCTTTTTTTGTGTAGCGGTCAGTCTTTGTTGGAGGTGTTTTGTAGGTTCTCAATTACCCACAAGTGGTTTTTTAAAAAAATAATAAAAATTGGATTGTGGTTATATAGATCTAGAAACAAATATTATATTTTTTATGTCCAAAATACTTACTATAAAAATTAGGGGACAATGACATTAGATTTTTTAATTTAATGTGATAGAATTTTCTCTCCCAAAATATTTTCCCATAAATTCCTAAGAGTATTGGATAATTGGTACAAATATTTCCTCATACTATTATGGACAAAACACTGGATATTGGGTGCAACATTCATTCCATTTCATTCATGAACATGATGGCCCATATCACTTCACTTGTAACAGAGGCCAATTCCATTTATGAAAGTACCATACTGTATGATTCCACAATTATCACATATTATAATTCATGTATCTCTATTACTCCCTATTTCCCCATTTAATTTTTCCTTGATTATTAGTCATCCTCATCATATCTTGGTTTCCTTTAGAAATATAATATGTGGATAATTATTTCAATATACTTATGAAACATGATACTGTAAAATCATATAATGAAATCATTTATGAGATGAAATCCATTTGGTGGAACAGATTAAGTCTATAAAATAAACTTCCCATATAAAATTTTATAATATATATATATATATATAGTAAATATAATTTATTTCAAATGAATTAATGTTTTCGTCAAGTTAAATAACCATTTTACTTTTCCTTATTCTTTAAATTGTGAATTTTCTATTCTATATCTTCCCATTTCTATCAAGGAGAGAATTTCTAAAAATAATATCACATTGGAAGTCTTTTATACGATGAAATTTATCTCTTAATTGTACTTATGATTTTTAATTAAGGACAACCATTGATCAGCATCACCATTTAATCAAAAAAATTACAGATTAATCTTCTCTTTTATATTGCTTCTCAAATTATAAAATATCTTATCATTGGACATGATCAATTATTCTGCAATTAATGTACAATTAGTTCTAAAAAGTGGATGTTTCAAACACAAGAAAAGGTCTACCATCATTTCATCATGTATTTAAGAATCGTTAAACTACATACATGTATGTTTATTAGTTATAACCAATGATAAATTCCCTAATATTGTAATAATGTTCTCATCTCCAACATGATCTATGTTGATTGGTTTGGGATGGAAATACATACATTTATTAAGTGTGTTGATACATTTTACATTCCATCAAAAAGGATCCAACCCTAAATAAGTCAATTCACTAAATTTTCTCAAATAATTAAGATTATTCATCCATAAAATACAAATATCTAATACATTAGTCAACATTATAGTTATTTATCGTAATTATCACTTATGATATATTATTATAAAATATATTTCCCAAAGTTACTACAATATGTGATTTTACTTCAACTGTATCAAACCTAACAATAGTTACCAATAACCAATTTTTACATTACTACATTAGTAGAAAATATAAGGGATCACAGTAAATCATATTAAATGGATTAATTGTTATGGGGGACTATATATATAATTTATATATTACATTACGAAAATAAATAATAAGTTTTAAACATTATTAAAATATTCTTCTATCAAATTTTATATCTTTAAAATTATTCAAAAATCCTTTCTTTGAGCTCTGGTGAATGAAAAAGATAATAAATGGTGATATTATATTCTCATAAAGGGTTGTACATAGTGAAATATATCAATAATATAAGAGGAATAAACAATATTACACATGGAATAATCAATAAATATTATTATAATCCATATCTTTAGAATGAAATATATAAATGATTTATAATGTAAACAATAACATGGACATTAAGAAATGAAATTATAATGATGGAATAAATTATGCAAGACATCATAATTCCTGATGCGAGATCACAATATTAATATTATGGTATCATTACAAGACATCATGATCAAATTATCAAGGCCTTTTATAATATTTATATGGGACTACATACACCATTCTATTCCAATTCTTATTTGTCACATGAGACCAACCAATGCATTGAGGGGATATATAATTATAGGCCCCACCCATCACTTAATCACATCTAATGAGTTCCTTATATATTTAATGATAAATAAAATACACAATAAATATACCTTATAAATCAATAAATATCCATATATATTTATTTATATGCAATGGCAATATTCTCCATTCAATAGAATAATGTGAACATAATACACCTAGAGAAAAAAATAGGTTGATGTAATAACCCAAATTTTTTAAATAAGATCATTGTATTCAATATAAAATTTAACACATAGAACCATTATTAAAAGATAATACAACACCTTATACTTTCTTATTTATTTAAATAAATTAAACTTCTTTAATAACTTCCATTAAAAGCAACACCGAGTTCGTATAACATTACACACAACATTGATTTTAAAAAAGTGTAGAATTTTCTTATAATATTATTATATAACAGTTATAACATAGAAATTATACTAAAGGTTTAGAATATGATTAAATAAATTATAAAAATCATGTTTATCTATTGATTTGATGTAAAATCAGAATCACTGATAAGATAAATGAAATATAATTTTAGAAAAGTGAATTTTTCTAAAAGATAATCAAATAATATTTTCGAAAAAAATTTAAATTTAATATTTACCGCTTTTAGAAAATATTTTTGTAAAAAAATAAACCTTATTTTTTAAATAGTAATACAAAATTATTCTTAGGGTGAATTTGTGGTGTTTTTTTCTGGAAATATTCATTTTAATGATGATTAGTGAATAATACAGAATTCATATTGAGAAATGATTTTTTTAAATAATTTATAATCATAAATTATACATTGAGTTATTTTAAAAGTAAAAATTGTTCAAATTTATATCAATTAATCCAATTTAGGTAATTTTAATCAATTTTATATTGAATTTTGATATAAAACATTTTTAATTATTTGATAATTGACTCTTTAAAAACTTGATCTCTCAACATGTCTGCAGTAATATTTTTAAATTAAAAATAATCACATATGTTAATTTAACATTACAAAATGGATTCATATTTGGAAAAATAATAATTTATAGTCAATATTTATGATAACATAATTTTTGATGAAAATAAATTACAAAAATTGTAAAAATTAGTTACCATTGTTGTGGAAAAAATGGATTTACTATGGGTTAAACTATGAATTTAAAGGTTTTAAATAACCTATCAACTTAAATAAAAACCAATTTTATGTCAATATTTAGAAAAAAAATTCTAGGTTATATAATGAACCATTTATAAGCTTTTATCATGTTATGAAAGTGGGTTTGATTGAATATTTTCAAAAAATTACATGTTTTATAGTCACATCACTTATAATTGGAAACCTCTATCCTCCATTATTCACAAATTAAAAAATATTTAACATGGAATATTCCTACCAAATATAGTTTCCAAGTTCCATGTCCTTATACTATATACCTTAGTTTGTTCATAATAACGTTCTAGGATGGGTTTATAGCAAACCTAGAGAGGATACTTGAAGAAGAAGTAAAATTCTTCAATGAATGTATTTATCTGATTTCTTTATCCACCTACGCAAATTATTGTTAAACCAATATGATATAGCACACTTAGTATTTTACATATACTTTTATTCTTTAATAGTAATTTAATGACCTAAATCCATCTCCATTTCAATCAAATATGTTTTAAATCCATTGTTCATGTGTACGGTAGACTACCACCTCAGGAATCGATGTAATTGACTCTCCCATTTACACAATTCATGGTTGGGTATGATGAAAGATATTAATTTTATCTATGATATTTATAAAATATTTAAATATATTTACTCATTATATAATATATTTCTTTTTTACGTTCTATTCTATAATAGATAATATAATGTCGCTCGGGTGTATGATGGACTACCGGCTCACAAAGTGCTCTGATTCATCTTTCAATAACATTTCCCATGGAAGATAATAATGATAAATTTACATACTATATGTGATATACATGAAATAATTATATATTTGTGATATATTTTTGATTCATTAAATATAATATATATTATTTTATTTCTTACATTTATATCATATAATGATGATAACATCATTCGTGTATGTGTGGAAAACCACCTACAATAAGCAATATGACTCTATTTTCATCACCACACCATGTTTTTGATATATATATAAGTATATAATATGTTATATATGATGTTTTATTATTATTTAGGGATTATATATTAGTCAACTTTTTTCATAATTATTATTAGAGAATGGAAGTGTCACTCATGTGTACGTACGACCTACCGTCTACATGATCTCAGCATACTTCATTTTTCATAGCCATTTTTTATTATTATTATAAAATTATAATTGATGTTTAAATATATACATTTTATAATTATAAATATTCAAGAGATGATAAATCTATGTAATATGTGGAAGAAATATATCCTTAATGACAAAATAGACATAAGAAAATAAGGAAATTAACAAACATAACATTGAACGATTATTAATAAACAAGTGATAAGATTCATTAAAGGATCATATATTATATTATAAATATTAATATGGTTTTGGTTTATGTTAATGAAATATTTAAAGGAATTTTACAAGAGGTTAAACTAATTTTAATCAAAATGAAATGTGTGGTAAGGGTCTTTATCTAAATTAATATTTCTTTGAGACCAATATGTTATAATGCACCAATTATCATTCATATAGTGTATATACGGCTCCATTAAAGTTAATATAACGATTCATTAATACATAATGTTATATTTTTTTCCATTTGGAATTATTTCATCTGATGATACATGACTTGAAAAATACCAAGAGGTAAAATTAATTGAAAAATCTCAGTTTTTTGTGATTTTTAACTTTTTCTTAAAACAACCACTTTCCTGTAATAAATTTCCATTGGAAATTAAATTTCAAATATCTATCCATATTATTTAATTGTTGATATTATTATTTCCTAAAACATATTTCAGTTTTACATATGGTGATGAAATTTATTGATATTTGGTTATTAGGGGAAATATTTTTGAATATATATCCCTTACTCAATACAGATATTTGATGATAAGGAATATTAATTAATTAATTAAATACATTATTTGATATTAAAGGAATTTATTAAACCTATAATGGTTTGTGGACTGATTATTATATATATCCTTTATTTATTAGTATTTTTCACGAGGCTAATCAATTTTCCAAATGAAACGGGTTTCTACCTATAATTAAAACTATCATATAAAAGGTCATTACAGATGAGGTATCATTGGCATAAGACATGACCTCAAATAATTAATCATGTTGTTTATTCAGAATTTATTTTTTATTATCAATTATATTTTAAAAATTATATTATATTTTAATGCATTTTATTCTCATTTTATTGTTTAAATGGAAAATTTTTGCAATTATTTACCTTCCCATATTGACTATGTATTATCTATTCATGGAGTCATGTCATTTAAATGGAATTTTTATTCATTTACTAACCTTTCCATATTGATTATTTTTCATTAGTTCATGATAGATTCCATTATAATGAACCCTTATGGATCATTTCAACTCAAACTTATTTTGGGACCCTTCTCCAAGTTATGAAGATGACTACTTTGGATGATTTTTCAAGGATGATGGTGTTTTTATTTTGTTATCTACTATGTTTTATTTTATACTCATGATGTAAAATCGGTATATGGTGTATATATTATTCACAAAACTACTAAACTGATTGGTCCTTTGGGATTTGATTCATTGTAACTATGAAAATGTAATAAACTAGGCACCGACTTTGGGCCACTATAGTTGGAGTCATTAAATATCGTATCTGATAAACTATTAATAGAAACCTTGGTAACGAGATTAAGGATTAAATTGACTGGGGAACATATCCTTATGAAAGAATTTGAGTATAAGTATAGAATAACATAATAATATATTTGTATGGTAGATATTATGTGGTATTTCATTGCAATACATCTTTGTCTGGACACTATGAGTAGACTTGGTTCTGGCACTGAGGTACTATATGCAATAACACCAAAATGTAAAATTGGGATAGACCTGATAATCACCTAGTGCAAAAATTTTTTCTTTATTGAACACATATTTTAACACTCTCAAGGGATATGAATATGGTAATTCACATTTTCATTACAAACCATCATGAAATATTTTAAAATAATGATATCCCAAAAAGAAACCATGTTTATGATTATGAGATTAACTATGCATAATTTTGTCAATTTACATTAAGTATATCAATAATTTCGGGATTATATATTATGTTTCCTAATAATATTATCTAATATAGCATACATCCTTACCTAGAAATGGTTCCTAGTAGAAGGAATAGGATGAAAATTAATGGACATAATCCGAAGAGTATGACAAATAATTCCAATGATGGGATTGGTCCATTCATTTAAAGGAAACTAGTTCCCCAAACATTACCATCAAATGAGGACAAAGTATTATATGAAAAAAAATAAATCTATGTAAGTACCTATGTATTATGTATTTATATTGAATAATGTGAAGATGGTGACCATAATGAAAAATACAGATAAAGTGAATAAGGGAAAGAAGGATTTTCCCATATGTGATAATTTTGTAAGAAAACACCTTGATATATGCCTAATAAAACTATGGGTTATCAATATGTGTGGATAAAAAGACAAACACAATTGTTATTATAAGGGAAATAAATAATTATTTAATGTTCAATGATTCAAATTCAGTTATATGAGGCACATAATAAATGAATCCCCTAAAAACCAAAGAAATATTCCTCAAAAGAAGCTAATTGAACATGGTAAAACTTATGAATTTACCACAGATGAAGAGGAATGATTAATGTTCTTTTGTTTCAATTCAAGAATTATCTAATTTATGTATGATATGAATGATATCCATGTTATAATAATTAAAAATTGTATAAAGATTTTAATGAAACAAATTGTCATTAAGGATTTAAAATAAAATGTTGAATAATACAGGTGCCAAAGAAAAATGATTCAATGGAAAGATGAAATTTTTGTAAAATAGACGAATAAGGGAAATATAACCCGAATGAAGTTTATAAAATTAGGATACTAATTTTCAAATAATGATATAATTGATAGAGATAAATTAAATTGGATATTACATAAAACCATGGAATAGGTAAATGATGTTTTGATAATGTATTTTATACTTGATGGAGTTTTCAACATTTATGTTTTTAAGGGTTATATCTAATATTTTTTTACATAAGAAATAAGTAATAATGAATATTTCTGAAAAGGTTTTTTGATAATTAGGGTTATTATCATGTTTTATGAGAATACATTATAATGGTATTCGCATATTTGGTATATGATGATTAAGTGTTAATTCATAATGTTTTTTGGATTATTTATACGATCAATTAGTAAATTAAATGACCTTATTTATAAAGATATGTATGTTAATATTTTGGAAGGATTATAAGGTTATCTATTTATGAAATGGTTTAAGTTGAACTTTTGACAATGTTTAATAGATTAGTGTATTTTTTAACTATTGGGAGATTTAGGTATATTGGATAACATATGCAAATCATATTGGTTTTTGAAAATAGTTGGAGATATAAAGAAATATTTTTTACTCATTTATGGATCTTATGATAAGATAAATGTCAATATTAGTGCATCAGGAATACAAAAATTAATTTTAGGATATTCATTAGAATGAGTAATCAATGAATTGGAAACTAATCGACGCACAACCATATGATGAAATTGTTATTATGAAATAGATACATATTATGTAAGTATATTTCCTTATATCCCTAGACTGTAAAATAATTAATCATCATTAGGAATTGGATATTTAAAAAATATACAATCCTATTATATTCATATCATATGAATTATATGGTATTTAAAATTATCACAGAATTATGGTTTTGATCCCCTTAACTATTCATTGATAAATTACTTTCTTTTGATCAATGACTGCTATCATTTTATATAATTATTTATTATTTTATTCTATATCTATATATTCAATTACCACCAATGGTATTCTATTTATAATCCTATTTATGTGATATTCAATATGTCATTAGTACTCCCCTATGTCTCTTATTAATCGGATATTTAATTAACATTTTTTATGATGTAGGATATTTAGCATTATTATTTGAAAATATCAAACCTCTTACTAAAATGATCATGTTTAATTTGATAGGACACAATGTAGTTAATTTGGGGAGAATATACAACCCATAATTCTAAAATAATAACATTGTATGTGATAGAGTATGGGACATACAACACTATTTTTAGAAAAAAAGATAACACCCATGTCTTTATTATATATTTAAATAGATCAAATCTATAAATTTATTTCATTGCATTCAACACTATGTTCAAGATAAACGGTATAATTAATATTAAATAAATTATAAATATTGGAGTAATATTTTTATTAGTAATAAAATAATAATCATTTAAAAAATATGTTTTTGAAAATAGTATTTTTCTAGAAGACAGTTAAATCAGGTTTTGCACAGAAAATTTAAAATTAAATTTTTTTCATTTTTAGGAAATTTATTTTTAAAAAAATGTTATGTTTTGAAATCATAATACAAATATTATCATGTAATAAATTTGAAGTATTCTTTTTGAAAATATTCATTTTTAATGAATAGTGAAAAATAATAAATTTTAATTAAAATTTTTTTTTCATTAAAATAATTTATAATGATAAATTATTTTTTGAATTATTTTTAAATAAATATTATTTTAATTATATAACCATTAATCAATTTTTTTTCCTTAGAATAAATTACATATTTAATTTTGATATAAAATCATTGTAAACTTTTTAACATTTTCACTTTAAAACCACTATTTCATAATGTGTCTGTGGGATTATTATTAAATTTATTTTTTCCACTTATGTAAATTGAATTTGTATAAATATATTCCATATTTATAAATCATAATTTCAAATTTTTCAACATAATGTTTTTACAAGATCAATATCGAAAAAAAAATTAATTAACATAATTAAGGTAAAAACAGATTTATCAGCGCATTAAACTAATACGTTAGGGGTTAAAAATGACATAAAAACATATAAAAAATCCATTTTATGGAATTTTTTTGACATTTCATGTTCTATTTCCTTGATTGGCATATTTTGGATGATTTTGGCATGAAACAAATGCGGGCATGATTTAATTATTTCAAACAATTACATGTGTGCCACTCACCTCACATATAAAATAAAACCCATTCTCCTCCTTTATTCACAAATTAAAACCGCTTTTTTAGAAATTACCTACCCAAATAACATAAAAAACACCCTACCCTCATCCTATAGTACTTATTTTTCGAATAAATCCAAAATATGAAGGATTTAAAGAATACATACAGAGGATAACTGAAGAAATGATAATGTTCTTCACTAAGAACATTCATTTTATTTCATTATCCACCACCTTAGATTGTTATTAAAACATTATCACATAATTAAATTTGTATTATTAAAATACTAGGATGTTTTTAACTTATTTGGATGACCTAAGACCATATTCACTTCCATTAAATGGGTTATTAAATTTTCATTCATGTGTGAGATGAAGTGCCACCTTCTGAACTGGTGTCATTCATTCTTTTATTAATATATTTCATTATTTGGTATGATTATAAATCCAATGCATATAAATATATTAATATTTATATCATTTTATACCTGTATAGTTGTTATATAATAAATTTATTTTTACCTTCCATTATGTATGATATATGATAATGTCGCTCATGTGTATGGTAGACTACCGCCTCATGATATGATGTGATTCGTCTTTCAATAACGCTTCACATGGATGCTATTAATGATCACATTGATGATTATATTTTATATAAATGAAATAATTTTTATATTCATTAAATAAATATCATTATAGGAACATAATATATTTCATTTTATTTCATACAATTTCACTCACCTAAAGAAGATATCATCATCCATGTATGTGTTGACTACCTCCTTCACAAAGTGATGTGACTCTATTTTCCTCCAAAAACCACAAGGATGATGTATATAAGTATATAATATGGTATATATGATATTATTATTGTTCTATAGATATTATATATTAATGAACATATTTCTTTATTTATCATTGGAAAAGGGAAATGTCCCTCATGTATATGTACGACCTATTGTCACCATGAGCGTAAAATACTTAATTTTTAATAACCATTCTCCATACTTAGTTTAGAAAGTATAATTGATTTATAAATAGGATAATAATTTCATTAATATTATTTCTTAGTTGATTAAACTATGTAATATATGTTACAATAGGATATTTATTTATTAAACACCCATAAGAAATCATGGTAATTAACACACACAACAATGAAAATAATGAAACCTATTACGAGACATGTGATAAGATATTATAAAATTAATATATATGATATAAAAAATATTAAAAGTATTGTTTTATATTTTCATAACTTGTTTAAAACCACTATACATGATATTAAATCACGTTCAACCAAAAAGAAGAAAGAGGTAAGTGATTTCATCTCAATTTACATTCTATTAAGACTTATTTGTTATTATACACCAATTAACTTTTATGTGGAATATACATTTCCACTTTGAAAATTAATATCATGATTCATTCATATTTCATAGTATTTTATGTTTCAATTTAAATTATTTCCTCAAAGTTGAATTGACATGAAAATTACCTAGTAGAAAAATTTATTGAACAATATAACATTCTCATTTGACTATTGAATTTATCTTATGAAAATCACATTGTTGTAATTATTTTACACCAGAAATCAAAAATATATTAAATATACATATTCTGTATTAATGGATATGATTATTCTCTAATGTGTATACTATTTTTACATATAGTTTTGACTTGTAAATATATTAGATTTATTGTGGAAATATTAATAAATCCATATCCTCTGCTAAGTACAGATATTTAATGATAAGGATAGTTGATTTTTGAATGAAATATATTATTTGATATATGAGTAATTATTTTTACATGAAATTATGGATGGGGAAAAAGATTATATATCGCATTGTTTCCTTATAAAGTCACACGAGATAAATAATTTGGCCAAATTAAATAGGTTTCTAACTATAGTTTAAGTGTTCTTATGAAAGGTCTTGATTATTAAAGTATCATGTTCCTGAGACATGATGTCCAATAATTATGTGTTTCCTTCATTAAAAATCTATTTAATATTTTCCATGATATTTATTAAATGATATTATATCTGGATTAATTTCATTCTTCGTTAATTAAATATATCTAATAAGAATTTTTTGTTATTTACGTTGTCAAATTGATTTTTCCTTATCTGTTCATGCAAAAAAGTTATTTAAGATGGAATGTTTATTTATTTAGTTATTTATTATTCCATATTAATTTGTTTTTTTGGTTTATGATAGCATATGTTGTACTTAACCCTTACTAAGAATTTGAGTTCTCCCTTATTTATTTCCTTTCCCCTTATTATGATGATGAATCCATTGAATGATTTTTCAAGGATGATGAGAATATTATTTTGTTATGTTCTATGTTTAAATTTCTATTAGGAATGTAAAATGGTTATATTTTATGTATCTATTTATAAAAAACAAAATAATTGACATGACATTCAAAATTTTATTCTTTGTATTTATGCCATTATAATAAATCATGTACCAACTTTAGGCTACTTGGGTCAGGGTCATTACATATGATTTGTTTATGAATATCATTGGAATAGTATTAGAAAAAATTTTGATGTTGAAAATGAGGAAAAATAATTTTATTGAATTAAATATTTCTTAACACTTCAAATAGAATAAAAATATAAAAGTATAAGAGTTGGATTGTCTGATGACATGAATTCAATGGTTCATAAATATGCATGTGAAATATCCAAAGAGTATCCCAGATGAGTATCAAACTATGTGTATAAATTGTTCTACTAGTTTTGAACTGATTTTGTATTTATTTAACAATAATCCTATATTTTTTAGGGTTATTAACCTAAGGAAAATATATGCCAAATCCTATATAAACTTGATTACAACTAGATAAGGATGAATTTTCTATAAAACTACAAAATATTTACTTTATCAATAAATTTGAATGTTAAACTATATTTTAATTTATCTCCAAGGATTAAAATAATATATTATAGTTATAATTAGAAATTAAAACATTGAATGTAAATAATGTTTTTATTTTGAAATATAGAGTATAAAAAAATGCACATATGTAAAATGGAATTTATTTATTAATAAATATAAAATAATAGTCCCTAGTTTTAAATTGAAAAATTCACAGAATAATGAGTATTGGATTTTATTTGAAAAGGAATTGAAATATGGATATTAATAATGAAAATTATAATGATCATGGTGGATGGAAAATGTGGTTGATCTGTAAATGTGAAAAAACATTCTTTTCTTATTTTTATAAAATATAAAATGTGGCCCATATAAAAATATTAAGAATACTGTTTTTATACCATTGTAAATAAATTAAATGATAATTTAAAATTAGTATAAACAATAATTGAAAAATATTACAGAACATATTTTATGAACATTAATGAATATGTACATAGAGAAAAATATTCCCGATCAAAGAGAAGATATGCCATCATTTTTTCATAGAAACATTCTTTTATATCGATTTTAATACAAAAAACAGAAGTTATGTAATTAATTCTTGAGATCCACCAAAATAACCACAGGGAAAGAAAATATATGAATTATAAGGTTGATATAGTATATAATTCCATTAAGATAAATTTAATCAAAATAAATCCTTAATAAAAGGGAGATTTCGAAATAAAACCTTTCCATGGATTCCAACATGGTCGTTTATAAACCCTCCCCACAAAGTGTACCCCTCATGGGCTAGAAATGCGATAAAGGGACAGTTACCCATGAGTCCCACCTGTAGTAGGACCCATGTCAGCGATTAGTACAGAGGGTATTGTAACGCCCCGACCCTAGTTACCCAAAGTCGGTGCATTATTACATAACATTGGCATGATCACAAGAAAGATCAAATCTCGAAAGACCGATTGGTTTAGTTGCCTTGGAATCACTAGATATATTTATAAGTTTTACATTACATCATTAAATGAAAAACTACTATAACAACATAAAGTCTCCACTGTCCACACTATTATCCCCTCATAATATTCCTGCATGTCATTCATAACTTACTTCTTCACATCCTGGGAAAAATAAAACATAGAAAAGGGGTGAGCTCAAATGCCCAGTAAGGATAACAATATAGCAGAACATTCAAAATAAGCATAAACATTTAAGGCAATGCATTACTAAAACAAAAGCCTTTTAAACTTGAACTTCAACATAGTATGGCAAAAGTAAAATGAAATAATGCCATTTACTTGTTCACATGGATATTCTACTAATCGAATAATCACATGAAATATCAATAACCACTTTCATAATGTTGGAATACATAATGCCAGACTATCATAACCACATAGCCAAGGCCTCATGCCAAGACTACAAATAATATTTTGTCAAGGACTTGTGCCAAGACACTAGTTAGTCTCATGAGACCTACCGATGCATCGAGGAGCTATAGCGGGCTCCACCCGTCACATATTAAGTCCAATGCATTCCCATATGAAAAGGTTTAAACATAACATAATCATTCGTATTAAAACTAGCATAAGAAATGTCAATAATTTCACCATAAACTATGAATGGTATAAAAATAGCACATCCACAGTCAAACATATCACAAAACCTTCAATACAATATAGAAGTTTTGTATCATAATAAATCAACTTCAAATATGCGTAAAATCCGTCAAAGGATGTTGACATAGATGAAATCAAAACTCTTTTTACAGAAATATCTCTTTCTATTTTTGAAATCATTTAAGAGTCATATAAAATAAAACATTTTCTTTGAAAATATTCTTATAAGATTTTACGGAAATCTTTGAAAATTTTATAACGGCGGAAAATAACTGCACCCACCGTATAAGTTAAAAAAACATTCTTACCTTATTTCTGTCGAAAAGGTTAAAAAAGACCTTGTTTTGAAATGGACAGAAATATTCCTCTTATAAAAAGTCAAAAAAGGGCATAAATGACTTTAACCCATATTATTGTAAATAATAAAAATGTTTTGAAATAAAGTTTTAAGAAAACATGGATGTGGATGATAAAGAGATCCCAGTAGATTATTACATATAAACAACCTCGGATAATGAAGAGATTGTGAAATAACCCTTACCTTGTACTTTTCCTTGGTTGGGGTTGGTTAACCTCCTGTATAATGGTGAAATAATTGTTACTAAATTATACAAGAATCATATACATTAATATGATATCATATATGATCTTTTAATATTGATTTGATAATAATATCTTAGTATTATCGTTGTTTCGGGTGTTAACTTACTTGTTTTCTTTTATATGTTTTGTTACGTAAGACATGTTTTTAAAGGATAGGTTGTATATTATTCATATCCAGAATGATATCAAGTCCTTAAACATAATTTTTTTAAATCATCAAATGATAATTATACTTGAATGGATACGATGGAGAATGAATCTCATCGCGTTCGTGGAGACGGTAGTCCGTACGTACGCACGAGCGACAATATCATTCTTTTGATATTAAAATAATAAATAAATGGATGGTATATCATATATACAGAATCATTAACATGTTATATTTATTATTAAATTATTTACACGTCATTATTATACCCATCCAAATAATATTATATTGAATAACAATTACACCACGACGTGGAGGCGGTAAGCCGTACGTACGCACCTATGGTGAAATGTTATTCAAAGGATGGATAGAATACTGAATATGGATGTACCATATTTATAATAACATCACAGTATATATATGATACATGAGTTATTAATTTATAATGGTAACAACAAAGGAAGAAGAAGTGGAAGAAGAAAGGAACTTGGAAAAGGTTGGTGAAATCATTACCTCTTCTTCGGTTTCTTCCTTTTGATTTGATCAAAAGGGATCCTTATGTTGGCTTTCGGATCAAACTATGGCCTCTAGGTTGTATTGAGGGAAGTTGGGAGAGTATTTGGGCAGAGTTTGGTCGAACCAAAAGGCTTTGATGTTGTGAAGAAATGATGAGGAGTTCCCTTTTATAAGAGGGGTGAGGGGCACCTTTGGAAAAGCTAGAGATATTAGTTTATAATAAATTCATATTCTGTTTCAAATGGCTCCAAAGTTGATTATTCGAAGGTTACTATGGGTTTGGGTCGAAAAAAACTCAACCAATAGAATTTATAAAGGTTTGGGTACTTATATTAACCTTATCTTTAAGTATTAACTCTAAGTTAATTAGTTTCACTTTTACAATGTCTCTTTGTATTTTTATATAATATGGTTCATAAACTAACTATATACATCCAAGAGACCCCCAAGTGGTCCATTAATGATGAAACTATAATGATATAAGTCTCTTGGCCGAACCGTATATTTTTAGGAATTTAATATCAATTAATAATATAATATTCTTTTTAAGAACTCTTTTATGTCAATTTTGACACTATTCAATAGTTGTTTTTTGTGAAACTCATAAAAGATTGATTAATTCTAACAATGTAAATTAAATCAATCCTAATATATCATATTATCCTATAAAATTAGTTTAATTCATTAAAAGTTTCATATTATATTTATTTGGGTATTTATAATATCAATTATTTTAATTTTTCACTATTATAGTAATTAATTCATCATCATTATGTCATAAATAAATTAAATTATTTAATGTCTAAAAATTATAAATAAAATATCATTATGTATTAAATCGTTTTATCTTTTTAATTAATATTTATAATCTAAAATCCAACATATATAACCCTATGTAAAAATTGTTTTGATAAAAAATATATGCTTGTGTCATTTTTGTATTCATTTTATCTTAATTATAAAAAGTGTCCCTATCACCTACAAGTGGCACCATGGGGTCCCAAAATCGACCCAAATATGCCTATGGTCGAACCTGTATCAACCAATAATTCTAGGACACGTTTTACGGTAATTTAGTATTATTATAATATTATTTTTTAACCCTTATTTACCGGATTTACCCTTAACCATGGTAAATAAAATATTTACCGCAGTAATTATTCAAAATTTCTAAAAATTAAAGTTACCTATTTACAAAATTTGGACATCCTGATTCCAAATATGGAATCCATTTTTTTAAATTCAAAACACATAAGTGGCAGAAATTAATTTAAAATTAATTCCCACTGTCAAAAGAAAAAGCGTGTTTTTAAGAGATAATAACTATCAAAAGATTGACAGTTGTTTATGTTCGGTTTAATTATAAAATTATGTCTAATGACCAAAATTATATTAAATGTTAGAAATATATTCTAAATATATTTAAAACCACTCAAATTTATAATTTATCACTTTTATTTATTTTGATTAAAAAAGTTGTTTTTAATTAAAATTTAGTAATTTTCACTATTCATCAAAATATTAAAGTTATCTGAAAAGTACCAAAATTTCCTCTTAGGATAAATTAGATATTCCGAATCCAAAAATGAAGTCCATTTTGAAATATAAAATATATATAATTTCAAAAAGTAGGTATTACTATTCATAACGGCTAGTTTGATTGGTTATGGTGTGTTAGAACTCGGTGTAACGTACAACACACGCTATCACATTATTCAAAGAGAAGCGTACCGTAGAAGATTGGGGTGTTACATTCTCCCCTCCATAAAATAATTTTGTCCTCAAAATTTCTAGAATACTTATCGCATGAAAAGACTCGGGCGGTTCTTCATCATAAGTTCCTCGGGTTCCCACGTTGCCTCTTCCATCTTATGGTTTCTCCACAAAACTTTTACCAGACGCGTCATGCGGTTTCTCAGTACTTGTTCTATTGTATCAAGAATCCTGAGAGGCTCTTCACAATAAGACAGATCGGGTTCCAGTTCTAATTCCTCATAGGTGAGTATATGTTTTGGGTCAGGCATGTATTTCCTCAACAGAGATAGGTGGAACACATCGTGAACTTTGGAGAGACTTGGAAACATTGCCAATCGATAAGCAACAACCCCAATTCGTTCTAGAATTTCGAAAGGTCCGATGTACCTGGAACTCAATTTACCTTTCTTACCAAAACGCATGACTCCCTTCCATGGAGATACCTTCAGGAAAACATGATCACTGACTTGAAATTCCAAACCCTTCCTTCGATTATCGGCATAGCTCTTCTTCCTACTTTGAGCTGCTTTGATGTGATTTTGGATTACCTTCACCTTTTCCACTGTTTCCTCCACTAGTTCTGGGATACAAGTTTTCTTTCACCAACGTCATCCCAACAGGTTGGTGTACGACATCTCTTTCTGTATAACGCTTCACATGGTGCCATCTGAATACTCAAATGGAAGCTATTGTTATAGGAAAATTCTACCAGCGGTAAATATTGATCCCACATACCCTGAATGTCAAGTGATCCAGATCTCAACATGTCTTCTAAGGTCTGAATAGTCCATTCTGATTGTCCATCTGTCTGAGGGTGGTAAGAAGTGCTCAAATGAAGTTTAGTATCCGGTTATTTCTGAAGACTTTCCCAAAATCTTGATGTAAAACGGGGATCACGATCAGAAAAAATCGATAGGGGTACTCCATGAAGTCTCACAACATCATTAATATATAGTCTTGCTATACGTTCCAAGGGTAGATCTTCTCTTGTAGCAATAAAATGTGCTAATTTGGTAAGACGATCAACAATAACCTATATTGCATCGTTCCTTCTAGGAGTCTTTTGTAGCCCCATGACAAAGTCCATCGTAATATTTTCCCATTTCCACTCCGGTATGGGAAGAGGTTGCATGACTCCTCCAGGCTGTTGCCGTCCAGCTTTCACTTGTTGAAAAACCATACATCTTGACACAAAATCAGCAATCTCCCTCTTCATGTTGTCCCACCAAAAATATTCCTTCCAATATCTATACATTTTGGTGCTCCCAGGGTGTATAGAGAAATTGGAACTATGAGCATCATCCAGCAATTCCCTTTTTAGATCTGGTATATCGGGAACACGAAGTCTCTTCCCAAATTTCAAAATTTCATCTTCATATACAAAGTCTCTCAATCTCCCATCATTCACAGCTTTAATCTTCTTTTTAAATTCTTCATCATCGGTCTGAGAACTCTTAATTCTTTCTAGTAAATATGGTTTGGAAACCATTTGAAAAAGCATTGATGTTTCACCTTCCCTGGTTATTCCCATGTCCATCTTCACTAGATCCATGAAAATTGGATCCCTTTCAATTTTCATATTGTTCAAAACTCAATGGTCTGTTCTTCTCAAAGCATCTGCCACCTTGTTTGCTTTCCCCGGGTGGTAGTGTATCGTACAATCATAATCCTTGAGTAATTCAAGCCATCTCCTTTGCCTCATGTTGACTTCTTTTTGTGAGAAAATATACTTCAAACTCTTGTGGTCAGTATAAATCTCACATTTTTCACCATAGAGGTAGTGCCTCCATATATTCAAAGAAAATATCACAGCTGCTAACTCGAGATCATGAGTAGGATAGTTTTGTTCATGAATTTTAAAATGCTGTGATGAATAGAAAATAACTCTATCATTCTGCATAAGGACACAACCAAGTCCTTTCTTTGATGAATCACTATAAATAACGAACCCATCATTCCCCGATGGTAGAGTCAATATAGGATCAATGAATTATCTTCTCTTCAGTTCTTAGAAACATTCTTCACACTCTTTTTTCCAAAAAAAATTAAACCCCTTTACGTGTGAGCTTCGTTAATGGGTTAGCCAATCGGGCAAAATTCTGGATGAAACATCGATAATAACCTGCCAAACCAATAAAACTACGTACCTTAGTTATACTCATAGGTGCTGGCCAATCTTGGATTGCCTCGGTCTTAGAAGGATCAATAGAGATTCCATCTTTAGAGACAATATGGCCAAGAAAAGAAATCTCATGAAGCTATAATTCACACTTGCTAAACATTCCATATAATTCATGCCTCCTCAGAGTCTTTAAGATAATGCGCAAGTGATTTTCATGATATTCGTAGGTTTTGGAGTATAACAAGATATCATCAATAAATACCACCACAAATTCATCGAGATACTCCTTGAAAACTCTATTCATCAGATCCATGAATACAGAGGGTGCATTAGTCAATCCAAACGGCATTACAGTAAACTCTTAATGACCGTACCTGGTTCAAAATGCTGTCTTCGGAATGTATTCCTTCTTCACACACAAATGATGGTATCCAGATCGAAGGTCAATCGTTGAAAAGTATTGAGCTCTATGCAGTTGGTCAAATAAACCATCAATACGAGGTAGGGGATACTTGTTCTTTTTCGTTATAGCATTGATCTCCCTGTAGTCGATACATAACCTCATAGATCCATGTTTCTTTTTAACAAAAAGAACAGGGGCTCCCCATGGGGAAACACTAGGGCGAATAAATCCTTTATTACTCAATTCCTCTAGTTGTTTCTTTAGTTCGACTAACTCTACAGTGGCCATTCTGTAAGGGGTCTTCGATATAGGCCTTGATCCAGGAATTAAATCAACGGAAAACTCAACTTCTCGTTCAGGAGGATGTCCAGGTAAATCTTCCGGAAATACATCTACAAATTATTTCACTCCAGGTACATCCTCTATTTGAACATTCCTTTCCTCACCGACAGTTATTTCATTCTCTTCCTCCCCAATAATTGAATTTAGTTGAGCTACTGGTGGTGGATCTAAATAAGAATAAGGTGGTGATGATTCTGCTCTAAAGATAAGGTGTTCCTTATCATTATCATCAAGAATCGTAACCTCTTTCTTCTTATAATAAATATTCGCATCATAGTCTGAAATCCAGTCCATACCGAGGATTACATCAAACTCAATCATAGGTATGACGATGAGATCAGCAGATAACGAACATTTATGTGCTCTAATGGGGACTGATTCAGAAAACTTTGTTGCAATGATACTTTCCTTAGGAGTTTTAACTAACAACTCCCTTGTTAAATCAAATTGGAAATATCTAATTTTCATAGAAAACTGGGAAGATATGAAACAATGCGATGATCCGGAATCAAATAATGCATTTTCTAAAATTGAGGAAACCATTACCCTCCACCACGTCTTTCGGAGCTTCTACCTCAGTAGTAGTGATAGCATAAGCCTGGCCTTGATCCCTTGGCCTTTTCTAAGGTAAGTTATCCTGACTCTTAGGACATTCATTTGCATAATACCCCATATCCCTGCAATTGTAGCACTGGACATTGGTATCTTCCTTCTTCCCTTTACAATCACGAGCTTGGTGGCCTTTTTCACCACACTTGTAACAGATGCCAATTCCCTACAAGCAAGTACCGGGGTGTTTCTTCCCTCATTTACCACAGGATGAATATTCAACCTTTCCTTTCTTACCCTTATTTCCATTCCCAGATTGACCATTAGGCCTCTTCTTCTCTTGCTTTGCTTTAAAGTCATAAGACTTAGAGAATTCCTTTTCGGTCTTGATAGCACATGAGACGAGGTCTTCATATGACGAAAAGGATTGTGAGACTAATGCTCGACGAATAAATGGTTTTAACCCATCAAAGAAATGATCAATCTTACTTCTTGGGTTACATATATAATGTCCAGCATACCTTGCTAACCTTGTAATGTTAGCCTCATACTTTGTGACATTCTCATCCTCCTTTTGTCTCAGACTCAGAAATTTGCTTTCCATATCTGCTTGATGGTCGCGAGGAAAGTATTTTTCTAAATACAGATCTTTGAACTCCCTCCATTCCATATTTTATATTTCATCATCTTCCTTAATATTTTGAATCAATGACCACCATTGATCAGCATCTCCAGTGAGGCGTTAAACTGCCATGATAACTTTTTCCCTTTCACTACTCCCCAAAGCCTGAAATATTTTCTCTAGGGAAAATATCCATTGCTCAGCTACTAAGGGATTTGTACTCCCATTGAACGTTGGTGGTTGTTTACTCATGAATCGATCTAACATTGATCCTCCACGCTGCGGATTGGGGTGATCCATACGGGTAAGGTTATTATTCATAACCTGAGTGAGTTGTCCCAGAATGGTGATTAGCTGATCGGCACCAGTTGTATCACCAGCTCCACTATAATTAACTTGAGTAGGAGGTAAATCCCTACATGGAGTGCGTGCATTGATACGGTTTCCATTTCTTCCACTAGGCGCCATTTCTAAAAAATGGCATAAACTAGATCAGTTTATGAATCAAAATACATAATCCCATAAATATAAAACACTTAACATAAATTTAACTATTTATGGATATAATCCATAACCATAAAAAATATTTTTTTTGAGAAAGTATATACTCATAAACCCTTCATAATGATTTGTAAAGAAAATGAGAGTTATCCTAAGCATATCACCCGAGAGTGTCGTAACCAAGAGTGCAGCAAGTCCTGTTGTCGTGCACCGGTTCCCATTCGAGTCTAGCTCAAAGTGGTGTTTTCGGGTTTTACCCCTAGGTACATCTGTTCCAGAGCCGCCTCTACCTGCTCGTATCCAGACAGGGATGTATTGCTTAGAAAACTCAGAAAATCTCTACAATACCAAAATTCTAGGAAGTTCTTCTATACTAATCCTCAAAGTTCATCTTAGGTCTACGTGCTCTAATCAGAGTTTATCTAAATCTAGCTTCCAAGGTTTGTACTAAACTTTATCTGATACCAACTGTAATGCCCCGACCCTAGTTACCCAGAGTCGGTGCATTATTACATAACATTGGAATGATCACAAGAAAGATCAAATCTCGAAAGACCGATTGGTTTAGTAGCCTTGGAATCACTAGATATATTCATAAGTTTTACATTACATCATAAAATGAAAAACTACTATAACAACATAAAGTCTCCACATTCCACACTATTATCCCCTCATAATATCCCTGAAGGTCATTCATAACTTACTTCTTCACATCCTGGGAAAAATAAAACATAGAAAAGGGGTGAGATCAAATGCCCAGTAAGGATAACAATATGGTGGAACATTCAAAATAAGCATAAACATTTAAGACAATGCATTACTAAAACAAAAGCCTTTTAAACTTGAACTTCAACATAGTATGAAAAAATTAAAATGAAATAATTCCATTTACTTGTTCACATGGATATTCTACTAATCTAATAATCACATGCAATATCAATAACCACTTTCATAATGTTGGAATGCATAATGCCAGACTATCATAACCACATAGCCAAGGCCTCGTGCCAAGACTACAAATAAGATTTTTCCAAGGCCTTGTGCCAAGACACTAGTTTGTCTCATGAGACCTAACGATGCATCGGGGAGCTATAGCGGGCTCCACCCATCACATATTAAGTCTAATTCATTCCCATATGAAAAGGTTTAAACACAAAATAAACATTCATATTAAAACTAGAATACGAAATGTCAATAATTTCACCATAAACTATGAATGGTATAAAAATAGCACATCCACAGTCAAACATATCACAAAACCTTCAATACAATATAGATGTTTTGTATCATAATAAATCAACTTCAAATATGCGTTAAATCCATCAAAGGATGTTGACATAGATGAAATCTAAACTATTTTTAGAGAAATATCTCTTTCTATTTTTGAAATAATTTAAGATCCATATAAAATAAAACATTTTCTTTGAAAATATTCTTATAATCTTATAAGGAAATCTTTGAAAATTTTATAACAGCGGAAAATAACCACACCCACCGTATAAGTTAAAAAAACATTCTTACCTTAGTTCTGTCGAAAAGGTTAAAAACGACCTTGTTTTGAAAATGACGGAAAGATTCCTCTTATAAAAATTCAAACAAGGGAATAAATGACTTTAAACCATATTCTTGTAAATAATAAAAATGTTTTGAAATACATTTTTAAGAAAACATGGATGTGGATGATAAAGAGATCCCAGTAGATTATTATATATAAACAACCTCGGATAATGAAGAGATTCTGAAATAACCCCTACCTTGTACTTTTCCTTGGTTGGGGTAGGTTAACGTCCTGTATAATGGTGAAATAATTGTTATTAAATTATACAAGAATCATATACATTAATATGATATCATATATGATCTTTTAATATTGATTTGATAATAATATCTTAGTATTATCATTATTTCGGGTGTTAACTTACTTGTTTTATTTTATATGTTTTGTTACGTAAGACATGATTGTAAAGGATAGGTTGTATATTATTTATATCCAGAATTATATTAAGTCCTTAAACATCATTTTTTAAATCATCAAATGATAATTATACTTGAATGGATACGATGGAGAATGAATCTCATCACGTTCGTGGAGACGGTAGTCCGTACGTACGCACGAGCGACAATATCATTCTTTTGATATTAAAATAATATATAAATGGATGGTATATCATATATACAGAATCATTAACATGTTATATTTATTATTTACATGAGTTACACATCATTATTATACCCATCCAAATAATATTATATTGAATAGCAATTACACCACGACGTGGAGACAGTAAGCTGTACGTAAGCACGTATGGTGACATGTTATTCAATGGGTGGATAGAATACTGAATATGGTTGTACCATATTTATAATAACATCACAGTATATATAGATACTGGAGTTATTATTTTATAATTGTAACAACAAAGGAATAAGAAGTGGAAGATGAAAGGAACTTGGAAAAGGGTGGTGAAATCATTACCTCTTCTTTGGTTTCTTCCTTTTGATTTGATCAAAAGGGCTCCTTAGGTTGGCTTTCTGATCAAACTATGGCCTCTAGGTTTTATTGAGGGAAGTTGGGAGAGTATGTGGGAAGAGTTTAGCCGAACTAAAAGGCTTTGAAGGTGTGATGAAATGAGAAGGAGGAGTTCCCTTTTATAAGAGGGGTGAGGGGCACCTTTGGAAAAGCTAGAGATATTAGTTTATGATAAATTCATATTCGGTTTCCAATGGCTCCAAAGTTGATTATTCAAATGTTAAGGTGGGGATGGGTCTAAAACAACTCAACCAATAGAATTTATACAGTTTTGAGTACTTATATTAACCTTATCTTTAAGTATTAACTCTATGTTAATTAGTTTCACTTTTACAATGTCTCTTTGTATTTTTATATAATATGGTTAATAAACTTACAATATACATCTAAGAGACCCCCCAAGTGGTCCATTAATGATAAACCTATCATGATATAAGTCTCTTGGCCGAACCATAGATTTTTATGAATTTAATATCAATTAATAATATAATATTTGTTTTAAGAACACTTTTATGTCAATTTTGACACTATTCAATAGTTGTTTTTTGTAAAACTCATAACAGATTGATTAATTCAAAAAAAGTCAATTAAATAAATCCTAATATATCATATTATCCTATAAAATTAGTTTAATTCATTAAAAGTTTCATATTATATTTATTTGGGTATTTATAATATCAATTATTTTAATTTTTCACTATTATAGTAATTAATTCATCATCATTGTGTCATAAATAAATTAAATTATTTAATGTCTAAAAATTATAAATAAAATATAATTATGTAGGAAATATTTTTTTCTTCCTAAAGAATATTTATAATCTAAAATGCAACATATATAACCCTATGTAAAAATTGTTTTGCTAAAAGATATATGCTTGTGTCATTTTTGTATTCATTTTAAATTATTTAAAAAAAAGTGTCCCTATCACCTACAAGTGGTACCATGGGGTCCCAAAATCGACCCAAAGATGCCTATGGTCGAACCTGTATCAACCAATAAGGCTAGGACACGTTTTAGGGTAATTTAGTATTATTATAATATTAATTTTTAACCCTTATTTACCGGATTTACCTTTAACCATGGTAAATAAAATATTTACCGTAGTAATTATTCAAAATGTCTAAAAATAAAATTTACCTATTTACACAATTTGGACATCATGATTCCAAATATGGAATCCATTTTTCTAAATTCAAAACACTGAAGTGGCAGAAATTAATTTAAAATTATTTCCCGCTGTCAAAACAAAAAGCGTGTTTTTAAGAGATAATAACTATCAAAAGATTCACACTTGTTTATGTTCGGTTTAATAGTAAAATTATGTCCAATGACCAAAATTATATTAAATTTTAAAAATATATTCTAAATATAATTTAAAACCACTGAAATTCATAATTTATCACTTTTAATTATTTTGATTAAAAAAGTTGTTTTTAATTAAAATTTTGTAATTTTCACTATTCATCAAAATATTAAAGTTATCCGAAAAGTACCAAAATTTCATCATAGGCTAAATTCGATATTATGAATCCAAAAATGAAGTCCATTTTGAAATATAAAATATATATAATTTCAAAAAGTATGTATTACTATTCATAACGGTTAGTTTGATTGGTTATGGTGTGTTAGAACTCTGTGTTGCGTACAACACACGCTATCACATTATTCAAAGAGAAGCGTACCGTAGAAGCTTGGGGTGTTACAGTATTGTGAACACACAAATGGGAGGCATTAAACTCCAAGAGAACACAGGTGAAATAGAAAGATAAGACAGACACCAAAAAAATCCAACTCAAACTACACTATATAATAAATACCAAGTACACATATGTAATGTCAATGAAGAAAAACTAAAATTGGATGGTAAAATTGTAACTGACAAATGAAATTAAAATAGAAGTGACTACGAAGCCCAAACATCTCCTGCAACCCCAAGTTAGTAGTAAACACCCTGATCTCCCAACTTCTCCAAGTGACCTAAAAATAGTTTATATATACGTAGGGTGAGTATAACAGTATTCTCAATAGGATCCTCCCTAGAGCCTCTTTTGTAAAATTAAGGAAATCATACTAAATCAAAGTGAACAACAACTAAAACTAACTCTTCATCTAAACAGGTATTATATGTTCCCTGCCTCACTATGGATACTCACACCAAGTATTGTATATAAGAGTATATAATATAATAAAGAATATCAATGTATTCCACTAACACTTCCCCACTAGTTTGTTGCTTTTCCACAACGTTTCATGGCCTAATAATGTTTCTCAAAAAAGGATTTCCCACAAAAACCTGGGCGTAGCACCACAACATGCACCTCATAAAACAAGACCACTATGCCCATCTAACCAAAGTAAATAGGTAGTTTCTGGGAGACACCATAGCTCACATAACATGTATCATATGCCATACATTATAAATCACACCATTATAGAACATATCTCGAGTAAGGATCCCCAAGCCATCACATCCAATAAATGGAACACATGTAGTTTTCCATAGGAATATATATCCAAAAAATATGTGTGTTAATAAAGATAAACCATTACAGTCCAATCCATATATATATATTGGAAAACTGACCATCGTTAATAATAGAAAAAGTAAATACCATGAGAAGATATTAGGGCCAAAGGGGGAAGTTATCCATCTATCCTCCCACCAGAATATCTGGGAAAACACCCCCCACAACTCAGATTCCCTAGGGTGTTAGTTTCCCTAACCAACTAGGTGGAGTAGAATATAGATACACAAACAGTATAGAATGTAATACATCTCACAACCTGACTATGGGAAAAACCTTGTACTAGACTCAACTATAGCTAACATCTCTCAAATTCCCTACTTCCACTACTAAGACTAGATATCCTATAAGAATATATCCTTTTAAAGTGGTAAATTAAGTCACTTATCCATTTTTCTCAGTTTACATTTATATTAATTAATTATTTTAAAATAAATTAACCATTATTAATTCCACATTACATTTCATTAGCATTACACAGAAGTTCCATGCCCTCTAGGAACAACCAAACCAAGTACATAACTTCTCAGAAATATCACATCAACATTACATCCTAGCAAGCTCCAACCCCATGGTCTAACATCATTGATTCCATAATTTGGTAATAGTATTATTTCATTCCTATATTCATAGGAATTATAAAAACAATCTATGTTACCAAACACATGGGGCTCAACATGGTGATGAGGCGAACTACCCTTCGAGTGTTTAACACCTATAACAAGAGCATAAACCCATCCATCCTCGGGAATCTAAACAAAAATATCATGTAGCATATCTCGTGTATCTATGACTCTTTTGGAGGAAGGGTATGTAAGACCATATTCCATAAATAGTGGGAAAATTAATGTAGATAAACAATCAACAAGATTCAATAAGCATCCAACATTCACATCCAACCCGTTTCATCATCTTTGGTTTCCTCCAAAACACCCACATGCATAAACTGAGGAACCTCACAACTCAAGGTGTCAAATGCTACCACAACCACTAGGCCTCTCAACCCATAAATCTCACAACATCAATATGGTCTCAAAAACATCATTATTTTTATGAAATAACAAAATAACTGGGGACTTGGATCAGAAAGGGTGTTATTCATTCACATGCAACGGGTTCTCATGGATCCAAATCAAAAGACTCTAGGACATACAATAAAATGGGTAACTAATAACCATACAATCTTTTAAATTTTATCAATCAACTAGATATTTAATCATTCTTCAATTAGATGATTCATCATCAGTAGCTTATAACAATGGGAAACCTAACAACAAGATATCATATTTATCACAAATTAATTAAACATGCTTACTACATGAATTTGATTTTCATAATTTTACTACAACGACAAATAGATTCATTTACATGCCTCTTTATTATTATAAAATTAATTTACAATTTATCCAAGTTTACATTATTTAACAGTTTCCATCAACAAAGATTTACTAAAAAAATAAAGCATAAACATCACACTATTTAGAAAAATAAAGAATAAATAACATACGATTGATACAAATTTATTTATCTAGTTCAAATATTTATCATGTCAATACTATTATGATCTAGTGGGATAAACCAGGATAACTATATAAATAATATAAAATCAAAAAATTCTCCACCTCAAAATATTCTTGATGTTCTTTTTGAACATTCCAATACAACGAATCATGATCACCTCTCACCGTGACAAATTTATCCAATTGAGGATGCCGTAACATGACCTCACCAACAAACACTAATGATAATCTATTAGAAAAATAGAGATCGCATCCTATTACATGTCAAAGAGAAATGAGAAAAGAAGGATAGATGAAAAAAACAAAATTAGATCATACCTTCTATCAATGATGGATCAACACTTCCTGGTTGCACCTGAATAGGGAGTGTGGATATTTCAGGATGAAAATTCAAGGGGAAACGATTCAAGGATTATGTTTCAATCATGCCACTCCTATGAGAATAAATTCTCAGGGAAACTGACGTAGAGAGAATGTAGAAGGAATAATATGGTGGAATATATCTCATCCTTTTGAAAATCTAAAAGAGGCCACATTTTAGAAAAAATTTAGACTTTCTATTAAAGGTGGATCTCATCAATACTATGTCGATTGATTGAGAAATGACACCCTGACACTTTGGAATATTATGATAGGAGTTTCAATATTATAATCGGCCTTAAACCCCTTAAAACAAAAATTTTAATGCATTTTATGTCAAAGAAAATATCAAACGTGTGAAACTGTACGAATTTGGAAGCATTGTAAATAAATGTCACACCAACACTGACAGTTCAAAATGACACACACACACAGACATCTAAAAATTACATATCAAAACCGATATATCAATATGACATGCTGAAAAAAATAATTCAAAATGACATGCCAACACTGACAGTTCAAAATGACACACCGATACCGACAGTTCAAAATGACTTGTCGACACCGATATTTGAAAAATACATGTTGATGCTGATAGATCAATGACATGACAACACTAACAGTTAAAAATAGAACACTAATAATGTAATTTTAAAATACATGCTTCACTAACAGTTCAAAATGAAACATAGACACCAATAGTTGAAAATGACTCACCAACAATACTATTCACAAAACTATAAATTTTGGAAATTGTTGGGGATATGTCACCTTGAACTCCCATAACACCTCAAACAATAGATTTTTGAAATTCAATGGACTAGAGTGGTCTGGGAAATTACATAATATACCTCGAGAAAAATTCTCATTCATGAGAATTCAGAACCAAACCCAATAAGAAATAATAAAAGGAGTCCAAACAAACACCATTCGAGATAGCTCTCAATGCTCTCAACACCAATAGATTTCAACTAATTCAAAAAGGGGACAAAAAAACCACTCGATGACCATAACAATATCATAAGCACTCTCTCAGGGAAGGTACCCATCAGATGTGAGAAATCCACAAAAGGAATCAAAAGAAACTCATACCATAAACATGAAATTACTACAACCACAAAACGAACATTGTAACAATAAAAAAGTTAAACACCATCCAAATCGAGGTACTATGAGTGTATCTATGACTCACATTCCCAAGTAAAATTTTCCATTCCACTGTGTCGCCACAATACATGATCCAATGCGATAGTATTCCCATACATCACCTTCTCCTTGTGGTCCTCGATCTCTATAGGCTACTCCTTGAAGTTTGCATCACCATCAACATCGATGTCACAAAAATAAATAATGTGAAAGATTCTCAAATGATAATGACGAAGATGTGAAACATGAAAAAAATAATCTATCCATCTCATATTTTGGCGATTTGCTACTCGATAAATGATGACTCCAACACGAGCCAACACCTCCAAATCCTTAAAAATCAGGGGAGAAAGCTTACCACCACCACCAAACATTTGCTAACCACAACTGGGAGTCACCATAAAAAACACGTGATCTCGAACATCAAACTCTAAAGGTCTCATCCTTTGATAGGAATTGGATTTCTAATGATCGTGGGCTACCTTAATCCTCCAAAAAATCCCCTAAAATATATCTATCATGCACTGTACCAGTTTTAGCCCACGAATTGTTGACTCTATGACCCCAGTCCCGAAGAACATAGAACAAAAAGGTCGGCCATACAAGGCTTTAAATATTACCATACCAATAGTGGAGTGGACACTATTTTTGAAGGTGAACTCCACCAAGGGTATGTTCCTTATCCATGAAACTCCCAAATCTTGGACACAATAGCACAACATTTCTTCATGAGTCTTGATGGTCTGCTCTGTCTGATTATCCATCCTCAGATGAAAGGTAGAGATAAGTCATAGCTAAGAACCGAAATCATACTGGGAACCTCTTAACATCTTATAGGTAAAATGAGGAAGTAGATCAGAAATGATCTTTCTCAGGACTCTGTGGATTCACACCACCTTTTCCAGATACTGCCTCGATAAAACCTCCACCAAGATCAACTCCTTGCTTAGTATGAAGTGGGATGATTACATTAAACAATACAATACCACTCATATAGTGTCAGAGCCTCACTGAGATCAAAGTAAATCACAAAACAATTCCTTGAATATGTCATCCCACATCCATTGATTAACATCTAATGACTTGAGCACCCCACTAAGAACACATTACTCAACCTTTACCTTCTGGTAGACCAAACATAGAGACCCAAACTCGACAACTAAATAATTCAACCCAGGCCACCAAAAATAACTCTTAAATTCTTGGTACATATTTGTTATGCCAAGATGTACTGCTAAGGGAGAACAATGGAACCCTCTAATAACCATCTCATGCATCGCTAATGAAATTAAAATCCTTACTTGAAATAACACCTGGTGTTGTTCATCCCATACCATCCATTAGGGGCATCGCAAAAAACAACTCGATATCTCCATACCTCTAACTCTACATCCACCAATTGGTAATCTTCCACCAACTTACCCAATGGAAATTGAACCATCATCTGAAAAGATATCCTCTTCCCCCATCTTCTACCAAATCAAGATGTAATTCTTAATGTTCTTCCATTAATCTCTAAGAATCACCTGATTCAAACACTACATCATTACACGACTTTCTACATAGCTAATATGCTATATCATTCCTCTTACTAGGTGAATTTGATATTTATATGTCATTATCTTATAAGAACTCCATCCACTAATGCTTCCACAAGTTCATGTCACACTGGGAGAAAACACAAGTTAGGCTTTAATGATGAGTGAAAACCACAAATCACTCACCAATTAGTAAATATCTCCAAAAACATAGTTAAAACACCATTGTTACCAAAAAAATATCATGTAGGATATAATTAAATTCATGGGGATGAAACTACAGATTCCCATAAGAAACGATCGATCTCGTTCAACAAACCCCAAAAGTGAAGTATCACAAAAAATATCAAACTAAAATCACTCTTCTAGAAGACAATGAACATGAGCTCTGACCAAATTCTCTTTTAGATACATAAAATTTTCCAAACAATGAATGGTCCAGACAAACACCTGATCCTTCCTAGTCAACGCTATCTCATGAGTCACAACCTGAGAGTAATTGGATACGAACCTCCTTTAATAGCCTGTGAGACCAAGGAAACACCGTACCTCTACTAAAGTCTTGGGGGCTTACCAAGAATCAAATTATTCTATATTTATGGATACACTACTACTCCTTTCTGGGATACAACATTCCCCAATAAATATACTTCTTAAGATGAAAACTCACACTTCTAAAACATCCCAAACATCTGCAGTTGATGAAGAACTCCCAAAAAGAAATGCATAGGCTCTGCTTGCTCCTCCTCAGACATGGAGTAAAAAAGGATTTTATTGATGAAAAAACCACAAAATTATAATAGAACTCACAAAAAATATTATTCATCAACCCCATGAACACATCTTGAGCATTAGTCACACCAAACATTATTTCAATGAACTCATAATGCCCATGATGACAACAAAAACAATCCTTTGGGATATCCACATCCTTCACACATATCTAATGATATACATACCTTAATTAAATATCTGATAACCAACATAAACCCTTAGTTGACTGAATAAATAATCAATCCGTGGAAGAGGATAGTGATTGTTTACTGTCACTTTCTTCAAGTGACAATAATAGATACAAAATCACAGACAACTGTCAGCCTTTTTCATGAAAAAAACAAGTATGCCCCATAGTGGGACACTATTCCAATTAAAACCACACTCTAACAACCAATTTTTCTATATATTGATCTCTTGTAACCCAAAATGGGCCTTCATATATAAAGACATAGAGATAGGAGATGGTCCTAGATGTAGAGCCATCCCGAACTTAATCTCTCATTGAGGGGGTAATGTAGCACCCTATTTAGGGAAGACATCAAGGTATACTTCTATGACCCTATGAAACACAAAATGATGAACCTATGATAACTTAGCATCGACTTATCCATCAATCATAATAAAGAAGATACAATCCTCTAACCCATATGAGGGTATCTCTCTCCAATAAACACTACTAGCTCTCCATCATAATCAAAGAACATTACCTACCTCCTGAAGGAATAAACAAAATACTAAACTGAATACAACCAATCAATGCCAAGTATGACTTCATGTGGTTTTATCCATAAAAAATTGAAATCTTGCAAAGAGTAGTTCTACCCAACACTAGCTCACAATCTCTACATACATTAAATAAGTAATATTATACTCTAACTAGCATAGTCAACACCATGGGAACTGGAAACCTCACTGCCTCAAGTCTCAATGAATGGAAAAGGGTTAGTGATATGTTGAAGTGTGTCACTAATGAATGAAACAAGGCATACACCCATGTTGAAAACAAGAAAAGTGTACCTAGAAAGACATCTGGATCACCTAGCACTAGAAACAATAAAGCATTAAGCAAACCATGACCTTATCTATAGCCTCTCTGACCCATATGATGACCACCACCTTGGCCACTCTGTTACTTATAAGGATAGGGAGAATCCCAGGGATATCCTTTCCCTTCCCACCATAGTATCGTCATAACCAACAATACCCAGTGATCCTTATGAGCACATATTGAGTTGAAAGATATCTCAAAATCCTCTAACAAGTCTTCCGTGACTGTATCTGAAACACCACCCTGATAATTTTGTAGACACTGCTTCTAAAACTATCAGAGTGTACTCCTACAAGTGTCATCATCGTTAACCTATACTCTACGGTGATCGACTGACATAGCCTACTGAACATCTGCTATGAGAACCTAATGAGGACCTCAGCCCAGATCCATTCTTACAAAATAACCAACAATTAGAGATCCCGGCCCTAGAATATGGAATAATCAACGTTAATGAATTATTTTTTTATTTTATTTGTTTTATGTTAATTTATCCCAAGGTCTAACCATTCAGAGACATGAAAAAATAATAATGATGCATGATACTTACCGTGGTCTCTACCCTACAACAAGTGTCATAAAATTTTGAATCCAGTGTCAGCTTAATGGTCTATGCATCAGAACACTAGGGGGATCTAAATACCTATGTCTTTGCTGGTCTATTGTGTTTACATAAATTGCTAAACTTGACTCACACAGTTTCCCAGCCAACCCATGAAACCTCACCTGTTACTGACTTCAAACACCATCATATCAGTTAATGAGGCCTCTTATACCACTATGTCACGACCCCCTTACCACAATGTTTACCCCTCCAGGGTCGACAATGTGAGAAGGGTGATAGTGTTCCCTGAGTCCCAACTCCAGTAGGCCCTAGGTTGGAGACTACCACCAAGGCTATAGTGAACACACATATTTAATGCATTATCATCTATGATAACACATGAGAAAAAGATATAAGAGAGAAAAAAGTCCCACATAGACTATAATATATAAAAAATCCCAAATACACATATGTAATGTCACGCAATAACTACAACAACTAGAAGGGAAACTGCAAGTACCAAAAAATATAAAATAGTAGTGACCATGAAGTCCGAACAACTCCTACAACCTTAATATAGTAGCAACTAGCTTGTTAAAAAACAAACTACAAGTGACTTGAATAACAGTTTATATATACATAGGGTGAGTATAACTGTATTCTCAGTAGGATACTCCCCATACCCTCTCGTGCAAAAGTAAATAAATCATTTTAATGTACATTGAACAATAAGTGCCACTAACTCATCCCCTAACCATGTATACAATGTTCCCAACATCATCATCAGTACCCTCAACATAAATCACATACAATAGTATCTAATATAATAAATAATATCAAGGGTACCCCACTACCTCTTACCCACTAGTTTTTTTCATTTCCCTAATGTCGTATGTCATAATCATCTCTATCTAGAAAGGATTTTCTATAGACACATGGGTGTAACACCACAACATGCACATCATGCAACAAAACCACTATTTACATATAAAAAAAGTAACAAAGTAGTTTCTGAGATCCCTCACAGCTCGCATAATGGGTATCATACATCATGAATTATACCTCAATCCATTACAGCCCATACGTCGAGTAAGGATACTCAAGCCACGACAACCTATATAGGTTACACCTATAGTAGTCCTTATGAAACTGTATCTAGAATATATGTGTGTGAGTAACCACAATCTATTAAACCTCTATACACACATATATAAAGAAAAATAAATGTCGTTCCTACCAACACAAGTAACTACTAAGAGAAGAGAACAAAGACAAAGGGGGTAGTCAGCCATCCATCCTCCCATCAGTATGTTGGAGAAAACACCCCTGGGCTTAGAATCCATGGGGTTTCAGTTTCCCAAATTGATTTGGTAGTGTAACATATAAAAAGATAAAAATTTCAGAATATAATAAAACTCAAAATTATACTATTGGAAAAAATTATTCTTAGACGAATATATACGTAACATCTTTCAAACTCCTGACTCATACTACTAAGACTATATATTCTATACGTATATGACCATTTAATGATCTATATTATGCTACTTATCCCTTTTGGTAAGTTTCAAATTACATTAATTAGTTCTTTAACCATTAATTAACTATTATTAATTACAAATTACATTTCATTAGCATCCCAAAAATGTTTCATTCCCTATAGGAATATCCAAACCAAGTCCACAGCTTCTCAAAAGTATCACCTTAGCATTTCATCCAAGAAAGCTCCTACCCCATGGGATAAAATAATTTATTCAATCATTTATTGAAAACAATATTGCATTCCCATATTCACACAAAATTTTAAAAAACATTATCAAAATGTTTATTAGGTGAACTACACATCGAATATTTTCCACCCATAGCAAGATCATAGTCCCATCCATAATGGTGAACATAAAAATGGAAATCATGTGGCATACCCCATACATCTTCACCTATTTTGGAAGGATGGTATGAAAGACCATATGAATTAAGAAGTCTGGAAAGTAAATAAGATAAACAACCAACAAGATTCATCATGCATTCAACATTCACATCAATCCCATTTAATCATCTCTGGTTTCCTACCCATTACCCACTTGTATAAACCGATGCACCCCTCCACTCTAGGTGTCAACTAATACCAAAACCACTAGTCCTCCCATACCCCACACATCAAAAAATCCATACAAACTCATAACACGTCACAAGAAGCTAAAAATAACAATGACACTGGGATCTTGGCCCAAAAAAAAGGCATTCTGACTTCACACACAACGATCTCTCACAACTCCAATGCAGAAGGCCCTCAACATTAAAAGAAAGAGGGTAACTCAAAACCCTATATAGAATTATCTCTTATCAATAAATTAGATCTTTAATCCATCTTGAATTATCTAATTCATTATTAGTAGGTTCCTACTATAGGAAACCTAATATCAATATGTCATAGCTATCAAAAAACTAATCAAATAGGATTATTGCATCAATTTGATTATAATATATTTACCACAAAAACAAATAGATTCATTTACATGCCTTAATATCAATTTCCTAATAATTTAAAATTAATCCCAATTTAGTTTATATACATATTTTTGACAAGAACAACATGATAAATAAAGAATTCATAGATATCACACTCTCAATAAAAAAAGAGGCCATAACATATGATCAATACCAATTTATTTATCCTGTTTAAATATTTATTATGTCAATTTCATTGTAACATAGTGGGAAAAAAATATAACTCTAAAGTTTCATGTAAAACTATAGTAAAACCACGAATCTCATTCCTCAGAATATTATTGACATTATTTATGAACTTTCCAAAATAATAGATCATGATCACCTCTCCCCTTGACAACTGCATCCACTTAAGGATGACATGACATGATGACTGCACCAACAGAACCCCAAGAAAACTCCATTTGAAACATGGATATCACATGTAATAACATGGATATGAGAAATGGGAGAATAAGAGTCTAAGAAAACACAATAATGGTAGAAGATAATACCATCTTTTGATGGAAGATCGACACATGCTGCTTACATCAAAACAGGGGGTGCACATACATCATGATTAAGCTTCGAGGGAAAATTCTCCAAGGATTATGGTTAGATCACACCCCTATTATGGTATCAATGTCTCGAGGCACTTCACACAGAGAGAAAGGGGAAGGAATAACAAGGTGGAATATATCTCATCCTTTTGAAAATCTAAATGGAGTAGCGGTTTAGACACAGTTTATATTTTCAACTAAAGGTGGATCTCATCAATACTACAAAGTTTTATTTTGTAAAGGAAACTAAACACTTAAAAGTCTAAATATTGGAGTTATGGGCTTTGAATTGTCCTTAAATCTCCTAAAATATTCTTAAAATGTGTTTTATGTCAAAAAAATATCAAACATGCTAAACTGTAGGATGTTGGATACAGTGTTCCCAAATGTCACACCGACACCAACAATAAAAAATGACACACAGACACAAAAATATCAAAATGACACCCAGACACCGAATTTTAAAAAAGTACACACCGACATCAATAGTTCAAAATGACAAGCTGACACCAATAGTTAAAAATGACATGCCGAATCTGACTGTTCAAAATTAAACGCCGAAACTGAAAGTTCAAAATGAAATGCCCACACCAAAATTTCAATTGACACACTAACACTGACAGTTCAACATTACACATTGACACTGATAGTTCAAAATGAAACCTTGACACTGACAGTTCAAAATGACACACTGAAACTGATAGTTGAAAATGACTCACTGATAGTACTATTCACAAAACTGAAAATTTTTAAAAGTGTTGGCGATAAGTCAACTTGAACTCCCATAGCACATGAATCACCAACTTTCAATAATGGAATGAATCCGAGAGGTCTGGGCCATTGTATGGTAGAAAATGTTATAAGATCATATATAATTATTATTTTTAAAACTCATGGATATAAGATAAATATTTATATATATATTTAAGTGTATAATTTATTCATTACTTATTTTAACCCATTTACGAAAAATTTATTATTAAAATCAATTATTTTTGTGTTAACTGTTCTTTTTTTCATGATTGTTTTGATTGGGCAGTTCCATAATTTGAACCGTAGTCATAGTTTCATCATAAATTTCATTTATAATTATATATAAATATATAATATTGATAAATTATATACACTTTTATGACATCCATGAAAATATACCAATGAAAATTAAATTCATTATTTATGGATATCGTAGTGGACACCTAAACAAGGGTGATGTATCCATTTTTCATTAGGGGGGATTATATAATAATAAGTATTTTTTATATCATAATTATATCATCATTATCATATCTATTTTTAACACCCCAATATTATAGAATATATTTCTCTTTACATAAATTGAAAGTGTTCCCTAGGTTGCATAAAGCGTAAAAGTGAGTTGAAAATTAAATGAGAAATATTATAACCTAGCCATTAAATTAGAAGATAAAAATAGTAATAAATAAAATAAAAAATATACGTATAAATTTATTAAATAAATAATATTAATTGATTAATAATAAATTATTATTCAATTTTCAGTAGATTTATTTCAGTCTTCAAAGTAGTTTTTTTTAAAAGGTTTATAGAAATTTTATTTTCACAACAAATATTATTAATTTCTGCCATTTTTTTAAATTTTATTTGTTTTAATAAATATGGTTTTTAAATCATCATTCCAATATTTTAATTTGAAGATTTTTAAGGATATTTATAAAAACATTTCCTTTTTATTTAATATAGAAAATATGAAATTTTGTAAAAACTATCATTTTTTCAAGTTAAAGTACCATTATGTTTTAAAATATATATTAAAGTTACATAAGTATGATTTAATTATAAATAATATAATTTATTACATATAAACAATCATTATATTATATTTTTATTTTAGTATATATATTTTTCTTTAAAACACAATTTTTAAAACATTATGAATAATGTATTTTAATCATAATGAGTTAATTAATCTATATTTATTTATGGTTTTGATGAAATACAAGGACTATATATTTGATGAATTTTCCTAACATTCAGTTTATGGTTTTTACAAGGTATGTAATGTAATTAAATTCATTTTTATACTTCAAAAATAAATATTCTAAAACAAGTTTTCATTACGGTTTGTGTGCTTATTTACAATTATATTTTATAAATTATTAAAATTAAATCTTGTAAAATAGATTACACATTTAGAATATTAATAATTAATATAATTTAAAAGTATCAACTTGTTTTTTTTTCATAGTGAATTGCGAAAGTGGTATAATTTTTTCTACACGGTTAAGGTTAAATTCGTTTTATTGATGGAGGGGGAGTTTAAACTAATATATAAGTGTATAATATATAATTAAACATGTTTAGTTATTAAATTTTAAATATATAACAACCATATATTACCCCAAATTAAAATTCATATCTATTTGGAGCCACATACACATGAATGTGACGTTGTATTATTGGAATATTTTGAGAAATTACATACGTGTCCCTCACCACACATATGAAAGGAAACATGTTATCATAACATAGTTACACAATTTATAATTATTTATTTGACACAAACTAAGAAAACCCCATTCTAAATTACTTTCCTTCATACTATATTTTATGTTCTTCTTGTAAAAGTAATCATATATGGCTTAAGGTGTAATCCAAAGGAGGCCTCTCAAAGAAAAGGCAACTGAGGTCTTTCAATTTTATTTCTACATATACTTCAAATTATTTTTTTTATTTGACATAAAGTGATTAATATAGTATAATATAGACATATATTCTTTATTATTATAATTTTATATCCATTTCCCACATTTTCCCCATCATATGACAAATGAAATCATCATTCATGGCTACTTATGGACTACCACCTACACATCAAAATATGATAAATTTTCATTATCCGTATTTCATGAATGGTAATTATAATGGATTTAATTTATATATATAATATTTATAAAAAAATTATCCTTATATAATTATAATATCATATATACCATATAACATTCCCATTTGATGGAAAATGATAATTTTTCTCATGTATACATGTGGAATACCACCTCCACGAAGTGATGTGATTTTTTTTAATTTACAATTAAATTGTATTTTTAGAAGGCAAATTTATTGATTATATTTTAGATTTATTATATCATTATTATTTTAAAAGTTTATTTATTATTTATCTTTCTTTCATTATATTCATAAAAAAGTTGAAAATTCACTCGTGCGTTTGTACATAATTCCATATCCATTAAGAAATGAAATTAATTTTAATAACATATTTATATGAATTATTATAAAAGATTATGTGATGAATAAACTTTATACTAATTAAATAATTATTGTTATAATGTTGATGTAACCATGATAAAAGTTCAAATACCATAACTGTTGAACCAAAACACACAAGAAATAAAAAATAGTTATCACATAGAAATAAGGATTTTAATAAATAATGATAAATAAGTAGGTATTGAAATGTTATAAGTTGATAATAAAAGATATTATTAGTGTTAAAATGGTTTTATTTTGAAATTAAAATAATTATAAATTTATTATACATGATTCTAGTGAAATGATAAATAAAGTCACATATAAAGTAGGGGTTATTCATCTTGATATTGTTAAATTGGTACATACTAGATTATATTCCAATATTTATGTTTGTGATGGTTTTATAGTAATAAAATGAAATATTATATAATTTATACCTTTTAATCGATTTTAATTAAATTCAGAATTCAAATTATTTCATCTAAGTGATTTTTATTTGAATTTTACCAAAGTGGTAGGGGTTTATGAACTCAAATTGTCTTCTTTTGGATATATGTTATGTTATAAACACATCCTTTTTTATAAGGTGTGTCCAAAAAACCTTAGAAATTTTATATCATGAATATATTTATAAAAATGGTATTTAAACATTTATATTAAGTTATTTGTTTCATTATGTTTATGAATCAGAAGTTACCAAAATTTTAAGGGTTATACATTTTGATCTCATTTTTACCCATATTATTTATGATTAAATTTATATTGATTAAATTATGTGATCCATCTCGTAAAAGTACTATTTATTTTATTATACATTGGTTATTTATTTAGATTAATTTTTTTTCATTTCATTTTCATCTCTATATGTAATCAAGTGTTCGATGTAATGTTTTATAGAAATCTACCTTCATTTCTCTCTTTAGTCGTGAATAGTTTCTTCTATGGCCATATTTTAAATTTTTTCATAAAGTTTTTATTATTATCTATGTATCAATTTTATTCTTTTTTATCCTTGATTTATTTTATGCAAAAATATTTATAATAAATATTGTTTTTAGTTTATAAATAAGGTTGTTTTGGATTTTTAATCAAAAAGTGAAAGGAGTCCTCGTTTTTACATACTCCACATGAACATATTTTTCTACTATTAAGACTTCTCATTTTTGATGATTCATTAAAAATATTATATATTTTTTCATACAAAATATATTACTTAATATAATTTTAATTCTTAGATTTTAAAGATGTGATTTAAAAATAGACTATTTTATATAAGTAGTGTTATAATGATATTTTAAAAGTTTTTTCTTATATAACAATATCCATTCATATTTATTTTCATTCAATGTTTAAATTATTTTATGCTATCTTCGTTATTTTTTGTATTAATGGAATATTATTAATATGTTGATTTTTTATTAAACATGATTTCTTTCTATGGGTTATGTTATGATAAAATGATGACTGTTATATAATATCAGGGAAATAATATATATGTATTATGATTATGTATCGAGTGGTCCTTATATAGATCATGATCATGATGGGTCTGTTATAAACCTACATTTCATTGGGTATTAATGATAGTGTTGATAAACTCAAAACAAGTTCCATAGTTAACTAAAACATATTTGATGATAGAAAAAAATAGATAGATGTTACAACAAAAAATGTTTTGGAAATTACATTGTATGAATTTAAATTATGGGGAATTGTTCTAAATGATAGTATTATAATTGAACCTTGAACCTTGAATTGATTTTCAATTATTATTTCTGTAGTAAAAATCTATATCTTCTGATTATGATATATTCTCATGGATCTTGATTGATGATTGATTATTGATGATTCTGTACACTTATGAATTATGCCTATTGATGTGAAAATTACTGATTCCATGGTTTATAGTTATTGATATTTGACTAATTGTGTAGGATTATTTTATTTTATGATCATGTTCTCATAAAATTTTTCTTATCTTATGATACCTTATAATCATTGATTAATATATCCTTCATTTACTCTTACTAATAATTTTAGCACATATTTTCTTATGTTTGCTTTTCCATTGGATATGAAGAAAGGTTTTATGTCTGATATGTCTAAAAAGGGTTATATTTGGGATAAAAAAAGGGATATGATTTATATATATTATGTATCAGTTGTTTTTCTATCCATGTTTCGAAAGACACTAAACCTTTATTGTTATGGTCTGGATTGTATTGATATGTGATTATTATTCTTATAAAATTATTAAATATTTATGTACATAATGATTAGGGATACTATAATATTTATTAAATTAATATATATAACCATCCATGTTAGGATATGATGAAAAATTAAATATGTCCCTTTATGGTGGTCGTAGTCCAGATATACCCAGGAATAATATTTTCTTTTTTCCATTGGATGGAAAAGGTATAGAAAATGGTTATATAATTATCATAAATAGATTTCAGTTTATTAAAAATAAATTTGTAAATATTTTAAGATATTTATTAAATAATTATAGGAATGTAATGAATAATGATACTTGATAGAGGTTGGTTAGAACATATAACTCTTACTAGGATAATCTTCATTGAACAATGACATAAGGCATTATAGATGGGTGTTATGGGAAAACCAAAATTACTAGGTTAGTGACAAAGTTTTTGGGTAGATATTGATCAAGATAAGATGATGAAATATTGTGTATAAGTGAATATAAGAGGCTCCTTTTTATAAGCAAGAGGAGTGAATGTTTTGTAAATACTCTTAAAATTTAAAAAATAATAAACTTATTTTCAATGAAAATGGATATAATTGAGATTAATTTCATAAAAAAAGATAAGTTATGGCTGAAATAAACTCAAAAAAATCAAATTTAGAAATGTTTTAGTGATATTTTAATCCTTATCTATTTGGTAAAACCCTCTTAACCCTTATAACCCTTACCATGGTGACAAACATTTACCATGGGAACTTTTCATTATGATGAAATAAGTAAGTTGGAATTTTTACATAAGTATAATAAAATTATTCCAAATATAGAATTAATTTTAAAAGATTTATCTTCTATAGGTGTTAAAAATAATTTTAAATAATTATACAAAAAATGACAAAAATATTTGTTTTAGATTAATGTCTTTTTAAGGGTAAAAATTATTGATCACAAAAAAAATCATTAATATAATTGATAGTCATGAAATTTATTGGTTTTAAAATAAATAAATGATATTAATTAAACATTTTATCATATTAAAATCTAAATGAAACTTTTTAATTAATTATTTAAAGAAAAAGGTAAAAAACATTTTGTTTACTTGAGTAAAACATTTCTAATGTTTTAGAATGTCAAACATAGATTTCTAAATAGAACTTTTTTTAATTATTTTATTATTATTAAATATATATTCCATATATAAGAAATATTTTTCAAACATTCAATTCATTATTATTCCAAAATAATCTTATAAAAGTGACAATGTTTACAAAAAATTATAATTTCACTATTAATATAAAAATCAGTTGTTTAAATTAAATACAGCAATGGTGACCTAATATAATTTTTAACATAATGAGTTCAAAAATGAATTTTAATTATTCAAATTCAATTCATAACATACATAAATTTATCTTCTAACATAAAATATTAAATATAATGAATTTATTTAATAAAAACAACATTTTAAAAAATCAACTATTCATAATATTATTTTATATTAATTTATAATTAATTGAGTGTCAGATTATTATTTAATACCTTGAAATATTTTATAGGTGATAAATTTAAACCACAATTAAGAAATATTTCTTTAAAAATGTATATATTTTAGAATTGAATGATTTTAATCATATCAAAATATTTATTTATTTTCTAATAATTTTATTTTATTAATAAAAAATATAGTGTTAGTATCATAATTTATTACTATAAATATATTAATAAACAATTATTATTCTTTTAATTTTAATGTTTCAGGAATATTTTAATTTTGGTGTTTTTATAGGCTATTACACATAATATTTATTTAAAAGAAAAATATGTACTAAAATCTTAGGGATCTATATTTTACCTCCCTAAATAAATTAATTCTTCCATGTTTTATTTTTTACATATTAGTTTATATATATTCTAACATATGTATAATCCCATATGTATAACTAATCATGTTAAATAATTATTATATGATTACATATAATGTTTTTATTTCTTAATTAAATTTTTCTAAAACCATGAATATACGACTCTAGGACCCATATATCTGAATATGATTCCATATGCATACCTTGATAGCTGACATATATTTCACACATAATGGTTGATAAATTTATATTCATCTTCTTAGAGTCTGAGGATTAATATTACCATCAATATATACAATATGGGAAAACAAACATACATGATTTAATTCTAATATATAAGAATTATTTCTTCATTTGACTATGTTTTGATAGATTTTACATATTTTCATTATATCATATTTCAAATAAAGAAACAACATGGGGAATTTTTCATGCTAGTTGCAAAATAATAGAATTTAAATGAATAATAAGATCTATAAGAGAATAAAATGTTATATATCCTATCATTATCAACATTATAAAATATAAATAGTGTGTGTCAGTAATGAAAACATCCAAATAAATAAAAAGAATCAAATCCATTATTATAAATAATACCACTAATTTAATATAAATTATTATATATTTTAAATACTAAACACTATATCCTTGATATAAATAAAAAAATCTAGATTATGTCAATGTGTATCATTGCTAGAATTTTTTTGTGAATATGTAAAAACAATCATCATGATAAATACCACTTACTATAATGATATTGTAACCAAAAACTTATTAGGTTTATAAACTGAAAATTTCATCCTCATTGTGTCAATAGATGATTCAAAATCCATAAAAGATATAAAATATTGTATATATCATGAAAAAATAAATAATAAATTAATATTTAAAGTTCCTTATATCATAACATAAGGGAAATCAACTTTAATTGTAATAATTGAATAATATTATCATTGATTGTTATGCTTAAAACTAGATAAATTCCCCTAATTATTAGGGTATTTTTTAAAAATTTTCCTTACCTTGTTATAGTTTAATCTCCAAATATTGGTGGATTCTTTCCATCCATTGAATTCATGACCAGTATGTCTCTTATATCTATACGTATAAAGAGAACCATTTCCTTTAAGATTGTTTTTGGGTATTTCATTCCATAATTACAGCATATTGAAAGATACATCCTACCCTTTATCTATTATCCTCATTTTTTATTTGGTTCTCAACCATCCATTTTTTCTTTTTTATTCTATTTAAAATATAATATTTGGATAATTTTTTCTTTATCCAAATGGAAATTTATACCATATCATCACATGATTAAAATGATTAAGAAACTAGATCCCTTTAAAGGATTTAATTGTCATTATCAATTACATAATCAATATTACATTCCAAATGATGTAAATTTTCAAAAACATGCCTTCTCATTTATTTTAACGAAATTAATTATAAAATAATATAAAATTAAAATTAATATATTAATTTGTATTTATATCTCCACATTCATAGTATTTTGATTCACATACCACCACTAATAAACGTCTACCTATAAAAAATAAAATACTAGACTATCCTTATCTCTCCCATTACATCTCAGTGTCAAAAAAATAATTTCAATGGACATGATCCATTATTTAGATATCTATGGATTAGTAGTTCCACAAAAGAATGGGGGTTTTGGAAGCATCATGTAGCTCAAAATAATTAAGAAATTCATTAATAAAACATGTTGTTCCTTACAATAATGGTTATTGGAAAAAACCCAATTAAACATCCACAATGTAGTAATAATGTCCTCATCACACACACCAACCATATTAACTATCTCATGAGGGATATACCTACATTTTTGTAAATATGTTTATATATTTTCCACTAATTACACTAGTAACCATTTGTAAATAATGGAATACATTTAATTAGATCACATATTTATGAATTTTCATCGATGTCATTAAAGTCCTTGAAATGTTCTTAAATATTCAACAGATTTATCATAAGTTATGTGCTAGATATATTTTTTAAAAAATTATTTCTCATGGTTAATAGTATCCTTTATCTGATTCTAACTAAAAAAATTATATATCAAAATACTATACCAGGTGTTTACTTTATTATATTGGTATAATATATAAGGGATCACATCACATAATATTGAACACTTTAAAAGTATTTCAAGACTAGATATATAAATTATTTTCATATTACATTGGAAACAAAAAATCATATCTTATAAACAATAAAAAACATTCTTATTTCTTTTATTACATCATTTAAATCAATAAAAATTCCATTTTGGTTACCTGGGAAAATAAATCATAATAAATAGTGAGATTAGATTCTCAGTACATGTTGTACATAATAGAATCTATCATTAATACGTGAGTCATGAAAAATATGGTTGTGTTAATAAGAAATAAAAATTACATATAATAAAAAAATTGGGAATGAGACAAATTAATGTTTAATAATGAAAATAATCACATTGACAATAATACCTTATTTCATAAGGAATGAATAATGATATAAATATTAATTCAATATCCAAGACATCATGATATTACCATAAAGGTATCCACACAAGTCATCAGGATCTTATTATCATGGAATCCCGCCAATAAATCATGATCTTACCATCAATTATTTTTATCAAATGTATATGGTCAGGTATAAAACATGTAATACTGATATTTATTTTCCTCCTGATATCTATGGATGCATGGTGGGGCTATATAATTCCACGCCCACCTTTCATTTACTAATGTTAAATGAATAACTCGTATATTAAATAATAAATAAAATACATAATCAATATACCATAGAAATACGTTAATTTATATATTGAATAAATTATAAGGAATGTAAATATTCCCTATTTAATAGAATATATTGATCATAATCCACATAGACCATGAGTTCAGATGATTCATCAGATCATATCCCTATTATATTATTTAAATCTATTCAGGATTTGGACATAGATAAAAACCAATTTTTAAAATATGTATTTCAAAACACCTCTAAAGGTATCACATAAGATAATTTCATGAGTTAGTTCTCTTTATATTTCAAGATAATTATTTTGTAATGAATCATATGAAATATCAAAATTATATCACCCAAGAGTGTAAAAATAGATTTCTAGTTTTCCCCATATGTTTTCACCCAGTGAAGATCGTGTTAACACTCAACCAAATTTCTTAGGTTTATTACCACTAGGTTAATCTTTGAAAAATCCTACATCAATTATTTTGTATCCTGATAGGGACTTCATTTCTATGAAACAACACACATTTTACTTTACCATAATTTTAGGATATTATCAAATATTTAGATTTTTCTATATTTATTTCACTACCATATTTTAATGATGATTAATAATTAAAACATTTATAATAAGTAATTTAAATATAATAAATTTGGAATAGAATATATAAATTCAAATATGTGAAATGGAATCCATTTATTTATTCACCTAAAATATTAAGCATTATTTTAATAAAAAAAATATCAATGACCAATGCTTATAAGATTTTATTTCGGAAATTTTATAAACATGTAAAGTATTATTGATAATTAATATTTTTCATGATTATATTAATATATCTTCCCTTCATAAATGTTAAAAAAATTCATTTATTACCTTGACAAAAACTCAAATGTGACTTTCTCGGGAAATGTAAAGAAGATTACTTAAGAAACTATAAATAAGGTCCATGATAGTTGAAAATGACTATAATAAATAATTTCAATATATTAGATATCATTTTTGAAATAATTTAATGAATATAATCTTGAGTAAAATACCAACATAAAAGAAGAAATAATGTCAGTTTGTTTTTCAAACATTTTCCAACATTTTTAAGTTCAATGCGGTGGAAAATGAAAATAGTAAATTAAAACCCTATAAATAAACATAGATATATTAAATTAATGGGTTTTAATATATAAATGATATATAATTACCTTAATGTAAATCTAAACAAAAATTAAATTGAATTACATTTTTATTTTAATATAAATTCATAACATGGATTCCCACCTGGTTGGATGAATTAAAAATACATTATAATAAATTTATATTCATTATTGTTAAATATGTGATCCATATTCATATAAATATTAGTGGATATCAAGTATTCATAATTTTTTTTTACCAATTTATGTATAATTCATTGTAAAAATAAATTATTTGGGTGTGAATTGTTATGTGTTACAACATGTTTTGAATTATAGGTTATGATCCTTACACCTTGGACATACTTTTTAAACAAAATAATTTTAATAATTTCATATATATCATATTTATAAATTAAATACAAATTTATATCATATATGTAAAGTGGTTATGAAAAACGAAATATGTTGTCTATGGATGTTGTTTTCTGAACAAACACATGAGTTATGTTTTAAATTATCAATGGATAGGAGGTGAAAAGGAAAATTATAAATTATACTTCAAGAATCATAATTATATCATAAATATTATATAAATTAATTTAAAACATCTATATAACCATAAATGTGATGCATTTATGAGAAATAAATGTTGTGGCGTTAGAAAGGCGGTAGTTTTTATGTACGTACGGATAGTGTTTCAATTTTTCATTTGATGGAAAGGAGATAGAAAATTTAAATAAAGTTAACATAAAAAATTATTTATATTAAAAATATTTATACAAATATGTTAATATCGGTATATAATATTTTGATTATGTTTAAGAAGAATGAACCTTTAATGAGTTTGTTATGAACAAATACATTTTCCTTGTATAATCCTTTTTGAAAAATACCTTAAGGCTTCTTATATGGGTATTTTATATAGAATAAACCCACTATATCATGGGTAAGTGTGTTAAAAATATATTAGGTAAATATTAATTGAGATAAGAAGTTTAATATCTGTTTATAAGTGAGGCGATGTGGTTCATATTACAATTGGGTGTTAGGATAGAATCAGAGGTGATTGAATGGGCTAAAGCTGAGCATACCCACTAATGAGATACTTAGATATAGTATGATCACATATGAATATGTTAAATAAAAAATTTATGGGTTTATTTTTTACCTACATTCCATTCCCCACTTCTTTTTTTATATGTGTGTTCTCAATTGCAAGTCTTTTATTGGTGGTACCTTGGGATTGTTTTCCTAGAGTACTAGGTATGGAATTGTGCTAAAAATTAATGAATAATTCCTAAACATAGTGGTTTGATATTGATATAATGGAGATTTTTAAACTATGATAATAAGAATAAACCAAGTCCTTGGTTAGAATAATAATTGGATGTCATGTACTTTTCTATGTTTATTAATGTAATGAAATTTAGTGTGATCTCAAAAAAATTTAATGGTTTATTTATTACTAATTAATTAATTAATATAAAGTGAATTTGTTGAAGATAATAAGTAATTATGTTCTCCAATTAAATTTCTATGGACAATTAGGATATCTTTCCCTAGAATTAGTTATCCGGAGGTCGATGGACATTATCTGCAGTTGACTTTAAGAGTATGTTTTTCCCATATTGTGGTTGGGAGATAAAGTATATAAAGTATATTTTTTATTTCATACACAACCTCATACACGTAGGTTAGGGTGAATAATAACCACTAGACTCTGGGAGGGTGTTTTATCCACCATCTATGTGGAATGATGGATGGTTGACTACTCCCCCTTTCCCCGCTGTCTTTTCTTCATAGTTACTAGTGCTAGAATGAACGATGATTATTTTTTTAATATATGTTTATAGATGTATATAACGGATTGAGGTTATTTAAAAAACATGAATTTAAAGATATATTATCCAAATAGTTATCATAGGTATTATGGGTATATTCAATAATGGATTGAGGTACTTACACAGTGTAAGAAAAGTAACGGATTGATGTATAATACCAACTGTTTTATATGGGTCATACAGGATGTATTAGATCCAAACAATTACATGGTCACTACAAATGGATATGTGGATGGGTTTATGTGATGATTCTATACATGAGGTGTATGTTTTGATTCATTTCTCATGTGTTTTTGGGTTGAATTACATTTGAAGAGAGATGCCTAGGATGTGAAATATTGGGGTAGAGTGAAAAATTAGATGTGAAGTGGGAGTGGGGTACCCTTTATGTTCATTGTAATATTATATTATCTTCTTTATGATATACATCATGAGTGTTAGACATGGTGTTGGTAGAAACATTGTATACTTCTTTAGGTGATGATTTAGTTTCATTGTTGTTCACTATGCATTAATATTCATTCGTTTACTTTCTCATGTGAGGCTCTATAGAGGATCCTACAATGAATAATATTATACTCACCTATGTATATATAATATATTTTTTAGGTCAACCATATTATTTTAGTTATCGGTTTGGATATTACTAGATATAGTTTTAGTAGGAGATGTTTTAGATTTTTTGTCACTGTAATCTTTACCTTCTTTGTACCTTTTGTTTTTATTTCATTTTTTATATACTATATGAAATTACAAGGTGGAACATCAGAATTATATATATATATATATATATATATATATATATATATATTTGAGCATGTGTTGTTTTTTATCCTTCTTATCTCTCTCTTTTATATTTTTCTATTAGAGGGTAATGCCTCCCATAAGAATGATTATTATAAATTAGATTCTAGTAGCCAACACGGGGCCCACTGGAGGTGGAGAATTGAAATAACTATCTCTACCCCTCATTGAAATATCTTTATGGGTAAGTGGTTCATGATATAATGGTATCAAATATTTAGTTTTAATTGGTAGGACATACATTGGAGTTAGGCACATGTTTGGGTTGATAGGTCAACGTTGTCAGCTAAGTCTTGTAAGAGAAGAAAACATGGTAAATAGTATGAGACATGAATATTTTCATACCCATTTGATCAGATGCATGGAAATTTATGTTTATTTATCATACATACAAAATTTTTACTGGTTTCAGGGTATATACCATGGAAACTATCATGCATCATCTTTCCTAGTTCTTATGATGAATTGGATTGAACCTGGGATAGGTTAAAACCATTAAAATATAATTAATTAATTGATTAATTATGTTTAAATATTCAATATTCTTGTTTTAAAAGTTCTATTATTTTGTTCATTTTACAGTAATTACTTTATGTTGATGTCCTCATTAGGCACACACTGAATATTTTTAACAAGATGTTCTAGAATATCACAATAATGTAGAGGTCGATGAAGATGAAAGTTGGAGGAAGAAACTTGGAGTGTTTTAGGGACCAAGTCTACAAAATTACGAGGGATCTATTTGAGACAATATCATGGAGGAATAGTTAGAGGAAGTTGATATATAATTCAGTTCTATAAATTCTTATAAGGATAAATGGGTTTCAATGTCTATGACAATGCTGCATAGAGTAGTAAAGAAGTAGTGGTTCTTGTTCCTTGGGGATCGTGAGGATTTTGGTGGTGTTTTGGGAGAAGTTATGACAAAAGTTTATAGTAGACTTTCATTCTTTTAACATAAAGATGACCCATCTCCAGGAGCTGGTTACCCTTCATTAGGGGATTTCTAGTGTTCAGGAGTGTGGGATCTGTTAGGTCCACATGGTCTAAAACCCTGGGGGGTGAATAAGGGTATCAAAAATTAAAACAATCTCTCATTATGATCTAGTTTTTTTGTTAGAAAAAATTAAATTACCTTTTCCTCTCATATATATAAATGAATAAATATGAAATCTTTCACATGGAATAACAATTTTTACTTAGTTAACCCTCACTAGGCCACATCCAAGGAGAATACAATGTAAATGTTCTGACATACAAAATTCACTAAGGCTCACTGCCAATAATGAGTACAATGTTTAGGCATGTTCTTCTATTCCATGGACTACTAAATTTACAATGTTTAGGGTCTTATCACTAAATTCCCAAGGGTCACTCCATATTCCTCTTTCTCTGGCCCACTTTCAGTGGAAAGGATTATCGTCTTCCTCTTCAATCGATCGCTGCTCTTAGAAAGGAATCTTCTCCTAATTTGTATACCTGTAGGTCCAATACTATATATGGACATGTAAGTCCCTTCACTTGCATGAAATAATGGATCCTTAACTATAGGTAGATTCTTGGTTGATGTTCCTTTTTCACCCATAGATGAAGTACACCTCCCTAACTACTGTTAAGGGCCAAAAATTCCTTTTGCAAACTAATTTGTAGCCTTTTCCGGATTCATTGAGAAAATTGTGAACAGAATTATTTTCTTGCATACTGAGTATTAGGTTTTGTACATGGAACACTTCTTTTTTATACCTCTTATACTTCCACGAACATCCCTTCATCAATGGACAACATCCTTTTTCTCTATTGTGTATCACCTTTGCGTATTGATTTTTGTGAACCACCTATGCGAAACTCCTCCTATTTACGAACGGTTCTCTATTCACAGACTACATATAAGAATCACCATACGTCCACGAATTGTTATTTGGTCATGGATAGATTTCACCCACAACCTATGTACCACCCCTTATTCCTCTTTTTAACATGTCTTAAGCGGGTTATAGTTCTATTCTTAAATCCTTTGGTAGAGTTTATTTTGCGCGAACCACTATATCTTTCACAGAATTCTTCCTCAAGAACCTCCTTTGTACTTTACCAAAATCTCACACCACAAATATGGTATCAAATAATATCTGTTCCACATATTAATATGATATATTATTGATTCTTATATTGTAAAAGATACTCGCAAATTATGTTAGTCTATGATTTACCCAATCTTCAATCAATCATTAACCGCCTACTGGTATTTTTACTACCGCGAACTGATGACCATCCATTAAAAAAATTCCATTAATAGTCCATGTACTTCCTTCTCTCTTATTTGTTCGATCTCCTCCACTGATGACATTCCATCTGCATACTACATGACCTTCCACCATGAAACGTTTTCATCTTCGCGAACCGCTCTAGTGTACAGTTTCTACAACTCCACATACTGTTCCTGCCACTCCACATACCATTCCCATAACATGGTAGATAAACCATTAATTTTGGTATCAGGTTCTCATACTTTTTTAAATTTTCTTCAACATTATTCATACTATTCACTTTAATGAATAAATCCTACCTTTTCTAAAATCTAAATCTAGATTTTGAGGCCCATAAATTTGGAAAACACTAGGAAAATGTTCCACCTTAAAAATATGACTTTCGTAAACACCAACCATACTAATTTGCAGTCATCTTTCTTTTCCAAATAATACAACCACACCCAAATCACACCTATAGGATACATTTATGGATTATTTCCAACAAGATCGATTTTAGATACCATTAACGATATTCTTTAGATCTATTTTCAGATTAGAAGGACCCACAAAGTCATTCGATGAGTCTTTGGGTCCGGATATCTAGAACCATGTCACCTCATGTATGATGAAGACATATATAGGGGTGTCGGTGGTATAAGAGGTTAGAAATAGTATTTTCTCTAATAACATGTTATAATGGGAGTAGATTTTATATGATTCCTCATAAGACATATCTGTTGTCCCGGTTCCCCAGTTTTCAGAAAGTAAGAGTTTTTGGTATATTGGGGGGTAGGTCCCATCCCTCATAATCTAGTTCCAATGGGGATGGTGGATATAAAATTTATTCTAATAAATCAGATGATTTTTTCCTTTTTTATTTCTATAAAAATTCATGGAATGGGTGATCAAACTTTTTGAGTGCTTAGTGTGTGCTATTTTTTTCACATCAGGGTCCACTATTAAGTTAGTTTTAGTTGAGGAAAAAAAGACAGGTGCTTTATTTTGGTATTAGTAGATATGAGATGGGGCCTGTATAAGATATACCCAGGATTTTATTAATCCTTAGAGAGTGGAGCATGAACAATGAGTTTGTCATCAGTATGGCTAGAGAGGTCATAGAGCAGGTCGTGGTAAGCTTCACTATTTATAATTTCAAGAAATAGGTGAGCCAAACCACCTTCGAGGTACCCATTTATTTTTTTTATATAGGGGTGAATGATTTTTTTTATTTAGGATAGAAACACTCCTTTATATCTCCTACCTTTATCCATGAATTAGGACTTAAGGTAGATAGGCTTCAAATTCCCTTTTTGTTGACTATGTTTATTGGAGGTTGAGACTAATTATATTAACTTTTTCATGAATGTGAGCTAGTTATGTGGTAGAATTTATCATGGATATATTTAACATGCTTAAATATATAGCCATATGAAATCATAAAATTAATGTATTGTTTTTGTTTACTATAGGATTTGTTGGATATGATCATGAGGAAGGTGATTTTTTAAAATGTTGATAGAGAGATAGCATTATTTGTTGTATAGAAAGACCGTAGGATGGGTCAGAGGTGTGTTTCATTCCTATTATCCTTGTTTTAAAAGTTGATACTGAGTGAATAAGGGGTTGATATGTACGTGTCTCATAGGGTTGTGTAAGAGTACCCTAATGTCTTTCCAGAAGAGGTTTCCACATTACCCCCTCATTTAGAGATTGATTTTGGGATCAAACAACAACTAGTATTGTCTCATATTTTTATGTATCCATATAAGATGGGGAATTTATATTTATCATAATTTCTTGTACATATTAATGATATCTTATAATGAGGTTTTGTTCAACATTGTGTGTCACCTTGGGGTACACAAATTTTGTTTGTGAAGAAGGATGATGATAATTTGAAGCTTCATAATTATTATCATCACTTGAACCTAGTTATGGTAAAGAACATCAATAAACATCTTCATATTGATGATTTATTCGCTCAACTAGAAGTATAAAGTTATTTCTTGAGGAATGATTTGTAGTCTGGATATCATCAGATGCTGGTAAAGGATGAGGATGTTCAGAAGATTCCATTCCATTACTACTATGGGAGTTATGAGCTCATTATGATTCCATTTTATGGTAATAATTAATTATATGTGTTCATGGGGTTAATGAACGTAGTGTTTATAATGTTCCTGGATATATTTGTGTTAGTTTTCATCAAAACCATCATTGTTTACTCCATGTCAGAGTAGTTTCGTGAAGTGTATCTAAATAATTTTTTGAGTGTTCTTCTTGCCGAGAAGCTCTTATATTCGTTATCGAAGTGTGGGTTCTCGACTCATGAATTAATTTTCCTAGTGAATATTTTATCCTAGTTGGTAGTATCATTGTACCTTTCAATGATATTTTTATTTCATACTTGGCTATCTACCATGATAGTGGAAGAGTTTTAGAGTTTCCATGTCCAAGAAGGATGTTATAGGTGGTTAATTACCTATTTATATTTGGTTTATCTACTTTAAAATATTTAAAAATAAAGGATCATATGTTCATGTGGAATGAATAATTTCATGAATATTATCATTATCTAAACGAGAGGTTAGTTAGCACATAGATTCATTGTTTTCCAGCTTAGTGAGTTTAGTTTTAGGGTTTCTATAAGACTTCCCATCTTGTCTTGGGCTTTATTCTGATGCAGCTGAGATCAGTTGTTTTTATGGATCTTAGTAGTTACATCCCAATGACCGTAACTATGAAACCCATGATCTTGAGTTGGTAGTCATGGTTATTGTTTCAATTTTTGGGGACATAACCTCATTGGTGAGTGTTGGTGGTTTTTACCGATCCTAAGAGCATTAGTTATGTCTTATCCTAGTGTTACATGAAATTTCATCAACATCAGTGGATGGAATTATTGTATGAATTTGACATTGATAATTTATATAAATCATGAAAGGGAATTTTATTTCTTGATGCATAGAATAATAAGTCGGAATGTGATGATATGTGTGAATCTGAGGATTCTTGGAGAGTTATGGAACTGCTCTCTACTATCAATCTTGATATAAGAGAGGTTGGGGAAAGAGGTTGTACTTTATAGATGATAGTTTAGTATTATTTGGTGTATTTATTAGAGGATCCCTATTTGGGTGAATTTGAGGTAGATGTATGGAGGGAACAAGATTTTTGTAGTGATTCCCCATATAGTTGGTATAAAGATAGAAAGCACTCGATGTTGTTTCTAGGAAAGTTTTTCATTACATTAGAATTTCAGGAGATGGTTTGTAGGATTTCCATATTTAACCTTTTTAAATACATCCTTATATGGAAAATAAATAATGACATATTAAAGTTATTTTAGATGTCCTAGGTTGATTCATGTAGTTAGAGTGTTTTTTAATAATGTTCAGTATAAAAAAATCTAAGGCTAATCACTCTTTTCCTAAGGGATTGGTGTAGTCATTTGATGATCCCTGGTGTAATTGGGAGGTTATCTCATTCTAATTTTTTTATTTTTATACCTTCATATCAAATATTCCACGATATTATATGGGTGATAGTGGAATTATTGATGAAATCATCCCACTTTATAGTAATTATGGAGTTGGGCTCGGTGGAGTTTTATCGAGGAAATATACAGAGGAGGTCGTTTGAATATACAGAGTCCCATGAATTGTCATCTATGAATGAGATCCTAATTTTCCCTAGAGGGTGAGGAGAGGTCTCCAACATGTCTCAATAATTCCTTAACAAAACTTTTCATTTGCAGATGGATTGTCTAATAGAGCGAACCATCCCGACTCTTGAATACTTGTTGTTCTCTTGTTTCCTAGATCATGGAGGTTTGTGGATTGGTTACCAAAACTTGTTCAAGTTTTTTATAATAATATTTACACTCCACCATTGGTATGTTACAATTTGAAAATTTATATTTCAGTACATTTTTTATCCATTATGTTGTACTGGGGTTAGAGAGTTTGGAATTATTGGGTTTGAATTGGTTAAGAATACGATAGAGATGGTTTAGATAACTCATAAGAGGATGAAGGTAGTGTAGGATCATTAGAATTATTATTAAAATAATAGCATGGGACCTAAGGATTTTTATGTTTTAGATAATATGTTCTTGAATATGACTTCTTGTCATGGGATGTGATGGTTTGGTCATGTGAGTAATCTTTCTCCCCGGTTTGTTGGGACCTTAATGGTTTTGGATCATGTTAGTTATGTAGCTAACCTGATAACACATCCTTTATAGATAAGAGGGGTATATAATGTTTTTCAAATGTTTCGACTAAATAATTATCTCTATAAAGACTTTCATGTCATCAATTGAGGTGGGATAAAAGTTGAAAACAATATGTCCTTCGAGAAGAATACTATGGGGATCTGGGACTTCTAGGAGAATATGTTTCTTAATCATGCTATTCTATTACTTTTCTTATTATAGGGTCATAGTGGTGTAGAAGAGTGTAACTGGGAATGTGAGTCATACATGTGCACTCAATACCTCAGCCTATTTTATGTTTAACTCTTCTCTGATAATAATTTAATTTTGTAGATGTTAGACATTATATCTGATGATATGGATTCCTCTTATTTTATGTTGTGTATTTACTATAATTTGAAGCTTTTATCAACTGAAAGAATGTTTAGGATCCGGTTGGGGCTGTTCTCTGGTTTTGTGCTTCTTCCTCTGATGAGGTGGTTGATCTCAGGTCACAGAGAGACCTTTTATAGGTTTCACATGAGGTAGGTTTTCATACAAACCATTTTTGTTTTCTCTATGGTTGGGCTTTAGAATATCATGGATGATAATTGTTTGGGATGAATCTAATATAAGGGCTCAAATCCACAAGGAATGACCCTTTTAATGTTTTTGAGGCTCATGGTGATCAAATGAGTCTTGGGAGTGGACTAGAGGGATTTGGATACAAAATGATGGAAGTAGTGTGAATACACGATGTGTTTAAGTCTTACATGTTGTGTAATTATAGTTCATGGATAGTTAATGAAGTTTCATGAGATGATACATGACATGTAAATTTTTTATGTTAAATAAAAAAAGATTGAAATTTTTGTATGGAAGTCAAGGCCCAACATGTTCATGAAATTTCAATAGTTTAAAATCCGTGTAAATTCCCTATGTAGTGCATCATTAAATGTTTACCGCCACCATAGTTTCTCAAACCCCAAAACCATGAGCACCTTCTCCAAAAAGTCAGTGATCTTAATCTCTCTTTATAGGTTTTTTGAGATCCCTTTGATGTGAATTAGACCTCAGTTTCTTTTACCAATTTGTAGTGACCCATGTTGATCCAAGGTGAGTTCTACCACCATTCTCAAATGGTTTTACCCAGTATAATATTGTTTTCCTCCGATTTATTATTTCCATGTGATGAAGGATGATATACCAAGTATGTAATTGGGAGCTTTCATGGTTTATTTTTGTTTGGATTTGTTGTGACATCCTCATATATATGTATTTTTTATAGGAGAGGTAGTTGAAGAATTGATATGTAGTCTATTCTCAAATGAAGAAAACTAATGCCTTTGATGTAGGATAATTTTTACTACTATTATTTTATTTAAATTAAATATTAAATGGATAATGATTAATTATTTTTATGGAAATGAAATTAACTTAATAATTATTTTAGTAGGATTAAAATATTTTTCATTGTGATCAGCTGTTAATGATATTGCTTCTTTTTACGATGATAGTTGTTTTCCTCTTGATTTTATATATAGTTCCATATCAGTTCTATTATTTTTTAACATATTATTAGGATTTAGTTAGCTTGTTTAAATTGTAAAATAACATAAAATGGGAATTGATTGATATTTAATTGGATAAATAAATGAAATAATAGACATGTTTGTAATTTAATGGTTGATGTAATTTAATGATGATAAAATTAATGCAATGAACATGTTTAATTGAAAATATGATTTTCAAATAAATTAAAGGAATTGATAAATTATTTGAAGAATTTTTTATGAATTTTTTATAATAAATAAAAGGAATGTTAATAGTGAATGGAACCTCACTAGGTTTTCTCAAATAAGAGTTATTTCAAAGTTCATATTTTCCCTTTGATAGATTGTTAAAACATGATGCCTTATACATATAGTAGTTAAAACCTATTAATTAAGGAATCAGTTAATACATGATGGAATAAGAACTATTTGTGTGATAAATGCATTTTATAGGGTTTGAGTTTCCTATTTTCATAACAAGGCTATGTTCTTTGTTTTGAATATGAGAGATCTTATTTTTAAAATAAGTATGGAATCATTAGGTTGATAGACCAGTTTCTCTATGGGACACTTATATGTTCCTATGGATGTTGTGATGTTATCTAGATATGATATTTTAATATGATCTAGAAGGGATGAGTTTTGATATGGTTAGGGGAGGATTGTTTGTGATTTGAGATTGGGATGGAAGAGCCTTGAAATGCTATTGTGACATATAGGTAGGGAGGCCTCGATGATGTGGTGACGAATTTCGACTGTAAGGGAGAGATGCATAGATATATGGATATGTGTGTTGGGGATAGAACAAGAGATGATGGGATGTTTTAAATGTCTGATTACTTATTAAAGAGATGTTGATAGCATAAATAATAAGTTATGAATAAGTTAAATGTATGATTGTTGGGTTTCATTTTTCATCTATATTCCTTTACCCAGTGCATGAGGTCGCTAGATGTACCTGGTTTCATTTTTTTCATGGTGTTAGTTTAATATATGTTTCTTAATGTAAATGGTTATGGAATTATTATAATAGTTATGGAATAATTCTTAACCCCCCAGGTTTATTTCTGATAGAATTCAAATTATTAAAAGATGTTAATATGGATAAAAAAATTCATCAGTTTGGATGATTATTGGATGGAACAAAATTTAGTATGAATATTAATTTAATGAAATGTAATATGATTTAGAATAATTATAATGGTGACTTATGGATAATAAATTGATTAATGTAATGTGAATTTCTTAAAGAAATTATTAATTAATATAACTCTTTAAAATCTTGTGTGATATTAGGATATCTAGTATTATTAGTAGCCGTTAACTTTCCAAGATACATTAGCTACAGTTGAGTGAAAGACTAGGTTTTTCTTCAGTCAATAATGTTTCCTTATGACTTTTCCATTTAATAATTTTTTTATAATCAAAATTACTTTTATTAAGGAAAATTATTTTTTCACTAAGAATTTTTTTCATAAAGAATATTTCCTTTCTCTAAAAGATTTTTTACCCTAACCTTATGTTATTATTTTATGTCACATAAAAAATAAGTTCATTTTATTACTAATTAAAAATTTGGATCCTTATCTAAAGCCTTATAATCTTATAGTTCCTTATATATAAAATTCACTGAAATTCAGACTCTGAATTCTATGAAATTCAGACTTAAGATTCTCTAAAATTCAGAATCTGAATTCTCATAAATTAAGACTCTAAATTCTATGAAAATAAGACTCCTAATTCACTAAAATTAAAAATCAAGATTCTTTGAAATTCAAACTCCTAATTACGTATTATTTAGACTCCAAAATCTCGAATATTCATACTTGAAATTCCTCAGAATTTAGAATCATAATTCCTCAAAATACAGACTCTGAATCCCTTACAATTCAGTCCTCGAATTCCTCCAAAATCAGACTTTGAATTCCTAAGAATTCATAATAAAATTCATCAAAATTAAGACTCCAAATTACAAAGAATTCAGACTCCAAATTGTTGAGAATTCAGACTCTGAATTCCTCAGAATTCAGGCTCTGAATTCCCCAAAATTCAGAATCTCAATTCATTAAAAAAATCCAAATATATATGTTTCTAGAGTCCAATTGTTTATTCATTTAGACTCCAAATTCTATTTTTCTTTAGATTCTAAATATTCTGATTTAGTTAAGCTACTTTATTTTTATTACACAAGATTTTGTAACTATAAAAAAATATTTTACAATCTATTTCTAACAAACTGTTGATTGAGTTACACGGGTACAGGTCTCTCTGAAATTCAAGAAAAAATATGACCATTGGAGGGGGGGGGGAGTCACCGCATGATGTTTTACCTATAAATATAAGTTAATTTATATGAGATCATTATCAATCTAATATCCTAGAGAATACATATTGTGAAGTGATTTCTAGAGAGACAAAGACTCCCATGCCTTGTGTATTTTATGAACCCCTTGTTCAACCATGAACATCTTGTTTAGCTGGATTCGTTTGAATCTGATTGTTGCTGAGTAAAATCGAGCCCTTATGGGGATATGAAGACAGAGGTTGCAACTACCTTAATGATCCTTGGATTTTAGGGATAGAAATATAGATTCCAATATTCTTATCGATGTCTTACCATTTTGTGGGAATGATAGAATTTCTTGATGGTATATATCAAGGGACCTTTATCAATGGTTGTTAGATACCCAGCTTTTTGGGTTACAATATTTCATACTTGTTACTTGTCCTTGTTTCATGTTTTATTTCGACTATAATTTTATAATGAATGAATGTATAACTTTCTTATAATTTCTTATACTTTTACTTACTCTGATAATTAAGATCCTATATGATTTAAGGTAGAATATTTCTCTATGAATATTATTATAAAAACTCTTATTTGGATCCATCTTTCTATACCCTAATCATGTTTATCTCAATATATTAGAACCAATGAGGGTTTGCGAATTTACCTTGTATAAATTTGTTAAACATAGTTATTCTTAAGTATTAATATGAATGTTTTTAAATCAATAATTCACCCCCTCTTGAAATTGAGCATCTAAATACACTATTTCAATCCTACAGTTTTGATCAAAGTGTGGTTGTGAGATACATTATATCATGTATATTTTGTGAGTTTATATTCTACCACACCCATTTTGGTTTGAGAGACTTACAGCCTATGGAATCTAGGTGAGTGTTTTCCACAACATCCCAGTGGGAGGATTGATAGCTCACGATCTCCTCTGATTCAACTCTCTTCTCATACAAGTTAACCATGATGGTATGAATGTTGGTTCATTTTACCATATATGTCTATAGAGGTATGTGATAGATTATGTTTATTCCAATCACATGTATTACCTTTAATTGTATCCAAATGATTAATATAGGTATAAAGGTTGTAGTCTATGATGGATTAGGGTACTTTATCATTGTATGGGAAATAATAGACTGAGGTATAATACTCGATGTTTGATATAAATCATATATGATGTGGTTGATCCTGAAAACTACATGGTTACTATACATGGACATGTTTATGGATTTATGTGGGGATGTGATTCATGAGTTTTATTTTGTGATTCCTTTCCAAGGTGTTTTTATACATTCTTACTTTTGGAGAGAGACGCTCTGGACATCTGATGTTGGGGAAGAGTAAAAAACTGGCGGGGAAGAGGTGTAGGGGGTACCATTGATGTTTATTATTAAAAAATATTATCTCTTATATGTGATAACTAGTGATAGTTATCTATGGCGAGTCTTGGAACATATTATACCTTTTTAGGGGTCTAGTTAGTCCCAGTGTTGTTAACTATGATTTATAATGCTTTCTTTATCGTTTTCATGAGAGGATCCAAGGATGATACTACAGAGTATAAATTTTTACAAATCCAACTTATATATAAATATTTTTTAGGTCAGTAAGATGAGAATATTTTTTGGTATGGATAATACTAGCCTGATGTTTAGTATGAGCTTTTTTGGGTTTGTGGTCATTGTTTTCTTTATTATTTTGGTACTTGTAGTTTTCCTTTCATTTTTTCTATACTATTTTAAAATTACATAGATGCACTTAGGGTATATATATATATATATATGGATAATATGGTTTTGTTTTTTATCCTTCTTACCTATCTCTTTTGCTTGATTCAGTTAGAGCGTAATGCATCCCATATGCATGTTTGTTATACCCACAGTGCTGGATGTCGACTCGATGCCTTTTGGAGGTCGGACTCAGGATATCACCAAATATATCCCCTTATTGTAATTTATTTTTAGGGAGGAGATTGTGGAATTAATATATAATAAATGTTGCGTAAAAATAATAATATTTTTGAAAATGATATTTTTCACAGTTCTCCTAAAAATCTACCATATTAAAAAATAATAAATATTTACCCTAGGATAATTTTAACACGATGAATTAAATTGTTTTTGTCATTTAATCAAATTTAAATTTTAAATTATATTAATATATCTTTTAAATGAAAATATTGAATATAAAAGAAAATATGTTATAGAGAATAATTACCTTAGAAAAATTTCAAGTGTTCTTAATCTTATTAAATATCAATTTATAAATACCTTAGTGTTAGTTTACTATTAAATTCATTGTAATCATTTAAAAGTGATCAATTTATATAAAAATTCAAAAAAAGTGATTTGAAAAATACACCATTTTTACATCTAATGATTTTAATCATAAAATATTTTTATTTATCTTTTAATAATGAAATTTCATCAATTATAAAAAAATATAAAAATGTAAATATCATAATTTATTACAATCATTGTATTTACTAAAGGTTTAATATTTTTTTAAAATTCTAGGAATATATCTAGTTCCGTGTTATGTGTGTTATAATCTATTAAAAATAATAATTATTTAAAATGAATTATATACTAAAATTAGTGGTGTTATATTATAGGTGGAAAGGTGGAAGAAGAGTACCTGAAAGATTTTTATAGATATTTGTTAAGTGAAAATTTATGTATAGGTGGATATAATTGCCACTAGGTACTTGGTATTGTATCCTCAATAATCTTCTAGAACAATTAGTTATGTTTTCCCACTGATTTGGACACCAAGTGGAAAGTGGGATTTCATTGGGTACTTTCCAGAAATCAATTAGGTGCCTTATAGGCACAACCCAATTTTTTAAAAGTATATCAGAAATTAAAATTTCCCCCTTTCTATATATGAACCCCTTTAGCTTATTTGGGTGTTTAGTTTGGTAGAGGATGGGTATCCACCTAGTTTATCTTCTCCACTACACTTTATCCCTTGATTATATATGATTCATGGGTGTTTCATCACATCGATATTGGGTAATATCCTTCTATATTTTCCCTATGTTCTATTTCACCATTTCTTTTAGTTTTTAGTGAAACCCTTTTCATGATTTTAGATTATATTCCACAAGATTACATTGGAATCACATTAACACATTGGGGATTTAATTTGTGGTGTACAGATGAGGATCAAAAGGCTTAGATTATCACTATTTCACAATTTTCATTCTTGAGATTTGTTTCCTGGTAATTATTTTTAGGGATTTTGATCAACTAAAATGAAATTTATATTTGATTTAATATTATAAATTTGGGATTTTTAAGAGGTGGAATGGGTTTTTTTTAAAATTATTTTTTTGAATTTTCATGAGGTTTTTGAATTGATATAATGCACAATGTGTTCGAAATTTTATATTATTTTTTTTGTTTTTAGTTTAGATAGTTTAATATTCAATATATTTTTGATTATTTGTTTTATTGATTATCATTTTACTTTGTGGGGATTAGTATTATATCAAGATTATTTTATGGATGCATTATCGAGGTAGGATTCTTTATGTGTGTAGGCAATTTATTATTAAATAATATTATGTTTATTTATATTTTTAATATTATTATTAGCAATATTTCATGATATTTTATTGATATTATAATTTATGGGGACATAATGAGGATGACCTAATGGTTTACAAGGATAATATATATTTCTAAATAGTTATTTGGTGGTTCCTTAGAAAAATGATTATCAGTGACCCATTTTATGTATTTTTGGGGGTGTGAGTTTGTTTTGAATAAATTTTCAAGAGGGAAAGTTTTTATCATTATAAATTAAATTTAAAAGAGGTTAATTTTTTTATTTATTTTTTTAATTAAAATGTGTTGATATAAAATTATTTTTTAATTAATAATTGATATAATGTGTTTGGTTTTTAAAGAAGATTACATTTCTTTTCAATAAAAATTAACGGGGATATTTGTGTGAGTTATCTACAGGGAGTCCTTATAGATTGAGGAAAACTATTCATTTTACTAAAAATTAGGTGTGTTATTACTTTTTATTTTTAAAAATGTTTTTCTTATTTTATTTTTGATAAATGTAAATGATTGCTTGTTTCGTGAAGGTATTATTCTATTGGGCATTTTTTAGGGATATACCTTATTTTATAATCGTTAAATGATTGATTGAAGCGACTAATTTATGAATTCCATGTTGTTATCTTATATTTTATAATGATATATAATGGAATATAAAATATAATATATTCATTAAATTGTTTTATGGATTTAATTGGATCACATTTGAGAATTCCTTTTTTTATATTTCTATTGGAACCCTAAGATAAACTTGTAAAATTAGTTGATTCTAACAGTCATTGATTAACTAGATTACCTGGTAGAACAACCCAAATCTAGTAAAATAGATCCAAATGTAATATCACTGAATTATCACAAGATTCAGGAGATCACATTGCAAAGGATCAAATAGTCTACAAGTCTTTGGAGACTATATGCATGCATGATTCTTACATTTCATTTGAAAACATAAAATTCAATATTAAAATACATGTGAGAAGTTTATTATTTATCCAGTATATCTTTGCAACCATTCATAGTTACCATTTTAGTATCCTAGTAAATTTAAAACACAATAAAGGGTGAGATTAGATGCTTATTAATGAAAATAATATAATTAAAGCTATCACAGAATAAATAAAGCCTGAATATTAAGGTAGGAAAAAAACAAAAATTAAATATACAATATAGTTCATATAAAAATGAGGAATATATCCATGGATTACATATGTAAATAAATAATCACATGGATATCAATGAATGGTTTCATAATTATGGAATTCATAATTCCAGGAGTCATTTTCCCATAACTAGGCCATATTCCAAGACATTATAAACATACCATCAATTCTTTGAGATAATACATCATAAATATTTGTGTTTGGACACAATGAATACCCAGACCTATTTGTATCATGAGACTTATAGATTCAACAAGATAATATGTAATCATAGACCCCACCCATCACTTAATGAGTCAATTAAATAATCATATGAATAAATAATATAACTTCATGAATATTCCGTAATAATAAATAATTATCCATATTGGTAGAACTAAAAAATAGAATGTAAAATATTTACTCGGTAAAAATGATCAAAAGACATCCAGAGAAACATATTGTATGGTATAATTAGAGTATATCCAATATAAATAATAATATTCATCAAATTATATTGATATAGAAAAATATACTTTTAAAATATCATCAGAACGTTTTTGACCAAAATAAATTTTTTATTTTGAAATCAATTATTTAAAATCTAAATATGTCCAGAATAATAGGAAACACATTTTTTATAAAATAACCATGGAAAAAATTTAATTAATTTTCAAGATAATAATACTCACGGTAGTATTAAACCCCATTAGTGTGGTAAGCGTTAAAACATTTTTTTTCACATATTTGATAAAATATTCCTCATTAAGAACACAACAATAAGAATTTTTATATAAATTATAGAAAGTAAAATATTTTTAGAAATGAAATTACCAAATATAGAATGAATAAATAAAACTTTTTTGAAAAATTTTTTATAAACATATATACATTGAATGAAATAATTCATGACCCAAATGAAAACTATATTGTTTTTTCATAAAATATTCTTTCAGACTTTTGAATAATTAAAAAGATTAAATGAAATTAAAAATTATAATTTCATGGATTATAAATAGTGGAAGTAATTAAGTGGGATTTATGATAGAGATATTATAGAATTACTCAAATATTAACATAAATATAGGCAATATGAATTATGTGTAATATTATGATATAAACCCATATTATTGTGGTATGTTTTAAATAAAAACACAATAAATAAAAATATATAAAATGAAAATTGAGATTACCCTAAATATAAGTAAATTAATGATATAATATATAAAATCTCTATTATATACAATATAAAAAACAAAAAAGAAATTATTATGGAATATAAATCATAGTAAAATATGGCAATGAGAAACCCTTGTAAAGATTACAACTATGAAGTAAGAATTAATTAAATAAATGATTAGGTGTAGCAAATGAAAATCAACATTAAATTTTTTTTTAAAACAAAAAATATTAAGACATAATTACCCACAAAATATTATCAAAACATAGTCAATTAATAATAAATATAACCTAATGAAATGAAATGTAGTTATAAAACCCCTAACCTTGTGTTTGACATAACATGTATGTACATTATCTCCTATATAATAAAATTATTGATTTTATAATTTTTCAGATACTTTTTCATATATATTATCTTATTATTATAAATTTTATTTCATATATGTCCATTCCTTATATAGATATTAAATATGCGATGTTCGGATGGAAAAGTTTAAGGTTGTTCAATTTAAAATAAAATAATAACATCGTTAGCATGACCATGGAAAACAGGGCAAGGGTTCCATCACCTAAAAATTTGAAAACATGAGATAATTAGAATTTTTATACATTAAATAAAATCATAGAATAATCCATTAAATGTGTACATGAAAAATGATTCACATATCTTCATGGAGGTGGTAGTCTACATGTATACATGAGTGACATTATCAATTTCTAATGGGTTAAGGGTTTAGAATGTTAGTGATATATTATATTTTTTAAAAAATAAAAATTTAATTAATATCATAATTATTAATTAATTATATCATAATAAATTGCCTTTTTTGGTTGTGAGGAAAAAACCAACACATCACTCTGTGAAGGTGGTAGTCTACATATATGAACAAATAAAGTTTTTATTTATAATAGGATGGAAACAGATATGAAATTGGGTTATAAAATAATTATAATAAAATTTAATTATTTTTTGAGTCTAATTTTATTATAACAACTTGGTTTATTTATATTTAAATTATGTTCAATAATAATTAAATTTAAAATGCCTAGTTAATAAGTATACCTTTTCTTGAGAAAAATCACCATTAATGTAAAAATTAAATATTGTCGGTTGATATTTTGTTCAGACCAGAACCCCTTTGTAATGGGTAACATCATTTGTAAGATATTTGGCCAAGGAGTGGATATGATCAATTGGTCAAAAGATGCGAGGAAGAGAGGATATATGAGTCCATTTTATAAGTGGCGAAAAGAAACACTTGGAATTAATTTATTTATTAAAATGTAATTAATGAATTTCCCAACTAAAAGGATTAAATTGGACATGGATTCGAATAAAAAATAATAAGGTAAAAATTTTATCAAAAAATAAAATTTGAACCAATTTATTTCCCTTTTAAACCAAATATTTTTTTGAATCACATTGTTAATTCTTGTTAACATTAACCGTGCTAACAATTTTTATCCCATTAATGGTCAAATCAATTCTAATTAGGTGACAAGTGGCTCAAAAATTTCCCATTGATGAAATTATCAACAATATTACATTTAAAATTTAATCATTCAATATATATATATATATATATATTAAATCATTTAATAAAATATTATTTAAAATAAAATATAATTAAATTCATTTTTGGTACTTCATATTTATGTTTCTTTAAAAAAATCCATATAAATATGTATTTTGAATATAATAAAATTTACCATATACTATAATTTATAATTACCTATTAAATTCTTCGACTGCCATAAATTTTCCAAAGCATAAAAATTTATTTATTTTTAATATCATTTACCTTGATTTTGCTACTACATACATGATCATGGCATTAAGGTTTCATAAGAATAGAATGAAATTATATCTAAAATTACAAATTTAAAAATAAATAATATCAAAAAATTAAATTTTTTATTTCAAAAATAACATTTTATATTCATTAAAAAACTCATTTTATCCCTATAAAAACTTATTACAGAAATTAAAACCTTGAGAGTGACATTTTGTATTTATTCTTTAATTAAATTGATATAAAGGTCATTATCGAAGGAAAATAGAACCACAATGGCATATATTCAAATTTTTGTTTGATATGGTCGAAAAAATACAATAAATTTAAATAAAATCATGTTTTTGGTTGATATTTATACCTTATCACATTGTTATATCCTTTTTTTACTCGTATAACCATTACCATAGTGATAAACATTACCATAATTACTATTCATAATGACCAATAATTGAATAAACCCATATGATAAATTTAAAACTATTAATTTCAAATATATGATAATTTTTTTTCCATATTCTATTAAAATAATTTTATGAAATAAATTTAACTATAAGAGCATAAAATGCAATAAATAACAATTTTAAAGAAATATATTTTAAGTCTAAAAATGTGCATAAAAAAATATGATGCTAATTACCATAAATTTAATTTGATTATTTATAATTAAAACTAGATATTTTTTTCATGAAATTAAAATCTAAAATATAATTATAATACTAATTTACTTTATTTGAATTAATTTTTCCAAAATCATTTTTTTCACTATTCACTAAAAAATAAATCATTTCATAAAAAAACTATTAATTCATTCTAAACCTATTATAACATTATGAATTAAAAATATAAATCTATTTTTTGAAATAAAATTTTTAAAATTTTAAAATAATAATAATAATAATAATAATAATAAAAATAATTTAAATAATTCTATGATTGAAGAAATCATATTTTTGACGAATAAAAAGACTAAAATATTTGAGTACATATGAGTAAGTAATTATTAAATATATTTGAATTATATTGAAACATTATATATATATATTTTATATTGTAGTTATTCATATTCATACGACTAATTTAATGTTTGTGATATAATTACTAAACATAAATAATAATATTATTATAGTATACGTTAATTCACTGAAATATTGGTGTTGTGTGTCAAGTAAATTTTTTGGGTGGTATATTATAACCCATTAAATAAATTACATCATCGCATTTTTTATTTTGGTAATTAGAGGATCAATATTTGATAACATATTTTTTGTAATCCCTCATCATAAAAAGGGATAATAAAACATACATTGAAAAGGGGAAGTGGGAAACATAAAGGTTACAATATATAACACCTTACCAGTTTCCCATAAAAGTACAACACTATTGGGAAGTAGAAACATAATCATAGGTGAGGAAAATAACATTCTCAGAATAATAGAGAGTGATACAAAATATGATCCTGAGAAAGTTAATGATTATAAAACTATATATCATAAAGTGATATAGAAGACCATAATTTCATCATAAATTAATTTAAAAGTTGGACATATTTATTTTTAAATCATTTCTCTAGATTTAATTGTGTATTTTACTTGATAAGAAACATGAGAACATATCCTTACTTGACATCTCTCAATTTCAAAAGCACAATTTCATTATTTGGTTTTTCTTCGATCAATTTCAACTTCAATATCATCTCTTACTCCATGAAAAAAATATTAATGATCAATTTTTCATTCATGAAGATGTAAAATAAAATTTTAGCAGATCATAAGATCGATAATTGAATAAAAAGTTATTCCTTATTTTTCACTCTATTGAATAAAACCAAAATAGTTATCCCAAAATGAGATAATTTTAAATATTAATAATCCATTATACATATTTATATATACTGGATTAATCTCAAATTATTTAACTAAATTACTAAATTTGATACTAATATTAAACATCTATAAAAATATTTTGTACAAGTTTTAAATTGAAATATTATATTTATTTAATTAGATATTGTTCCAAGATCAACATTGTATTTATTTATATGAAATATTGATAACTCATAAATTCAGATACAAATAATTATATAGAATGATAATATATTTTCTAGAATATAGTAATAATTTTACATCAATAATTTTAATCCCGACATAACAATTACGAATAATATATACGGTTTCAAAAGAGATCTCAATAATTTTTTCTCAAATGAAATGTCATCTGAGAATATAATATTTTATTTATTTTAATAATATAATGTTCCCTAATTATATCATGAAATTAAATCTAAATAACATTAATAACAAAATCACATAATTAATTTTAAATCCTGTGGTTATCTTTATGACAATCATTATGTTCCAAAACTGTAATAACCCATTATTAACTTGACATAAAAGGTCATATTAACCATTAATTTTATAAATTAATTTAAACATATGTTAAAAAAACATAAAATCATTAATCCTTAAATAACATTTTCCCTATAATTTATTATAGAAGAAATTTTTTAATTCCCATATATATTTCTCAGAATATTCATAATAATATTAAACTCTCATCACATAAAACCTAGAAAGGGATATGATTGATTTCAAACTGATGATCAACCATAAACTTATCAACTCATGATGTTTTAGGTTTATCCCAAGTCACTATATGATATCACAAGTTTCTATTGGTTCCATCCTCTCATTCATCATAATGGTTCATAATGAAAATGTGAATTAACCCAAGAATATCTCTCATAAGTTTTTTGCTATGTGTGTAATTTTAGGCCCACTCATCATGCACCAGAGATGATTGAGTTAATACGCAATTTTCCCTTTCATAGTTGTTACCCCTTGGTGAATCTGTTCCACAACCTCATCAAATTACTCGTATACATAGAGGGATATCTTATATAGTAAAACCTAAAAATATCAACTTTTCCAAAGATTCGTTATATTTTTAGATACATAGACATGTCCTGACAATCTATCATAGTATCTTGTTCTCTAATAAATAATTACCAAAATCTATTTCCAAAGGGTCCTACTAAACATTATTTGATACCAATTATAACACCCCAACTCTAAAATCCATGATTCTATGGTAATATTACTATATTGTAAAATAACATTGGAGATAACATAACAAAGAGTTGAATATTTTAGAAATATTAGGAGAATTAACATATGAATTATTCTTAAATAAAATTTGAAAATATAAAAGATAACATTCATATGCTCATGGAAGAATTAAAATTTATTCTGATTTATCCCTAAAATCATTTGTATAACCCATTTTGTGTTATTGGAGAAAGTAAAATAAATTAATAGTTGAGCTTATATGATTATTATTGGAAAGAGGACAACATTAGATATCATATAAAAATTAAATCATGAATAATATGGAATAGATAAAAATTAATCAAATATTAAATATAAAAAGTATTATAAATAGGTGACTATATCCATGGATAATATATGAGAAATAATAATATCATGGATAACAATAACTGATTTTATACTTGTAAAAATCATAATGATCTTCATTATAATCATTCAATCAAGGCCTTGTTCCAAGACACCATAAACATACCCCCAAAACCTCATTCAAATGAATCATAAATAATTATGCAGACATATAAGAAATAAACTGCATATTATGTCACATGAGATATTCTAATGGACCAAAAGGATACGTAATTTTGAGCCATAATTATCAGAAAATAATTTTAACAGATTCATCAAATTAAATATCACTACAACTTATTCAGCATGCCTTAGTAATCAATAACTATCTATATTGGAATAAAGAAAATTAAAAATTTAATATTCCATCGGTAATTATAATCATAATCTATCCATTGAATATTATATAGTTAATTATTAAATTATATCCTCAACAAATGATATTTTTCATAAAATTATATTGACATAAATGAAAATAATTATACAATATCACAAGAACATTTCACGAGTAAAATACACTTTTCAGTACGAAATCAATTATTAAAAACAAAAAAATTTACAAAATATTATGAAGTTTTTTTAAAATAAACACGAAACCTTGTTATGTAAGACTAAAGAAAACAATATTTATTTTTCAAATAAAATCCGTTGGTGTGGTAATAGTTGAAATAAGTATTTTTTCACCCATTTGATAAAAAATGTCTCATTCAGAAAACAACCTGAATTTTCATTTAAATCATTTTTATATAAATTAAAACATTGATAATAATTTATATAATAAATAATTATATAATATTAAAAACCTTCTTTAAATCATTTTAATGAAGAAATGTACATATAATAAGATGATTTCTAATACAATGGAAAATCAATGTTGGTTTTTGAAAAACAATATTTTACATTTATTAGTGCATAGAGAGAAACATTAAAGAAAAACATATCATTTATATAAATAATAACATGTGATTAATATATATATTATTTAGGATATAATTATGATGTAATTCCCAAAACATAAACTTAAATTTAAATAATCTTCAATAATGATGAGATTGTAAAATAATCCATTTTCATTTTGATAACTTCTAAATAATAAACATCATGAATGAAATTGTTTAAAATGAAATATTAAATAAAATGAATATAAATAAATTAATGATATGAAACACCATATCGGTATTATATAAACTGAAAAAATTAAACATGTAGTTAATATATAATATGTCTCACAGAAATTACTGTTGGATGAGAAACCCTTAGAAAGATAAATTTGGTGATGTGATAATTAATAAATAAAATATTTATATATAGAAAACAAAAATCCACATAAAATGGTTGTAAATATAAAAAATAATCACATGTCATTAAAAAGTTAATCATTGTATAATATTTTCAATGATGAAATAATATAACCGAATAAAATAAATTGAGTTATGAAACACCTTAGCTTGTGTCCAACATTCCACATATAAACATTATCTCTTTTATAATAAACATATATTAATTTTTTACTTTATTAAAAACACATTTAAAGTGTATTATGTTATATTTTTCATTTTATTTCATTTGTTATCATGTATTATATAGTTTTTAAATTAGTTATGTTCATGTCAGATGTCTTGAAGATGTTTGGTTCATAATGTAAAACAATATTGGTAGGTAGATTCTGGTTAAAGGGTTCATGGTCCCAAAACTATAGAATATTAATAATGAAATTTTTATCATTTTAATATATTAATTACAATTTCATGTTCATCCATGAAATTAATTTAGGGAAAATAAATCACATCACTTCATGGATGTCGTAGTCCAAACGTACACATGAGCGATGTTCTCATTTTTTAAATGTTGAAAGGGTAAAAATGGATGTAATATAATGTATTTAAAAATAATAATAATGTCTAAAATATAATATATATTGAATAAATTCATCCTAAAAATTATCCTTATGAGGTTGGGATGAAAAAAATAAACACATCCCTTCACGGAGGTGCATATCCACATATATTTGAAAACTTGTCTTTGTTCCCCATATGATGAAAAAGAAGATAAAATAGGGTTTTAATATAATCTTGATAACATAAAAATATATTTTAGATAGTATTATTATTATATAATCATGGTTTATGAATATTTTAAGGATGTATAAGAATATATAAAATGGAAACATACAGTTAAAAGTTATTCATTATCTTTAGAAAACCACCTTTTTCATACACCTCAATCCATCTAGGTTGGTCTTTTGATGATTCAAGAGAATATAATTCATGTGAATAAAGGTTCTATTTCTGATATATATTACTCCAATAGTAGGTGGAAGATAGTATATTAGGTGTAATTTTATATGTGATAAAAGGACACACTTAGAATTACATAAAAGATTTAAAAATAATTATTTTGTTTCTCAAGTAAAATAATTAAAAATAGAAATGGATTAAAAGAAAAAGAATATAATGTAATCATTTAATAATAAAGTAAAACTAATAAAGGTTTTATTTTCATTATATATATTATATTTTGTTTTAACCCCTTTATTAACCCTTTTTAACTATAACCTTGATAACACATTCTTTATCCTTTAAGGGTCATACATTTACTTCTATGTTGAAAAATAAAAATGTCACATGGTTGAAATTTTAGGAAATTTTCCATTCCAACTATCCAAATTCAATATATTTGTAATTTTTAAATCATTAAATAATATATTAATTAACATAAAATATCATTTAAATAATTTTTGGGAGGATTCTTTTAACATGACCATAATAAAATAATTAAAGTAATGTGATTAAAATCTAAACACATTTCCCATCATATATAATTCATAATTACCAATTATTTGTTTGTAATAACACAATTCATACACAACATAATATTTTTATTATTTCTAAAATCATTTACCTTGATTTTCTACAGATTTTGAGATCACTGTATCGATGTTATGTATGAATTTATGGTAAATATATCATCATTAAAAAAAATTCTCATGAAATTAAATATTTATTTCAAAAATTATACAATATGTTCAATATTAAATTCCCTCTACCCTCATTAATAAAATTAGGAGAAGAAAGATCAAGAGAGTGACATTCTATATTTATTCTTCAAATAAAGTAATATAAATTCAATTATCTATTGAAAACAGAACCAAAATTAAATATATTCAATTTTTATATGTATATGGTCATATTGTTATCATAAAATGAAATAAAGGCAAGTATTGGGTTAATTTTGAGGCCTTATGAGACAATTTTAACTCTATTTTACCCTTACTATGGTGACAATTCATTACAATAGTTACTATTCATAATGACAAAAAATAAAAGAGGACTATTTTAAAAAATTTAACCTACGGATTCCAAAAAAATTATCCATTTTGAAGATTATTTTTTTTATAATTATTATATTTATATTCTAATAAAATACCACAAAATTAAATGAATGTATTTTTTTAAAAAAAATTGATTTATGCTTAAAAATAATTTCATGCCAAAATTAAATTGTATGATAATTATTTTATAGTTAACTAGGCTATGTATAATTAAATAAGACTTATATTATTTAAATAAAAATTATAAAATTTTTATTTAATTGTAAAATAAGTGATTTAATTAAAAAATGACAGTCTTGTAAATATTAACATTTTCACTATTCAATCAAGAATCTACCATTTTAAGAAAAAACAAAAAAAAATAATCCTAATACAATTATAAAATGATTCATTATAAGTAATATTTATTTTATAAAACAAAATTTCCAAAAGTGATAGAAATAAATTATAATATCTCCTCACTAATTGCAATAAAAACAATTTTTGAAGAAAAATTAATTTTGAAGCTGAAATAACTTTTTATAAAAATGGGTGAAATATTATTGTGAATTAGTAAATAATTTTTCATTATATAAAATCATTATAAATATATATAGATTAACTCCTATAAATATTTATTATTTAACATCTAGTTTATAATGGTCACATATAGTAATATTTTTATAGCATATTGATATTCACTTAATGATTAGTGTTGAGAATTATGAAAAATATAATGAATAATATGTTTTTAATTTTTTGAGTGGTTACAATTGGTGTGATTCATTGGTTCTAGTGAGGGATAGTGAGGTTTGTTTTTATCTAATATTTTTTGGATAATTTTTGGATATTTTTTGTGAGTGTTTTCCCGTGTTTTCTCATATAGGAGTGTTTGGTTGATTGGAACTCACTAGGTAAGGTGGGAGATTACTAACATGATATTTTGATTGGTTAATAATCTTGGATTCATGGGAGGTAATAATGGTATTGTTATAATTCTCGGTAAATATCTAGGAATGCGTTTTTAAATGAGAGGATTGTTAGTGTTGGTTCCCTAAGTCATTCTAATGTTACGAGATTATGGAAGTCTTAAAACAATTAATGTATATTAATTAAATGATTTTATTATAAATTTATATTTGTTTCAAAGAAAATTGGAGATGATATGATAAAGACACACTAGAATATATGTATTATAGGTTATCCCTAATTTTTTATCATCATATTGGGGTTTGATGAAATGTTATGATCATTATATATTTAATCACTCATATAGAGATATAACTAATCACCCACAGGATAATATTTAGAAAACATGTATTGGGATTAGCTAAAAAAATTAATCAATTTGTATATTCTTATATGAACAGTATCTATGGTTCCTTAAAAATAATGTTATCAAATAGGTTCTTTTCTTGTGAGGTTTCATACATTGATACCTCTATAATGTCAATTGATAATTTTTATTAATAAAAGGTAATTTAGTTTGAAAATTATAATGCATAAGGATTTGATTAAATAAGTTATGATGTTTCTTTCTATTTGAGAGGTTATGAAGTTAATTACATAAATTTACTTTTCGAATGTAAATTCATATTAACAAAAGATAATTTATTGTGATGTAATTATATTTTATTTAATCAAATAATGAATTAAAAAAAAGAGATAAGATATATAGGATTGACAATATCTAGGCCCCCTTATTAATTTTGATGTCATGTAAAAATAATTTTTTAAACGGATATGTTATTGATCCATAGAATCATTCTATGGTTAATTTTTAAAATAATAGAACACCCATGTCTTAATTAATATTAAATTAATTCTTCTAATTATGTGTATTTTTTCAACAGTACAATAAATATAGTTACATTATTTCTGGTATTTTTTAGTTTGAAAATATTGAAATTCATGTTTACATTCTGGTGTAGGACTACATCATTGGAATATGTGAAGTGTCGTTGAGTAAATAGAATGATGATTAAGTTGGTTACAGTTAAGTTACAACTAATCCTAAAGAATATAGAGTTTTACCATTGGGGGATTGCATATAAATATGACCATATCAACAAGGCATTAATGTTATATTAATATTATCATTGAGAATCAATGAAAAATTATAATCAGTTAAAGTCATCAAATCCTTATTTTAATCTATTTTCTTCTGATTATATATAATTTTTTATTGTTAAGTTAATAGTTTAATTTTGTGGATTTATTGGAATATATATTATCACTTTCTCATTTGTAATCTCTATGTTTTTTGTCCTTGTCGATAATGATATTTTGGGTTTTGGAAATAGATTTACTGATGACTAGGTTAATCATTGGATACTAAAGGAAAGGAGGGTGAGGATTATGGTTTATAGAAGTCAGGTTTTCCAATGATTGAGTTGATCATGAACTTTGATTAAAAATACATATATAAGATTGATGTTTTTATATCTCTGATTTGAAACCAATCGATTTGATCAATGTCTTTGATTAGAATGGTAGAGTTGAGATTACTTAAAGTAGAAATAGACTAGTACCTTCTAATTGGTTTAATGAATGGATTATAGTGGACTAGATTCCAGAGATTTTGATTGGTTAAATTTGAGGATACCTTGAATCTAGTTCATGAATCCTAAAACATATTTTATTTTCCATAAAATATTTCTAGATATTTTATATATTTATTTTGAGACCAGTTACTGAGATAACATGGTCTTCTAAGGACTAGAGTGACCGTAATATTTTTGGAATATTATTAAAATTTTATATATCACACACATATAGTTTTAATGAAAAAGTTGAATAACTCTTAAACAGTTTCCCATATATGAAATCTGAGGGCACGGTTTTGTTCAGAGCATCGAATTTACCTTAGGGTAGGTCGAACATTAGCCAAAACATGTCTGTTTCAAATGAAAATTTTAAAAGTTTTAAAGAATAAAAAAATTATGTTTTATTTGATTAAACACTATATGATAGTGCATCGATGTTTCCTTTTTTAATAATAATTTTTTTAAAAAATTCAAGTTTATCCCATAACTATAAAACTTCTCTAAAGAATGGAGAAATAACCCTCTTCAATGAATTATGATGGGTTAGTGATTAGGTCATGGGTCACTGTCTAAATAGAGGTAGAGGATCTCATCAACGACAATAAATTAACTGATCCTTTTCAATGATTGATCCCACTAGAGTTAGTGAATCTATTTTCTTCATGTTTCCCCCTTCTGAAATTCAATGATGAACTCGGAATAACCCACAAATTGGATGATATGTGGATCGATTTTTCTTTTTGAATGGGCTTGTTTTATGGGGTTTTATTTAGTGATAAGTCCTTTTTATTATTTTTTCTTTGTTCTTCATTCTAATGGGAATATATTGAGGATGAAATAAACAAAGGACATGGTTTGTTAGTTAGACTGTTATCCTATTGTTTTTTTCTCACCCCTATTCATGTTGTTCTTGGCCATTGGACCCTCGTGGTTGATTCTCGAATTTATATGATACTCCAAATGAAATCAAACCCTTGGATTGGTGATAGATGAAGAAAAGTCTTGATTAGTGCATCTGAACAACCAAGGATCACATAAGTTTTTTATTTTTCTAAATCAGACCACCAGAGGAGGCCTATTGGACCATTAAATAGGCCACTGATGCACCAAAACAAGTGTTGGAATGTGACAGCTGGCTACGTGAGGGAGGCATGCCTGGAGGCCCGACAGCATGGGAGCCCTCAAAAACCACGAGACAAAAAAATCACCTTGGAGGAAATAACATCCTCGAAATCCCTAGATGTGGCATCACACCACATGAACCAAACAAAGAAATGAGATAGGTCTGTTGAGTAGGCCCGAACATAAAATTAGGTTGGCCCTAGCCGAAGCTGTCTGGGTCAGAACCAACAGGTTGGTTCAACCTATCAAACTGGGTTAGAACCGGCGGTCTGTGTCGGTCCCCAGTTTTTTCAGACCCTGAGTCAGGTCAGACCTGAATGGCTAGACTAGGCGCTGGTCGACCGTGGGGGTGGTTGGACTCGGTGGTCGACCGTGATGGACTGACAGCCCGGTCGGTCCAAAATCCACTAGATCCCCTTATTAATTTTTAAAATGCTCATAACATTCAAATCATTTTTCCATTTGATTAACCATATAAGGTGTTGGGAACCATGTTACCAACAAATCATTTTGATATAATATATGTGGGTTTCTATATAGGTATACATATTACCTAATTCCTTTTGGAGAATGTTCTTCAAAAATGAGCATACATCGAGTGGAATAATATGGATTTTTGTGACATAGAGAGTGGGTGTCTCATTAAAACTTTTTGAATCCCAATGAAAGTGTGTCTGATAAATATTTTGTGTTTTATAGACACTATGTGACTCGTAAATACAATGTGTCTGTGAGAGACTATGTGTTTTATAGAGACTCTATGACTCAAAAAGACTATGTGTCTTACTGAGATTGTATATCTCATGGAGAACATTTGCCTCATTTGAGAGAGAATATCAGGATATTCTTGACAAATGGGATTTAAGAGTATATCTTTAAGGAGGTAACTATACAATTCCTTCATGGTATTTCCTTTGTGTTATTTTCTGTGCGATATTTTCTTCTTGGTATTTCTTATGAGGTATTTTAGGTGTGGTATTTAAATTTTTGTCTTCCTTTGTGGTTTTGGGTGCCTTATTGAGTATTTTTTTACTCAACACTGTATGGCCTTATCCTGTATGTGTCATTAGTTATTCATATGAGATAGCTATTGAAAAATTCTAGGGAGGACCCGGACTCGACATGGCGTTGTCAGTTCAGGAAGGAAGAGGTGTTTCAAAAGCTTCGAGCACCAGTCCCAATACCATTTTCTACAAGTTGGACATTTTGGTTTACATACATTTAATTTTTTGGGCTTGTATTCTAGCCTAGTTTACATTAATATAGTTTAATTTTCAACTATACTATGTTGGTTAGGATATAGTGTGTTCATCATTTATCTACTCAGTATTTTTATATTTATGATTTTGTGGCTTGGAGACCTGTGAGTGTGTACATGTAACTATAAAAATTCCTCCCATTAAATGGATGTGCATTATCAGTGCTAGTCATAGGCCTTTGGAATATTGTAGGAAATCATTGTGTAGTCATAATATGGAACCCTCTAGGATGTGGTTGTGAAAGAGTGGTATTAAAACAGGTTGGTTCTACCATATGACCAAGTGCCTATGAGTTTGGTTTGGGGAAATAGTGTTAAGTGTTTTACATTTGGCTTCTAGGCTAGAGAATCTTGTGTTAGTGTGGAAACTATTGTATCCATACACTAGGACTCATAATTATTCATTTTGAATCTATATATGAAAATATTGGTTAGATAAAAAACAATGGTACATGCATCATATTAGAATGGGTATTTTTTTTATTTCCTTCTTGATTCATCTCCCCATATATACTCTATTAACCGTGATACATCTTTCTTTATTGCAGGATGCCTCCAGGAAGAAATCCAACCACAATTCCATTGTGTGATCACAAGGATGATCTTCCGAGTGATAATGTGTTAGTATAGGGGCATGTACAAGAGATATCAACTTCGGGGGTTTTTCCAATGATACCACCACCCGTCGAGTAGCAGTTACTACCATCATTACCATCTGAGTATGTACGTATAATGAGTGCATTTCATGAGTTATAGAGGCAGTGAAATCCTATGTTTTGAGGTGATTCAATCCCCTAGGTAGTTGAGGATTGGATGGAGGCAGTGACATGTGTCCTTCGCATTATAAGGACATCTTCCAACCAGATCATATTCCTTTCTACAAGTCTTTTCTAGGACTCAGTATGGTGATGTTGAAGTTAGGAATCCTAGACACACAAGATGAATATCTATTGGGAATACATTGACTGTATCTTGAGATAAGAGTTTATTTTAGATATATTAAAATAATTGAACATACATGAGATTATTTATCTATAGTATGGAAGTCTGACTATAGAGATGTACATGGAGATGTTTTCTGAATATTCGTGTTACTCTATAGATATAGTATGAGACCAGTTATTGAGGTCTAAAACATTTGATCAGGTCATAATCTAAGATATTATGGAATCCCTAATAACCATTAACATTTATTCTTATGATTGGATACTTGAGAGAGCTCTACCAGTCGAGAGTTTTCTAGAAGAGTAGACACTGGAAGTGGCAGCTACCAGCAAACATAGGGTAGATGAGACCCTGATAGCTGGTAAATGATGACTATCACAAGGACTCATGTGGGTTAGGAACTTTTTGGGATGATCGTAGGGCATATGATAAGTAGTGCGGGGCTCCTTGGGTTGCTCGAATTTGCCAAGGGACAGGTTGTGTTACATGTGTGGTAGTTGGGTAAATCTAGCTTGAGATTGCCTAACCCGTCATACGGATGACCAAGAGATGGCCAAGGGATTGTCTATGTAAAGGAAGAGAGTGGAGATGGGTGATCTGTATATAGGAATATGAGGCAAAGGATTAGAAAGGGTAATATGATGAGGGAATAGGATCGAAATACTACACCTTCACCTCGTGGTGGTCCATGATAGGCTCAGGGAGCAGGTGGTAGGGACGAGGCCAGATTCGGGTGATGGAAGCTTACATCCCTGAGGCTCCAAGGATGATTAGAGGTATGATTAGTGTCTTATCCACCATAGATTTCGTTTTTATAGACATAGGTTTCAGTTATTCTTTTCTTTCCATGAACCTTGTTTGAGATTTAGAGATTCTAGTTGAAGTGTTGAGTCAACCCTTATGATTATTGACTCATGTGGGAGAAAATTTTATGATCACACATAGGTGACAATATTGTGACCTTGCTCTTGGAGTTGGAAGGATTAGTTGGGATCTATTGGTAGCAACATCGAGGGCTTACGACGTAATTCTCGGTATGGACTAGTTATCTACAGTCTATTGTCATATTGATTGATTTAATGGGAGACTATGGTTTGTCCACCGTGATAATACAAGGATTTATTATGTTAGTTAAAAGGAAATGTAGAAAAAAAGGGTGTAATCACACATTGGAGGGTGTATCTAATCTCTCACCAGTTGGATAGCCATACCATTGGTGAAGTGGATGTTATGAGTCCTCATATTTCCACCATGGTGGTGGATTATGTAGACATCTTTCATGGGGAGCTTTTAGGATTACCTACCCATAAAGAGGTAGAATTCTACAATGATCTATAACATAGGATTTTGCTGATATCTACACCTGCATATCAAATGTTTCCCACATAACTTCATGTGATGAGGGTATAGTTAGAGGAATTTTAAAGGAAGAGCTTCATGAGACCCATTTTTTATGCGTAGGCAGTCCCAATTTTGTTTTCTAAAAAAGATGATCGGAGCTCGAGGTTATGTGTGGACTTCTGGTGCCTGAACCAGATGACCATGAAGAATAAGTGTCCACTGCGAAGGATTATATACATATTTGATCAGTTGAATGGGTTAAATTGGGTCTCAATTATTGAACTTATATCTCTCTATCACCATCATTAATTATGTGATGATGATATATAGAAGATGGATTTTAGATGCCAATACATCCAATATGAGTACTTGGTGATGTTGTTTTTCATGGCAAAAACCCAACAACTAATCATGGGACTCATGAATAGGATCTGTTAGCCTTACCTAGACTGGTTCATGGTGGTCTTTATTGATGACATCCTAGGGTACTTGATGCCTGAGGAGGAGCACACATGAAACTTTTTGATAGTCTTAGACACGATCCGAATGAACAATCATTAAAATAAAATCTCGAAATTTCATTTATGGATTTTAGAGGACCATTTTCTAGGACACATCATTCTAGAGGCTAAAGTTGATGTGGATATAGTGAATATTGAAGGGTGATTTCTTGGTATCCATCCAGGAGTGTTACCGAGGTGTTGAGTTTCCTTAGTATATATGGGTACTATCATAGGTTTTTACCTGACTTTTCCAGACTAGCATCATACATGGTAGAATTGACATGAACCGGCCATTATTCCATGTGGAAGTCGATGTTCCAGGAGAGATATAGTAGTTGAGATAGATATTTATGAGAGAACCCATCTAGATATTTCTAAAAGAACATGCCAAGTATGTCGTATTTTGTGATGCATTAAGAACTGGGCTTGGTAGTGTCCCGATGTAGGGGTAAACAGTTATTTACTATGGTTTAAACCTATTCAGACTATGCGAGTAGACCTAAAAACCCATGTTACTGAGTTATACATGAAATTCATCACAATGAAGATGTGGAGACACTACCAGATGCACCAACCATTTATCATATACCCTAACAAAAAGTGTCCCAAGTATATATTCTCTAAGAGAGATTTGAACATGAGACAATGGATATGGATAGAGATTCTCTAGGACTAGGACAATGAGATTTTCTATAATCATGGGAAAGGGAACATGGTGGAAGATTCTCTCTATAAGATATCCAACTCACAGTGGATGAATGAGGCATCAGAGTAGTTGGCCTAATTGGTGATATCCATTGTAGATAGAAATATAAGAGCATACATCAAGTCGATGGTTTTCACCCCTCTACTATTATTGAGATTCATGGTGTGAAAACTTAGGGATACTAATTGCGAGAATATACATACTCATATGTCCACAAGGCATGCCTCTGATGGATATGAAAAAGGTGGTGTGCTCATCATGATTTTAATAGGATGAACATTAGTACAAATGGTGTTACAATAATATGTATTAATGGAGTTTAATACATCCACTTTGGCAGTGCATACAGGTGTGGAGAAGTTGTACAAGGTCCTTCAACATCAGTTCTAATGTATGGGAATGAATACTGGAGTTGTAGAGTTTGTTTCTCGATTCCTCAAATGTCAGCATGTGAAGGCTAAGAACCAGGCTCCATCAGGTTTGACTCAACCCCAAGTAGTGCCAGAATAGAAGTGGAATGGGATATTGATGGACGTCGTGATGGGTTTATCAAATAATTTTAGGGGAAACAATACAATCTAGGTGATCATTGACCCACTCACCAAGTTGGTCTACTTCCTAGCTATTCAATAGCAGATTTCAGTAGATAGTCGGGGAATCAACTACATTCAGGAGATAATTTGACTCCATAATGTTCCATCAATGATATTCTTAGATTATGATAATTTATTTACATCACTATTGAAGAAAGGATTGTATGAGGGGTTTATGAATCTGTTATTCTTGAGCACATTGTTTTTCCCATAGATAGATGGCTAGACCGAGCAGACCATTAAGGTTCTAGAGGATATGATATGTGGTCACATACTAGATTTTGGCCACAATATGGAGGATCACCTACCTCTAGTGTATATTAATTTCAACAATAGATACCATTTCCCCATTAGTATGGAACTATTTGAAGCCTCATAATGGCAACCCTATAGGTCACCACATTATTGGAGAGACCCTTGAGATTCAATTATCATTTTCCTAGAGTTTGTGTAGGAAACTATAGAGAAGGTGTAGATCATCCCTGAGTGGATTAAGACTTCAAATATATGTCCTATGACTTTTAATGATAGACGTGGGAGTCCTTTGATGTTTGACGAAGGAGACCACATGTTCCTTTAGGTCTCATCTCGATGCGGTTTATAGATATTTGGCTAGGGTGGAAAGCTATTTTAAAGGTTCATCGGACCATTATAGATTATAAATAGAGTTTTTGAGGTGGTGTACTGCATGGATCTACCTCCGTAGTTATAGTATGTGCATGACATCTTCCACATGTCACAATTAAGGAGGTAAGTGCATAACCCATCAAACTATATTTACTGAGGAATGTTGGACCATGATATTGAGGTGAATTTTACTGAGTACCAAGTATAGATTGAGGATCAAAAGGAGTGGATCCTTTATGGTAGATCAATTCCCCTGATATCTATTTAGTTGTTGCATAGGAATCTCTAGGAGATAACTTGTGAGTGGTAAACTCCAACTCATTTTAGTACACACTATTGTTTGAGTATCTCTTTTGTTTTGGATTTCAAGGATATAAAGCCCCATGGTAGGGAGAATGTAACATTTCATATTTCCCATGTACTATTTTTAGATATTTAATGGTTTGATTTCAATAGGAGTCATAGAGACAGCATGCGATTCGAAGGCTTGGGTTTCCCAGAATAACAATTTAAATAATATTAAAATATTATATAGCACACATGCATATTTTTATTGAAAATGTTGAATAACTCATATACGAGTGTCTTGATCCGAAATATGAGGGTATCATTGCATTAAGAGAAGGGACATTACCATTGAGGAGTCCTTACATTTTCTATCATGGGTCAACTATCAAAAGTAAATTTTGGGTGATTTAAAGAATAAAATATATTATGTTTCATTTTATTTAATGATACACAATGACACATCAATGTTTCATTTTAAATAGTATTTTTTTAATTAATTCATGTTTATCACCATAATCCTAGAATTACTCTGAAGCATGGAGAGTGAAACCTATTCAATGATTGATGAAAGATTAGAAATGAAATCACTAATCGCCACCCTGATGGAGTTAAAGGATGTCGTCCACGATAATATACAAACTTCTCCACATCAAAAACTGATCGAAGATGAGGATGGGTGAGTTTTTACTTTGTTATTCATCATTAATGAATTCAATGATTAATTTGGACAAACTCACAAACAAGTTGATCCGTGGTTTTATCGTTATTGTGGGATAGTCTTGATTTGTATGGTTTTAATGGGAAATAAATGATCTTGATTATTTTTTTTCTTCAATTATTATAATGGGAATATATTGAGCCCGACATCAAAAAAGTTATATGTTCATTCCTTACGTCCTTCATGTGTTTTTTATCTCCCCCATCCACATCATTCTTCAATAGTGGACCCTCATGGCCACGGCTCGAATTTCCCGAAGGCTAAAAATGCAATCGGACCCCCAGATTGGTGGAATGATGAAGAGAATGAAACATTAGGATATATAAATACCCAAGGATCACATAAGTGGTATCATTTTAAAAATAATACCACCATATGGGAAATGATGGCCTATAGAATGGGGCACCAGCATGCTAGTGGCCATATGTGGCAACATGCCTCCTTTAGGAGGCACGTACAACAGCAGTAGAGCCAAATGGGAGCCCATAATAGCGGGGTCATGGGATGTAGTATCCAACCATGTTTTGTGGCCATGGGGAATGATAGCGCACCTTTGTGGACTAGACCTAAAAATAGGATGGGTTGGGTGAGCGGTTTTGGATGAAAAAGTGGGACATGGGTAGCCGAAGTGGGCTAGGACTAGTGGTGAGAGTCGACACGATGTACTAGGTTATACCCTACGGGTCATGTTGGACCCAGTGTCGGGTCTAACAAAATAGTCCCGATGACCATGAAATCAGGGTCACTATCTATAACCATGGCAGGTCGAGCTACTGTAACATGGTTGACCATGGTGGTTTACTATGCTAGTCAGTGGACTAACCACCCTGTCAGTCCACAATCTAGTAGAACCCCATCTAAATTTTTCAAATGCCCATAACTTTTTAACTGTGTATCTGTTTGACGATCCATATATGGTATTGGGAGCCTCTTTACTATATTATCTTTTTGAGATATCCTAGGTGGTGTTTTTTGTACATATTTGGATACAACATAATGGATTAAGTATTTGGTTCTCTTGGAATGAGCATGCTTTTAGTGTACTCATGTGGATGGTAGTATCATAGATACTAGGTGTCTCATGGAGATTTTGTGACTCTTAATGACCATGTATCTTATAGATAATGTATTTATCACAATGAATATGTTAATCCGAAAGATAGCGTGTCATAGAGAGACTGTGTGTCTCATGGAGATAGTGTTACTCCAAAATATTTTGTGTGTTACCGGGATCGGGTGTCTCATGCAGACTATGGGTCTCATTTTAGAGAGTATATCTTAATATTATTGATATATGGACTATGGGAATATATCAATAAAAGGAAGAATATACTATTCACTCATGATATTTCATTTTTGTTATTTATTGTGTGGTATTTCCTATGTGTTAGTTGTTGTGTGGTATTTCCTATGTAGCCTTCCTTTGGGGTTTCCGGGTGCCTTACTGAGAATTGTATTACTCACCCATGCAAGATATTTTCCCGCATGTGTTGTGGATTTTGGAGAAGAGAGACCTTTTTATTGATTTTAGGTAAGACTTGGAACTGATAGAGATTTGCGAGTTCAGGTTGGCCGAGGTGTTCTTACGAATTCAAGAAGTAGTCCAAGTACAATTTTCTACATGTTGTACATTGTGGTTCACATAATTTTCATTTGGTGGGCTTGTAATATGGACCATTTTACGTTACTGTACATTACATTCCTAGGATACTCTATTGTTTGGGATATAGTGTAAGAAGGAATATGTTTACTTAGTGTTTTTACATTTTAGCTATTGTGTCTTGGATATGTGTGCATCTGTAGAAGTACTTAAGAAAATGCATTGAATTTTTGGGATATACCTTCTCATCACTAGTCATTAACTCTTGGCCAATTGGAGGTAGGCTTGGGTAGTCATTTCATGGTTACCTCAGTTACGGTTCATGACCATTTAACTAATTCATTTTGATAAAAGTTATATTTATAATATCTTTTAAAATTTATTTTTTATTTAAAATATCACCCCATCTTTTTTTATTCCATTGTTTTAACAAGTTAATATTGTTTTAATTTTTATATAGTGTACTTCAATTTTTTTGAAGCTCATAAATTAAAAAAAATTATACTATACAAAAATATTTACAATGAAATATTTATGGGTTTATATTTATGGTTTTAACAAAATATAATGTTTTAATTAGTTTTAACACTTGATATGGTGAATTATTTTTTATAAAATATAGTTGAAAACATATTATCCTATTACCTTCCATGGTAATCTTGGAAATCACTTGGTATCAGATTAAGTATCTATTATCGAATAAAGGAATCCAAATAGACCAATGAAATCTTATAATGTTCTATGATAATCCAAATAGACCACTGGATTAAAAAAAATCATTATCAACTATGTAGTGTAAAAATATATTATTCTTATCTTCTGTTATAAGAATTCAATGAAAGAAATTAATATATTCTCTTGAGAATATAAATTTGTATTTTATTTTATTTTTTGAGCATGAAATACAGTGTTATGTGATATCCAAAGGAATATTTATAGTCATGTTTTATCTTATAGAATAATCTATGTAATTTAGAAAAAATTTAAAATAACACATTTAGAAATATAAAAAGTAATTACAAGTATGAGTGTTATGATTTTGATAAATTATCAATCATTAGATCATATATTTGTAGAAATAATTTTAATGGTTCATAAAATGATGATGAATGTTTTAAATAGTTTAAAATTATTTGGAGAAAATAATTTCTTATATAGATATATTTTTTAGAAAATTATTGATTTTTTACCCATTGAATGGGAATCTAAGAAGTCTCCTATTGTTGATATGAATAATTTTACATGGTAAATTCTTAATGATACCATCATAACATTAATGAAAAATTAATTTATAAATAAAAGATATGGGGATAAATAACGAATGAAGAATGGAGTTTATTTTGTATATACTTTTTTATCCATCAATTCCTTAGGAAATATTTGTACAATAAGTTGTAAGAAATATTCATATGATAGTTATTTTAATCCTAATAATAGAGAACATATATATATATGGTATGATGATTGATTAAAAATTCCATATCATTGAGAGATTATGTAAAATATAGAAAATAAAGAAAATATAGAAAATAAAATATATATAATATTGATTACTCCGAGACTAAATGTTATGAATTTAGAAATCCTAAACAGATTAATAATAATTTTCTATAATTAAAAATAAATGAGAGTAACTATTACAAGAAATAATCTAAGAGGAATGATTAGATTAGTATGAAGCATTTAGACATGTGAAGCTAACTCTAGTGAGGGAGAATCTACCTCTTATAGTTCTTCAAAACATAGTGATGATTTCATAAAAAAATATTTTGTGATAAAGTTCTTACAAAATTGTATCTTGATCCAACTACTTTTATTCTTATGATGATGAAAGTAATGATGAATGGTAATCATATTATCATATTGAAGAAAACATTTTTGAGACATACGATGAACTAAATTATTTAATTTTATAAAGTGAAGATCTGTATTGAAAATTTTATAAAAGTATTTAGATATTAAATGTAGATACCCAAAGCTTAACGTACATAGACATTACATTACTTTTGCAGAATACTTAGTACATAAAAAAACACACACACAAGGACCGTAATAGTTTAGTGTCTTTGGAAACTCGGAATATAATCTTCTAATCGTGGTGAATGTTCTTCAACATCTCCCATAAAGATCTTCTTTTTTTTAAACCTAAATCCCTTCTTTATGTCCTGGGGAAAAGAAAACATAAAAGGGTGAGATCAAATGCTTATTAAGGGTAAACAAAAGAAATATCAATCATTTCATATTCAGAAGAACATATCTTTTGGAAATCTTAACCTGCAAAAGAGATCATAATTTCATAACATGGGATAAATCATAGTAGTGAAATGTAATCCCAATAATCATAACATAAAACATGAAACTTTGTGGAATACACACATAATCATAGAGAATCATATCTTATTAGTCAAGACTCATTGCCAAGACTATCTTAGTGGAAGAAGTCCATTTCTGAACCGAGTCACCCTCGTTTCAGTCCTGTTTCACTGAACCGGTATAACCTACCGTTCCAGCCATGTCTATCTCATGAGATATAAAATCTTTACCCAATGCATTGGAGGGAGATATAGGTCCCACCCATCTCATAAATATATCATTCTTATGTGTGCCACAAAATCATAATTCATACATCATTGCATAACCCATGTAATAAAAAAATGGGATTCTTAAACATCATGACATCATAAAACAATTAATATAAGATAAAGGAATTCATAAAAATATTTCCACCACAACATAATCAAGTCAATGTAATAATACGGATGGAAACATAACCCTTTATTATCTTAGATGGAAAATAATTTTGATAAAACTATTGAACTCCATTCTTGAGGAAAATATGCTTTTTACTTCAAAAACATTTCCCCTTTCTTAACATGTCATACAATTTCAAAGTAAAAGAAGTTGATTAAAAATAAAATTTAAAACATTTAAAGGAAGATTCTTGGAAATAATGTTTTAAAAATCCATTCCTGCCGTATAAGTTACAAAAACATTCTTCTCGTACTTTTGTCGGAAAAGTCAAAAAAGTACTTCGTACGAAAAACGACAAAAGATTCCATTCATATCCTTTACTAAAAACTCACTGAATAGTAAAATTGGATTTAAACAATTGTAGGTGAGATGAAATAATATTACATATTGAGGGAACATAGATGTGGATGATAAAATACACCCCCGTAAATACCAAAGTATATGCAATCTCGAATAAAAATGAGATTGTGATATTTCCCTTAACTTTGGTACGATATGATTTGTTCGTGTCTGAACCTCCTGTATAATGATTTAAATAATGTTATTGACTTATTACGAAATCATACTTATTTTTATGATATCATATATGGTCATATTCTTAGCTTATTATTAGTAATATTTCATTACTACTTGTTATTTTGGTGTTTAATACTTTTTGTTCTTATGCATGTTTTGTCGAATAAATTCGTATTCTTCTCTTTAGGTTATAGATACCTCATTTACATAATGGTATTAGTTTAATATATATCATATTAATTCATTCAATTCATTTATATAATCATTATGAAATGAAGATCATGTAGAACGAGTCGCATCACATCTTGGATACGGTATTCCGTACGTACGCACGAGTAATGATATCATTCCTATGATCGTGGAATTGTATTGGAGTGTATGTATACTATTTCAGAATCAATATCACTTTATTATAGTCATATATAGTCATTATTTACACCATTATACCCATCCAAGTAAGGTGGTGGTGAAAATAGATTACACCACGGCATGGAGACGGTATTCCGTACGTACACACGCGCGGTGATTTCATTTTCCGTAGGATGGATAGATAGTTAAATTGGGTTGTTTCATACGTATAATATCATATAATTATATGACTGATACTGATGTTAATACTTCATAATGAAACAACTAAAGAAGAAAAAGTTGAAGAAGAAAGAAATTGAAAGGATTGGTAATGGATATTACCTCTTCTTTGAAGTGCTTCTTTGAGACCTCCTTTTAGGGCACTAAAATTGGTCTTTGAAAAAGACCAGGACCTCTAGGATGTCTCTAGGGAAGTGGATAGGAGAAAATGGCAGGGGTTTGCGAGCTTGAAGGCTCAATGTGGTGTGAGGAAGAGGGGGAGGAGGTGCCCTTTTATAAGGGAGGAGAGGGGCACCTTTGAAATAACTAAAAATATTATTTTATTATAAAGTCAAGTTTGGTTTAAATAGATCAAAATTGAGTTATTTTGAATATAAGGTGGTTATGGGTCTAAATTCTCTCATACAACAGAATTTAGACAAATTTAAGTCATTATATTAACCTTATCTTTTAGTTTAACTCTTAGTTAATTAGATTGGCATTAACCATGTCACTTTGTATTTTTATATTATATAGTTAATAATCTTACCATATACATCCAAGAGACCCCCCAAGTTGTGTTTCATTAATATATATAAACTTATCTAAGTCATTTGGCCGAATCTTAGACTTTTTGGAGTAAAATTACAATTAATAATATAATATTTGTTTTAAAAACTATTTTATGTCAATTTTGACACTATTCAATAGTTGATTTTTTGGAAACTCATAACAGATTATTACTTCGACCAAAGTTAATTAAATAAATCTTAACATGTCATATTAACCTAGAAAATTAGTTTAATTCATATAAAGTATCAATTTATACTTATTTAGATATTTATAATATCAATTATTCTAAGTTTTCACTATTATGGTAATTACTGCGTCATCATTGTGTCATAAATAAATAAAATTATTTAAAGTCTAAATATTTAAACTAAAATACCATTATGTAGGAAATCTTTTTATCTTTATAATTAATCTTTATAGTCTAATTTATCTTATATATAACACCATATTAAAAATGATTTACTTATTAAACTTTGATTTTAACTATTTTAACCCTTCTTTAAATAAATTAATAATAAATGTCATAATCTAATCCAAGTGAACCTAAATGGTCATAGTTTATTCCTAAGGTTTTTTTTGTTCGAATTACACTTTTCCAATAGAATTAGGACATTTTTTAGGGTAATAATAATATCATTTTTACCCTTAATTACCCTATTTACTTTTAACCGTGGTAAAAAAAAGTAAAAAGTTACTATTCACCAAATATTATTTTCATCTCACTAAACCACATTTTAGTCCTTGATATTAACCGTGTCTCTCAGATTTTCAAAATACCACTAACAGAAGCGGTAAAATTATGTTTTATGAAAAATTCAGTTTTTTAACTACTAATTAGTGGTTTCACTATTCATCAAAAAATGAAAGTTTCCAGAAAAATACAAAAAATTAGATCTAAGCTATATTTGATATTATGAATTCAAAAATGATGCCTATTTTATCAAATTCAAAACATATCAGTTGCATTAATTAATTTAAAAATTAATTCCCGTCGTCAAAACAAATAGCATGTTTTTGAGAGATAATAACTATCAAAAGATTGACGCTTGTTTATGACTGGTATAAATGTGAAATTACATCCAATGACCAAAATTTTATTAAATTGTAAAAATATATTCTAAATATACTTTAAAACCACTCAAATTAATAATTTATCATTATTAATTATTTCGATTAAAAAAGATTTTTTTATTATAATTTAGTAATTTTCACAATTCATCAGAATATGAAAGTTATCCGAAAAGTACCAAAATTTCACCTTAGGCTAAATTCAATACTCCGAATCCAAAAATGAAGTCCGTTTTGAGAGCTAAAATTTATAAAATTTTAAAAGGTGGTTATTACTATTCATAACGGCTAGTTTTAATAATATTTTAATAGCATATCGTTGTTTAGTGAAACTCGGTATTGCGTACTACACACGCTATCGAGGAAGGTCACGATTACGTGTAATGAAAGGCAAGTCAATGATGTGTGTTGAGAAAGATCCTTTTGGTGTAGCGTACAACACAATGTATCAATTAAATTAAAAAGAATATTTTTTTATAAAATCTCGGGTTGTTACATTAAAGGTGTAATCACTGAGAGAGGGGAATGTTTTGTAATGATTAAATAAAAGTTTACGATATTATAAAGGGAGAATAATAACTTGAAATTGGATGTATTAAAATTATATATACAAGTTGAGTATATTACTTCAACGAAACTACAAATTAGAAGAATAATTTTGTTGAAACAAAGGGAATGTAACTTGTTGTTAATGTTCGAAATCTCTTTCTTTAGTAAAAAATGAAAGTATATCATTATTTGGGAATAAAGATGTTTAAAAATATAATATATCATAATTTGTAGATAATAAACTCTTTTGTTACTACATAACTTATCTATTTAAAATTTTAAGAAATGTATATATTCATTGTAAGGGATTAATGGAAAAGGATAGTAAAAATAATTATATGCTCTTCATGAAGATGGGTAAGAATTAACTTCTCGTGAGATTTAATTTATTATGGACATACATAATAAAACCTCTACTTAATAAAAAATTTCTGAATATTTTTTATTATAGACAAATCATCTACTATATTAATTTCTAATCTTATGTAATAAATAATTCCATTGAAAGATGAAACCACAATTTTAAATAAATTAATAGATCTTTAGGATTTTTATCACCTAGATTCTGTAAAATTAAAATATCTTATATTTTTTTACTGATTAATTTCAAAATAACAAATATTTCAGAATGTTAAATCCTTAAAATTAATTGTAGAATTAAATATTTCCTTGTAATGTAATTAAAGGCTTCCTAAAACCACAAATTAAAAATCATCAAAAAAATTTCTTGAAAACTATCCTCCAAATGTGAGAGAAATGAAAGACTTATATGTGTTTTTACCAATTAGTCAGTAATAATGTGGAATATTATTTCTATTATATAAATTATAAATTCAAATATGAATCAAATGAATGATATAATATAATAATTTTAGTTATCATGTTCTTTGAGATATGTTCTTGATCAATAAGATGAATCAATATAAGAATATATTATTTGGAAATAATTTTATGAAAATCATTTGAATTGTTTTGAAACTTTTTTGAACTAAAATATAACCTATTATAAATGAATCATGTGTTTGATGATTAATAATGTTAAAAAATAAATTATTATTATGTGTTATCTTTTTTTTTGGTTATCAAAATAAAAGAGTAAATAATCCTAAAAAAGATGAGAGAAGTTAGATGAAATATTGAAGACTAACCAAGAGACATTTCACTCTTAAAGGAAGCCAATTAGAAGGGTATTTTGAATCCTTGTGTTTTAGAATAAATTGTGGAGAATATAATGTATTGTTAATTAAGGATTTTTGTGAAAATATAAATATATCCAAAATCATATACCGTTTCAGAAATCCGATGTTGTTTTAAATTGAAACTCAAAATTTTGGAAAATACACTTCTTATGATATTTTTTATGTTTTTTTACATTTCATCCCATAAGTTTTAATTAAACATCATTTCTATGTTTTTTATATTATTATGATACTTTGATGTTATCTTATGAATATAATATTATTTACTATTATAAATATTTTACTATAAATAACCATATTTTTTATATTTAAATAATTGTGTTTGTTCTATATTTCATGATCTCATTCCAAATATCTTGAAGAGAAGCCTCTTAAAGAAAACATTTTTGAGGAAGGATTTATATTTATATTTTTAATCATATAAACATTTTTCTGGGGATATTTCATTAAATTTTTGTAATCAACATATTTATTTTGATATTTATTATTAAATATTACAATGGAGGATGTATTTTGAAAACAAATAACCATCTGAAAATTAAATATCCATTTCACAAAGGTGGAGAAATTTTGAAGCATTGAATAAAATTATTACAAAGGGTGAGTTAATTTAATAATTTAAATACAAATTTTTACATGATGACCTTTGATTTAATCACATTTTTTATTTTATATTCATTTATATATCATAGAGGTACTCTTTTGAAACCTTATTTACTCTTCATAGGGGTTCTGTTTTTTGCAAAAGGAACATTATTTCAATTTTCATCCATGGTTTTGTTTTTCTAAATGGGAATGATTTTCTATTCCTAGATATATTTTATCCTTTGTTTTTAAAATCATAGAACAATCATGTCATAATAAATTTAAAATTTATGTTTATATTGATGTGTTTTTGGTGTACAATACTAAAAATATGTTAACATTATTTTTGGTTGTTTTTAGTGTAAAATGATGATATTAAAGTTTCATTTATAGATTACATTCATGGGAATTAATATAACTATAACGGTATATTAATGTCTTTATTAAATGATGTGACATATTTCTAATTTAATTATATGATGATGAAGCTTCTTATGATGTAGTCATAACAGATCTCGATGTTTGCAGAATCCAATCATTAGAGGATTTCCTATAAAGAGATTAAACAATTTATGGAACATAAGTGACATAAATAATGATATAGAGATACTATAAAATATTATAATGTCTTAATGTCTTAAATTTATTAATTTTATTCTTATTGATTCCGATTGTACGTAATTTATTAGATATATAAGATGAGTTTATTTGTGAGGATTTCTATTTAAATATATTAAAGCATTACTAATTGTAATAACTGTGTTTCAAATAAATCATGGATATTAAATTCATTGAAGACGAATAATATTTACTCTCTATAGAGTTGATAAATAGACTCTATTAGGAAGATAATACTGATATTTTAGTATATAAAAATAGAGTTTTCTATCAATCATGTTGATTTAGGGATTCCATTTTGAAGATTGAGCCTAGATTTTGATTTGTATAAGCGTGCTTTGATACCTACCGGGTTGATCAATGGATTTAAAAAAGAATAAATAGTCAATATTGTAGTTTTTAGAAAAAGGTTTATACCTTCTTACAGGTTTAGTTGATGGAATAATATGTATTGGATGAAAACCCATTTTATTTGTTAAATTTGAGGATACCTTGAATCTTTTTCATGATTTTGCTTCAATATAAGGTTAAAATATTTAATTATAATATCCATTATTAATTATTTGGTTTTTGAATGATTATACTTTGTTTTTATATTATTCTGTAATGTTTATAATTTTACCCAGTTTTCATTTTTCCACCGTTCAATTTGTTTTTGTAATTAGTTCATAAATTCTTAGAAACCTATGTTTTATACTATGATTGACTGATTAAATTTTTATATTTATGTGTTTATATTTATCATTTTAAATAAAATTTATTTTTTAATTACAATAACAAAACTTATTTTTATTTATTCAAAGAAAACAATGAGTACATGAAACAGCCGAAATAGACAGAACAAAGGATAGAAAAGACTCAAGGGGTTCTAATGTATTGGATACCAATATAATATCCTCTTTAACCACTACTGGTTTCAAACTATGAAAATAATGAATAATTTTTTTTTCAATAGCATGAATATCAATCGATGCAATGAGTCTTTTTCAGAAATGAAAATATCAAACTTCCTTTTCCTACAAATGGATAGACCTGATAACATAGTCAATGCTTTAGCATATAAAGAATTACCCTACTCCAGCCTGATAGAAAAATCTAAAGAAGTAGATCCAAAATTAACTTGAAAAATACCTCCACCACTATATCATCCTGAAACAAAAGAATCATCTCTATTATGATTAAAACATTTTGAAGGAGGAAGCTAACATACCCAATTTCCACCAAGAAGAGTAGGAGGTCTAGCGATCTGAGAACACGCATGTTTCTGCAAAGAAGGGTCCTTACTTCATTTCCCAAAAGCCCCAATGAAACCAGAAAGAAGACTATTAATTCTACAGATAATTATACAGCTATTGGTACTAATACTTTCCAAACGATAAATGATTCAGGCCTACCATAAACACCAACATCCTGCCAGAATAATAACAGTGCGAGCAGATAATTCGGTACTCCTCGAACCCAAACCATGAATCCAATAATCAAGAAAAGAAATATTGTCCATGGATGGAGATGAAAAGGATGTGAAATCACAAAAAATATCTAATCATATAAATCCTATCCACTATAATAGAAAATATGATTAGAACCTTCTTCACTATGAGTCATACAACACACACATATTGAAATAGCAGATATCTCACATCTTTTAACATTTTCATCAGTTGAAACAACAACATTCATAATCCTCCATATAAGGAAATTATATTTCAAGGAAATAAAATTAACCCAAATGATATTATTCCAAGTATTCACATGGTTTTGAACATTGATTATCCAACGATAATATCTCATAGTGAACGATCCAGATGAAAAATGAGTGAAAACACACTTATCAGATTCAGATGATAAAGTAATATGATTGACAACGGACTATTGTTTTAAGTCAAAAAAAGGAACTTATAAAAGTTGTAAATTGATATAATTCATTGAATTATATTATTGAAACATGACTAATCAGATATCCAATTAATTCACCACTCTAGTTGTGGTTCCAAAATAAAATTTCACCCTTCCCAAAACTATGTATTGAATGAGAGTTAATGGAATTAATACAAGACCAAATCACCTTCCAGAAATGAAACTCATGTCTTCATAGAAAAAATATATCTCCAACAGAATTTCCATGCATAGTTTTACCCCATAGAGTTCGACATTCTCGAACTTCCCATGATAGTTTCCCATGCATACACCTAATAGTATCATAATGGAATTGAATATTAATCCCCCTTCATTCATAGGACTATCCATTATATCCCATGACACCCAATTTCTCTTACCTTTATCTTTATAATCCCATAAACATTTCACAATAATTCTATCAATATTCTAGATCACACCCTTTGGAACTTTAATAGAAGATATTTCATGAATAGGATAATCAAGAAGAACACTGTTAATCAAAGTAATCCTACCAAAAAATGATAGAAGAAAGTTTTTCTTTTTAACAATCGAGGTCATAAATCTACTGATTAGAAAGTAAAAAATTAGAAATATGAAGTCTCTAATTTCATTATTTTTAACACCATGTTTTTTGAAAAAGTGCTAATTTCTTTTAAACTATAATTTACCACCTATTATTTATTACCTACCATAGTATTATAATGAAACATATGCAGTTGTTTATGTAGGACCCCGGGACACCCTAAGAGGGGATGGGCAAATCAGGGTGACAACATTTTCTTCCAAAAACAAGGATCTTGTTCCCACATTGGTAGGAACTAGTTAAACATGCATGATGGATATGATCAGCAATGAAACATTCACATGCAAAGAGATGACACAATAATTTTTTCTTGGTTACCCGCTAAGGTCTACATCCAAGGAGAATACACTGACAAGTTTCTGGTCATACCAAATTCCACTATTCTTTACTAGATATGGATTACAGGTTTTAGGCACGGTCACTCTGTCCCAGGCTCACTGCCTTTCCAAAAGTTCAGGGAAAGCTCACTACGTCCCTCGGGTCACTATAGTTGACTCCCCTTGGCTCACTACCTTTGGTGAAGTCCCACTTAGTTTATAGACATGAAGGTATCTTCAACATTTAGAGATGAAGTTCTTGGTTTTGTGTTTAGCATGAGACTTTGCTTGCATCAGGGTTCAGAGTTGATGCTAATTTCATTTCAATCCTTCTCCTTTAAGGAAATGACTGAATGCACTAGATCATCTTTTATTTTTTTTCCAGAATCACAACCACTTATGTGATTTCTCAATAAATGAAGCTTAGCTTATGTGGAATTATTAGAATCAGTTCTCCATGTATTCATGAGATCATGCATTTATCATTTATATTTCCTGTTTAATCTCACTTTTCATTGATGGTATCGGGAAATCATCCAACCTTTTTGTGTAGCTCCTAATTGACCGGCATGATTCATCTATACCTGAAACACTTCCCCCAGCCCTACATGCATGTTTGAAGACATCGTGAATGTCTTCAGAGGAACACAAGTCCAAATTGGAATGAAAGTGTCACCAAACCACCTGCGCGACACCGCATTCTTCAACATCAAACTTGCGCGACTCACTTCCTTTCTCACCCAAACTGCCTTGGGTGTGCAACAATCACCTGGCACGCAACAACTACGTGTGCAACCACACACCACTTGCGCTACCACTAAACCTACATGATGGGAGCTCTTATTTTCCCTAAGTGTTGAGCTCGTGTAAAATGAGGAGGTGTCGAACAATATTTATATGCATTTGGACATCATGAATGACGGTGCGAAAGTCTCCCCTCGGCGTAGAAGTCTTGGTGTGCAAGTATCTTCCCCTGCAAGTCACTTGAGAAACCAACTTAAAAATGTGGGCGCCCTTCTAACTTTGCCATATTTTCATGTTATGATCTTGAAAACCAATAGGGGCACAGGTTCCCAAACCACCAGGTAATCAGCTCCCAAGTCCCTTTTCCCGAGCTAGTCACTTGCATGACCAAACCTAGAGCTTGCGTGACCCTGATCCCTTTGACATATTTTGATGTTCTGATCTTGAAAAAAATATGGCATGAATGTTTCCTCTCCTTCAATTCAACGACATGCAAGTCCCTTTTGCCAAAAACAACTTTTCTTCATTTGTCAATTTTCAGGAACAAAAATTTGGAAAACACTAGAAAATGGTGACACCTGGTATATGTAATTTTTTTACCTCCTACAGATCATTCATTCCTTTTTCGAAATTCATGAATAAAACCTGAATCATTAACCATATCCCTTGAACTGGACATGCCACCATGAAATATCCTTTTTCAATAAATTTTTATGTCACTGTTTGTTATGTCATCAAGCACAATCAACACAAAAATTCTTTTCTGTGATTTTCCTTCTTAAGAAAATCATCTTCTTTCATCACAAAATCCACTATCATGATATATATCCTTTGATAAATAAGCTTTATCATAATCATATTTTTATAAAATTTGATGTGCTTGTCCATCTCAGAATTTCAATCCCCTGCACATTGTCTTCTTCTTCAAATGTCATTCTCTAATTCATGCAAACCCTAGGATACTATTCTTTAAGAATTATCTTGCATGGTTCTCATGCAATCATAAAGAATTGCATGGTCTTCATAAAATCCCCATAATTATTTAATCATCCTTATATGGATTATACCTCACTATTATTCACTATTGTAAAAAATGTGTCACATTTGACACATGTTCTTTGAAATTTTGATCAGTACAACAATCATCTAAATTTCCATTCCTCCATTTCATTGGAGTACTTCTTGATCTCTTTAATTTTGATCTTCATTGACAACTATTGAAAACAAATAAATCCTTATACACAAAGTGGTCCCAACAATCTCCACCTTTGTATTTTGTTGTCAATGCCTCCAAAATCTCTTCAAATGAATACATCATTGTCAAAATGAGAGTCACCTCCCTCATCTTTAACTTTGAAACATTCATTTCACATTCTCTCCCCCTTATTGACAATAAATAAAAAACTCATGGTAGGGAGGGTATCAATATATACTTAAAAAATGTTTCATTAATCATTTCACTCTATGTCTACTTGAGCAATGCTTGATGTAGAAAACAAGAGGATTTGATTCAGACAACAAGGTTGTCCATTATTCATAGATCATGATACCACATGAGATGAGAACTCGTTTATTTTGTCTTCAAGGGTTTACCAATTTCATTTAATGATATATAAATCAAATGTGATAGGGAATAATCAACCAGAAGCTCCTGCACTCACATAAGCAAACAGATCAAACACATTCAAGTGTAATTGGCAGGATTAGTGGCCTTAGGGCACTTCCATTCTTCTTATGTTAGTGATCAATTCAGTTACTCCACTTTGGTAGAATGGTTTTTGTTTTGAGAAACAAAGGTTGAGAGATTAAGAAATTACATACCTTCTCTAATGACATGTTCTTCAAGAAATTTACATATTAATTTTCATTTAGTACCTAGTGGAGTTGATACTGATTAAAACAATGATTTTGGAAGCTTCTTCATTTTTCTCCCCCTCAAGGTAAACAAAACTCATCATCTTTATCAATAGTGATCCTTTATCATCTTAATCATTGAATATCAATTGATTAATCTTCTAAGTATGGAAACATCTTCATCTTAGCTATCAACAGTTGACAGCATTCACTAATTCTCATGTTCTTCCCTTGAGAGCATACTTAACATTCAATTCCCTGCATTATTATCAAAAATACAATACAGAAATGATTAAGGGAATAAGGTGGTTCCTCCTTGATTCATCATCATGAGCTTCATGGTTGAGGTTCTTTTCTCAACCAAGTTCCTCTGTTCACTCCAGTCTTCATGCCTGCACATTTGAACATATGTTTTGATATGTGTTGATGTGGCATGGTTCCCTTCACATTTTCTTCTATGTGGTATGGAGAGTTATTCTACTTAATAAACATTGTGAATGATGCATTCTTACACCTTTTGAGGACTGCTTCTTGCTCTGGTATTAAGGTTAGACATCTTTTTTCATTGTGACCAGATTTCTTGTATCTCTCACACAGAACATCTTTGACACGTGTGTTTCTCTTGGTTTGTAATCTCTCATGATTTTTGTCTCCATCACGGGAAATGTTTTCTTTTCCTTTGTCACCATCGATGGACTTTTCATCTTCAATTTTCCTCTTTCTTTTCAAATCTTCTAGCCAGATGAACAACATGTCATTTGAGACTGTTGCAACAGGTTTGGATCATTCACAAGGGTTCATCTGAGTTTTACCCCACATAGTTTTTCTTTTGGATGAATGGCCCTTTAATTTCATGGATCTAAAATCCTAGGTCTTCTCTGCTGCCCTACTTGAGATATTCTTGGTGAAATGTGTGTTCAAATTTTTCTCCTGATTTCTTTCCAAGGTACTTCCATCATACTTCTATTTAATCAGAGGTCATATTTTCATATCAACAATGGAAGCATGTTGAGATGGTCATGTACCTACCTTGTGACCACTGTTGTTGCATACATCACAAATGTTATCAAGAATTACATATTTTGTTGTTGTAAATATATGCTTCTGGACCTAAAGATGTTTATTCTTATTCTATGGATTTATTCCCATTAATACAGGTTTTCTTTGTGCTTTTTCATTAAAGGGATTTTACCGACGATCTAGTGCACAATGCCCAAATCTGTTGTAGCACCAACATTGATCATCAAATATTTTTTTTCTTTGTATCTTCTATATGAGGTTTTTTGGCCTTCTTCATAATATTTTTTTCTCTATTTGAGGAACAAACTTCCTCATTTTCTTCCCATCCAACCTAGACATAGTGGTAGGTTACTTATCCTCTTCTTTCCTCACCCATACTTGTTTAGAATTTTTTTTCCAACCTGCCCTTTTTAAAGGAACATATTTAGAAACAATAGTACAGGTTTGTATGGATGGTACCTTTAATTTCATAGCTTCTTGATATTGATCAATGAGTGAAGTCATGATCTTATTATCACATGTTGGTGGTATTATGATAGTAGAATCCTCTAGTGAGCATTGAGTACAAGTGTCACCTATTTCATTTTTTTGGGAAGTCTCAAAACGTGTCTTCTAAAGATTTGTTAATTGGGATTTCAATTTTTGACTTTCAATATTGAGGATGATCTTCTGATCTTCAATCATGATCATCTTCTCTTTAAAATTATTCTTCAATATTTCAACCTCATCTTCATGTATTTTAACTTTGTTTTGTAACAAAGAGTAATGTTCCTTGAATCTCTTGGAAGTTTATTCAGAACAAAAACTCTTGACTTCAGTGCACTTCTTCAGCTCATCATTAAGAGCATAGTTCTTTTCTTTTAGAGTCTTATTGAATCCCTCTTTTTCTTAAAATACATTATATTAATTGGTTAGATTTAAGCATTCAATAATTTTTCCTTCCAATCCCTTTTCCAAATTATCAGCTTCTCTTTCCAATCGGTTGATCTCAACCTGCATGCGTTGAAATATTCCAAAAATAGTAGAAACTCCTTCTTTCATAAAATCATATAGATAACTTATTAATTTATCATGATCAATTGAGATATAAGTGTCTTAATTTCCTATGGTAAGAACCTCGGCCACCTGCTCGATATTGTCTAAACTTGATATTTAAACATTATTGGAGGGGCATAAATTAAAAGACACTATATCTTCTTTGGACATGAGGGACTTCTTCAAATGCTTCTTCTCTTTCTTTTTCCTATTTTTCATGGTCTTGTTGGTTGTAGGCTTCTGCTCAGCAATGACTGAATTATTATCAAGACGACACTTCATTTTTGACTTTTGGAAAGAAACTCAAATCATCTTCTGAATTGAATTATTGTAGAGTATCCAACATACATTAGCCTTTCCCTCTAATACCACTTATAGGACCCCGGGACACCATGAGAGGGGAGGGGTAAATCAGGGTTAAAACTTTTTCTTTCAAAAACAAGGATCAGGTTCCCATGTTGGTAGGAACTAGTTAAACTTATATGATGGATATGATCAGTAATGAAACATTCACACACACAAAGAGATGACACATCAATTTTTACATGGTTCACCACTAAGGGCTATGTCCAAGGAGCATACTCCGAAAAGTTGTCGGCCATACCAAAATAAAATATTCTTCAATATATGTGGATTACAAAGGTTCAGGCATAATCACACTGTTTCAGGCTCACTCCTTTACAAAAGATCAGGGAAAGCTCACTGCATCCCTCGGGTCACTCCCGTTGACTACCCCTGGCTAAATACCTTTGGTGAAGTGCCAATTAGTTTATATACATGAAGGTGTGTTCAACATATAGACAAATCTTTTTCACTTTTTTAGATTGAGACTTTTCTTTCATTAGGGTTCAGAGTTGATGCTAATTTCAGTTCAATTCATCTTGTTTAGTGCAATGACTGAATGCACTTGATCCTCCTGTCTTTGTTTTCCTGAATCACAACCACTTATGTTATTGCTCAATAAATGAAGCTCATCTTACTTGGCATTTTTAGAATCAGTTTTCCATGTATGCATGAGATCATGCTTGTATCATTTAAATTTCCTCTTTAATATCAATTTGCACTGAAGGTATCGGGAAATCTTCCGGCCTTTTGTTTAGCTCCAAAAAGACAGGCATGCATGAACTATACTGGGCGCACTTCCCCATTCCCGGCGTGCAATTCTTTGGTGTGCAAGTCCAAACTGGTGCACAAGTGTCACCAAATCACCTGTGTGACACTGCCTTCTTCAACTTCAAACTTGCGCGACTCACTCCCTTTCTCGCCCAAACCTCCTTGGGTGCACAACCATCACCTGGAGTGCAACAACTACTTGCACGACCACACACCACTTGTGTAACCACCACTCTTGTGTGATGGGAGCTCTGATTATCTCTATGTGTTGAGCTCATATAGAATGAGGAGAGGTAGACCTGTATTTATAGGCATTTGGACACCCTACGCGATGACGCACAAGTCTCCCCTCAGTGTGCAAGTCTTGGCGTGCAAGTCTCTTCCCCTATAAGTCACTTGCACGAATAACTTCTATACATAGGAGCCCTTCTACCATTGCCATATTTTCATGTTCTGATCTTGAAAAAAAACAGGCATGCAAGTACCCAATCCTCCAAGTAATCACTGCACAAGTCCCTTTTCCCGTGCTAGTCACTTGCGTGACCAAACCAAAAACTTGCATGACCCTTATCCCTTTTCCGTATTTTGATGTTATAGTCTTGAAAAAAATATTGCGCGCAAGTTTACTCTCTTTAAAGTCAACAGTTTGCAATTCCCATTTTCCAAAAACCTGTTTTCTTCATTTGTCAATTTTCAGGCCCAAAAATTTGGCAAACACTATAAAACGACGCCACCTTGTATCTTCTCTTTTTGTAACACCTCAAGATCATCCATTCCTTTGTCGAAATTCTTGAATCAAACATGAATCGTTAACCACCACCCTTGAATTCGACATGCCACCATGAAATCACATTTTTCAACAAATTTGAATGTCATTGTTTTTATTTTCAACAAGCACAATCACCATAAATCTTCTTTTCTGTGATTTTACTTCTTCAAAATCTCTTCTTCTTTCATCAAAAACTTCACTATCTTGATATTAATCCTTTGATAGATCAGCTTTACCGTCATCATATTTTGATAAAATTTGAAGTGCATGGACATCTCAGAATTCTGATTCCATTGCATATTGTCTTCTTCTTCAACCGTCATTCTCTGCTTCATGAAAATCATATGATTCTATTCTTCAATAAGTATACTACATGGTTGTAGGGTAATCATGAATAATTTCATCGTCTTCAATAAATCCTCATTCTTCTATAATCATCCTCAGATGGATTATACCTCACCATTTTTCACTGTTGTAAACAATGTGTCTCCTTTGGCACATGTTCTTTGAACTTATGATCAGTACAACAATCATCTGAATTTCCATTCCTCTATTTCATTAGAGTATACTTTTTTTCTCATTATTTTTTATCTTTATTTGAAAACAATTGAAAACAAATTCAAACTTATACACAAAGTGGTACCAACAATTTAGATCACACCAAAACCTTATGTATTAAGGGTATCTATTACATGATTCTAGATAATTCTCATATTTTATAATTATGAATTATATTCATAATAATTTCCCCCAACATAAAGGGACCATATCGGCACATATACAATAATGCTAATTGGGGGTTAGAACTTATGAGATTAATTCATAATTAGATATTTTTATTATAAATTTAATCAAAATTTGGTTTCATGAAATTAAAATATTTCAATAAATAATAGTTTTTTTATTAAATTAAATTTTTTTTGTTATAATATAAATATAGATTTATTTATATTATTAATACCTAAACATTTGGAAATGAAAAACACCAAAAAGGATTTTGAAATGGGTTGGTGTAAAGTGATTTCAAGTCCTATTAAATGTAAAAAATTTATAATTTCACTTATATAGATCATTTACAGACCTCATTTTTAAGATTTAAGCAATTTATTGGCTCATTAATTCACCTACCAAGGTGGTGTTGGGTTTAATCCCGTTTTAGAAGTTAATTAATGATTCAAATGAAAAATTGAGTTTATTTGTTTCACATATTTTAGTTTTATATAAATTTTCTTCCTTGGAGGATAGTTATTTCCTTTATGGATAAAAATATAATGGATAAGGGGTTTATTTTTAATTCTATTGACATCGATAAAATGTAGTGTTTAATTTTCTCTAGTATTTTTATGATAAAGTTCCCCAGTTTTTCTCATTTGATATGTTCTATAATAAATTTTCCATATTACATTCTATCCCTTTAAATTGATGAGTAACTAGAATCAATTTTATATAAAGATAATCCCATAATGGATTTTCTAATTAGAATTATCAGTAGATACCAAAAGAGTATTTAATTCATAAATTCAATTTTTATTTAAATATTTCAAATGTCTCTAAATGTTATTTCTATTTTATTGTTTGAATAATATTTATTTAATTTTATTTTCACATTTTATATAGTTAGGAAAACTTTTATAGGTATTAAATACACTCTTTATTAATGAATAATGTATAAAAATAGTAGTATATTGTATAATATTATGATATATTTAGGTAATGAAAACTTTATATTAGACACACTAGAAAATTGATGATATTTTTGATATTTTTCTTATTCACCTAAGAGTAATTTTAGGTTGTAAGTCTTATCTGAAATATCACATGCCCTATACTATATCCCACTTGACCCCGAAATAATACAATATCATTATGTATTATAAAAGTCAATGTGGGAATGTATAATTTTTCTATGTATTGTGACTAAAGTATTAACCATTATGTGATATACATTGGGAAATTAATAATGTAATTAAAATTTATAAGATGAAATGAGTGTATATAAGATATATACTATTTAATAAGTGTGAATGTAATATTGTATGGTATGTATTAGGAAAATATAATGTTAATGGTGTGACTAAATAATAAGAATTTAGTTAAGTATCTACTTGTTAGATGTCATCCAATTATAATTGAATTCATTGAGAACATAATTAGTCAAATAAATGGATCATTCTTAAACAAGAATTGATAATATATTTGTTATTGGGTGAAAGGGTAATAGTTATCATAAATTAAATGTTTGGAGAAAGTAGAAAAAGGTAATCAAATTAGATTAAAACATAAAAAAATAATGTTAAACATATTCATGAGTTGAATTTTGAATGATGTTTTTCACTAAATAGTCACAGAGTTGTTATTGTTACAATTTATATGATTTTATTACCTAAACATACAATTCATAATATATTAGATTAACTATGTTAATAAATTAATAAAAATAAAAATTTACCCATGAAATTTATAATAATGAATGTTATTTTCTGAGTGGGATTATAAAAAATTTAGGACACTTTGAATAATATAATACATGCTAATAATAATAAAACATATTTTGTTATAGATAATGAGGTCATTAAATACAAAGTCAAACCTATCATTCAGATAAATCCTTGAGAAGGAAAAATTTATTGATTACAATTTCATTGAATGGTATTTTAATATTAGGAATCATCTTGAAGAAGTGGATTATTTATACATTTTAAAGATAACTATGCTGAAAGGTAATGTTTCTTCATTAATATTTGTACTATTTTTTCCCTTATAATGTAGTGATAATAGAATCTAATGTTTTTTATCAAGGAGGATTAAATGTAACTTCTAATGTGAATTTTTTATAATTTCTATTTTCTATGTTTTTAAAGAAGAAAGAAGATTCTTTTGGAAATAAGTTTAAAGATCAAGAAAATGAAATGATTTAAATAATAATTTTCTATTAACTAGTAAATGAAAAAAACATTGAACTACATTTGGATTCACTATTCCCCATATTCATTGTTAAAATAAGTGTCTCATGTTTGAATTATTCTATGAAAAATATAATACATTAAAAAGTAAATGTATTCCTACCTACAATCTGTGCAAAAAAACGAGTATAAATACAATTTTTTCTTATAAAAGTGATCTAACTACTACATAAAAATCAGGTAATCAAAATTAACCAAATTTTATATGCTCCTAAATGAGACCAAAATAATTAAATTTTAAGAGAATAAAACATTATTTTACTTTTATTGGTTTAACAAATAATCTCTATTCCATAATCAAACAATGAAGCCACATTCACAAATAATTGAAGGAAGAGAATTAAGAACATAACAAGAATAATTATTGAACACTAAAATATAAATTATTAGTTTAGTTCATGAATAATAACTATATATTAATAAAATAATAATAAAAAACAAATAAAGACTAAAAAGGGGATCTTAATATCTTAAATAGGTTACTATCAAAATGGACTTAGATTTGCATGGAATTGAAAACTAAATACTATATTCCCCACTAAACTCTCAATCACTCAGTCTATGGTCCAATAATTTTTCACCATCCTGAAAAATTACTCTTTAAAATCCCGGTCATTCATTATGATATTCTCTCAAATTGATTTCAAATTATCTTCATCTGCAAATTCTATCCAATATTTCAATATATTTTAACTTATCATTAAATTTACCCATGATCATGTTTCCTTTTCCTATATTATATTAATTGAATTGATAAAAATTTATATGAGAATATATTTAATAGTGGATGATAATAAGATACTTGTCACACTAGGAAATATTTGGATCTTATGATTAAGGAAATTACATGAACTATATGTATTCTATATAATATAAAGTGGATATTTAAACATAAACTAAGATTACTCTTATGAATCGGGTATTCTTCTTCTATAGAAATGTTATGGATCATTATATATTTTATATAGAATTATGTATTAATTTATAGTCTAAAATTCTACTCATTGGAAAAATAGACACATTTACATATTATTTATTAGAAATTATTTCATATTAGTGTTCCCACCATATAACAAGTTCATTTAATTTTATTTATCTCCTTTTTAATCGATATCAATACCATTTGTATCACTTTACCCTATAAAATAATATTTTTTATCATCATCATGGCCAAGATTCCTTATTATGGAAAAGTAACAAATCATTCTCTATCATCAATTTAATTGTGAACCTTTACATATCACCCCACATTACTCTAAAATATTTTATGAGAGATCAAAACATTATATCTAGTGATAAATAAATGAAATTAAAGTTTCTATTCTTCAATGAGGTTACCTTTATATATCCTCAATGCTATTTTAATGTATTGGCCTGAAGAATTTTACACATTTGGTTTTTGATAAATCTTTGTCTTCACACAATAATTATAACTTTATACATATTATTTTGGATTCATAATACTTTACCAAATTACCAAGTGGTCATACTCAAAATTTTAATTATTTTAATAAATTATCAGTCCTTTTTTAAATTCCTCAAACATATTAAAATTATTCCTTAAGATACCAGACTCATTATTATTTATAAATCATGAATACTTTTTAATAATACCAAATTCTTCATATATAGTGATTTATAAGGATACTAACATATCTATTTTTAAATATTTATAAACATCTATAATTCTTCCCATTTCTTATAGACTATACTACATATGGAAGTTATTTTTCAGAGTAAAGATGCATTTAATTTTAATTTTTTTTGAATTCCACATGATATATTCTAAATCATTACTTTCCACCTAAAATGTAATATATAAAAGGATTAACTTATTTTACCATTAATTTTATCTAATAATTAAATAAATCAATTGAATTAAAAATTTATTCAATTTAATGCAATATTTACCGCATCTAATGAAAAAAATACACATATTATAAAAATTCTAAAAAAATTACACAATTAATAATAAGAGATATTTTTTATCAAGAAAATATATTCCTATTAATGCATCTTTCCTTTCCACAAAACATGATCCTCACACTCCAAGACAATTTACCATAAAAAATTACCTAGAAGAAATTGAAAAAACTAACTATTGTGATTTCTATTATTATTATTATCTTGTTTACTCAATCATATCAAACTTAATAAATTTTCATTGTTTTATTTACCCATGTAGTACATTTAATTATTTCCACTTTTCTATTCTTCTATTCTCAATTATAATTCCATTGTTGAAATATATCTCTCATTAACCTGTGTAAGAATTTATGAAAATATATTCTCATTCCAAACTTATACAAGGGTAACGATAAGGTTTATGAGTTTCCAAATCTCCAACCAATTATTCACTTACTTTTTTTCAAGAGTGATTTTTTGGGATATCCTTTTGATAAGGTTTGGTAGCTAATGATGTAAAAAGGTTTATAGGAAAAGGGGGTTGGGCTCTAAAATTAAGAAAAATGAATGATATATTTTTTACACTCAATAATTGTACCCTCACTAACTCTAACTAATGTTAATGACCCCTATTACAGTATATATTATTATATACATTCATACATGATATACATCAATAGTAATTAATATTTCCTCTCTCTACTTATTTTAAAAAAATTATTCACTTTTTATTTTTTTCAATAATTCATAGATTTATATTTTTATGGTAGATAGAGTTATATAAATTTCATGAAATTGTGTGATATTTAATTCCCAATATTGAATGAATTTTCCCTTGCATATTTCCCATCTTGGTTTTCCCATAAAATCTCAAAAAAATTATTTTTTATCAAATATTAACCCAAAATAGCTTCTCACATACATAAGTTCAACTATGGTCCTGAATGTACTTCTACAGAAAGGTATTTAGGGATTATGTGATTTTAATGTTTCAAAATAATCTGTATATTAATTGATACTGAGGGATAACAAGGGTAATATTTTATAACGTAGGTAAGAATATAAGATTATAGTAAAAATTTGTTTTTAATCTAGATAACACCTCAACTATTTTCAACACATGTTCCTCAATGATCCATGATTTTGGAATGAATTAATAAAAAATTATGGTTATTCAGTGATGGTATAGTTATCATAATAAGAAATGGGATTTTTATAAATATGTAACAATTGTTTTAGGGGATTCTTTAGTAAGTAATTTTAATAATGTAAATTATATCATGTATTATAATTCAAGAATCTATGATTTTTTCATGAATCTAACAAAATTTAAATCTAAAAATAAGTTCCTTTCCACATTCATGTATGTTGAGTTTACTATTTTAAAATATTTTTTCATAGTTGTAATAGGGTAAAAAAGTGTAATGGAATTTAATTTGAGATCAAAATATTTTAAATACACACTAAAAATTAAATATAAGAGAAAAATGAATATAAAGAAACAAAATTATATTCTAAAAAAGATGTTCTCCCCAAATATAATTTTATACGACTTATTCGTTATGAAACAGTGTCATGTTGAAATTTGTAAGACATAATATTAAAATAAAAAATGAAAAAATAAGATTTATGGACATAAACATTCCTTACATGTACTCATTATCTAGAAGAAGAACCACCCCTTTATTCCCTTTTCAATTTATATGAAAAGATTAGATATAATCCCATTGTCAACAAATAGTGTATATTTCTGTAAGTATCTAATATTTTCAACATCAAATGGGATGATATTAGTAATAATTAATGGTCTAGACCACTTGGAAAAAACTTTACTTATAAAAATAATAATTTTATATTCAAAAAATATCTCTTTATTTAAATTCTTCTATGATAATCAATCTGTAATGGAAAATTTTGGTTTTATCATTTTAAGGGATGAAATCTTCTTAAGAATTTTTTTTATAATTTATTACTATTTAAAATATAATATACTTTCTTTATTTGCATAAAAACATCCATGTTATATATCATAATAACCAAAATGAACTAGTATTATAACGTCATATATAAGTGTAAATTTATCCCTTTAATTATCCTAAAAGTTACATCTGAAATAGAGTTTCATAAGAACCCTTATAATAATGAAGAGAATCATTTATATACAAGATCTAATCCATTATTTTAGGATGGATAGTTTTATAATGAATTTATTTGATCTCCCTATTTGATACATAATACATGAATTTTGATTTAGTGATGGTAAAGAGTTTAAACACTATAATGAACTCCATTATTTTAACAGATATGAGGGACTACCCAATTTTTTATAAAAATCAAGGAGAAACCTCCTTTTTTTGTCATATGGAGCCCATTATAAGACCTCCAAGGCCTAGGGGAGCACAGAGGCCTAAGATACAAGAAATATTTACTCAAAGAGAACTAAATACCATAAAATCATGTACTACAGGATCAAAAACCCAAAGGTATTAGAGGTATATTTTTACATGATAAGAAGCATCAAAACATGTTATCGCCCCATGCTAGGGAAGAAAAAATAGTATTACTAGTCAATGATATTGCATCATCCCCCCTAGACAAGAGCTACATCATATTGAAAAAATAAATTGTGTTAGAGAACCCAAAAATCTCACATTTTCATGAGGTGGAGGATCATATAATGGGTATAAGAACACCCATTTCTATTTTGAGCCACCCACCTCACAATACTTGTGTCCTAATATGGAACCCCAAGCCTGATACTGCACATCATCTAACTGAAAAAATATGATGAAAGTTACATGTTTGGGAACCAATCTAACCCACATAGAATGAAGAAATATGTATGAATGATGGGTGTCATCACACTAATAACTCTTTTTTAGGATGCTTATCAGATGATGGTTTTTTGAAAGTTGTACTTCCTTCCAAATGCACAAAGAAAACATATTAAACTATTCACAACACCTACAACAATGAAATAGACAGAGTTTCCAATGAAGAAAATAAAAATATGGATATATCAAAGGTTCAAAATCTTTAATCATGTAGACACAAATTGAAAAAACAAATTCTCCTAAAGTCATAGGAAGAACCATTGGAGATTCCACCCAAATAATTCCCAACCACACAATATCCCATTGGCCTCCACCACCATCATAACCGTTGACTACAACCACATGTATGACACTACAAATGACAACATTATTTTTCCACCATCACTAAAGCTGACCTATGTAATTCACAAAAAAAAATATTATCACCACCCATTGAAATAAAAACTCTGACCACTAACTATGAGACCTCTAGATATCACTACATAATTGACCAGTTTTCAGATCTACAGGTGAAGTTTCAATGAAAAATCATCGATGAACATTGACTCTAAAAAAGAGACGATTGTGACTAGATCTAGAGTAGAAGTTCCAACAAACAACCATTGATGAAGACTCACTAGAGACCACTATCTACTCATCCCTGATTCAATGCCTCCTAATGTCACAAAAACTGTATTTGAAGAAAAAAAGGTCACATACACCACCTAAAAACAAATTTTATAGTAAAAATGGTTAACTACTTTAACATAAATATTTATATTGGGAATAAAATATACCCACTGAAACAAATTGTTTCAACTAAAAAAATTAAATGGTATCTAAATAAATTAAGAAACGAGACTATAAAATCTATACACAATGAAACAAACACATTTTAAAAAAAGATGGGTTTGTGTTATCTCATTTCTCTTAGAAATATTCCCTTTAATATATATGGTTTTATATTTTTTTTAAAAACTTATAAGAATATATAAAAATAATGGGAACAAACCTGATTAGAGTAATTTCCTATATACCCATTTTTTTAAATATTGACCCCCAAAACATAAAACATTGAATTATTTTATCACTGATTGCCTCTCAATATTCAAAATCCACCTTCTATTTATTTGGTAACTTTTGAGGCTCAAAAAATAAGGTTCCTATTATATAAAATTCCAATAATATTTCAATAAAAAATAATCTTCTTACTTCAAAAAATAGATATGTAATTATAAATATCCTTAAACCATGGCATAAACTTTAATAACATAAATTTACCCATTAGGTACTATTTCCCTAGGAGATAGATAAAATAGGAGTTTTCCCTATAGTAATGTGTAATCTAATCAAATAGACAACCACTAATATTTTATTAACCTTTATATCCTTTATCTTCACATCTTATTCTGGAAAAAATAAAATATATGTCAATAGCCTAGGTTTTTTCTCAAATTTACTTGTAAAAAATTTGATGGTATATTGGTCAATGATTAAAATCACTTATGAGCATAAAAAATATTTCCTAAACATTTCTAAAACAAATGAAACAACAAATATATCATTATCAGTGTATGTGTTATTATCATACGATAAATATAGATTCATAGATCTATAATATGTGACATGGAATCCACTTTATACTATTTAACTCAAAATAGGTGTTTGATAAAATATGATGCATCAACAATCATTTAGAAATGTAATTACAATAAATATAGTTATATAAAAGATGAGGATATTAAATTATGTATTATATCCCAAATGTAATTATTTCAACTATCCAAAAAGGAAAATTTTCAACTCTTTTTAAGGAAATCTAGACAAATGTAATACAATCTTACTGAAATCCATTTTATATCATACATAGAACATTAATTGGCTTAAGAAAATTCTTGGATACTTAACCACTATTGATTATGGAAGTGGTGAAGTAATTTCACCCTTCAGCATATTAACCCGTGTTCCATACCTAGACAATATATTTATTCTCCAAATACATTTCCCTCCAAAAAATGGAATTTCTCAAAGTTGAGAAATAGGTTTTCTATAATTAAATTTTAAGGAAAACAAAAAGAACATCCAAAAAATTAAAAATGGTGATCCATAAAATATTAAATAATATATAAAACATCTATAAATTCATCTAATGAATTGGTTAAAATTATCATCATACATATTTTAAGAGTTCCTAGGGAAATAAAAATTATAAAGGAAATTATCCAATAAGAAAGATTACCAAATGGAAAGGTAGTAGTGGTCATTAAATTATTATTAAGTGTGAAGAGGATATGTAAATATCATAATAAACATAAAAATTTGGTGTAAGGTATTTCATAATTTTATCTCACAAATTTCGTCATAGAATAGAAGAATAATGTGATTTTTATGGTCAGAAATTTGGTTTAGTATACTTTATAAAAACTGTCCTATAATATAGATTATTTGGTGATTAAATGAATAAAACACAAAAACACTATTATTTATCATAAATTGAAATATGGAAATAAGATATAAAATATTAAGGCTTCCAAATGAGTTTCATCCAATATTAATTAAATTTTCCTTCTCTTGGGTAATTGCCTTCAGACTATAATTTAGTGGTGGCTGAGGGTGTTCGGGTCATAAGTTTTTTTGATCGACATGAATTTTATTATTTTGGTCATGTTTCGTTATTGAAATGTAATTTTCAGTTACTTATTTAATTATCTTCTTCAAATTAATTCCTTTAAATACTGAAACTATTATTTTAAATCACTATCTAGGCTTGACTAACCCATTAGACATAATAAATTAAACATTTTTCTAATAACCATCATTGATTTATTTTATTTCTTAACTACCAAAAAAAGTGCTAGATTAAAATTACTTTGAAATTATTTAACCAATTAGGAATCATAATTCAACAAGATCCTATACATGCACAAATAATTATTTACTCATGTTAAATTTAATAGTTCCCATCCTATGGCTTTGTTTTGTTCATAAAAGACTCCAAGAAGATGATTTTATTACTATGTGGAGAAATCATTACCAATGATAAATAGAAGTTTCTCAATCTTCAATAAAAATAAATATCTTATATTCATGTGAAAATGTTTTATTTCAACATCAGGTGGGATTTCTTCTATTTGCAAATAGGGTTTTTTTAGCTCATCAAAATTTGACTTCTCTTCTAAAACTCCCCTAAATAAAAAAATATGAATTATTTTTGGTAGTAATAGATATTTTTTAACAATTTGTGAAAAAATGTTTCATTCAAAAGTAATAATATATTCAACAAATAAATAATGATGCGATTCATTAGAATAATTTCCAATACATTGAGATCATTCAATTTATTATTTTATTGAAGAAATATCAAGCGCTTCAAGAAAATAATTAAGAGATCCCCAAAATATAAAGATCTAATAATTTAAAGGGAAGAACCTAAAAAATAATTATTTCTAAATGTCCCATATGATGAATTTTCACCACAGTAATATTTTTTATATAAAATATTATCAAAATCACTTAAACCATGAATAATTTGAATAATATCAAATTCAGAATCAACAAATAGTGATTCATTACTTTGGAAATATGTATGCATAAAATGGGGGTTCACACCCATGATTTAATTTTAAGGTATAAACCATTTATTTTTGGACTAGAATTCTATATTTGGATTCCTTTTATTGTTTTTTGAGGTAGTATTTTTTTGGATTTACTTCATAGTGCGCATGGTTGGCACACGGTTTTTTTAAACTGTGTGCCATTGCCTAGGTAACAGTGCGGACAAATGGTGTTTTGGAAAGTTTCACATCATGGTGTTTGTAAATCATTTGGGATAATCATGTGACCTGACCTTCTTAGATAGAGACGAGCATGATTTTTACATGTTTTTTAAAATAGTGTGGGAAAAACCTACAACCTATCCAAGTCATTAAAAATTGGATTTTTTATATTTTATCTCTCCCTAATATTTAACAAAAAACATCCATTTCTTCCCTAAATCATGTTCCTCCAACCTAGGAACCTCTCCCTCCTCCAATAAAACCCAAGTACCCCCATTTTAGGGTATTTTGGTGAGTTTTCTCTATAATTCATCTAGTAAGTCCCTCCATTATTTATTCCTTCTTCTTTATAAGGGTTTTATTCCTTTCTATTTTGGGATTCCTTTATAAAAATGCTAGGGTGATGTTTTTAGGGTTTAATCGCGATTCCTTGCATTCAATATTGATTTTTTTGTTCGATATTTTCATTATAGGGATCTCTTGTGATGCGTTTGTTGGTATCCAAATGATTCTGGATGTTTCCTCATTGGAGGTAGGTGTTTTTATGATTATACAATATTTGATGAATGTTATATGATTTTATGTGTGTTTTAATGTGTTTCATGATATAGATTTGTGGTGATAATGTTATTTTTGATGGGTTATGATATTCATATGGCTTTAAAGTGGTTTTTAGAAGGAAATTGGGTGTATATTATGTGAGAATCCTTATTGTGAATTTTGAATGTGACATAAAACATATAAAACAAGTTTAATAAATTTTTAAAGTGGTGAAGAAGATGTGTAAGAATGGTTCTTCAATGCATTGGATTTAAAAGAGATTTTGGTTGTGATGGTAGTGATTTATCAATCTTGTTTATATTTTTTAGATTATATTTTTGGGAAAGTGATGTAGCACATAATATGTGAAATGGAAATTGGTTACAAAGGGAAACCTGGTTATCTAGGTGGGTGGACTAGGACTAGTAAACTAGTTTACTCGGAAGTGGTTCAACCTGGATTCATCTAGCAGGATGGAAAATAAAAAAATAACTAAATTATAATGATGTTTCTAGAGCACTAGGCCCATGGGATGTTCTCCCCCCAGTGGATCGTACACATGAACACTGTTGGTCATGGTTTCTATAAAACTTTTCTATGAGATATGATGTACCTGCTATACTATTTCTAGAAAATTACTATAGGGTTTTCCTATGACTTAGTGATCATTTTGGATAATGCTCTTACCATCAGCATACATTTCATTTTGTTAGTTATTTAAAAAAAGAAATAATGTTTTCCTTTAATTTTTTGTGTGTAGAAATGACTCTATATTTTCTGTTAAAAAAACTATATTAATTTATCTTATAATTATTATTGAATGGAATATCATTGTTTTGTAGAAACATAATGGCCTTTGGATCACACCCTTCTTACACCTTTGGGTGTTAGTAGAGTAGGTTATGTTTTACCTTGGTAAAGGGAAAAAGGTATCATGATGATGAGTTGGGTTTCTAGTATTATTATATTATAAGTGTTAGTAATGGAGGATTGATGATGATTCACCACTTATTGCAAGTAGGTTTTTGGGATAATGACATTTTTTCCTTTTCATTATAGAACATTGGTTCTTTAGTTAAGTTGTAACCATTGAATATGAAAATTGCAATGTCATGTTTGATTATAGTTTTTTTGTTACATATTTTTATATATTTTTGGTTATTTGTGTTTAATAAAATGGCTGAATACATTCTCATGATGTATAGTTGATTCCTAAGAACTTGTTTCCGTCTAGTGGGGATCAGTAATTCCCTTCAGTTCAAGCCACTGATCGAACAAGGTGTTGGGTTGAATGGAACCCTGACTTGGTTCGTGAAAAAATTTAATCAGAGAAGGTAATTATATTTTTGGGTCAAGAAATTTTGGTATGAGTATAGATATATTGGATCTAGGATTTTTGGGGCTTGAGATTCTAGTTACGAGTATTGTGCTTAGCTAGGACTACTTGGTATGGGAATCAAGCCACCATGGGATGTTTTGATTTTGATATGCATTACCCTTTAGCTGATACATACAAGATGAAAACTATATATAGAAACTAGGTGGTGGTTAAGTACTTGGTTTTTATTTTTATTGTGATGATTTTAATTTCTTTTGGATTTATGGAGTGTCATCATTTGTTTTTAATTATATAAATTTTTATAATGGTCAAATGATAGTTTTTCATGTGGTTATTTCTTATTATAAAAAAATGCATCCATGTATAATTCCTATGAAACCATAGGAAGAGGATAGAGAGAGTTATACATCACTCATTTATCACAGATTAGTTGCATTTGTGGTTCATGTTTTTCAATATTTTGGATAGGGAGATGTATCTAGTCTTTCTAAGGATTGAGATGATGAACCTAGACTTAGTAAGGACAAGGGTCATGAGTTTCCTAAGTAAAAGCCCCCATATTTTTAAGGTAGCAATGATCATCAGGAAACAAAATAGTGGATTGATATGATAGGGTGGAATTTTGAGTTCCCTGGTAGTCCTGAGGTACATAATGTTAAATTTAGTTCATTTTTATTAATAGAGGGTCCCAATTATAGGTGGTGGGACATAGTGGTGAATGGTGGAAACAATGTGAAGATGAGATGAAAAAACATCTAGGATTTCTTAAATGTCCATTAATTTCATGATGTTTTGGCCTATCCTAGATCCTGGGAATCTAGAGACATTGTTTAGGGGGACCATTTAGTGATGGAGTATACAAACCAATTTGTTGAGTTTGTTTTGTACACACTCGAACAAATTCCCAATGAGTAGATGAAGGCTCATGTGGGAGAGAGGATGTTTTAGCTAGATACCAATTCTTAGGTGTTTTTTTCAAGATAAAGACCTATACCGAAGTGTTTGAAAATTATTTTTTTGGTGTAGATTGGTTACAAGGAAATGTCATGTTCCACTGGGTCAATTTCGGCAATGGGAATGGAAGTTCATTAGAAAATAAGAGGATGTAAGATGGTCAAGGGATTAAAGGAAAATGTTTCCCACGACATATAAGGCCCCAGCCTTAAACCATACTTAATCATGAGTTATTAAAAGATTACACATTGAGTATCTTTTCAGGTTTAGAGTTTTAGAGAATTAGATCATGAAACTTGCATTACATTCCACATTTAAACAATGTGGTTACATAAAAGACAGTATTCATTCTTCCCATCAACGGAAACATATTTAAAATAAAACATGGGTTCTTTCTTGACACATCCTTGACACTATCATCACATCATGTACCTTTACCTTGACCTGTGAAAAACATTTCAAAAACTTGGGATGAGCATAAAAAGATCAGTAAGAGTTATAAAAATATGGAAAGGAAACATGAGTTCATATATACATTAGAATGAAATCACACTTTACCCATAAAACATAGGCATATCAAATCATGAATAAATCATAGAAAACATACGACATAAAGGTAACTTGAGGAATTCATAACATTCTTACGTAGGGAGTATCCCTCTTGGTTATGTTTTGAATACCCATCACAGTATATTCCCTAAATAACTTCGGAGAAACCTTAACATTTCACTCCTTTGCGTTACCCAATGCATTGGAGAGATATATCGGGCTCACCCGCCCTTAGTTTATCACGGAACAACCCGTTTTCATAACAATGCCCAAGAACCATAACATAAATGTATCACATAAAACATGCATAAAGGAAACATAACATTTCCACATTTCAATCACAATATAACATTTTAGTATATTGAAATAATGAATCCATTCAAAAACAAACCATTTCCAAAACCATTTAAAACGTTTAATAAAGTAATTTTTGAATCAAAGTGTCCCATACCACCTTGAAGCTTTTAAAATGTTAAACCATTAATATACATATAAATAAATCCTTAAAACCATTTTGAAAACATGGATATTAATAAGAACCAAATAATTAAAACATTTAAAATGATATTTTGGTTAAAGGGGTTTTACCAAAATTAGAGACACTTGAATACAATAATTGAGGAATAACATTTAGTAGGAACTTTATAATATCATGAGAATAAATGGATTCATGATATAATACTCCAAAGGACAATATATACACCATATAAGAGTGAATTGGTTCAAAACAACAATGAACCCTCAATAGAAATGTCAAATGTGATGAAATCCCTTATAAAGAAGGTATCCTTAAATTAAGGACAAATCAATCTCAAAAATATGTGTGACAAATATAAATACACCAAATATAAGTGGATGTTAAGTGTAAAACAATAAATGGTCATTCACACATATTCAATGGATGACATATTCAATGACTACATGTTGAACCCAAAGAAATCGAAATTGGGTTAAAAAGTTCCCTTGACAGCCTAACAGCATCACATCAAAATGAGTTGATGAGAGATAAAAAGTGTATATCATCACTTGGAAATAAAATATACATCAATAAGTATATATGAGAACATATCCCAACATAACAATATGTAAATTAAAAGACCCAACAAAAGAAGTCTTTTATAAAAGAGGAGGGGGAAAGGTTCCCTTACCGACTTGGGTATCTTTCAAAACATACACCCCATGAAAGAAGGACAATAGATCATTGATGTAAATACTCATAAACGAAATTATATTACAAAAAGAGTAGAATAATGGGAATTACATACACCACTCAATGGAATTTGTGGCAAATGTAGCATAAATCTCACGGGAATAAAAGTGAGATGAAAAATCCCTTACGAAAACTCGGCAGCCTAACGGCGCCACATAAAACATCCGAATATTGATTGATGAGATCAACTAGGGTATCTAATCACATTAAAATAAAATTTACAGCAATAGTAATATAAAATAACATCCCCCAACATTACAAAGAGGATCTTAATAGAAGTGACATAAAGGAGAGTACTTAAAAAGAAAGAGAGAGGTTAGATCTCTTACGAAAGTTCGGCAGCCTAACGGCGCCACTCAAAACGTCCAAAATGGATTGACGAGAGAGAATAGGGTCTCTCATCACATGAACATAAAAATTACAGTAAGTGTAATATAAAATATCATCCCAATAACAAGAAAGATGAGCTTTAAAAGGAATGACATAAAAGTGTGTACTTAAAAAGAAAGAGAGGAGTAGGATCCCTTACCTCGAGTCCGACTTGACTCGATCGTTCTTTAATCTCCTGAATAATAAACTTGAGTTAATTTATACTTCATTAAGAATCTTTTTCAAGTTCATTATTCCTTTTATATTACATATTACCATGTCATAAACATTATGTAATCATTTATGTTAATAATATTTGTTTTGCCGATATTTGGTTCTTAAGTCGAAAGTGGACTTCTTACAATTACATGTTGTTCATGTGGACAAATGTTTATTATATACAGAATTATATTCATGATGTAGATATAATATATGTCATATATATCCAGTACATGCATGCATTTATAACATTACATAATCATTTAGAGGTAACAAATGAAATGCACCGTTCATGGAGACGGTAAGCCGTACGTACGCATGAACGCTACTTTCATTTCTATTTCGTATTTTATAGAGTGGAAAAATAATGATATAAAGGTATATTATAATTCCAGTATAATATCATATATAATATCATTAAATCGATCCTTTATATGTCCCACGTATGGCATTAACGAATCACATCACTTTGAGGGGGCGGTAGTCCGCACTTCCTAAAATGAAGATATCGCGTATACCCATAATGGATGCCATAAAGGTAAGACACAAATGAAAAATACAGAAGCATAAGTAAAACATAAACATATTATATATCATATATAAAAATAGTGACATCATAATGGCCACCTTTGAAGGTGTTAAATGAGTATTGAACAATCAACGTTTTGGGAGGCAGAATTTTGCCATCCACGGAAACCGTGTGTTCATTAACCATTTGATGTAGTTGTGTGAGAGTGTAGCTCGAATAAATCTTATAAAAACATCCTAGTATATTGAAGATACTGGTTTTGTTACAAAAGAAGTAAATAAAAAGAGTTTAGGGGGTTGGAGAAGCAAAACAATACAAATGAACATGAGAGAATGAATTACCTTTAAAAGTTTAACTCCTTTTGATTTGTGCATAAAGGCTTCCTTTGAAAGGATTCTTCCCAAAGGGAATCCTCTAGGATTAGGATAGTGATGTGGTGAGAGTAAATGGTCAGGGGTTGGCCGAGCCAAAGGCTTGAGGAGTGTGTGAAATGAGGTAGAGGTGGGGGCCTTTTATAAGAGGAGAGGAGGGGCACTTTTGAAAAGTAAATAAATATTACTTTATTTGAAAATGTGTTTCGGTTTTAAAAGGTCACTCATTGATATAATTCGTGGATAAGGTGATAGGGGTTCTAAATCCACCCATCCAATAAGTTTTGGACATGTTTAGTTCATATATGTTACATTATCTTTCCATTTTATTTAAATCGTTAGATAATGATGTCATTGATGCATCATTCTGATGTCATAAATAATTTAATTTACTTAATGTCTAAAAATTATAAACAAATTACTATGATGTAGGAAATCTTTTTATATTTCCAATTAATATTTATAAAAAAAAATCTTACTTGTATAACCCCACTTAAAAATTGTTTTAGTAAAACATATCATGTTTGTGTCATTTTTACTTTTACATTAAATAAAAAGTTATTTATGTCTTTTCCCAACCAAAGTGGCTCCATGGGGTCCCCAAGTTGACCCATGGCTTTTCTTGTTCGTCCATTAAACATCCAATGAGGTTAGGACATGTTTCAAGTTCATTTCATATTATTAAAACATTATTTTTACCTTAAACTACACTAATTAACTCTAATCGCGATTAAAAACTTAATAAGTTACTATTCACCAAAAAATTATTTTTATCCCATTGAACCACATTATACTTCTTAATGACAACCATTTATGTCGTATTTTCAAAATTCAAAACACAAAGATGGAAAAATTTCATTTAAATGGAAAAATCAGTTTTTATAAGTACCACATAGTGGTTTCTGTATTCATCAAAAATTGAAGTTTTTCAGAAAATTACCAAAAATTCACCCTAAACTATATTTGATATTCTGAATTCAAAAATGAATTCCATTTTAAAAAATTCAAAACATATAAGTCTCATTAATTAATTTAATAATTAATTCCCGCTGTCAGAGCAAATAGCGTGGTTTTATAAAACAATAAGTATCAAAAGATTGACACTAGTTTAAGTCTGATTTCAAAGTGAAATTAATTCCAACGACCACTATTGGATTTAATGGTAAAAATATATTATAATTTTTTCTTTAAAACCAATTCAAAAGATAATCTAACCATATAAATAAATTAGATTAAAAATAGGTTTTGAATTAAAATACAACATTTTACAGTATTCATTAAAAAAATGAACTTTATCAAAAAGATACCAAAAAATTTACACAAAGTAAATTTTGATGTCCCAATTCTTAATAAGAGTTTTATTTGGTCCAAAAGTATGTTTAAGAGTGAACAAAACTATATTTAATGATGGATCAACATCAATAGGTGATAAGTGAACCTTTAGTGAAAACTATGGAATATACGCCTAAAATTGAATTCTTCCCGTATTTTAAGCCTCTATCCTTTATTGGATAAATGTAAAAACATTTAAAAAAACATATAATAATATTTTAGTTATTTCTATCCATTACCGCCAATACAACGGCTACATGTTAACTACCATTTAAAATAATATTATTTTATTATTAGAGTGCAACGTAAGATTCCCAAGAAACTCATTGTTGCGTGTTGGGTACGCCATCGAGCATTGCACCCCCTTTAAAGTCATAATAATATTTTATTCACAAATATCGATAATTATGAAAATGTCATATTATTTATTTACCTGGGGTGTTACATCCTTCCCCCCTTTTGGGAATTGCGTCCTCGCAATTCTAAAATTGCTCTTGGAAACATCCTTGAAAGTCCCACATTGGATCAAGAGTCGGTAAAACAATCACTTTAAAATAAAGAATGATAAACACAGAGGTCACCCGAGTTAACCCATACTAGGATTCCAAGTAGGAAAACATGGACATGGAGGAGAAAACATAGGATCATGTTCTGATGGAGAGTGATAGAAAACATGTTTAGGAGAAAGTTAACAATAAGAAAATCACAAACTTGTGATGGGTTAAATGGTGTTGGGTTCCCCGGTAGGAAAAATTAATAGACAACATTTTTTCTTTAAGTTAATTTTTATTGGGAAATTTATTTTTGAGATTAAATAAAACATAAGGAAACATATATACTGATCATGTTGACCTCCAAATTTTACTAGATTCCTTAATCAAACTCATATTTTTTCCAAAAGATAATTATTTAGGGAGACTTGTTCTCATTAAGAGTACTATAATCAACTTCTAGAGAATCACCTAATACACAAAAGAGAACTATATACATCCCATGTATTTAGGATTTAACCAAAACCAAAACCAAAAAGGTTAGTACAAGGTCAGATAATCCAGAAAAGGATAACCCATTAAAAAGAAAATCCATGCTTAATCTCCAAAATTTGTCCAACAAAACCCAAAGTTCAACGGGGACCATCCGATAAACAATTTGTCCATAAAATTATTCAAAGTAAACCAATATAAGATTGAAACCCAAATATTTGAAGGATTTAGTCGCATAGTCTTCCAATATAAATCGTAACATTTATCTCCAAACAATATCTGTTGCTCCTAAAGTCTCGTATTGAAAAGTAATTATCCTAATCACATATCCTCCATGATAGGTTAATCATTTTCATAAATAACCCAAAATAATCTTAATCTTAATTCATAAAATCATATAACTAAAAAGAATTGGTCAAACTAACCAGGGACCTCACGTAGTCCAGTGGTAGGCGATAAATACCAGTCGCACTTTGGTTGTGGGTTCGATTCCCGCAGCTTTGTCCGACGCGACAGGATGTCACACGGTCTGCATGTTGTCCTTTTTCCAAAACTATATAATTCTTAAATAATTCCCCAAAAAGAGATAAAATCATCAAAAATGATCATAACATATTTTAACCTCAAGTTTATCTCATGCTTTTCATTTTCCAGCATATCATATAATAACCCATAATTACCTCAAAAGTAAGGATCATATAAACTCTAATGGTTACCTTTATTATTATTACCTGAACTTCCACATGGATTGGTCATCTCGTACATGATGCATTAAAGATCATACCAAGGTTCAAGTTGTTGATCATGACTCCTTGATATTTGGTTTAGAACAACCATGAGTTTCCTCGTTGAATCCTCTATTTTATCTAGTATCTTAATCAGAGAACCACCACAGTTTCCTTCAAACCTGTTGTCTCTTTGGTGCCTGCTAGATCCATCCATTCACTAAAAATAGAAATTTCATTGTAAGTATATCAACAAAACCATCACGTACTAATGAGGAAGGTAAACACTAATATACACTTACTCATTAACTTTATCTAAAACTAGGACTCTTTCTGAAATCCTAACCATTATGGTAATGTCACTTGTGCTTAGAGAATACCCTAACCTCTAAAGTTATCTAAACTGACCTTTGATACCAACTATAAGGACCCAGCCTTAAACCTTACTTAATATTGAGTTATTACAAGATTACACCTTGAGGATCTTTTCAGGTTTAGAGTTTTAGAGAATTAGATCATGAAACTTGCATTACATTCCACATTTAAACAAAGTGGTTACATAAAAGACAGTATTCATTCTTCCCATCAATGGAAACATATTTAAAATAAAACATGGGTTCTTTCTTGACACATCCTTGACACTATCATCACATCATGTACCTTTCCCTTGACCTGTGAAAAACATTTTAAAAACTTGGGATGAGCATAAAAAGCTCAGTAAGAGTTATAAAAATATGGAAAGGAAACATGAGTTCATATATACATTATAATGAAATCACACTTTACCCATAAAACATAGGCATATCAAATCATGAATAAATCATAGAAAACATAAGACATAAATGTAACTTGGGGCATTCATAACATTCTTACGTAGGGAGTAACCCTCTTGGTTACGTTTGGAATACCCATCACAGTATATTACCTAAATCACTTCGAAGAAACCTTAACGTTTCACTCCTTCGCGTTACCCAATGCATTGGAGAGCTATATCGGGCTCACCCGCCCTTAGTTTATCACGAAACCACCCGTTTTCATAACAATGCACAAGAACCATAACATAAATGTATCACATAAAACATGCATAAAGTAAACATAACATTTCCACATTTCAATCACAATATAACATTTTAGTATATTGAAATAACGAATCCATTAAAAAACAAACCATTTCCAAAACGATTTAAAACGTTTAATAAAGATATTTTTGAATCAAAGTGTCCCATAACACCTTGAAGCTTTTAAAATGTTAAACCATTAATATCCACATAAATAAATCCTTAAAAACCATTTTGAAAACATGGATATTAATAAGAACCAAAAAATTAAAACATTTAAAATGATATTTTGGTTAAAGGGGTTTTACCAAAATTAGAGACACTTGAATACAATAATTGAGGAATAAAATTTAGTCAGAACTTTATAATATCATGAGAATAAATGGATTCATGATATAATACTCCAAAGGATACTATATACACCATATAAGAGTGAATTGGTGCATAACAACAATGAACCCTCAATAGAAATGTCAAATGTGATGAAATCCCTTATAAAGAAGGTATCCTTAAATTAAGGACAAATCAATCTAAAAAATATGTGTGACAAATATATATACACCCAATATAAGTGGATATTAAGTGTAAAACAATAAAAGGTCATTCACACATATTCAATGGATGACATATTCAATGACTACATGTTGAACCCAAAGAAATCGAAATTGGGTTCAAAAGTTCCCTTGACAGCCTAACGACATCACATCAAAATGAGTTGATGAGAGATAAAAAGTGTATCTCATCAATTGGAAATAAAATATACATCAATAAGGATATATGAGAACATATCCCAACATAACAATATGTAAATTAAAAGACCCAACAAAAGAAGTCTTTTATAAAAGAGGAGGGTGAAAGGTTCCCTTACCGACTTGGGTATCTTTCAAAACATACACCCCATCAAAGAAGGACAATAGATCATTGATGTAAATACTCATAAACGAAATTATATTACACAAAGAGTAGAATAATGGGCAGTACATACACCACTCAATGGAATTTGTGGCAAATGTAGCATAAATCTCAAGGGAATAAAAGTGAGATGAAAAATCCCTTATGGAAACTCGGCAGCCTAACGGCGCCACATAAAACTTCCGAATATGGATTGATGAGATCAAATAGGGTATCTCATCACATTACAATAATATGTACAGAAATAGGAATATAAAAGAACATCCCCCAACATTACAAAGAGGAGCATAAAAGAAGTGACATAAAGGAGAGTACTTAAAAAGAAAGAGAGAGGTTAGATCTCTTACGAAACTTCGGCAGCCTAACAGCGCCACTCAAAACTTCCAAAATGGATTGATGAGAGAGAATAGGGTCTCTCATCACATGAACATAAAAATTACAGTAAGTGTAATATAAAAGATCATACCAATAAAAAGAAAGATGAGATTTAAAAGGAATGACATAAAAGTGTGTACTTAAAAAGAAAGAGAGGAGTAGGATCCCTTACCTCGGGTCCGACTTGACTCGATCATTCTTTAATATCCTGAATAATAAACTTGAGTTAATTTATACTTCATTAAGAACCTTTTTCAAGCTCATTATTCCTTTTATATCACTTATTACCATGTCATAAACATTATGTAATCATTTAAGTTAATAATATTTGTTTTGCCGATATTTGGTTCTTAAGTCGAAAGTGGACTTCTTACAATTACATGTTGTTCATGTGGCCAAATATTTATTATATCAAGAATTTTATTCATGATATAGATATAATATATGTCATATATATCCAGTACATGCATGCATTTATAACATTACATAATAATTTAGAGGTAAGAAATGAAATGCACCGTTCATGGAGACGGTAAGCCGTACGTACGCATGAACGCTACTTTCATTTCTATTTCGTATTTTATAGAATGGAATAATAATGATATAAAGGTATATTATAAATACAGTATAATATCATATATAATATCATTAAATCAAACCTTTATAATTCCCACGTATGGCATTAACGAATCACATCACTTTGAGGGGGCGGTAGTCCGCACTTCCTAAAATGAAGATATCGCGTATACCCATAATGGATGCCATAAAGGTAAGACACAAATGAAAAATACAGAAGAATAAGTACAACATAAAAATATTATATATCATATATAAAAATATTGACATCATAATTGCCAACTTTGAAGATGTTAAATGAGTATTGAACAATCATCGTTTCGGGAGGCAGAATTTCGCCATCCACGGAAACCGTATGTTCTTTAACCATTTGATGTAGTTGTGTGAGAGTGTAGCTCGAATAAATCTTATAACAACATCCTAGTATATTGAAGATTCTGGTGTTGTTACAAAAGAAGTAAATAAAAAGAGTTTAGTGGGTTAGAGAAGAAAAACAAAACAAATGAACATGAGAGAATGAATTACCTTTAAAAGTGTAACTCCTTTTGATTTGAGCCTAAAGGCTTCCTTTGAAAGGATTATGCCCAAAGAGAATCCTCTAGGATGAGTAGAGGGATGTGGAGAGAGTAAATGGGCAGGGTTTGGCCTGGACAAAGGCTTGAGGAGTGTGTGAAATGAGGTAGATGTGGAGGCCTTTTATAAGAGGAGAGGAGGGGCACTTTTGGAAAGTAAAGAAATATTACTTTATTTGAATATGTGATTCGGTTTTAAAAGGTCCCACATTGATATAATTCGTGGATAAGGTGATACGGGTTCGAAATCCACCCATCCAATAAGTTTTGGACATGTGTAGTTCATAGATTTTACATTATCTTTCCATTTTATTTAAATCGTCAGATAATGATGTCATTGCTGCATTATTATGATGTCATAAATAATTTAATTTATTTAATGTCTAAATGTTATAAAAAAAATTACTATGATGTATTAAACCTTTATATCTTTCCAATGACTATTTATAACAAAAAATATGACTTTTATAACCCCACGTAAAAATTGTTTTAGTAAAACATATCATGTTTGTGTCATTTTTAATTTTACATTAAATAAAAAGTTATTTATGTCATTTCCCAACCAAAGTGGCTTCATGGGGTCCCCAAGTTGACCCATGGCTTGTCTTGGTCGGCCATTACACATCCAATGAGGTTAGGACATGTGTCAAGTTCATTTCATATTATTAAAACATTATTTTTACCTTGAACTACACTAATTACCTGTAATCGCGATTAAAAACTTAATAAGTTACTATTCACCAAAAAATTATTTTTATCCCATTGAACCACATTTTACTTCTTAATGACAACCATTTATGTCGGATTTTCGAAATTCAAAACACAAAGATGGAAAAATTTTATTTAAACAGAAAAATCAGTTTTTATAAGTACCACTTAGTGGTTTCACTATTCATCAAAAATTGAATTTTTTCAGAAAATTACCAAATATTAACCCTAAGCTATATTTGATATTCCGAATTCCAAAATGAAGTAAATTTTACAAAATTCAAAACATATAATTTACATTAATTAATTTAATAATTAATTCCCGCTGTCAGAGCAAATAGCGTGTTTTTATAAAACAATAAGTATCAAAAGATTGACACTAGTTTAAGTCTGATTTCAAAGTGAAATTAATTCCAATGACCACTATTGGATTTAATGGTAAAAATATATTATAATTTCACTTTAATACTAATTCAAAAGATAATCTAACCATATTAATAAATTAGATTAAAAAGAGGTTTTGAATTAAAATACAACATTTTACACTATTCATTAAAAAATGAACTTTATCAGAAAGATACCAAAAATTTACACAAAGTAAATTTTGATGTACCAATTCTTAATAAGAGTTTTATTTGGTCCAAAAGAATGTTTAAGAGTGAACAAAACTATATTTAATGATGGTTCAACAACAAAAGGTGATAAGTGAACCTTTAGTGAAAACTAGGGCATATACGCCTAAAATTGGATTCTTCCCATATTTTAAGCCTCTATCCTTTATTGGATAAATATAAAAACATTTAAAAACATATATAATCATATTTTAGTTATTTCTATCCATTCCTGCCAATACAACGGATACATGTTAACTACCATTTAAAATAATATTATTTTATTATTAGAGTGCAACGTAAGATTCCCAAGAAACTCGTTGTTGTGTGTTGGGTACGCCATCGAGCATTGCATCCCCTTTAAAGTCATATTAATATTTTATTCACAAATATGGATAAATATGAAAATGTCATATTCTTTATTTACCTGGGGTGTTACATGACATCCTCCCTATTAGCCTTCATCTATAGTTTCTGATGTATCGTATATTATGGGAAACTAGTGCAGGAAGATAAGGAACAATAAACTATGTTCCCATATCCTTCCATTACCTTCCATCAATGGATATATTTGGGAAACATGTAGTATTTTTTCTGTGTGACTTACCCGTATTCAAGGGGTGAAGGATCTATAGATTTCAAAGAGATTTTAACTTAGTGAGAGCCATCAAGGACTATTGGATCCGAATTTATTGGTTTCGATGGTAGAATTGGATCCTCTTATCATATGATTCAGTTTATGGAAAATCTTTAGGAAATTTGTCGCACTCAGAATAACTTAGAGACAAGTCATATCCATGATGTAGACTAGGAACCATCCTAACTGAATGTAGGGACTTTGATATTTGGAGGTACCATTTTGATTGCAACAACTATAACTACTGTTCTTTTTGACACTGGTGACTTTATTTCAGTTTTCTTTAACCGTCTAGTGAATCTATTGAATTTTTAAACCGATATCTAGTTATATTCATTGGAGTAAGTAAATCTATTTAGTAAGATGTGAGAGTAGGGTTTATGTTGACCATCTTAATCCCTCACAATTCATGGGTTAAAATGGAATGGGATTTCCATGTATTAGAAATGGACCTATTCAATTAAATCGTTATTATGGATTGAATAGTTCACTTCCTAAAACACCTTGATTGTTATAGGTTGAAAGTGAGCTTTGTGGAACATGATGGAAGTACCTAGGGTTTTCATGGTGAATGGGATACTCAATCAGGCCATGCTAAACCTCCACTACCTGAATTTGGAAAACCCATTTTCAATTATCATCGCTTGTGTTAGAAGACGATGATGGAAATACTAGGGGTCTACAACCCTTTATGGTGGATTAGTTCACATAGGTATTTCTATATTAATTTTCATGTTTGCATCCATAGCGTGATGTGGAGTTTTATATAAATTTGGAACTGGGGAAAAACATATACCTCTTCCCTCGTATGGTATGGACCTCTCCAAGTTGAGATAATTAAATGTACCAATGGTTGTTTTTTTAATCCAATGTATTCATTGTCTTGAGTGTCTCTCCATGGGTCGCATCTGTACTATTTTCAAAAAAGGACGATGGATCTCTCCAAATATTCATTAATTATCAAATATTAAATAAGGAAACCATCAAGATAAAGTATATGTTTCCTCAAATTGATGTCTTGTTTGACCAATTAAAAGGTAAAATGTTGTTATCTAATATTTAATTGGGGTCTTGTTATTAACAAGTCATAATTAGAGATTTGGATGTTCTATTGATGACATTATGAAGTAGTTACAGCCATTTTGGTTATCTAGTTCTAAAATTCAGGTTGATTAATTATCTAGCAATATTCAAGGATATTATTACCAGGGTGTTTATTTAGTACCATGTTTCATTTTTAGGTTATTTTTTGATGACATCATGGTCTATTCTAGGACCAAATAAGATCATGAGAGCCATTTTAGAATTTTTTGGGAATGCATCTGGATCATCCCTTCAATGAAACGTTCTCTAAATGAACATTATGAATTAAGGAAGTAGTGTTTCTAGGGCACATGATCATAGAGAGATGAATTTTAGTTGACCTTGAGAACGTTAGTGCAGTGATTTCTTGGGAGAATCCAAAGAACATGAAGAAAATCAGAATCATTTTGGGCTTGTGATGGTATTACTAGCATCTTGTTCGAGAGTACTCTCAGCTGGCTTCATCCATGAAGGATATCACCTATAAAGGGGTGACCTTTGAATGGAGTCCATAATTCTAATCAGCCTTAGTGGATCTAAAGTGGAATTTTCCACCACCCATTTTTTGATCATAATGAATTTTTTAATGGGGCATGTGTTATATTATAGTGTCTGCTGTAAGAGACAAGTGTGTCTGGTGATGTAGAATGATCACATGGTTCCAAATGATTATCTTTAACTCCAACCACAGCTACAGAACTACCTAACCCCTTACATGAATTTTACAGCGGTGATTAATTCCTCAAAGGGATTATGCAATTGTCATTTCAGATAGAAATTTTATGTTTATTCTAATCAGAAGATCCTGACATACATTTTATCTAAAAAATTTCTGATTCTTTTTCTACTTCCTTGGATTTTTTACCATTAGGGGTTCGATTTTGACATTTTTGTATACCATTAAAAGGGAAATGTGGTGGAAGATGATTTGTGAAAAAGAGTATAAGTGAAGGCATTGAGAAAGTCCAATGACGAGTGGGATTTTATGATTCTCTTTGTTAAGATTCACTTGGAGTCCAAGGAGAATAGTGGAGGCACATTCATGGCTAGTGTTTAGCTAGCTCCTACTCTTATAGTGTTCATTCAGTAGGATAGGCCAACCTGTGTGTTATTATTTTACTCTATATATATTCTTCAAGGTGGTGAGATGAATAGTGGTTGGTCATTGTCTCTCGAGGTAATCTTACACTTTAAGGGCCACTTTTTTGTGAAATTATCATTGAGAAAGGTAATGATACAAGATATACACCATTATTTGTGGTCCATAAATACTAGTGTTACTAATATGTATTATGATGTTTGTCACCAGTGTTGGTGGGCATGTATGATGTAGGATATAGCTATATTTGTATCGTGGTGTTATAGATGTCCTCTAGTGAAAACATTGAACTGGTGGCCCTTTGGTTTTCTTTGAATTCTACACATTCATACCTAGATGTGTCATGAGATCTCCATGGAGTTATGTTTTTGTTACCAACATACACATAGGTGAAATAATTCTATTTGGGTTATGATTGGACACTTGAAAAAATCACCCCAGTTTATTTTGCTCAGAGATTTAACCAATGTGGATGAGTTGGGTCAGTTGTATGTCTCGGAAATAGTGAGGCTTCATGATCTTCCGTCCAAAATAATTTCGGATATGGACCCCCATTTTACCTCATGGTTTTGGAAATTTCTTCAGAAGGAAATGGCTTCACATGTACAGTTAATTATATAATAACATCCTCAAACGAATGGTCAGATAGGGTGGAAAAATTAAATTTTGAGAGACATGCTCTTGGAATGCATTTTGGATTTCATTAGTTTATGTGATAGGAATTTTGGATTGGTTGAGTTATCGTATAACAATAGTAAAAAATACATGACCAGAATAACTCCTTTCGAGGCACTGTATGGTTGGCCATGTTGGTATCATTAATGTTTGGAAGAGGTAGGAGAGACATCATTATTGGGACCACGTTTAGTGTAAGGGAAATCATAGAAATTAAATTTTATTATATAGTGAATGATAATATCAATGAGTCATAAAATAAATTTTAAGAACCTATGAAACTAAGATATATAGTTTCCTATGGGTAACCAGGTGTTCCTAAAATGAAACCTCATTTAGGTCACTACTATTTGGGTAAGAAATTGAAGCTAACATCGAGGTATGTATGACTTTTAATGAACACCTAGTAGGTTGGAACGATGGAATACATGTTAGATTTTACATCTTAGTTGACATCAATTAATGAAATCTTTCATGTCTCATAATTGAAGAAGTATAACCAAGATCAGTATCATGTGTTTAATTTTATAGAGTTGTAAATAGAGCCTAATTTGTGTTTATTTGAGTGGTCGGTGCACATTATAGTCTATAAGAAAAAACTTCTTCATGGAAAGTCTATTACATTGGTCAATATTATTTGGAATCATGGAAATTATGAGCATGAGTTTCGGGAGTAGAAATCTTTGTTTAAAAAATTTAATCGGATTTTATTTTCTCACCAAGCTGTAGGTTGACATTCTTGGGGTGGAAATTTTCATAGTGGGGAGAATTGTGACACCAGTGATTTAATTTTAAGGTATTTTCTATTATTTTTTTCTATAATTTTCTTTTTATACTTTTTTAGTGTTTTTATTAAAAAATGATGTTTTTAGGATTTACATCATGGTGCACAATTTTTGTGAATGGGTTTCCAAACCATATTGTCATTCCCTAGTAACCATGTGGCCAAGATGTGTTTTTGGACTAAGTATTATCACATGGTTAGCACATGGTTTGTAAACCAAGCAGGGTATCCATGTTATACTTCATTCTTGGATACTTAAGGGTGAACATTTTTGCGTCATTTGGAAAACCGTGTGAGAAAACAATGCAGCCTATCTAGGTAATTAAATATTGGATTATTATGTTTTATCTGCCCATAATTTTAAAACCTAAACCATAATTTATTCCCCCACATAGGGTCATCCTCCCTTGTTACCCCTCCCTCCCCCCTTCATACCTTTTTACCTCCATTTAATGCAATTTTGGGGTAGTTCCTCCATTATTTTTAATATAAGCCCATCATTTATTGATTTCTTCATCGTTCCTAGTATTTTATTCCTCTTTATTTGGGGTTTTATTTTCTCATTGGTTAAGGTAATATTTTTATTGTTAAAACAGGTTTTTTAGGGTTCAAACATGATGCTTTTCATTTTATCTTTCCTTTATAGGGATCACATGAGGTCCAGTTGTTGGTTGTTTTTCAGATATAAGAAATTTCACCATTGGAGGTAGGTAGATTCATTATTAAACATTATTTTATAAATTTTATATGATTTATTCATTGATTTAATGTGTTCTATGATTTATTTTTTAGGGTATAAAAGGATATTTGAATGTGTTTGATATTTGAATGGCCTGAAAGTGAGGTTTCTAAAAGAAATTTGGTGTATTTCATATGTGGTCTGTTGTTGTGAGATTTTAATGCGCTTCATAAATTATGAAACATGTTTAATAAATTATATGATTGTAATTGAACGTGTTTTATAATGTTTTTAGTGTTCTTTGGATTTAAAATTTGTTTTGGTTGTCATGATAGTGATTTATCAAGAATGTTTATGTTGTTTGGATTATGATTATGACAATGTCATGTTGCACATGATATGTGGAATGGAAATTGACCATTAATGGAAGTGAAGGAATATATATGGGAAAACTATGCTAGGTACTCTAGTTAGTCATTAGTGGATCATCTCAGATTCATCTAGTTGGACTAATGATACAACACCAACTAAATTATATTGATGGTTGGAGACCACAAAGACTATGAGATATTCCTTCCTAGTGTATTATGTATGGGAAATCTATTGGTTGTGGTTGATATATCTCTTTTCATAGTGATAAAGTGTACTTGGTGTCACATTTAATTATAATGTCTATAGGGTTTTCCCATGAATTAGTACTCTTTTGAAAAATTTCTCTTACCATCTGTATACATTTCATTTTTTTCTTTTCAACAGCAAGTATGTTTTCTTTTTAAATGTTTTCCATATAAATGTTTCTAGATTTTACATTATAAAAAGTCATGTTAATTTAACTGATAAATATTAAAGAATATAATCACTTTATATGGTGGAATCCTTCTAAGATTTGGATTACACTCTAATTACACATTTTAGTCTAGATAGACTTGGTTATTTTTGAATCATGTAAAGGAAAAATGTATTGTGATTGTGGTAAGGTTGACTAGTAGTCTCCTCCTGTAGATTTTGGTTATTGTGGCTTGAGGATGATTCTGCTCTTTTAGTAGAAACGTTTTTTGGAATGTATTGTTATTCTATTTTCATTGTAGCATATTTGGACATTTGTTAACATACAAAAAATTGAATATGAAAATTTTCAATTTATATTTTTTATGGTTATTCAGTTAAATATTGTTTATTTTTTTTGGGTATTTGTCCCTTCAAAAATTGGTCAAATGATTCCCATGTTATATTTTTGATACTTATGTACCTGTTTATGGCTTGTCAGGATTAGGAACAACCTTCGGGTCCTTCCATGAGATGGTATGGGTGCCAGGATGGATGGAAACCCGAATTGGTTCATGACTCCCACTTGATGAATTTTTGGCACATTTATCCTCATTATATAAAACATTATCATAATCATTAAATCCATGCTTAGTTTTTAGAATAATAAAAATTTTAGAAGCATAAAATGTGGTTCATTACTTGGGAAATATTTATGTAATTTAGTGTAGAACTAATAAATCATATATACTTCAGGATTTGAGTTATCATTCATGGGATATTTTGTAGATTCATAAATGTTAATGTAATTTTTTTTTCTTAAATTAATGTGGTAGTGTACCCTTGAGAGAATTTTTCATTTGTTTTAACAGTTTCAAGAAAATTCCTTACTATAATTAATGTTTCATGTGTGATGAACTTATCATATTTGTAACGCCCCGACCCTAATTACCCAGAGTTGGTGCATTATTACATAACATTGGCATGTTCCCAAAAGATCGAGTATCGAATGACCGATTAGTCTAGTAGCCTTGGAAACACTAGATACTTTCATAAATGTTACATTACATCATAAAGTGAAAAACTATAATAACATAGCCTCTATAGTTCACACTCATATCCCTTTCAGACTATCCCTGCAGGCCAGTCATAAAATATTTCTTCACATCATGGGATAATAAAACATAGCAAGGGGTGAACTCAGATGCTCATTAAGTATAACAATATAGCGGAAACATTCATATATAAACATATACATTTAAGGCAATGTATAACTAAAAAAGCCTTTTAAACTTGAACATCAGTATAACATGGTAAAAATAAAATGAAGTAATTCCATTTACATATTCACTTGGATATTATACTAGTCGAATAATCACATGAAATATTGATAAACACTTTCATAATGATGTAATGCATAATTCCAGACTATCATAACCGCATAGTCAAGGCCTTGGGCCATGACTACAAATAAGATTTTTTCAAGGCCTTGTGACAAGACACTAGTATGTCTCATGAGACCTACCGATGCATCTAGGATCTATATCGTGCTCCACAAATCACTTATTAAGTCCAATGCATTCCTCTTATGAAAATGTTTAAACATATCATAAACAATTTCCAAAAACCATAACATAATCGTATCACATAAAACATGCATAAAGGAAACATTAAATTTCCACATTTCAATCACAAGATATCAATTCAACACATTAATATATTCAAAACATTATCAAAAAAATTTAAATACCAAAATAAAAAAAAATTAAAACTCGGTATTTATTTTTCATTTAAAAAAATTATGCCATGTAGAGGAAACTGAAACTCAAATAATGGTCACGGCGGCGGAGAAATCGTTGTTGCCGCATACTTAAGACAAAACATTCCTTTTTTCATTTAGTAAAAACACTTCATATAAAAATATTCCTTTTTAACAGAGGTAAAATTCAAAGGGGTTTATACACCCTATAAAGGAAAGTTGTATATAAAACAAAATATTCCTCAATGAAAGGAGATTGAGACGAAGTCCCATACCTTGTGTTTGACTTGACTCGATCATTCTTTAATCTCCTGAATAATAAACTAGAGTTAATTTATTCTTTCTCAAGAACCTTTTTCAAGTTCAATATTCCTTTTATATAACTTATTACCATGTTATGAACATTATGTAATTATTTAAGTTAATAACGTCCGTTTTGTCGATCTTTGGTACTTGAGTCAAAAATAACGTACCTATAAATACAAGTTGTTCATGTGGTAAAATATACATTATATATAGAATTATATTAATGATTTAGATATAATATATATCATATATATCCACTATATAAATTCATTTATAATATTACAAAACATTTATAGGTAAGAAAACAAATGCACCGTTCATGGAGACGGTAAGCCGTACGTAGGCATGAACTCTACTTTCATTTCTACTTCATATTTAATGGAATGAAATCATAATGATATAAAGGTACACTATAATTACAATATAATATCATATATAATATCATATATAATATCATTTACTCCATCCTTTATAGGTCCCACAAATGGAATTAACGATTCTAATCACTTTGAGTGGGTAGTAGTCCGCACTTCCTAAAATTAAATTATCGCGTTTACCCATAATGGAAATCATAAAGGTATGACATAATTGAAAAATAGAGAAGAATAAGGAAACAATAAACATAATATATATCATATATAAATATAGTGACATCTTAATGGCCACCATGAGAGGTGTTAAATTAATATTGAACAATCATCATTTGATGAGGCAGTAATTCATCACCAACAGAAACAATATGTTCTTTAACCATTAAATGGAGGTGTGTGTAAGTTTAGTTCGAATTTTTCTCTTAAAAACATCCATATATATTGAGGATATTGGTGTTTTTAGAAAAGAAAAGAATAAAAAGAGTTTATGGGGTTGGATAAGCAAAATAAAAAAAAAGAACATAAGAGAAGCCATTACCTTAAAATCGGGTAACTCTTTTTGATTTGAGCCAAAGGCTTCCTTGGGAAGACTTATGCCTAATGTGAGGCTTCTAGTAGTAATAGATGGATGTTTATATAGTATTTGGGCAGATTTTGGTCAAGATAAATGGAATTGAAGGTGTCAATAAGGTGGTAGAGGTGGGAGCCTTTTATAAGAGGAGAGGAGGGGCTCTTTTTGAAAGATTGAAATGTTACTTTATTATGAAAGGATTCTCAGATTTTAAAGGTCCCACAATGATATATTTCAAGGATATGGTTATAAGGGTTAGAAATCCACCCATCCAATAGTATTTAGACAAGTGTAATCTTATATTTTACATTATCTTTTCATTTTATTTAAATCCTTCATTAATGAGGTAATTACTGCATCATCATGGTGTCATAAATTAATTAATTTATTTAATGTCTTAAAATTATAAAAAATTAACATGATATAGGAAATATTTTTATCATTCCAATTACTATTTATAGTCTATATGATCATTTACTCAGACAAAATTAAAATTGTTTTACTTGGGTGATACATACTTTTGTTGTATTTTCCTTTCCTTAAAAATAAATAGATAAAATGTCACTATCACACAAAAGTGATTCCATGGGGTCCTAAAGTTTGGCACAAGGCATACCATGTTCAGACATAAAACAAATAGTAGCATTATGACACTTTTTGGGGTCATTGTATATTATTATGACAATCTTTTATTACCCTTAGCTACCCGATTACTAATTAATCATGATAATTAAAGATAATTTTCATTATTACTATTCATAATGTCCAAAAACAAAAGAGTCTTAATTAAATAATTTGGACCATCGGGTTCCAAATATGGAATTTATGTTACCAAATTATAAACATAGAAATTGTATTAATTAATTTTAAAATTATTCCCGCTGTCATAACAAAGAGTGTGTTTTTAAGAAACAATATCTATCAAAAGATTAACAATTGTTTATGTCCAATTTCAAAGTAAAATTAATTCTAATGACCACGATTTGATAAAATATTAAAATTATATTCTAATTATACATAAAAACCAATGAATAGTAACATTTATCAGTATAAATTATTTTGATTAAAAAAGTTGTTTTTAAGTATTTTTCACTATTCATCGAAAATTGGAAGTTCTCAGAAAAATACCAAAAATTCAACATAGGATAATTTCGATATTACGAATCCAAAAAATGAAGTCCATTTTGAAATATAAAATTTTTATAATTTCAAAAGGTGGGTATTACTATTCATAATGGCTACTTTGATTGGTCGTAGTGTGTTTGAATCTTGAACTTGCGTACAATGCAAGCCATTGCATTATTGAAAGAGAAGTGTACTGTGGAATCTTGCGGTGTTACATTCTCCCCTCATTCAATAAATTTCATCCTCACAACATGAAATTGTTCTTCTAAAATAAAAGATAGAGAATATAAAATACCTTTGTGGAAAACCCACATCGGAAATAAGGTTAATAAAATTTATCCTTAATAAGAAGGAAAGAGAAATGAAAAATCTAGCACCAAATTATGATCTCGATAAGGAGAACATTGGTGGAAATTAGAGACAAATAATTGGAGTAAAAACATAAATATTTTTAGGGAGTGATTGAGGTCATCAATCACAAAAAAGTGTAAAATTGAGGGCCTCAATGCCTTCAATCTATGTTGATTTAAAATATCATTAGTTCAACAAAAACTAAGGTATTAAAATAACACATTTTTTGTTCTAATATCTCTTTCCAAAAGTATAAGAATTAATTTATTCATAGAATAAGAGATAGGTATATATATATACTTGACAATTATAGATTCAACCTTTAACTAATTTCTACCACAAACTCATCTTTCACTCAAAAAGATAATAGAACTCAAAAATATTATATTTATCCTAATCGTACATGTTTAAAAATATTAACACATACCATTTAGATTAGGAAAACTATTTTTAATAACCAAGTAATTCTTATAGGCTAGTGGTAGGTAATAAATTCCTATCACACTATTGTTGTGTGTTCGATTCCTACATCTTTTTCTGATGCAACGGGTTTTCCCCCGACCTGCAGGTTACCCTTTTCCTAAAACTATAGTATTATATTACAAAAATAACCTTCAGAAATGTTTTAACCATAAACAATACTATCCAAAGTTCAACTTAATCTATTCCAACCTTTATAGTTATCCAAAATAATTGTGTCCATACTCCCTCTAAATGGTCTCTAAATTCCAAAATCAATTGTAACATCAGATTCCCCAAACAAAGTAATGTTTCTCTTATTGTCACATAGTAAAAGTATGATTACCTTAATCATATTAAAACCTTAAAGAAAACAACAACTACTATAGTACAATCCATATATATATCACATTATTCTTATAACCATAATATAATACTTGAGTCCAAAAACACAAATACATTAATTATTCCACATCAACTGTAGTAATAGCATAAGATTGGCCTTGATCCCCTGCCCTTTACAAAGGTAAGTTTCCTTGGCGCTTAGGGAATTCATTTTCATAATTCCCCATTTATCTACAGTTGTAGCATTCAACATTTATATCATCTTTCTTTCCCTTGTAATCACGAGCCTCGTGACCTTTTTCTTCACATTTATAACAAACTACCATTCGTTTTAGGCATGTACCAGGGTAATTTTTCCCACAATTATCACATAATGGAAAATACGACTTTCCCATTTTCCCTTTATCTTTCTCTTATTCCACCATTCTCTTTTTCTATTGCTTTAATTTTAAGTGGTAAGACATAGAGAATTCATTTTTTGTCTGGATAGAACTTGAGGCTATATCTTCGTACGTTGAGAAAGATTGTGATAATAAATATCGACAGAGAAATGGTTTTAACTATCAATGAAACGATCAGTCTTACTTCTTGGGTTACGTATATAATATGCAGCATGCTTCGATAACCTTATAAAGTTAGACTCATACTTTGTAAAATACTCAACCTCCTATTTCCTCAGACTCAAAAATTGTCTTTCCATATCTACTCGATGGTCATGAGGAATGTATATTTCTATGAAAATATATTTAAACTCTCTCTATTACATAATTGATACTTCTACATCTTCCTTTTTATTTTGAATCAATGAACACCATTGATCAGCATCTCCAGTGAGGCGATAAACTGCCCTGACAACTTTTTCTCTTTCACTACTCCCCAAAGCCTAAAAATATTTTCTCTAGGAAACATATCCATTGCTCAGCTACTAATGGATTTGTACTCCCATTGAATGTTAGTGGTTTCTATGTCATGAAGCTATCTAACATTGATCCTCCACGCTGTGGATTAGGGTTCTTCATATGGGTAAGGTTATTATTCATAACTTGAGTGACTTGTCCCAGTATGGTGATTAGCTCATCAGCACCAGTTGCATTACCAGCTCCACTATAATTATCTTGAGTAGGAGGGAAATCCCTACATGGAGTGTGTGCGTTGATATAGTTTCCATTCCTTCCACTAGGTTCCATTTCTAAACAATCTCATAAACTATATTAGTTTATGAATCGAAATACATAATAAAAAACATGCAAAACACCTAACATAAATTGAACTGTTTATGGATATAATCCATGATCATAAAAATGTTTTCTTTTAGGAAGTATATAATCATAAACCCTTCATAATAGAGGTTAAAGAAAATTAGAATTATCCCAAGCATATCTCCCGAGATTGCTGATACCAAGAGTCCAGCAAGGCCCATTGTCATGCACCAGTTCCTGTTCTAGTCTAGCTCAAAGCGGCGCTTTCAAGTTTTACCCCCAGGTACATCTGTGCCAGAGCTTCCCCTACCTTCTCGTATCCAGACAAGGATTTATTTCTCGGAAAACTCACATAATTTCTATAATAACAAATTTCTAGGAAGTAATCTTTACTAACTCTCAAAGTCTATCTTAGGGCGATGTGATCTAATCAGAGTTTATCTAAATCTAGCACCCAAGGTTAGTACTAAACTACCTATGATACCAACTGTAACGCCCCGACCCTAGTTACCCATAGTCAATGCATTTTCATATAACATTTTTATGATCACAAAATATCATGTCTCGAATGACCAATTTGTTTAGTAGCCTTATAATCGCTAGATACTTTCATAAATGCTACATTACATCATAATGTGAAAAACTACAACAACATAGTCTCCATAGTCCACACTCATATCCCCTTCAGACTATCCCTACAGGTTAGTCATAAAATATTTCTTCACATCCTAGGAAAATAAAACACAGAAAGGGGTGAGCTCAGATGCTCAGTAAAGATAACAATATAGCGGAAACATTCATAAATAAACATAAACATTTAAGGAAATGTATAACTAAAACAAAATCCTTTTAAACTTGATCTTCAGAATAATATGGAAAAAATGAAATGAAATAATTCCATTTACTTATTCACATGGATATTCTACTAGTTGAATAATCACATGCAATATCAATAACCACTTTCATAATGATGGAATTAAAAATGCCAGACTATCATAACCACATAGTCAAGTCCTTGTGCCAAGACTACAAATAAGATATTGTCAAGGCCTTGTGCTAAGACACAAGTTTTTCTCATGAGACCTACTGATGCATCGAGGAGCTATAGAGGGATACACCCATCACTTATTAAGTACAATTAATTCTTTATATGAAATGGTTTAAACATATCATAAACAATGCCCAAGAACCATAACATTATCTTATCACATAAAACATGCATAAAAGAAACATTACATTTCCACATTTCAATCACAAGATATCAATACAACACATTAATATAATCAAAACATTATCAAAACCATTTTCAATACCAAAATAAAATTAAATTGAAACTTGTTATTTATTTTTCATTTAAAAAAAATTTATGGCCTGTAGAGGATGCCGAAACTCAAATAATGGTTACAGTGGCGAAGAAGTTGTTGTCGCCGCATGCGTAATACAAAACATTCCATAGGTCATTTAGAAAAAATGCTTCATATAAAAAGATTCCTTTTGAATAAAATTAAATGTCAATGGGGTTTATACACAGTATAATGGAATGTTGTGTATAAAACAAAATATTCCTTAATGAAAGGAGATTGAGACGATGTCCCTTGCCTCGTGTGCGACGTGACTCGATCGTTCTTTAATATAATGAATAAAAAACTAGAGTTAATTTATACTTGATTAAGAACCATTTTCACATTCATTATTCCTTTAAATCAATTATTACCATGTTATGAACATTATGTAATTATTTAAGTTAATAACGGTCGTTTTGTCGATCTTTGGTACTTGATATAAATGTAAACTTCTTATAATTACATGTTGATCATGTCGTAAAATATCCATTATATATAGAATTATATTCATGATTTAGATATCATATATATACGGTATATAAATGTATTTATAATATTACATAACATTTAGAGTTAAGAAATGAAATGCACCGTTCATGGAGACGATAAGTCGTACATACGCATGAACGCTACTTTCATTTATATTTCGTATTTAATGGAATGAAATAATAATGATATAAAGGTATATTATAATTCCAGCATAATATCATATATAATATCATTTATTCTATCCTTTATATGTCCCATATATGGAACTAACGATTCAAATCACTTTGAGGGGGCGGTAATCCGCACTTCCTAAAATAACATTATCGCGTTTACCCATAATGGAAATCATAATGGTGTGACAAAAATGAAAAATAAAAAAGTATAAGTAAAACATAAACATAATATATATCATATATAAAAATAGTAACATCTTAATGGCTACCATGAGAGGTGTTAAAATAAGATTGAACAATCATCATTTCATGAGGCAGTAATTCGCCACCCACAGAAACAATATGTTCTTTAACCATTAGATGGAGGTGTGTGTAAGTGTAGTTTGAATCATTATCATACCAAAATCCAAATATATTTAGGATAATGGTGATTTTACAAAAAAAATAAAAAGAGTTTAAGGGGTTGGAGAAGAAAAATAAAACAAAAGAACATAAGAGAAGACATTACCTTAAAATCGGGTAACTATTTTTGATTTGAGCCAAAGTCTTTCTTGGGAAGACTTATGCACGACCTGAGGCTTCTAGTAGTAAGAGAGAGATGTTGAGAGAGTATTTGGGCAGAATTTTGCCGATCCATATGGCTTTGAAGGTGTGAATAAGGTGATAGAGGTGGGGCCTTTTATAAGAGGGGAGGATGGGATCCTTTGGAACGATTGAAAGATTACTTTATTATGAAATGATTTTAGGATTTTAAAGGACCCACAATGATATATGTCTCTGATAAGGTGATAAGGGTTCAAAATATACCCATCCAATAGGCTTTAGACATGTTTAATTATTAGATTTTACCTTATCTTTTCATTTTATTTAAATCGTTCATTAATGAGGTAATCACTGCATCATCATAGTGTCTTAAATAAATTAATTTATATAATGTATAAAAATTAAAAAAATAATATGATATAGGAAATATTTTTATCATTAAAAATACTATTTCTAGTCTAAAAGATCATTTATTTAGACAATATTAAAATTGGTTTACTTTGGTGATACATACTTGTTTTATATTTTCCTTTCTTTAAAAATAAAAAGATAAAATGCCAGTATCACACAAAATTGATTCCATGTGGTCCCAAAGATTGGAAAAAGGAATACCATGGTCGTCCATGACACAAACAATAGAAATAGGACACATTTTGGGGTCATTTTATATTATTATGATATTATTTTATTATCCTTAACTACCCAATTACTAATAAATCATGATAATTAAAGATAATTGTCGTCGTTACTATTCATAATGTCCAAAAACAAAAAACATAATTACATAATTTGGACCTTCTGATTCAAAATATTGAATCCATTTTATGAAATTATAAACAAAAAAATTGAAGTAATTAATTTAAAAATTATTCCTGTTGTCAAAACAAATAGCGTGTTTTTAAGAAACAATATCTATCAAAATATTGACAATTGTTTATGTCCAATTTTAATATGAAATTAATTATAATGATTTCCATTGGATAAAATGGTAAATTTATATTCTAATTATACTTTAAAACCACTCAATAGTATAATTTATCACTATAAATTATTTTTTTAAAAAAAGTTGTTCTTATGTATTTTTCACTACTCATCGAAAATTTGAAGTTCATAGAAAAATACCAAAAATTCAACATAGGCTAACTTAGAAATTCTGAAACTAAAAATGAAGACCATTTTGAAATATAAGATTTATATAATTTCAAAAATTGGGTATTACAATTCTTTACAACTACTTTGATTGGTATCAGTGTGTTAGAATCTCAAACTTGCGTACAATGCAAGCTATTACATTATTGAAAGAGAAGCGTATCGTGGAAGCTTGGGCTGTTACAATATTCCATTTCAAGACAGAATAATCGATAGGGAATTATATATCCATTACTAATTCCAACCCATATTTAATGACTATATTTTTTTGGTACTTCAGTTGGCTAATTGGATAGAAACCCCAACAGGATGTAGTAATCTAAAATTAAAAGTGAAGTAAATATTGTGATTCAACATATTTATTCGTGATAATTTGTTTTACACAACAAATTTAAATTCATTCTTCCAAATAGTTCATGAAAAATGACTGTTTCTAGATATTTTAACAATATAAAGATGGAATACTGGATCATTGATAAAACATTCCTCCCAAGGTTCACATTCTCTCATACGTTTAACCTCCACTTGTTAGAGTGAATCCCCTTAACGAATTTGAAACATTTGGTAATTCATTTCCCTACATCGAAAAAATAAATACATACCAGAAAATTATTAAAAGATTCTAAAATTCCATCTTATAACACACATTTATCATTGGTCATCTCCTGGGGACTTCTTCCGGGGTAAGGTAGTGGTGGTTTGGGTATGTCTTGATCATCATGAACACTATTTTAACTACCATGAGACCCCATTATTCTCCTCTAATATATATGGTTTCTCTAAAGATAAACTTGTACTTTTTACAATGGGATTTAACCACATGCTTTTTATTTTTATTAGGAAACAAATATGATAGAATCTCTTAATATTTCTTGAAATTCGGTGGGAAAAGTGTGAAACATTAATAGCTAGGTTCAAGTCAAAAACAATCATTATAGGGGATATTCAACTAAGTAATTATTCTATGTTTCATGTAACTATCATTATTCTTCCCATTGGGTTTCACATCAGTTTGTAAATAAATTCCCCTAATAATTTGATTTCTTATTATACTAATATCAAAATTAAAATTTCCTATTCAGGTTAAAAATTAATTCAAAATTGTTTTTATATTGATTAACAGTTTCCATAAGACTGTTTTAACAATTCAGAGTAGGATATACAGGCTGCAAATTCTCCATATGATGACCATTACATTACACATTGATGTATCCCAAACTTGAGTTCATTTTTAGAACATTGGAGAACATATATTGATATTTAGGGTGTTTAAAAATATCATTTTTTGGAATGTACTGGAATAGAGTTTATTTGGGATGGTCTCCCTATAAACATAGCATTATAAGATTCACTGGTCTCCTGTATATATAGGTACAAGTCAGTTGAGTGTTTTGGTTACGAAATAATTTAATAGATAACATGTGGTTAAAAACATTTTTTATCTTCGTGTGGTTTTGTTTATGTTCTAGATAAAATGTTAGACCACACAAAAATGGTAAAATCACCGGGCTAGCTCAAAATCAGTTTTTTCATTATTAAAAGTAGGTTCACCCTTATCTATTTTCACGTGAATCAATCCCATAGTTCTAAAATATTGAATATTTTTGGGCCATTTTTGCAATGATATCCATTGAAATTACTGGGGTTTTATCCACTAAATCAACATAAGTGACTATATATATCATACTCATATCATTTAGAAAAATTCATTCATAAATTTATTTGATTAAAAGACATTCACTAATAAGAAAGTGGGGGAAACTGAATCATAAACTCTTAAATCTACCCCAATACTCATGTAAGGTTCCAGATTGGGCTTTTAACCATTACGATCTAGTTTCTATTAGTAATTATCCATTATTTATGGGAATTTTTGCAGAAAAAATTCTTGAATTCATTCCAATTAATTATTAGAGTGGGATAGGTATAGTACATCCACTTCAGTACTACTCTATATAAAGAATAATAGAAATATATAAGCATCATTTAGTAACTATTAACATTTGGTGGGTTGATGTTGTCATAAATATAACTTAACTCTTGAAAAATGATGTGTGGATCTTCCTTGGGAATTCCATGTAATTTGGGAATTTGATTAATTTTAGATTATTTTATTTCAATTCCAAAAAGTTACAGAGGGTATTCTAATTTTTATTATTATCTTAATATGTTTCAAATAATTATCTATGTCTTTTATGGTTTTAAATATTCAACATAAGTTTAAATGATTATATTTTTATCTTGTTTTTTTATTCCTAATAAGAAGTACAAATTTCAATTGGATTCACTTAATTATCATCAGTTATAATTTCATAAATAGGTATCTTCTCTTACTCAAAAATCCCATTCTAATCTCTAGAGAAATTGGGTTTTTTATTTCAATTTCTATGGTAAATAAATCATTGTTATTATTTCGTTGAATAAAAAAAAATTAATCATATGCAACCATTTCAATAATAACACTAATTAATAGGTAATTTTTTTTATAAATCTCAATTCATGTTTTTTCTTATAGGCATGCAGTGATAGGAGACCCTTGGTTTTTCTGTCATGGTGTTTTCAAAATAAACTCTAGTAGCACTTTTTGTTAGTTTATTTCTTATGTTTTAAGGAATTAATGGTATTTTCATTAAATTAATGATTAGATCAGGGAAATATAAATTTTCAAATGAAAATTTTTCCTCAAATGGTAAAAGATAGAAACAATGAACTACTTTGGAATTTTTTATTTACCCTTATTTATTATCAAAAAAGTTTTATTTTATTTTAATTTAATAGTTACTGGTATAAGACATTACAAATAGCAAGTAATCATAACTGATATTCATAATAAAACTGCATTATAAATTTTATTGTTCTTTTTCAATGTAATTATATGGATATAACCACGTAATTTGAAGAATTAATTTCCCACTCAACACTAGTTTGATCAAATAAAAGAATAATAAATTTTTCCTTTCATGAAAAATTACCTCTTTAAAATCATAGTATGGTTTCAAGATATTATATGAAAATGAATTTGAAGAATACTAAGTTTTGAAATCTATCCAATAATCCACAATCATTATCTTCCCTTTCAAATATCCTCAATTATTAAATATACTTATTCTCCCTTATGTTAAATAATTTTGGGAAAAATAAATATAAGAACATATTTAATGGATGTGGGTCTCATAATAAATTTTATGCCATGTATGATTTGGATCTTCTAAATTTGTAAGGATGTTAACCTTATATATCTTGTTTGATCTGAAGTGGAACACTAAACATCCTAAAAATAACACTTAAGTATAGTCCATCATTTATCTACATCAAATGAATAATACATTACACATCAGTTAGAAACTCGTACGTACTAGATGCTTGATCAAAACTCTCCCATGTGACAAAGGCATTGCCTTAATTTATCTGCCACTATATACTCTTACACATCAGTGCCTCATCCCTATAAAAATATTCTTATTTATATTTATCAACTTATTAATCAAACAAATCATCATCATGTGAAACATTATCCTAAATGACAGAGTAATTAACATTTATATATCATTTTCTCTACTAGTAACCTTTACATATCACCCAATATTTGCCTTATGTATTATAAGGGAGCTATAAAAATCATATCTACTAAAAATGGAATGGACCATTATGCATCAATGAATCCACTTGGTTACCTTTATATTTTATCATATATACTTTTACAGACATGTCTTAAGGATTTTTATAAATTAGGAATTCACCAAATTTTCCCCATAAACTACTTATCTAAACATTATGAATTTCCTTTGTGATTCATGACACTTTTCCAAATTTTTAAAAGGATAAATTCAAAATTTATACTATATATGTAATTTTTGAGTTATTTTTAAAATTCCTTAAACATATAGAAGTCTATAATTATACTTCTAGACACTTACTTTCTGTTAGAACACAAAATCTTTTTGACATGGCTACATCTTCCTATTTAGTAATTTATAATGACTCTCATATATTCCATTTTAAATTTTATCAAACATCCAAAAAATCACCATTGCTTCAAGAATATTATGCTTATTAATATTATCTTCTAAAACATAATGGTATTCAATCAAGAATTTTCATTGTGATTAATTATATTATCGTACATATCATTATCCATCACCATAAAAATAACATAATAATGGAATTTTCATATGTGTCCATTAATTTTATTAAAAAATAAAATATATCAAATAAGTTCACACATTCACCCATTTAATTAAATATTTGTGAAATATTATTCACTATTCCATTAATTATAAAAAATATTTAAAATCAATTAATTAATGACTATGTGGGATTAATGAAAATAAATTATCAACAAAATATTATGTTTTTATAACCTATTTTAAAGAAAATAAGAGAAATTTTATTCAACATCATAAGTGGTAAAATATTCTTATCCAAATTAATATATTGAATTATATATAAAAATATGTATTGTGTGATCAACCATCATTTACATGCTTCATAAACTATTTGAAAAAATTTAATCAATAAATTTTATTGATTTGATTGAGGATAAATTAATTATTAATATGTGACAACAAATATATTTCCTAGAGATCAATTTATATAACATCATATAATGAGTTTGAGATACAAATATGCATCTTCTATTTGAGGTAATTTTTATCATATCAATGAATACAAGACTTTTTCTATGGAATAAGTGAACATATTGGACTAAAATTTATTAATAGTTATTACATTATATGTGGGGATAAAAAAATTACTTCTTCGTAGTGGATTTTCATTATTTATACAAGACTATTATCACATATCATTAATAGATCAAAATTCAATTTCCATTTATTTCTTATATAAGTAAGGTTTATTATTTATAATAAAGAAATATCTTTATTCAATTTATATAAATGAAATGATTTATGATTTTACTAACACATTTGTTGAATTATATATATAATATCGTGAAAATATTATATATAATTTAGATAAAAAATAATTTCAATATTAATTATTGTAATTCAACTTGTATTTTGAATTGATGCCTTGGTCATATAAATAATAATTTTATAAAACTACTCCATAATGATGGATTAAAATATTTGAATGATTATGACATATTTGATATATAAGAATATATTTTAACATAAAAAATAACCAAGAATCCATTTAAGGTTACATGGAAATGGGATAAGGATTTATTATATCCTATGAATCTTGATGTATGTGGACTTATATGTAATGTAGATCAAGGTGGATTTTAATACTTCATAACCATTAATAATGACTAAATTAGTTATCAATATATATATCCTAGAAAAAATAAATAAAAATTCATTTAAATGTATAAAGTGTTCAAAATATATGTGGAAAATAATATTAGAAACATTATTAAAACACATCATTCTTATCAATGGGGAGAATATTCGAGTAAATAATTTTTTGATCCTCTAAGAGATTATGGTATTGAATCACTACTCTCTCCACATGGTATAATAAAATTTAATTATTTAACTAAAATGATAAATTAATCTTATTTGGACATGGGTTTATCTATGATGAGTAATTTAGGATGTACTACTTCATTTTGGGGTTATACTCTAAAAAATATGTCATCTACAAAAAATGAGTTTCCATTAATTGTTTTTAGAGGTCAAAATTTGAAATATAGACAATGTGGTATTGAATTTTTACCTTGTTGTGATATAGGGTTTTGAGGTATTACATATGACATGTTATTTAAATTAAATTTGTGCGTAATTAGATATATATTTATTTTTAAGTTACCCAAATGAGAAAATGGGATGTTATTTATATAATTCATAATAGCACAAATTGTTCATAACACGACAAGATATATTTATCGGAAAAAAATTATTTCCAAAATAAATATTGTGAGTCCATTTTAACTCTATAATGTTAATGAATACAAATATATTGTTATTCCTAATATGGATATGTTTGAATCCAAAAATATAATTTAAAATGAATCAAGTTAGTATTCACACAGAATAATGATGTTTAAACATATTTTTTCAATAAAATGGGTTATATAGATTTCTTGTATCTAGTGAACATGATGTAACAATCATATAATATGATTAAATATCATAATAAGAGGTAATTGTGAGCTTAGACACAATAAATTGATATAATAATTGGAATTTAATATAGAATATATGTACATTCATCTAGTTTGTAACATTGTAGATCCACTTGAAGTGGTAAACCCATTGGGTGAAAACGGTATTTTATAAGTAGAGTAACGCGATGGTAGAGTGCCTATATAAGAAGGTCACCTGGTACATAAATGTTATTAACCAATTTTCTGGTATTGATTGTAGATAAATATTTTCTTTAAGGACAATGATCAAATCCATTACACATATTTTTTTTTCAAAAGTGTAATATTATGATAATGAGATATATAAATTGGATTTAAAATCTAAATTAAATAATAGGAATTTATTTTATGTTATATATATTATACAACCCTAAAAGATTTATGATGCATTAAAATACTCTCAGAATTGTTAGTTTCAATGATCCATTTATGGACTGAATGAAGCTTTATAGTATTGGAATATTTTATTTGATAAATATATCAAATATTTTAAACTTATCAGAAATAAATATAATTCATTTTTTATAAATAGGCCAGTTGGATCAATGTTATATTTTTTTCACATTATGTTTATTACATACCAATTATAACGAATAACACACCAATCTTATAATTGGCGAAATATTTGTTGCGAAATTTCAACTCAATATGAGATTTTGGCGAAGAATTGAATACACTAGCTATAGAGAACAATAGAGATACGAATAAATGGATATATTCCGTGATCAAAACATATAGATAATTAATGTGCTACAAATTTCATACATAGAAAACTCTAAATAGGTTACTTAATATTGTTAGCTATAAAGAAACTTCCAAACACACAATTCCATTTAATTATTCAGGAAAAAATTCATTAATTAAACTACAAATAATTTATAAGTTAGATGAATCATGTATGTCATACCATGTGCTAATACTAATGAATCTCATGCATTTTATATTCTGAAAAAGTACCTATAAAAACCTAGATCATATCATTGGTTATCTATATAAAATATCATTAAATACATTAGAATTACTAAGAATGTATTCATAGTCTTTGTTATTGAGAAAGATATTTTTTTACAGGGTTACATCAATGATAGATTACAAAACTAAAAAATACGACTTTAAATATTATTTAATATTTATATTCTTCTTGAATGATGGAAAATTAATATAGAGAATTTCTATGACACTAGAAATTACTAATTCTATAATAAATATTAAATATATCATAACATATAAAGTGCCTAAATATGGTTTCTAGATATATAATTTAAATTCTGAACTAGGGATGTTCCCATGAATTATGAATATAACTGAACTCTATTATGATAAAAGTAGAACCCTATCACATGCCATAGAGGCAAATTCTCATGACTGATTAAAAAAAATTCTTTTTTTATTTCATCTCATATTAGATATAATTGAAAAAGTTGATATTAATATGGGTTGAGTTTCTACAAATTATAATATTGTGGATACCATAACAAAATCACTCAAACAACAAAATCATGAAATCTATATTAGTTCAATTTTTATTTTATATATGGGTAATTGGATTAAGTTAATGTTGGAGATTTGTAGATTTTGTTTCCTAAATTCAGTCAAGTGTTGTTATATTAGGGAAATGTTGAATCATGTAATGTCAATTAATGAAAATAAATTATGATTTATTTATGTTTCGTTCATTGAACATGAGGGATGGTATGATAAAACCCCATGGAATATAAGCATCACTAGGTTATCTCTGAATGATGATCATCATATAGGGTTATGATAATATGATAAGATAAATACATCTTGGATCAATTGAAAAGATATATAACATATCTCTCATTGGATATAACATGTTGAAATTATATTTAGATTAAACTATATAATTTTGACCTTATAGATAATAATATTTGTGTCATTTATGTTTCATAAGTGAATATCATATATGGATACAATAACTTGAGGGTTTCAAATAGTCTCCTTATGAACATTCAAAATGGGATTATTAGGTAAATTAATTTTACAATATTTCTTAAAAGAATGTAATTTGTAATTAAACTAATAATGAAGAAAATTTTCATTAACCAAAATAGGTTGTGTCCACCCTTCTTGTGGTTTATGACATTAAAACCCATAATTGAGTTTTGACTACGTATGTTCTTGTCCAAGCTATAATAATTTCATGTGGTGTAATTATATATGATTTACCGAACTCAATAATTGTGAAAAACAGATAAGTTATATAAGATTACCATTATGCATTCCTCATGATTAATCATGATTTTAGGTACATATAAACATTAATATTTGATATATGGTGGTTCAGATCACACCAAACCCATTTTTAAAGAGGTTATTTGTGAAGTGTTTTTAAAAACTAGTTTTTGATTATAATTATTAATGAGATTCATAAATATTTCCAATAATATAGAGGGGCCTTGGGGTTACACATTAGATAATTTTAATTTTTATTGTTGAACTAGTACTATTAGTTCATGTGTTAGTATTATAATGTTTTTTATAATGACAATTAGGATTTCTGCGGCATGAACATAAAATATAAATTTAAATAATAGTTTTTTAATTAAATAATGTGATTTTCTAATATAAATAATGTGGTATTTGTATTGTTAAAACATAAACATGAGGAAATTAGAAATCCAAAATTGTATTTTGGATGGGATTTGGATAATTGGATTCAAATTTCAATAACATGTGGAGAATTAATAAAACAACTTCCAGAGATCATCTGAGAACTACTTTGTTAAATTAAACCAATTTATAGAATCATTAATGCACACAATAATTTTTTTTTGACATTTAATTCTATATTGGAGGATATTTAATGATCCAATTGATTATTGGTTATATTTTATCCCACCAACATCAGGTTTCAATTAATTTATCATCTATAGTGGCTATTAGATTTAATTCATTATATATGTAGGAAGTATAAGGGGTGTAGTATTCATTCCATTAACATAAACCAATTGTGGTTCTTAGTGTTATCTAGTGTTCCTTATCATAAAGATTCCCCTATATTTCATAATCTAAGAGGTTCTGTTTGACCATTATCATCCCTTATCCCATAAATTTCTTTATAATAGTGACTTTCATCAGTTGGTTTGGAAGAAAATAACTCTATGGTGTTGGGGATTAGTATAATTAGTAGATAAATATGTAGACTGAATATTTTCAATTAATGTTTGATATAAAAATTCAAAACCTATTTAAAAGTTATTTTTATATTTTTGTTTTATCATTTTATTTCAATTTTTTAATATTCTATTTTATATGTTTTATAAATTATTTTAATAAAAAAATTCATCCATTTGGAAATTTTTTATACATTGAGTGAGGAAGTAATTGAACCTTGAAGCTCGCTTATGATTGGCCAAATATTAAAAATGAACACTGAGGGTATAATGAAAATTGGATGGTATTACAATAATAAATCAGATGAACATATAATGAAAACCAAAAATAAATATCATTATATAAAATAAAATATATATCCGCTAATGTATATAATTTCAGAAAAAAATAATCTATAAAATAAAATACAAAAAAGAAAAATCCTATCAAAGATACTCTACCCATATCTAATACATAATATAATAATGTTATTATTGATCACTAAACCAGTCCTATGAAACAAAACAATTATATATATAGTGTTAAGTATATATGTGTACCCAGTAGGATACTCCTCACGACCTCTTGTGAAAATGTCGAAGTAATATATTAATGCCTTAGTACAAAAAATAGAACCAACACACCCATAAATCAGGACAACTATTACCCAAAATAAATAATGATTAAACACTTTATATCATAACCATGTTTAATAGCATAATATCATTAGAATGTTTTCATAATAATCCCTACAAACACTTCCCTAATATTTTTTTACTCTTACTACACAATAAAAACTTCTAAAACTTCAACCCCTCCAATAAAATCATATATCCACATCTTCCATCACAACCTTATACTTATACTTATCATCCCATACTATATACCACATTATATTAAAATACTTCAACCACTTATCACTGCATAATATCCTTATCATTTCAGGGTATCATTAATATAATGGATATCAATGTATCACCCCATCCTACCGCACATGAATAGAACATGGTATCACCTCCCCCTATGTAAACATCCCACCATCATCATATATGTGGAACTACAAATTCTGATAGTCACATCTCATGTGTCATGACTTTAGAACATCACATCTGATACTACAACTATAACTGAGAATTTGGAAAAGGGAGTTTCTATCCATTTATTCCCCTAACAATTAGTGTATTAAAAATAAACACTCAGAACATAGAACAATTTAGAATCATGATGGTAATGAAATCTGAGTGGGGTGCTTATGAAATCAGTAGAAAAATATATAAAATAATAAAGCAACACACAAAAAACCCAACAAAACATTTTATATGAAAATAAAACCACTAAATCCTATAACCATCATCACATTATAACCAAAAAATGCTAGAAACATTTTCAATCACTATTATAAAAACATGTACCACTTATTCTCCAAAAATAGCAACAAAACATGCACAATTTCCTTCCCATCGTATCATTTAACCATTTTCAAAACTATAATTTATGGACTACATTACATTAATTTTTAAATTTTATTCCACAATTAATATAAAACCATCCTTTATCCATCATGCTTGTTTATGAAAACCATAATCATTAATTGTTTCAAATAATAGTTTATAAAGAGCTACTAGATTTTAAATTCCATCTAATTTCCATTACAATATACTTTATCATCAATCACACTCTATACATTAAAGAAATTATAATACATCTCTACAAAAATCATATAATCGCTTCACAAACCATCCTATAAAAAGTAATAACCCCAAAAATCTATGAAAAACCATTCCATTTTCATGCCACCATCCATGGAACATAATAGAGTATCAAAATTTATAAACCACATCAACATCAACATCTCCCCCGACCAGCGATGGAGAACAACCGAAACATTCCCCATCCAATTCTATAGCAACCCAATTAAGGGAATAACAATAAATGATAACCAACCATAGAATAACTAGTAGTAAAAAATATCAAATAATATAATTGTATCATTCTTTTCATAACATAAATTGTGTCCAACATAAATATTATTATAGAAACTGTATATTTCCAAAAAACAGTTTTATTAACATATTTAAAATATTATCCTTTTATGAAGGATGATTCAATATACTAAATAAAAGAAACTAACATATATTAAAATAGAATGTAAAACGTTCAATAATAATGTCAAAAAACCCTTCAAACTACTGAAACAACCATTAATCACTTTCAATAACATATAATCCTATAAAGAACATGCAATTTACTGAATTCCCATTAAATTTAGTTCTCAAAATTATTGATCCAATATGTTAGTTCCTAAAATCCATCAAAGAAATCAAATTAAAAGTAATTTGTTTATTTCACATAAATAAAAAATAGAATTCTCAAATATCTTACCTCAACCATACCACCAATCAACCACTATGAAAGAACAAAAAAAGTGGGATGATAATGAATATAAATTATTTAGGGAATTATTAATAACATAGATAAAAACTACCTACATCCATCAATGACATGGGACTAAAGAATAAAAAAATAACCCACTATCTTGAAATCTCTCAGGTGGATAGAGTGAAAACCAAGAAAAAAAATAAAATAATACCACCTCACATGACCAATAGTTTATCTCTTCAATCTAAGAGATAAATCAAATCAAAGGGCACTCAAATTTGTCAGTACAATCACCGATACCCAACCATGGTTTGGGGTGAAATTAGTGAGATTAAAGGAAAATGGATGAGAATAAAAATTTAAAATAAAACTATAAATTTATCTTGACATTGTATAACAAGATATGATCACCCTATGAAAAGGCTATATCAAACGAATCCCTAAAATCCATGCCATAATGAACACCACTATACCCTAAAACATAATCAAACAACTTAATTTGATATAACCCATAGAGTTCATGTCATGATTCATCTTACAACACATCAACATTAAAATTCCCAAACCACATGGATTTAATATAAAACTAAGCCTCATCACACCCAAAACCCCATGATAGGAGGACACTCATAAGGTAAGAATTGAGGAACTAAATAAATGATTTTTCACAGTATAACTATTCCTATCATAATAAAACTAAATCAAATGTAAGTGTATTTCCATTGTCAAACAATACTCCATAAGTCCCTTCACACTGTTATTAAATCTACCACACTATGATCAAACATCCATCCCCTAAAAATCACAATACCATATACTAATATTATATTCCCCCAGATCATGAAACATCCTCACACTGAAATATAAAACCCAATGAAATGACTCAATGATTCATAAAATGACCCCCAAAAGTAAAACCCCACCCACTCTTCAAGTTATCCCTCCATGGAAAGTCACCCATGACCACACTTTGACATGCCATTTTTTTGCCTAATTCTCTTCTGTAGTATAAAATATACTAATGAAAAAAATACTTTGAAACACCCAACGCCCAAAAGGGTCCATGAAATGGTTTTATAAATTCTAATTTTTAAAATAAAATGTGTACTGACTGTTTATATAGTAGTAAAATTCATTTATAGATGTGTACATCATACTATTGATAGGAGAACAATGGGTTTCCTAATTACTGATGATGGATTATATCATATAAGGAAAATACACTAGGCACATATCTAGATAGGTAGTGAGAATCATGTGATATTCTGATTAATTTTGACACAAATCATATTGAGGTGGATTATTGGATAACCACAATGTTTGGGATTTTCATTAAAGGGAACAACTACTTTTACTTTTGTGGTTGCATGCATTTTTTTATTTTTCATATACGAGATAATACTCAATATATATGTTCCTTCCAATCTTGGAATCTAGATATTTAGCGATGATTGATAAGACTATAAAAAAGATAGTCGAGAACTCATTTTTGGTGATTATCAGTGGTATGAGATAGACCTAGCACACATTCTCTTAAAGATACACATAAGATAAGACCATCTATATGACATGAACTTTTGTGGATGATGACTTGATATATGATCCAATTGAGTAGTGTATTTCTATGTTACTATAATATCATGTATTTGTAGACATACCCTATAATTACTCTTGATATATGTAGTAAAGCCAATGTTCTATATATATATTCTTGTAGATAACACTGGTGTGGATTAGTTTGATGAGGCATGGTGGGAAATGATCACTGTGAATTTAATTTTTGTGGTTGGTCCAAATTATTTATTTACCTCATTTGTATTATCGTGGGATTATAGATTATTTAATATTTGATTATTTGGTCCCTCTTCGAATACCACATTTTGGTTTTCATTGTTGTATAATGTGTTTCCTTGATGGATATACCCTATTTTATTTCCTAGTGTTGTATTTAAATATATGTGCATTATTTACAAAAATATTTTTGTTTTTTTATTGATTTTTTGTCATAATTGAGGGTTTTTGAGTGAATATAATTCTTTATCCTCTTAAGTTATAATCTAGAATCACATTTGGGATTTATTTTTTGATGTGGTGATAGAGATCTATGTTATAACTAATTATGTTATGATGGTATATGATTCATTAAGTACATGAATAAGGGTCTTGTAACATCCCCAAATGATAAAGGGTTAAATGATTAAATGATATGACTCATGTCAACAAGTTGCACCTTCTTTTTCGGGAGCTACCTGATTAGAACTCTACAGTTAAGTGTGCTTGGCCAGGAGTAGTGATCAGGATGGGTGACCTTCTGGGAAGTTTCCCAGGGTGTGTGTGAGTGAGGACAAAGCACACTGGAAAGGACAAGTGTTGTCCTGTGGGGACTGTCATTAGTCAGATAACTCGTTCGGGCATGTGGGTGGACCCTAGGGTGGGCCCCACGTGTCTGTGGGGGCAACTGTTGGTACTTGGTAGGCTAGGACCCGACGGCCATGTTAAAGAGGGGTGGTTGTGCTGTCACCGAGGCCCGGTTGTCACATTTGGTATCAGAGGAGGAACCCAGCCTTAAGTGCACGGTGCACTGCCTGGGTTGAGATGTTGGGCCCACAACGAGGGCGTTGTGCGCTAAATGGGGGGTGATTGTAATATCCCCAAATGATAAAGGGTTAAATGACTAAATGATATGACTCATGTCAACAAGATGCACCTTCCTTTTCGGGAGCCTACCTGATTAGAACTCTATAGTTAAGTGTGCTTGGCATGGAGTAGTGATCAGGATGGGTGACCTTCTGGGAAGTTTCCCAAGGTGTGTGTGAGTGAGGACAAAGCACACTGGAAAAGACAAGTGTTGGCCTGTGGGGACTGTCATTAGTCAGATAACTCATTCGGGCATGTGGGTGGACGCTGAGGTGGGCCCCACGTGTCTGTGGGGGCAACTGTTGGTACCTGGTAGGCTAGGACCCGGCGACCATGTTAAGGCGGGGTGGTTGTGCCGTCACTGGGACCCAGTTGTCACATTAATTGTCACACCTGCCAGCTTAAATTGACTTTTTTTTAATCTTGGTTCCGGGTCATCGCGCCATGGTCTGGGCCGGGTGACCAACTTAAAATATTCAACGTTAAATATTTTACTAACTTACAGACCTTGCGCGGTCACTGCGTAGTTGGTGGTAGCCGCGTAGCCGACCCTGACGTCGTGCTTTTGCTCATTTTTTTACTCCTATTGTTATTGTTTTTTTAATGACTAAAATTATTATTATTAAAATTAATATTGTATTAAGGCTATTATAATTCATTCCTCATCGTCATTGCTATTTTATTATTATCGAAATAATTATTATTTTTATTGTAGGTAATTTTAATTATTATAATCTTTGTTATTGTTAAATTTATAATTATTACCATTTTTATTTGTGTTATTGTAACTATTATTATTATTATTATTATTATTATTAGTTCTATTGTTATTATTGCTATTTTATTAAATGAAAAAAAACCTAAGCCTAACCCTAGCTACCCGAAGCACCCCCCTTCCCCACATTTCTTTTTCTTCTGCTGCCGTCATCTCCCTCCAGCCCTCTGCGCGCCCAAGACCTGCCGCCCAGCCTCCAGCTCCCCCTCATCGGCCCGCCAAGATCCTCCATTTCTGGCGCAGCCCCCCTTCTCTTCCCCGTTTTTGCTTTCCTCCTCCTGCTCGAATGAGCTTCTGCGTCCCGCGCCTGCCCTCTTCCGCTCTGGCCATGTCGCACCTCCAGCCGGTTTCCTCACCACCGACGAACCTCGGCTCCCCAGCTCTCGTTTCGATGGCCCGACGCCGCCACCCTGCTCCTGCTTCGGCGGCGCAGTGCCGCCCCCCCCCCACTCCCATTTTTCCTTCCCTATTTTTTTCCACGGCACCCCCCTGCCTCCCCTGTTCTCCCCACGTCGCGACCCCCCGCAATGCCTAGCACCCCCGTGCCTCCAGCCGCACTGCATCCCCAGTCCGGCGGTGCCCCATCGAAACCCCCTAGCACCCGCAGTCCCTTGCCGGCCCTCCCTTACTGCTGACGTGCTACCCAGCCGGCCTCCCATTTCACCTCCACCAGCCACGACCACTCCCGGCCAGGCCCTCTTCTACCCCATCACTATGTGGCTTTCCTTCTCTATCCGCCCTTGCCACAAGATTTCTCTACGCCCAGGCCTCCGCTGTTGTCCCGCGCACCTCTGGCATGCGAGCGAAGCCCTTCCTCTTTCCGATGAGAGCTCTCCCTTCCAGGGCCCTTTGGTTTTTTTTTATTTTGAATAAATTATAATCCTTAGGGTTTGTTTTTTTTGTTAAGTTGTTTATGGCTACCCATAGGTGCGGTTGCGGTGCGAACGAGGTTTCACACTAGCATCGGGGGTCCATCCACGGTCGAGGTAGGATCATTTTCTTTGGTAATCCTTGTGATTACTTGAATTATCATTTGTTTTAATTTCATTAGTTTTAATAATTTTTTTTGATTTCAAGAATAATTGCTTCAAGTGAAATTATTTTGTGTGGATAATTATTTTTATCCAGCTTAGTTGAACTGATGTGTTTTTTATTGATAATTTTGGTGCGAAGTTTAGTTTTTAAATGAACCTGGTTTGTGTTTTATATTTGGTAGCATGATTATGTGAATTAGGGTGTGTTTTGCAAGAAAACCAGTTTTTATGATGTTTAATATCTTTTCATGGGAATGTGTGTTTAGTTTTTGGCAAGGAAAGTTGTGTGTTTTCTATCTTGGTATGTGTTGGGGGTGCCTTTGTTCAAAATATGTTCTTTGGATAAGTTTTGAGTGAGTGGGATGGGGGGTTGCTCTTTGCAATTTGGTTTATAAATTTTAAAGTGCTTTATTTAATAGTTTTCTATAGTGCGAGCTTGTTTTTGAAAGTAGGTCAAGTTGGTTCCTTTTTTCTGTTTGTCTTTTTGGATTGTTTCTAGTTCGTGTTCATGTATTTTATTTATCTTTATGGTTGCAGTGCGTTGGTGGGGTAACCCCGCGTTACCGCAATCATCGGCTTGCGCGTGCTTATACATCTACGCGAGGCGTGTCGTGCCGCTGTGTTCGAGCAGCGAGTCGAGGTAGGTCCCCCACTACACTTACCTTTAGATTTAGAATTTATTAATTGCTTGTTGTTTTATTAATTTTTAATGAATTATAAATAATATTAGATAATAAAATTTTAAATGATCATTTAGTGTGAAAAGAGCTGTTTATTTTATACCGAACACTTGGGACATTTTCTTGACGAGCAGACACCCAGTATTGAAAGAATGCCCGTTTGACCTTTAAACGTAATTCACAAAACTAAAAATGTGCTTCTATTTTTAAAGATAAATAATTTCTTCTGAACAAGTGTCTTTAGCTTTTTGAGAAATGAGGTTTTACTTTAAAATTGGCGAAGCCCCGTTTGGCACTTTAATAAAATGGATTATCTTGGAAAACCCACTCGAGGAGTGATCTTTGGTGTGCATTGTTTGCGTGAGCTGTATGTAATGTTTGTGCATCGTGAATGATTAATTTACATTTTAGACGCACCCCCTTTTTATTGCTCGTGTTGACATGGGAACATGGAATATTGAGTGAATTTTCTGAGAACGATTGCTGCACTAGTTTAGACCACGCACTGGCTAGTGGACCCATAGCAGGGGAATACTGAGTTATTGATGCTATGGGGATTGGGCCCCTCGGTTAGGCCATGCAGGGCTATGCCGGGTAGTATTATGGGCGTTATGACATCAATGAGTTATGGAATGCCTTGGGGATGAGTCACATGTATAGTATGTTCTGGATTATTCACGATCACCTATGTTCGACCCATGTTTCTTTTAGTGTTTATTTGTGTGTGGCGGACGATTGAGAGGTCGATTTCGGTTGCTAACCCATGTGTGCCACTTTTATCATTTCCCTTAGTGTGTGTTGTGTGTGATTCTCTATTTGACTATCAACTAAAGTTTGGATTTCTAAATTGTTCACAAAATGTTTTAAAAATGCAATGCACATGTTTCTTTCAACATTAAACTTGTTTTAATTTAAAAAGGGAGGTGGATTGTTACTTGTTTTAGAAATGAAAATGCGTGGAAACCATATTTTATATAATTTAGTTCAAACCTGGAATTGATAAATTATTTATTTATTGGTATGTGCATTGGGAATAGAATTAGTCAGGCCTACCTACTGAGTTTTAATACTCACGCCTATATTGTTTTCATGTTTTTAGATCTGTTGTAGGATCTAGATTCAGTATTTCACCTTGAGCGACGTTGGTTGTGGTATTGGAAGGTGACCCATGGGGTCACGTGGAGTTTTAGTTGTAGTCAGGTTAGTGCCATTGTTGATTGCTCTTTTTTCATTACTTGCTTTTGTTCCATTTATTTCTACTGCTAAATTTATTTCCCTTTTGGGCCAAATTGTTCCCACCTATTTACTTTTGATGCCCGACACTAGTTTCCAGCTCATGGGGATTGGGAACGCCCCTCGGGCCAGGTCGCGGACTAGGTCGGGTGACCGGTTCAGGGTCGACTCGGGTTGGTTCATGACAAAATGGTATCAGAGGAGACCCTTTTTATTTGGGGTGTCTGGTAGATGAAGATTAGGATTGTCGGGATTCGAGAGGTAGGTACGGGAAGGATGTCATGACCCCTCGCCCGTTCCGCACCTTGTGTCGCCAGGGATAGTTCGGGAATTGATTCATTGTTTCATTCTGGTTTGTTTTGGATTGAGGGATGACAACGAAGGTAAATCGATGTTACATCGTGATCTCACATGGAGTAGTTACCCATGTGGAGTCTGGGTACAATGTTTAAAGTCCTCCTAGTTGTTGATTCTTACTTGGGGCATGACCCACTATCATGTCTCCAGGTTATGTGTGGCCGCTTGTCCCTCCCTCTGGTGGTTTGATGTAAGTTGAGTGTTGTTTTCATTCTGGTTGGTGTAAGTGCATTTTTGGAAATGAAAAAAAGGGTTTTTGAAATGGGACTGATTTTTTTAAATGACATTAAATTTATGAAATGGGTTTTAAAAATGAACGTTTTCACATGTGAGAGGATGTGTGGAAAGTGCGTGTTGGTGTGTATGAATGAACGTGGTTGAAGTCATGTGCAACGGTTCACGGGATTACCTGGGCGTGTTTGAAATTAAAGGCTTGACCATATTTCTAAATTGGCTTTTGAAGAGGAAAATGGTTTTGGAAAGCGGTTTTGGTTTGAAAAGTTGATTTGGTATTTGGAAAGTAGCCTTGAAAGAAGGTGGTTTTGAAATATAAAGTGAAAAGAAGTTTTTGGGTTGTGTTTGTGGTTGTTTGGTTTCTTTTGAGCTGGTTGTTTTTTGATGAGGGTGCATTATTGACGTTTCTTAGAATGATATCGATTTCGGATTTTTGTTATATATGTTGTTCAGAAATGCCACCCAGAAAGGTCCCCAGAGTTTTGATGAGTCATGCCTAGTTTTTGGTCTTTCTCGGTCATTGTATGTCCTTCATGGTGTTTGGAGTCTGTTAGAGACATTGCAGTGGATTGAAGAAGTCAAGCGCATCTTCAGGGTATTGGGAACTCCCGAAGCGATCTGAGTGCGTGTTGTTTTGGGTCTGTTTGAAGGTCCAGCTCTGGATGAGTAAGATTTGTTCGCCCCTCCATTAGTGCAGGTTGGGATGATGTGGTATGTCTTTAAAGAAGTCTTGGTTTGATGGTTTATACTTGTGGAGGTGAAGACGAAGAAAATGGAAGAACTCATGCATGTTCAACATGGCCAGCAGATAGTGAGAGCGTATGTTGACCATTTTAAGGATCTTGTGTCTATTTATCTGGAGGTAGTGTCGCAGGACTGGATGAAGACATCTCCCTCCATCAGGGGTCTTCGTCCAGAGATCAAGGAGCGGGTCCTCCTTTCTAAGGACCATCACTTTGAGAAGCTGGTGGATGAGGCATTCTTAGCTGAGTTAGTCTTCATAGTGGAGATGGTTGGTAATCCAGCGTATCCAGTTTTTCGTCAAGGTTCCCCATCTGGCGAGCAGGGTGTGCCAGAGGGACCTATTCCTAAAAGAGTCCTCTACAGTGGCTCTACATTCTTGTTTGTCGGACCATTCAGTGGTGTGCCACCAGTGTGGCCGGTTCGGACACGTGAAGCTGTCATGTCGCATCCCTCCGAAGGCATGCCATCGTTGCAGGTGTCTGGATCATCTAGAGAAGCTTTGCAGGAAGCGTCACCTGAGGAAGACACTGCAACCAGAAGGATCCAGTGCCTGATTGTGGGGCAGGAGATGCTTCAACCATCAGATCCCCAACCACAGGTCTTGGGGTGAACCTCGCGTGCAGTCAGGAGTTGTCGGCGGTGTGAAGCCTCAGTTCGGGTTTCGGTGTTCTGTGTTGCCAAAGGAACATTTAAAGTCCTTCCATTCTCGTTCTTCCACTGTTAATGTTTTTTCATTGTTTTAGGTTAATTTTGTCATTGTGAGGTTGGGATGAATGTGTTCGTTCATAATCCAAACAGTTTTCCTTGTCTAATCATGGTTTCTGAATCGTGCGCTTTTCAAAAGAGAGTGTGTTTGGCCTTTGTCTAGATTGATTTTTTTTGGTCGAGTTGTGTTTGTTTGGGGATGAAAGTGCCTGTTAAGAGTCGATATTTGTGGTTATGCTTGGGTTTAATGCTTGGGTTAAGTCCTGCTCAGAGGTTTTTCTCTAGTTTTTGGGATTTTTTTTGTCCGAGTCGAGAGTTCCAGGTTTCGGCGGAGGTGTTGTTTCGTTCATACTATAGGGGTTAGTCTGGATCGGTTGGGAGTTCCTGCGTCCACCCCCCCCCCCCATATCGGGGCGGTATGTTTGAGTGTTAAATTTTTTTACATTAGTTGTGATCTCTTGGTGGGGAGAACCCTCTCGTGTTCCCATGTTCTCTCGTATTGTGGTTTCTTTTGTTCTCAGTCGGGCATGGACTCTTGTTTTGTCTATTTTTCAGCCAGGTGACTTTCTGGGGGCAAAAAGTGTCTGTGGTGTAGAGAATTATCACACCTGCAAGCTTATATTGACTTTTTATTTAATCTTGGTTTCGTGTCATCGTGAAAAGGTCTGTGACGGGTGACCAACTTAAAATATTCAACGTTAAATATTTTACTAACTTACAGACCTTGTGCGGTCACTGCGTAGTTGGTGGTAGCCGCGTAGCCGACCCTGACATCGTGCTTTTGCTCATTTTTTTAGTCCTATTGTTATTGTTTTATTAAATGATTAAAATTGTTATTATTAAAATTACTATTGTATTAAGGCTATTATAATTAATTCCTCATCGTTATTGCTATTTTATTATTATCAAAATAATTAGTATTTTTATTGTAGGTAATTTTAATTATTGTAATCTTTGTTATTGTTAAATTTAATATTATTGCCATTTTTATTTGTGTTATTGTTACTATTATTATTATTAATATTATTAGTTCTATTGTTATTATTGTTATTTTATTAAATGAAAAAAAATCTAAGCCTATCCCAAGCTACCCGAAGCACCCCCCTTCCCCACATTTCTTTTTCTTCGGCTATCGTCATCTCCCTTCAGCCCTCTGTATGCCCAAGACCTGCCGCCCAACCTCCATCTCCCCCTCGTCGGCCTGCCAAGATCCTCCAATTCCGGTGCAGCCCCCCTTCCCTTCCCCGTTTTTGTTTTCCTCCTCCTTCTCAAATGAGATTCTGCGTCCCGCACCTGCCCTCTTCCGCTCTGGCCATGTCGCACCTCCATCTGGTTGCCTCACCACCAACGAACCTCGGCTCCCCCACACTCGTTTCGATGGCCCGACACCGCCACCCTGCTCTTGCTTCGGTGGCACGATGCCACCACCCCACTCCCATTTTTCCTTCCCTGTTTTTTTGCGGCACCCCCTGCCTCCCCTATTCTCCCCGCGTCACGACCCCCCGCAACGCCCAGCACCCCCGTGCCTCCAGCCGCCCTGCATCCCCAGTCCAGCGGTGCCCTGTCAAAACCCCCTAGCACCCGCAGTCCCTTGCCATCCCTCCCTTGCCACTGACGTGCTGCCCAGTCGGCCTCCCGTTTCACCTCCACCAGCCGCGACCACTCCCGACCAGGCCCTCTTCTACCCTAGCGATGTGTGGCTTTCCTACTCTGTCCGCCCTCGCCTCAAGATTTATCTACGCCCAGGCCTCCGCTGTTGTCCAGCGCACCTCTGGCATGCGAGCGATGCCCTTCCTCTTTCCAGGGAGAGCTCTCCATTCCAGGGCCCTTTGGTTTTTTTTTTGTATTTTGAATAAACTATAATCCCTAGGGTTTGTTTTTTTGTTACGTTGTTTATGGCTACCCGCAGGTGCGGTTGCGGTGTGAACTAGGTTTCGCAGTAGCTTCGGAGGTCCATCCACGGTCGAGGTAGGATCATATTCTTTGTGAATCCTTGTGATTACTTGAATTATCTTTTGTTTTAATTTCATTAGTTTTAATAATTTTTTTGATTTCAAGAATAATTGCTTCAAGTGAAATTATTTGGTTTGGATAATTATTTTTATGCAGCTTAGTTGAACTGATGTGTTTTTTGATTGATAATTTTGGTGCGATGTTTAGTTTTTAAATAAACCTCGTTTGTGTTTCATATTTGGTAGCATGATTAAGTGAATTAGGGTGTGTTTTGCAGGAAAACCAGTTTTTATGATGTTTAATATCTTTTCATGGGAATGTGTTTTTAGATTTTGTGCAAGGAATGTCATGTGTTTTCTATATTGGTATGTAGTGGGGGTTCCTTTGTTCAAAATATGTTCTTTGGATGAGTTTTGAGTGAGTGGGATGGGGGTTGCTCTTTGTAATTTGTTTTAGAAATTTTAAAGTGCTTTATTTAATTGTTTTCTACGGTGCGAGCTTATTTTTGATAGTAGGTCGAGGTGCTTCCTTTGTTATGTTTGTCTGTTTGGATTGTTTTAAGTTTGTGTTCATGTATTTTATTTATCTTTACGGTTGCAGCGCGTTGGTGGGGGTAACCCCACGTTACCGCAATCATTGGCTTGCGCGTGCTTATACATCTGTGCGTGGCGTGTCGCGCCGCTGTGTTCGAGCAGCGAGTCAAGGTAGGTCCCCCACTGCACTTACCTTTTGATTTAGAATTTATTAATTGCTTGTTGTTTTATTAATTTTTAATGAATTGGAAATAATATTAGATAATAAAATTTTAAATGATCATTTAGTGTGAAAAGAGCTGTTTATTTTATACCAAACACTTGGGACATTTTCTTGACGAGCAGACACCCAGTATTGAAAGAATGCACGTTTGACCTTCAAACATAATTCACAAAACTTCAAATGTGCTTCTAGTTTTAATGATAAATAATTTCTTCTGAACAAGTGTTTTGGGCTTTTTGAGAAATGAGGTTTTACTTTAAAATTGGTGAAGGCCCGTTTGGCACGTTAATAAAATGGATTATCTTGAAAAACCCACTCGGGGGGGGGGGGGATCTTTAGTGTGCATTTTTTGCGTGAGCATTATGTGATGTTTGTGCATCGTGACTGATTAATTTACATTGTAGACGCACCCCCTTTTTATTGCTCGTGTTGACATGGGAACCTGGCATATTGAGTGAATTTTCTATGAACGATTGTAGCACTATTTTAGACCACGCACTGGCTAGTGGCCCCATAGTAGGGGAATACTGAGTTATTGCTGCTATGGGGATTTGGCTCCTCGGTTAGGCCATGCAGGGCTATGCCGGGTAGTATTATGGGCGTTATGACGTCATCGAGTTATGGCATGCCTTCAGGATGATTCACATGTATAGTACGTTCTGGATTGTTCACAATCTCTTAGGTTCAACCCATGTTTCTTTTAGTGTTTATTTGTTTGTGGATGACGATTGAGAGGTCGAGTTCAGTTGCTAACCCATGTGTGCCACTTTTACCATTTCCCTTAGTGTGTGTTGTGTGTGATTCTCCATTTGACTAACAACTAAAGTTTGGATTTCTAAATTGTTTGCAAAATGTTTTAAAAATGCAATGCACATGTTTCCTTCAACATTAAACTTGTTCTAATTTAAAAAGGGCAATGTACTGTTACTTGATTTAGAAATGAAAATGCGTGGAAACCATATTTTATATAATTTAGTTCAAACCTAGAATTGATAAATTCTTTATTTATTGTTATGTTCTTTGGGAATAGAATTAGTCGGGCCTACCTACTGAGTTTTAATACTCACGCCTATAGTGTTTTCATTTTTTAGTTCTATTGCCGGATCCAGATTCAGTAGTTCACCTTGAGCGACGTTGGTTGTGGTATTGGAAGGTGACCCAAGGGGTCACGTGGAGTTTTAGTCGTGGTCAGGTTAGTGGCGTTGTTGATTGCTCTTTTTTCTTTACTTGCTTTTGTTCCATTTATTTCTGCTGCTTAAATTTATTTCTCTTTTGGGCCAAATCATTCCCACCTGTTTACTTTTGATGCCCGACAGTAGTTTCCAGCTCGTGGGGATTGGGAATGCCCCTCGGGCCATGTCGTGGACTAGCTCGGGTGACCGGTTCTGGGTTGACTCGGGTTGGTTCGTGACAGGTCATATCCTTTGTGGGGTTCTATAAGTGGAGCCTTCATGGTGCACATGTATTTTATCCATGATGGAACAAAAGAATGATATTTATAGAGAATCCATGAAATATGTTTATGGGTGAGTGATGAACACTTATCATTGATTTTCAATCTCAAAATTTTTGATGGACATACACTTGATCAATAACACTTAATGTGTCAAGGGGAGTATGGAAATCATAATTTTTCAGGATTATCTATTCCCCATGTAAACAAAAAGTATTTTGATCTATGTTAGTAGATATTGATGTTTTCTTTAAGTCACATGTACCCATGAGATTTGGAGTTTTAGATTAAAACGAGAAGTGTATTAGATGTCGATGCTTTAATGGTAGATTTTGTATGAGTTGGGAAAGAAGAAAATTTATTTATTCTCACTTAATATTTATCAACTAGTGTCCACCTGTATTTTTAATTTGATAATCTAGATTATGTATTTTTTATTTATTGTATCTATATATATGGACACATATATTATGGGCTATTTTATTTTATATACCATAATGTGGAATTCCATCTTGGATCCCTATTTAATTAACTATCAGTTTTTTATATATCTGTAAAATGGACGGGTTATGATAATATTTTGGTACATTTAAGAATGACACATATGTTATATATTTAAGAAAATAGTCACCACATGACTATATTAGTCCCTCGCTTCCTATATGTAGTTTTTGGTTTAGAAAGAGGCACCCTTGAGATCATGTGACATCATCTGCTCAATTTTTGTCAAAGTGAAATAGTCCAATATATTACACGTTTTATAGATAATTATGATTAATATATAATTAATAATATTACATGGATGTTGAATCCAACCCACAATGAATATTATATAAAAAATTTGTAAATCACTCTCTCATAAAAATGGTCACTGTGAGGTGATTTATTTAAAAATTATATATTTTTAAATATAATCTTTGAAATATTATGTATATATATATAATGTAAAAATGGCTATGTATGTGAAAATAAATGTATATTCTTGAGAAAATGAATTTAAAGTTCATGAGGTTTATAAATACATGTTATTATGTAGATTATCAACATATCTATATTGGAATTTAAAAAAATTATATATCTATGTAAGTGAATTATAATTATAAATGAAATAAAATTAAAATGTAATAAATAAAAAGGATTAGATAATGACCAAGATATGGGGGAATATCCCAATCAGTGAGTGCTAGGGGTAATATGTCCACTCTATTTCTCTCCAAAGAACTATCATCCCACTAAATTACACTATAATGATTCTACATTACTACCTTCACTAATAAGAATTTAGAGTCTTTCAATGAAAAATATTTCATTTATCACCATTTTATAATAATTTATAATGAATTAATTGATAAAATTTTGATTTTATCAACACTAATAAAATCCTTTATCAAATGTTATAGTCTTCTACAATATAACAAAAAAAAGTAAGCCAAAAAATAAAAAGTAGTTTCACTTTACTATAAAATATCAATATCATTAAAATAATAAATATTAATAATTAATTACATTAGATCAAAAATAATATGGTATAAATTTTATTATTAAAAATTAGTTACAAAAAAACAATTACATACAACTATAACAACTAGAAAAAATAAAAAATATTACATTTATGAATAAGATATATTCCAAAGATCAATCTTTTTTAACTTTATATATACCAACGAAGTATGTGACTAAAATATAAAAAAAATGTATGTTTTAATAATACCACTTTATAAAATTAAACTAAATAAAATTTCAATGTTATATAATTAAATAAATTATTTAAAATGATTAAAATTTTATTATATTTATGCGACATGAATTATAGTTAAAAAGGGTAATACAATTATAAAAAAACTAATAAAAAGGTAATATAAATGGGTTATAAAAAATTATAATAAATATGAAAAGAAATTATATTTGAGTTATTTTAGTAATATCACATATCATACTGATCCGAGTTTTATAAAAACATGTGACAATCGAATCAATGAATGTTTTACAAAAATTTCAAAACAATATGGGATAACTTAATTAATTTTTTATGATTCATAGAAATTTATAAAATGTTAAAATATGTTTCAATGCTATGTTAGGATCATTTGAAACATATTTTTTGAATTTTAATTTTTAATAGTAGAAAACACATTGTATAAGATTTTTATAATAACATGTTAGATTGAAATATGATTTTTTTTACGAGTCAAAAATTAATTGATGGTCAAAATTATATATTTTGAAGAAAAAATATACTCACTTTCTTTTTTTTAATTAATAAAACTTTATGGAAGTTAAATTATTATGTTTCAATCATTCTAGTCGCATTTCTTTATAAATTTATCTGTGAGTTTTTCATATGGGTTACAGATGACTCAAATGTTGTTTTATAAAATATTTTTTCCAATCCTTGCTTATTTGTTGAGTTATTTTGATTGGAAACATATTTATTGAGAAAAAAATTCGTTTAAATATAAAAATTAACTTTTTTTTATAAAACCAAAAAATGGAAATAATTTTTTCAACACTCCAAAATTGAATCAATTATCATTTTCATAAATTTTCATGACAATATGAGATTGTTTATTTAGTTTTAATTATCAAATAGACATTTATGAGACCTAAAACACTTTAATTTTTTTTAAAAAAAATGAATAAAAAAAATCATATAACACATCAGATTGATGTGTGTATTTTCATAAAATGGTAAATTAGTTGAGGATCACTTGCAAAAATTCATATAAAAATCCAATTTCATTTAATCAATTATGATTACTTGATGTAATTTTTTTAAACCATAAATAAATTTAACAATAAAAATATAATATGCATCATCCCAAAAAATAGCACAACTGACTATAAGTTTTTTTATACTTTCTATAGTTCATAAAAGTACAAACTATTTTCTCAAAAAATGTTTCAACAATATAGTCCCATTTTCCCAATTTTAAACATTTTAATGATTTTTTTAAAAATTATTTTTTAATTGTAAAAAAGAATATTAAGAAAATTAAGATTTAATGTCCTATATTTTTCAATGTATTATTTTTGAATATTATATGGAATTAATTTGAGATCAGGATTTGAGATGGCATGCTATTTTGAGGCCCAGGGTGCCCGAAAAAAATGTTTGAAAATAAATTAAATAATAAATAGCACATACGAACTGTTTTCCAAAAAAGTGGACTAAATTTTAAATGGGTTCCTTGATCAAAATCAGGTGGGAACAATGGAAATAATAGTATAGAATTTACCATAGGCGAGGCCTAACACAGACCGACATTGGCTGGCTGTGAATTATTGTTTTTTGATGTTTAAGAAAATAAAATAAATTTAATATTTATTTTATTTTTCAATTGTGCTAAGATGATGAACTAATATTTTTAATATGAAAATAAAGAGAAATTATTGGGTTATCCACATAACCCTAGAATTCTCTGGAGCATTGGAGAGGATACCCATAGAGAAACATCTTTATGATGAATGAGTAAAAATCAAGAGATCACAAATCACTACACCAATAGAGTTGGAAAATATCATCAATGAAAACAAAATAATCATTCTTCATCAATGATTGATAATAAATCATAGTAGGGATTGTGATTTCATTATTTATTTACCATTTTTTGATTTAATGACAAACCCATATTAACCCATGAACAGGTTAACCCATGATTTGTTCGTCCTCGTTGGATGTGTGGTTGAGGGTTTGATTCAAGGAATTGATTCTGCTTCGATTTAGTTTATTTCCCACATGTTCTTAGTTCATTTCATGGTTATTAATGAAATATCATTACACATAAATTTCATCGAACAGTGATCTAAAGTCATAGAATATGAATCATGAAGACTTGGAGAAGGTGTGATGATGATGGTGACATACATATCAATACACTCCAAGAGATATCATTCTTCTATCATTTTTCTTGTGGATGATCAGAATTAGTTTTCAGAGCCGATCGAAGGTCTGTAACTTTACAAATTAATTTTGTAATGATGAAGAGACCATGTATATTCATTTTGAGGAAAACTGATCATCTGATGAAACACTGGAAGAGCAACCAAAGCACTGAAGGAAGAAAATCTATTTCGGAAAATCCTAATGAACGCGATGTGTATCTTGGAATACAGGGTGTGTGGGACATGTCCAATGGCATCTTGGATTTTTGGTGACTGAGAGGTGGAATAGGGAATGTGATAGCTATCACGTGGAGTGTGGGATATTACCTGGAACTTGGCCTGCATCTTGAAGGATGGACATACACGGGGTGGATTACATGTCCTTTACTTAACCACACGACTGGAACTCAAATACATACATGGGCTACCCCATGTAATGGTACATAGGTAAGGGAACATGGCCAGAATACACGGGGCAGACCCACGATATTAGGTCATGGCGTGTGATGTTCTCTACAAATCTTGTATACCTTTTCCACATGAAATTTTCTTCTGACATGGGTCATTGTACAGGGCATTACACAGGGTCATGGGACATTGCATGTGAAACATCAAAACACTATTACTCATTTCTACATGGATTGATCTCCTTGTTCACAATATCTTGGACAAGTCTTATTTGGGATGATCCCCCCTTCTCATTCCCACGAAGGTTAGTGGATATTTTTTCCTATCCACAGGAGTATGAACCCCTTCAGTATGTTTCTAGAAAGAGTTTAAAGTCCCCTCGAAGATGATCAGAGAAGAATCTGATATCAATTTTTGTTCCCTAGGTAGAGTCAGGTTATCAATGTGACAAATACTAATAGATTTTGGTCCTCTACATAGCAGGTGAATCCAAATGATTCATGGTATATTCCATGGCCCTGGAAGTGATCCTCACCCATGTATCATGATCTTCCTCACTAGTGGAGTCGGTTATCCCAAAATCATTGTATCATATTTTTTATTCAAATATATTAGTGTATCTCTCTCATGGTTGTTAACAATGAAAAATTACACTCGGATAGACATAATCAAGGATATTAGACTTAGGATTGAGTTATCCTAGTTGAGTGCTTTGTGGAATCTTTAGATTGAATCCCCAGTGTGGGTATGCAGTCATTGGGACTTACCTCCAGACTACGGGTCTGGGATTCTAGTATATCGAGATATGATCATGTTATTTGTACTATAGAAATATTCTAGGTAGAGCTAAGTGTACCTTTACTTTGTGTATATTTTTGTGGTTTTGGGGGTGTCCAAAATAGTATTGTTATACTCACCCATGTGCTAGCTTTTCCTGCACATGTCATGTATTGTGCATATGTGCGACCTTTTGATGGAATCCAAGGTAGACTAGAACCGGACAGAGCACATCATGTTTTAGATAGGCTGTGGCGTTCCTAAGACTTTGATCATCAGTCATAAAACCTATCTTTTTTCCTATAGGTTGGACATTGTAGTTTCCATACTCGTTCTTTTTAGTGGGCTTGTATTTTGTCCCAGTTTACATTTCCACATGTTAATTTCTATTTTTCACTGTTGGTTGGGATTAGTAGTATTCATGCATTTTTGTTCCATGGTAGTTTTTACTTTTCAGAATATGTGGGCATGCAGATGTGTATGTGTATACAGGTTCATAAGGAATTCCTCCCAAGTTAGTGACATGCCTACTCAGTGTTAGTCACCGGCCCTTGGCCTATTAGAGGTGGGCATGAGGAGTTTTGGAATCGATCCCACAAGGATGGGTTGTGATAGAGTGGAATTAAAGGTGGTTAGTTCTACCTTAGGTCTAAGAGACTATGAGATTTATTTAGGGGAACAATGTTATGCATTTCAAGATTGGATTTCAGGCTAGGGAACCTAGTGTTGGTGCAGGTGGAGACATATCCATACACCAGGACTCTGATAGTGTGATTTTCAACTCAGTACATGATAACACCAGTTTCAGGGAAATAAGAAAAAAAGGTACATGCATCATATATGAATGGAATATGGTTTCCATGTCTATCTTGAGTCATCTCTCTAGATATACGCATTAATGGCAGTGCATCTTGTATCCCTATTGGATGCCTCTATGACGAATACTAGCTAGGATTTAGCAACTGTACCAAGAGGATGACCCACTTAGTTACTGGGCTTCAATAAAGGGACAATTTACCCAAGCATTTCCTCCATGTGGTGCACTAGTTATACCACCACCAATGGAGGAACATGTGGTACCTGCAGTACCACCATATGAGGAGCGTTGTTTGAGCACGATACATGAGTTTCACAGATAGAGACCCCTCAAGTACTGAGGTGAGACCAACACTAAGGTAGATGAGGACTAGATTGAGGCGGTGACCAGATTTTTATATCTAGTGAGGATACCAGAAGACTTGATGGGGATCCTAGTAGAAATCCTTCTTCAGGGTTCGATAGGTCGATGACAGAGTTTAACCACATAGACTTCCGACAAGGTGACTCTTTCATGGATGGAGTTTGAGAATTTATTTAAATATATCTTTTCTCTAGTTATACTGAGTGTAGTGCATATAGAAAATCTCCTTCAACTCTAGTAGTGCAGTATAATAGTTGATGACTATTCATCGAGGTTCACCAACCTTCATAGTTACTCGATGGATATTTTCATAGATCATCACTTCAGGTTATGGACCATTGAGAAAGGTATATGTTTGTATATCAAATATATCATCATAAATAATTTAATTCAAACTTATTCTTGAGTGATTAAATGAGCTTTGGTGGTCAAGAGATTCTTGGCTGAGTAGAGACATCCTGCGATAGTTTCTAGTAAGAAGGAAGGTGCAAAGACCTCCGTATCGGGGAGGCAATGTCATACATAAGGATAAAAAGATATGATAAATCACATGAGTTACCATGATGGTGGTTATATTATCTAGGTCTCTCAATATGGATCCAGTCAGACTAGGGAGATGTGATGCTACACATGCGATGGTAAAGGAAATCCCGCTAGATATTGTACTACCCATCAATCTTATGACAGGGAAGCAGTGTATAGATCATTTAGGAATAGGGAATGAGTGGGATAGGAAAATCTACCAGGAGGAAGATGTAGTAGAGGAGAAGAGATAGGTACAAGAGTTGGAAACATCATAACATACTCCACCACTACCCTGAGGTGGTCCATTCCTGGCATAGAGAGCAAGAGGACATGGATGAGGTTAGCTATGCGCGGTTGAGTCGTACCACCCAGAGACTCTAGGAATTATCTGAGGTATGATCTATGTCTTTTATATCTAAAATTACATACATATAGACACATGTTCTAGTTATTCATTCCTTTACACATATCATGTTCGTGAGCTTGATATTACTCTAGAACCGTTGACATAACCCTTACACATGGATATGCCTACTGAAGGACAAATGATGATCACACACCAATCCCAATAGTTTCATCATACCAATTTAGGGGAGTGTTTTAGTTGGAACCTCTTTGTGGCAGTGTTGATGCCTTACAGAATCATTCTCAGTATGGATTGGCTTTCTTCAGACCATGCCCAGATTGATAGTTTTAGGGGAAGGGTTTGGTGTGTCTACAATGATGGGATGAGGTTATCCATTTTGTTGGTGAAAAGGAAACCCATGTAGTATAATATGGGGTAATGAAAATGTGTGTATAAATAATCAATCATGGGTTGTCTAGGCTTACCCATGAAGTAGTATATATTTTAGGCTTTTAGTTCCCAGTAGTAGTGTCAGATTACCAAGAAGCCTTTCATGAAAATGCTACAAGGTTACCTCCCCATTGGGAGATCAAATTCTGAATCAATTTACAACCTCATACAACACTGATATCAACACCCTCATATCGAATGGCTACCATATAGCTTCTCATTCTAAGGGTGAAATAGGGGGATTTGAAGAGGAATGGATTTTTGAGACCTAGTCTTTTACCTTGGGAAGCCCCAATTTTGTTTACCAAAAATGTAGAATAGATCTTGGGGTTGTGTTTGGATTAACAACACGTAAACCATGTTATAGTAACAAAAATGTCTCCATAGCTGATGATCGATGACCTCTTTAATCAGTTGAGAGAAGCGTGATCGTTCTCAAAGATTGAAATTTGATCAAGCTATCACAAGGTGGGAGTAGGGGATGAGGATAAACCAAAGGCATATTTCAGATACCTCTATATTCATTATGAGTACTTGGTGATTTCCTTTGTCAATATTAACTCCCCAGTAGTGTTCATGGGACTCATGGACCCGATCATCCAACCAAACGTAGACAGATTCATAGTGATCTTCATCAATGAAATCCATAGGTACTCAACATCTGAGTATGAGCATGTGTGACACCTTCAAATGGTTCTAGATGTACTCCAAGAGAATAATATATATTAAACTCTTGGATTTCTTGTTCTAGATTCAGGTGGTCCACTTTTTGGGACATGTAATGTCAGTAGATGGTGTTGTTGTGGACTCAGCCAAGGTGGAAGAAGTGTTATCATGGGAGACACTTAGGAGCATGATGGAGTTGCCCAAATTTATTTGGATAGTGGCCTATTACCAAATATTCATACCGGATTTATCCTAGATATCGACATTGATGATAGCTTTGACACGAAATAGTCAGCTCGTCTTATGGACAGTGTAGTGCCTGTGGGATTTTAGCCGTTAAGGCAGAGTTCGATTAGAAATCTGATCTTGAAATTTCTCGAAGAGGAAGTAGAGTATGTATAATTATGTGATGTATCGGTGACTGAATAATATTATGTCCTGATTTATAGGTATGTTTTTATTTTTTATGATTCAAACCAGGTGATGAAACATGAGAATAACTATGCCACCTATGATCATTATTTAGAAGCGGTAGTCTTTTCATTGAATATGTGGTGACGGTACCTGATGGGCGAGAAATATATATTCTGCTCTAATCATAAGAGTCACAAGTATATATTATCATAGAATGATAGTAAATTTAGATAGAGGAGATGGGTATAGTTCATCATGGAATATGACTTTGAGATTTTCAATACTACTGGGAAGGGAAACATGGTGGCATATGTTCTTATTAAGAGATCTAGTATGTAGATACAAAACGAGGTGTCAGTGTATCTTTCCTCATTATAGTTATCATTAATTTATGGGTGATGATGCATATTTACTCCATTTTATGGCTATCGCCCCTCCACTATTACAACTTTTTAGGGAGGCATAATAAGGGTATTTATAGTGGGAGGGCTTACATGCTCAGATGTCCACAGGGCATACTCTTGATGGATATTCACAAGGTTTGGAGAACATAATTATTTTTAGGGGACACAAAGATGTACCAAAGGCATTACAAGAGTAGGTTAAGAAGGAGTTTCATACATCCCCTTTGGTTGTACACCATGGTGTGGTGACGATGTACCAGGAAATCTAATGTGAGTTTTGGTAGACATGGATGAAGAAGGTAGTGGAAGAGTTAATTTCTTGATTACTTACATGCCATTAGGTTAAGGCTGAACACCAGGTTCTAGTGGGATTAGATCACCTCTAGTGGTACTAAATTTAATTGTCATAGAATATGAATGTACTTCATGATGGGATTACCACATATGTATTGACGATACGATTCCATCTAGGTGATCATTGACCAACTCCCCAGTGAACCCAATTCCTAGCTATCTAAGAGTAGAGTTAAGTAAAAATCTTGGGATGCATCTATGTGTTGGAAATAATTTAGATTTATGGAGTCCCATCACTGATTTATTCAGATTGTGTTGCTTGTTTCATGTCCCGTTTTTGGAATGGAATTCATGAAGAATTTGGGGCTCACCTAGTCTTGAGAATAAAGTTTCATCTGTAGACTGATGGCCATACAGAGAGGACCATTCAGGTTATGGAGGGGATGTTGCATGCTTCCATGATTTACTTTGGTCATAACTGGGTGGATCCCTTAATACTATTAGAGTTTTCATACAATAATAGGTAAAATTTAGCATTGGTAAGGCACCATTCGTGGATCTATACAGGAAAACCTATCTATCATCACTTTTCTAGATAGACCTAGGAGATTAAACACTCAAGGGACCAAAATTAGTGTGAGCTACAACCGATAAGGTGTAGGTCATCCAGTAGCCTATAAAGATTGTAGAAGGACGTCTTATGATGACATATGGCATAGACTGTTGCAGTTTGAGTAAGGAGGCCATGTCATCTTCATGTATCACCTCAATGAGTTTTATATAGATTTGGATGGGGAGGTTATTTATCTCTATGTTTGATCGACCCTTTTTAGATATTTTGCAGAGTTAGAGAGGTCAAATACAGCCTAGGTTAACTAATGCAGTTTCACCTAGTACGTGATGTCTTCCACATGTCGCTGTTGAGGAGGAATGAGCACGATCAGTCACACATCATCAAATTGGGAGAACTAGACAACGAGGATAGAGAGACATTTTCAGAGTACCCAGTAGAGATTGAGGATCAACAAGAGAGGATTCTTCGGGGGGAAATTGATTCCCCTAGTGCCTGTCTAGTGGAAAAATGAAAATCTTCAAGAGAGAACATTAGAGATGGAGGATCTGATTCATGCATAATACCCACATCTCTTATATAGACCTTTGTTTTGGATTTTCTGGAACGTAAATACCAAAGGTGGATAGAATTTAATGTGAAATAATTTTTATAGATTTATTTTTATATATTATATGTAATTAATTCGAGACCAGGCTTGGAGACTGTGTGTGATTCTGAGGCCTAGGGGTCCTAGAATAAATGTTTGAAAATAAATTAAACATCAAATAGAACTAGTGAGTGATTTTCATGAAATTGTGGAATATGTTTTAAAAGGGTTCCTATATGAGAAACCCGAGAGAACCATTTAATTCAGAGCAGTGACATTACCTTAGGTGTGGCCTAAAACCGGATGGCGTGGGATTTCTATAAAAATATTTTTCTGGTTGTTTAAAAAAATAAAATAAATTTAATATTAATTTTATTTTTCAATTTAACTAAATCAATGACATAAGACTTTAAGTTACCTATTAATCCGAATTTACATGATTGGAAGAATGACCCTAGATTTATCATGAGTATTAGAGAGGAGACAGAAAGAGAACTTTCGTGGGCACCCTCAAATGATTAGTGTGATTTTGGGGTACTTAGGTGCAGCATAGTGGCTGACCAAGTTCGTCTCTCAAAGGAGGAAGTGAATTAAAACAACTTTTCAGAGGTATTATAGAAACAAAATAAAAGGGAATAAAAACACTACTTGAAAGTATGGGGTGGTTGTTTATAGTTTATAAATCTAGAAGAAGTTTGCTGGAAGAAGATTTCATTTTTTTTGTTTTTAATTTTGAAATGAAGTTTTGATCAGAATGACACAACAAGAAGATGTTTTTTTAGAAATCTATTTTAAAAGGCGTAATCGATCTAACTCTACCTCTTCACTTTATTATTAATCATTATAATTTAAATTAACATTCACTTAATTATGATCCCTTAATTTGTTAAATCACGAACCCTACGAGAATTAACTTTACCACGAAGATTGAAGTGAATTTAACCTTAGGCTAACTTCGGAACATGCAATCGCAGCACCCAGCTTTGATTGACGTTATATGATTAGCTTATGGTCAGTGGTAAATTAAGGCACATATCCACTCTGGAAATGAGGATGAATTGTGTTTAGGGATTATATTTGAACTCTACAAATATATCCCGTGTGGTCTTGTATTACCGATTAAGATCGCGCTCTCACAATTTACACAAAATCCCGACCTCGCGTGTTTTTGTGTTAATTGTTCAATTGCTTGCTTAGTTTCTTAAAATTTAAAAAAACAATTCATGGATCATATTAAGTGAATTACAGTATCTCATTGATTCAAAATAATTAAATGAAGAGGGTAGAAGATAGATCGATTACTAAAAGACTACTCTTCTATGGGTGGCGTAATCATCGTAGAAGCATTTTGCATGTGCAAAGGTTTAAAATGGGTATAACCCAATAACGATTCTACTCAATAATTCCAGCCCAATTAGGAAGATTAAGAGAAGAATAAATTTAAACAAAACATAAGAAAAGATAAGAAATAAAAGAAGAACAATGAAGTTTATTACATAAACAAAATCATTACAACATGAAGGAGAAGAAGAAGGCTTCGTCGAAGGGATCCTTGCTTCAAGAGATACCCTTATTGAAATGGTTGGAGAATTGGAGTGGATCCACTTCTCCTCTGCACTCAACTTCCCAATTCACGTCTCAACCCCTCCAAATGAGAAAAACTCCAATTTATAGAGGGGAGGGGAGGAGAGGTTACAAGTGGTTTCAAGTGTGAATGTGGAAATTCGGACAAATATTTTATTCCACATTTCAACGCCCATTGGACCACCAAAACGCGTGAATTGGCCGGCCTTCCAGCAGGATCGAATGTGAGGATATGTGTCTTCTATCTCCTCTCCATATTTGGGCTCAATAAAGGCCCATATGAAGGAGTTATGGACGAAATACAGAAGCTTCTCCATTATGGCGAGCCCAGCCCAACATTGACTTCATGGACCAATCTCAACAACCAAATGAACTCTTTAGCTCTAATGTCCTGAATAAAAGTTGTATATAATTAAGTTAATAACACTGTTACAAAATTTAAAATTCAAATAATAAAAATAAAAATATTTATATTCTAAATACTACAGTGAACTATAAAGGGTAAAACTGGAATTTTCATCAAATATTCAAATGAATGATCTAATCCCAAATATTTTATAAATAAACATATTTAACACAATGTGAGGAAATTATATCATTTATTATCAATAATATATTCAATAAAATAGTGTTTTATCAACTCCCCCACACTTACCCTTTTGCACACCTGGGCAAAACCTCATATCAAGTAAACATCAATATCAAATAAAAACCAATTTTAAAACACATATCCTTAAGATCAATCAATTTCACACCAAGAATAAAAAGATATCATGCCTCATAAAAAAACTTATTTCAAGTTCTCCATTTATATCATTCAATATATTTCCACTTCATTTATCTGCCCATGCACAAAACACTTACATCGCTTGAATTTTCTCTCATCACTCAAATATCAATTTTTTTGCAATGTCTTTCTCATCCAAACTCATACAAGGGTCACCATAGGCTTGATAGATTCCTACATTGCTACCCGATGTGAGTCAAGGACATATGTTTATCATGAGGACTTTTCGGGGTTGTTCTGTGGCTTTCTGTTGGTAGGATTAAGATGTGAAAATCTCTGAGGCTGAATGAGGAGGGCTTGACTCTTTTGAATCAAAATTGCATTAATCTAATTTTCACTTAAATATGGTCTTCTCTTCAATCCCCATAGTATCAATTCAGCTCCATCATCATGAAAAGTCATGAAAGGTTTACACCATTCATCATTTCAGCAAAAAAAATGTCAATCTTCTCAAACATGATTTTCTTGAAAGCTCCAGATGGGCACAACTTTCCACCTCAATTAGAAGCTCCAGAAAAGGCACAACTTCACCTATCATGAAACCTCCAGAAAAGGCACAACTTTCAATATAATGAATTTATTCAGTAGCAAACACATCTATTTAGAATTTAATTTTCCACCCAAAGTATCACATAATATGGTGGCACAACACAAGATAGCTTCCCCCACACTTATGCTCAACTAGATTATGCAATTTCACTTCAAGAGTTGGTTGGATAGGGAAAATTGGCTTGTAATGAGGCTTAACCTAACAGGATGTGCATGGCTTCTAAGGGCTACAAGGATTAAATATTCAAGGTAGGCCATTATAAAAAAGGATTCTTTTAAATAGGGGCTTTAATACCAAACAAATGCCTCAATCATTTAAACATATGTACCTCAAACCCTCAAGTTTTGACAGGAATAGATCAAATTCTGGTTAAATCAAGCATGGTTTGGTTCTCTCAAAAAGTGAGGTGAATGTAAATAATATGAAAATAATGGTTTAGAAGCCTCACGGGAAAGTGATTTCAAATATAAAGACAGTGAGATTGGCATGGGATTCAAAATTCAGCGTACTTTTTCATGAAATTACTAAATATTTTAACTTGAAACAAAGTCATTTCAGCATTCATTTAAGCTTAGTTTCAAGGGGTAAATTGTTTCACTTATTGATATGGATTTAAAAATGGTGATGATAATCATTTTAGTCCAAATTTTTCAAAAACACACAGAAAATTGTAAAATAAACACACAAAATTTGAAAAACACACAATTTTTTTTGAACAGGAAAGCAATTGAAATTACTAAACTAAAAGGTTCCCCCCCCACACTTAAAATATTGCATTGTCCTCAATGTGAACCTATGAGATGATATATGCACATGAAATGCAGAATTTTTAAATAGGACAAATAATATAAAAGTGAAAGGGTTAGGAACAGCCTGATGTGATCAAGTGATGATGGGGTCATGCAGTGTGATAAAATCCACTGCATCAGTAGGATGTCCCTCAATGTATCTCTTCAAACGTTTCCCATTGACTGTAAAGCTCCTTCCAGTGTCCTCCTGTGCGATCTCCATTGCACCATAAGGAAAAACATTAGACACAATATAAGGACCTAACCATCTGGAACGCAACTTACCAGGCATCAACTTCAGTCGTGAACTATAGAGAAGGACTTTCTCTCCAACATGAAACTCCCTTTGTTGGATCATTTTGTTATGAGCTGCTTTTGATCTTTCCTTGTAGAGCCTTGAGTTCTCATATGATGACATTCGAATCTCCTCAAGCTCTTGAATTTGCAACTTCCTTTGAATTCCAGCTTGGGCCAAATCCATGTTACATTTCTTTATAGCCCAATATGCCTGATGCTCGACTTCCACGGGGAGATGACACACTTTCCCAAAAACAATCCGAAATGGGGACATACCAATGGGGGTCTTGTATGCTGTCCTATAAGCCCACAATGCATCATCCAAGCGCTTGCTCCAATCCTTCCTATTTGGCTGCACGGTTTTCTCCAAGATTTGTTTCAACTCACGATTTGAAACCTCAGCCTGGCCATTTGTTTGGGGGTGGTATGGTATTGATGTTTTGTGTGTCACCCCATACTTTCGGAGGAGGGAAGAAAAATTCCTATTTCAAAAGTGTGTCCCTTGGTCACTGATGATGGCCTTTGGTACTCCAAACCTGCATAAAATTTGAGCCTTGACAAAATCCACTACAACATGAGAATCGTCAGTCCTGGTGGCCTTGGCCTCCACCCATTTACTCACATAATCAACAAAAACCAAAATATACAAAAATCCAAATGAACTTGGAAAAGTACCCATAAAATCAATGCCCCATACATCAAAAATCTCACAGAATAGTATGGGTTGTTGGGGGCATCTCATGTCTCTTAGAAATGTTCCCAGTGTGTTGGCAACGAGAGCATGACTTACAAAACACATGGGCATCATGGAATAATCTTGGCCAATATAATCCAGAGTCCAAAACCTTCCTAGCTGTCCGTTGGGGTCCAAAGTGTCCACCACAAGAAAGTGTAGGACAGAAATGCAAGACAAACTCAAACTCATGATCGGGAACACACCTCCTAATGACTTGGTCACTACACATGCGCCATAAGAATGGATCATCCCAAACCTAAAATCTTGACTCACTCTTTAATTTTTGGACTTGATGTTTCTTCAAATTTACTGGGATTTCAGAGCCAACAATGTAATTAACTAAATCAGCATACCAAGGATGCTTACCTGAGATGGTATAGAGATGCTCATCGGGGAAAGTGTCCTGAAGTGGTACCTGGTCCAAGGTGTCACCCTCTAGTGTGTGAGTAAGCCTACTCATGTGGTCTGCCACCAAATTCTCTGAACCCTTCTTGTCCTTTATCTCAAGGTCAAACTCTTGAAGAAGGAGCATCCAACGGATAAGTCGTGGATTTGCATCTGGATTCTTTAGGAGGTACCTCAAAGCTGCATGGTCAGAAAATACAACTACTTTAGAGCCCAATAAATATGAACGGAATTTATCTAAAGCAAATATGACAGCAAGAAACTCCTTTTTTGTGGTTGTGTAATTTGATTGGGCTGAATGCAGTGTCCTTGATGCATAGGCGATCACATGTGAACGCCCCTCCACCCTTTGAGATAAGACAGCTCCAACCGCGAAGTTGGAGGCATCACACATAAGCTCAAAAGGAATCTCCCACCATGGGGGTTGTATGATAGGTGGAGTGTTCAGACGTTGTTTTAGCTCATCGAATGAATTCCTGCAAGAAACATAAAACACAAAATCAGAATCCTTTTGAAGTAATCTTGACATAGGAAGAGCAATCTTACTAAAATCTTTGATGAAGCGCCGATAAAATCCTGCATGACCTAGGAAAGATCTAACATCACGCACACATGAAGGATATGGTAAGGATGAAATAATATATACCTTTGATCTATCAACCTCTATCCCATGTTTTGACACTACATGCCCTAAGACAATGCCATGCTCTACCATGAAATGAATCTTTTCAAAGTTCAGGACCAGATTCTTCTCAATACAATGATTCAACACCTTTCCCAAACTAATTAGACATTCATCAAATGAAGACCCATACACTGTAAAATCATCCATAAATACCTCCATGCAGGTCTCAATAAAATCAGAAAAAATACTCACCATACATCTCTGGAAGGTACCTGGGGCGTTGCAAAGTCCAAATGGCATCCTCCAGTAGGCAAATGTGCCAAAGGGACAGGTGAATGTAGTATTCTCCTGATCCACTAGAGCTATAGGAACCTGAAAATATCCATAAAATCCATACAAGAAACAATAGTGTGTCTTCCTAGCTAGTCTCTCAAGCATCTGATCAATAAATGGGAGGGGGAAATGGTCCTTGCGAGTGGACTGATTTAGTTTCCTATAATCAATACACAAACGCCAACTGTTTTTCACCCTCATTGGAACTAAATCATCTTTCTCATTTTTAACAACAGTAAAACCAGTTTTCTTAGGCACAACCTGAATTGAACTTACCCACTATGAATCTGAAATGGGAAAGATTATACCTGCCTCGAGCAATTTCTCAACTTCCTTTTTAACAACTTCCAGGAGGGTGGGATTGAGTCTCCATTGTGGTTGTCTCACCGGTTTAGTCCCATCTTCCAAGAGAATCCTATGCATGAAAATGGAGGGGCTAATACCTGATATGTCAGCCAAGGTCCACCCAATCACCTTTATGTTCTCCCTCAAAATATTCAAAAGCTTTTCTTCATGTTCAAAAGGGAGATTGTTAGCAATGATAATAGGTAATCTCTCACCAGTCAACAAGTATGAGTATTTCAGATTTGGTGGCAATGGCTTGAGTTCTAATGAAGGAGGGTGTAGTATGGATGGAGACATTGAAGGAACTGAAATATGTGCACAAAGAGCATCAGTATCAGAATAGACATTATCAAAATCATAGAATAAAGCATCAAATCCATTAGCATACTCAACAGCCATTTCATAATCAGAGTGAACATGATCAAAATCAGAATATGAATCCGCATCAAAATCAAATCTTAGAGAGTCTTGTTTATTAGAAACAGGTGTGGAAGTTCTCTTAGACATTAAACCAGAACCAATACTCATAATCTCCCTAAGCATAGGACAATCCAATTCCATGATGTTTTTACTTGGTGGTTCAAAATGGGAGATAACAAAAGCAGAATGGTCCTCTGAGGGGTACTTCATGGAATACATAACATTAAATATCACAACTTCATCTCCAAACTCCATGGAAAGTGTACCCTCATTGAAATTTATGATAGTTTTTTCAGTTTTGAGGAAGGGTCTACCTAAGATAATTGGGGCATGAGAACTTACCTGATCATCCTCCATGTTAAGCACATAGAAGTCTGCTGGAAAGATCATGTCTCTTACCCGAACAAGTACATCCTCAAGAACTCCCGCTGGATATGCTGTAGCTCTATTCGCCAATTGCACCACTACTCTTGTTGGCTTCAACTCACCAACCTGCAAGGAAGAGAATACAGAGTGAGGCATCACATTTATGGAAGCTCCCAAATCACAAAGAGCATCAGAGAAGTTCAACTCCCCTATGGTACGTGGGATGGTGAATGTCCCGGGATCCTTGCACTTTGTTGGCATTGCTAGAGTTGGTGTAATGAGTGCCGATACATTCCTTCCAAGGTTGATCCTCTCATTCCCCTTGAGCCCTCTTCGATTGGTGCAGAGTTATTTTAAGAATTTGGCATACCTTGGGATTTGCTTAATGGCTTCAAGTAGAGGAATGTTGATCTCCACACGCTTGAATGTGTCCAAAACCTCCTTTTGCATTGCTTCTTCAGCCATCTTCTTGGTTTGAACAACCCTGTTTGGAAAAGGAAGCGGTTTAGGAGGAACATCATCAATCTTTTTCTTACCTTTATCTTTCTCCTTGGATTTCTCATCAGTTGGTATGGAATGCGGATTCTCTGAAGTTGAGGTGAATCCCGGTGGAATGGTAGGTGCAGATGTATCGTTCATTTGCTTCCCACTTCTCAATGTGATGGCACTAACATTCCCCTTGGGATTTGGAGTGGGTTGGGAAGGTAGATTTCTGGAATTCTTACTTACAAGTTCATGGAGGGCGGTGGCAATCTGGCTCATTTGAGTCTTTAACTCCCTCAGCTCTAAACTTTGACTCTTCAGCTCATTCTGTTGATTAAGAACAATTTGCTTCAAAAGATCATCAGTATTAGAATCTACCTTTGGTGGGGGATTCCCTTGTTGTTGGCTTGTAGATGCTTGGGCTTCAAATCTCCATTGGGGTTGTTGGAAACCCTGCTGGTAAGGCGGAGGCTGCTGGAAGTTTGGTTGAAAAGGGGGCCTTTGTTGTTGTCCAGAGCCATACCTCATGTCCGGTTGATCTTTCAACCCTTGGTTGTATGTTGGAGAAAATGAATCAAACTTCTTTTGGAGATATGGTTGTTGTTGCTGCTGAAATGGTCTCCCAGGGAACACTGCTGCACAATCTTCTGTCTCTTGTAGTTGTGGGCAACAGTCAGTTGGGTGGCTTGTCTCAGTGAAAATGCCACATGGCCTCGAAGGAGGGGGTTGCGATGTCTTTTGAGCCAATGCAATTTGATGTACTCCTCGAACATGTGGTGTACCTCTATCACCGAATTGTTGAGAGTTTTGGTCCATTTTGTCGATCAGTGCTCGTGTAGCTACTGGTGTCTTGTCCACCAATGCTCCTCCAGCAGCAGCATCCACCATGCTTCTCTCCATAGGTGTGAGTCCTTCGTAGAAGTATTGGATGAGGAGTTGCTCACTGATTTGGTGATGCGGACAGCTTGCGCACAACTTCTTGAATCTCTCCCAATACTCATACATTGACTCCCCTTGTGCTTGCTTGATCCCCGAGATCTCCTTACGAATGGATGTGGTCCTTGATTTTGGAAAAAATCTCTGCAAGAAAAGACGTTTCAAATCGTTCCAACAAGTTACATCTTCGAGTTGTAAATAATACATCCAGTCTTTTGCAGCTCCATCAAGTGAGAATGGGAATGATCTTAATTTGATTTGATCTTCAAAAACATTTCTTGGATTAAGGGTTGAGAAAACCACATTAAATTATTTCAAATGATTATTGGGGTCCTCACCAAAGAGGCCATGAAACTTTGGAAGTAAGTTAATTAACCCCGATTTTAGTTCAAAGTCCGATTCAAGATTTGGGTATGCAATAAAATTTGGTTGATAGTTAATATCAGGTGCAGCCAATTCTCGAATTGTTCTATTAAGTTCATTTCTATTGTTTTCAGCCATTGGTTCCACTTTTATGTTTGAATTTGAATAGCTTCAAATTTCAATGTTTCTAGAAGAGAGGAATTCACCAACTGGTTGAATATTGAAACTTCCCGTAGACTGAAAATTTCTGATTCGAGCCCTAAGGCTGCGTTCAATCTCAAGGACAAGATCTAAGAGATCTTTGGGATTAGTTCGTGTCATAGATCAAATAAAAATGAAAATAAAGAAAGTGGACCATAGTAATATAAAAATGAGAATTTTGAGTTGATGGTCCAAAAAGAAGTAGAAGAAAATAAAAGAAGAAGAAGAAAAATCAGATTGGGTAAAGAAGGAAGAAAGAAGAGAGGAAGAGAATAAAATGTAAAATAAAATAAATACCTCTAATTGGTTGAAATAATTACTTGCCTCCCCGGCAACGGCGCCAATTTGAAAGAGCGCTGTCGTGGGAGCCCTCAAATGATTAGTGTGATTTTGGGGTACTTAGGTACAACAGAGTGGCTGACCAAGGACGTCTCTCAAAGGAGGAAGTGAATTAAAACAACTTTTCAGAGGTATTCTAGAAACAAAATAAAAGGGAATAAAAACACTACTTGAAAGTATGGGGGTGTTTGTTTACAGTTTATAAATCTAGAAGAAGTTTGCTGGAAGAAGATTTCATTTTTTTTGTTTTTAATTTTGAAATGAAGTTTTGAACAGAATGACACAACAAGAAGATGTTTTTTTTAGAAATCTATTTTAAAAGGCGTAATCGATCTAACTATACCTCTTGAAATTATTATTAATCATTATCATTTAAATTAACATTCACTTAATTATGATCCCTTAATTTGTTAAATCACGAATCCTACGAGAATTAACTTTACCACGAAGATTGAAGTGAATTTAACCCTAGGCTAACTTCGGAACATGCAATCGCAGCACCCTGCTTTGATTGATGTTCTAAGATTAGCTTATGTTCAGTGGTAAATTAAGGCACATATCCACTCTGGAAATGAGGATGAATTGTGTTTAGGGATTATATTTGAACTCTACAAATTTATCCCGTGTGGTCTTGTATTACCGATTAAGATCGCGCTTTCACAATTTACACAAAATCCCGACCTCGCGTGTTTTTGTGTTAATTGTTCAATTGCTTGCTTAGTTTCTTACAATTTAAAAAACACAATTCATGGATCATATTAATTGAATTACAGTAGCTCATTGATTCAAAATAATTAAATGAAGAGGGTAGAAGATAGATCGATTACTAAAAGACTACTCTTCTATGGGTGGCGTAATCATCGTAGAAGCGTTTTGCATGTGCAAAGGTTTAAAATGGGTATAACCCAATAACGCTTCTACTCAATAATTCCAGCCTAATTAGGAAGATTAAGATAAGAAGAAATTTAAGAAAAACATAAGAAAAGAGAAGAAATAAATGAAGAACAAAGAAGTTTATTACATAAACAAAATCATTACAACATGAAGGAGAATAAGAAGGCTTCGTCGAAGGGATCCTTGCTTCAAGAGCTACCCTTATTGAAATGGTTGGATAATTGGAGTGGATCCACTTCTCCTCTGCCCTCAACTTCCCATTTCACGTCCCAACCCCTCCAAATGAGATAAACTCCAATTTATAGAGGGGAGGGGAGGAGAGGTTACAAGTGGTTTCAAGTGTGAATGTGGAAATTCGGCCAAATATTTTATGCCAACTTTCACCGCCCATTTGACCACAAAAAAGCGTGAATTTTCCGGCCTTCCAGCATGATAGAATGTGCGGATATGTGTCTTATATCTGCTCTCCAAATTTGGGCTCAATACAGGACCATATGAAGGAGTTATGGCCGAAATACAGAAGCTTCTCCATTCTGGAGAGCCCAACCCAACATTGATTTCATTGACCAATTTTCACAACCAAATGAACTCTTTAGCTCTAGTGTCCTGAATAAAAGTTGTAGATAATTAAGTTAGTAACACTGTTACAAAATTTCAAATTCAAATAATAAACATAAAAATATTTATATTCGAAGTACTACAGTGAACTATAAAGGGTAAAACTTGAATTTTCATCAAATTTTCAAATGAATGATCTAATCCCAAATATTTTATAAATAAACATATTTAACACAATGTGAGGAAATTATATCATTTATTATCAATAAAATATTCAATAAAATATTGTTTTATCAGAGACCGTTAAAGAAACCTATAGATACTAAATGATGATGAATCAAGAAATCATAAACCACTATGCAATCGACATTGGAGGATATCATCGACAACAACAACACAATCATTATTCATCAATGATCAATCCAAATTAGAGATATGGTGTGTTATTTCACAATTTATTTCCCATTATTTGATTTAATGATGAACGACGATAAACTCCGTGAATAGGATGACCCACAGTTTGTTCGTTCTTGTCGGATGGGTGATTGTGGGTTTGATTTGGGGATTTGATTCTATTGAAATTTAGTGTCTTAATACTTCTAATAAGATTTAATCAAGGATATATAAAACAATATTTGATAGTGCGGTGGAAAATATAATGTGAATGGTGTCACATGACATGTGATACCATACCCAGAACTCAAAGTGTATCTTAGAGGATACACAAACACAGGGTGGAGTACATTAAATGTACTCCACCACATGGCTATACACCAACTTGATACACAGGATACCCCATGTACTGGTTCATGGGTAGGTGAACACCAGATGAAGTCCTGTACTGGCACATGGCCAGAGTACATTGGGTGGGCCCCAGATTGTTGGAAATAATGTGTGACCTTCCCTACATGTAGTGTATACCATTTATACATGAAAAGTTCTTATAAAATAATCTATTGTACAAAGCGATTACTTTGGGTAAAGGGACATTGTGTGTGACAATTCTACATTTGTGTACTCTTTTCTACATCGATTGATTTCCCTATACTTCATATCATGTAAAATTATCATTTTGGATGGTACCCAAATTCTCATTCTTCTGATGTTCAGTGGGTATCATTTATTATCCAATGCAGTATGAGCCCCTTAATTATAAATTTCTAGGTAGATTTCGAGGACCCCACCGATAGTCCAAGAGTAGGGTCCTATATCCATTCTCACACCCTATGTAAAGACGAGTTATTGATGCGACCAATCATACCAGACATTGGTCCTCTACTTAGAGGGTGAATATAGATGAGTCGTGGTATAAACCATGGCCCTATAATTGATACTAATTCATGTATCATGATCTTCCCCACTTATGGAGTTGGTTATCCTAGATTGAGTGTATTGTATTCTCTATTCAGATCTTTCAGTGTATCTCTCCCATGGAAATTTCATATGATTTTTTCTCTTGGAAGGGCGTCATCAAGACTGTCAGGCATAGGAGTGAGTTCTCCTAGATTAGTGCATCATGTAATCTTCATATTAATCCCTATCTTGGGTATGTGGTCATTTTGACGTACCTATAAACTAAAGGTCTTGATTTCAAGTATATCTGTATAGGTTCTGGTGATATGTAAAGTAGAAATAAACTATGTCGAGCACACTATACCTTTATTTTATGTATTTGTTTTTTTGTTTTCAGGGTGTCCTACGAAGTATTGTTATAGTCAACCCTATATTATATTTTCCCACACATGTCATGTTTTGTGTAGAATAGAGACCTTTTTATAGTGTCTAGGGAGGAAAAAGACCAGGTAAAACATTGTATGTTTCATATAGGCAGAGTAATTCATACAGTTTCAAGCAAAAGTCTAGGTATCTATATATTTTTCATAGAGGTTGGACTTTGTAGATTCCAGACATTTTCTTTTTGTTCAGCTTGTAATCTGTCCCAATTTATATTCCTCAATTTAATTCATATTTTACTCTTTTGTTTGGTTTAGTAGTATTCTTGAATTTTTATTCCTTGGTTTTTTTACATTTCATCATTTGTGGGCTTGGTGATGTGTTCGTGTGTATTGGTACTTAGGTAATGCCTCTCATGTTAGATCCATTCCTACTCAGTGTTAGTCACCAGCCTTTGGCCTGTTGAAGGCATTCATAAGGAGTCATGACTTAGGCATAACTAGAATGGGTCATGTTAGATTATCACAACACACATTCAATTGAAACATGTTTTGTTCCTTCACCTCATAGATGAATTAATGTTCATTATCCAATATTTCATGACAACTGAGGTTTAATTTGATTGTTTTTTACATATGATGCATGATTATAGATCTTATAAGACACTAATTTTTTTAGTAAACCTGATAAGAATCATAAAACAAATAATATTGAAAATATAATTATTACTTGAAGATAATTGAAAAAATAAATAATAATTCTATATTTGGAAGAAAAACCCATTTGATATTTTTTGGAAGCATTCTAAAAACATTTAATTTTCCCATTCACTAATGAGAAAATATATTTCATCATCTTAATATTAATTTTAACTAGTATATGTATAATATTGAAAATGTATTAATATTTAATATTTTATTAAATATATTTAATAAAATTTTATTGAATTAAGGGATTTTTTTTTCATAAATACCCTTTAGATGATGTGATATTTTTTATGTTTTATGGTATTTTTTATAAATTAAATAAAATAAAATAACCATAATTAAAGAAACTCATCTATTTCAGAAACTTTAAAAATATTGATAAATATAATATATTTGTTATGTTAAATGTTTTTTAGTGAAATGTTGTTATATATACTTAATAAATTACAATTCATAGAAATCAATATGTTTCTTTTGAGAAACAAAATCCTCATGCCATGTACCCATCAATACATAAACACCAAAAAACTATAAAAAATAATATTCTTAGAACATACTGTAAAACCCACAATTGAATGATTTTATATAAAAAATGAAGATAACTTTTTACTAATTCAAAAAATATATCATATGTGGACAATTTATTAGATATTCCTACATTATAACAATAAAATATATCACTAAATTACATGTATTGATTTGAATAATCATGATGTGATCACTATAAAAAATACAAAAAAAAATCTAAAAAAATCTATTTATACTAAATGTAATGGAATTATTTATTTAAATATTTTAATCATGTGTTATAAAAACAGTCTTTATATAGTAATTTTTTCTCAAAAACATCAAAAACTAAATTTTCTATTACTATTGATCCCCTATATTCAATCTAATATGACTGTTTAGAAGTAACATGAGGACTTACAAATGAAAAATGTTTGTTATAATGTGATGTCATTATATTCAGATGAAATAAATGTTATTAAAAATAAAAATATTTTAAAATTATAATAAAAATTGTATATAAATTATTAGATATAATATGTACATTATTCTATAATGAGACTAATAAGAAATGGCTAACTAGTTGTTTTGTGACCTAAGTATCACCTCCCTATATGCTAGAAGATTTTGATATGTAGTGAGGATATATGGTATTACAGTGGGATGTCTATACCCTTATATTAGATTAAGAATTGAAAGTATCATGCTTGAAATAAATGAAATAAAACCCATGAATTATCTAATTTAATGTTATACAAGGCATACAAGACATACCACCAATTTTAGGGTCCCCCATGAGTGGATCATATACTAAAAGGCACAAAAAATGAAAAAAATTCAAAATGGGGGATAACAACAAAAACACTCTCAAGACCTAGATTTACCCAATCTCCAATGCTATATCCTATACATGTTGTCAACTATTGGGAAAAGGGAACATTCCATTATCATGTTCTGAAATGGTGAAGTTTTCTCTGGTACTTATGTTTTATATACTAGATAGTGAGTACAACATATCATGACACCAACAATGGTGTCAGTAAAAATGAAAATTCTGAAATATATTTAATGATAATTTTCCTAAATAAATAAATGGAATAAAAATACATATATTGAATTGAACCCTAAGGTTAAAAATAAACACCTAGGATTATCCATTTATTTTTAAGATAATGTGTTATATCTCTATAAAATTATATCATATCTATAAATTTCTTTAGTAATATCATTAATAAATTTAATTAATAAAAATTGCGGAATTAAATCCCCCCACACACCTCAAAGCTTAATCAACATGCATCATCTGAAATCCCTAGATCCTTGGAAGAATATCAGACATGTTTTATATTATCAGGTGTATTCACCAAATCCTCAAAAGTATCCTAGGAATATTTTTTAACATTTGGTGTAATAACTATATCCATAGAAATACAATAGGTACATTTTATCATTTCAAGTATAATAAATAAATGTTATAAAATAATATTTTGAATGATTTATTTTTATAGGTGTAGTTTATAGATCTTAGGATACATTCAATGGATCTTTTATATAAACGGGGGGGGTGGCTTGGCAGTGTCTCTATCCCACCAACCATATCAATTTTCAATTTTTATTTATCATTTATCATTTATAATTTATAATTTATTATAATTTATTTAAAAAAACACCCATATTGGGTATGAAAACCAGATCCTAGGAAGCATCATAGAAATATATATTCATTTATTAACTAGTTAATCTAGGGTACCCCTTGAGTCACCCCATTAATGTCTCAATTCACATCAAAATCAGGTTCTAATTACTTGGTGGGATGAATAATAATATTTTCATTCATAAATTTGTTACAAATAAACCAAAATTTGTTTTTATCATTAATAAAAACAATTTAAATAATTTATTAAATCATTAAGTCATCCCATAATCGGTCACTGGGACCATACATCACATGATCTTAAAAAATTAAATTCTATAAGTGATAGATTAGGGAAAACCAACCACATATATTTAGATATATACTCATAATGTATAGTAAAATTGTTCAGGATCATGTTATATAAAAAAATATAATAAACCAAAGAAATATGGTACAAAATATTATATCCAACCCAAGAATGTCAAACCATGTCAGAAATTGAAAAGGTGTGATGATTGAGTTACATCATTAGATCTATATCTCCCTTGGGATAATAAATGATCAACTCTACTAAGGATTAAAGAATATATCATAAAAATAATTGAGGAAGAATGATAATTCCATGATTATAGTGGATCATGGTCAAACGAGTGGTAGAAATATAGGTACTAAGGGTTATAATATCAGTAGTTGAATTTTTGTAAAATTGTGTTTTTTGAAATAATGGATATAATGCATTTTTGGTCACTGTATTATTCCAAAATATACACCAACCATGTGTTTCCCACTATTAATTGAATCTAAATCCCACTTGATTATTCCTCATGGTTTGGTAAACCATTCCCTAACCAAATAATCCCATCTCAGATTTCTGGTAGGTTCTACAAGGTTTGGGTCCATCATCTAACTAATAGTTTTCTAATCATCCATAGTAACTATATTAGTTCTTAGCCATTTCATGGTCTTCCAAGGGAATATATATCATTTTCTAAAATATTTTGTAGAACAAACCCCTTATAATTCATGATTTTAGACCTCAAACACCCAAATACATCTGAGGAAAATCCATCTCCATCACTAACACATTAAACCATAACTAACTAGATTAAAACAAAAATATTCAATAAACATTTAAATGAATTGAAACCTATAGATGATTTATGGTTTCATAACCTCCCCACTATATGGTATTTCATCCACAATATTGACTCATGAACATCACCAACTACTTTGGGAAATAACTCTAGTCACTGGGAATACATATCCGACTTCTTCTCCAACACATCATCCATTATATGATCATGCTTCCACTCTACACATACCAGATGTACATTCTTATCATGATGTTTCTTCTCACTCTAATATATTATCTCAATAGAAAACTCTTGAAAATACACATTATAATTTTATTTGATGTAATCAGTATTTATTATGTGATGTTGATTGGGTTAGTACCAATGAATATGAATACAAGAAATACATCAAACATGACCTAGACACCCTAAGGGAGAAAAAATTATCATTCCACTATACTAACCCTCTCCACTGTCTTTCACACCCCACCCCCATACAAACTTTATTTTACTCTCTTCTCATTCCTCGTTTGATTTTTTTTGAAGTTTAATATTTTTGATGGGTTTTGTGGTGGTGCGTAGACACCACATCGTTAGCAGTGACCGTGCATTCTGGTTGGGTGACCGTGTGGCTACTTGACACTTGAAATAATAATATTTTGTGAAAATAATAACATTGTCCTTATTACTAAATTGTTATTAATATTAATATTATTTAATATTAAATAGAACAAATTCATTGTTGTGATTTTTATTATGAAGTAGTTATATTATTATATTTATTTATTTATTTATTTTTATTATTAATAAAAAAATAAAATCAAAACCCAAATTGGCGATGAAAAGCCCCCTATTTTCCTCCTCCAGTGTGAGGTGCTGCAGGTGAAGCCCTCCCCTACATCGGGCATTGACCCAGCCGCAATCCTCCACGGCTTCTCCTCCGCCTTTACACTACTGTCTAGCCCCCATTGCACCTTTTCCTTGATGCTGATGTCTGACCTCCACCACGACTCAACCATGTCGTTATCATCGTACCTCTAGCATACTGGTCTCCCACACTCTAGGTAGGTCCTCTCTAGCCAGGACCCACTCTGTCTACAACACCTCGGTCCAAGCCCCACTCTGGCTATACCTAGCCCTCTATGTCCCATCCTTTCTACCTTCGACGAGCTGTGCTTCACCCAATATTTTCCATTCCTCTTGGTGAACCAGCAGTGTACTGATATCCCCATCCAAACCTCATTTTGTTTTTTTATCTCCCAGTCTAATGACCCGCTACTCTGGTATGAACCCCTCACTGCTTTTCAGATCATCGCTAACAATCGAGGAGATAATTTTTATCGCTTCTGGGTTTCACACATTTAATTTAGTGTTAAAATTTTATTTTATTTTCTTGAAATTTCATTTTTACTACATATAATTATTTGGTATTAATCTCGCCTCATTTTTCTTTCAAGGTTTAGTGCACCTACGTGCTGAGGTGAGGTTTTCACTTTTTATTATTTTTGATTATTTAAAATCAGAATTTTTATTTTTTTTTTGCGGTTGTTACAGTGTATTGGTAAGGTTGATGGACTGGTTTCTCTATGCCACCAATGTTTTAGGTAAGGTTCAAAACCCAATACATGGATTCACACTATTATTTAAGGGTATTAAAGTGTTTATGGATTATTAATAATTCAGTTATGTGTGTGTTGATCCTTGTCACTGAGTTTTTATTATCCTTCTAATTATTGTAGTGATTTTTGGATAATGTTGAAGGTGTGTGTTCACATATACAAAGGTATGAAAATATTTAATATATATGTATATTCTACGTATGTATTCACTCATGGTGTGGGGAATAAATTAATTGGGTTAAGGGATATATATATATATATTTATATGATGGTATGTTCATGTGTGTGGAGCAGTTCTAAGAAGTCACTGATAAATCGGTCAACTACTGTGTGTTAAATTGGAACTTCTTTTGAGGTATACATTTCCATCATTTCCCTATTTCAGAATACATCCATATAAACATGAAATATTTCATTTAATTTATAAATGTTATTCTCTCCTTTATAAGAATGATATTTAATTCATTGTAGTGTTTTTATGATGGTTAAAAGTGTTAAAAACAGCATTGAAATAGTTCCTTGGTTATGGGTAGGTGTTCCCATGCCCTTGTTCCTATTTTTAATCAATTTAATTCTTTTTTTTCTTAATAAACTCATAGATTATGTTTTTCACTCACCTGCAAATAATCAACCCCATTATTTTAAGATCTCCGTCCATTAACCATATAAAATATTGTTTTCCATGCCCCTTTTTCACAACCCATGGGAAAAAAACATGGGAATCTTTGTGGTTTTGATTAGTTTAATGTCAGGTGTCCCAAACCTAAATAATAAAGAATTTCCTCTCATTTCCTATATAAACCAACCCAATCTGCCACTTCCTATTCACTCAATTACTTTGTAATTAGTCCTACCCCTTCCCTACACTCTCTATAATCCTCCCAATGTCCCCATGCTCCCAAGAAGCCTCTCTCAACCCTCTACCATTTCTTTGGGATCACACTTCCAAGTAAGGGATTTCTCCCTTTCTCATTTTTGTCTAATTTTCTAAAAGATGTTATGGCATTATGTTTTTAATTACAAATGTTGGGGTATAATTTATCATCTACTACATACTTTTCTATTTATGTTTGGATGATGGGAGACCCCTTTCTATCTCATTAATACCTCCCATGTACACCGATTACCATGCCGAAATTCCTTGAGGTATTTCTCTATCCTCTTTTACATCCAAGTAATTATTTTGTATTATGCATCTAAATTATATTATGTTTGTGGTGAAATATATATATATATATGACCTCATTAATTTCTATTTCATCTATATATTATGAGACATCCTTTTTTCTCTCATCACCCATTTTCAGGAATACTTATGTCACACCGTTATGCTGCCGAAATTGTACCACGTTTTTTCAAGCCATGATCATTGTGTAGTGAATACCATACCCATGACTATATCAACGGTATTAACCTATATATACATATACATTTTTAATGGTACATTAATTTATTTAATCCAAATTACTTAATCGTGTAATAACTTATGATGTTGATTGATTCCATGATCCATGTGGCACACTTATGCATGAAATGAAATGTTTAAGAAGGGTGTGCCTTAATAGAGGTCCAATGAATTGGGTAAATTATAGTATCATGATATGTTATGTGAAATTGGTGTTGAATCTTTCTAATTCATGTGAAGCACGATTTTAATCATGCATCATGTGAAATGAGGGTTTACTCATGCTCTTTGTGCAATGAGCCTTGGATCATGCTAATGCCATGTTAAGTGTTTTTCTTACATTTCCATGTTATGATTATCATGCTTTATCATGAATTTATGTTCATGTTTATCTTGTGATAAATTGATATGCCTATTTTCTGATATGTTTTTTATTCATAATTTTATTCCCTATTTATTCCCATTCTTGGCTTTATAGCTCACCCTTTTCTTATGAATGTCGTCAGGTTATCCATTATAATGCTATGTATGAGGGAATGTAGTGGTAATGTAAAGTGGTTTTCAATAAAGATGTTGTGTGTTTTATGTTCTAATATATTATGTAATGTTCCTAATCACCAAAAATACTAGAACACTCTATATTATATGTTGTTTCAAGTGAATATTTTATATAATAAATCAGGTTTAAGTGTGTATTAAAAAGAAGGGTTGTTATAATTCCCCTTATCGGGTGTATATGCAAGTTCAAAATCAAAGGACTCTATATACTCTAACCATATTCACATAAGATTATTTATGTCATGTAATGAATGGATGTACTTAATGATTTTATGATCTGTAAAAACTGTAAAAATTTCACCCAAAAGATTTTGTCACCAACACTTAAGAGCATAAACCACTACTGCCAGCACAAAGTCACGAGTAGGGAAATTCTTGTTCATCTGGCCACAACTACCGAGACCCAAAAACAACGACTTTATCCCCTTGCATAATCACATCTTTGAGTCCAAACCTACAAGGGTCACAACACACCATGTACTCCTCACCTGACTTAGGTAAGATCAAAATTGGTGATGATTTCAAGTGCTTCTTCAACTCCGGGAAAGAATTCTCACACGATTCTGTCTAAACAAATATTATACCTTTCTTTGTCAAACAAGAAATCAGTGCTTCCAAATAAAACATGATCTAGATAAACCTTCTGTATTAATAGTCTTATCCCAAAATGCTTCTAATATCAAAAACATTATTGGGATCCTCCCAAGAAATCACTGCCTGCAATATTTCTAGGTCCACTGCAACACCTTCTTCTGAGATGATGTGCCTCAAAAAGTATACCATGTTAATCTAGAATTGAGATTAAATAGCTTGGCATATAGTTCACACTCTCTAAATGTACTCAAAATGATGTCAAGATATTGAACATGATCATCTTAAATATTAGAGTACACACAGATATCTTCCACAAACACAACCACAAATTCATACATATACGAATGAAACATCATTTTCATAAATTCCATAAACACTATTGAAGAATTAGTCAACTTAAACGACATTACAAAAAACTCATAAAGGCCCTACCTACTCCTGGAAGAAATTATTGGTGTATCAGAAGTCAGAACTCTCGCATGATGATACCCTGATCTCATATTGATCTTTGAGAACACAAAACCCCCCTTCATCTTGTCAAACATATCATTGATACGTGGATGAATATATTGGTTCATCACATTCATTTTATTCAAGTTCTTGTAATCGACACACAATAGTAAACTCCCATCGGCCGTCATTGAAAATAAAATCGTTGACCCCAAGGTGATGTATTGGATGAAAAAACCATTTATCCTCCAACTCCTCCAACTATGTTTTGAGATCTTGAAGCTCAGTCTGTTCCATTTAGGAAGGTGGAATTGATTCCAACTCAACCTATGGCATGATATCAATAGTGAATTCCACATCTCTCTCAGGTGTAAACCCCGAAATGTTTTCATGAAATACATCATGAAATAGTTCAACTATTGGTGTAAGGACATCTATTCTACCACTACCATCATCCATAAAAAGACCATGAACATTTGCTGTGATTTCTCCCAATTTCTGAGTAATTGGCACAACTCTTCTTTCATGGATATCCCATTCTTCTGAAGGACATATTGGTCACCCTCATGATATTCAAATGTCACTCTCGTTGGATAACAATCAACGTGGGTTCAGTATGTGACTAGCCAATACATAACCATAATCAGACCCAAGACTGTTATATCATGGTCATAAACATCCTATAGGAAATAATACTCTATGATATTTTCGGACCATCACTTTCATAAAAAGATATCCCTGGACAGTGTTCCCAATGGTGTATTGATACTCAGTATCCATCTCACAGACTCCACCTCCAGGATCAATCCATTGACAACATTTTCAAATATAAATGAATGAGAAGATCTAGTACCAAACAAGGCAGTAACATAAGTAGAAACCACTAGAATAGTACCTCTCATTGGAGATCATCTAGCCTCACTCTCAAAATGTGTAGGCTGCACTGGATGTATCTATCCACCTCCCCCCCCCATTCCATGTGGTGTCTTCTAAGTCCCCTGAGTATCACCACACTACTGGTACGAGCGCTCATACACTAAAGCAACACGTCCAATTCCTCTATAGCCTCTGCTAGTATAAATCTAGCCACCAAACCTATATGGTGTAAAAGACCCCCTGACCACACTTTGACTCTGAGTTACTACTCTCTTGGCACCATCCTACCACTTCTTCCTACCAAAATTTTGTAGATATCCTATCTATCCACAAAACTGGAACTCCACTGGTGGTCGAGGAACATGTGTATGATAGTTTCCACGCCTACCACACTGATGGAAAAGCACATGAGAAACATCCAGTGCAACAGTTCCTCCCAACTATCCAAATTTCTTTCCACCATCCTGACTAACATTCCCAGGATGATGCTTCCTATTCTATGAAAGAATACACCCCATCGTCCAGCTACCTGTTTTATACTAGAAGCCTCTATCAGGTTCCACTCTAAAACAAGAGCATGAATAACCACTTATGAAAATTTCGTTATCCTAAATATATTACCCTAGGAATTAATTTCACACTTTAGTCCATCCTAAAATCGTTTTTTCGATGAAGGCTCATATTCTTCCAAAGCTTGAGAAAATGGATTTAAATATGTGAAACATTCAACGTACTCTATTTTTGAAATGATTCCTTGTGTCATATGTATAAACCTTGAAGACTTATCATTCCTCAACATGTCTGGATAGAAGTGTTCCAAGAGCTTCTCCAAAATGTTCTTCCACATCATCTTGTCAGTTTGCCAGATCATACCTAAATGTACAACCATCGCTTCATGGATACCTACAGCATATAAGGAGGCAACATGACCCTCCTCTGAGCATTATTATCCAAATGGTCATGTATCATCTCTACGGATTCAATCCAGAATTCGGCTCCCTCATTTCCACCCTCTCCCATTAAATTAGATGGGTGATGCAGCTGAAACTCCATTATAAACTCATACATGGTTTTCTGAACCTACCATGGGGTTCACTACATGAATTTCACAAAACAATAATATTTATATCAGAAGTTGACCCTTTATTAATCGTCTTTCACTAATGGTGCCTCAACCTCCATGTTTGGAAATTCATTTCAGGCCATACCCCTCGGTCTCTCTCTCAACAAGCATCCTGGAGGCATAATTCTACAATTCCAAACACATGTCTCGGATCTCATAACACAACCTTATAGAATTTACAAAAGGGAGTAAATTAATACAATATGTTTCAACATTTCAATTATTCTTTTTTTCCTCACCATGTGGTCAACACTGAGGAATTATCACTACCCTTAAACTTCTTACCCCTAGGTCATTGTTAGCAAGGGTATATTCATTCTAATTAATTAATTCAATGATTAATTAATCAAATTACATCAAATTAATTAATTAAAAAAATTAATTAATTTCTCATTCCCATTTCAATACTCAAGGTTCTCATTAGAAACACATTTTTTCTTATTTTGCATCAATATTTCAATAGCACAATAGGGAAAAACAATTCATGTTCAACAACTTACCCATATATCATTTTCCAATGAGTTACTAAATTGATACATTTCACAAAAATCCCGAGGGCCTAGAATGATGCATGCCTACTCAAGTACCATGCCACCTTTGGCCACAAAAAAATCAGTTTTTTAAAACAAATACCACATCACACAACAAATGTGTCACCCAAGGTGAAATAATATTCAATTGAAACAACAAACAACAATCACAAAAATCCCACCTAGAGTACTCAGATTTCCCCCATACATGGGTTTGAAACTCCCATGCATGAGCACATTACAATGACTTGACTATTCATAGTCTCTTATCTATCTTTTCTGAAAATAGTAAGACAAAATAAGAAGAAAGAAAAGAAAACTCATTTGATAACACTTTGTGACGTCTCGACCCAGGATCCACTAAACAGTGCCCCAAGATGGTTGGCCACATTCCATCAAGAACACCTCCCCGTATGCCAGAGGGTGCCGACTTGCAATGACTGTCTGGTAATTTAGTCATGGGGAGACTATACCCACTGTTATCAGAATAAAACACCAATGGAATAAAATAAAAAATAACTAGAGTGGAAGAGAATAAATTACAAGAAAAAATCCATGTCATATGACAACCAAATCATGAAAGAACAATAATAAACTAAATGGTAAAGTATGTTATGCCAATGAAAATGTCATGTGTCTATAATGTGACTTAAAGAAAAGACACCATGACTCTTTAATAGTTCTCTAACCACATCCATTTCTCTCTCCTATGCTCCAATCCCAAGATGCAACATATCATAGTTAATTTCCCTTAACCAGTCCTGCAACAACAAAGTCTCCTCGGGTGCTGATCAGGTGGCCCGAATAGAGTTTGATTACAACTCAATAGGCCACCACCAATAGTGTCTAAAATGAGTACAATCAAAATATAGTGAAACATTTTTTTGAATCAATAAACACAATTCCTAATGTAAACAGTTATAACATTGTTATTTAATCATTAATCATCACATTAGGCCAATTTCAAATCTTGTATCACATTTGAATAATCATTTATTGTCATTAATCATTTATTGTAGGTCATAATTCTGAGAACCCCAATTATAAGTTGAATTGTAATTTATTATTGTCATTAATCATTTGGTGTAGGTCATTATGCCAAACCCCACAAATCTCATTGAGTGTAGGGCTTCATTCCTAGAACTCCTTTACTCATATAGTGTAGGTACCCATGCCTATCACTGCATAATCTGAATATTGGATAACTATTGGGGAGGAATGAAACTTCTAATCGGTCATGGATTCTAGGCCTAGCTCCCCAAAATCTCACCCATTTAATAATTCTTCATATTATAAGAAATTTACACATTATTCATTTACTAATCTGATGACTAATAAATAATTTCAAAGAAAATTAGTCAATTCAACAATTAAATAATCAAATAAGCCATTAATTAATTCATCAATTGATTAATCACTCACACCATTCTCATTCCATAATTAATTCTTCACAATTAATTATCCATTTCAAATCTCAACATTCAATAATTAATACTCATAATTAATTATCTTTGATCAACAACATGATATATATCTAATTATCCCAATTAATTATCTATTGTTAAAATTATGGCACATAATTAAATCTCGCAATAAATTATATTTTCAGATTAAATTAAATATCTTAATTAGAAAATCAAATCCCCAAGAGATCTATATGGGTAAACCCAATCATTTGTTCTGTTATTCAATCATCAATTAAATAACAAAGGAAATATAATTAAATTACATATACCTAATTACTCCAAATTATGAAATTCAATTATCAAGGGTAACTGGAAATTTCATAACTCAAACACAGATCATAAATAATGACTATGGGAGTTAAATTTAGACCACCTACCTCGGTTTATTGATGGATGTTTTCCCAATAGATGTCCCAAAAATCCGAGTGGAACAACATCATCAATCACGCTCAGAATCTTAATCATTAAATCCAAAATTAAGATTAAAGGAATCAAGATCATGAAAGTATAGATCTAGATATACAATCTTAGGTGAATATATTAACTCATAGGTTTTGATCCAAGAAAAAGGTGAATATCCTCTTTGAGAATATCATGGAATGGTAGAGGAATTAATGGGAGAATCAACGAGATGTAATCCACTTATCGGGAGGAGAGTGGATCTTAAATCCAGGGATTTAATATTGAATAACGGGTTTCGTATCTACTTGTAATCTCTTTTTAAGGCTTTGGGAACTCCTAGATGTTTTCAACTCTGAGCAAAGTTCAAAATATGGTAGTCGTGGTGGGTTTGGGTGGTTTTAAAATAGATTTTTGGAAATCAATTCCCGCACGTACGGTTTCCTGGGAAGAGGCACACAATTAGGGAAAACTGTGCTCCAACCATTCAGATCCCTATGACCAGTTTTTCATGGTTTCCATGGTTTATCCGCAAGGGTTTTCAAACTGTGCACAAACCATGAAGACCTCTCTTTCTATTTTTGCATGCATGTTGTTGTTCGGTTGCACGGGTTTTCAAATCATGTGTAAACCACGAACACACCACTTTCCATTAGTTTTCAATAAAAATTCACCCCAAACCACCCCAAGACACTACTCAAAAGAAAAGGTACTTAAAATCACCAAAAAGTACATGAAAATGTTCCAAAGATTACTCTTTAAAATTTTTGGATCTTACATGTACTTTTTAAAAATTTATTTAATAACTAACATATTTCTTTTACTATATTGCAGGATTCTATTTCTCTGATTTTTGATATACAGAGAGGCCATATCCAAGAGGCATGTAATACTTGTATAGATGATTACTTTCTTCAGGTATTAGAAAACATCAGAAAGTGAGCTATTGATAAATTTTGTTCTATTATTTTATAATAGTCCTACATCTCCAATCATCCTGAAATTATATCAGCTCAGTTATGGAATGGGTTTTGCTCCTTCTAGATAAAAGAGACATTTAGGAGGAGAGCATCTGCTGGACGTCAGAGATGGGTGAGATATGAGGTCACATATTAGGCCAGGAGTTTTATATTTGGCATACAATGATGAAATATGTTAATTTAAATTATTTTTAATATATATATATTTTATCTATTACATTTTTGTTATATTATACAGGCTGCTACATACCCATATATTATAGACGTAGATGTTTATAAGAAGTTGTATACTAATCCCCATACAAGAGAAGTTCTAGGATAACAATAACGCCATATTATGGTTAGATATTTTGTTCAAAAATTTTATGAATATTAATTTTATTGTTATTATAAATTGGCATTATATTCATAGAAAACAAGTGAGGTTGAAACTTATCATTATCAGGAGAGTCAAGTTGAGCCAAAAAAGATGTCAATGCTGATTCAGGTTTCAATGAGGAGTATTGGTTACAGGAGACTTTACATGTTGTCAAGAAAGATTGATTGATCTGTATTGGTTCTCGACTGACACCAACGAGTTAATATAATACACTTGTGATGCAATAAATGATCATAAAGGGAGATAATAGAGAGGCTTCATTGACTCCATTGTATGTTGCATAGAGTCAGGAGAGGTTGATAGCTCAGGATGAGGTTATACAACAGATGCAGAAGGAGAAGGAGGAGGATTATAAGAAGCAATATCTTATAGATGAGAATATGATGGACTATATGTGGAGACTCTCATATTTTATTGGTATGGAGAATCCTTCCTATAGTACTTCAAGTTATCCTCCCCGTTGTCCTTCGTGCAATCCGCCTCCATCAGACAATTGTTGAGGAATTATAAAGTTTCTATGACATTTTTTTTGTGATTTCGTATGACAACCATGTTATTTTTTAACTAATTTATTACATTTATGTTTGTTTTAATTTGTTTAATTTTCATTAATGATTTCTAAATATTTGTAAAATTATTAATTTTTAAATGTTTTTAACACATTTTAATTAATTATTGGTTTTTCATTATACCTAAGTATATATATATATATATATTGTTTTCATTATTTTAATATATATTTAATATATTAATTAATTTCAATAATTTAAATTATTTTTATTATTTCTTAATATATTTATTTTTGGAATTATATTAAATTTTATTAATATTAAATAAAATTAAAAAAATATATATATATATTTAAAAAAATTATTAATTTTTATAATATTTTATTATATTTTTATTAATTTTGTTTTTTTTGGAAAATTTTATAATTTGGAATGGATGTAACTATCTGTCACAAATAAAGTTTTTAAAATTTGTAACTGATCGACACAAATGGTTATTTAAAACACTAAAAAAGCATTTTGTCCCCTTTGCCTTTTCATAAATAAAAATTATTTGAAATGGATCATCGCAAATAATTTTTATTTATGATGGATCATCACAAATAAAAAAAATTGTGTTGCAACCATCTCTAATGACATATATATGATGGAATCCCATTAAAAACAACACTTTGTGATAGAAGTCCATCATAAGACCCCATTGTAATTACCTTGAATTATTATATTGGGTTCAAGAAATAATTGATAGGTTTTTCACACATATTTTTATATTTTAATTTTTCCATTTTAATTTGGTCATTATTTAATCATATTTAAATTTTTTAAGCTGATAAAAATATCATATTTATTCATTATATATGTATTTATAGTATTACAAAAAAATTAATTATAGAAAATGAAATACACCATTCCTAGAGAATATAGGTCATACATACCAATAAATGTTGTTTCCATATTCATATTGGATTGAAATAAATAAGGTTAAATGATATATTATCATAAAATAATAATTCATATGTCATATATATAACATATTTTCCATAAACCGATCCTAATAACCTTATATTTAATGTGTGAGGAAGTCACATTGCTTTGTGAGGCGGTAGGCCACCGTACACATGAGTGACATTATCATATTCCAATGAAAAGTAAGTAATGAATGTATGTGTGATAAAAAAAATTAAGGAATCATAATTAAATCCTAAATATCATAAAAAAATAAATACATCATTATTTACAAGTATTAATGCTGGTAATCGAAAACTGAATGACATTAGTTTGCAAGGTGGTAGTACACCACACACACAAATGAAGATTTTATAACACATTAGATGGAAGTGGAGATAGTTTTATATAATTTTCATAACATAAAACATATTATTATATATAGTATACCATTATTATTATATTATCTTGTTATAATAAGAATTTATGAATGTGTATCGTGGAATAATATGAAAACACTCATTAATGAATTTTACCACTTCTTTGGGTATCATCCTTAGGTTTACACCAAAACCATTCTATAAATTTCAATATTTAAAAAATATTGATTTTAGAATTATCGGAGGAATGTATTTAATTTATTTTGGTAGGTTTTATAGATAAATTTTTTTATAGGCGTGAATATGTGATGGGAGTGAGTTCTCATTTGTATTTGAGGAAAATTTGTATTCATGAAAATACAAAAATGTATTCAATAATGGGATGTCACAATTACCCCATGTGCCTCAAAAATATATTAATAATATTGTTTATGGATTATACGGTCAATATAAATAACTAATAAAAAATTATCATGATATTCCTTAGTCTTTATGATTACTCAATTTTAGAAATTTTTTATTTTTATCATGGTAAATTAAAATCTGTTTATTTTCCTAGGTAATGTACCCTTTAAGACTGAAAAATTATGATTTATTATATTATTTTAAAAAATTATTATAATTATTAAATAAAATTTATTAAATTGTAATCCTATTTTTATGGAAAGATATCATTAACATAAGAATATATAACATGCAAAACCCTGTTTTATCATTAATGATGGTAATAAATTTTTACTATTCTCAATAATAATTATGGTAAAAAATAACATTGAACTAATTATATATTATAAATTATGATTATGTCAAATAAGAATTATGTTTTTCAAATTCAATTAATAGAAGTAGAAAATTTTAATTTAAAATTAATCCCTTAGACGTGATGAAAACATGGGGTTTTAAAGGAAAATGTAACAATTAAATAGTATTTATATACAATTTATATAAAAAATTGATTCCAATTAATTAATTAGATCTATATATATATAATTAAATTAATTTTAATTTTAAAAAAAATAACATACAATTTTACTTTTAATGAAATGAAATTTTAGTTTTTAATTAATGTTCAATAATTTTGACTAGTAATCAAAAAATGAATCTCTTAAAAAATAACAAAATTTTACCTGAATATAATTTTTATATTCCAAATTAAAAAAATATTTTTATTTTGTTTTGAAATAAATTTCATGTAAGTGGTAAAAATTAATTTTATAATAAGTGCTCCAAAGGCCACAAAACTTCTTTCATTTAGAAGATACATTTTAAGTGTAAAATTTATATCTATTATCTAGAAAACACATAAGATGAATGTTAAAAATAATTATTAAATATAAAATATATATATTTCAAAAAAATAATTTAAATATATTTTAAAATTGTTAATGTAAAAAATGTCTGTGTATTTAAAAAGTTGTTTTATTAATATTTACCTCATATTACACAATTTGTTTTTCTTTTGAATTCGGTTGGTCACCAAATAATTCATTTTTTTAAACCATGTTTTTATGATTTTCATAATCATATAAATATCCTCCATTCCAATGAAATAGTGATATATATGACATGACATAATAATATTTTAGACTATGTCATGTTCTGTTTTAACTCAGTGTGTCATGTAACATAAGCTTAAATCAGTACTGTCTGTATGACAATCCATTCATAGTGTTACATATAAATCAATCTTAACATAGTGTTATTTTAAATGAAATCCAAAACCAATGTTCTATATATAAAAATATATCAAAAATATTATATTCATTTCAAAAACATATCACAAAATAATTGGTTGTAATAGTTCCTTTTTTATTCTTTATTATAAACTATTATTATATAAAAAGGACATCAAAGGTAAATATTGATCCCACATTCATTGAATGTCTAGTGGGAATGAAATAAACATATATTATAATATATACATATTCCCTCCATTAAACACATTAATTTGTTGATAATTGGATGTTCCCAAATGTAGCTCAGTGCCGGAAGCCTTCAAAAGGATCTTATAGAATTTAGATATAATATAATGATATTTATCAGATGCATTTGAATGTGGTGCATCATGAATTATCACAACTTCCATAAAATAGAGACACACAAAGCACTCATGTTCTATATATTTCTTTATATTATATAAATGTGATTACATAGTATAATGATAAAAAATAACCAATATCAGATCATTCATTCTAGTATTATTTGGAAATCTAGTGATAAATTCCCAAGTAATATCATACCATTCCCACACATAAATAGGGAGTGGATTCGTGAATCCTTTAGGATGTTGCCTCTCATCCACTATCTATAAACAAACTATGCATCTGGATACATAGTTTTAAATTTTCCATTTACATTATACCATAAATAAACATCCATAAAATCCCAATAAAATTTGGTAATACTAGGGTGTATAAAGAAATTTGAACTTTGAAATTCATCTAATAATTATCTTGTCATCTTAGGCACAGATTGAACACACCACATTGTTCAAATTTTAAAAATAAATTTTTCTTAAATGATGTCTAACATATTACCAACATTCATGAATTTATATTCCTTTGAATATTAATATAATCAAGATATAAACATTATATTTCTGTCAACAAGGATGCATTGGAAATAATTTAGAATATATATGATGTTTTCTTTTGGATAATGATTACCATATCAAATGTTACTAAATTTATGAAAATAATATTGCTTAAAATACTGATTTTATTCGAAAAATCCATGATATTTACTACTCAATGCATCAACAACCTTATATTACATCACATGGTGGTAGTTTATTAAAAAAAGAATAATACTTTTGTAGTTATAATCATTACCTTTTCATCAGGTTGACCTAATTCTATTAGAATATTAAATTCATTATTTTTTCTATACATATATATTTTATATCTTTTAACATAAACCCAATTCCTTTGTATATTGAAAGTAAAGGTCATGAAAACCCACTCTAGTTCAATGGTTGAATAATCCTTCCATTAATCACTAGAAACCATGATTCATGCGATAAACTATATCATTGAGAATAAGGGAACATCCATGTACTTTCATTGATGCGTCACTATATGTAATAATTCATATATTCCATATAGTAATGTCACTATCAGTTCATTGAATAATATCCTTGTTAATTCATTAAAAAAATTCTTTTATTATTTAAAATATAAAAATATAAAATATTTATGTGCCATGTTGGTTATCATGTATGTTAATCGAGATATATTTTTAAAATGTCATTGATAGTAACCTTTTACCCCAATTATTCCTTGTACCTTGGTTAAAAACCATATAATTGGTCATTCTATCACTACCACTACCTTTCAATTATCTACTTGTTATGACCCATGTTTTTTCAGACATTGAAATTGATAAAAAAATGATTTTTTTTATTTTGGATTCTCTTAAGGGGAAAATGTTCTCTTTAAATAGTATATATTATCATATAATTCCTCTAACCATGAAATTATTCCCAAAAAATATGGTGTTTACACTATGACATGGGATTGGTTGAAATCTGATCCGTTAATTTTTTTAAAGAATAGACAATAATTAATATTTAATTAATTAAATATTAATTATTGGAATGTGTTCATTTGGTGATATATTTCCTATAGAGAATTAAATTGAGATTTATTCTTTGACAGTGGGTCTATAATATTTATTTCTTATATAATTATAGACTCATATCGGGAATCAAGACTACAATCGGGTTTGAGGTCCTTTTTCATTATTGTCTCCTTTTCTTTTTAAATTATATTTTCCCCTTGTATTTTTCTTCTCTTCTATCTTATTTCATATCCCCATTTGTAGATTCTAATTTTTATTACCTAGGGAGGATAAATGTGGGAGAGAGAGTTAAATATTGGAAAATGATGCTGCCATAGAAGATATCAAGAGGGGCTACGTCATCTTATATGTGCTGCGAAATGTAGAAACTGTCATAATTTGGTGGATTATACCCAATGAGAAGATTTTATTAGGTTTTTTCTATAAATACACATATATTAACTACTTTATTGATTAAAGACTATATAAAGGATTCTATGAAAATCCACATTTCATATCTATAACTATTTAAGGGAAAAATGGGGTTTGTGGTGGAATATAGGGATTTTCCATTGGAAATCCCAACAACATATTGTGTGGTTCCATAAACACACACAATTAATTATTACTATTCATGTAAGATGAATTTTTGGAAATAAATTACATGTACATGGAGTACACACCATTTAGTCATACATGGAACTGTAACTGAGCACATGTGAAGATAGAGTTTTTGAGACTACACATTGTGTACTTGGAGTAAATGTTTGGTAATTGTAAATGGCCTTATAGCTAGGTACATGGGATGAAACATCATGTAAGGTGATAATAAACATGTTTCAATACATGACCAACCCCATGTTTTTTCTTTTTCTTTATATGTGTACATAATAATACCTCATTTATTCCATAGTCAAGTAGTTATACAAAACTAGACGCCATGTGTACGTGGTCGGGTAGATGTACATAGACAAAAAGGTATTTTTGACGTACACAACATGCACTCATGGTACCCACATTGTATTATTCCCCAATTAAGAATATTAAGGTTTGGGATGATTTTACTACCTTGATTTAGACTTGGAAAAAATAGTAGGTTATTTTCATTATTTGTTCTTTAGATCATGATAGTAGAACCCTTTGGATAATGTGAAGACTCCTAATTTTTTTAGAGAAAGTAAGATATTGGGGATGTTTTACATCCAGTAAATGGATTTTTTGTATCTATATATTAACACAAGGTATGATGCTTTGATTATGGTCAGGGTAATGGTTGGTACACATTGAATGAGATCAACTATTACATCATTTAGTGTTTTTTAAGGATACTCCTTGGTTACCAGGATTGATATGTGACTTGAGGAAGTGGATAGGTTCCGTTGTTAGGCCAAAATATAAGGGTAAATTGAACTGAGATGTTATATGATCCATCTCTCTATATTGATGTTTCTGTGTATTTCCCCTTTCAAACATCCCCCTTGTGACGTGTTCTCTTTTTTTCAAGAAAGTCCATGATTTTTATGAGATGGAGACTTGGAATGTGTATACAATTAGAGATGTTATATGTTATGAGAAGAAAGTTTTTGACTGATTTCCCCCAAAGGGATGCATATACGTATTTTCATCATATAGGTCCCCTTGAGGGATGCATATTCTTATAAGTTATACCCTTAAAATACATAAATCAATTTCTCTAACCTCTTAGTGTTATCGTGGATCAAAAGAGGGATACCTTCACTTATGATCTAACCTAGAGGCTCCCATGTGAGTTGAATATTGTTGTATATTATTTTGGGGGGACCCAATATGATTTCCTATTCTTTTTAACTACATTAATGGATCTAATAAGGATTTATTTTCTTTCATTATGACTTAAATGATCCCAAGAGGGATGCCTTTGCTTTTGTTTGGACCTCTAGGATCTCATAAACCCGGAATATCCAATGTATTGACCAAAAGGGCCCTATTGGGTGCCCTAATGGTTGAATGAAATTGGTTATGTCTGTTATTGGTTAGGTATATATGGCAGTGTTGGTCACTTTAGAGCCTGTACCAATCATTTCATCTTGTAGAGTATTGAAATTAGATATTGGTTTAGGCATTCTTCGATTATCACTCTTTATTTATACATTAACAAAGTTACTACTGATGGAGCTATGATTTCAATATTTTCTTCCTAGTACATAGCATGTGGGGCCTGATACAATGTTATTCTAGGATTGGGATGCCCATTGGTACATCATGGGATTCAAAATATGAGCCATTATTTTCCAAATTGTACCAATACCAGAAGTCCCATTTTTCACAAGGATTCCTCAAATGATAATGGTTACAGAGGTATGTTTCTTAGTGGATCTCAAAAAACCTCATACACATGGTGTTTACTGAGTTGCATTGATTGTTAGGATATGTATTATTATATAGTTTTTGGGGTGGTAACATTTCACTGATTCATGGGATGATTATGATATCCATAAGTATTGGAGATCATATCCTCAATATAAGGACTATAATACTCCCTAGTATTGGGAGTATACACCATTACAACATTTCCCAGACATGTTTGGGAAATGTATGTCCACCCATTTGTTGAAATATGGGAATTTATTATCTTGTATATTGAGAATTTTCCTTACACATGACCTAAGAATTATCACTTTTATAGATTATCTAATTCTCAATGATGTGACAACCTATAGACCATGAATCAGGACTCAGTCATTTGATTATATTAAAAATGGTTTGAGTGGTGTGACATCAAAATCAATTACTTTGTTACAATATATCTAGTTGTTACATGGAATCTATGATTTACATAGCAGATATGAGTATGGATGATCTTAGAGATGGGAAATGCATCTCTAAGTGGTGAATTAGCTTTCTCAACGAAATTTCTGACACTTACTAAAGTAGGTATGGTCGATTGGTATTATGGTCTAAAGTATCATTATGAATAGCATGAAATCAATGTATCAACTATGGATTTATTCTCTAAATAATATTCTATTTTTTGGCTTAATTTAGGTTAGGAAATATTCCATAAACATTCACATAAGAAAATCAATTATAGGTTCATAGTTGGGGTGGTATACTATTCTCTTTAATCACCCAATATAAATGAACCTAAGTGTTCATATAGTGCATAATTGTTCTCATAGGTTGAGAACCAAATATCTATAGATAAGAATGTGTTCATGGTTTTCATGATCATATTGATCCACTGATGTGGATATTTATGATTAGACTAGAGCATCTCATGAGTATCATTATAGTCTGAGTAAGTGGTCCATCTTTGAGTTTTTAATATATCATTATAGTTATTGTTTGTTTAAGTAATTCTTATATATGGGGTAATCCATGTGGGTGATCATTGTTTTATATCTGACTTTGTTTTTTGAACATTTACTCTATTCCATTTTTATTATAGGATTGTCTATATGTATTTCTTTTCCACTCTAATTATTCATTTATTTGGAATAAATTTGGATATTTTCATTATTTTATCATTATGATATGTATTTATTTTCAACCCATGAAAACACCCTAAGCTCTCGATTCTATTTGGTAGCCTATGAAATATGTGGTATGTGGTGGAGGCATTTTCTCCAACCAATCCAACTACTATTTATAGAGTGAGTAGGATCCAGCCATAAGAATGTGGTATCATATACGCTCCATTAATATTATATAACTATTCTATCAAATTGTGGATATGTGTTTTAGGAATGTGTTATATCTTGTGATGTATATTATATTTTTTTGTTGATAATAATTATTCCAACATCAAGTCAAGGATTCTAAGTAGATGGGACTATTATTCTTGGTTTGTGCTTTCACAATTTTATTTTATTTTATTCATTGTGCGAGGGACATGTTTTGTAGAGTTTATAAATTATTATGGATTTATAGATATCAGAATGTTTTTGAGTGTTATGTGATTGATTTTTACTCTTAGTTTATTGAGTAAAGATACACTTTTTCATGAATCATATCTGGCACATAGGGTCCACATTTTATAAGCTTGTTAGTGTAAGATTTAACTATTTATGATTAGGATAACTTCTTAATGTTTTGAAGCAACCTAAATGGGTTTTACCATATAGGTTATTGGTGGAAGTCTACATAGTCAGACCTTCTTAGTCACATTATATATGACCTGTCATATAGATCTATAGTGAAACGTTTGATGGTGTGGATGATGGCTCAGTCCTCAGGAACATGAGGTACAATTACCCTAGTGGGTTGATAGGGAATATGGATCATGTTTTTCATCCCTCACGTGTCTCTACTATATAAGATGGTTTATTTAATGTTCTAGTAACTACCTATATGGTATTTTCCCACATTGTTTGGAATGATATTCTACTAAACCAAACTGTGTGTCTATGTTATGACATAGACCAGTTGAGATGATGTTGTGTGTGTACTATTGACCCTTTTAGGTCATCAGTGATTTTCTATTCCCTATTAATAAACCTTTTTTGGGTGTAGCCTTATTATGTAAGGTTAAGTAAAAATTCATAATATATTATATATAGTTTCCCATGTAGTTATATATGATATTTTACTTAACCTACATTCGTTCATGGTTATCTAGTTAGATCGATGAGTGTGATACCAATAGATACCAGACAATTTATGATGAAATTGAACCTTAATTGGGTAATATAATTTATGGATTCCAAATGAGTTTCAGTTCATTGTACACGGTCTTCTTGATATTGTAACCCAATTGGGAAAATTCATTTATGGGCATGATCATATAGGTTCAGGTCCTGGTAGGCTGATTATTGGTAGGTTATTCCATTATATTCCTTTTTATAATATATTATTTACCAACATATTTCACATAATTTTGTTTCAAAAACAAATAGGGTGTTTTCCTCTATAACATGGAATTGAATACCTTTATAATTGATCCCATGTTGAGATTTTTTGACCCTCAAAGGTTGTTGGTACCTTTACCTAGTTATGTTTATAGATTCTTATGATTATTATTCAAGGGTAATATAGTCTAGGTGGAAAAACATAGAGGATCATATATGATACCCCGACTATTAGAACTTAGTGGGAGATATTGATGATATTAATTGGGACTCATAACCTAGGGATTTAGAGATTTTTTTGATCAGGGGAACACAATGAGAGGGATTGGCCCCGATTTACGAGTTACATTTGAGATAGTGATATTGGTTATATAATCATGTTGAGATAAATGCAAGATGGGTGCTCATGTTTTGTTGAAATAGGCATGGTAACATTGTTGATTTTTGAAAATACACATGGGGTTCTTATGTATTGGGAATTTATTCAATGGGATGGAATTTTTGAGTGCATGTACTATTGACTAGAGATTCTATGGTTGGGAAAATATAACATTTATAAGTAGGTTCTTATTACTGTAATGAATCTATATAGTGGTTAAGTGTGGGAATGTGGATGACATGCTTCAGATCTATGATGTATTGTTGTGTTACTAGGAAAATTCCATGGTAAGTTTGGTCATGAAATAAACAATGGAATAGGTAAGGTTCCTGATTTTGAAGAGGAGTTCAATGGGATCTATTTTATTTTCATGTAAGAAATTCCATGTAGAACGATCAACATTGGTTTAGTAACATGAAACTCATAGAAGAATTAGTTGAGTGGTGTAACTATGTGGTATATGACTGTACACCCACTATGTTGGAAAAAATATTGATTGTACATGACATGTACATGTTGTACCATTTTAATCAAAAAAATAGTTTTTATGCATAATCTATGGAAATATTGTCTTTTAGAATAGATCATGTGTGGTTGAACGAGTGATCTAGATCAATCCATGTTAATTATTTTAAAGAGTATTTGGCTAGCTTCTCTGGAAAACTATTTAGCCTTTTATGTTTTTATGTTATACTCAAGGGGTATCATAAGGTAATCCGCATATTGGAGACTGAACCATTGGATTTTTTCAGGAAGTTTACCCTCATGAAGATTTTAAATTATGTGGTATCCATGTAAACTATTCACTTGATGTGGGAATAGGTGAAGTTTCAAATTGTTTCTTTGGAATGAACATGTTTTACCATGAAATCAATTCCATTAAATAATATATGATGCATGTTCCATGGAACTAGGAGTTCGTTTGTGGGGAAACAATAATGATATTTTTAAAATGGGGAGTAAGAGATCAATCATGGTTGGGTGTATCTTGAATTGAGATAGTTGAAGAGGATACGAGACTCATCGTTGGATGAGAAAGAATATGTATGTGTTTTGATTCTCATTATGAGAGCATGGTTAATGTTTGAACATGAAATCTTCTTGGGTGTTATAATATTTATAATGGTAATTTTTTAAAGACCTGTGATCTTATAGACTATGAAAGTAAAAAGAAATATATTTTTTTCTTTTTGATGCTCATGATGGGTAAAATTGTATTTTCAATGTAAAAAATGGTATTAGATAATTTATTTGACCACTCAATTTTTCATTGAAAATGGATTTCACCCTAGGGTTGGATTTTTGTTGAAATAAAATACATTCAATGTTTTAGAGAGTAATTAATAATTAATTAGTTAATTAATTAAATATTAACTTATTCACACACATTCATTTAGTGACATATTTTTAATAGAGTATAGAGTTGAGATTATATATGTGTGTTTTAATTCATAATGTAGGTTCATCCCTAGTCAAGGCATTAAAGCCCATTAGGCTACAAGGATGGGGATTTGCCCCAATTTTTTCATTTCCTTCCTTTCCATTTTCCCTTTTTCATTATCTTCTCTACTAGATTCTCTTGTGCATCCCTTTGGGGATACTAATTTTCATATTCTAGAGAGGATACATATGGGATATAAGTAGATATAGAGATATATATTATGGTATGAATGGTGAAGAAAACATAGATATCGTGTATAGATTGATCATCATTCAGTAATTACATAATGTTGAAATAGGTTATGATTCATGATATCCCTCCCAAAGGTAGGATAATTTTAAATTTTTAAATAAATTCATTTATATATAACCATGTTTTGTATTAAATACCTATAATGGTTTCTATGAACTCTCATGGGGTCGATTTATATCTATTTTTGGGTAAATGGTGGTCAGATGTCCATTTTGGGGGTTTCTAGATCTGAAATACCAATTAAAAAGTGTTTCATTTCATTAAAAAAATCCTACACATTCTTCGTAATTGTGAAAGATTAATTTTTTGTAGGTACACACAATTTAATTTTATAACAAGCTATGTAGTCGTATTGTGACATATATCTGAGTACCTGGGAAGATGGAGTTTTTAGGTCTACATGATTTGTACCAGAATTACATGTTGTGTAGTCATAAATGTACATGTGGCTAGGTACATGGGTAAAAACCACACATAAAGGGGGCATGATCATGTAGTAGTACAAGGAAAAACCTCATGTCTATCATTAATTTGTATAATTATATGGAAGGACCCAATTTATGTTGAATCAATGTACTAGTGCACTATCAGACACCATGTTTTCTGGAATATCCTGATGAACACAAACTAGCATGAGATTTTGAAATACATGCCATGGACTTAGGGTGCACTCCATGTACTATAACACTATTACCCATTTGATGTTTTTTGGTGATTTTACACCCAATAGTCAAAATTGGATAAAAGAGGAGTCAATTTAGAGTATATTTATGTATCGATCACGTTGGTGGAATAGTTATGTTAAATTTAGGAATCCTAAAATGTTTTATGGGGAAATAATGCTAATATAGATGTTCTTCATCAAACAGATTGATTCAAAATTATCGAGAGAGTGATATGTGGGATGAGACCTATATGAGGGTCACATTAATGGTTGGTGGACATAGAATGGGATCTCTAATTTCTTTAATTGGTGTCTTCTTAGGACAACCCCTGGTTAGAAGGACTCAGATGCGACATGAGGAAGCCGATATGTTGGTCATTAGAGCCATCCTAGAGAGGCATCATTAAATCTGACGTTCCATGTACCATCTCTGTAGATGTATTTTGAATTGTATTTTCCCTTAAGAACATATCACTTTTGAGGTGTCCCATTTTGGTCATGGAAGGCCATGAGTTGTTAGAGATGAGCTTATGGAATATTTTTACCCTGAGATATATAAATTAAGCCAATATACTATTACATAACAAAATATCATAGTAGGTTTTCCTATATTGATGTTTTGATTTTGATATTCCAATGAGGTATGTGTCTACTTAAATATTTTACCCTTAGGATCCAATGATGGGTGACTCTACCCTTTAATAGTTTTTAATGATTATAAGTGGGTTTCTTATTCTTATGATATAACCTAGATCACCCCCACATATGGTATTCCTCCTATTGAATATTGTTTTTGATGGTGAAAAGTGGGATACATGTACCTATGTACCAATTATTAAGAACCAAGTGGGATTTCTTTGCATACTTGCGGACATAGAGGACCCCAATAGGGATAGATCTACTTATGTGTGGACCTATATGATCTCTAAAGGGATTTGTCTCCTATCTATTAACCTAAGGTAAAATAATTGGAGATTCAACGGTGGAATCTCCAAAATAATGTTTATTAGGGGGTTTTATAGATATTGTAGTGGGTGTGACCTTAGAACAGATACTCAAAGTTCGAGCCCATGGGGCAATGAAATTGTTCATGGGATTATGATGTCAGCTAGACACACTCCTTATTTTTTTTATCAAGTAGTTATTTTTGATGAAACTATGTGTTCTAGACACCCTTACATGTACACAACCTACAATTCTTAATATTATGTGATTATATAATGAGTATTCCAGGAGATACTTTCTAGTAATTGCCTTATATACCTTAGCTATTGGAATGTTACCCTTATCATAAGTACCATTTTCATTGTGATTCCTATATTAAACATAGTTATATTATTTGGTTTCCATGTTAATCTCAAAACATTTATTACATAGGGTTTTTTCTCAGAAGGCTATCTTTCATCGATCTGGGTGATTATAGTGGTTTCCAAGTGGATGATATGCCCTTGGGAAGGGGATTCTTATGCCTTACCTTAGGATTGATTATGATATTTTCAATAAAAGAACTAGGAATCTTCCTAGAATATGTTGGATGCACCATTAATTCCTTTCAATGATTTTTTTTAGGTATTATTTATTGATCTAGTAATTTAATGATGATAATTTATTAACTCTGATCTAGAAATTATTCCTTTCATATTTCCTAAGGATTACCCCCCTTTGTGATTATCTGAGAACTATTTTGATAACTTCTTATGGATTGGAACTTATAAATCATACATCAGACTATATTACACATGAAGTGAGTAATATGAAACCCTACTCAATGCCTTATTTAAAACATGTTCAGTTGATACTAGTAATCCTTCCTTTATAGAGTGGAGGTGAGTATGGGAGATACCTGGGATATGAATTGTATACACTAATGGTGACATAGTTTGTTCAAAAATATTTACCAAGATATATGAATTTGGTATGGTTGATTTGGATTATATAACCTTAGATAGATAACATTTCACACGGCTTGAGTGGTTTGAAATCAGTTTTAATCCCATATTAATAGGATGTCTAAAAATAATGATCATGAATAAAAGGACAAATTATTGATTTATTATATCTATTTTATTCGAATTATTTCATGAATATCTTGAGAATATTAAATTATCATGAATGTATGATAGCTTGTTAAATGTTCATCATTGGGGAGGAATTCTTGAGGAAATGATTCCAATCGATCTAGCTACTGTTTATAGAGTGATTCGATCTCGGATGTGGAAATACTAATATTTCATCCTTAGAGATAATATGTTGAAGATGAAAAATCACTTCTCATATACATTATATTGGAAATTGAAATCATAGATACCATATTGGGTCATAATTATGAGATCTCTCTAGGACTAGATGGATCCACAAATCACGTTTTCAAATTCTATTAGTATGTCATTCATATAGATGATTGTAATCTTGTATGACAATTTATTAAATGTGGGACCTTCACTTGGGGATTCAATGACCAATTTATTTCCTTGATACTAGAAATGGAAAATATTAGTGACATAACTCAATTTAGACTAGTTTATCTTGTTAACACCATAAATAAGGTGATTAATAAACAAAACTCTAGTATAATTGGCAATATCTCAGACCAAACTACTTCGTGGAACCAATTTGTTTTTGTCAAAGGGAGAAAAATTGAGTATTTATTGCTTAATGAATCAAAATGTGTAAATATACATTAAAAGCCCTCTAGAGAGGGAAATGTTTCTCTCTATCATGATATAAAGAACCCTTTTGATATAACTGATTGGGGTTTTATAGGTGATGTTCCTCACAACATTGGTCTTAATGGAACATTTATCGAGTTGAAAAAAGCATTACCTAGATTGGATCATATCTCTATTTTACTAAATAGTCCCCATGAAGGATATTTCAAATGGTCCAGGGGAGTAAGGAAGTGAGATCCTCTTTTATCACTTTTTTTCTATATTTAGAGTATTATATCAGTATTCTAATTTCTTAATATGATTGAAAAGGGTGAACTTACTACCATTTGGGAAGAAATAGATACATCCACTCCTTCACATCTATTTTTTCGGATGATACCATTATTTTTACTTAGGATCATAGGATGAACATAAAAAATCATGAAAATAGACTTGAACAATGAAAATGTGCGAGGATAGGAAAGTAGTTGGAATTATCACTTAATTTTCTTCAGAAAGAGAAAATAAAACCCAAATGAAGGTATCTATCATAAATTATTTAGAAATAAGAGTGGGTTATATCCCTTTTACTTAACATAGAGTTTCCATATTTGTGGAAAGACAATGGAATATCATTTCATTGATATTTTGAGCCAAATTAGAAGAACACTTAACTCCTAGAAAGGCGTGTACCTCTCAATGGAATGAAGATTGTGCCATGTTAAAAATACAGTGGTCTCAAAGGTGGTATACTCTATTATGGTCTACTCATGGCATGCCTCAGTCATCAAAACCATCAAATCGATTGCTAGAAACCTTGTTGGTGTGAATGAATTTTGGATAGAAAATTCATCATCGGATCTTGGAAATTATGTATCTTTCCCCATCCTTAATGTTGTCTTATAATATAAAATCTGAAACATTTCAACCAATCCCATATTGCTAAATTAATCTGGAGTAGTATTAACAATCATTCTATGTATCTTGGATTCAATAAGTCCATATTTTTTCATAATAATATAACAGGATGTTTGAAATACATGGATTACTCTATATGGATGTGCCTGAGGACTATTCCCCAAAAGATTCTAATGATCTCTTTTGGCTTGTTAATATGAAATATTCTCCCAAATTCTGTCATGAAAAATAGCTTGGCACTCCTATGATTGAAAATATAAGCTCTTATAACCATAGTAATGACCACAACACCTCTATCAAACACTATATAGGCATCCTGAAGCCTCTTCCAAATGATATTGTTGTAGCTGCATCCAATTTGGAGTTTCTAAACCAGAATGACTTGCTTATTTAGTATCCACCCCCAAATAGAGGTCTTGAATCCTTGAATTTATTCCATAATATGCTCCAAAAAAGATTCCACTGTATTGTAAATTACATGAAGTGGATTCATCCTTCACGATTTAAACTACTATAAAGATTATCTATTAATAAAGTACTTGTTGGTGGAATCCTTTAACATGTAGTCATACCCCTCTACTCGAAATGTATAATTTTCCCCAATATAGGGAGTATGTAGAAAAATATTTCTTATACTGTAAATCAACATCCATGTTCTATAAAATATTATTTTATATATTTTATTTTCAATACATATTCACTACATCATTCTATGTTTTTTTACGGTCATAAAATATAATTTTGTTTTCAAAGAAACTATCTCTTCATTTTCCAGTAGCATGTATGAAGATGATTCCTGTCATTTGGAGAGGCCTTAATAAGTGCATTAATGAGAATAATAACTTCAATGAAACTATTGAGTTTTTCCAAAATATTGTCATGTTGTTTCTACTACTTGCAATAAAACAATGAGTAATCTCATTCCTCTTAGGAGGCAGAACATTACAGGGAACATTCACAAACACTATGAAACTATTAAGGTCTTTAAGACATCACTATTTTCTGGATGGATCAAATGCATCACTGATGGTTCTTCGAAGAGAAATCTAAGGCCTATAAGATATGATGCCATTTTTAGAGGCTAGAATGGTGGTGTGGAGGAAACTCTCTTTTTCCCTTTCGGACATGAAATACTCATTGAATTAGAAATTAATGGATTCATCAGAGGTGTCTGCACTATGAGGAAATAGAATTTAAAAAATTTATTCTTTGAGTTAGACTCTAGTACAATTGTTCAAACGTTTAAGATGGGAGTGGTCCAACTCAGATGAATGTTGATGGAGAGATGGGCCAATTTTCAAGATATTCGTTCCTATATGAACAATATTATCATGAACATATATCTTTAGGTGAACTAAATTGATGATTGTCTTGAAAACAAGGGAGTAACTAAAGTGGTTTTCTATAAATCTAGGTTCTTACCTCGTTACATGCTTCCATATTTTCAACTGAAAATATGTAAAATACCGACATTCTTAATTTTGTAATACTTCTCTAATTTTATCTCACTTCAGTTGAGCTCAACTTTAGAAAAATACCATAATGAAATTATTGAGGTAATCCTTGTATACTCTGTTCATTAGATCTATATAAATAGTGGTTGAATTTATTAATAAAAAAGTAAATATTATAAATTTGAAATTTTTATACCTTATATGATATGATATTTTGGAATATCTTATTTTGTTACTTACTGTTGATGATACCCCTAATAAATATAAACATTTCTAGAATATTGTGATCCATTAATTTGACAATAAATTCATCAGTGTGGGGTAGATATCACTTTTTCTTTATAGTGATTTCATTAATATCTATATGATCAGTGCACAAACTCATATAATCATCGTTCTTTTTAATGATAAGAATATGGGAACACTATAATGAAACTCTAGGGTGTATAATTCCATTTTCATGTAACCCATTTATTTTTTACTTCAATTCTCCTAATTCCTCTATGACCATGTCATAGGGAGTCTCATATATAGTTTCTTTATCTAGGATGGGATCAATGGAATATCCAACATCACTATTAGATGTGTTTTATGGAATCTATTTAGAAAATTCATCAATTTATTCCATTAAAATTGTAAATTCATCCATTATAACGATAAATTTCACATTCACAGGTTTTTTTACCTTATTCTAAATGAATTTAATTTATGAGAAAACCAAATAAGGATCTAGATAATATTCAGATGATTTAGTATCCTTAATAGAGGGGATCCCATATATCAAACACGAATTATATTCTAATTCTATTGGAATTTTTTTTTCAAATTATAATTTTAAATATTATCCATAATAAGGACTATATAAATCTAGACCATATATATAACACTAAATTTTGTAAATACGGGTTGTCTATTTATAGGAATGAGAATTAATTGACTGTTATTTTTTGAAATAATATTTTGACAATGCGTCTTGAATGAAAATTTCATTATTATATTTCTATGTAAAAATATAATTTTCATAAAAAATTGAATATATATAATAATGAAAATACCCATAATAAAAAAAATTAATTAAATAAATTTAAGCTGATATGAAATGTACATACCACCAAATCATTAAGAATTTCATCTTTATTTATAGTGCTCCCATAAAATGATCCTTTACCCCCTTTTATTCTTTTAGTAAAATTACCTTTATTCTTGGTGAAATAAATTAATTACAACCCCATCTACATAAAATTGAATAATTATACATTGGAATATTCATTCTAACCATTCGAACCATAATCTTGATGGCCTTTCTCTATACATTTGATGCAAAATATCATTCTCATCAGACATGTTCAATGGTGTTTCATTATAAATTTATTGAATGTTTGAAATTAAATCATTACATTATAAAAATTTATAATAATTATGTTTATAATGTTAAATTCACTCACTTATTTCTTTTTTCCTTGGAAAAAATAATACATTGAGAATTCATTCTCTCTCTTGGTGGATCTTTATACTATGTCCCCAATTATGAATAATGAATGAGATATTGTTGCCCATTGAAGGATAGGATTAATCCTATAAGATAAATTACTGACCTTACTCTTTGGATTATGTACATAATCTACAATATGAGTTGTTAACATTATAAATATTAATTCATATTCATAAATATATACTCCCTCATTTTTCATTATATTATTTAATTTTCACTCTATATCAACTCATTCCTCATGATGAGATAATTTTTATAGTAATTTATCCTTGAAAATATTCCAAACCACACTATTTATTTCCTCCAAATATTTAGTGTTCTAAATAAATGACCAATATTAATCAATGTATTATTTATGTTGATAACCTATCATGATATCATTATCTCATTCAATAATTTTTGAAGGGAGAAACTTCATCTCTAGGGACAATGTCCATTTTTAGCTACTAATGGATTAGTAGTTCCATTGAATGATGACTGTTTCTAGTTAATAAATCATCCAACATTGTCTCATAATATGGGGATTGCGTAGGATTTTTTATATGGGAATGATTACTAGTCATAACCTGAGTTAGCATCCCCAATATAGTAATAATTAATTATTCACCAACTCCAACATTAATGTATTTCCCATGAGGTATATTGCTATATAGATTACATGTATTGAAACAGTTCTGATTCCATCAACCATATTTAATTTTTATAATATTTAATATACTATGTTATCTCATAATATTATGATTTTTAAAATGTAATATATATTTATAAATATGTTGTAACACTAAAAGAATTCAAATATATGCATACATAATCATTGAATCTTATACATAGAATCTTAGGTAATATCTTTAAATAATAAAATTATTTACAAGTATTTCATTGTGGTTCATAAAGAAAATATAAATCAACTAAATTATAACCCCTAAGATCATTTATTCAGTTTTATAATCATTGTACCATTCAATATGAACATATGATGATCATATTAATACACAATATCCCCCTTTTAGATTCGTTACCTCTCACATCCACTTCCCAGTATCCATGTAGTGATGTATTATTTAGGAAAAATAGAAACTTATAAATTATAACAACATTATAATATTATCCTATATTTAGAAATATAATTATATTCTCTTAAAAGGATACATTCCCTATTTTATGTTTTATGATATACATTTATAAAGGGTTATATTAAACATCCCCTAAATTAATCTACCACACCCCAAATCACATAATGTGAAGTTGTTAGTAATTTTAATACAATAGAACAATATAAATGAGATTTCATCGAAAACGAATGAAACACTAATTGAAAATTTATTCACCAGTTCACTTTTTTCACATTGGTTATTTATATCAGATGTGAAAAGGTCGTGTATGTTTTTTTTCACGTCGTTTATTATATTAGTGATATTAAAAACCTGAGCATTTTTCTCACACTGGATATATAATAAACCATGTGAAATTAAAATTTGATTACATTACATTGTAAGTTATTATATAACTAACATTAAATAACATTTAAAATAATATGATCTTTTGGTTTGATTCATTTTTGTATTATTCTGTCTCACAAAACCTAGATCTTTTCACTCACATTGAAGACCTGACCCTTATTTCGTCAATCTGATGGACTTAAATATTGGATTCACATATTTATACATCATATAGTTTTCGCATACTCACTATTTCACATTCGTTCTGCTCATCTCTCAAGTAAGTGTTACACATCGATCTTGTCTTTTGGTCATCCAATTACATGGAATCTCGATCTATTGTTTTTTTCAATTACATGAATCAAATATAACATTTATTTCTTTATAAATGATAATGTTTCATCATCCTCCCTATTTCATGTTTGAATATAATCCCACTCATGTCAAATATTGTATTACCATCTTTATATATCTATGTTATCAATTTAATTAAGTGAAACTGTGTGTGGATTGAATGATATCTCAAAGTTAAACTTTAGATTATAAATTTCATCCTTATATATTAATGTTGTAGTGTATTTAATACATGTAAAGGTAGTATCACTAAATTTAATCATATATGTTTATGCAGAATCCTACTTAAATTTGGTTATTTAATCTCTAAATGCTTATTATTTGGATGAAGTTTTTGAATCATTCATGGTTTATGGATACATTCCCATGTATTTGGATAAATTTCAATAGTGTTATTCATTTATTAGTGAATTTTAAATTGTAAAATGTAATATATAAATAAATTTAAATTTTCATACAGTTCAATATATTGTATCATATATGTAGTGTATTTGAATATCAATAACTTTTCATGTGTTGTGATTATATTCATAACATCAAATATCATATATTAAAAATGCAGTCTTCATATTGTGAGTTAATGTTAATGTAATGTTGACATTATTGGTGAATACACAATAAAAGTTATCAATTGCTTCCATTATATATGTTTGTTGTATTATGATATATATTAGTTAGATTTTGATATATTTGGATTAATTGACCCATTTGTTACAAATGAAAATAGAGAATCATGCATATCATATCACTAATAAAACTATAGGTTACATTAGTTTTAAAATTTAGACGATCATTCAATTATATACGTAGAGTTTTTCTAGGATATATTTTCATGGAATTATAGATGAGTCACATGTTATTCATTATGAAATTATATTTCTCACCATAAATTTGGATTTATATCATATCAAACTATGTAGACTATAATATTTAAAATATGGTTTATTAGTGTGTTATATTAAAATAAAACATTTTTCTCACACAGTACACATTAAATTATATTCCTTACACAATTTTCCTAACACACTATGAATACATAATATATAATATTCATTCTGTATATATATATTTACTGCATTAAAAATTCATCATTGTGTTGTTTGATCTCTAAAATAAATTTATATTATAGTATGAATTAATGTGTCTTCTAATTATGGTTAGTTTTTACTTGTGAAAATATTTGTTAAAAAAATTTATTACAATGATTGATATAATAATTTAAAATCCACATATGATTTGGATTTTGAATAAATAGATTAAATATAAAGTTTCATATAATTTCATTAATGTGAAAATAAAAAATGAGAGAATATAATAACTATATACTCTTTAAAAATTAATTCCATTAATTTACATTAAATATTTAACACTAATATTTAATTCTATATTCCATTATTATCTTTTATTAATAATGATTATTTTCAAATTATATATTTTGAAATTTCAGAATTTTTTTACATTCAAATTATGAAATCATTGATATAAATTTGCATTATAAAATTTATGATTTTTGTATAATAATTCAAATTAATAATAAATATTATATATAATGTTATTAAAATTTTAAACAATATATTAAATATTAGTAAAAATCATAGAATCATTTTACAGGTGAATTATTCCACAATTAGGATATTTGGATTATCATTGAAATAATATATTATTTCCCCATCTTAGAAACTTTTATCACCACTATATTATTTTAAAAATATATATATGTGTGTGTATTTCATATTTTATAAAGATAATACTGAGTCAAATCTGGATTAATGAAATTCTAATAATTTATGAATTTGAGGAATTTTTTGATGTTCTTTTAGAATTTTCTAAATGAATTGTTCCAAACAGTGACATGTTTTTAATCGATGCCTAAAATATTTAAATATGATGCATTTGAAAATTATAGAGATCAATTATCATTTAATTAATTATTTTTTTAATATGAGTTATAACCCTTATATTTGGCATAGTAAAAATGGGAAGAATCCAAAATATGTTGATATTATTCATTACAGGATGATAACTCTGATAAAATTAAAGAAATGATTTGGGATATTGGAGTAGAGGCAACAGAGATAGAACCACCAATTGAGACTCTATATAGGGATAATGAAAAACGATTGTATCTGTGTTGAATTGAATTTATGGTTTAATCGATGGTGTTAACATTGATTAAATAGAATGTGGAACATGGATGGAGTGGTAAGTGTCTTAAAAAGTTTCTACAATTGTTGAAATATATTCTTCCTAAAGGTGATGAACATATAGATTGACATTATAAATTAAAGTATTTACTATGACCGATGGGATTAGGATACCAAAAAATACATTCATTTTAATTGATTGTGTGAAATATAGAACATAATACAATTTTATGTTTGGTTTTCCTAAATGGGGGACGTAAAGGTTTAAGATGAAAGAAAAATTATAATATGAATTAATAGTTATCGAGGCCCTTACCAGGGAATTTTGGAACATTCTAGTAATTCCTCATTAGAAACAATTAATTGCAATTTATCAAGATGAATAAAGGTTACTATAGAATTAAAATTAGTGGATATGTGATGGAGAATTGCGGTATCCAGCTGATTGACCACCGTAGAAGAAATGTGATCCAAAGTTTCCTAATTTCAGAAATGATTTTAAGAATCATATACATGGAATGTGGCTGGGTAAAATGAATTCATATCAGATCTTTATTACCATAGATAGTTCCTAGACCCATATCATTTTAATTTAAAACTAATGAAATGATTTCTTTATTAAATTTAGATCTTTTAGGATGAATTTAAAGATCATTGAACCAGAATAAAAATAAAAAATATATATATATTTTCTTATAAACATTAATTTATGATTTGAAAATTTATGGGAGTATTGTATTAGGTTGTATGATTATTATAAAATGCAATTTTTTCAAATTCATGAAATTATTATGTGCACTATAAATTACCTCCCTCCATATAGATATTCTTTAAGATATAGTGTTATGGGATACAAATATTTTACAATTTCTATGAAATAGAATTCATATTATCAACTACAACATGGTAGAAAAATTGAATACATGGCTGATAATTTTTTTGTATATTTATCAATGTGATAGAATGTTAGAAAAGGAATTCAAAATCACATAGTAATTTAATATTTTTCTTAATCTATTACCCACTGATAATTATTTTGGGAGGGTGAAAACCCCTGATGTGGCATTCAGAAAGACACAAAATATGATAATGAATTTAATATTATTAAGAAAAGATCAATATTTTTGGAGGTACCATATCAAAGATAACATGAGAACATACATAAAATTGATTTCATGCACATAGATATGGATATCTATGAAATAATTATTGGTAAATTGTTAAATATTAAAGGAAATATAAAATATGTGTTGAATATATGATTAGACTCTCTCTCAATGGGAATAAGTTCAGATTTAGCTACCACTCTGGTGGCAATATACTCATCCCTACCCAAATATTTAAATACATTATCCAAGAGGGAGAAAATTATCATTTCATAGAATCTTCATGATATCGAAGTTACATAGGGTTATTATTTATACGTAAAAAAATATTTTTATTTAAAGGATTTGTAGTTGTTAAGAATGGAACATCATTATTTCCACATCATGATAAAATATATCTTACAAGTCTCATTGCATGGAATATTTTCCATCAGGGTTAGAATAACTATCGTGAATGTGTGTTATTTATTCAATTCAATTTATAAAGAGGCAATTAATATGAATGAATTGAATTTTTCTCAAAAAGAAGAATTTTCTATACCTTTTCAATTGGAAATGTATTTTCCTCAAACATTTTTACCATCACGGTTCATTTAAATGTCCATTTGGTGTGAGAAGTAAAACATTGAATACGTATATATCTATGTTGGAGGAATTATTTTGAATGTTATATGATGATATTGAAAGGGTATGTTAAAAATCCAAATTAACCTGAACCCTCTATATTTTGGAAGTTTATTTCTAATGAGCTTTCATAGTATTGTACAAGATACTTTTCTATTGTATAAGACATTGGTTTTCCAACCTCTTGCCATGAATGAGTGAATAATGGGGGAAAAGGGATATAGTTATTGAAAGTAAAATCATATATAGGTATGTAGATAAAGAATTTACATTTATACATCATGAATAACATAGATGATACTCCTCCATATATAAAATTGCATATTAATGTGATGAATCTATTTTATCTAAAGAAGAAATATGGGTCGATTTTGAATGAGCATTACAAAATATTGTTTCCATGGTTTGACGATACCACTTTGGTAAATCAGATGCATCATATATATTGAGATGGTCAAGGGGAATTCCAATTATAAATTTTATAACATGTTATGAGTATGAAATTATTTTCTAAATATTTCATAAGAAAGATATAGAAAAAATAATTTAAGTTCATAATAATAGTGTATTGGTGTTCATATAAAGAATTAATTTTTCATGTAACAAATAAAAATAACAATCTCTCCATAATGTTCATATTATAGAATCATTGAATAAATTTAGGATGTTTATTAAATTAAATTACATGTTACTTTTTTAAGATTATATGGTTTATCGATTGCAAGAGTGTAAGAAATAATGATTTTTTTATAAAAATATTTTATCTGAAGAGATTGGAATACACTGCTAATCCTTTTATAATAGAATCATATGAATAAACAATATATGTTCTTAATTAGTAAAATATATAGTGGTTTATTATTCTTCAATGAAGAAAAAAATATGCTGGTAATGATAAAATTGATGAAGATGCCGATTTATGTGAGATCCTTACTTCAATGGAAAGATAAACAGATTATATTTATGTACGTGTCATAAATATAGTTTGTTCAATATAGAATGATCAAAATGAAGTTATTTGGGAAAACCATTATTCAGTACTTTCCAAATATTACATGTAACATATGTTTATTTCACTTTTAATATTTCAATTTTCATAATATGTTAGTTATTTTTTATTTATTTTCTATATTAGTACACATATTATAACTAATTAGCGAAATTTTATGTTTGTATTTGTATATTTTTTTCGCAGTTTACATGTTTACCCTTACATAACATATCAATTAATTGATTTTTTTGAAACAAATTATTTTAAATATAATATTTTAAATAAAAAAATATTGTATAATTGTATATTAAAATATTATTCTTTTTTATTAAAAAAATTATTTATTATGTAAGAGAGTTTTTACTATTCACACACCTTTTTTGGATTTTTTTAAATTCGTTTATATTTCATTTCGTCTCTCATTATTATTGTTATAATTATAGTTAAATATAAAAAAATGAATAAAATTTTCTTATGTAATGTTTTGTTCATGTTTCTTTTGATAATGCTTAATTTTTTATATATATTTGTTTGTAATAATTTGATTTTTATTTTTTTGTGCTAATTATTTCTTGATTTTATATATATAATAATGACAGTTCAGTCATCTGATCCACTAAATACTTCAAGATATGATTATACTCGTACCTCTAGAGAGAAATATACACATGGTTTTATTGATGAGCCTTATCCTTCCTTATAGGGGAAAACTATTTCCACATGGCCAAAGATGTGTTTGAGCACTAGTCAATGTTTCATCAAAAGTTTACCAAAAATATTAGTATCCCATAGAAAGGACCAAACTATACTAGAAGTCATTGATGATAATGATATTCCAATATGTATAAATTCAATAAAATTAAAAACATTTATAGCAGTTAAGGCTAAATGAAAACATAGTATTTTGTTTGATTATTAGAGAAGTGGTTACAAATTTTAAATATCTCATTTGTGGGAGACCATTTAGGTAATATCGTTTGTTTTTATTTTACTTATATTAAAATTTATATAGTAAAATACGTTTTCCCATTTTTATTAGATGACATAAGATATACCAAATATTGGTGGGTTTTGGGGGAAATATTTATCATTAACTTCTCAGAGATATAGGGATTATAAATCAACCATCACATCAGATATCATTTTTGGGAATAGAAAACATCATAATCCATGTGATATATCTCTATTTATAGATGAAGATACATGGAAAAAAATTACTGAAATTTTATGATGAGAAACATTATTGGTACGTTAAATATTAACTTCTAGATTATTTTTATATTAATGATATTACTAATTATTTATTTATTCATAATTTATAGAAATCAAGGACATGTAATCAAGAGAACCAATCAATATATGTATACCCTCAAAAATTATCTAAGGGAATGTGTACACTATTGGAATAATAAAATACAGCTAAGATACATCAAAAAATGAGAGATGAGTTTTCAGCCTCTACGGAGCAAACATGGGGATTTATAGATATGGGATGGAAGGATATTTTAGCTACAACATTGTTAAAGCATAAACACCCAGGTTATATATAAGGATACAGAGATGGTGTATCTATAAATTTTTTTCTATGTTCTAAAGAATTATCAATGTAGTCCATTTAAATTAATTGAATATTTGAAAATTGAAGTTCTGAATATTAGTGTGACGATGAAGGATTGGATTAAATGTTTTTTATAATCTATTTTTTCGGGGGATGAGTTCTAGTCAATGAACAGAACCCTGTAATTTATTCAAAAATAAAAGAGAATACAAATTACATGGGTCGAAATAAGGTCAATTTTCTAGAATCTCTAATAAAAAAGGAATAAAATATGGAGGGAGATCATTCCTCCAAGTGATATCATGAGAGACTCCTGTGTTGGAGAGACCATCGATGATGTTGTTTTCTTCACGAAAGGTGTGTGTAACAATGAAGTTGATATTGTGGAGCCATGTGAGGCAATCAATCCATCAGGGGATGGGAGACCATGGTAGGTGAGTCACACCCTTCCAGATATCTTGCACAATGGTATAAGGGTCTCTCTCAATCTAGATGTTACTCCAGTTGAAATGTTTTTCAAAATATATGGCATGAATGATAACCATTATTTCGGCCTCCAGAGTAGAATCGGTGTCGTAGATTACAAAGAAATATCCGAGAATCTGATCAAGATGGTGTCTGAAAACACCTCCACATCCCGAAGGTGTAGGGTTTCCCTTTGAGGCACCATCAACATTGACATTAATTTATCCAGTTGGAGGAGCCTTCCAGAATACTTCAATAGTGTAATTCGGTTTTGGATATATTCCACTCACTCCAATCCGGCGGAGGGTTTCATGATCAAGGACAAAATTGTCACAATGGTCTTTATTTATCATGACAGCCTCTTTGATAGCAAGAAGTATCCTCATTTTACCTGCATTTAGTTTAAAGGAGATATTGTTGAAAATGAAATCATTTCTTCCATACTACATGATATGCAGAAGCACTACAACGGTAGTGAGAAAATTTTTTATAATGTGTGATTACCTCGGAAACTCATTCTTCCTTTTCAACTATGAGAAAATAAAGTCATCCAAAATCTATATGCACTCAAAAAGGTAAAATATGTAATGCCAAAGTGAAATAGCAGCCTCACAAGAAAAAAATAGGTGGTTTATGTCCTCCCGATGTTTGTTGCACAATCTACATTTTGAGAAATAATTAAATCCATAAGACTGTAGACAAACATCGGTATGAAGTTTTTGGTTAGAAATTCACCAAATGAGGGTAAGACGAGAAGGTTTTATCCAAGCCTTATTGAAGTTAGCGATCCATCTGAGATTATCATCAACATTATAGAAATTGTGATTATAATATTTTTTTGAGTCCAACAAGCCATTTTAGTGGGTTCCAAACCAGAAATTCATCATTGGATGTGATGTAATAATTCATGACAATCTCTTTAATAGAGTCCAAAAGATGATAAACAGAAGAATTGATCATGTCCCTGATGGAGCATTTATAAGGATCGAGAGTAAAAGAATTAGGCATCTTCAATATAAAAGGGGAACTAATCCAATTTTCAATCAAAAAATTTAATGTGGATTCATTACTGACAATCCATCTAGAATTTTCTAAGACAGTAGAATAAGTAGAATTAATTGTGGGCCATATAGAGGAAGACATGTAGTTAAAAATACCATATTTAAGAATATCAAGAAAACGAGTTTTGAGAAATTTCATGGGATGAGAGTTAATATAAATGTGGGACCATGTAAATTTATCCTACAGAGCCTCATTTAAGGTTTTATGATTTTTAATTCCTATGCCACCTTCTTCATCAGGTTATAGTAAGAGGTCCAAGAAACTGTGACCAATCTTCTCTCCTGAGTGCTTCCGCTCTTGATGATGTTCTTTATAGTAGTGTTTAATCATTTAGTAAGACCCACAATCCACTTTTAGACCGTCATGGGGTAAAATAACTTAAAAACAATGGTGGATTTCACAAGGAAAACTCTTCTTGCCATTGAAAAGGGTTTTACTTTCAATGATGAAAGTTGTTTATGAATTTGATCCACTATGTGCTGGAAATAAGAAGATTTGGTTCATCCCCAGAAGATGGGGACACCAAGGTATGTGAAGGGCATGGAATCTTCTTTAACACCTAAAAGATCAATGAGGTGAGTTTTCCTGTTGTGGGGAAATTTTTTACCAAAATAGATACAAGATTGATGCCAGTTAACATGCTAACCAGAAACCTCTTCATAGTGAAAAATGATGGATTTAAGGTTATTGATATTTCTTTTTTTCCCCTGGAGGAAGAAAATTATATCATTAGAATAAATAATATGGGACCGAGCATGTAAATTCATAGAGGAAGGAATCAGTTTGAATTTTCCTTGATCAACATCGAGGGTGAGAAATCTGATAAGATAGTATTCCACAATAGAAAAAATGATAGCATAGAGAGCATCTGTTTCTGTGATGCCCTTGGATAATTTAATGTAACATCTCGTAGATCCATTAATAAGAATAGAAATGTGGGTTGATATGAAAATGTTTTTGATTCTATTGAAAAAAAGTGTCACTGAAACTGAAACTAGATAGAACATTAAAAATAATGTACCATTCAATCGTGTCAAAGGCTTTAGTTATATATAGTTTAAGAGTAAAATTTACACCTATAGTGTTTCTATTCAATAAATTAGTGGATTTCGAGGAAAGACAAATGTAATATTATATAGATCTACCTTTAGTGAAGCCAAACTGGTTCTAAGAAACAATTTTGATGCAAATAGCAGAGAGTATATTGGAAATTATCTTAGTAATAATTTTTAAAAGAGTGTTTAAGAAGGGTATGATTAAGAAAAGGTGAATTTTATCGAAATTTTCAATTTTTGGAATCGGAGTGAGAAACTGAGAATTTAGACCCTGAGGAATAACTCCTTTTTCAAAAAAGGTTCTGACTATGTTACAAACATAATTTTGGATGACATCCCAGTGTTTTTGGTAAAATCTGTTATTAATGCCATCAGGTCTAGGGGAACTAACTGGATTAAGGCCAAAAACAGTGTCTTTAATTTCAGAATCAAGAGGGAAGCTATTAAGTAAATTACTATCCTCAAAAGTAAACATGTTCAGAATTATATTAGTAAAAATTTCTTTGATGGTATTGGGTCCATTGAAAATGTTAGTGAAATAAGAGACAAAATGGTTAGAAATTCCTTATTCCATATTAATGAGGTTACCCTCAACCCTTATGTAGGAGAGAGGCCTACTAGCTTTCCTTTATCTTTGAAGGGAGTTGTTAAATTTGGTGTTCCTGTCTACATTGTTGAGACATTTAGCTTGGATGATTTTCTTATTTATGTAATCATTAATGTTGATCAATGAGATTAATTTATCAGAAATATTGATTTCATTTTGGGGGGTTAGTTTTAAATATGGATATGTTGTTATTATTTCGAATAAGAGTCAAATATTTCTCCAAATCCTGAATGTATTTATCTATTATGTCAGATTTGGTTTTGCACCACTTTTTTAGAATAAGTTTGAGATTTTTCAACATAGTGGTGCAAGAAAAGAGGTCATTGGAGTTACCTAGGTTATCCTAGGAAAAATTGATTAATGTGATATACTCAGGGTCCAAGGACCTGGCCAAATTAAATCCGAATGGAAAAGAGGGTTTCTTATGATTTTGAGGAATACTAACTAAGATTGGGTGGTGATCTAAAGAAATTTTGTTCAGAGTAACAATGGAGTTATGGTTCAATTTATCAAGGGCTATATCATTAATAAATGCTCTATCAAGCCTACTCACCACAACATGATTATTATGATTTCTATACCATGTAAATTGGTAACATACTTGGTTAACCTCAATAAGATTATTGGCCTCTATAGAGGATTTGAATTCTCTTGATGACATTGAAGAGAAAGATTGGCCATGTTTTTCGGTGGGCGAGAGATAAGAATTGAAATCACCAACTAAGACCCAGGGGTCTTTAAATTTGACATTGATAGTGGAAAGTTCATCGCAAAGAGGTCTTACATCCTAGTAATTATTTTTGGCATAAAAAGTATTGAAAAAATCAGTGCTATCCAGGTAGTAATCACAAGTCATAGCTTGCTCAGAAGGATTGGAAAATTTTACATTCTGAATAGATGAGTGATAAAAGATCCAAAGAGTCTGCAAAATTACCATTGTTACAGTCACCAATGAAAGAAAATCCAAATTTGAAATGAATCTTGAATTAAGGGGAAGAATCACCTTAGGTTCAGCAATAGAAAGAATCATAAGACGATGAATATTAATAAATATTTTTAGGACATTTAGTGTGTCAGGGTTAGTAATACCATGAATGTTTCAATAGAGAATTTGAAATAATGCTTATTCCAGGGGTTTGACCCCCATTTTTTATATCTATGATTTTGCACTCTGGTTTTTCTAGGTGATGTGTTCATAATAGGAGTGTAGGGTTTCTCAATTTTTCCTGGGGGAGAAGGAGATTTTTGAACATTACCTCGTGCCTTATTAAAAATAGTCAGGCTGTGAGAAGAGATCAGGTTAGGGAAAGAGAGTGCCCGTGAAACTGTAACAGTTTCAGAGGGACCTGAGATAAGGGCATCCATAGTGAATGCATCTTTCTTAACCTGTCTGGAAATATCCTTTGTGAATGTATCAGTTTCAGAGGGTCCCGATGTTGAAACAACATGGGAGATGACTCCAACCATAGTCTGGGTGAGATCCTACAAGTTTTCAGTGTCTAGACAAGCAGAACAGACAGTACCTTCCTCTTTAGAAGAGGATGGATAGTTGAGAGAAGAATATGTATTATCATTGTCCACCGGATCAGTGGGAACAACACTATGACTAATACCAACTACTTTCTGATTCAAATCCACATTATCAGAAATGGGAACCTCTTGTAATCGAGCACATGAGCATGTTATAAAAAAACTAGGGGTGGGGGAGTATTGGGTCCCATAAGAAGACTCAACATCACTTTGGTTCATAGGAATCTCCCCCTCGATCATGTTTTGATGTGAAGATGAATGCAGAGATGAAGATTCAGGTATATTACCATGACCCAATGTGAGATAATACTCAAGATCAGATTTTATGGGAGACTCTATTTCAGTAAACGGATTATGAAGAATCAGAATGACCTAATTTTCCAGATTTTGTTTGATGTCTTATTCCTCAGGTTCATTACACTATTCTTCCACTAAGTCATCCCAAGATACCCAATTATTATCCTTAGGTAAAGAATCCATTTTTAAGTGATAGTTTTTGGGAGTCCTGTTTTATCAGGTTAGGGGGCCTTCTCTTTTCTATTTTTTCTAACTTAAGTACAGTGAGAGGAATTATATTGATTGGAGACTCTATGAGCCATTCTAAAATTTAGGATAGAGTGTCCCACAATCTTACAAAAATCATAGAAGGAAGGGAGGTTTTCATATTCGGTCTTATAATCCCCATCACTAAAAGAAATGGTTTTAGGTGGTTTATTTTCAATGTTGACTTCAATTAGGACCCTAGAAAACATTAAAAGAATAGTATTTATGGTCCTTTAATCAATTTTTATAGGAGTTACAACACAAGAAGATAGATCACTAATGATCATAGGGTGCCAAAAAAACCAATTCAGGTGATGGAATCTGATCCAAACCAGGGCAGTTTTGCCACTCTATGTATTTGGGTTTAAGAAGATGTCCCATTCATATAGTCTGAGGATCCTAGGCTCTAGATTATGATTTATTATTCTCCAAACTCGATCAAGATCCTCCTGCTAATTAATGAGTAAATGAAAAAACCCTCTTCCTAGAGGGATCGACTCCTAGTTTGTAATAACCCAGCAAAAAGAAATTCTTTGCTTCAATTCAATGTATGACCAGGGTTAGCCCCCATTAACATAGAAACATGACCCATCATAGAGAACATACCATGGATTTTTTGTGGTGAAATTGCCTCTGGGTCAACTTCGATGGAGAAACCTCCATCATCGAGATGTTTCACCTTCATGTGAGATTAAACACCTGCAGAAGAAGAAGAATGGAAACCATTATGAGCTTTAATAAATGAAATACCTCATGAGGCCATGTTCGATGTATGTGTTAGAAGAAGAAGCTTCAGGAGCTTCTTCCAATTCAGATACTCCCAGATTTGAGATATCATTTTCATTAAAACTTTGTAAAACTATGGGGAGCTCCCAAATGGGGACACATCTACACATATCAAGCAATATCAAGAAAGAGACGAAGAGCTGTGAGAGTTTTCTAGTGTATTCGGGTTTGTCGAACTCTTCAGAATGCGAGACATAGTCCTTAATTATTCTTCAATTATGTAATTATCCCTTTCCAAAATCCCATTAATCACATCATAAATAGAATTTATAATCAAATAAATTAACCCTTTATTTGATATAGTCTATGTCTACAAGCAGGTCAAGAAAATATAAGATTATTGATCCCACTAAACCTCCACCAAAATATCTCACTCGACTTGCTATAACAAACCACACTCATATTTATTCTACGTATACACCTCCACCAATGGACTGTAGCCATTATTATCCTACTCCCACACCCCTCCTCTATATCATCCCAACTATTGTGAGTTATATGTTGATGATCATAAACATTATATTGTTGAATATGGGATGACACACTACATTGGTGATACTATTAATCCTAAACAGATAGATATTGAGCATCATTAGATCACTATATAATATATTATAGAGAGATCGGCAAGAAAACCATTATCTACAAGTGAGGTGGGAATAGTTGGACAAAGTATCAACCAGATTTTAGTTTGTCCATCTAGACTTATTCGACATATTACCATTGAGGTAAATATATATTTTATATTTTATTTAAATTTAAAATTAAATTTGTTGAAATATTTTAATATTTATCTATTTTTTTATAGTAAGACAAATAAGTTAAAAAAATACTGTATAGAAAACAAAAAATACAATGTTTTTTGACATCAGATACAAAATTTACTAGTCTTAATAGATTGTCAAAATATTCAAATTTGTTGTTGTGTTTTTATGATATTCTAGATGAAGTTTGTGTTTATAAGAATGAAATGTCTATGTAACTTTTGAAAAATGATATCATATAGGTTATCACAAGAGATCAATTTATAATGAATATGATGTATGCTATTTTCTATATAAGTTGATTAAAAAAATTTAGGTTAATTTATAGAAAATTTATACTTATTATAGATTTTTATTATGTATATTTATAACAATTATAAGAAGCATGAAAAGAAAAAAATATATGAATATATAGAAACATAGTCAATTTCATCTATAACAATTATAAGAACCTATCCATAAATAAAATATTATATTGAGAATGATTCCAAGAAAATGAAATTATTCAGTACTATATGTTTATTTATATTCAAAAGTGGAAACAAATGTCCCAAAATATTTTTATATATTTATTAACATAATAACCAAGAGCATTTATTTTCATTTTATATTTGTGCCACTGAATGCTCGGTGTTTTTTTCCAAGGGATAACACACATTATAGTTTGTTCTATATCTATGATGAAGTTTGAGATAATTTTAAGATTTTATCAGACACATAAGATTGAATTTTTTAATATTTTTTAATATTATAATGAAATTTAAAATTATTTTATTCATATTATCTTCAAATATGGAATGTAATTTCTTCAGAGAGACAATAAGAAAAGAGATCTCCAAGATCAAAAATGTAAAAAAAGGTGAGTTTCCATATTCAATTAATAAATATTGGATATATCACATAAACATCTTATTTTGAATTGAAAAGATCTTTTAAAAATTATTTTTATAAACAATAAGGCATAATAGAATGCGGACACTATTTTTTATATATGAATTAATTTTAACTAGGACAATAACAATATTCCAGAAGGTTATATTTCATTATAATTTTTTTTACATTTCATTTTTTATTCTGAATACATGTTAAATTATATCGAAACAATTTTTCTATTTTTATTATTCTATATTTTATATTTAACAACATATCATACACATAAAAATTTAATGGTTCAATCATTTCACAGGTTTGATTTTAGTTTAGTTTATTTTTGTTATATATTTTAAACTTGCATGTTCTAATTGTAAGTGTGTTTTTATGGTTGTTTTTCTTTTTTATAATATATTTTTTCTTCTTTTCTTCCTATTCACGTATGTTACGTTGAAAATAATTACTAGAAATTTGTTAATTTTTTTAGATCACTTATTTAATAACTGACATAATAAATCAACTATTGGTTTTTATCATGTCATCTATCAGAAGGCCAACCTGAAAAAACATCCATAATAATTTGATTACAATGTCATTTTTTATTAACTTATATTAAAACAATATGTACATAATAAACTATAATAACATCACATACAAACCAAAATTAATAAAAAACATGGTGAAAAATAATTATATGCACTGGTGGTAGTTTAGTAATCTTGTTAGGCTATATACATAAATGGTACTCACATCACACTAGAATGAATAAAATAAAAAAATTCAAAAACAATTATAATTTTTTCTAATATATTTCTAAAATTATCCATATATTCATTATTTTTAACCTTGTGAAATTGAATCATAATAAAGGGTGAGAGTAGATGCTCATTATGGGATCAAATATGACTGGAATTGTAAAAATGTAGTTAAATTTGGTGTAATATGGAATAGAAAAACAATGATAAAATATGACGTCTAACTAAAATCATAAATGTATAAAATATATGTGGATGAAATAATAACATAAATAATCACATAGATAATAATAACATGTTTTATATTTATCGAATAGATAATGTCGAACATTATAATTTTACTATCTATCCAATGTGCTAAGACATCATACATAAATTTTTTAAAAATATGCTATATACACAAACCATTTTTTCTCATGATCCCTATTAATGCATATAGGGGGTATAATATTCCCTACAAAACCCTTTATATGTCTCATAAATTCATCATATTAATCAAACAAACAAATAATTAATTTTATAATAAATATAAACATTCTTATTTAAAAACTAGTATATGAAATGATAATAATTTCCAAAATCAAACACTGGATCAAAATGATCATAATAAATTCATAGTAATATAATGGATGGTATTATTAGATAATATATATTATTAATCATTAAATTCATTAGTGAAATTTAATATGGATTGAAATACTTTTTAAAAAATTTGAGGAATATTTTTTGAGGAAAATATCATTTTTATCATGAAATCACTTATTTAAAATATAAAAGATGCTAAAATATTAGGGAAAAATTCACTAGAATGAATTAGAAAACATTTATTTGAGTTTCACAAGAAAATATATATCATGATGATTGGAAAATGTGTTCATGTTGTAAGTGTTAAATTAAATAACCCATTCACACATTGAGTAAAAAGTAACATGTATGGAAGATGACAAGATGATTAATTTTACACATTATTGTGGAAATTAAAATAGGGGTAAAAGTGAATTAAATAAATCAATATAGAATATGGACGATATTATTGAAAACATTTAATGAAAATATATACATTGAAGAAAAATATCCATATCTAAATAAAAAAGGATATTCTTTTTTCTAGAAATCATTCTCTCGGGCTATGGAGTACCTAGAGAGAGGAAAATGAAAGAGAAAATTTTAAATAAACGAAATAAAAGAAGAGAATAGAATATATTGTGTTTAATATAAAATTTTAATATATCTCTTCCATAGGAAACATAGAAATTAATAATACTTAATAAGGAAGAGAATGTGAGGTAAATCTTAATATAATATTTTATTTTCCACATATGAGATTTTATAATCCTATATAATAAATTATAATTTAGTTTAATTATAATATAGAACAATATTAATAAATATATTATAATATATGTTAAAATAATATATGATCACCATTTGGTTTTAATTCATTACTAATTTAACATTATTTGGTGATAACTATTACATTTTCTGCATGTTTTAGTTTGATAGTTCTGTTTCAATTTAATTATTCATGGATCCACCTTTTGCATAATATTAACAATTTCTTTTATATCTTATTTTTACTTGATATCAGGAGTATTAAAAATTTCTTAATCTCTTATGTAATAAACATTAAAACATCACTTATATTTTTGGTAAACTAACCTAAACACCGGCATGTTATAAAGACCAAATGGGTAAGAAAAAGATAATGTATATCATAATGTACCATTTAAATAAACTTATTTTTTCATCAGTATAATATATTTTATTTTATTCAATTTTATAAATATTTATAAATGGAGGGTATTGTAAATAATCACATTGATTCATGGATGTGGCAGTCCACACATATGGATAAGAAAAGTTATCAATTTTTTAATGGGTTTATGGTTACTAAGATTTTTGATATATTATAACTATAGAATCATAATTATTTCATAAATAGCATATATATTGATTTGTTAAATATTTTTGAACATAGAGGTAATATGGTGTTGGAAAACATTACAATACTATGTGGTGATGGTAGGTTATATGTTTGCATGAGTGATGTTTTCATTTTCCATAGGATAGAAATAAGGTGGAAATGGTAATCCGATAATCATTATAATATATCCATATACTAATATGGATTATACATATTAGATTATGTTAGGATGATAGTGACAAATTTATAAGAAGTAGAAGAAAAAAACGTACAAATAGATTTAAAATATGATCAATTCATCTTTGAGATACATCCTTTATCTTATAACATAACTCTTATAATGATGATCATAAGATAAGTAAAAAATATTGAGAAAAAGGATTAGATATAGAAATGTTTTTGGAAACTTCATTACCAATTGAGATGTCTAAGAGTGATGAGTTTTTTATAGTATAAATAAAAATATTCAATGAAGTAGAAGAGATTAAAAACCTTGTACATGAATATAAATGAATGTAAGTTTAAATCTAAGTAAAATAAAAAAAGATGAGATATGATAAATCAAGAATACCATACACTGATGATCCTGTGTATCCTTCGTAATCTCATTCAGAATATTATGAGAGAGATCAAAAAGTAGAAATCAAAATAATCCCACATCCTTAAGTATCCCTGATTCAAAGGAATAATCTGTTGTACATTTAGAATTTTTCCTTATTGCATGTTGTGTTAGACTCATTGAACGAAAATGAAGAAGTTGAAAGAGTTATTTGGGTTCCTAGGATTCATTTTTGGAATACTTACACAAAAATCCATCATATGTATGTAGTGTTTATAAATAATCCTATAAGACTCTTTGGTGGATTCCACATTTACTAATGCATTAAAATGAATGTATAAATTACATGTTATGTTCATTGATCATATTAATTTAATCCATATTTATTCCATATAATTTTAAAATGATCTCATTTAATGATATCTTACATTGGTAAACGGTTCAGGTGTCCAAAATACATGAAATAATATACCCAACACATGTAAATCATAATTATCATGTAATCAAATATAAAAACCATAAATATATTATATATAAATTTGGATTTCAGCCATATCTACATGTATATTATACTTTCAATAAATCCCAATAGAAATTGTTATGTTTCACCTTATATTATACTATACACAATAACTTGTCAAATCATATCCAATAGGCCTTCTGGATATATTCTTAAAATATTTTGGAATTATATTATTCACTTCACCTTTTGTCAAATCAAATACAATACCTTGTGAAAACAAATAAATTTTGTATGGATTATTCACAAACACTTTAAATGTACATCCCATAGTCAAAATTTATCATTATTCTATCGACAATAAAGTGGTACCCCACCAGGCTTTATATAACATCAAAAAATAATAATGTATGGACTCATATTTTTATGAAAATAAATGATAGGTGAAAACTGTCATGACTATTCATGCTATAAAGGGATTTTACATGATCTGTATCAAATAAATGTATTTTTATACCATTTTTGACATGTTTTATTCATAAAAAAACATGAATTCCAATATTTCTGTTTTTATAAGACATCATTTTACATGGGAAATGAGTATGTCAATACCATATGGACAAATTATTTTTTCTCAATTCTAGAAATTTAGAATGAACAGATCAATGGGAACAAAAAAAATTATTAATCTTCTAGGAAATAAATCACATTTCTCTTGTTTGGATATATATAAAATATCTAAGTATGGACCCACTCTCCAATAGTCCAGCTCTATTGAGGGCCATGATGTCAAATTCTTCATATGAGTGGACAAATAACATATTGGATAATCATGTACTGATTACATTATCGACAAAATACCCAACCACCCTGGTATTAAATATGTCAATATGTAGACTTAAATAAATAGGGTATCAAAGAATGAAGTATATAATGATATAAATCTCTCAAACATTAGGTTGCGAGGACTTAAATATGATCAATTATCCCCTGGTATATAAATTTAATCATTAATACATTACATGTGGTATACATATTGGGCATTCTAGTGCACACAAAGAACCTTATTCCTTGTCTTGCACCTCATGATCATATTTTTCATCTCGACAAAATAATACTACTAATTATAACCTTAATATATCTGTATGACATGTAATAATCCATGAATAACATCAGTTAGAGGCAATCTCTAAGTCATACTTTAAGTGGTAAATTATCTTTTTACTTCATAAATGTTCATATATATAAATAAATATATATAGATAATTTGAAAGAATAAAAATAATGTAGGTTTCCATCAATATAATACATTTTATCATTCTAAAACTCTTTAATATTATTTAATATATCTTATATAACCAATACTTTATCATATCATATATGATATTCTCATAGATCAACCATATGTTCTATACACTTCTTGTGTTTTGTTAACACATTACATCATATTTAATCCACGTTAGTTCTCTATGTGGTCATATTATAAGATTAACCTACAAAAATCCTTAGTTGGAAACATTTATAAAGTAATATAGTATTTATAATTTCATGATAACAAAATCGTATTCCTAAATTTTTCATTTCTTTAATCAATTCAAATATATTAACATCACAACAACAAATGATACAATGTAAATATCAATTTTTACTTATAACACTTTATAATTTCATCATCACCATCCTTGCAACCCCATTCCACAAAAATATTTCCTTGAAATAGTTTAGCGAATTGTATCATTGTTTATTAATAAATATTATCTCTACTAGGATATTATTTTAAATTCACATCTAACATAGATTTGTGTAATTATTGTTTTTTACAGTGAACTTATTTATGTCCAAACATAATCCCACTATCCTCCTAGATAATATATTCAACTTAAAATATCTTCCAAAGATACAAACACTCTTTTAGTTAATTGATAACTTTTATATAATTTTATAAATAATAGTAAACAAATATACTTTTGTTGTATCATATATGGTTTTACATGTTCTTAGAACATTTTATTTATATTTTAAATGATGAATTTGATAAAAGGTACCAATTATGGGTCGTGGGAACACATTCTTAATTATTTAATAAAATACATGGATAAACATTGCATCCTGGATAAAAATATTATTTATATATTATTCTCAAAACCATGTAAAAGAAAATATTTAATCATTAACCATATGTATACAGTTAATCATAACATTCATTTTCAAAACCACCCATTGTTATCAATAATATTTTCTTATCAAATTTGAAAGGATTTTTGAAGATACCAATATTTTACATAGATTCAGTGGATCTTGACAAAATCTGTTACATCCAAAACTTCATGTTGTACCTATTTTCGTCATGTCAAGAATATAAAATACAAGCTCAATCAATTCTTCCATTTATTTTTAGATCTTATGTATATATAAAATTTTAAAATAAATATTTGGTACTAAATATGATTTAAAAAATGAATTAATTTCTATAAAATTTGTATATGTCATGGAAATATCATGTAGTTTACTAAACTCTTTCTGGTATATCTCAAATAATCCCACCATATTAAATTATTACTTTCACTTCTTGAAAAACCTAAAATTCAATGACCTTCATTGGATTCTTGAATAAACATTGTTTTAACATTCAAATAATGTTTATTCTTTTGATTTGAAACATTTCCCACTTTTACTATCTATAAAATTCTTTATAAAATAAACATTATATGCATTGTTCATATATATTCCAAACACCTTGAGAATATCTACAAAATTTTATTTTGAATTAAATCATACTTTTGTAATGTTTAAAAATATGAATTTAAAATAAATCACCTTATAAGATCAAGAAAGCTTTAGACTATTATAAACAATTTCCTATAAATGAAAAAATCATAACTATGTACAAAAAACCTCATCTCATATTATTAATAAATAATTATTTTCAGGAACTTCCCAAGAAGAAAATAATATAACACATATATTATGAAATGTATACCCAATTATAATGTATCAATATTATTGTTTCAAAAAATAAATTTCTCCAATACATGTTTGGAAACCAGAATCCCCAATATTTTATTTTTCAATTTCCATCCAATTTTATATTTACAACAGTATATAAAACATAAAACAGAGGTCCTATATATTTCAGAATAATATAAATTAGTTTTGTAAATATTAAATATTTAAGGATAGATTTACTCTTATAATTGTATTAAATTATGTTTAGTATCATAAGAATACCCATTCATACAGAATATATGTGACTAAAATTCCTTAAATAATTGACGTGACCAATAATCTTAATTACACGAGTGGATAATAAGATTCATTTTTTCATTTTCAATCTAATTCCTTTGAAATAATAAATTAATCACCTTATGTTACCATAATGATCTAGAATAAATTTTCATAAATTTAAATATTTGGTTACTGAGGATGGAATTATTCTAACATATAATATTTTTCTTATGATAATTTCATAGAATAGTAATCTTGTTTAATAATTTCTCTTAATTTAATAGTCATGGGAAAAAATTACACCATGCTCCTCCCCATCAATAATTGATCACAATGTTTAGCATGATGATGGTGAATATATTATATATAGTTGAGGATTTTGTTATATGGGGTCTTGTATTATAAACCATTTAATAAAGATGTTTATTAAATGGGGTTTCACTAATATATTTACCCCATTTAAATGTACCAATATCATTAATAGTTTGAGATCAATATTTCACTAAAAAATTATTTATACATAGAGTTCAACTCACCAATTAATTATTGTGGTGAGGTTCTATAATAATCATATCATATATGATTCTTGGATCACTAAATGGATAAACCGTCATACAATCTATCATATAGATAATATCAATTATATTCCACAGTTGTCCTTAATATTGGGGCTACCAATCTAAGTATCACCCAAGATATGTATAAAAAATAGTTTTAAGTAAAATATAGGGTAACCATATTATGTAACAAAACCACAAGGCCAGATATTCTAGATTAACTTATTAAATTTTTAGTATATGTAATTCAATCTTTGCACGCCAAACTATGGAACATAAATACGTCATTGTATGATCAAGGTATTGAAAAATATAGTAATGGACGGAATCTCAATGTTAGTATTTGAAGGGGAATTTTTAATCATACCATATTTTCTCATGTTAATCCATTTTATGTATGAATGAATCTAGCTATTTTATTTAGAATCATATTAACTCCACCTAATAATATTTTCATAGAAAATTTAAGTGAAACTCATTATAGAACCCACATTTATGTTACATACCAAAAAATAAATGTCAAACATTCTCATACATGTCCAGATGAATCATATGCATAAGGTACACTAACAGTTCATATAGAGCTTTATAATTATATTATTTTGGTTATATATATAAGAGTAAACTCAGAGAGATAGATAGACACCACCTTTTACTATCTTAGACAAGGCATAAGCCTCTAGGTAGGTAGGTAGATTGACAATAATTCCCTCTACCCAAGGACACATTACTCAAGGGAGAATTAAATTCATCATAAATTTTAAAACTAATATGAAAAAACTATATTATATAACTCAATTTCAACTAATATCTATAATTAAACGTTGAGGTCATGGTATATGGAATGCTAAATTAATTATGGAGATATTCCAATATTGTAATGACAGGATATATCCTAGAAAAATATAAACATTTTAAACTAGATCAAACATCATTCAACAAATAAATATTTTACAATATTTAATAAAACATGTAATGACTTTTAAATGAAAAAATAAGAAATTTAAACATGAGACAAACATTTATTAAAAATTCGTAAACAAAATCCAATTATAAGCACAATTCATTTAATTTTTCACATTTAACAACATAAAAATTCCATAATCATGAATATAAATATTTTATATTAATTGAAATATTAAAATTTTCATATTTATCATTATATAAAATTTACATTTTAAATATTTTATTTTTTATTAATTATAAATAATTTATTATTAAATTACAAATTTTTAAAATTTTTTACATAATCAAAATTTCATATAACTATTCATTATTTATAACATGATCATATCAGTAATAAATATATTTTTGATATAGATTTAATAATATCCCAATCCCCGTCACTTTTATTTAGAATAACTCAAATTAATAAATTATGAAAAATTGATAACTTAAATATAAAAATATATTGTTTTGGAAATATATCATAATTTATAGCCCTTTATGAATTATCACAAACAATTTCAAAATAATAAATTTTATTTCTAGATCAAATGTTATTCTATATAGTTTTGTAAGATGTATTTTAAATATTAATATGTTGCATTTGGGAAAATAATTTTTCATAATTAATTATTTAATTAATTATAAATAAATCAAAATTAATTAATTGATTATTAAAACCTTTATAAATAATATAGTACAACAATATATTTTATATGGATTTTTAAACATTTTATAAAACATTAAAAAAATTTACTAATTTAAAAACTAATTTAAAAACATTTCCAGTTTACACATACAAACGAACCCATTCCTATATAATTGAATCCTCCCTCTACCCTTATGATGACACTCTGTATAATGGTTATCCTTTCTAGAAGAAATGTCTAATGGAAGATGTCAATGACCCATAGGTAACAATACACTATGAATGGGTATAAGTGGTATTATACTTATGTGAAATCATTATGTAATGGTAACATATAAAGGTAACATTACGTAAATCTTGGAAAACATTAAAATACATTTACATGAAAACTATACATAATGGTAATTCTCAGATAGCCCTTATATAAACCTTTTGGAACCACTATTTTAAGGCAAGAAACCAATTTACCATTACAAATAAATTAGAAACTTCATTGTGTAAGGGCACAACCTTTATATTTTTGTATCATGTAAGTGTAGGAATTTAGTAACATTTATGTAACCCTTAATATAAACTATACCTTTATAAAAACCTTTTTTGTATGGTTATGTTTTTATGACCATTACATAGATCACATTGTGAATGGGCAATTCCTTGGTTATCGTTACACTTATTAACTATTCAAGAGTTTGTCCATCCATAAATTTACATTGTCTCATAACATAAGGATAACCCTTTTTCTATATTTTTAGAAAAAATAAAAAAACATAACCATATATTATAGTAATCTTTTTCATTTTCATGAATTATTTAATAAAACATAAGTATGGATAACATTGATATCATTAATTTTTTTTAGATTATTAAATCATTTATTATATGATGTGGATGTGATTATAAAATTTTTTCTTAGGATCTTCATAAATTTTAATATTAATCTAAATAAAATATTAAAATGAATGAATACTATAACATTTCAATACCTTAAACCGAAGATCCATTGCATCATTCTTGATATCCATCTTATGAGTTTGAGATAGATCACAATGTTTAAAAAAACCCATCACACCTCCATAAGTATCCATGGGTCCAATGAATCCCATGTCAAACATGTAGGATTCTTCTTTCTCCCATGATGTGATAGAATATTATCATGAAATGAATTAAAAGAAAGAGGGAATTAGGTTCTTGGTATTCATTTTCTGAATATCATCACACAAAGCAATCATATGTATATATTATTTATATAAAACTCAAGGAAACTCATTGGTGGTGTCAAAAATAACTCATGTGTTTAAACACATGGATAAATTACATGCCTGGTTCATTCATCATATGAAATTACTCAGTATAAATTTTATATAAATATGAAATGATTTCATTCGATGATACCTTAGGTAGGTGAAGTGTTTGGGTGTGCAACACAAAGAAAATAATATATCAAATACATGATAGATAATATATATATATATCTTATAAATAGATCATATACGAATATGGATTAAGGGAATATCTCCAACATAATATTTGGAAATAAGGGCGGACAAGAGTTTCCCTTTTAAATTTTAGGAGAGGGATAGTAATGAAATTACATAAATAATTTAAATAATATAAAGTAAATTTATTTTGAAAGTGGCACCAAATGAACTATAATTTGAAGATAAGATAACGAAATGTCAAAATATATTCAAATAATAATTTTAGACATGATTAAATTAAATTATTATCCTTATCACTACGTTTAACACCATGTATAACTAACTTGACCCTAACTACATTACCCAATTTTTTTTATTACTATTATTCATTATGAGAGAAAATTAATTGTCTTTGTTACCTAATATTAAATATGACTATTAAAAATACAGAATCTATTTTATAATTCAATTTTTAGGAGTTCAAGAAATTAATTTTAATATAAATTTTGAAAAAATGATAATTATTTCATGAAAAATATATCCCTTAATCATGAAAATTATTTTACAGAAAAAAATTATAATTCATTTTAAATGGAATTAATTAGATTATTTTAAATTAAAAGAGAAATTTTTCTCTCCTAATATAAACCAATACTGAAAGAAACTATATATATAATTTCATACAATATGATAACTAAAAATTATTTTTAGTTGAAGTAAAACCATAAATACATTCCTAAAATGATAATAAAATATTTCAAATTTCCTAATTATAATTTACAAGAATTCTATTATTTAATAAATATTTATTTGGTCTTTAATAAAATTATTTAACATTTATATTATTTTTATATCATTATAATTTTATAAATGGGACACTTTTTCTAAAATCAGTATTTTTTCATTATTCACCAACAAATTTACCTTTTTTGGAATAGTCTCAAAAATGTACCCAATAATAATTCTATGATTCAGAGTTCAAAGATTAAAATCAGTTCATCAAATTAATTTTTTTAAAAAGATCAAAATTTTGGATTACATCACACTGTTGGATAAAACTATGTGACTTAATATATTTTTTTCTCTAAATAAGCTTATATATATAATTCTCAAGTATTAAATTATATTACAGAGTGGTAAATGATTTAATCATGACCAATAATTATGGGCGTTCTTCTATTAACTAGTAATGTGTAATGTAGCTCAATATAAATCCATCTACATCCCACTCTATTACATGAATCCAAAAGTTTCATAGAACACTATAACTCATCATAGTTATGGAAATAAGAATTAACCATTGATAAAGTGAAAATATTATATCACCTAATCAAATAATACTAATAAAACCAAAATACACCCTTAAAAATAGAATACAACTAGTCCCTATTATTACATCTAAACCATTTTTCTTAATAATTAATAATTCCTAAATATGGACATATCCAATTATATTAATGATATATGTTGAACATCTCGTAAATGTTGTTCTCTCTTCCCTATTAAAGTGTATACTTCTATAATCTTGGATAAAAATCAATATCCAAGGGTAAATTGTTCATAAGAACAATTGAGGTGAATGAATGAGATAAAAAGATATCAAATATAAAACTAAGGTAGAAGTAATCAATATTATACCTATTAGAGTTAGTCATCCATCAACATGAATATTCAATTCATAATATATAAAAATTAACTCCCTTGTACTTGACCTATAAACATGTCCTTGTGTCACCTAGTTCCTCTAAGAGAAATCTCTTCACTGAGACCCTCCATGATTATTTTCCAACACTTTAAATAAGACTCCTATATGATATCATACATAAATTGTGATGACGTTTACTAACAAAAACCTGACATTATTATGTGGATGAAAAATACCAACATCAAAATTATTTAATCCCTTTCTGGAAAAACATTTCAATATTTTTTAACATTCCATAAAAAGTAAATTCATTTAGCTTACAAGGACATTAAACTTGGATATTTAATTTTCAACGACATTGATAATTATTCATTAGCACTCCATCTCAATAAGATGAAAAATAAAAAGAAATATTATTCCCCGGACCTCCAACTCATTCTCTACCTTGATGAGCATCATTAAACTCCCTATTTATTAAATCTCCAAATCTACTAGAACATAAAAATTCCTTCAATCGTGAATTTAAAATATTCTAATAAATAAAGGATTTGGTAACCACTTTTATATTGGATGGTAATTAAAATAATCTCACATGTGAGTAAATCTTTGGTTGTAATCCATACTCAACATAATGAGCCTTAGTAGTCTCATTTCCACCTAGAGATCAAGAAATATTAAGACAGACTGTAGATATATATATATATATATTCTTAAATTGATATGTCATCCAATAAAAAATTATCCCATGTCGACCTGACACATCAACTGATCAGGATTTCCATAAGGCCTCAGGCATGCCTCCCTAAATGGTAGAGGCTTCCAAAAAGTTGAAATAGTAAAAAAGATAATGTATGGAGACTATACCCTCTGGTAAAAGTGTAATAACAATTGTAAATATCCAAAATCATACACATAGATAATCCTCCGAAAACAAAAAATAAGTAAACTGAAAACTGGTGTGCGGTAATAAGTGAAATTATTCATGTAGGAATAAAAACTAAAATCATTAAAATAAACAACAGATAGTCACCTACTGGTCTGACCACATATAAAAAGTAGATATACAAAAAATAAATATACCAAGATGCACTACCAACACTGATATAGAAGACATATAGTTCCTATCCAATATCCAAAATACATCATCTTGCTCTTGAGACTCCATATGAGTACCTCTACTAGATCAGGAAACATTGGGCCACCACCCCAAAAACCAAGAAACCTGTGATCCAAATTCAATGAATATATTAAGTATTTATGCACACCGAGTTAAACGTATATGCGGTGAAAAATAGATCTCAGCAGGCCACCACCAATGGTGTACCTGTAATATTTTTTAATGAAATGTTTATCCACAAGTGATATTATTTTCCTAGATGAAAACTAAAAAAATAGTATTAAAAAATAAATTTATAAAAATGAAGTGGGAAAAAAGAAACATGTGAATTGTAGGTTCTATCCTGACACACAAGGTGAGTCTACCCCCATCCCCACCCTAGCCCATGTTTTGGGATTTACCATATGTGGCCCACCTCTCCACATGAAAGTAGGAATTTACCCCACATCTACATTTGATATTGATAAATTCTAAATTAAAATGTGTGAATGAAATACCCCAAGGTGTAACCACAAAGGTCTGTATAAAGAATCATATCTACAAGGATCTAGGACTCCAATATCATGATATTAACTAGCAACACAAAAATCTAGGTCAACAAAACCATAGAACCTATTTCTAATGAATGTCTTATATAATAAATCAACAACTAGATATGTATACCCTAAAAAATAGGAGGGCTTTATACATAATCATTAGAGTGCAAAAAATCCAAGGTACCAAGAGAAAAACTATATCCATAGTAAAAAAAACATAATCTATTAGTTCCTTGACACATCTTGAGCTTGAGTCTTTTCTAGATAGGGAAAGTACTCAACTTGAGGTGGGGGTGCACTCATCTATTTCTTTATTTTTCTTCATAAGCTCATCTTCTCTTAGAGAACTAGTGTAGTAGATAACTAGATAAAATTCAGGGATAATGAATTAACCAAGGTATCATAAGGTAATCCTCCCCAAATAAAATTATTGAGAAGAAACTCCCTTAAATATCACTACCAATGGAAAACATAATGTGGTTATGTCTATATCTCTAACCAAATATCCTAAAAACTAAACTAGAAAGCATAAATATACTCCTGACCAAAAGATTTTGAGGCTCTCTTGGACCTCTATATCTAATAATTCAAAAAATGACACCATAGGTTCTCACTAACTATCCATAATGCTAAACTGAAGCTTAGGCATCCCATGATACCTAGTGTCACAAAATATAGAGATTTACTATAAGGGACTCCCCTGATTCCCCAATCTATCATTACACTACCATCAAAAGAATCATATAATAGTATAAAGGCCCTTGGAAGATATGTAAACCATATCAGTGGTTACAATATCTCATCAAAATCACAAGAAACACTTCATGTGGAAATATCCCAAATGACCCTCAATGGCCTCCAACTAATACCCAATCAATAAATCCCCCAAAGGAGCATCTAAAGCTAATCACTTTTATAAGGGAATTTTAAATAGTCTTGGTGACCACATAAAATAAATAGACACTCCACATGGTTTCCTTAGTAAAATTGAACCCTTGTGGAAAATTCCATATAAGAAAGTTATAGACAGCCATCCCAGTAAACAACCTATCCATTAGTTATGACTCACTTACAAGGGAATAAAATGAAAAATGATGCCACTCATGTATTCTCAATTGATGACCATGAAATCCCTGGATTACATGATCATAAAAAACCCACAAAGAAATCCTCAATATTTCCTCATATTCATCCCAGTATCTCAATGAATCTTGGCCATAACCTCCATCCCAAGACCTCAACCAAGACCAAAGGATCCAATAGCTCTGATATCCTCAAACCCCTGATATATAACTAATTATCTCTAACATTGATCTAGTAATTTAGATAAGTAGGGATAAACAATGATCTCCAAAGAAAGACTGCATGTTCCCCCCTTCTGAGATAATTCATAAAGAACATCCAATAGATCTCCACGTAACACTTGAGACAAGATGATCAATATGATTTCAATAGTCACTAGAGCCTTGTAGCTCACAACCCAACCCCATGGAGTATTCCAAAACCAAACCACAAAGAAGTCGTCCTACTAGTTGTATCCCATCTAATTCACAATTTTTATATCCTCTATACATCAAAATGATTCCCTGATAAAATTATATGCATAATAACACTAAAAATAGACTCCACTTATGCCCAATTTTGAATCCATGGGAAAAAAAATGAATAATTGGAAAATGAAAGAAAACATACAAGGAATGTAATTTAGTAACTTAAAATGTATCCCCAAAGTCCCTACATACCTATGTGAAATTTTCCACTTGACATATAATTTGAAAATAAAACATTTTTTCCTCCCTGTACATTGTGTTACATTTAACAGGGTCCCTTCTAGTGTACCTTATCCACTCATCATGTATTATGAAAAATTAAAAAAAAAATACCACCCTAGTACCCAAGGTTTCCCCACACTGGGAACCCATACATGTACATGGATGTCTACCAAAAATCCCTACGGACATCATTTATTCTCATTGGGTTTCCAAATATAGAAATTTATAACAAAAAAATCACTAAACTATAGGGTATTATAGGATATGAATGTTCTAGGTAGAAACCATAGAGATGGGATTGGAGAATTTATTAATTAAATCAGATGAACCTAAACTAATTTCTAATGAAATCTAAACTATCAAGAATATGATTATATAAAAGGTGGAATAATACTATATAAAATGGGTGTTAGGCATCAATGATTCTAGTTTAATGATAAGAAATGTTATAATATTATTAATTAACAATCAGGATGTTGTTAGAATCGAGTATTAGATAGGACACTGGTCATGAAAAATTCTAACTATCTAAAGAATTACTTTTTTAAAGTTCATTTACATCAGACATACATAAATGGGTAACATGAAACCTTATTTAAAAATAGGGATGATTCCCACCCAATGGTCATGGTGGAAGTATAACCCCTATATCTTATATTAAAACAATGTATTCAACATATAAAATTGTCAAACAAAATGAATGGAGATAAACCTAATCAAAATCACTGCTCACAATGGTCCTCTAAGAATAATTTTGAAAGAGGAGAGAATTGAAGAATAAATATTAAATCTCAAAATGAATTTCAATTAATCATAAAATAATTCTTAGATTTAATTTCGTTTCATTATGCATGCCTTGGCATGAAAGAATCACATGTTCATTCTAACCACGAGAAGGTGTGGAAAATAACTAAAGGGAAATCCTATAGAAAGTAACAAAGAATGTGTTGTACCTTTTTTTCGGTGTCTGTATCTCTTTGAGTTCCATCTGAGAATGCTTTAAATGGGAGGCCAATGATCCCTTTAAAAGGATAATCCCATCTAAACATGTATTCTTTGTCACCTATAATTTCACTATACATTGTGGTCGTTACGATGTTTACCTGTTGTACATTCCATGTACCTCATATCCTAATTTTCCTCAATCGCATCGAATTTGTGGATTCTTATTTAAATATTTGACTTTCCTCACAATTTGTATTGAAGGTACATATCATGTAATCATGGTGTGCATTCTCCTCCCCATCCACGTGACTCTTACACAAATCTTGTTAATTAATATGGATCATTGATGTCCACCACATCGTGCACTAAAGGTACACGACATGTAATGGTGTTTCAAAGCTTGTATTCATGTCATGAGTTTTTCTACATGGTCTTCAGCATGTCACGATATGGAAATAAAAAATATGTGCTGAAGGTACTTATCATGTAGGTAATATATTTTAGAATTTCCAACTCCACTTCGACATTAAAATTCCAATGTCAAGCATCATCGCTTCGCTCATGGCGTGAATTGTATTTAAGACCATATTCCACTACATTTCATTCAATATTCACATATTCAATGTTTCCAACCATAAAACCTTAATCAATTCAATACCCATACAAATTGGTATTATTAATCAATTAAATAAAATATTCAACAGATTAAATACTAAAAAATATATGCATGAAATAGGATTTTCAAATCCCCCACATATGAATTCCCTCTTCTCCTAAAGGATGGAATCTCAACATACTAAAAATTACATTCACTGTACCATGAATTTCATTATAATTCAAAAAAAAATGAAATAGATCAAATGGAAAATTAAAATATTTGAGCATCATACTGTAAAATTAATCAATTCATTATTTTCAATGTTACTAGTCTACCAAGTATTTTACTTTTCTTAATTAAAACAACCATTCATTTTTAATCATCCATTTTCATTTTTCAATTAATTTTTAATACGAAAGTCATTTTCAATTTACCACATGTACACACCATGACCATTTCAAGTAAAATAGACCTGTACTAGACAACTCATGATGATAATTCACAGAATGGAAATAAAGTACACGTCGTGTAAAGGATATACACGTTGTGAAAGAAGTAAACCATTTAGTGCACCATCCTTGGATTTGATGAAGGATACTGAAAATCAAATCAGAGGTACACAACATGCACCCATAATACAAATCATGATGTGGGTGATGCACAAAAAATTAAATAACCTGGGATGCATGTTTTGGATGAGGAACACCTATAAAAGGAGATCCCCATGCTCCCTTCCGACACACTCTGGAATGAAAGAAGGACAATAATACCAGGGAACATCCTTAGAAAATCCAGAACCATTATTAACCATCATTCCTTCTTGGGTACCCATATAGTTTTCTCTCATCATGTGTGAGTAGTAATTTTAGTATAGGGTGATGTGATCTGTAGGGGAGTGTCTCTAGGTATTATTTTAAATAATGTTTCCTGTTTTTGATTTTTCAAACTATTTATCAATTCCAATCAATTCTATTTTTATATTTCAAGACCATTACTGGGTTCTGAGGTTGAGAATTCTAATAAAATCAATTAACTGAACTATTTTAGGTATGAACATTATGAAACATAGTACGGTTATGTTTATATATGGTTTTGGTTTAACATGTTTTCTATTTTCACTATGCATAAGACCATTCCAAAAGTGAAAACACGTGATTTGGGAAGGTACCCAGACCACAGACCCCTGCTAACCCAATTCCAACACCATAATAGAATAAGCACACTCTCATGTAAATCCCTTGCACCTTCCCCTGAAAATAATTAAACCTATCATGTTCTCATCCATTGATTCACAACACAATCATTGCTGATGCAATTTCATTCATTTTAAAAAAACAAAATAATTCTAGTTTCTGTTCCTTAATAAATTTTAAAAAATATAGATCCACTCTGTGGGATAAATACTCAGATATACTATGTACTACATTTTTATTTAATTTTGTCTGCGAAATTTAATGTAATAAATTTGGTTCTCCTCATAAAAATTAATGAAATTTTCGTTTTGAGATAAAGAGTATCTAGAATCATAAAAAACACATTGACTACATGTTGTGTACCACAATGTATGGTTGTGACCATTTCATGTGAAATAGATCTACACTGGACAATTCATGATGATCATTCACATCATGAAACACATGTACATGTGGTGTAATAGCAGTAAGCATTGTCCCAAAATGCAAGGAGTCAAAGAAGAATCCATTGATTCAACGCGATAGTGGGAAAATATGATCAAAGGTACACGATGTGTACCCCAGGTAAACCATGTGATGGGGGTGATGTGCAGAAAAAAATAGGGATGCATGCCATATGTTTTGGATGAGGAACACCTATAAAAGGAGACCCCTTGCCTCCCTTCCAACACAATCTGGGATGAGAAGAAGGCAAAAAACACTAAAGGACCTCCCCAAATGATATGAAGTTGTTCTTCGCCACCATTCCTTTTTAGGTAAACAGGTCACTCTCTCTCCCATCATGAGAATGTATTCTCTTTAGGGTCAGGTGATGTGAGCTTTTTGTAGAGATTTTCAATGGATTATATTCAATTATTATTATGTTTTGGTATTTCTGCAAACTATTTATCAATTCCAATAAATATTGTTTTTGTATTTCAAGACCATTAATGTGTTCTGAGTTTTTCAATTCTAATTTCATCAATTAATCGATCTAATTTTGGTATGACTGTTATGAAACCTAGGTCAGTTATGTTGAATTAAAATTTTGGGTGAACTAGTATTGTGTTTTCACTAAATAGATAAGCATTCCAATGGGGAAAACACATGATTGGACTTGGATACCCATACCACATACCACTACTGACCCAATTCTGACAACAAAATAGAATAAACCAAAACTCAAGTTAATCCCTAGCAGATTACCCTAAAAATCATTGATCCTAGAATACCCGAATCCATTAATTCACAAAACAATATTTGATGATACTATTTCATTCCTCTTACAAATAAACTAAATAATTTAATTTCTTGTATCCTAATTAATCTACAACATATGGGTTTTCCCTATGGGTTCAACACTCAGACATACCAATTCCTACATTTTTAGTTAGTTTTTTAAAAGTCTTTTAAATTATTAAATTTTGTTAGCCCCTTAGGAATTAACAATTCCCCACATGATATCAACATTTTATTTTCTTTGTCGTTGATGCATGAGGTCATGGTGAAATTAATTAGAAATTTTGATAGCTATTTTTTATTTAGTTATTTATTTTATACTTGCTCATCTCATGTTGTAGTTTCAGGAAGCACTTAATTGAACTAAATCACTATAAGAGGGCTAGAATAAACTAATGATCTCTCTATTAATCCAGAGATGGAAGGGACGTTGCGCTAGTGGATAAAGGAGAAAGGGGATTCCAACCAAGAACAAGAACATGAGACCATGAATCAAATATTGAAATTTGAAGGATCATACATCAGCTAGGCTAGAGAGTAAGACTACAGGTCCAAGGAAGAAATCAAGGAGGACAAGCACTGATCCATTATGGAAGACCCTCAAACATGGGAGGTAACCCAATCAGTTAGATACCCCCAGAGGCTTCCCAATACATCAAAATCAATCCAGTGGTCATTTAGATGATTTACTCTGACTTCAATTTGTTAGGACACCACATGAAGATCCCAATTAATAGATAGAATGTTTTATAGAGATTTATGACACATTCAAATTCAGAACGTGAAAAATGATGCTTTCAAATGGTGGCAATTCAGTTTTTTTTCTAAAGTAAAAACAACATGAGTGGATCAAAAGTCTTCCCCCACATTCAGTCACAATATGGAAGGATCTGGTAAGGAAATTTTTAACAATGTTTTTCCTGAACACAAAGTCAATGGATATATGGGTAATTATTTGAAATATTGAGTAATTAAATGAATATTCTATATATAGTTCATGGGAATGATTAAATGTAATTATTAGACAACGTCCTAATCATGGCACTGAGATGTTTCCTTTATTTCAAACATTGTAAAATGGTTTATCATAGGGAAATCGATCAATATTAAAAGCTGCTGGATGAGGTTCTATAATCGGAAAATCACAAGAAGAGAGATACAAACTACTAGACGAGGTTTCAAACAATAATCATTAAGGGAAAATGATGAAGAAATAGTTCATGGAGTGGACATGGTGGACAACAGTTGGGTTTCCACTCAAATTAATTTCATGTCAAAGAAGTTGAATGCAATGATGGACAAATAAAATCTATATGGAATATACTGTAAAGATGTGAAATATCATGACTATAATCATAAAAAAATTTGTATGGATGGAGGTAACAAAATTCAAAACCACAAAATAAAAAACAATATCAAGGATTTCAGTAGTGACTATAAGGATTTCAACATCAACAAAAAGGAAAAACACTGACCAGTCATGTCAATTCACTAGAGGAGACCAAGAAAAACATTATGATCATAATAGGAGTTACACAAAAAGAGTTGTTAGTATATACTAAAGATTTAATGGGAATGAAATAAGAGAATTAAATAATGACTCACTCAACCAAAAAACTACAATATGGAACATAGATCAACAAGTCGGTCAGATTGCAAAGAAACATAGAGAATGGAAATGAGGAGATATTCCATGATTCCCAGAGTACCACCCTTATGTAGATGTGAAAGCCATTCTTCTATGAAGTGGAATGATGACATGAGGGATTGGAATTGAATTTGGAGGACATAAAGAACAACAAACACTTGAAGAAGTTCATGAAAATTAATATGTTGTTAATGAAGAAAATGAAGAAGAAGAACCACCTACATACCAAACATTAATAAAATATCTATATTGACTAAAGCTGGTGATGATTTATGAAAATAATAAATGGTTTTTGGAGATTTTGGAGAAGATACACATCAACATCCCATTCTATTATGAAATTGATAACATGTCTGTCTATGAAATGTTCATGAAGGAGTTGGTGAAGAAAAATTATATTTTGAAAAAATAGCTACCATTACACTATAAGGATAAAGTTCAACAGTATTATCAAGAATCAAGCCAAAGAAATAGAGGGATCCATGAATTTTTTAAAATCTAGTTACTATTTGTACAAATGATTTTGGTAGAGATTTATGTGATTCAGGTGCCAGTGTCAACATCATGTCATATGCAACATTCAAAATCTTGGGATTAAAGGGGATGAAAAAAACTCATGTTATGATTCAAATAAATGATAAAATAATGAGGCGTCCCTGTAGACTTCATGATGATTTCATTATCAAAGTAGATGTGTTGTATTTTCCATCATATTATTTTTTTGATGGATATTGATGAAGAGAATGTGCTTATAATCTTGGGAAGACAATTCCTATCGATATGAAGGGAATTGATTTATTTTCAAAATAGAGATATGAGTTTTAGAGTTAGAGTATTATCAAAAAAATTAATCTGCATTCAGTGATTCATAATTTAAAAGAACCATTTGTTGATATTTTAGAGAATTTATTTAATGAAGAGGACAATGTTTTCCATGGAAGAATATATTATGTAGCTATAGTAGATAATAAAGAAGAGAATAAAAAAAGAAAAATAAATAAAATAAAGCGCTGAATAGAGATGAAAATAGTAAAGGACCATTCATCCAAGATGAATTCAAATAAGGGGAAATATTTGGACAGTTAGTGAAGTTCCAATTAACTATTCAGAAATAAGGAACGATACCAAGACCAAGGTTCAATGTTGAACCAATTTTGACACAAATACTAAATAAAACCATTACAATCAAATTCGTAACACATGATCCTGAAATCACTGAACATGACATGTACCCCATATTGATTTCAACCCCAATCCCTACAACATTATTTACATTTCTGCAACGAACTAAACAATTTCAATTCTAGTGTTATAAATTAATTTATAACATAAGCTAGGACTCTCTGGGATCAACAAACAAAAAATTCATATACTACATTTTAATTAATTGAGTAACATATTTTGTGTTTTATAAACTTGTTTTTTCATAACAGCTGCAGGGAAATACTATGTCTATAATAAAATTTTTTAATATAAAAGTATCAACCAAAACTAACTAAAAATGCAGTAGTTGGTTGACCTAGTATCAAATCCACAAGGATGACCAATTTGATTTAAATTTATTAGGAATTTTGTTTTTGATTTTTTTAGTAAATTTTGGAAAGGAAAGAAATAGCAGTAGAAAATATTGGGTTCTTAATCAATGGATGGGGAAATTCTAGGTTCAATGATTCTTTGGGCCATATGCTAGGGATTTAATTTATAATGTTCATAATCAATTTTGGTGTTTGAATTGGGTCGATAGGGGTTTGTGGTCTGGGTACCCTATCATAATTATGTTTTTTCACCTTTAGAGTGGTCATCAACTTATTTCAAACACAAGATAGTTGACCTAAAACCATATTTCAGCATAACTGGCCAATGTTCTGTAATGGTCACACACAAAATTGATTGACTAATTTATGAAATTATAATTGAAAAAATCAAAATTCATCAATGGTAGTGAAATATGAAAGGAGAATTGATTAGAAATGAATAATAATTTTTAGAAATACAAAACATGAATAATAAATGAAAAAAATATCTGGAAACACTCCCCATAGATATCACATCACCCAAAACTAAAGAGATTACCCACTCATGATGAGAGCCAGCGACATGGGTACCTCAGAAGGAATGGAGGTAAAGAATGGATTTGAATCATCCAAGGATGTCCCTTGGTGTTTTTTTCTTCTGCTCATCTTGTAGTGTGTTGGAAGGGATCATGGGGGTATCATTTTTTTGGAGTTTCTCGTCCAAAACCCACCTCCCTCATCCTTGATTGTTTTTCTATGTTCTCCCCCATTATTCCATTTTGTAGGGTGCACATCATGTAACATAGAACAGATCTTCCCTCGGCCGCATAGAATCTGTATACTCTACATTGAGTAGTGGACTTTGTTCATGAGATGTACTTCCAATACATGACATGTACATGTGTTTTACATTGTGACTTCTCGACATGACTTGTCCAGTGCATATCTATTACACATGATGTGGTCAAAACATGTACTTCTAGCACATGATGTGTATTAAATTTTTCATTAGTTTTCTGGCTTCCCTTCATCACCAATATTGTTTGTTGTTAATTTATATGGGGATAAGAAAATTTATAAATTTAAAAGACATAGATAAAAATGACTAAAAATTTAGTAATAAGTATGTTTGAGTGTTGAGACCACAAGGATGATCCATATGATTAAATTAAATTAGGGCATCGAAATTGAAATTATCAATTTCATATGGAAATGGTAAAAAATAGCCGCAGAAAATATTGGGCTGTGAATCAATGGATGCTATATGCTGGGTTCAATGATATTTAGGGCCATGTGCTAGGGATTTACATGAGTGCATGTTTATTCAGTTTTGGTGTCATAATTGGGATAGTAGGGGTCCTTGGTTGGGGTACCCTCCTTAACAATGTGATTTCACAATTGGAATGGTCCTGTACATAGTGAAAATAGAAAACTAGTTACCAAAACAATATTTAAACATAACTGACCTATGATTTATAATGGTGATAAACAATATAGATCGATTAACTGATGCAATTCGAATGGAAAACCTCATAACACAATAGTAGTCATGCAATATGAAAAGTGAATTGATAAGAATTGATAAATAGTTTACAGCATTCCAAAACATGAATAATAAATTAAAAAAATCCCTACAATCAACCCCTAGAGATCACATGAACTGGCACTAAATAAACTATGTGCTCCTGATGACAGCATGCAACATGGGTAACATGGAATGAATGGCAAAGATGAATGGCTCTGGATATTCCAAGGATGTCCCTTGTTACTTCCTTCCTTAGGCTCATCCCAGAGTATGCTAGAAGGGATCCAGGGGTCCTTCTTATAGGTTTTCCTCATCCAAAACCTATATCCCACATCCTTGATTTTGTTCTGCATGTTTCCCCCATCACGGTGTGTACATAGGGTACACTCTATATACCTCAGTTCCAATTTAACCTCTACCTCATTGAATATGTAAACTTTGAATTGATTGTTTGACCTTTTTTACAATGTCTACTTCTAGTACATGATGTGTACTTGCATTTCATGCTATGAATTCTCATCCAAAATTTTCCATCGTAGATATATTTCACATTAAATAGACATGACATGTACTTGTGGTACACTACCTATTGTAAAATTTTCATCTATTTTATTTCTCCTCTTCATCTCCAAATTCTAGGGTCTTAAATTAATACAAGACTAAGCAAATTTATTAATTTAAAAGAATCAGACAAAACTAACAAATAATGTAGTACTTGGTATGTTTTAGTGTCAAACCTACAAGGAAAATTCATATGTTTAATATTAATTAGGAAACCGAAATTTAAATTTATTTATTTCATTTGAAAAAATCAAGAAATAGTAGTTGCAATGATTGGTTTGTGAATAATGTATGGGGACATTCCTGGTTCAATTTTATTGGGTCATGACCTATGGATTTACTTGTGAGTGTGTTTATTTAGTTTTGGTGTCATAATTGGGTAAGTAAGGGTTTGTTCTGTGGGTGCCCTACCCAAATCATGTGTTTGCACCATTGGAATAGTCATCTACTTCGGGAAAACACAAAAATAGTTGAACCAAAACTATATTTAAACATAACTGAGATATGTGTCATAATTTTCATACACAAAATAGATCTATTAATTGATACGATTAGAATAGATAACCTCTAAACACAAAAATGTTCATGCAATACAAAAAGAGAATTTATTTTAATTGAGAAATTGTTTCATAAATAAAAAATGAATAATAAATGAAAAAAAATCCTTATCAACACTCTGCCCTATAGATCCCATCACCTGACACTAAACATATTACTTTCTCATGATGAGAGAGAGAGAAATGTGTACCCAAGAAGTAATGGTGGTGAAGAGTGGCTTCCGATCATCTAGGGATATCCCTTCTGGTTGTTTACAAATTTCTAACCTTAGAGTTTGTTAAATGGGATTGTTGGGGTGACCCCACTTATAGGTGTTCATCCTTCAATACTCGTGACCCACATCCCTGATTGTTTCCTACGTGTCATCCTTTTTCATTTCATGTACCTAGTGTACATGTCGTGTACCTCAGATCCAATTTTATTTCTGCTATGTCGAATCCATTAACACTTCTTTGATGGGTTGACTTCTAGTATGATGTGTACTACCATTACATGTTATATATCTATGTTTCACACTGTGAATGTTCTTCACAATTTGACCAGTGCAAATCTATTTCACTTGATATTTCCACGACGTGTACCTGCAGTACACGAAATGTAGAGAATTTTCCATTAGTTTTTAAAAAAAATTCATCTCTAGAATCCAGTGTTATTAATTCTTATAGTTCTAAACAATTTTTATAATTTAAAATACTAGGAAATAATTTCATAAAAGTTTGTACATGGTATGTCTGAGTGTTGGACCCATAGGTATGATCTGTATGTTTTAAATTAATTGGGAAACAAAAATTTAAATTATTAAGATCATTATAAAAATGAATGATATAAGTGCTAGAAATATTTGTTTCGAAATCAATGGGTGGATACATGCTTTGATTAATTATTTTCAAGGGCATGCGGTAGGGATTCACATAAGAGTGTTTATTCAGTTTTGGTGTCAGAATTGGGTCCATAGGGGTTGGTGGTCTGGATACCCTACCCTAATCTTGTATTTTCACATTTAGAATGGTCATCTTCTATGTGAAAACACCAAAATAGTTGATCCAATGTTGTATTTAAACATAACCAGCCAGTTTTTCATAATGGTCATACACAAAATAGATCAATTGATTGATTAAATTAGAATATTCAACATTAGAATGAAGCAATGTCCATGTAATATGAAAAGATAATTGATTGAAATTGAAAATGGTTGGTAGAAATATGAAACAAGAATAATAAATGTATGAAATCCCAAGAAACACTCCCCTACTGATCACATCACCTAACACTAATGAGACTACTCACTCTTGAAGAGAGAGAGCGACAATGGTACCTGATAAATAATGGTGGTGGAGAATGGCTCTGGATCTTCTTGGGATGTCCCTTGGTGTTTCTTTCCTTCTGCTCATCCCAGAGTGTGTTGTAACGGTGTTTGGTGGTCTTATTTTATAGGTGTTCCTCATCCAACACCCACTACCCTAGTTTTTTTCTGCACATCTCCCTCCTCAAAACATTTTCCTAGGGTACACGCCATTTACCTTAGATCTAATTTTCCCTCTACCACATCAAATCCATAGACATTACATTGTCTTGTAGTATTCTATCATGACATGTACTACCAGTACAAGCTGTGTACTACTAGTACATGATGTGTACTGTCAGTTCAAGATGTGCCATTTTATTTTATCCAGTGAATGATCATCATGACTTTTACAGCGTAGGTCTATTTCAATTGAAATGTCCATGACATGTACTTATGGTACACGATATGTAGTTAATTTTTATTTATTTTTCCAGCTCCTCTTCATCTCAAAATCCTATTTCTGTTATTTTCTATGTGGCTAAATTTTTTTTAATTTAATAGACTCATAAAAAACTAACAAAAAATGTAGTACTCGGTATGTATATGTTTCAACCCCATATGGATGATCTGTATGTTTTAAATTAATTTTAAAATTAAAATAAGAATTATTTAATTTGTTTGGAAAAGGAACAAAATAGAAGTAGTACATTTTAGGTTGTGAATCAGTCTATGGAAACATTCCAAGATAAATTATTTCAAGGGCTATGTGTTGTGGATTTACATGTGTGTGTGTTTATTTAGTTTTGGTGTCGAAATTGGGTCAACATGGGTCTATGGTCTGGGTACCCTATCCAAATTATGTGTTTTTACCTTGTGAATTTCCATCTACTTAGTACAAACACGAAATTAGTAGACCTGAAACCATATTTAAACATAACCAGATTAATTTGAATAATGAAATACACAAAATATATAAATTAATTGATGAAATTAGAATATAAGAACACATAACATATAAATGGTCATGAAATACAAAAATAGAATTGAATAGAATTGATAAATAGTTTGTAACAACTCAAAACATTAATAATAAATGAAATAAATCCATATAAACACTCTCCCTATAGATCACGTCATCCAAAACTAAAGAGACTACTTGATCATGATGAGAGCGAGAGACATGGGCACCAGAGAAGGAATGGAACTAAATAATGGATCTGGATAGTCTAGGGATGTCCCTTGGAATTTTTTCCTTTTTCACATCATAGAGTGTATAATAAGGAAACATGTGGGTCTCCATTAATAGATGTTCCTCATCCAAAAACATCTTCTTGAATCCTTATTTTTTTTGTCCCCTCTATCACAACCTATACATGGGGTACATATCCTGTAACTCATATCCAATTTTCCATCTTCCACATCAAATATGTGAATGCTGCTCTAACTGGTTGAATTATATGGTGATGTTTAGTACAACTACATGAGATGTACTTTCATTTCATGTTGTGAATTATTTTCATGACTTTCTGAATGTTGATATATTTCACTTAAAATTTCCACAACATGTGCTTGTGGTACCCAATATGTAGTCATTTTTTCTTCAATTTTTCAGATCCTATTCATCTCCAAAATCCAGTGTAATTAATTTTTACAGGGATAATGAAATTTAGTAATATTAAAGGGTCAGAAAAATCTAACTAATAATTTGGTACTTGGTATGTCCGAGTGTTAAAACCATTGGGATGATCTGTAAGTTTTAAAATAATTAGAAAACAAAAATTCCAATTATTTAGTTCATTTGGAAATGGAGATAAATAAAAACATAAAATATTGGGTTGTGAATCAGTGGATGGGGAAATTATAAAATAAATGATTTTTAGGGGAATGTTCAAGGGATTTACATAATATTGTGTCTATTCAGTTTTCGTGTCTGAATTGGGTCAGTTAGATTCTATGTTCTGGGTAACCTGCCCTAAACATGTTTTTTCACCTTTATAATTGTCATCTACTTAGTGAGAACATGAAACTAGTTGAACCAAAAAAGTATTTAAATATAAATGACCTATGTTAGATAATGGTCATACACATAATAGATCAATTAATTTATGCAATTAAAATGGACAAACTTAGAATGCAGCAATGTTCATGCAATACAAAAAGAGAAATAATTGGAATTGATAAACAGTTTTTAGCAACCCAAAAAATGAATAATAAAAGAAAAAAATCCCTAGAAAAACAACCCCTATAGATCACACCACATGGTATTAAGGAGGAAACTCACTCATGATTGGATAGAGGGACATGGTTACTCAAGATGGAATGGCAGTGAAGAATGGATCTAGATCATCTAGGGATATCCTTTGGTGTTACTTGCCTTCTACTCATTTTATAGTGTGTTGGAAGAGATCCAAAGGGTATCCGTTTATAGTTGTTTCTTGTATAAATCCTAAAACATGCATACTAGAATTTTTTTCTTTATTTGACCACTTATGAGGTGTACCTAGTGTATACATAGTGTACCTCAGATCCAATTTTCCCTTTACTGCATTGAATCCGCATATGATTCATTGACTAGTTGACTTATGTCACAATGTGTACTACAGTACAAGACATTTACATGTGTTTCATGTTGTGAATCCTCATCCTGAATTTTCCAGCACAAGTCTATTTCACCTGATATGACCACAACGTGTACTTGTTGTACATGACATATATTCATTTTTTCATCAGTTTTACATGTCATTTTCATCTCCAAAGTTGGGTGTCATTAACTTCAATGGGGCTAAACAAATATGGTAATTAAAAATCCTCTCACAAAACTAACTAAAAATTCATTAAATTTTATGTCTAAGTGTCAAACCCATGAAGATAAGTATCTTTTAAATTAATTAGAAAAATATTGACATTATTTAGATTGTTTAGAAAAGGAATTATATAGCAATGGAGAAGATTGGGTTGTGAATCAATGGATGGGGACATTCCAGGTTCAATGGTTATTAGGTTCATGTGCAAGGGATTTACTTGACAGTGTGTTTATTCAGTTTTGGTGTCGGAATTGGGATAGATGGGGTATTTGGTCTAGGTACCCTTCCCAAATCTTGTGTTTTCACCATTGGAATGGTCATCTACATAATGAAAATAGAAAACTAGATTACATAAAACCACATTTAAAAAAATGGGCCTCTTTGGCATAATGTTCATAGATAAAATAGATCGATTAATTTATTCAATTAGAATGAAAAACATCATAAATAAGTAATGGTCATTCAATAATAAAATATAATTTTTTAGAATTGATAAACAGTTTGTAGAAATCCAAAACATGAATTATAAATGAAAATAATCAATATAATCAATCCACCTATAAATCACATCCATTGTAAATAAATAGACAAATTTCTCATGATGAGAGAAAGCCACATGGGTACCCGAGAAGGAATGATGTAGAAGAACCACTCCAAATCATTTGGGGATGCCCCTTGGTGTTTATTGCCTTATTCTCATCCCAGAGTGTTCTGGAAAGGATCATGGGGGTCTCTTTTTATATGTGTTTCATGTCCTTAATCCAAGGCTCGAATCCCTAATTTTTTTTCTATCTTTCTCCCCCATGATGACCTATACTTGGGTCACATATCTTGTACCCCATATCTGATTTTCCCTCTGCCATGTTGAATCCTTGTATTTTTTCATTGATAGGTTGAATTGTTTCATGATGTCTGCTACTAGTACACGACGTTTAATTTTATTTCAAGTTGTTAATTCTAATCACAACTTTTCTAGTGAAAATATATTTCACTTGAAATTGCCACTATGTGTACTTTCGGTACACGATGTACTGCCAATTTTTATCATTTTTTCAACTCATCTATTTCTCTAAAATCCAGTGTCATAAATTCCTCTAGGGGTAACCAAATTTATTAATTTATAATACCCAGAAAAAATTAAATTAAAATATTGTACTTAGTAAGTCCGATTGTCGCACCCACAGACAAAATCCATAAGTTTTAAATTAATTAGGAAACATAAATTAAAATCATTTAGATTATTCTGGAAAGGAATGAAATAGCAGCAATAATGATTGGGTTGGGAGTCAGTGGATGGGGATATTCCATGTTTAATTATTTTTTGGGGAATATTCTAGGAATTAAATTGAGTGTGTGTTTGTTTTGTTTTTGTGTCATAATGGGGTCAGTAGGGGTCAGTGGTCTTGGTATCCTACCCTAATCATGTGTTATCACCTTTGGAATAATCATTTACATAGTGAAAACTAAATACTAGTTTAACCAAAAACATATTTACAAATTACTATACTATGTTGCATAGTGGTAAAACACTAAATTGATCAATTAATTGATTTAATTAAAATGGTCAACCTTAGAAAGTAGAAATGGCATGAAATACGTAATGATAATTGATTGAAAATGATAAATAGTATACAAATATACAAAACAAGAATAATAAATGAAAATTATCCCTAGAAACACATACCCTGTAAATAAAGTCACCCTACACTAAAGAGACTACTCGCTCATGATGAGAGTGAGAGACATGGGTACATGATTAGGTATAGTGATGAAAAATGGCACCAGATTGTCTGGGGATGTCCCTTGGTGTTGACCACCTTCAAATAATTTAAAGAGTGTGTTGGAAGGGACCTTAGGGGTCTTCATTTATAGGTTTTCCTCATCCAAAACATGTTTCTCGTGTCCCTAATTTTCTGTCTACACATCACTCCCATCATGATGTGTATATGAGTTACATGTCATGTACCTCAAGTCTGATTTTCCCTCTACCGCATCAAATTAATAGTTATTTCTTCGACAGGTTGACTTCGATCATGATGTGTAATTCTAGTACATGCCGTCGAATCTCAATTCATGTTGTGAATAATCATCATGACTTGTCTAGTGCGAACCTATTTCACTTGAATTGGATATATCATATAATTTTGGTACACGACATGTTGTCAATTGTTTTTCCAGTTTTTAATCTCTACTTCATCTTAAAAATCTAATATCCTTAATTCTTACGGGGCTAACCAAATTTAGAAATTTAAAAGTCTCAAAAGAAGTAACAAAAAATGTATTACATGGTAAGTCTGAGTGTTAAACCCACACAAACGATCGGTATGTTTTAAATTAATTACGTAAAAAAATGAAATTATTTAGTTCATCTGAAAAAGGAATGAAATAAAATTAGTAGAGATTGAGTTGTGAATCAAAGGATGGGGACAATCCTGGTTCAATGATTTTATTGGGCTTGTTCCAGGGATCTACTTGAGAGTGTTTTAATTTATTTTTTGTGTAATGATTGAGTCAACAGGGGTCTATGATCTGGGTACCCTACCATAATCATGTGTCTGTACCTTTCTAATGGTTATCTAGTTCATGAAAACACAATAGTAGTATACCGAAAACCATATTTAATCATAACCAACCAATTTATCATAATTTTTATACCCAAAATAGATAAATTAATTGATGCAATTAGAATGGGAAACCTAAAAAAGAAGAAATGGTCATGCAATATGAAAAGATAATGAATTGTAATTGATAACTAGATTTCTGCAATCCAAAATATGAATAATAATTGATATTTATCCCTATCAACACTCCCATTATAGATAAAACCACCTGATAATAAATAGACTACTCAGTCATGATGATAGGAAGTGACATTGTTACCTAAAAAGGAATAGAGGTGAGGAAAGTTTACTGATCATCTGGGGATGTCACTTGGTGTTTCTTACCTTTTGCTCATCCTAGAGTGTGTCAGAAGGGATCATAGGGGTCTCCTTTTATAGGTGTTGATCATCTAAATCTCACATCATGTGTCCCTATTTGTTTTTTCTAGGCATCTCCCCCATCACGATGTGTACTTAGGGTACACATAATGTTCATCAGATCTAATTTTCCCTCTGAGGTGTTGAATCCCTGAACACTGATTTGACTAGTTTACTTTTTTCATAAATTGTAATTCCAATATAGAACATTTTCTTGTGTTTCAAGCTATCATGGTCCATCAAAAATTATCTAGTGTATAACTATTTCACATCAAATGGACACGCCTTGTAATTTTGGTACACGACATGTTTTCAATTTTTCTTCATTTTTCCATATCCTCTTCATCTCCAAAATGTGGGGTTGTTGATTTCCTCAGGATAATCAAATATATTAATTTAAAATAATTAGAAAAAACTAAAAAAATTAGTACTTGGTAAGTCCGACTGTCAAAGCCATTGGGCTGATCTGTATATTTGAAATTAATTAGGAAACATAAATTGGAATTATTTCCTTCATTTTGTAAAGGAGAGAAATAACATCATCAAATATTAGGTTGCGAATCAATTGATGGGGACATGTGAGGTTCAATGATTTTTAGGGTCATGTTCAATATATTTCATAGAGTGTGTGTTTATTCTACTTCGGTGTTGGAATTGGGTTAGTTATGGTTCGTGGTCTGGGTACCCTTCCCTAATCATGTGTTTTCACCATTGTAATAATCATCTACTTAGTGAAAACACAATACTGGTTGTCCTAGAACTATTTTAAACATGACATGCCTATTTTGAAAAATGGTCACACACAAAATAGATAGAATAGTTTAAGAAATTAGAATGGACAACCTCATGACACATCAATGGTCATGAAATACAAAAATAGAATTGATTATAATTTATAAATATTTTTCAGATATCCCAAACATGAATAATAATTGAAAAATATTCCTAGAAACTATACCCCTACAGAACACATCAACTGACACTAATTTTACTACTCTCTCATGATAAGGGTGAGAAACAAGGGTACCAAAGATGGAATGGTGGTGAAGAATAGATTTGGATAATTTGTGGATGTCTCTTGGTGTTGTTTTCCATCTTCTGGTCCTAGAGTGTGTTTGAAGGGAGCATGTGGGTCTCTTTTTATAGTTTTTCCTCACCCAAAACAATTTTCCTGCATCCCTACTTTTTTTATACACATCTCCTTCGGCACGATATGTACCTATTGTACACATCGTGTACCCCATATCTGATTTTCCCTCTGCTACATCAAATTCACAGACACTGCTTTCATTGGTTGCCTTCTCTCCGGATGTGTATTTTTTTCATTTTTTTAGAAAAAGAGGTGAATAAGAAAATACAATGAATGTTGTCTTGGAATCTCCAAAATCAAATTAGAAAATCCAATAGAAAAATATCCACAATGATGTTTATCCTGGTACGCCCAATAATGTTCCTCCCCAACAGTTATTCTTATAAATATCATTAAAAAAATTAGAGAAAGGTAGGAATGGATAAAATAGGTTGGTAAAATGGTTTATTTTATAATAATTCTATTCATGGATTCTATGGGATAAAAATAGAAAATTCATGGTGTGTCTCAAGATAAGGTTTTAAAAAATATTGGATCAATCATATTAAAATTGACTCTATTCACTCATAGACTTGGTAAAATGGAAAGAAAGTTATAGAAGAATAAATGAGAGATTTTCTAATGAAATTTACCATAAAATGAATTTAAAATATTGATTCATTGGATGAAACATGAATGAGATGAATGGTGGGACCAATTACTTACGTAAATGCACAAAAAAAATAAAAGCATTTAATGAAAACATCAATAATTCAAAACATGGACAGATCATTGAAAAAGTTCATTTATAATGATCAATAAGATCCCCTAAATCATAATTTTCCAAGTCCTTATCAACATTATTATCTCTATTATGAAGATGAAAATTATCTTTATACCCTATGGTTTTATGAAATAAATTTATAAAAACCATCATATGATGCTGAATTAATTAAAATGTACTATAAGGATTGTCTGTTTTTTGAACCCACAAAGACAGAGTGTATGTTCTAAATTAATTAAGAAAAATATAATTGAAATTGTATGGTTTGTTAGACAAAGGAAACAACCCAGAATGGAAAGGGTTTGAAATAAATATGGGGACATCCTAGGTTCAATGTTTTCAGGTTCTTGTGTTAGGTATTCCATTGATATTTTTATATTTATTTTTTGAGTCAGAATTGGGTTAGTGGTGATCATTTCCTTGTTATCCAGCACTAGTCATATGATTGGACCACTGTAATGGTCATCTAGTAGATTAAATCATAGGGTTAGGTGACCCAAAACCTTATTTAAAAATACCAGCCCAACTTTTATAATGGTCATAGATAAAATAAGTTCATTAATTGATGAAACAAAATGATACTCTTGAAATCACACAAAATGGTCATGCAATTGAAAACAATAAAGAGATCAGGATTTGATAGACTTAGTTGCAGCAATCCAGAACTTGAATAATATTTATAAAGTAATCCCTAATCACCAATATACCTAAAATAACATCACCTAACACTGAATAGAATATTAACTAGTGGGGTGAATGAGAATCATGGGCACCCAAGGAAGAATGGTGATGAAAAACTGTTCTGGATCATCACCTTATTGTCTGGCATTTGTCCCGTTGTGTTTCTTGGACTCCACGAGTCCCAGTGCTCAATGGAATGATGACTAGGAGTCTAATTTTTAGATGTTATTCATCCAAACCTATGTCCCATTTTTCTTTTTCTTTTCTCTACTTCATTGACGTAGTCATGATGTGTACTTGGGTTATACATTGTGTACCTCAGATCTAGATTTTCCTCCACCATGTCAAATCCACAGATGTTGTTATGAGGGTTTGAATTTCTTCATTCCGTGTAATGATAGTATATGACATGAAATTTTGTATTTCACCATGTATTATCATCACAAATTGTCTAGTGTATATCTAATTTAGATGAAATGGTCATGACATGTACTATTAGTAGATGGCGTGTAGTAAGTTTTTCTCCAGTTTCTAACCCCACAAATTCCTCACAAATTCTATGTCACGCCATTATCTTTTCTCGCTGCATTAAGGGTCATTTTGCTCAATTTTCAACAAATATTTTTCCTTGTCAAAATATTCATTGTTTAAATATGATAATGAATTGTTATTTTGGCTGGAGGCCTCCGTTTATTGTAATTTTTTCATAAAAACCTACAACCCCATGTCCCCAAAATTTCACTTCATGTCACCCAAGTCATGATGTGTACTTTGGGTAGACATCGTGTACCTTTGATCATATTTTTCCCCTTCAGTATAAAATCTGGAGATTCTACTTTGATGGTTTGACTTTCTTCATGAAGTGTACGGATGGTCCATGTCATGTTATCATGGTGTTCATTCTTCTCTTCATCTAGGTGACTGTTGCACAAATCTCATTCCTTAATTTGGAACTTTGACTTCCATCACATCGGGTACCTAAGGTACATGATGTGTACTGGTAGTTCAAATAATTTATGATCATTACCAATAGTTCTAAGTGGTCTTTAACATGTCATGATCTAAAAATACACATATTTTACTGAATGCACATATCATGTCAGTTCCCTTCTCCAGAAATTACAACACCACTTCGACTTCAAAATTCATCTGTTGTTTAACTTCATATTCCACCGCATTTCGTTCCTCTTTCACTTTTTTGATGTTTTTTACCATAAAAAACTAATAAATTCAATACACTTATGAATTGGAAATATTAATCTACTAAATACAAAAACCAACTCATGAGACACTCAAAAATATGTGCATGAAGTAGATTTATCAATTCCCCCCACATTTGTATTTATTCTTGTCCTTAAGGAAGGAATCTCAACATATTAGATCGTAAAGTAACACTATCATTCTATAAATTCAATATTAATTAATGAAATTGATCAAATGGAAAATTAAAATTATTTTTAAAAGGTTGGGGCTGAAGCACAATTTATTATTTGAAGAAAATAAACCTCACATGAATTTTATTTCACATCATTAGGGTACAAATTAATATCATTAAACACATACCTCAAGATCATGTAGAATACCATAGGCTCACAAGGAATCTAACATCTCCACCACGTAATGATTAAATCACAATTAATCATGCAGGTTTGACCATTAATACCTAAATGGATATGAGGCTTTAGGGTGGGTAGGTAAATTTTACAAAAAGTAATGTTCAAAATGGATGTTCAACTCTAAATAATTTTTTTTTTGATAAAGAAAGATATATTCAATGATTTTATCCCATTAAAATTGTTATCTCTTTCCCCCAAAATTTTCAAAGTGGACCCATGATACAATTAAGTGCAACGAATGAATCAACCTCACTTTACATTTTTTCTTTCCAAACATATTCTTATCAAAATTCTCATGTCCATAACTCAACCACATATGATCATAAATTGATGGTTTGGAAAATTGATAATTTTTATCCTCCAACGCCACAACCCATGTTTTAAAGAGTTTTTATATTTTTTACAGCAATAGAGGTGAATAGCATAATAAAATTAAAGATTTAATGGCCTTCCCCACATCACAATCATGAATACCCTAGAAAAATATCAATAATAAAGTACATCATAATACACCCAATAAGTTCTTCCAGCACACTAATTCATGTAAATATCATGAAAAACATTAAGAGGAATGTATGAATGAATAAAATATGTTTTAACACATCTAATTCTCTAAAAAAGTTGTTAATGTATTCTAAGGGATTGAAATGGATTAATTCATGTTGGGTATCAAGATAACGGATAAAAAATATTTCCTCAATTATATTAAAGGTTACCATGTTCAATCATAACATTGATAATATGAAAATCAATTTCTAAAAGAATGCATGCCTGAGTTTCTCAAGAAATATACAATAGAATAGTTGGAAAATATAGTTTGAGTGGATGTATCAAGAATGAGATGAATGGTTGGGTCAATTACTCATAGACATGAACATGAACAATTAAATTAGTTAATGAAATTTTTTGAAATTCAAAAACATGGATAGATATCAGAAAAATTTCATTTACAATTATCAAAATTATCCACTAAATAATTATTTATTAAATCCTTCACTACCTGATTACCTCAACTAATACTTTTCCCTATTTTCCAGATTAAAATTTATTGAAAAAAAATTTAAATTCATGGTATGGTAATTATCCTAAATAATATCATGTCTCCTTGTTCAGTTGATTAAATAATGGATTATGTGTGGGCATGTAATTAACAATTAAATCAATAATATACTAAAATATGGGAAATATATTTGAAGATAATTGAATTTAAACTCTTTCTCCCCATTCAATTTCTGCTTCAAACATGGGTTGTGAAGGTACTACCTTCCCATGATCATGATGTGTAGTTTCCCTTCATGATGTGTAACACTTTTACTGATTCTTCTCCTATTGCTTTCCTTCTACCTTCCACCTTCATTGGTGGTTAGACAAAAATAAAAATTCCATATCAATGAAATTTATAAATAACTGGGTAGGAGTTATTTTTCCAAAAAAATAAAATATTTAATGAAAAATAAAAAAAAACATAGGTTTCCTCCTTGAAAAACATATATTTACCATCCTTGGATCGACCTTACCTTACTCAGATCATGTGATTAGTGGTAGTAAATAGGTCTCCAGATCGGGATGTAAAAAATTATGAATCCTTGATTCCTCAGTATAGATTAGTCCTCCACATCTTTCTAAAACTAACATTACACTCCCATTTTTGAAAACATTTTATATCTACATGGGACAAATCCTATGGTTCTAAGCCCATTGTGAATTGTTAATTATCACTTCAATAACTATCCAAACATTGTATCCTTATTTTAATTCTTCTTGTTGAATGTTTCTCAACAATCCTAATCTTTGTTCAACTATTTATTTTCATTATTTAGCTTATTCTTACTTTCTTCTTTACTCACTATTGTATCTACTTCAACTGTTCTTTTCTACACAACAATGTCCTCATATTTCATCAAACTCTTTGAAAAATCATAAAATGGTTCATTTCAATTATGCATCACTCATTAAAGATTGAATTTTACCTACGATCCTCAATCTCTCAAACTTGGAACTCTATTTTTAACATCAATAAATTCCCTTATTGTCTTGAGGAATAATCTCCCCAAGATTATTGGAACATTTATTCATCCTTGTATATCCCCAAAAAATGTGCTAGAAAATACAACTCAATCACTTTGATGATTTCATCTTCAAGTAGTCCTCAACCACATCTCAATATGCTATCAGCTTGTTATAGCATAACTCGAGTTGGATGAATCTCCTTCAAACCCATGATCTTCAATGTTGGATATGACATTAGGATAAAACTGGCCACAAAATCACATAAATCACTAATAAACTCATTAGTAGCAATTGTATTTGGGTTTGAAAGTCTACTGGTAGCCCTCTATTTTTTATGTTGGATTCTCGATACTACTACTGAACTTTCTCCCTCTAGTGGAATGACATCTAGTTATTCGAACTCCTTCATGTTCACTAATAATTCCTTTATTAACATTTCAATTATAGGTATGTTTGCAATTGGTTTAGTGAATGGGATGATGATGTGTATCTTCGGGAACATCTCCAATAAAATTTGTCGGTTCTCATCAATCTTCTCCTAGTTTTCCCAATAAGGATATATTAGTGGTGGTTGGTACAGTAGTGTTGATTCTTGATTATAATATTATTTAGATTCTAGGCCCTCTTCCTAACATTCTACATATGGTTATTGTTCATTATGTCCTCTAAATTCTATGCCCTCCCCCATTTTATAATTCCACTTTTTATCAGTATAGCTTTCACATCTTCAAGAGGGTTGTGCTATGGGAATCCTGGAAGCTCTCCTCTTTACCACTCTTTAAGATTCTTAACAATATAACCAAAATGACATTACAAGTACCTCATTTCATATTGTTGGTTCAGAGATTAATTATTCATTTCTCCAATTTCATTTCCATGATCTCTTGAGTACGTGGTCAACTCTTTAAGTGCAACTCTTATTTTGGTCTTAATCTTTTCAAGGGTCTCCTCTAGTGAACAGACTTGACTGGTTAGTGTTTTCCCTTGTTGTTGAGGTTGAAAACCTTGTTTTTTATATTGAAATAGTTGACCATGTTTTTTATTTTATTGTATTCATTGTTTTAGACAGCATCCCTGAAAAAATATTGATTATTAATGACAAGAAAATTAGCATCTTCACAGTACAAACCCTGTGGATTTTGGATGGCCACCATTGCATCCAGATTCATTAACTTGAAAATAATTTTTTTCCATCATATTTTTTCCCACCGTGTTCACTCCTTGAACTCTTCCATCTTCATGTTTCACTAAAAACGTTTTTTGGAAATCTTGTCTAAAAGTTCATATCTCTGTTCCATTGATTTTCTCATTAGGGAATCTCCAACAGAATCATCTACTATCGATTTATTTACCTGTGATAAACCATTATAAATTTTTTGACTTAAATGACACATATTGATGTCATGATGAGGACATAGACTAATCATATATTTGAATCATTCCTATTATCTATATGATGAATCTTTATTTAACTACTCAAAATTCAAAATATTTACTCGTTGATCCATTGACATAGAGGGTTGGAAAACCATTTCAAAAATTTCCTTAACGAATCCTCTAATGTTGTGATTGAATGTGGGGGCATACATTAGATCCACTCTGGTACATTATCCTTTAGTTAATATATGAGTATTCTTAATCATTATACAACTTTTTTACATTCTAAAATTTTAACATCTCACATATCTCCATAAAACATTTGATGAGTGAATTGGAATTTTTATGTCATAGCCCAAAAAATTAAAGTGAGTGTGTGATCATCCTAAAGACTACCAACTTGATTTCAAAGTGTTAGGAAGCCACTGGGGGTATCAAAATTCTTGGGTTAACTACCATGTTTGAGGGTCTTCAATAATTGATCAGCACTTGTCCCCTTGATTTATTCCTTGCACCTTTAGTTATGTTCTCTGGACTAACTGATGGTTATCCCCTAAGAATTTCTCTCTCTTTTCCATGGTGTCCTATTCTTGTTCATTTTTGGATTCTTCCTGCCCATTTCTTTGAAAATGCAAGGTCCTCTCCATCTCTAGATCAAAATAATGCTCCTCAGTTTATTTATATCCCTCGAGTAGAGTAGTCATGCAGTTGATTGATTCCTAAAACTATAGCATGAGAAGAAAATTTATAAAATAAACAATTAATGTAAAATAATTATATAAATTCCTAATTAATTTATCCCTAATAGAAACTAGAATTGGAAATGTCTCAAGAAATTTTATATCACTAGGGGAATCGTTAATTCCCATTGGGTTACCAAATTTTGAAAATTTATAACACGAATCAAACAGGTAACTAAACTATAAGTTTGTATAGTATATGAAAGTTCGAGGTAGAACCCACAAATATAGGGTTGGAGAAAGTATAAATTAAATAATATTGACCTAAACTAATTTTAAATGAAATCTAAACTTTTGAGCATATGATTGTTTAAAAGGTGAGATAAGACAATATAAAATAGTTATCGGGCATCAAAGATTCTTGGTTCATGAGATGATAAGGTATAAAATAAATAATTAATAATCATGTAGTTGTCAGAATCAGGTCTTAATGAGTACAATGGTCATGAAAAACACTATCCATATAAAGCACATAGTTCCTCATGTTTAGTTACTTTAGATTACAATAAATGGGTAACCAGAAAACTTATTTAAACATAGTGAGGAAACCAACCCAGTGGTCATGGTGGAATTCCAACCCCTATATATCTTATTAAAAAAATGTATTCAATCTATGCAATGGTATTTTGAAAATAAATTATGTAAAATCAAAAAAAATGCTCATCATGGTCATTAATGAATAATTATGAAAGGGGATATGATTGTAGAACAAATATGAAATTCTAATATGATTTTCAATTAATCATAAGATTCGTATTAAATTCAATCACCTTTCATCTTACTTCTATCATCATGAAAGAATTATCCACTCATGATAACAATGAGTGGGTTTGAAAAATAAAGAAAGAAAAATCTTATAAAATATGGTGAAGAAGGTGTTGGGCCTTTGTTTGGTGGTTTATTGGATTTGAGTTTTGTCAGAGAATTTCTCAAATGGGTGTAAAAGGGTTCCTTTTATAAGATAATCCCATAAAAACATGCATTATATGCTGCCTAAGATATTCTCTTTGTGTTGTCATCATCAAAACATGTAATAGTGTTATAGGCCATGTACCCGAGATCTGGTTTTTCCATAGTCGCCTCAAATCTATGTTTGGTGAGTTGACTATTTGAATTTCATCATTTTGTGTTCTGAAGTTACTTGATGTGTAATTGTGGTTTGTGTTCTCCTTCACATCTGCATAATCCTTGCACAAATGTCGTTCATTAATTTGGAACATTGGAATCTGTCTCATCATGTACTAAAGGTACACAATGTGTACTAGTCATTCATATCATGTATTCTAGTTTTAATTTTTTCTAAGTGGTTTTCCACTGGTCACGATTTGAAATTACACATCGTATACTAAAGGTACACATCATGTCGGTGCTCTGCTTCTAAATTTCTAGCTCCACTTCAACTTAAAATTTTTATTGTCTCTCTGACTCTCTTCGCTCATGATGTAAAGTTTCTTTAAGCTCATTTTCTACCTTTTTTCATTCTTTTTTCATATATTCGATGTTTCATTCTATAAAACATAAATCAAGTCAATAAAATCAAAATTTGGTAAGATTAATCAATTAAAAATCAAAAAACAACACATTAAACACTCAAAAACATATCCATGAAATATACTTATTAGTACCCCATATAGGTTCTATATAATATTAATATATGACCACTTGTTGGTTTCCTCATTTAAGAACTTGTTTTGTACCCTACATGGACATATGCCACTATAATACAGAGAGTCCCCACTACTCAATGTGCACCCCGGTATAGAGTGTGTACTCCAAAAAACCTATCATTCAAAAATATGAAAAACAAACAATGTGTTATCCTAGAAATACATCCCATGTATAAATGTTTCCCCAATTGGAAAACACCTAACAGGCCCAAAACTACCATTTCTTCCAAATGTATGTTATACTAACCATTATGGGTGTCATCTATAATCCAAAAAGTAATTAATACATTAAAAATTGATATAATAATATTAGGGTGAAAATATCAATATAAGCCTATCTCCTGGTAGAAACAGCTACTGTTTCAGACCAAACTACTGCCAGCATTGAACACACTCGGATTCGGGCAATAGACGAACCCCCGATGGTGCCTCTGCCTCCATAAATATCTTATCTCTATCCTAAGATATTGATTTAATGATGCCAAATACCCATGGGGTATGAAAAATAATAAAAAGATGATAAATTAATGTTAAAATGGGGAAAATATTAATGATGAGAAAATAAAATGAAAAAAAAATAAAAGGGCCGAAATTCATAGCCAACAGCAGGTTTATGCTTCACCTAGAAAAACCCCATTATTTAATAAACTCTAGAGATGGAATCAAAACATGATGCTCTATTTGAATGAAATAACTTAATAAATACACATGAATAAAGTAATATTTAATTTATTAATTAATAAATATTCTATGAAAATCATATGTCCCTGATTTACTCAGAACTCTTTTCCTAAGGTAGGCACCTTTTCTTGGCCCAACAGAGTGTCCAAAAAAATTATATGAGATCCTATTAATAGATAAATTAACATTTTACCCTTGTATCACTTCTTAGAAGAAAAAAATCGTATTTCCCTTGATGTAACAATTTATTATGGAAGATGAAATCATAAAAATTCCACCGCAAAGGTTTCTCACGCCGGAGAAGCCTCAGTTAGAAAACGATAGACATTACCTCACTACAAGAACTAGTGAAGTTGAAACTATCTTCACTATCTAATTACCAGTCATATAGAATCCACAACTCTCTTATATTACAAGATAAATTAAACTACAATTGACCAGATTCCCCTCCAAGAACTGGTGATGTTGAAGAAATATTTTCAAAATATATGATGCTAAAAATTGAGTTCTTTCATCTAATAAGATATAACGAGAACATGTAACTATTTGTAATATTTAATGGTTTAATAAACTTAACTAGAATAGAATATTAGATGGAACAAAAGATCAAGGAAACTAAAATACATCCAATTATAAATAATAGTCAAATTTTTAGTCTTGAGATATTATACAAATAATAGTATTGAAAAGGGAAGGTTAATTTCATCCATTATAGTTGTATACTAAATCAATCCTTCCTATCTAGAATAAATCCTTTAACAAATTAATGGATACAATTTTATTTTGGATTCAACAAGGAGGTTTTTTGAACAATCTCACTATATACAGTAGAATATAATGATATATCAATTAAAACACATGATGTTCTTGTAGTATTGGTGGGATTCTAATCAGCGGTGTTGGGATGATATATTCCTTTAATGAAAAAATTTAATTGTTTTTTAAAAAATTTTGAAAACTCATTCCATGCATATTTCCATGCTTAAAAAGGTTGTATTCTTCAAAACAAGGAGATGAACAACATAAAACTATATATTCTAGTTGTACTTGATTTTATTGTCATATAAGTGTTCATGTTGAGTGAAAATAAATGGATAACACTATGTAATAAAGAAAAAGGTTAAAAAGAATAAGAATTAATGGAAAATATAGAATACAAATTATCCCCCTCTTAGTGTATATCATATATTGCCTTAGACACAACACCCATAAGAATTATAGTATACATAATAATCATCTCCACACTCTAGGAATAAAATATTAAGATCATTGTTACACATTTTATTTATTACATGGACTGATTCCATCCAAAAAAACATTACACTTTAAATATAAACACTTTGGAGTTAATGTTTTCTTTGTTATTACAATCTTCATAAATCTTGAATAAATTTCTGAAAAAACATTATCAAATGCGGAGGATCCAAAATTTTATTTTTTTATAAAAATATCACAATATAATTTCCAATAACATTTATTAAAAAATAAACATTTCAAATTTATATTTAACCAGTTTTTAATATTTTAATTCATAAATTCAAAAGTGGAATTTAAAAATTCATTTAAACATGATATATTCACAATTTATTTTTACTACAGTGTCTAAGTATTGTTTATGATCCTCGATAAAATTATAATATATAAGAATTTAATCCAATAATAAAATTTTAAAAATATAAAAGTATCAATGGAATATGTGATTCCTAATTTCCATTTTGATCATTAATGAATTTCTGAGCCAAAATATCCCAAATTGACCCATCCAAGACATATTTTATATTAAAAATGAGATTGAGACTGATCCATGAAGCCAACCTCTAATAATAAATGCAGTGTAAGATAACACAAAAGGTATAAAAATTTAATTATTAGAGGTATTAACTTACATAATATACAACCCACATGATTATATAAATCAATTGATCTCAATATTATAACATAACTCTATGAAATATCAATTAACAATTTCATGAATAATATATAACATAACTATAAAAATTAAACATCCTAATTAAAAAATTAACTACATGTAAATAATCTATAATATATATAATTTAAAATTAAATGAAAATTAAAAATCCTCCCACTCCAACAAACTATAATGTACTCCAAACTCGAGAGTCCCTGCACCTCCTCCATCATAGTCATGAAAATATTAAAATCATAGACCATCGTATAAGTTCAATATATTCCACAATAAAAAGGGATTATCCTCAATAATTTTCATATTTAATTGTTGATAAAAAATAATTTCACTATAAAAAATAGGAAAAAATTAATCCCTCCCATCCCAAAGGAATATTCATATTTTTCCATGTTCATTACAGTAATAATAACATGAAACAAACAATATTAAAAATAAAAAACATATCAGTTTGAAAATATTGCCTTATAAAAGGACACCTAAAAACATATTCCCAAAACTCTATTATTGAATGAAACATAACTAATAGAATAAAACATCCCATAATTTTTATAAAAATGGAATAGCACATCCATGTAATGTATTTAAAAAGCATTAGTGTAAATATTGTAAATGGTTAATGGTATATCTGAATAAACATCTATGTTATATTTGTACTATAATATAATATAACATGGGCATTATATAGTACATAATAGAAATTGGGTGGTTGTTCTATAAGGAATACATAAAATAGAATCAGCCCATCCTTGAATTAAAAAAGTGTAATTTTTATACCCTCAAGCCCAAATATTACTGGGAAGTAGACTCATCACTTCCACTAAAATCTAAATCAAAATTAGCTAAGGGTATTACTTTAGATTTATCTTTATATAATCAATAATATAATAATTCAACCATTTCTTAGAAACACATTCAATATCTCATGTATCTAATGAATAAATAAACATTAAGAACTGTTTAATCACGAACCAATTTATTCTCAGTCATTATCTTCTATGGCACTATATCTAACCAAATCCAACATAATACCATATATATGCATAGAAATAGAAAACTTTATCCCCATTGATATATTTAATAAATAAAACTTGAAAACAAGAGAATATAATCTGATAAAAATTTTAAATATTCGTTGACCCATTTCCACTTCAATATTATAATTAATTACAATATTTCACTCTAGAATCAAATAAATTATATGATATTGACAATAATATTTTGTTTTTAAAAAATTCTTTGATTTAAAATATATGTTATATCCATATAAATAATTAAAAATAACAATTTATAGTCATGTGCCTCATGTTATGAATCAAAATACCTATAATTAAAAAACACATTTCAATAATGTTTTTACCCATTTCCTTATATATATGCCTTAATACAATAAATATCTTGCAAATAATACTTTGAATCCATGAAAAAGATCCATTTAATACATTTTGAAATCCATATTTAATTTTTTTTGATTAATTTTTTTAGATAAAATATTAGGTAAATATAACATCAATATAGACATATTTCATTCAATCTAATGATTAATTGACATAAAAATAACAATGATACCTAAAATACTTGAAGAGAGCACCCAAATCCACTCAATGTAACCCATAAAAATATATTGGAATGTTTTGGTAGATTAATTGATCTGAACATGGATGTATAGAATATTTATTATCCAAAAATAGATATTTAACATGTGTGCATAGATTTATTGCATTATTATTTACCATTGATTCCCTACTTTCCTAAAATGTCAAATATTTAAAGTGATCGTGCGGGTTTATGATGACCCTATACAACATGCACTTTCTGAATTTTTATTTGAAATGTATAATATAAAAAATATTATTTTAAAATAAATTTAAACATTGTAACATACCAAAACCTCTGAAATATTCCATTGTAAATAGAAATTCTAAATAAACATACAACCCACGTTAAGCTACTCATACCGAACCCATTGTTAAACTCTAAATTCGCATTTCAGATCATCAAATAAACAATTTCACACCTTCAATGATTTTGATGAATGTAATACCACTTAAAATTAATGATGACAATGAATGAAATTTATAAATATATAAATTAAACACCCTTTTAAATACATTATCTTCAAAAGAGTAAAAAATAATTATCACTGATTGAAATTAAACAAAATTAATGAATAATATCAATAGAATAAATATTAAGTGATAATAATACATATCTATAAATTCATTTTCATCACAGAAAAACATTATCATATCGATTAAATAAAAATTTATTAAATAAATTATCCAAAATAAAAAAACATTACATAATTACCTGATCATTTTTAATAAAACATAGAAAATCAATTTTTTTCTAAGAATCATGTCTATATATTCATTTATATATACCACTATGTCCCTATTGAGATTTTATTAATAATATGACCGTTGCAAACATCACCATATCATATATGTAAGACCCTAAGTATTTAAAAATAAATTTAATAATGAATGTAATGGATGTAATAGTGATTATCTTTGAAAAAACACTTTGTTATTATGACAAACCTCACCCATGAATGTTTAAATAAAATTTAGTCACCATAAAAATGAAACAATGATATAATTTTATCACGATACAAGAAAATGAATATTTTAAAAATTATTAACTATGAGTTTTTTTACTAGGAGTCATAAATATTTGATTAAAATTTTATAATTAATTTTATTATGTAAAAGAAAATTCATTTTAATAAAAAAGATTTTTAAATAAATACATTGTTTTCCTATTAGTTTAGGATAAATTTCAGACACCTTTTTAAATTTTTGAAAATGTTATAAAATTAGTTATTGATTTAACATATGTATTTTCATGTAAATTTTGATTTTAATTAAAATAAACAAATTTCTCATATTTAGAAAATTATTTTTATAATATGGAGTTAATTTTTTAATTATACATGTCGGAAAATGGTTTAGGTGATTGTTTTTGGTATTTTTCTAGAATACATGAATTTTTTGTGAATATTTATTAGGATAATTTACGTTAAATGAAAGACAACCGATTTATTGATTCATAAGTGATGATTGGATGATGTAATAGCCCGTGGTTTGAAATCACATATATGTATTACTATATATAGTCACAAGAATCAATAATATTTGTTTCATCGAGCAAAATAATAAAATAATGAATAAAACAATGAGAAATCTCCCCTCTCATCCACTATAAATACCACCTCTCATCCATTGTTATTATCAGAGGTTAAAAGCTTTGAGACTTGTCAAAATTCTTCCAAATACTCCTCTAAATATACTACCCCACGTCCAAAATTTCATGGTTTTAATGAAATACAAAAATCAATCCTCTTAAACAGAGTTTTAATGAGGAGTATTCAATTATTAATATCTTTTTACTCTTCTTTTTATTTTTCTTTTTTTATTGTTTCCCCGTCTCCTCAGTCGAAATAAGCATGACAAATCCAAAATAATTTATATACTAGAATCATATAATTTTATTTGAATAACCATAATATATATCCTTACTCCCTCTATTTTATTTTAAAAATGAAATCATCATTCTGGAGGTACTGATTTAGAACCTTCGTGGATGATGAACTTTCATTCTTCAATTTCATCATCAATGATGATAATGTATACATTAATATGGATGAAAAAAATTATAAAATATGTATTATGTTATATTTAATCTTCTATAAATAGTATATATACGTATTATTAATTCACAAAATAAAAAGAGTTCAATATGATCAATAATCCCCATAATAATTCAAACGATTATCACTAAATGTAATATATAATGACTAAGACCCATACTACATAAATAAATTATATATATCACCATTTACACTTAAAAATGATCATTATTTTCATATAAATTCAATTCTATATAATTATACACTTTTCAGATGATGTTCATTACTCATATACATGTTTACCGATTGTGAAAACCAAGGAAATATATGCCTCTAAAAATAAAAAATGTATATGATAACTGATAAAAATGCCATAAATGAACTTAATAAAATTATAATAAATGAAATACATGGAGATAAATTATTTTATTAATTAACTGACGTATTTACTTTGATTATATAGTTCATTAAGTTTAGGTGTATAACTCATTCAGACATATGGTGATGGTTTCCTTCCCAAACTGTTGTTGACATTCAGGTTGTTCTTTATTCCTCTATAATCCTATGTAATAATAATTTGACATTATATAACTATTATAAACTCTTTTTATAAGTTCCCAAATAAGGTATTATAATATGTTAACCTTTTTTGTGTTAAATGCATGTTTCCAAAAGGATCCCTTCGTATTTCTTCTTGATATTCATGCCTGATTATAGGAAACTTCCTGATTTCATATCAATTTTAAACTTCACTGTACAATCTATTTTAATCCTACATTATTTTTCTAAAACCACACATATAATCATGTAAAAATACCTCATAAAATTTATGGTTTTTTAGATTATTTTTTCAGATGAACTCTTCTTTTTAAAGAAATTTTGTATTTCTATGAAAACTTCCTTGATGATTTAATTAGAGTATTGTTATCTATTTCAATAAATATCATAAATATTATGTACTATTGAGGTTAATATCTTATTTTTATCAAATGTACTCTTTTATTAAATGGTTTGTGGTCCGTTTTACTATGGATGTGCTATATTGATTCAATTCACCATTCTACTCAAAATGGATAGAAATTGTATTTAGAAATTGGGAAAAATTATTGAGATTTCATATATATGATGTTTATGTTTAACCCCATTAATATATGAAATTAATTGGACATATAATGTGATGTTTGGGGACCTATATATCCCCTAGATACATTGTTAGGTTTCTTGAGAATAAAAAAGAATTGGGTTTTTGGATGAGGCCTTACCGTAGAATTTATTGAAGTCTCAATCGAGGCCTTGACATCATGTTTTAGATATCCGAAATAATGAATTCCCTCATTATTATATTAGTAATAGTTAAATCATGATATTATTAAACTAGTGTAAAATCAATGGTTATGTTTCATTCTCTTATTATCATTTATATATCTTTAATTAATCATTTTTCATTCATTCCATGTCATTTTCATGTATATTTTTAATGGAATGTGTTTATAGTTGTTCAACATTCATATTGTTTATGTTTATGATAAATTATGATGAATTAATTACCCTTTCAGAGTATATAATATCACCCCCTTCTTATGGTTTTTTCCCATAGGATTCAAAGATGAATATTATGAATGAATTCCATGGATAACGTAGGAGTTATGGATGGTTTCAATTGAATTTTTATATTGTTTTCCTTTTAATGTTGTAATGTAAAACTAATTTTTGTATCTGTTTCCCAAAAATTACTAAACCATTTAGACCTTGGGATATGAATTGCATGTAATATTTCTAATGTGATAGAATAATTCACTTGATTCGAGCAACTGGGGTCAGGGCGTTATAGTTGTTATGAGAGTAATTTTAGTAGAATCCATGTAAGAAAGATAAAAAAAATGGATATTAGGGGATAAAAATCATATAAACTATGAGGATACACATACAATAATATTCTAAAATATTGGTAAGGTGTATATTTTTTGGATCTTCATAGAAAACACATCCAATTATGGATACAAAAAGTGGATGTGGTTCTAGAACAAATGGACCTAGGGGTAACAAATCTGACAAGGTGTCCCATCTTTCACTCAGGTAAACATGTTACACAACAACGAGGATTACATCACACGTATTTTGACACTCCCTGGGGATATACTTGGTATAATTCAAATTTTATATACAAACTATTAAGAGGGATTTAAATTTAAATATGTACCCAATGAAACCATGCTTATGATTATGAAATTAGACATGCATAAAATATAAATTTATGTTATTTTTCTTTCCGGATCGACATTATACATTATCATTCATACCATAATTTAATATATGAAATTATTTAGAAATAGTTCCCAGTGGATGTAATATAATCCAAATGAATACATGTATCCCCTTTAGGGATTTAAATCCAATATAAACTAATGATATAGGTCACTAAGCTGTGATTAGTACTGATAAAGTTATAACTATATAGGGATAGTTGACTCATGGTATGAAAAATATTCATACCCATATGGAGCATCCTGATCTGCAACATAGAGGAGAATTTTATACTTCTTTATGAAAAAATATCCTCTATAATTCAATGGGAGTACAAACCCATTCATAAGGGAGTATTGGATAAGTTTCTTAGAAAATATACTTTTTGATTTTGGATGTAATAAAAGTGAGATGGTTATCACGATAGTTTATCATGTATTAAGAGATGTAGATCTGTGGTGGTAATTAATTAAAAACATGAAAAATGATGAATAAGTTGAAGAAATGTAATGGAGGTTATTTAAGGAAATATTCTTAGAGAAATATTTTCCACAAGAAGAGTGAGTAAATATGGAGAATAAATTATTGAGGTTGAAACAAAAAGAAGATGAATTTATTTTTTAATTATGAAGACAATTTTACAAGTTAAGAAAGGCATGTTAATGACAATATACATAATCCGAGGAGAAAGATTGATCTATTCATTTATAGATTAAATAAATTCCTCTAAATGGATCTGGTTTCCCAAACATTCTCATCATATGAAGATATAGACTCTTATGCTGTCAATTTAGAGAAAAAATTCTATATTTCTTATAACTTTAATAGAATACAATATAAGAATAGGGTGTAAGAGGAAATAATTTGTAAATGGGAGATCAAAATGGGGATATTTGTAACATGTGACCCTTGTGGAAAGAATCACCCCAGAGCATGCATAAAAAGAAAAAGAGTATGTTAAAAATATAGAGAAAGAGGCCACAAATATCATGATTTCAAGGGAATGGAAGAATTTACCAATGTTCAATTCACCAATTGAAAAGAGATGTAAAATTATTCTAATGATTATTCTAATAATTAAGGAAATATTACCTAATGTTGTCCAAGGGAGTATGGACAAGAATACATGATCACAACTACTATTGATTATGTTCGTAATGGTGCAGTGAACGGTACATTAATAGTTTTGTCAAACATAGCTGATCAACTATTTTATTCTAGAATGTTGCATTCTTCTATATCATCTAAATTTTTAATGACAATTATACATGTCTATTTTGATTAAATAAATGATTTATTGGTCAAAAATTTTAAGGTAAGTTTCACTGCAACAAAATATCTCAAAATCCCTCATATGAAATATAAATGTGATTTATTTTATCACCATATCATTATACCAATAAACAGATTCGATATAATTTGTGGCATGAATTGGATATCAAGTTATTATAAAATATTTTCTTGTATGAATAAACAAGTTACATTTTTTTAATGGTGTATAATTACTTATCTTTAGAGCAGTATTCCAATAATTTGACTCTTATCTAGATTGACATCATTATTTATTATTCAAAAAAGAGCTCAAGAAGGAAAATAACAAAATAGAAAACACTGGGAGATAATGGGACCAAAAATAAAGATAAAACAATATCTATGTATGAGGAAAGAAATATTCAAATGATGGATGTACATTTTGTGAAATAATACATTGATTGATTTCTAGAAGATTTACCTGGACATCCTCTGGAGTAGTAAATTTAGTATTCTATTGATTTAATTCATTTTTCAAGGCCTATATCAAATACACTATAGAATATCCAGAGTGGAATTATTAAAACTGGTAAAAAACTAGAGGAATTGAGTGATAAAGTATTTATCTTCCCTAGTATTTCTCCATGGGGATCTAAATTTTTTTAATAAGAATTATTGATCTATGATATTGTTCATTGGCTATAGGTAAATTAATGGTAATATTATAAAGAAAAAGTATCATATTCCTATCATTGATGATTTATTTTATAAAATTCATGGAGCCCAGAATTTTTTACAGAATGAACTTCGTTCTGAAAATCAATAGTTGCATATGAAGAAGGAAGATATTTCAAAGACAATAATTTAAAATATGTATAGGCATTTTGAGATTAATGTATTGCCTTTTGGATAGAATAATGGACCCTATGTTTAAATGGATCTAATGAATTGAGTTTTCTAGGAATATATTGATGAGGTTGTTGGTATTTATTGATGAAATATTGGTATAATCAAAATTCTATTTAACACATGAGAATCACATGAACATTATTCTAATGACAGATAGAAGAAACAAGTTATATAGGAAGTTTAGCAAGTGTGAATTCTATCTTCATGTAGTATCTTTTATTTTCTATATTATCTATAATTACAGAATATTAATGGATCCTGAAAAGACAAATACAGTTCATGAATGGCCTACACCGATAAACATAACCAAGGTATTAGGTTTTATTATTTTAGTTGGTTATTATCAGCGTTTAATTCAGAAATCTTCCCGATTATCTAACACATTATCTAAGACTAATTATAATGTTGTTAAGTTCATATGTACAAAATAATTTTAAGAATGTTTTAAAGAATTTAAGAATAGGTTAGTGAATTCCCAATGTAATCTCTACAATCGGGAATTGTTAAACTTTTTATTTATAGTGATGAATCAAAGAAATAACATGGTTGTGTCTTTATGTAGAATGATAGAGTTATTGAATATTCGTCAAGGACGTTAAAATTAATGAGCAGAACTATCCAACTAATGATCTTGATTTTCCAGCTTTAATATTTTCTCTGAAGATATAGAGACATTATCTCAATGGTGAAAGATGTGAGATATATACTGATCATAAGAGGTTTAAATTATATCTTCTCATAGAAATAACTCAACATGAGGTAGTGGTGATGGATTGATCTACTCAGGGGTTATTATTTTTTGAACCAATACAATCTAGTGAAGGTAAATAAGGTTGTCGATGCATTTAGAAGGAATGATGCTGGAGTCCTAAAGAAAAATGGGGATTGAAAAGGATCATGTGTAGATATGTCTAGTAAGTATGGATATGCGAATTATCAACGAAGATGATATATAATTACTCTATTAATTGGTTTCCAAACAATATTTCTTAGAAATGATTAATATTCTTAATCATGATGATGAGAATCTTCGAAGGATAATTAATGATTTGAATGGTGGTATGTTTGAAGACATCATATATGAAGATGAAACTCTGAAATTTAGAATTATGTTATGTGTTACCTTTATACTCGGGAAAGAAATAGATTTGTTAGATGATTCTTGTTGCATGAATTTCCATATACACATTAGTGGCACTATGATGTATATAGATTTGAAAGAACATCTCTGGTGGGACAACATAAAGCATGATATTGCTAATTAAGTGTCGAAATATTTTTTCTATCAATTGGTGATGGCTAAAAGACAACATTTTAGAGGAGTCACGAAACCTATACAAATTCCTACATGTCAATAGGAAGATATAACCGTGGATTTTGTTAGTAGATTACCAAAAAACTGGGAATTAATGTTTCAATATGGGTAATTGATGATCATCTTTCCAAATCTGCACATTTCCTTGCAATAAGGGGTGATTTTCAACTTGAGCAGCTTGCATGACTCTATATAAATTAATTTGTATGACTTCTTGGAGGGCCTCCCTCAATTGTATCTAATTTTGATCCATGATTTATATCAAAATTCTGGTATATATAAATATTTGGATTCAGAGATTTAATCGAGTACTTTTTATCATCCTCAAAATAATTGGTAATAAGAAAGGATGATCAAACATTAGAATACATTTTAAGTTCAGGTTCACTTTATTTTCAAGGAATGTGGGATTTTTTTACTTTTTATATATTTTTACAACCACAATAGTTTCCATTCTTGTATTCAAATGGAACCATATGAATAATTTTATAGAAAGAGATGTTGAACACTGACATGTAGGATGAAGTTGGTGAAATAAATCATGTAAGCCCAACACTTATGGAAAAACCATATCTAAGGTAATTTCTATTCAAACCTATATCAAAGCAGCTCAAACTAGGAAAAAGAGTAATATCGATAATTGAAGGAATGATTTTTAATTTCAAATAGGAGATCACATTTTCGTGAAAGTATTTCTATGGGTTTCTGGTATGGGATTTGGAATGAAAGGAAATCTGAGACCCATGTACATTGGTCCTTTTTCAATTCTGAAGAGAGTATGACTTGTGTATCATTTGGTGATGCCACCTAGCCTTTCTAAAGTACAAAATTTATTTTAAGTCTCTTTGTTAAAGATTTACATGCCATACCCCACACATTTACTCATATATGAAGGAATATAATTTCGAACAGACATATCTTATTGTGAAGTGCCTACCCAAATTTTGGACACTAAAGAACATGTGTTAAGGAATCGAATGACTTGGAAGGTAGAAGTACTATGGGAAAATAACAAATTGATGAGACGACATGGGAGCCTAAGTAACTTATGATGAAGACCTACCCGAATATTTTTATGAGGTATCCATTAGGAAATCTTGTTGATCATATTTTTGTAAGGGGGAAGAATATAACACCTAAAAGATTTAAAAATTAATTTAATAATAATTTTAATGCCTACAACATTATGTCTCTTTAATACCACACATTATTATTGTAACATATCCATTAAAAATAAATTTCTCACATATGTGATAAGATTTAAGATAAAGAGACATACACAGTTGTGATTAATATGATTTTTTGGGAATGATAGGATAAAATTACATTTTTGGTGAATAATAACTTGACCTTTGGAATAGTAATTACACCCTTATGAATTTTAAATCAACCCAATTAATAATAATCACAACCATGAATATATAAATAAAATTTATGAACATTATAAATGAAATAATGATATAATTAAATCGTGGTATATATAAATGAAAATATTAAATATTATTAAATAACTGTTTGTATTTATAAGAATCAAAAAATTTTAAATACAATTTTATATTTTATGAAATCATTAACAATAAATATGTTTATAAGATGGACTTATAAATAAAAATTTAGTTGACATAATATTTTTGGGTTAATTTTATGAAACCTTTTTTAATTTTTGAAAGTGTTAAAAAATAAATTATATATTAAAAATCTGTATTTTTAAAGAAATAATTATTTTATTTGAAAATTAAATTTATCATATTTATGAATTTTTTTCATAAAATATAGTTCATTTTTTAATTATAGACATAAAAAATCATAAGGGTGATTTTTTGGATGTTTCTAAAATACACAAATTTTTGGTGAATAGAAAAATACAACAATTTTTGATAAATAATAAATACATGATTTATTGAGTCATATGTGAATTTTGGATGATATAAGCACCCTTGGTTTGAATTAACATGAACTTATTATGTTATATAGTTACATTTATCAACCAAATTGGTTGTGTTGAGAAAAATAATAAAATAATGAATAAAATAATGAGAAATCACCCCTCCTCCACAATAATTACCACCCCACACCCCCTCTTCTCCTCACAGTATAAAAGATTTTGGCCATATAAAATTTATGCCCAATACACTTCCCCTGCCCCTCCCCCATGTGTAGTATCTATTAGAGTAATCAGAATAACAAAATAAATCCCCATAAGGAGATTCTCAGGGAGGTGTTTTTAAGAGGTAAAATCATATTCCTTTTGCTTCTTTTTTTCATTTCAAGTTATTTATTTTATTATTCACTCATCATATACATTATCCAAATAATCATGATATATTTATTATTATTTATATAATGAAATTATATCATGTTAATGTATGGACCATCAATAATATATTTGTCATCTCCATTTTATTTTAAAAACGAATTCTTCATAAGGGAGGTACTAATTTACAACTTTCGTGGACGATGAAATTTCTTTCTTCAATTTATTATTGAAATATTGTCATGAAGCCATATTTTTGGTTGAAATAGAATTTAAAATATGTATTATTCCTTTTCTAATGGTATAGAACCAATATATACACATAATACGTATTTCTAAAACAACAAGAGTTTCATAGGGTCAATAATTTTTTAATAATGAATAAAATTATCAATAAATGTATTATCAAATGAATTGTCCTAACGAAATGATATATATAAAAATTTACACTTATTTATATTCATTAATATCTTATAAATTCAATTCTGGATATTTATACCCTTTCCACATGATCTTTCATTCTCATTTACAAGTACACTGATCGTAAAAACAAAAGAAACAAATACCCCAAACAATAATATTATATCTTATAACTCATGAAAATTCCATAAATGAACATTATAATAATATAATAAATAAAAAAATGTATATATGTAATTTTATTAATTAAATAATTATTTTTATTTTATTATCCTTGACATTAATGTGACGTGCAGAACTCATTCGTACATAAGGTAAGGGGTTCCTTCCTGAATCTTTATATTCATTCAGTATGTGTTTTCTTCCATTATAAATTAATATAATTCCTAATTTATTTTATATACTACTTATAAATTCTGATTGTATGTTCCAAAATCATTTATTCATATCATTTCACCTTTTTTCTAAAATACATGTTTTGAAAGGGCTCTTTTTTCAATACATCACGATAAGCAAGCCCGATTAATTGGAACTTCCCAATTTATTACATATTTTCAGGTGAACTCTATAATATATTTTATGTCACAATGTTTTTTATAAAACCACACAATTAATTATGTAAAAATTATGTCAATTAATTTCTAGTTGTAGGAAAATATTTTTCCAAAATCAGACTTCTTTTCAATGTAAAAGTGTATTTCACTCAAGAATTCTTCGATGTTTTTATTTGAGTATTGTAGTCTATTTAAACAAATTTATTGAAAATTATGTCTTAATGATGTTAATATATCATTTTTATCATCCATCATATTTTAATAAATGGGTTTTTATTAGTTAGACTATTGATCTGTTATCTTGATACCATTTTCCAAACCACTCAAAATGGTTAGTAATTATGTTTATAGGTTGGGGAATGTTATTTTCATTGCATATTAATAGAATTTTGATATATAACCCCATGAATATGTGGAATTAATTATACATTTCATGTGATGTGTGGGGACCACTATATCCCCCTGAAGCATCAGTAGGTCTAATGAAAAAAATATATTTGGGTTTTTGATGAGGCCTTGTCCCATTGTTTTCAAACGTCTTGCCTGAGGCCTTGATAATATGTTTCAGATATTTGGAATTACAAATTCACTCATTATGATATTAGTAAATGTTACACCATGTGATTCTTTGACTAGTAGAATATTAATGATTATGTATCATTCTCTAATGATCATTTATATAGAATATTTAATCATATTTATTCCTTTCATATTATGTTCATGTATATAACCTCTACAGCATTACATACCCTTATTAAGCATCTGAGCTCACCATTTTCTTATATTTTATTCCATAGGATTTTAAGATGAATATTATGAATGAATTGTTAAGATAAAAATGTATTTATGGATAATTAAAATGGAACTGATCTACTATATTTCCATTATTGTTTTAATGAAAAACTTATGGTTTATCTGGTTTTCCAAAACAACTAAACTATTCAGTCCTTTGGGATAAGAATTTCTTGTAATACTGCAAATGGGATAAAATAATTTACATGCTCTAAGAAACTAATGTAGAGCAGTTACACTATATATATTATATCCCCATGTGTTGTTTAAAAAAGGATTCTTAATTATTATCAATATCAATAAAATAAAATAGATAATAATTTTTATAAAGGTAATTGTAAAGCCACGACACATGGATTTTTTAACTCTCTCCACATAGGTTAGAAGTCAAAACTGAGGAACCATAATTATTTATAACCATGAATGTTCCAAAAATCCTTTGATAAATAATGATACTCCAACCAATACTACACACTCTTGAAAAGTTAAATCGTTAATAAAATGTGATTACAAAAATAAAACTCTATTGAAAACATCCTTTTTTCATTTTATGATTTTTTTGACATTGTTCCATCATTATCCACTCCTATAGTATATGTAATTACTCTATAAAATTCAATTCAATATATTTTAATGTAATAACAATTTCATCTATATCAATCATTTATATGCAATATTAGTAGGTACATCATTGTGACACCTGAAATGGTGTCATCTCTATAGAAGGATTACAACCATTATTATTAGAGAACTCATTAAAGGATTTGTTTTCAGCCCATGATATTAGAAAATATAAACTGAGAATACTCAATATATCATATAATATTTTAATTCTCTACTCAATATTAATAATATTCTAGGGGTAAAATATAATATTAAGTTATAACTAGGTATAAAAATAATCATTCCACCTCAACCGAACGTATACTATCCATGATAGGGTAAAACCATGAATAAAAAGTTGTAACATTTATCATATTCTAATGGATTCATCGTTAAATCATCAAAGGAATTTGTTTTAATATTATATATCTTTATCTGATCACATATCATATTTAATTTCTATTTTTAATTCAATACTTATGTCTAGTAAAGTAATAATTGATTCGCCAATGAAAAAACAACAGAAGATTGATCAGTAGGGTCATCCATACAGCACCTCAAATGGGATCGTCCATATAGATGAGTGATATCATATATTAAAATAAAAATTTACCAATATTATTTTATAATATCCTGTTAAACTAATATCAAAAATGAATTCCCCCAAGATGCTCCCAAAATGTATTAATTCTCTACTAAATTTTACTATAATTCCACAAGTGAAATACTATTCTAAGGCATAATAATGTACAAAAAATGATTTAATACCATATATATATAATGAAAATTGAGTTTTGTGATATTAAATGATCATCTTTAGTTATATAATTAGATCCAATATATTTTTTCGGGCGATTCCCACAAAAGTATCCACTCACTTTGACTACATGATTAAAACATAGTTGGTTTAATTTTAAATATATCATAAATGTAACATCCAATATCATAAAAACTCAATAAAAAAGGAAAAACCATTACAAAATCAATGAATATATCCCCCCCAATTATAATGTTACATACTCAAGGGTTTTTGTAAATATGTTGAAACTTAATGATCAATCTTAACTAGTTTTTATATAAATTATATTTTTGAATATTAAAATATTTATTTATTCATCAAAAGACAGAAAAATTACTTTTTCAAAGAACGATACATCTTTATAATACCAAGATGCATCATTAGGTGTGTTATGAAGCTCAAGACGAATATATTTTTAATATATTGGGGAAAACATAGCGTTCTAAATAATAATATCTTTATTTTCTCATATCTAATTTAATCATTAAATGAATCACTCTTTTCAACTTACACCTTCAAATATCCTTCTCATGGTTTCTTGGTTGATATTTTTTCGGCTTATAGTCTAGTTTAAAATCAATCATCTTTTAATATAGAAATACTTTACCAAAATATCCATCCATTCTCAAATAAAAATACATAATATTATCCACCATCATTAACTCATAAATTAATTTAGTAGATAAACACTCATAATAAATCCTTCTCAATGAATCAACCGCCATATTACCATTTCCTAGAGTATATGTGATATTGATATCATAATATTAGAGGAATTTTAACCATATTAAATGTTAAAAATTCAAATCTAACATTGAAAATATAAAACACAAACGATTATAATATAAGAAAACCCAAAATATATTACTATTTGGATAATGTATCGATAATTTCAATGAATTAACTAAATTAAAAATCTACAAATCTTGGGTAGTGTAACTTCATTAACCGTTCCTTAACTTATTATAACGAGAAGATATGTAATCCATCTCCTGCATTAATATATAATTAAATCCATGATTAGAAGAATTAGAATAAACATAAAATATATTTTTTTGTTAAATAATATGAATATTAGCAATTATATAATGATTTTATTTTAGAAAATCAAAAAAATCATGGATTAATTCATATAGAGAATGATATTTCATAGTTTTGACTATTAAAAGATTTATAATATGGGGAAATTAAAATACCATACTCATATAGGAAAATTAAGAAATATTTTAACATCAATATTTTTTATTTGTGTCTCCCAAGAATTTACCACCTTAAAATTCAATGGATCTATAGATATAACCCATTGAAAGATAACATAGATATGAAAATTGAGCTATTATATTCAAAACCACTACTTTGATATCTTATTATACAACTAATATTAGGGAGAAATTTCAAAAACATTAATTAGAGAATACATATGTTCATATATAATTCATAAATAGACTACGATATCATCAATGAACACAAAACTAATTATATATCAGCAAGGGTAGTATACCCAGTACAACATTAAAATGAAATAATAAGATAATTAATATCTCTAAAGGGATACACTATTGATTTAAACTAACTAAAATAATATTAGAATAATATATTTAGAATATATTACTTATTTAACAGCTTATTATGAAAACATAATAAAATATATATCTTCTTAAAGTAGGATAGCCCGTTCAATTGATTGAATAATTCATTAATACATGGTAAGAGATATTATTTCATCATGATCACTCAGTTAAAGTTTTGAGACATTCTATAAATTCTGAAACTATTAATAGTATTATAAGAAAAAAAACTAGATATCCCTAAAAAGATACAATAATTATAATGAAACCCTCATGTATATCATCATTATTGTAAATTTATAACCCTATTTTTATATTTACTCTATTGGATAATGTTATATATAGATAATAGATACACCCAAATGTAAATTTACATCATATTCTTCCTAATGATGATTATGTATAGAAAAAAATATTTAGCTAAAATGAAAATACATTCTTCCACTATACATGTAATCTCCTCTATTTGGTCATATTATAAAAATAACATCAAACCCAAAAACTATTATGTGAATGGGTTTTTTTAGAGATTATACATCTAATAATACTACTCACAATGGGAAATAAGATATTCTAATGAGAATGTACCAAACTATTATGGGCTCTTGCACGAAAACTAAATGACCCAGGATCAAATATAGGTAGGGAAAAATTTTTGGATACTATAGCAGTTCTGTAGCAGTGGAAGAAATTTTTGAGTGGTGGAAATATATTGATAGAGGCACTGTACCAGGAATTTAAGAGGTGACAGTACTATAGCAGCGTGGGTATTGTTTAAGTAATGTTCACAGATGGGTTCTTTAGGCCATGAAATGGGATTTAAAGCCTTTTATTTGGGTCACTAGGCCTTGGGACATCATGCTATGTAATGGTTCTCCCTCTACCTAGACTTAAAGATGTATTTTATTTAATAATAAATTGAGGCTTCAAACCTAACTTTTTTAAAAAGGGAAATAATATGGTTTCCATATATTCTAGTTAAGATAACCTAATGTAAATTTGAATCTATATAGGATTATTAAATATTTAAATAATAAATGAAAATAATTAAATTATATAATAATATATTTCACAATATTAATTCCCATGTTGACTAATATTTCCTCATCACTGGTTCAAAAGAATGACATAATTCTATCATCTTAAACTTTCCTCCAATATAAGTAAATAAAACCAATGGTTGTAACTTTTCTCCCCATTAACTATTCATCTCAAAACTAATGTACAAGTGATAAAGGGATGTGAAAAACCAATATCTATCATTATGTAATACAATGTAGACTAATGGCATATGGTACCATAGTCAACATTTGAACCCTCAAAGGTATTTAATTTTATAATATGAGAGGCCCATGATTAAATCATCTTACTCATTGTCTCTGATTATTTGTAGCACCATTACCTCACAACACATAAGGTCTCTTAGGGATATGTATATATGTCACGACCCCCTCCCATCAAAGATGCCCCTCCTGAGCTGGCAATGGTGAAAGGGAGTCAATGACCCCCGAGTCCCGTCTCCAGTAGGCCCCGGGGTGGCGACTAGCACCGAGGGTATGATTTGACACAAATATGGGAGGCATTACCCTTTTTATTATTTTGGATCGGGAAATAGGACAAGACAACCACCAAAAGAGAAAAGAACAAGGTGCTGAAAAGAAACCCAACCCATATGCATGTATAAATAAACTGAAACGGGTAAAAGTACAAAAGCTAAAAGTACAAGCGAGTACAGTACCAAAAGAAAAACAAGAAAACAACAACTGCACAGCTCCCTCTGCCTGACTAGTAGGATACCGCACAGCCCTGGAAGTCCTCCTGAAAACCTGAAAGCAGTTTTATATACGTAGGGTGAGAATACAAGTACACTCAATAGGGAAAACCAAGACTCTCGTGCACAAGTGGGGGAACGTACTAAAGTCCCGTGAGAAAGAGTAAACCAAACACCTAATAAGGAAAACTATCCATCCCAGACCTCACCAAGGCTCGCTCCCCAAATAACGCAAGTCAAGTAATATATATAAGAGCACATCGATGTTTGGGTACCCCACGCCACTTTCCCACTGGTTATTGAGACATCCTACGCATCAGACCAATCCCTCCATTCTCACCGCAGTCCCACTGCCAAACCCGCCCGCACACACCTGGGCCTCAACTGCATGCAGTCCCACTGCCGAATCCTGCCCGCACACACCTGGGCCTCAACTGTCACATGTAACCATGCCTGCAAACACCTAGGCCAGAGCAACCACCGCCACGCCCGAAGACACCTGGGCCTCATCCCGAAGACACATGGGAACCACCTGCCGCACACACCTGGCCAACCACCACAACACCCCGCCCGAAGGTTCTTGGGCTAATAATGGACTCCAGGCCATCACAGCCTGCCCGAAGATACTTGGGCTATCCGGGAAAGGGAGCAGAAAAGGAGCTAATAACCAGCCACTAAGGATAGTGTTGGGAAAAACACCCTTCCCCCATAAATGGGGGTGTTCGGCACTGAGTGCTCAACTTGGGTGGGGAGCGAATAAGAAACACAAAGCTACAAGTATAGATATAGGTAACAAACACTCACCCAAAGCTTAGGTTTTCCTAGCCAACCTACCGAACACAACACCACTGCACCCAAGTCACAGTTCACGACCCTTTCCCACAAAACCATTTGCCCCAATTCTTGTCCCACGTTCAGTCAAAATGTTCAATTGATTTTAAGCACTACTGGGCAACTACCATAAGCATAACCAAGGAAAGTGTCAAAAGCAAGGATCAACCAAAACACTCACACCCGGTTTTGTTAACAGAGGATCTCTCCCCAATTTGTGATATTTTAAGTAACCACTCGGATTTAAAACTCACAACCACCGAATCCATACCAACAGGAGATCCCATCCCCAAATTCACACAACCACGGAGAGTATAAAAGAACAGGGGATCCCACCCCCTCCCACATTTCCAGCAATCGACCCGAAAGGAAAACAACCAACCACCACTACCAACACAAGTCAGGGATTTTCAGATTTAAACGACTTAACACACTCCATGATTTCCAATTCCGTGTGTTATAACTGGGAATTATCACAGAAGGGTTGATCCTGGTGCTTTCAATTATTCAGCCGGATGTACGTGATTAACCAATTTCACAGCGGGAGTTCACAAATTCAGCATCCCATTTCAAACATCACGAGGGGATTCATCAGTGCACATACAACGACCACCAACGGCCTCAATTTTCAGAAACATAAACCAGTACAACAAAAGGAATGATCACAGGATAAAGCATAACAACGATCATAACCCCTTCCCCTTCTTTCTTTAGAACTCCGTTTATTATCTTCATTTTGGTTTGGTTCATCCCATTCCATGAGGACAAAAATAACGCCCACCCCACATGATACACAGAAGTGAGAGACGAACGAAATTCCCTACCTGTTGATAGATGATCGACGTTTAGGTCGGGGGCGCGGAACTTTACAGATAACGACGCGGCGGTCCCGATGCACCAGAAGAGCCACGATCGAAGAAGGGGGAAGCCACGGCCTAACCCTTAATTTATAAGAGCTGGGGGCGGTTGAGACGAAAACGCAAAACCGCGTAAGACGAGGGAGTCATGGGTTGACCACGTGGCTTGACTCATCATTAAAGGCGCTTGGTGGTTTAAACCAACCCATGAATTAATGAAGCATTTAATTAAAACCTTTGTGTGCGTTTCGGATTTCCAAGATATTTTTAACAAGGCAGAATAGGGTTTAAAAGCCTATTTGCGAAAAAGGAGCGTTACTGGAACAAATTGGCAAGGCCGGGCGACGTCGGCAGGTCTCACCGATCGGCACCCTTTAAGGATCCGGATTTTGGCAAAGGAAGGGACCAAGGGGGGTCTGGGTCATCACATCAGATACCTCTTAAACGATTCTCATCCCCGAGAATCAAAACAAACCAGAAGGAAAGAGAGGATCCGAACAACCATCTTCGAAGATACCTCTTAGGAGTGGACCCCCGCTAATTGAAAACACTCCCCTGTCAAGAACCAAGCAACATACCACGCCAAACCGCCCGGTCATGTGGGTTTGGGGAGTTCCCCTCCCCCATGTCAAGATATAATCCACTTTGGGCAGCACTGACTCGCCCGCACGGGTTTAATCGCATCCACCTTAATGCCTCTTGATTAGGAGTCGGGTTCCCCCTTCCCTTTAGCCGGGGCTTTCCACAGATAACAGAGGGAAGAGAATAGTACATTTCACAGCCAAAAGTCGAACGTTCTGTCACAACAGGCACCAAAGGTTCAAAGCTCAGAACAACTCAGGGTATTGGGCACGCATCTGTGCTTCCCTATCCCACGTAATCTCTTCGAGGCCGCCATGTCTCTACAACACACGAACCAAGCCGATGGTTCGTCCACGGAGCACTTTCTCCTTGCGATCCTCGATTTTCACTGGCCGTTCCTCGAAGTTCGCGTCTCCTCCCACATCTAGCTCTCCCCAGTTGATGACATGAGAGTCATCATGTAAGTACTAACGAAGCTGGGAGACATGGAAGACGTCATGGACCCTCTCCAACTGAGGTGGTAGGGCCAGCTGATATGCTACCTCGCCAACTCGCCTCAGCACCTCGAAAGGTCCGATGAACCTAGGGGAGAGCTTAATCCCCTTTTCGAACCTCCGCTGCCCCCGTCGAGGGGAAACCTTCAAGAACACATGATCTCCCACCTCGAACTTCAGGGGCCTCCTCCGACGATCAGCATAAGATTTATGCCGATCCTGAGCTGCTTTCATCCTCTCCCGCACTAGCTGGACTTTCTCCGTGGTGCTCCGCACTACTTCTGGTCCAAGAGTACCGGTCTCACCAACCTCTGCCCAGCATAAGGGTGAACGACATGGTCTTCCATACAAAGCCTCAAAAGGAGCCATGCCGATAGTAGAGTGAAAACTGTTGTTGTAGGAAAACTCTACTAAAGGCAAGTGTCGTACCCATGATCCTCCGAAATCCAGAACACATGCTCGCAGCATGTCCTCCAATGTCTGGATAGTCCGCTCTCTCTGTCCATCAGTCTGAGGGTGAAAAGCAGTGCGAAGGCATAGCTGGATACCAAAACCATGCTGTAACCCCTTCCAGACTCTTGAGGTGAACCGAGTGTCCCGATCTGAGACGATAGTCTTCGGAACTCCATGAAAACACACCACCTCATCCACGTAAATATGTGCTAAGGTACTCACGGGTCCTGACTCCTTGATAGCCAAGAAGTGAGCAGATTTTGTCAATCGATCCACCACTACCCAGATAGCATCATGCCCGCCCCTGAGCTCTGGGTAGTCCCGTGACGAAGTCCATCGAGACGTCGTCCCACTTCCAATCGGGAACATCTAGAGGATGCAACAGACCACCAGGAACACGGTGTTCAGCCTTCACCTGCTGACACACCAGGCATTTAGCCATGAACTCTGCCACTGCCCGTTTCACCCCGGGCCACCAAAACTGTCCCCTCAGGCCTTGGTACATTTTCGAAACACCTGGATGTACTGCTAGGGCTGAGCTATGGAAATCACGAAGGATTTCATCATGCATCACCTCTGGGACAAACAACCTCCCATGAAAGAGCATCCGGTGTCGGCTGTCCTCCGACCATCCTTCCGGAGCGTTCCCCTGGTCGACACGATCCCTCAACACTTCCACCTCAGGATCTCCCCACTGAGACTCTTCCACTTGCTGCAACAAAGAGGACTGTACCGTCATCTGAAACAATCACCCTCTAGTACCTTCAACCCTTGCATCCAAGTGCAAGGCAGCCAACTCCTCCATCGCCTTCCAAGCATCAGCAGATTCCCGAACCACCTCCTGATGCGGCTTCCTGCTCAGGGCATCAGCCACAACGTTTCCCTTACCTTCAGTGTATGAGATCTCAAAGTCGTAGTCCTGGAGAAACTCGACCCACCTCCGCTGTCGCAAGTTCAAGTCACGCTGGGAGAAGATATAGCGCAAGCTCTTGTGATCGGTGAAGACCACAAAGAACTCCCCAAAGAGGTAATGTCGCCACAGCTTCAATGCGAACACTACGGCTGCAAGCTCCAAGTCATGGGTGGCATAGTTCCGCTCATGGGGGCGTAGCTGCCTGGACCCGTAAGAGATCACCCCTTGTCGATGCATCAATACGCACCCCAGGCCCTGTCCTGAAGCATCACAGAATACCTCATAGGCCATCCCTTCTTCTGGTAATCTCTACACTGGGGCACTAACCAGTTTTTCCTTTAGGTAGCTGAAGGACGACTCACATTGCTCGCTCCACATGAAAACCTGGTCCTTCTTGGTCAAAGCCGTCAAAGGGGCTGCTACCCGGGAGAAGTTGGGTACGAATCTCCGGTAGTAGCCTGCCAGTCCGAGGAAACTCCGAACATCCGCCACATTCTTGGGTGCTGCCCAAGAAACAATTGCCTCAACCTTTGATGGGTCGACTGCTACTCCCTGCTCAGACACTACATGTCCGAGGAAGTGCACTTCTCGTGCCCAGAACTTGCACCTTGACAACTTCCCATAGAGCTGGTGCTGTCGGAGGACCTCCAAAACTGTCCTCAGGTGCTCTGCATGGTCCTCTTCTGACGTTGAATAGTTCAGGATATCGTCGATGAACACCACCACAAACCGATCCAGGTACTCCCGAAAGATGGAGTTCATATGCCCCATGAACACAGCCGGGGCGTTCGTAACACCAAAGGGCATGACCATGAACTCGAAGTGCCCATACCTGCACCTGAACGCCGTCTTCGGGACGTCTCTATCCTTCACCCTCAGCTGGTGGTACCCGGATCGCAGGTCGATCTTCGAGAACCATCCTGCCCCCTTCAGCTGGTCGAAAAGATCATCTATCCTCTGAAGAGGGTAGCGGTTCTTGATCGTCACCTGATTCAGCCTCCTGTAGTCGATGCACAACCTGAGGCCACCATCCGCCTTCCTTGCGAACAAGACCGGAGCACCCCACGGTGACGCACTTGGACGAACATAACCCCTCTTCATCATATCGTCGGTCTGTATCCGCAACTCTCGTAGCTCCGAAGGTGCCATCCGGTAAGGAGCCATCGAGATTGGTCGAGAGCCGGGCTGCAGGTCTATCCCGAACTCGATATCACGTCGAAGGGGTAGAGTCGTCACCTCCTCAGGAAAGACGTCCATAAACTCAAGAACGATCTCTGGTAATTCCACAATTTCCACATCTACTGATTCTATCGTCAGTTCGGTCAACAAGGAGAGGAGAGGTTCCTCCCTCCTGTTTCCCTTCGGACAGCTCCGCTCGCCGGTGAAGGTAACACGCTGGCCGTCCAAACCTTAGAACACCACCCTTATTTGGAAACAGTCGATGACGGCGCACACAGAAAATAGCCAGCCGATGCCTAGGATGACATCGTACGGCCGAATCTGTAGCAGAAGGAGATCCTCAACCGACTGATGTGGCCCCAACATCAGTCTACATCCCCGACAAACGAAAAGCAAGTCGGTCTGACCTCCAACTGGTGTGCTCAACACCAGTGGCACTGGAAGTCTCTCGGCATCTAGACCCAAGGCACGGGCTAGACTGGGTGCAACAAAGGAGTGCGATGCTCCGGTATCGAACAAGGCATAAGCAAGAGTGGTAAACACACTGATCGTACCTCGAACAACCTCCGGCCCTGCTGGAACTATTGCTTCTGCGGCATGTAGCTGTCCATGCCCAGCTCCCCTGCCCCTCGGCTGTCGGCCACCTCCCCGACCACGCCCTGGTCGTGGTCCCTGGGGAGCGCCCTGAGGTCGGCCTCCTCCTCCAACGTCTGCCTGCGGACGAGCGGGAGCTCGCTGTCCCTGCTGCTGCTGCTGCTGGAAGGGTCTGGCTGGAAACTGCTGCTGCGGCGGATGCTGGGGATGACTGCCACTGCTGTACCGTACCCAATCGGGGCACTGACTTCAGAGATGTCCAGGGCTCCCGCAGATGTAGCACCGTGGTCCCGAGCCTGAAGGGAAAGAACGTGGGCCAGGGGATCGAAACTGCAACTGCTGCGGTCTGCTCCCTGCGGGTCGGAACCTGGAGGGTCCCGATGCTGGAGGCCTGGTGCTGACGGCCTTCCCCTTCGATGGTCCCAGCTGGATCCCTTCTCGTGACAGTCCGCCCAGAGCATGCATCATTTCCACCACTTCGGCCTTCTTCTGGACCTCTAAGTATTTCAGAAGGGTAAAGTGGGTAACAGCATACTGGAGGGAGGGTCGGAGCGCCTCCTCCAAACGTCTTGCCCGAGACTCCTCATCGGGGAAGAGGTCCGGAGCGAAACGCAGGAGGTCCTTGAACTTGATTCCAAGTTCCCTCACGGACATGATCCCCTGCTGGAGGGAGAGTATCTCCTACCTCTTCTCCGCCTTCATTGTCGAGGAGAGGAACTCAACCCGGAACTCCTTCTCGAAGTCATCCCAAGCAACCTCAGACTCTTTCCTACTCCCCAGGTGAAGCATCCACCACTGACGTGCCGCTCCTCGCATCTGGATAACAGCCAGAGGAACCCAGTACTCGGTCGGGGCCCGAATCAGGCCGAAGGCTATGACTAACTCCTCTAGCCAGCCTTCCGTCTTCATATCGGAGGTGATGCCCTCATACTTCTCGAGGGCCTGTCGCTGGAAGGCTCGAAGAGTCTTCTGCCACTGGTCTTCCTCTTCCTCTCGATCAGCTCTCTGCCGATTGGCCAAGGCAGTCTCAGGGGCCTCAATCGCCTGTACCATACGTGGTCGCCTTCCAGGTGCCATAGCGGCAAGGTAAACAAGGAAAGCCTAAGCCCAAGTAGTGCAAAGAAAAACGTTCTTAAAACTTATTAAGATTTAAATTATTCTTAATTCCAAAGACATCCCAGAAACACAAGAACACAAGTCATCATGATGCATGTACCTTTCCTAGGGTCTCTACCCTGCAATCAGTGTGGCCTCACTTGGTCGTTCGGTAGGTCCAGAGTCCTTGCATATGATCACGGGGGGCCCTAAAATCCCGTGTCCTAGCCAGTCTTCCCTGGCCTAATTCACGCTCCAAGGTCACCCAACACAGTTGCCTTACCACCCCACGCAATCCTCACTATGCCTAACTCCAGACTTCGTCCTATCTCTCAACCATCACCTCTGATACCATTCTGTCACGACCCCCTCCCATCAAAGATGCCCCTCATGAGCTGGAAATGGTGAAAGGGAGATAATGACCCCCGAGTCCCGCCTCCAGTAGGCCCCGGGGTGGCGACTAGCACCAAGGGTATGAGTTGACACAAATATGGGAGGCATTACCCTTTTTATTATTTTGGATCGGGAAATAGGACCAGACAACCACCAAAAGAGAAAAGAACAAGGTGCTGAAAAGAAACCCAACCCATATGCATGTATAAATAAACTGAAACGGGTACAAGTACAAAAGCTGAAAGTACAAGCGAGTACAGTACCAAAAGAAAAACAAGAAAACAACAACTGCACAGCTCCCTCTGCCTGACTAGTAGGATCCCGCACAGCCCTGGAAGTCCTCCTGAAATCCCGAAAGCAGTTTTATATACGTAGGGTGAGCATACAAGTACACTCAGTAGGGAAAACCAAGACTCTCGTGCACAAGTGGGGGAATGTACTAAAGTCCCGTGAGAAAGAGTAAACCAAACACATAACAAGGAAAACTATCCATCCCAGACCTCACCAAGGCTCGCTCCCCAAATAACGCAAGTCAAGTAATATATATATAAGATCACATCGATGTTTGGGTACCCCGCGCCACTTTCCCACTGGTTATTGAGACATCCTACGCATCGGACCAATCCCGCCATTCTCACTGCAGTCCCACTGCCAAACCCGCCCGCACACAACTGGGCCTCAACTGCACGCAGTCCCACTGCCGAATCCCGCCCGCACACACCTGGGCCTCAACTGTCACATGTAACCATGCCTGCAAACACCTAGGCCAGAGCAACCACCGCCACGCCCGAAGACACCTAGGCCTCATCCCGAAGACACTTGGGAACCACCTGCCGCACACACCTGGCCAACTACCACAACACCCCGCCCGAAGGTTCTTGGGCTAATAATGGACTCCAGGCCATCACAGCCTGCCCGAAGATACTTGGGCTATCCGGGAAAGGGAGCAGAAAAGGAGCTAATAACCAGCCACTAAGGATAGTGTTGGGAAAAACACCCTTCCCCCATAAATGGGGGTGTTCGTCACTGAGTGCTCAACTTGGGTGGGGCGCGAATAAGAAACACAAAGCTACATGTATAGATATTGGTAACAAACACTCACCCAAAGCTTAGGTTTTCCTAGACAACCTACCGAACAAAACACCACTGCACCCAAGTCACAGTTCACGACCCTTGCCCACAAAACCATTTGTCCCAATTCTTGTCCCACGTTCAGTCAAAATGTTCAATTGATTTTAAGCACTACTGGGCAACTACCATAAGCATAACCAAGGAAAGTGTCAAAAGCAAGGATCAACCAAAACACTCACACCCGGTTTTGTTAACAGAGGATCTCTCCCCAATTTGTGATATTTTAAGTAACCACTCGGATTTAAAACTCACAACCACTGAATCCATACCAACAGGAGATCCCATCCCCAAATTCACACAACCACGAAGAGTATAAAAGAACAGGGGATCCCATCCCCTCCCACATTTCCAGCAATCGGCCCGAAAGGAAAACAACCAACCACCACTACCAACCCAAGTCAGGGATTTTCAGATTTAAACGACTTAACACACTCCATGATTTCCAATTCCGTGTGTTCTAACCAGGATTTATCACAGAAGGGTTGATCCTGGTGATTTTAATTATTCAGCCGGATGTACGTGATTAACCAATTTCACAGCGGGAGTTCACAAATTCAGCATCCCATTTAAAACATCACGAGGGGATTCATCAGTGCACATACAACGACCACCAACGGCCTCAATTTTCAGAAACATAAACTAGTACAACAAAAGGAATGATCACAGGATAAAGCATAACAACGATCATAACCCCTTCCCCTTCTTTCTTTAGAACTCTGTTTATTATCTTCATTTAGGTTTGGTTCATCCCATTCCACGAGGACAAAAATAACTCCCACCCCGCATGATACACAGAAGTGAGAGACCAAAGAAATTACCTACCTGTTGATAGATGATCGAAGTTTAGGTCGGGGGCACGAAACTTTACGAATAACGACGCGACGGTCCCGATGCACCAGAAGAGCCACGATCGAAGAAGGGGGAAGCCACGGCCTAACCCTTAATTTATAAGAGCCGGGGACGGTTGAGACGAAAACGCAAAACCGCGTAAGACGAGGGAGTCGTGGGTTGACCACGTGGCTTGACTCATCATTAAAGGCGCTGGGTGGTTTAAACCCACCCATGAATTAATGAAGCATTTAATTAAAACCTTTGTGTGTGTTTCGGATTTCCAAGATATTTTTAACAAGGCAGAATAGGGTTTAAAACCCTATTTGCGAAAAAGGAGCGTTACTGGAACAACTTGGCAAGGCCGGGCGACGTCGGCCGGTCTCACCGATCGGTCTCACCGATCGGCACCCTTTAAGGATCCGGATTTTGGCAAAGGAAGGGACCAAGGGGGGTCTGGGTCATCACAATATCCCAGTCTTAACCTTCTCTCACATCACCCTACATTCATGGTTTGAATTATTATTCCTATTATTTAAGGTATGGCCGAGGAGGTACCTATTTAAGATGTGAAATAAAAAATTATGGTGTATTTACCCTATTACTATGTTGAACCATCATTTATTCCCTTGATAATTGGAATACAAAAATTTCAATGTCTATGACAAAATGGTAACAAATCATATATGAATTGCAAATATATGGTTTAAAACTACAAATTATAGAGAAATAATATTGGGATATATACAAATATCTATACAAACATTATAAAATCGATTATCTAAAAAAGTAAGATATCTTCTCTATATTATCACTCAATTCAAAACATAAATGACTTCTAATTTTACATAAAAATTCCTTTACAAGGGAATCCTCAATTACTCTATCCATTTAAATTACATCAAAATGTATATTTCTAGTAACAAAGATAACACATAACTATATCTCCCATGATAAGTACCTTCAATTTGATGTGACTTCAACCTATAATCAAATTAGACATCTACTGAGTTAAATAGTGGATGCATAAAAGTGAACCAAAATTATTCTACACAATGACATCCCATCAAGGTAATCAAAAAATACACATATTTGTCATCATTTATAGTTATTGATAGAAATTAATTGTTCAATTATCCCTAGAAATTGTTCCACAAGGACATAGACACATCATAGCCACAAAAGTAAAAAATATTCAATAACCTAGATTATTTATAAAAAAAATATCCAATGATATAAAACATGAATCCATTAAATGAATAAATCATAAGATAATATACTTCCCATATAATTAATTGTGTACTTCTTAATAAAAAATATATCTCTTATACTTCAATAAATTCTACCACATGAACTCCTACAATATCATCCTATAAATTTACCTAAATTTAGAACTATCCTCAAAAAAATAATGCAGGTTACTTATAAACCCCTTTCGAAGAATTTAATCTAAGTTTTTGTACAAATGACATATCCATATCTTAGAAGAAGAAAAAACAATGGTTAAGGAAAAAAGAAACATTTGAATAGTAGTACCAAATATAACTATTATAACAATCAAAATCAATTCAAAATACATAATAATCATAATATTGTACCTTATACTGTATTAGTTCAATAAAAATATTGTTACCAAGAAATAAATATGAATACCCCTAATAGAAATTCATTGATGATCACAGTCTTATTATGGAATCATAATGAAACTAAATGTCCATGAAGGGTTTCTCTGGCCTTTTTTAGATAATATTTTCAATAAAATTAATTCCATACCATGATAATTAAATCATATTCTATTAATACTTAAAATCCAATAGAAACCTCACTTTTATACTAATTTACCATGGATGACCCCTCAAAGACTCTCCTCAGTTGATGGATAGGTCATGAATGACCTTTAATGTTTTCCTTTAATAGAAAATGATATGTCAGCTATCACCATGGGTATAAAAATAATTTTAGGATATAAATTTCTATTTTTAATAAAATATCCACACAATAATATATAATATTTCTTCTTAATATAATAAATAAATATATGAAAAATTCCTAACCAATTACATTCATGATATTCCACAAAACCTTAAAAGTAAATATAACATCTCTGACGTGGATTCCACTAAATAGTTCCCTATGACCAGTTGGCCACATGGCCTCAATTTCATATCCCCAAATGCCAAAGGCAACTGACTAGAAGTGAGGGCCTAGGTGAGTTATTAAGGATCATATTCACTCATTATCAGAGTATATCACATTTTAAGTCAATCAAATTCAATAGTGGAATCAGATAATCAAGAATACAATGGGAAAGTAAAACATTATAGGAATAAATAAACAAACTATATTTGTATCATTTATAATGATTCATATGATACATATACCTTAAAAATTGTCAAAACATGCACATGGAAATACAACACTCTATAATTATCCAAAAAAGAAGAAGTCCAAACATTTATAGTTGCATCACAAGCCTCATCATGGTCATATTCTCCACTTATCTATAGTAACAATTAATAGAATTTGTTTGGGAAATTTCCCCTATTATCAATTTCTACCGTATAATCTTTTTGGGTCCCTAATGTGGACCAAACAATGTTTGAGATAAACATCCCATTATGTTTCCACCCAGAAACCTCTACATTTATGTCTGTTCAATAAATTCTAGGCATTTTAAGTAAATTAGGTAAAAATAATTAATTTTACCAAGGCCCATATCTACTACAAACAAGCAATACCTTATATCCTCTCATGTCTCCATGAAAAACAAGTGTCGGCTCTAAAGAAGGCACTAAAAAATACTACAAATAACAACATGACCTCTTTGTACTCCTATAGGTATCTTGTCCTCATGTATTTGTATATAATGAAATCATATCAAATATTCCATTTACATTTACGTACAACAAACAATATCATAAATTCCATGGTTGTGCTGAATAATGAAAAGAAACACAAACTCACAACAACACTACAATAATCAAAGTGTTAGACCACGAATGGATGAATCCATTGTGTCAAAGGTCAAGGCTTCCTTAATGAGTCCCAGGAGAATCTTGATGAAAACTCAGTATAGGCACTATTTGGAGGCTCATAAACATGTATACCATCACATCCTATGCGAGTCCATGTAATATAGATCGAAGTGTTAGGAAATATCAAGGCATCCCACAGAATTAAGACCCAACAATAATCACTAATCAATTCATCCTCTACGATGTTCCATATTCCCAGAGAGCCATCCATGGAATCTAAATAATCATTCATCAATTTCATACCATTTAACATTTAAATTATAATTTTTTTACCCACTCATAAAATAAAATATATTTAATTACATTCCATGAATATACACACTAATATAATCGACTAAATGCAATTCCATCCCATCAGTATACCCAATCACGTATTCCTTTCCCATTTCATTAAGTCACATGGGCATACCCACCGATTAATAAATATTTTATGTTAAACACTTTGTATGGGTATACCCCCCCCCAATGATACATAATTAAAAATAATGGTACATGATTAGTATACTCAATCATATAAACAATTTTAGGATTAACAAGACCAATTTGACCAACTATCTAATTAACTAATACAAGTTCAACATTTCATAATAAGGTAATGTAGGAAAAACATCTCATAATCAACCCATAAAATTTATCCATTTATAATTGACTTCCTGGAACAATGATTGCTCAAAAATCACCCCTTGGGTGGTTTGAAATCATGTAAGTAAGGTAAAATTATATGGTGCATTCCATGGGTGACCATTGGTTGTTAAAACACCACCAACACATCTCAATGATCCTATGTGAATCCCTTTTATATCCTATTTCAATAATATGGTTAAATTTCAGAATTGCACCACAATTTCTGGCAGGAATCATAATGAATAATAGCTTTATAAAAAACCAAAATCTGAAAGAAAAATTTAAACAACCTACCTTAGATTGGTAGTGGAGTGCTCATCCAATATTGTGTCCTGATTCGACTCGGTTTAGTAGAAATATGAATAATCGATGAATAATGATAAATTAGGTCATTTTATACTAAATTAAAATAGTGTATATGATAACCAAAAGATTCATAAATGGATAAAGGGGAATTTTAATGTTACTAATGCGGATCTGATGAGATAAAATGCACTCAAATAAGATATTAAATGAAAATTAGATCTAAAATCAATGTTTAGTCCCTGAAGGAGAGATTTCAAACCCTCTATTTTTGTGTGTTTAATGAAAGGGTGAAATTAGGTTTTTAAAAGAAATTAATTTCATTAAAAATTAATAAAAGGCCAGAACAGTTTGGGTTTCATGGTTTAGGCTTATGGTTTTCAAACTATACACTGATAGGCCATGACTTCCCATTGGTATGGGGAATCACACATGGTATACCTATATAGTTTACTAACCACGTGAAAATAGTACTAAAATAAAATATCAAATCTACTAAAATTATTGACTCATTTACAATGGTGTGAACCACTTATTTTACTATTTCATTAAACCATGTTGCATGTATACCCCCTCTTTTTATGCTCGCATTGTTTTGTAAAGTCATGAAGTATATCCTGCATAGTTTTACCATTCCGTAACTATGGATAAAAACACCACAAACATGGGTTTCTTGATCTAAATAACCCCTAAAAATTATCACTTCAATCATGACTTATAAGGGTGTTTCCTCTGGAAATGGGGATAACCTCTTTGATTTAAGGTTCCAACATTCCAAGCAGTTTCTAATGGGTTTGTTCATAGAACCGGAAACATCCAAGGATCCTATATCCATTTGGACATACATTCCAAAGGTAAGTGCTCATTTGTTCTGGACTAATGAGGCTTAAGAATTTGCATTGGTCCAGAGGATGGGAGGTTGGACACATCACACCCTTTTTAGGGGGCTTTATTTTCTCCTCCAAGACTCTCTTAATAGATTTAAGTTATGTTCATGAATCCTTGTTGCATTAACAAGTATTAAAATGATCTTTCCTTTAGATCTTACAATCAATGATTAATATGTAAGATATTTAGAGAATATTTTATATGTATTGGAGGTTCTTCATCGATAGAGAATCATATGTATTTGTTAGAGAATCTTGTCCAATGGTATCCTTCGAGAAATTATTTAGAAATATCTTTATTATTATGATAACCACACTGGTTTATAAAGCCTCTCAATGGGTCACTTGAAGTTTATTTTCATGTCAATGGACAGGAATTATTTCATAGTTGGGATCGTACACGCAAATGGGCTACCTACGTATCCTTTGTTTTGGAAAAGGAACCAGAACCCACATAGTTAGAGTAAAGATGTATGAGGTTTATGCATGATTGATGGCTCAAAGAAAGATGTCATAATTACTTTTACACTCTATGCTCACATGAGTCATGCTCACTGTGATAAACAAGAGGTATTGGTAAAATTAGACAATTGTTTCATGAAAGATGCAATTATTAGAAATGATGTGGGGTGTATGTATGTATGACAGCCTAGATAGATGATGATTAGGATTTACATCAGGTAATAAACCCGATAACAAGGTACATAAATTTATATGTGATTTATGGATATTTGGATACACTAACTTGGGGTTTATTCATTAGGAGGATGCCCAAACTTGGAGGGGACTTATGATTGGTCTTTACTCCTGAGAAGGAACCCCAAGTCAAAAGTAAATTAAGAATGCTTAAAAGAAATTATGACGGGGGTTTATTCTTAATGAAGAGGCACAAGTTAAAGGGAATTATGACTAGGTATTACTCATGAAAAGGAATCCCGGGTTAAGGGAATTTGGATTTTGGGAACATGGGGATTACTCCTATGTAAGATACCCATATTTGTTAACATATAATCAGGGCTTATTCTTGAAAATGATGCCCATGTTAAGGGACATGGGGCTTACTCCTGAGAAGGATTCCAAAATTAAGAGAACATGGATTGGGGATTACTCCTAAGGAGGATGCCCAAATTAAGATAACTTGTATTGGGGATTACTCCTGATAAGGAGGCCCAAATTAAGAGAACATGGATTGGGGCTTACTCCAGAAAAGGGGGCCCAAATTAAGAGGACATGGATTGGGGCTTACTATAGAAAAGGAGGGCCAAATTAATAGAACATGGATTGGGGATTACTCCAGAAAAGGAGGCCCAAATTAAGAGAGCTTAGATTGGGGATTACTCAAAAAAGGAGTCCCAAATTAAGGATTCTATCATCTTAAAGGATGAGGTTGAATGAATGAAATCTCTAACCTTAGTGACATAATGATATGTAAATCACTAGGTTTTGAGAGATGCTCCACAAAATTCCTTTCAGATAAGGAATCCAAAAAGGGAGCCATGCAAAAAAAAATGAATTTAAAGAGGGTTTTGAAGGAATAATCTTGAAGAGGATAGGTGAATAGGCATAAGAGAGGTGAAATAAATATGAGGGGCACTCAAAAAGAAGGTCGCACGCAAGTCCTACGTGGGTGCGAAAGTCGTGGTCGCGCAGGTGTACCTTCGCAACACATGGGTACTTGTGCGACGGTCAACCCTTAAGGTAATACTTGGGTGAGACTTGGCTCAATCTTTTAGTATTATCACTAGGGGATTTCAGAAAGGTGGCGGGCCGGTTCTATTGAAGTGGTAAGGCGGCGCGCAAGTGTGGCCATTTCCCTTAAGGGCTGGCCACATAGGCGCGCAATTGTTGATGAGTTTCAATACTTTGGCCTTACTCCACGACGTTAGATCTTTTTTTCTAGGTAAGAAATTACCTTAGAAGTGTTCGGTAGCTTTGAAAAGAAACTAGGGTGCCGGGAGATCAAATCTGAGTTTCTGGAATTATTTTTCCTTTAATGGGAGGCCCACCGGTGGTATTTATAGGCTGGTTACGACCCTAGGAAAAATTCAAAGAGGGTGTGCAAGTCCCCTACGTGACCATTAGGTGGCACACAAGTATACTTGTGCGACCATTGTGGAACTTGCGTGACCCAAGTGAAAATGAATCCTTTGTTCATGACTTTTTTAATTTTTGATTTTTCTTCAAAAGATGAATCACTTTGGGTTCAAGGTATTTCCCTTTTCATTCATTTAGACTCTGTGATGGAAAGGTTCATAAAAAAAGCCCCCCCCCCCCCTCAGAGTTGGATCCAAAAAAATTAGAATCTGACTCTGAAGTGAAGACAATAACCTAGGAATTCCGGCTCTGAAGTGTTGAGCGCACAGATGGCGTCGCACAGGTGCAAGTCACGCAGGGTTGCGTGTTCTGGCTTTAGGCGTGCAGGTTTGAGGCCTGGCCTATATATATGAGTCCATTCTCGCGCAAAGCACCCGAATTTGAACCTTTCGAGCTCACGCCGCGTAAGTTGCTTTTTCCACGCATGTTTCTTTGTTTTCTATGGTTTCATTGCTATCGAGATGCTATAGAGGTATTTAGACTTGTGCGGTTATACCTACACGCCAGAACTTGCGCAAGACACTGATAATTGCGCTCCAATTTTGGTACTTGCGCGGCTTAATGCCTTATCCAATTTTTCACTTTTCTTCACAAAATTTATGAAAAATAAACTTACTTAAGAGTTAATTATTCAACTTTTGTGAAGATTAAATGTCTCCCAAGAGAATCGTAATGGATGACGAACTGTCTAGCAAGTGATTTGATGATATGATGAGCATTATTGTCCATGATTATTATACTATCTGTGAAAACACTCTTCCATATTTGGCTATGTACCTGAAGAAGTACCATCTTGACTTCCCACATAGTATTTATCAACCTTTGTTTGCCTATGGTCATCTGCGAGAAGTCACCATTCTAGAGGCAAAGAACTATCTCCCAATTTCTTGGTTTCAGGATTAAACAAAGTTTTCTTCAGAAAATGTCTCAAGTGGAGGAGTATTTGTAAATGCTGGAATAGTGGAGAAGGCCTACATAATGCATCATAGCCCTTGTACCTCAGATCTGAAACCTCACAAGCCTGAGCTGTAACCACATTGTTATCCCTCAATCTTCTGAAACACTTAAATGGATCAATCCAATGTCTAGAAGAAAATATTGGACTTTCACCCTAGAGGAGGTGTGAAGCCAACTTGGATGTGGGAATACTGAGTGTGACAAATCTATACAGAGGTTGTCAATGATTTAAAATGAGTTGCAATATATGAAGCTGTCTGGGATGGGAAATCCTATGTTTATAGAAATGATGACTTTGTGCTGGATATACTCAGCCATTGAAACCTAGAAACCAATTCCTTCCATCTGACTCATGGAAATGTAGGCATCAGTCTGTGGGATTGCCATAAGATCTCAGGGGCTCCAATTTCAGGTGATATGTATGATGAATTCATCCCCCCCCCCATGGTGACTTGGAATGATTTGGAGAAGACCCCAGCTTTGGCTTGGAAATTATTCAAAATCATTCACTAGATCAAGAGTTTAGAGACCACTTTATCTCATTCCAGAATGGATATTAATCTATAAAAGTGGATGAATATGTTTCTTAATAAGAAGAAGGATAAGGAGCCCAAGGTGAAGGGACCCAAGGAGAAGGGATCGAAGGGGATGGGGCCCAAGGAGAATGGGCCCACTCGTCCTACCACCGACCCCAAAACAGAGAAGAGGGGTGCTCCAGGAACATTTTGGCCAACTCTAGAAGTAGGAGAATTTGAGAAGTGGGGATACAAAGTGAATCAGATAATCCCAAAGAAGACTCGTATGACGGGATTCTTGGCCTTGTGGCTTAGTGTTTATCTTTTGCCAGTCTAGGACTTGAAGGATGGTTTCAGGTCGAAGACCTTCATTATTTCAGTCAAGTTGGCTGAAAGAAAAATGGCTGGGTTGGCTATCCTATTTTTAGCAAAGATTCACATGATATTAATCCATGTTTTCATGGATAAGTCTCCTTTGAGAATAGTGGGATCATTCCATGTTTTGTGGGGATGGATCACCACTCACATCATTACGTATAATTTACAAAAGGGAATATAGATTCCCAGATGTTCTTTCAGGCCATCAGTGCAGGCATTCTCTGGAATTGATAGACTAGCTCTCAATTCCTATGTTATAAAGGTGAGGCTGATCATGTATAAGGAATTAAATTTCATTCCTTATAGAAATCCACCAACTGGGAGGTTTGTTGATGATGGAACAGCCCGCCTGGAATTAAGGGCATACATGCTGGCCTATAGAGATGGTGTGCCAGTTACCAGGATTGATAGAGAGATAATATGAGAGGCCTATGGTCCATATAGATTTTCACATCAATTTATGTGTTTGTAAAAGACCATTGTATCTACCCTAGTGCATGTCATGTCAAAGAAACATATGATGGTTTCTTGGAAATTATGGTTGCTGAAATCTAGGGAGAAGACCGGGGCAGTATTTGATCTACCAGTTTATAAAGTGGAAAATTACTTGATTACATGGTATGCTGAGAACTGGATAACATCATACCCTATAGGGGTCTTGAATCACCTGGTTTATCAAGTGGGGAAAAGGAAAAGAATTTTTGAGAAATAAACCCTTCATCTGAAAGGTGATTCTTCTACACCACCCGAAGCTGATTCACCGAATTCACATGATGGGGGTGATGAGGCACAACATGCTACAAAGATGTCTCATGCCAGATATAATATCCCTGTCAGAATAAAAAGACCCTATCCATCAACTCCTAGTGAGTTACTTCATTGTGAAAATTTAATCACCATTACTTTATAGAGCAACAAGTCTTATTTTCTTATTCTCTATATATAGCTGTAGGAGCTAGGAAGAAGCTGAAGTCTATGATTATAGGACCCTCCTTGTACCCTTCTGGTACACATACTGAATACCTATGACCAGAGGCTATCCAAACATGGCGAAGTTTATATTGTGGTGCTGAAACTGCCTCGCTAGATTTTTGTGAGGGGACACACCTCCCTAGAATAGTGAATCTTCTGGATTATAGAGATATCCATTACAAGGATAACCCTGATGAAGTGTGGGAATACATTAGAGAGCTGGAAATGATAATATATTCCACCGATGATTCCATTACTATCACCAAGAGGGTGAAGGAAATGATAGATCATGGCACCACTGAGGGACTAGTGGTTCCGGAGATGAGTAGTGGCAGGACTACGTGGCTCTTGAAGATGTAAGTTTCTTTCCATATTTTCATGGTAACTTGATTCCAATTAATGCTTTGTTACTGAACGAAATTATTCTCTTCATCCTGCAGCTTGCAAAGAAAGGAATTGATGAGGTTCCTTCACCATAGTATAGCCCTGGTGGTACTTCCATTGGGGCTGCTGCTGAATCTCCTAGCGAGTCGGGTGAGATATCTCCAAGACAACAAGCCATGGATGAGGAGTTGGATATGTCTTTCCATTCTCCATTTCATGTTCCTGTAAAGGAGACTGCCAACAATCCCAAAAATCCAAAGAAGCAAAAGAATCGAAAGAGGAAGTCCACACCTAAATGCTTCATCAGTAGTGGTATGTCCTTCGGATAATCATGAGTCTTAACCCATGAAAAAGTTTCTCATATTTCATTGGATCGTAGGGTCTTCATGAATTTCCCCTCGGAGGGAGAGGACTGATCCTTCTTTGAGGACCACAGAGGGTTCTGGTGAACAATCACAAGTTCAGGCTGACTTGGCTACTCCGGGAGAAGAGCCAACGTCTATTCTGAGTTTCCTTTCTGCTGCTGTTGCACGAAGGGAAGATCCTACTTCTGGTAAGTTAACAATTAATCATAAAATATTGAGTGAAACAGTAACTAAATTCCATTATGCGATACTTTAGGTTCGACCCCTGCACTAGAGTTTTTGGCATCCATTGCAACTGACGACGCTACTTTATCTCAAAAATTTGTCCAGGGTCAAAGGTCGTAGAATTAAGGACACCAAGAAGACATATCAAATGATCCCACTAGTGAGATTAACCAGGATACTGAGATTAAATTGGATGAAATGATTGAAATTAGTGCATCTTTTGAAGATTTTTTAGATCATGTTAAATTACCATGTAATTTAGAAGATTATGGACGTGAGTGTTATCCTTCGTCCGACTAAAAAAAATTTCTTATTACATCTCTGATCATGATTAGTTGAAATATAAATTTCTATCTAAGAAAGCTGCTGAAATTCCAATTCTCGAAGGGGGTATAGAAAACCCAACTATTGCTGAGACATTCGCTCAAGTGGAGATTAACCTGGAAGAGCTTCCTAAAACTCGTCTTGAAAATCATGTTGAAGCTAGGGAAGTAGGGGAGGAGCCTTCTCAAGTTACTGATTTACCATTGGGTAAGAGATAAAAAAATTTTGTGGCTGTACATAATTTACAAGACAACCAATCAAATTTTGTTTTCTTTTGAAACTAAACAATGATTTTAATTGATTATGTAGGGTCATCAATTTCAGTGGCTAGATCATGAGGTGAAGCCTCAGCCTCCACCCCAACGGGAATAAAGAGTGAAGAAACATGGGTTAGGGGGAAGGTGGAGAACAAGGCACTTCCCTATGTGCATTAATCTAAGATTATATTTCTCCCTATGACATGATGCGGAGTCGGACCTAGAAGTACAAAAGGTACTCCAATTTTCATGATGTAAGGCATTGAATAACATATGGAAGATCATATCCGAAGTGCCTTTAGAAGATCTATCCTTGAAGATCCCTTGACTGTCATCCCTGTTTGTCATGCTGGGACTTGGCAGTTCTGGATATCAAGAGATCCATGTCGCAGTGAAACAAGTCATATTAAGGAGGGAGGAGAAGCAAAAGTGCCGTCAAGATTTGACCTGGGTGAGGCTTTTAGTCAACATCAACAAATTTAAGGTCGCGGTGTCATGAGCAGGGACTGATCAAAATGCCACGTCAAAGGAGCTGAAGCATAAGTTCAAAGAGAATGTCATCCAGCAGACGCACCTTCAGCAACAGTTAGATGTTGTTACTGGGGAACGTGACTAGCTTATCAATTCATTGGAAGGATTTCAAATGAATTGTTTGAAATCCATTGAAGATGCTAAGAAAGCACTCCATCTATATGAAAAGAGCGAAGATGGTTGAGTGCATGAGCTTCAAGTGGCTGCTGATGAAGCTCGGGATGCTGTAAATCAAATGAAGATATATTTTGATATCCTCTTGTAATTCTTGGAAAATAGAAGAGACTCCAATCTGTCGATGTCCTTCTAACTCTTTTGTACCAAATTAAAATCACTTTCATCTTCAATCATTTGTTCATGCCTTCTTTTTCTACATGCTTTAAATTTTACCTAATCCAATGGACCTAGGAAGCATAGTTTGATTTTATTGCTAGGATTATTAGAAATAACCCTACAAACATTGAATTTTTATTGCTCAATATTACCTAAAATCATATATGATGAAAGTTTACTGAGCTGGAACTTGACTTTTGTTCAGAGTTCCCTTGTCATTTGTAATCTATTTAAAGTCATGCACATTAGACATAAAAAGGATTACGTTTAAGGTCGAAATTGCTTTGACCAAATGGGTTAAAATTGACTCATTTCCTTGAAAACATATCTGAAAACATATTACCACACTCAAGTATGAAGGAAAACATGTAAACTATGACTTAAGAAATTTTGAATCTGAGGAATGATATGAAAAACGGATAAAAGGAATTAGAAGAAGTAGTTCCCAATAATTATGTTACCATTATTTAACAAACCCGTTAGGGGGTTGAATTATACAGGGATTCCTAATGGAATTGGATGCATAGTAAAATAATATTATCTTTTGGGTGACAAGTTTTTTATGTAGATAGTTTATGCAATGCCGCCTAAGGGCACGTGCTGCATAGTCAGGAAAAAGAACTCTCAGAAATTTACTTTTCTTGTGCTAAAAATCCAGTGGATATTTATGGAGATTCAAATTTTCCAAAGCATAGAGTTTGTTGTATGGAGAGTGGTACTTGAATATGGAGATGATATTTCCAAGAAATATCATCTAATAACTGGATGAATGTCACTCCTACGAAGGTCTGACCCAAACGTAGGGATGAGAAATATATACCATATACTTGAATACATTCAATTCAGGAAAAGATCATGGGACAAATATATTAGTGATGACTATTTTTTGCAGATCCTTATATATTGTTGATAAGACCAATAATGAAAAAAGATATTTTCTTCCCACATATAAAGTTACCATTATTTGAAAAACCTGTTAGGGGCTTGAATTATGCAGGTCCACCTAAGGGAATTGGTCGCATAGTCAAATGATAGTATCTTTTGGCTGACAAGTCAGTTATATAGACTATTTATGCAAGGCCGCCTAAGTGCTCATGCTGCATTGTCAGGAAAAAGAACTCTCAGAAGTAGGAAATTTTGTGACCAGAAGTCAAGAAAAGGGTTATGGAGATCTGAAAGTATTTACGATTTGGATAATTACATATGAAAATGGTAATTTTCCAATGCGTGAATGAGATTCATATATCAATGTTAACCATAATCAGGTTGTGGTTGGGTCCTGAATTAAAATGTTGGACTTCACTACATATCCCATAAGTATGAGAATCAAGACATACGTAGTTCTTGAAATATAGTTTAACAGCATGTAGGAAGAATGTTTGAAAAATCTCAGTTTAGGGTCATAGAACTCAGACCATTAAAATGAATACATAGTTTGTGTTTTCACAGGGACTTTTTAGCCAGGGGACTGAAAGGGGAATTTGGGGTTAGCCCTAAAGACTTGGTTCTTGATTCGAGGGATTCACAAATGTTCCTACGTATCCCATAAGGATTGGAATCAAGCCGAAAATAGTTCTAGAAATATCCTCTGTACATATTTGGTTCGTACAAGTGGAGGGTGAAGGGGACTTTAGTGTAACGATGGTTTGACCCAAGATAAAAGGTTTGGGTATTTCCATGTATGCACAAAGTCTTTAGAATATAACATGATTGGAGATCAATGTAAATAATGATTCCCTATTAGGTGAGGGTATCAAAGAATGTTGTAGTTTATTGTCGTACAAGACGAAAAATGTTGTGCAGTTTAACATCATATAACAAGGACAAAGGTGAACCAATGTGAAGAGATTGGTTTTGGGCTTGAACCCCAGATGGTTTCCCACGTACATAGCCTTGATGGAAAGGATCAAACATTGCGTAGTTCAATTAAAGAATGAATTAGTGATCAAGTTGTTCTTGAGGACAACGACCTAAAAAAATGGTGTTTGGACTTAAGCATAGTTAGCGGCCCAGAGAGGGTGTTATGGTTGAAGTTTACTCTAAGCTTACATGAGACATACTCAGTGTGAGAAAAAAGAGGTAGCAACAACCTTAACGATACAAAATTTAATATCACGTAGGACCTATGAAGGGACTGTGTAGTTTAAATACTTTTAGTGAGGATTGTTGGTGCTACACAGTTTAGTGTCATGTAGTTGGGACAAAATACAATTTAACATCATGTAGGACATATTTAAGGACATTGTTCTATTTTATGTCATATAGGATGAATGATAAGTACAGTTTAACGCCATGTAAGAAAAATATAGGGACACATTTTAACATCATGTTGGACGTAAGGGTACTATATAGATTAGCGTCATGTAGCTAAGACGATGAAGACAATACAGTTTAGCATCATGTTGGACGAACGGGGGATTTTTCAGTTTAATGTCATGTAGTAAGGACAAAAGAGGACACATTTTTAAGACATTTTGGATGTAATATGTATTTTTTCATGGTTTAACAACATGTTATACAATGGCACAGTTTAACATCATGTTGGAAGATGGTGCGAACAGTTTAAGGTCATATTCATGGACCAGAGATTATGCAATTTAATGTCTTGTTGGACGTAAGGGACTTCTGTACTGTTTAGCCTCATGTAGTTAGGACGTTACATTTTAACATCATGTTGGACGTAAGTGCCAATAGATTTAGGTAATATGCATAGCCGTATGTATTTTTATTATAAAAAATACTTCTTCAAGAATCTAGCATTCGTTGGAGTAGTGATGAGTTCTCCATCTATTGAGATTAAAGAATAAGCTCAATTGGAGTAGACCTTATGTAATGAATAAGGTCCTTCCCATTTTGGCTCAAGCATGGGAGACTTCTTTCCTGGTATCATTGGAGTTCTGATAACTAATAACAATTCTCCCTGAATGAATGAACGAAGACAAACTTTTTTGTTGAAATATCGTGCTATTCGATTCTAATATACTTCCAAGTGGTGAAGGGTGCACAATATTTTCTCATCTAACCATTCCAATTCATCCAATCGCTTTTGAGATTGTTCATCTATAGATGAATGATGGAAAACGGCTACTCTAAGTGAGGGTAATTGAACCTCAATGTGCTAGTCTGCTTCTATTCCAAATACTAATGAATATGGAGTTGACCGCGTTGTAGTGAGGGGGTGGTTCGATAAGCCCATAAAGCATGAAAGAGTTTTCCAGGCCATGGCTTCTTATATTTATCTACCATCTTCTGTTGTATGTTTGAAAGAATATTTTTGAAAGCTTCTATCTGGCCATTGGCCGCTTCATGATTCTGAGATGAATGATTGGATTTGATGTTGTATTCTTGATACAACTTCCTCACCTCAGATGAACATAAGTTGGTGCCATTGTCTGTCAATATTGTATTAGGGACACCATGTTTGGTAATGATGTTATACTTGATGAAGCTAACAATGCATTTAGAACTGAATTCTTTGAGGGGTATTTCCTCTGCCCATTTGGAAAAGAAGTTAGTGCCTGTAAGAATATACTTCAACTACATGGCTGTAGCCGAAGGATAATGTCCGACAACATCCATTCTCCATGTGGAAAATGGCCACAAGTATTTAGCTGTATGAAGAAAATATGGGGGTCAATGAATGAATTTGGCATGTACATGGAATGAATGACACTTCATTATGAAATCAACACAATCTTGTGTCATTTAATGCCAAAAGAATACAAGCCTTCGAAGTTGATCAAATAGTCTATGTCCAGATTGATAGGCACCACAGACACTTGCAAAGAATTATTTCATGATAGCCATTGTTTGTTCACCATCAATGCATCTGAAGAGAACTCCATCAAAAACCCTTTTGTTTAGAATTTTTCTTAGGTGATCAGGGATGTCATAAAGAGTAAAATTTACCACACGTCTCCAGACTTGTTCTTTCCCGGCCCTATCAGGTGGAAGTGTTCTGTTTTGAAGGTATTACCTGATTGGTGTCATCCATCCTATAGTATGACCATATGGTTTAGAGATGGGACTAATTTCATTGATTTCCACTGATTTTATTTGAACATAAGGAGAAATTGTATAACGGTGGGCAATACTGATTGTTGTCTCGTCCTGATTTGGATCTTCCAGAGCTATGGCTATATTAGCCAGTGCATCTTCTTGGGCATTTTGTGATCTCAGGACATAAGAAAATGTCAGTTTTAATGGAAATTTTGGCATTAAATCTCTGACGTATTCATATAAAGTTACAAGTTATTATTTTCTGATTTCATAATCCACATTGACTTGTTTGATTACCATGTATGAACCACCTTTCACCGTTAACTGACTCACTTGTGCTTGAAGAGCCAATTCCAATCTTGTGATAAGAGCTTGGTATTCTGCTTCATTATTTGTACTGCCTCCCAATAATGATAAGTAATAGGGTAACAATTCCTTTTCTGGAGAAATGAGGACAATTCTTAACCCCACTTTGTTGCATTTAGGATTTTCCATTTTCCCCATGTTAGACTCCTAGAAGAACCATCAATGTACATTTCTCATGTTTGAAGACTATTTTGAATAGAAAAGACTCCCTCCTCAAGAAGTTCAATATCTAAAGATGTATCATCTACTAAAGGATGTTCAAAAGGAAATCATCCAGAGTTTGACACTTTATTGCCTTTTGAAACACATACTGAATGTCAAATTGCTGCAAAATAACGGACCACCATGCCAGATGTCCTGTAAGCATTGGATGACTAAGGATGAATTTTAGCGGATTATAACGAGATACCAATTGGACCTCCTGATGTTTCAGGTATTGTCTCAACTTCTGAATTGCAAAGATTAATGCTAGGAATCATTTCTCAATACTTGAATATCGGGTTCCTGCTTCAAGTATAGTTTGACTGAGATAGTAGAGGTTGTTTTCATTCCCAACATCTTTCTTATGAGAAAGAAAGGAACCCAATGTTCTCTCTAGAGCTATCACATAGAGGATAAGTGGTCTTCCTTCAACAAGTGGAATTAACACCGCTGGACTCAAGAGATACTTCTTGAGAATATCGAATGATTCTGGACATTCTTCAGTCCACAGGTAAGTGACTCCCTTCTTCATCATTTTGGTGAAGGGTAAACTTTTGCCTGTAAAATTGGTGAAGAAATACTGAATATAGGCCAAGTTCCCTTGAATTCCTCTCAATTACATTTAATTTAATGGAGGTGACATACCAGGTATTACCTTTGTCTTCTCATTGTCAACCTCGATATGACGATGGCGTACAATTAAGTAGAGAAATTTTCCTGAGGTTACCCTAAAAGAACATTTTAAGGGGTTTATCTTCAAATTATGTTGCCGAAGATTGTGGAATATGACTTCCAAATCATCCAAGTGATTATAAAATTGGTTGGATATAACCACCAAATCATCTAGATAACATTCATAAAAATTTCCTAAAAATGGTTTGAAGATACGATGCATGGCACACTGATATGTTGCGCCTGCATTCTTCTGGCCAAAGGGAATGACCCTATAGAAAAATACACCATGAGGGGATCTAAAGGCTGTAGATTTTTCATCTTCTGGATCCATTAGGATTTGATTATATCCAGAATATCAATCCATGAAGGAAAGTGCTTCATAGCCAGCTGTTGCATCAATTAAGAGTTCTATAATTGGTACTGGAATATCATCCTTAGTAAAATGCAGATTAAGATCTCTGAAATCACTAAAAACTCTAATATTCCCATTCTTATTTTTCACTAGTACAATATTCTCCAACCATTTGGGATATTGATCATCTCTAACGATGTTATCTTTGATAATCTTATCCACTTCAGCCTCATTTTTGGAAGCATAGGTTGGGTGTGTTCTTCTAGCGGCTTGTTTGAATCCTCGATGTTATTCTGGAAAACCCAAATGATGAGTGGAAACATGAGGATCAAGCCCTGGAATCTCTATATAGTTCCAAGAAAATATATCTCTATTTTTCTTTAAAAAATAAATATACATATCTTTCTCTTAAAGTGTCATGGCCGTACTAATTAAAGTGGGGCGTGGATCTTCTTTTGTACCCAGATTTATTTCTCTGAGTTTATCTACGGTGGTAGAGATACCCTCTTCAAATGCTGGAGGGGCATCCCTATGATCCTCCTCTTCTTGTTCAACATCTGTAATTTCATCTATTTCTACTTGCATAGTAGATAAAGGAGCAGAATTTCCGTTATTAGAAGAGATGTTAAAATTTTAACAGCTTGAAGAAAAATCTTCCATTTCCGACCCTATTAATGATGAAAGGTCTTCCATAGGTAATATAGAGGAGATAATGGATTGAGAATTGACATCATTGTTTACCTGTGACATTTCTATAACATCTTCTTACCGTATTGGTGAAGTATAGATTTTCTCTATTTCAGCGGATGAATGAAAACATATCCATTTGAGCTTTCATCAATGCTTGGTGGATCAACACTTTCTCCAATGTTGTTTGGATTGATTTCTATAATTAACATTATGGATGTTTCAATAAGAGTATTTTGATTTGGGTCTATCCTTTCAATTTTACTGATAGGCATCACATAATCTATACTCACATGTTTAAATGAGTTTATTGGAATCTTTTTCAAACCAGATGGAGTATTAACTTTGGTAATCTCCCTTGATGGGGATTTCTCCTTTCCCTTCATGTGATATAATTCCGCCTCAATGTATTGAGATTCACATGTCTTGAATGGGGACTTATCACCATACAATGTCCCAATTTGACCATCGAAACAATATTTGAGACATTGATGGTATGATGAAGGGATAGTTACATGTTGATGTATCCAGGGTCTACCAAGTAAGATGTTGAAGGCTGGGTCTTGATCAAAAACCATGAAATCTGAATTGGATACAAGATCTCCAAACTGAGTTCTGAGTGTAATCTCGCCCAGGGTTCTTGTTCATTTTTATCATAAACTTGTAACATCAATGTAGAAGGAGGTAAATCAGATTCTGTGAGGTCCAATCGATGAAGTGTACGAATGGGGATAAGGTTGACTCCTGAACCATTATCAACGAAAACTCTTTGGACGTCTACACCATTGATCATTCCAAATAAGTACAAAGGTATAATATTTACATGAATGACATCATCTTCATCTTCATCTTTGAAAGATATCTCTGCATGGAATTCTTCAGGATTATTCTCTACAAGGTAGACTACAGCTGTAGCAATTTCAGTTTCAAACTCATGAGGACTCGACAATGCCTTGATGAGTGCCTCTCAAAGATCCTTTGATAAATTAAAAGCATCTAGAATAGAGAACATGGTCATTATTTAGGCCAACTGTTTCAATACATCATACTTTTGATCCAAAGGTCTGTGTTTCCCAATAGGAACATATGGTTTTGCAGGTGCCTTAGAAGTTGATGCTTTTGAAGTTGATGCATCTTGTACCAGGATAGGAGTTGATAATACTCCTAGATTTGGAATATTAGACCGATTAGGTCTATTTACTCACTGAGAAGAAGAAGGTGGAACCTCTAACCAATCTTCCAGAATAACTGTTCTTGGAATGAATTTGCTTTGTGTAGAAGAACTTGCTTGTTCTTGTTGAGCTCGTTGAGGGATCTGTCAAGATTTTATACTGCATACATAGTTCTAGCAAGGGTAGAATTGTCCAAGTGGCCTCTAAATTATCCACATCTTCCCATGTACCCTGAGCCTCTGGATCATCCTATGATTCCTCTATTTGATACAGGGAATTCAGGCTCATCAAAATCGAAATTGCGACTGGCATATGGATCTATTATGTGAATCATGTTAACAGATCCAAATATCAACTCTTCATCTGATGATGACTGTGCCAGATTATCCAATTTAGGTTGTGCCGTTTGGTGGGATGATGCCCGTAACTTCGAAGTAGATGGCATAAAATCTGCCAGAGTCAAAGACAACTTGGGCTTTGACCATATTTCATCTTCTTATGATTGTTCCTCTTTGTTTGAATTATATCTCCCTTTTGAGGATTTTCCCTCTAATGAAGAGGGTTTTGTTGTGGCATTCATGGTATAAGACATGTTTGGTTTCATAAATTGTGTTCACAAAATTGAATGAGTTCGGTTGTTCATTTTTCCGACCATCCAATCATCATATTTTCATGGATTTCTGTTCTTGAATTCTTGCCACTCACCTTCTTCCTCTAAATCTATAGCAGTAACACATGCTACATGAGCTGAAGAACCTTTCAGTTTGACTTATCCCACATCGACCATTTTTTGCAGGAGTTCCTTGAAGACAAAAAAATCCTGAATGGGATTCCACAACATATGATGAAATGGGAAATAGTTGGGACGGTCTTCATATCCTTCCTTGTTTGGCCTCTTGGGCCTTGTAAATTGAACCAAATTATTTTCCAGAGAAAAAATGAAGTAACCAGGATCTTGTTCATTTCGAAAAGAGTAAACTATTCTCTTTAGATCCTCATTTTGTTTTCGTCTTTTCTCTCTTTGATCATCTTAATGAAATGACCTCTATTATTGTTGCTCATGAAGTGGAGCCCTTCGAGAAGATGAAGGTTTTGAAGTAGAAAAAGGTACAGGTGCTTGTTTAAGCATAACTATAGCAGTATCTGCTTTACCCATTCTCCTTCTTGGAGCTGATGGAATTACGTGAGCTTTATCCTTAGTCTTTATAAGATAATATTCAATATGTTGAGTGATTTAAGTAAGGTCATGAAACCCTCCTGTGTATTTCGCAGGGATCAACGGCGTGCGTAATTCATCACGCATATTATCCACATAGATTGGAAACAATTCTACTTGAGGGAGTTCTAAACTCATGGAATATGTTAATCCCTTCCTGTGAGCAATGAAATCTGATCCCTTTCATTCTCCCTTTTCATACAGTTTTTAAGATAAAAAACTGTTGTCTTTGGAAATGTTGAGCTTAATTAAAGAAGGAATCATTGGCGGAGATCCTCCCATCCGGTAATTGATCGGGATTGCAAGTTTGTGTACAAGACAAAAGCAGGACCTTGTAAGGACTGTTCAAAACACCTGATCATAACAGCTTCTTATTGCTGAGGGTTTCACATCATAGAATTGAAATGAGAAACAAAATTTTTTATGTGTTTTTCTGGTTCTCCCAAACCATTAAACATTGGGAATGTGGTACTCGCAAATTTTGATGGGGGAGGAATTACAACAACCCATTTTGGATAATCTCTCCTTTATGGTTGAATTTGAGCACTCTTTCCCTCCATAGCTTCTAACCAATCTGTTAATGACTAAATAGTAGTTATTAACTTTTGAGAAAACATCCAGTTGATGTTGGACCTGAACAGGTGCAATGACTGTAGCTTGGATAGGTGTGGCGACCGGGACTGCCGCTGATGGTAGTATTACCGATTGTTGTTTCACTTTACCCATATGATTAGACCTCTGAGGTTGTACTGGAATTGGATAATATTCCTGATCCATCTCAGTAGCCGCAACAAATTTCCTTGGTTGACTAAATCTAGTATTCTTAGGAGGAAGACTACTTTGAAGTAGTTCCACATTCAACCTCCTTAATTCCTTCATCTCTTCCTATTGTTCTGCGAATCTTTTCTCTAGTGAGAGTGATTGTCCTTCTCTAGAGGAAGAGTATGCAACCTGATTATTTTCATTCCGCTTATTGGGAACCTTTCGGAGATGTGGAAGTGTGTTACATGAATTATTACCTAGATTCTGGGTAATCCTTTGATTTCTTGTACTCACACCTTCTTAATTTGTGTTTGTGCTCACATCCTTTTGATCAGGAACCTCTTCATCTGATCCCTCTGAGTGAGCCTCATATAGAGGATCAGAAACAATGGAAATGATGACATTTATTGATTCACAACACATTCCATCCCTTCTATCAACATTTCTGTGATATTTTCTACTTCCATGTCATTGATGAGGCATTTCCTTTTGTTGATTCAATCCCTTAAGAACATCTTGATGAACGGTAATGTGGAGGGAATCTTATGATAATTCGGCTCTTCGTTCCTCATGTGGCTTTTTCCCTAATCAAGAGAAATATGACTTTCTTTGAGAGAGAGATTGAGGATTTGAAAAAGTCCCCAGTCTTGTGGACTAGGGCTGTTCCAACTGTCTTTGTTCAACTCCTCGAATCCTTTTTATTGATTCTGAGGGTTGGGTTAAAAGAGTCCCCAGTCTGGAGAGCTGGGGTGGTTCTAGAGTTTCTATATCTTAGATTTTCTTAAAATCTCTCCTGATCTTACGGACATTAGTCCGGAAATTAGCTGGATGCATCAACCTGCATCCACTTTTATCACCCAGCTCAAAAGACCGTTGGATGATTTCTGACACTTCTCGCACTTAATGATGTTCTTGATCTAAATGATAAGCCTATTAAATATTCTCGTTTTCTTGATGAAGGAGTAATTCAACAACTTGTTCTATGTATGCTTGATTTTGAGAGGAAAAAGCTGAGGCTTGTTCTTCAGTGAGACTTTGATTACAAACAAATCCAATTGGTTATGGCCGGCCTTGGGAAATAACATTGCATGAGACCATTTTGGCGGGCTTTGTTGACTAGAGATTACAGTGAAATATAACACCACATGAACACCCCATCCACTGATATGAATACCAGATTTGGCATTGGAAATTAACGAGATAAATATTCTTAGTGATCCAAGGCATGAACACGGATGGGCTCTCTGCTGCTTTTCAGCCTTCGTATATCAAGAAACTGAGAGAGATTCCAAATCATTTTGTCATTGTGACCCTTCTGTCATCTTGACATGATTTTCATATTCATCATAAGATAATATTTTCTTTTTCAACTATCAAAGATTTTTCCATATGTTTAGACAAATATCATGAATTCCATCTTCCTTCAACATCTCTGGAATGTCATACTGAGCATCAGCCAAAGGTCAAAACATAATTGGCAATTAACCATTCTCCAGTTGTTTTCTCATATTCAGCACTTCCTATTTATCATTCAATGATGATTCTTGTACCTGATTAGACCAGAGTTGGTGCTTCCTTGCGGCTTCATCAGATTCAACAATATAGGTAGAGAATTCACTGATTATACTAGAATATGAACTACCCAGGGGTGGTTTGGAGAATGACCTACACCCCAGGCTATCTTCTTATTGATAAAGTGTTTCACCTGATAGTGGTAAAGCATCAGACATGACTGGTTTTACATTTCCGAGTGTATGAAGATAAGGCGTCTTTGTCGTCACTACATTGTTTGTTAGAGAATTTTCCAGGCAATGTGCATTATTACTGCAGGGAGGACATTCGTAGATAAATTCATCATCATGGGGAGGACCACAATGGTTGGTTACAGCAAAAGATGTAACATTTTTCTCCTTGATCATCTGGCCACTCAAGGGGTTCTTGTAGCTCTCATCTGAGGATGAATCTTCGAGATCGAGCGAATTGTCACGATGCAATCCTTCATGAGGAAGTGTTTGGTGCAGACCTTTGGAATTAATGTTCTCACTATTGGGAACTGAGAGATTTGAATATTTATTTGCAATAGAAAATTGTATGAGTGCATCAAGAACTCCAGCATCGTGTAAAGCCTTATTACAGATTGCCCCTTGATTTCTTGAATGTGATGGGTGGGTCTTCTTCTTAGATTCCATCTTACTCACTTTCGAAACCACTTGTTGAAGAATTTGGTCATTATGGGTAGGTGTATGTGCCTGATCAGGAGAAATGATCAGGTTAGGCTGATTATCTGCACTTAAATCAGGTGTATGTGCCTAATTTGGTTGTCCATATGATCTCGGGGAGTATGCCCTACAACCCTCTCTGATGGGAACAGATGTGTGTGTCGGTTCTGGAATGAACTGTTGATGTGTCACTCCATTGGTAGGGATAGATTTTCATTTCTTTCCCTATGATGCTGCTGAAGCAGTTATAATATTATGGGAGGCATCCAGAATATGAGCAGGGATTTTCTTCTACTATTTCACCATTGGCAGAATATGCTTGGTGACTTCAGCTACCGGAACAGGAATATACGTCCATTCCTTGCTTGAATTAGGTGTGTGTTCCTTTTCATATCCTCCTTTTCCTGTCAGCAAATTCTGACATTACTCATGTGTGGGGGCATAGATTTGAGTCTACCTCTTGTTTGTCATTGGGGCATTCCGACTGACTTCTCCAAATGATACCAAACGAGGATATTGGTAGGCTTGATCAATACCAGCAGGTGTATGTGCCTATTGATTGCACTCCTATGAACATGGTTGACGAACTTCTTTCAATACTGATAGATGAGGCTGCTGGTAGGACTGATGGATGTAAGAAAGGTAATGTGGATGTTTACCAGTGGCAGTCACATTGGGTTGGTGGGCTCCATCACATGTAGTCAGACGCGCCTGCTGACCAGCTGATGATTTATAAACAGATTTATGTTCCTTTCTATAGTACTCCACTTGAATTTCCTAGCAGGATTGCCATGATGCTGCCAGACGAGTATGCCGGATAGTAAAATTAAAACGGGCGGGTGTGTGTGCCCGCTCATTGCTTTCCACCATGTTAGGTTGGTGCAATTCTCTAGAGATGGAAGAGATGAGAACCTACTCACTGTTGACCGGATTTCACCTCTAACAGTTCATCTTGACTGCTAGGGTTTGAGGAACCTTATCCAAACTCCTGGAGATGATACCCTCATCATGTTTAGGGCTGACTTCCACACGAGTCTGGTGTCGATTATTGGTGGGAGCCCTCGGAAATGACTCACATTTCCTTGAATTAAGGCCTTGAGTGGCCTTATCATTGACCTCCGTAGAATATGGGAGGGAATGGTGATTGCGTTCCAGGGATAACAACCCAAAACGGCGGGAGATGGTTGGTAGCACCGCCAGCTTCTTGATCGATGGTCATCGCTGTCCGGACGACCAGACTGAATTATTGACTTAGAGGGTTTGTCTAGCAGCCTCCAGAGTAAGAATAGTACCACTTTGACAGTACTTCTTAACCAGTGCATTTGATACCCAGTGTTGAAGATTTTGAGTAGGTGATGTCGTCCTTAGAGCAGACGATGATCCAGCAGGAGTGGCAGTAGATGCATTCACTGTAGAGAATTTCATAGCAGAGGCATTCACATACGTGAATTTAAGAAAATCCATTCTTGTAATGCAGAAGATCTTGGAAAATAGTGCATGTCTGATATAACAAACATAATCATGATATGTTCGATTGATACATCTTTTGTATGAGCACATATGTTATTGATTTTTCTGTTTTCCATCTTATTGAGTTTAAATAAGGGCCTAACAAAATAAGTAAAACATCATTTTAACTTGGTTAAGGATTCACGTTGGGTTCAACATATTTTTTTCCTCTGAAAATGGTGATAACCTCATTGATTTAAGGTTCAAACATTCCAAGCGATTTCTAATAGGTTTGTTCATAGAACCGGAAACATCCAATTATTGTATATCCATCTGGACCTACTTTCCAAAGGTTGGTGCTAATTAGATCTGGACTGACGAGGCTTAAAATTTGTATTTGTCGAGAGGATGGGAGGTCAGACTCATCACACCCTTTTTGGGGGGAATTATTGTCTACTCCAGGACTCTCTTTATAGATTTATGTTATGTTCGTGAATCCTTATTACATTACCAAGTATGAAAATGAACTTTCCTTTAGATCTGACAATCAATGATTAATATATATGAGATTTAAAGAATCTTTTATATGTATTGGAGGTTCTTCATCGATAGAGAATAATATATATTTGTAAGAGATTCCTGGTCAATGGTATTATTCGATAAATTATATATAAATCTCTTGGATATTAAGATAACCATACTAGTTTTAAAGCCACTCAGCAGGGCACATGAAGTTTAATGTCATTTAGAAGGACATGAATTATTTCATAGTTTGGATTGTACCCGCAAATGGGATACCTATGTATCCTTTGTTTTAGAAAAGAAATAAAACCCCACATAGTTCGAGTAAATATGTATGAGGTTTGTGCATGATTGATGACTCAAATAAATATTTCATAATTACTTTTACACTCTAAGCTCACGTGAGTCATGCTCATTGTGAGAAACAAGAGGTGTTGGTAAAACCAGACAATTGGTCCTTGAAAAATCCAATTATAAGAAATGATATGGTTCTTATGTATTTATGAATTCCCAAGTAGATGAAGATTAGAATTTACATTAGGGACGAAACCCGAGAACAAGGTCCATAAAGGTATATGTGCTTTATGGAGATTTGGATACTCTAACATGGGGTTTATTCCTGAGGAGGATGCCCAAATTAGGAGGAAACGTATGATTGGGTTTTATTCCTCAGAAGGAAGCCCAAGTAAAAATTAAATTAACACTGGTTAAGAGAAATTATGACTGGGGCTTATTCTTAATGAAAAGCCCCAGGTTATAGGGAATTATGACTAGGTCTTACTCTTGAAAAGGAAGCCCAGGATAAGGGAATTTGGATTTTGGGAACTCGGGGCCTAATCCTGAGGAGGATGCTCATATTTGTAAACTTATGACTAGGGATTATTCATAAAAAGGATTACCAGGTTAGGGGAATTGGGGCATACTCCTGAATAGGATGCCCAAAATAAGAGAGCACTGATTGGGGCTTACTCCTGAGGAGGATGCCCAAATTAAGAGAACATGGATTGTGGAATACTATTGAAAAGGAGGACAAAGTTAAGAGAAATTGGATTTAGGCTTACTGGCGAAAAGGAGTCCCAAATTAAGAGAACATGGATGGGGGCTTTCTTCAGAAAATGGGGCCCAAATTAAGAGAACATGGATTAGGGTTTACTCTAAAAAAGGAGGCCCAAATTAAGAGAACATGGATTGGGGATTACTCCAGAAAAGGAGGCCCAAATTATGGATTCTCTCATCTTAAAGGATGAGGTTGAATGAATGAAATATCTATCCTTAGTGACATAAATATATGTAAATCACTAGGTTTTGAGAGATGTTCCACAAAATTCCTTTTAGATAAGGAAGCCAACAAGGGATCCATGCCAAAACAAATGAAATTAAAGAGGTTTTTGAAGGCTTAATCTTGAAGAGGATAGGTGAGTAGGTATAAGAGAGGTGAAATAAGTAGGAGGGGCACTCAAAAACAAGGTGGCACACATGTCCTGTGTGGGTGAAAAAGTCATAGTCACGCAGGTGTACCTGTGCGACACTTGGGTACTTGCGCGACGATAAAACCTTAAGGTAATACTTGGGAGAGACTTGGCTCAAGCCTCTAGTATTTTCCCAAGGGGCTTCCAGAAGGGTGGCACACATGTTATGTTGAAGGGGTTAGGCGGCGTGAAAGTGTAGACATTTCCCTTAAGGGCTGGCCATGTAGGCGGGAAAGTGTTGATGAGTTTCAACAATTATGCCTTACTCCCCCTCTTTAGATCTTCCGTTTTAGGTAAGAAATTTCCTTAGAAGTGTTCAGATGCTTTGAGAAGAGACTAGGGCGCCAGTGGTTCAAATCTATGTTTCTAGAATTTTTCATCCTTTAACGGGGGGCCCACCAGGGGTATTTATAGTCTGGTGAAGACCCTAGGTGAAATTCAAATAGGGCGTGCAAGTCACCTGTGCAACCATTGGGCAGCGCGCAAGTATACTTGCACGACCTTGGTTGAACTTGCGCGACCCTAGTGCAAATGAATCCTCTGTTCAAGCCTTTGTTAAATTTTTATGTTTCTTTAAAGGAAGAATAACTTTGGGTTCAAGGTATTTCCCTTTTCATTCCATTTGAATCTATGACGGAATGGAGTGTCAACAAAGGGTAATCACATTAGGCCTCATTTATGCATTCAATCAAAAAAATAAGGGATCCATACCTTATCATAAAACCCAAGTTTGTAAAATATTCCACCCATATAACAATTCATTATGGAATTTCTCGATGAAGGGTGGGTAGGAATCATCTAAGAAAAACTCAAGCCACTAAGAACATACTTCGGCCTCCCATTCCCATGTCTCATCCTGTGAACAGTCATGCTTTCATAACATTTGTAAAAGAGGAACTAACTGACCTTATAGAACCTTTGTGATCAATTCAATTATATATATCAGATTCTACTTGAAGGACACACTTGTCTATAACTCAAACTCCTTGAGAACAATATGAGAGACAAGTCAGAATGATATAGGTAAGGCTGAGATGTTTTCAAGATGTCGTACTTGGATTGGTACCTCTATAGTAACTCCAACCGATAGGCCACTGACCAGACTCTCTTCAGAATCCCAAATAGCCTGACATATAGCATTGAAATATTACCAGTTCATTCAAATCTCTGGTGTCCCAACATTGGTGAAATGAACATAAAAATCTGATCCCTAACCCGAAAATTTATACGTCATCTGCTAAAATTATCATATTATATTTTATGACCTAGTGTCATAGCCATCAATTTTTTAATCAACTAGACCTTCTTAGATGTCTCCAACATATGATGTGGTCCCAGTAAAGCTTCCTCACCTATCTTTATCCTATATAGGGGATATTAGAATGGCCTACCATATAATGTCACAAATGATTCCTTATGTATAGTTGCATGATAATTTTTATTGTTGGAGAACTTGAAAAGGGTATATTCCTCTACTAAGAGCCCCAAAAATTCATGAAAAATGCTCACAACATGTCTTATAGAACATGTATCGTATGCTTTGATTGGCTATCAGTTTGAGGGTGGTATGTTGTGCTAAAAATCACAAATGTACCTAGGGCCAAACTCCTATAGAAACAAGATTTAAATCAGGAATCCCTATGAGAAAAGATACTATGTGAGACCCTATGAAGGTATACTACCTCATAGATGTAAAACCTCACCTACTCATTAATACTGATGTTTTCCTTGATCTACAAGAAGTGAGAATGAATCACGAACATTTAAATGAAACCCCACACAATAACATTACCTCATGGAATCCTTGGTAAAACAGTCAAATAATCAATTGTGACATCATACCATTTAATCTTAGGGATCGTTAACTGATGCAAAGTTCATTATAGTTTCTTATGTTTTCCCTTCACCCACTAATAAGCAAAACACCTCATAAAAAAACACCACTCTCATGCTTCAAACATGGCCACCAGTACTGATGGTGTAATTCATAGTACATCTTGGTGACTTCAGGAAGAGCTTCCTAACATAAATATTTCAATTACAACATCATCTCTATACGTGTATCCACATTAACCCAGATGTGACCATGGATATGTAGTAACTCATCCTCAATGATGGTCCAACCATGAGGTGGGTCCTCACTTTCCACACACTCACATAGGGTTAGACCTCTAGAATATGTTAGACGCCATATCCACACTCTATCTAGTAGGGTAGAGATCACAACTAAGGAATAATGATATTTCTATCCCTAACTATCATACACCAACAAATGCATTTCAGAGAACAATTCCATAATCTTCCACTCACTACTAGCCTCTTGCGCTGTAAATATCTATATCATCCTTCTTAGTTTATCGGACAGTACATTTCCATTACCAAGAAAGTAGTAAAGTTAAAAATAAAAAGAATAATGGTATCACACCCATCACCATGGACTCATATTTAGATCATGCTGCATAAAAATAAACTTGGGGAATTTGTGATCTATGTACACCAAAAATTAATATCCTAGTATATAATGTCTATAAAAGTGAAACCCATGAACAACTGAAGCTAACTGATGATTATGAGTCATGTAATTCCTCTCATGTGGACATAGATACTGAGACCCATACTCTATGACTCTTTGCCCATACCTCAATACCACTCCCAACCTAATACATAATGTGTCATAATACAAAGTGCATCTCTTACCCTGTTATGGTTGTATCAGGACTGGTGTTGATTTCAAAATTCCTTTCATCTATTGAAAGTCTATCTCCCCTGAATCTGACCATACAAACATCACACACATCATAGTAAAACCTATCAATGGTGATTATAATTGTGATAAATCATATATGAAATGCCTTTAGAAACCAGCAAGCACTTGGAAACTCTATCTGTCAAAAATATTCATTGTCTTCTCTTAGGAAACTAATGCTCTCACTATCTCTGGGTCCAATGAAAATCATGTCTTTGCGGAGATGAGACCTAGGATGTAAAACTGGTTCATCTTGGAGAACCATTTTTTGATATTAACATATAACTGATTCGATTTTAGTGTATTCAAGATAGTATCAAGATGGTTTGGAAGGTCATTTCAATTATGAAAAAACCCCAAGATATTGTTCATGAAAACCCACACAAAAAATCCAGTTAAAGTTAGAATACTAGGTTCATCAATGCCATGAACAATTCTAGCATGTTTTGGAGACAAAGAATCAAAACCAAATACTTATATAGATCATAACTCATATGAGAAGCTGTATGAAGTATGACTGGAGGTTGAACATAAACCTATTGATATCCTAATCTGAATACATTTTCGAGAAAACCCAAGTTCCTCAATGTTATCCAAATATTTCATCTATCTATGGCATGTGATTTAGAATTTTAACGATCATTCAGTTCATTTTTTGAAAATCCATGCATTTCCTAATAGTTCCATCCTCCTATTTCATAAAAGGACCAGCAAACCACGTAGGGAAGTACTGGGTCAAATAAACCTATTCACCTCCAAATACTCTAGATATATCTTGAGAACATGAAACTCCATCATAGACATCTTATAATGATTAATGGATATAAGTTTATCCCATGGAACTATATTAGTTAAGAAATAATCCTCTCTATCATGAGTTAAACCCTAAAAATAATTGGGAAATACATATCTAAATAGATCAACCACTGTAGGAATGTCCCCTCAACTGACTCTTGATTATCCAGATACAAACTACTGATCTGGGCTGTTATTCCTCTTAGACCATGATAATGGGTTTTATCTCGACTTGCCAGGACATACAATTCACCTTTATGAGTACACCATGCACCCCTAGTGATGTAACAGTCACCCTTTGGCAATATCAGTCCATGAAATCTCAATAAACTACTAGATAGTTTATCAGGAGAATGATGTTAGGCAATTTCATCTTGGGGAAATAGAAATTCTACATAATGTAACAAAAAAACCTCAAGGGAAACTCCCTCACTATTGATAACTGTATGTTTGGATTCTTAATAGACTGTCTAGAATCATAACACCCTCATAAGGACAAACAACATGCCCAAGGATTTTTACCACTGATAAAGATATAAAACATTGTGACTCACCTCTATCGAATAGAGAAGATGAAAAAAATAGAGGATAATAGGATCATAAATATCACCATTGATTGTCTAAAACCCCACTCCTCAAGGGTAGGCCACATATAGAATAATTTTCCCATACCATGACTCTGTGATAAAACCTCACATCCCAGAGTATGCCAACATTAATATCTCGGTGTAACGTGTGTCTAGATGCTTCTACCGTGACCACTACTACCTGATCCTGATTGGTAAGTACTTCTCCAACTCCCTACCAGACGTACGGATGATGAACCTGATCCTGAACATGACATTGGAAATGACCCAAACCAGTCACAACTGGAGGGATGGTTCAACAAAATTACTAAACGTGGCCCATCCTGCAACAAGCTCGACACTCGACTGGTCATTGATCATACTAACACATCATGTGCCTATCCTTTAACAATAATATCATAACTATAAACTACCAATACTCACATCCTAATATGAACTCATCTCAAATGAATCCTTATAATAGTTCTTCCTTCCTAATGATATTGAACTAATGGCCCGAGATACATCTTTTCCCTACACAAATCATTTAGCCCTCAATACCTTATTAGCAAAGTATATAAATGAAAAATGTTATCCCACTATAAAGTTGGTCAAGTACACCATATCTATCTTCGAACCATACTATAGATGCATGAATTAATTATCCCACTATTTCAACAATGTATCAGTGTAAAAGTAGTAAAATAAGTGTGTTTGGAAATCAGTCCAACCCAACTCTCACAGCCTATCAAGCTAGATCAGAATATCAAACCAGTTCCATGTTTCACTAAGAATCATATAGGTCGGGAGATTAACCCTCCTATAAAAAGTCTTGTAAATATTTATGAATATGAAAAAAATTATATCTATCCGTATCTCAGAAGTCATTGGGCTTTCATCCCCCAAAGCATCATAGAATGATACTTCTAGAACATGTGCATCATCCCATCCATAGTTATTGAAAGCTTCATTTATCCTTTAAATTTATTCATATAGAAAAAAACCCTAAACAATATATTCCTTAACACATGTGTTCAGAATATCCTTTATTATTGTAGTTGGAGTTAGGGGAAGATAAAAGGGTATATCATGGCCCACCAACTCTAGAGTGTGGTTATCACCTCCCTCGTGGAATATGGGTTATGTTCGTTGTGGTTTAATCTCTCTAAATTGTGAAACCAAACCCTTTGAATGTACAGATACAAATATTCATAGCTAAAAAGCGTAGTACAAGTCAAAAACCTCAAAAAACAAGTCATTCCCCATTACCTTATACTAAATCTAGGACTATAAAAAGTAATAGTCACAATAAGACTAGAAACACTGCCTCTTTCCAAGTCAAAATCTGACTCTAGGTCATATTTATGTTCATCATTTCATGTTTCCATTTCATATTCACCTGAATTTAGATTCAAATTATATTTCATATAAAGAATTCAATTATTCTAATTGTTTAACCAATTTGTTACTAATTATATATCGATGAAGTACCATAATACTTCATGAACCAAACCATGGTTTCCATTCAATCCATAAATATCAAATTAACATTAACAATTGAATTTCTTATGGTGCATAATTTCCCATTCCATAAGGGCTCATACACCTTATGAACCAAAATATAGTGTCACCCCTCTACCACTTCACAAAATCTTTGACAATAGTAGTTATGACTATCATAACACCTATCACAAGAACATGGAATAAGTAATTAATTTTATATGGATTGGAATAATTCATGGAATTATATTTATAAAAGTCTCCTACATGAGGAATGAGAAGAAATACCCTCATCTCAATGAGTTTCAATTGAAATATAACCCCTAATTACCTCAATACTAGATGCACAAATCATATGTGTCACCCAACGGTGAAATAAAATCATCTAGAAGAGTCAAAATATTGAAACTAACACTTCTATACGTTGAAAATTTTATTTTCTAGGTACTTGGGGTAGCTACTCCAAAAATAATTATTAACATATTCCATTTCCTTCCCATCCTTATATATTATTTCCTAATAATAAGTCAAAGATGAAAAGAGACTCTGATACCAATTTGCAACATCTCAGACCTAGATGCTAATAAACATTGCCCTAAGCCCTGTTGGCCACATGGCCCCATGTGCATCTCGCCAAATGTCAGAGGCTATAGACTAGTTTCGAGGGACTAGGTGAGTCATTTGGGAGAGTATTCCCTCATTAATAGATTATATAATAGCAGAAGTCAATCATGTTCAATAGTGGAATAAGGAAGTCACGAAGAAAACTAGAAATTAAAAGAAGCCAAGAAAAAATAAAACAAACACTACTGTCTCATATATATTGTTGGAGATGGTACATATATCTAGAAAATATCCACAACAGGTACATGGAAATAAATAATAGTACAAGTCTTCAAAATAGATAAAAGGCCAAAAATTGCCAATAGGATCACAGGCCACCGCTTGGTCCTATGCTCTCCTGATCTAAATAAATGCTCAACATCAAGTGTCAGGGTGATTTCCCCTATAATCGTATGTAATCATATAATCTTTTTGGGTCCCTAAGGTGTCCTAAATAGGATGTGAAATAGATATCTCAGTAGGTTTCCACAACATTTAATATATATTTAGGTCCTTGAAATAAAGTCTATGAAGTGTTATTAATGGATTTAAACAGAATTAATGTTCTCATGGAATGTATCCACTACAACGAAGTCATACCAAATAGAATATCAAGGCTCCCTAAAAAAGATGATTCATATCCTAATAAGTGATCTAAAAACAATATAAATAAATTACATGACCTCACCATACTCCCATATGTATCCTATCCCCCACAGAATTTCCAAATGATGCAACCATAAGAAATATCACATGATCGTTCTATAAAAATAATAATTCCTTAAATTCCATGAATGTTTTATATAATAAAAAGAAACAAAAACCCATAGTCACACCGTAAAAACAAAATATTAATTCCATTAAGGGTTGAATCCAAGGTGTTAAAGGCTGAGGGATCCTTAATGAGTCCCATGATCATCAAGATTGAAACTCATTATAAGGATTGATTGGTTTCCGAGGTATATGTATACCGAAATGTCCTACCCATGTCTACGAAATCTGGATCCATGGGTTTGAAAATCATAATACATCCCATGGAATCATGACACAAGAATAATGACTACTCAATGCATCCACTACAACATTCCAGATTAATGGGGATATTTCTTTGTAATGTAATAAATCAATCATCCATTTCGTAGGATTTTACCATTCAATTCCATATGATTCTACCCACTCATATAATCATATATCTTTAACTCTCTTCAATTAAAATAACCACTCATATAATAAATTACATTCAATTCCATCCCACTAGTACGTCCACTCATGTATTCCATTACAATTTAATCATGTAACATGGGTATACCCACCAATTTATCACCATTTACCATTAAACACATCACATGGGTATACCCACACATTAGCCACAATTCAAAATCATGAATCTTATTGACTATACCCACACATATAGTCAGTTTCAAGTTTAACATAACCTATTTGATGAAATCAATAAATAAAAAATTCATGTTCAACATTTTTTTAATAAGGTAAAAGAGGAAAAATAATCTACTAATCAACCCATTCAACTCATTCAATTTATAATTGGCTTCCTATAACATGGAATGCTCAAAACTCACCCCTTGGGTGGTTTGATGTGGCATAACCAAGTTGTATAAATAATTATCATCCCATGGGTGACCTTGGTGTGGGGAAATATCACCAACGCATCTGAAAGATCCTGTGTCCATTCCAAATATGTGTTATTTCATTTAATTCAAAATCCAGTTTAATTTCAGAGGATCACTATGAATTTCAATGAGTGGTATAACAACTAATAGCTCCATAAAATACCAAAATCTGAATGAAAAGTATAGAACACGTACCATCGCTCGGTAGTGTCGTGCTCATCTAGTATTAAATATTTATTCAACTCGGTTTAGTAGAAATATGAAGTATTGAAGATGATCTAGAAATTATAGAATATAATCCTAAATCCAAATACAATAAATGATTTCAAGAATAATCATGAATCGATAAAAAGGTGTGTCGATCATACCGATGTAGATCTGATGAGACAAAATGTGCTTGAATCGATGGTTAGATGAAGAGTAGCTCTGTAAAGCCCTGAGAAAAGTTACCTAGAGTCGGTGAATTATTACATAAAATTGGAATGATCACAATGAAATCATGTCCCTAAAGATCGATAAGTTTAGTTTTATTGGAAACAAGATTCATACATAAGTTCAACTTTACAACTTGAAAAGAAATACAACACGAATTTATTCCATTGGAAACATCCAAGACTCCTAGATAATGCCGGTATGTCACTCATAACTAATTTCTTCATATCATGCAAAAATGAAACATATGAATGGGGTGAGCTCAAATTCTCAGTAAGGGTAGGCAATAAAATGGATGATAACATAAATTTTAATCATGTTCAATAATTGAAACCTCATACCTTTACCAATAAAAAAATGAATACATTTAGGACATGAATATGAGATGAGTAAATAATGCCATAATAAAAAATAATCATGGGTATTCTACTAGTCGAATGACCACATGAACTATCAATATTATTTTCATAATAAGGGATTGTATAATGTCAAACATTCTGAAACATTTTTTCAAGGCCTCGTCCAAGACTTCTAAAAATTATTAAGGCCTCGTCCAAAACCATATATCAAAATGGGAAAGGCCATGGCCAATTAAACTTATAGTTGTCTCATGAGTCCTACTGATTCATCGAGGAGATATATTGGGCTCCACCCATCACTTACTATATCCAATACATTCCTCATATGAAAAGGATGAAATATAACATAAACAATCATATTAAAACTAGTATATGAAAAGTCAATACATTAACCATAAACTATCCATGGTATCAAAATAGAACATCGACAATCAAATATATCACAAAAACTTCAATACAATATGGATTATTTTTATCATAATTAATCAACTTCAAACAAGTATAAAATCCATCAATGGATGTTGACATAGATGAAATCAAAACTATTTGAGAAAAATGTATCTTTATTTTTATTTGAAATCATTTGAAGTTACATAATTATAAAATAAAATATGAATTTTGCAAAAAAATTTATAATATTGTAATGGATGCATTGATGATGTTATAATGGCAGCAAATAACCACACACGCCATATAAAAAACATTTTTACCTTAATTTTGTCGAATAGGTCATAAAGTACCTTGTTTTGAAAACGACTGAATGATTCATTTCAAAACATATATGTTCAAAAAAAGATATAAATGAATTTAGAAAATTTTCTTGTAAATAGTAAAAAAAAATTGAAATTCATTTTCAAGAAACTTGGATGTGGATGATAATGATGTCCTAGTAGATACATAAAAAATCCTCGGATAATGAAGAGATTGTGAAATTAACCCTTACTTCGTTGTAATCGATCGGGTCATATGAACAATAGTCAATAACCACCAAATGAATCACCGAATATCAAGAATATAAAGATAATCATGATAATATATATCAAATGGTAGTACACAATACATCACAAGAAATAAATAATTGGTGGATAATAGAAATCTCACAGAATTAAAATTGAGATATGAAACCCCTTACCTTGAACTTTTCATTGGTCGATGGTACGTTTAACCCACTGTATAATGACCATTATATATTATTATATTATATAAAAACCATATTTATTTTTATTATATCATACATGATTCATCTATGACTTTATTTAATAATGATTTTCAGGTTAAATTAACATTTCGGGTAATAATTGCTTTCTTTATCGTACGTGTTTTAACTTGTAATTATTGATTGTATCATTAAGATAATGATTTAAATACTTCCAGAATATAAACCTTGATTTATATATCATATATATTTAGTATATAAATATTTATAATAGATAGATATATGAAATGGAGAACACCATTTATGGAGACGGTAGGCCGTATGTTCGCATAAATGTTGTATCTCTTTTCATATCGTATTGAATGGAAGTAAGTGAATAAGATATATGTAAGTACATAAACACACACATATATATAAATATATATATATCCATTAGTACTATTATGTCATATATTACATACTTATTAGTAATATATATATTTATAATCATCGATTAATGGTGAACTTGGAAATGAATCTCATCACGTCTTGGAGACGGTAATCCGTACGTACGAACGAGCGAAAATATCATTTCCTTAAAGGTATAGAATTAGATGGTATATTTATTTTATATAGGAATTTTTATGTTATTTTAATTATTTATATATATATATATTACTCATCATTATATCCATCCAAATAACATAGTGTTGAATAACAAATTACACCACGACGTGGAGACGGTAAGCCGTACGTACACACGCATGGTGAAATTATCTTTCCAAGGATGGATAGAATAATGAATATAGTAGTGATATATTTATAATAACATGAATTTATATATAATATACTGGAGTGATTATTTTAGAATAGAAACAACAATGAATGAGGAAGTGGAAGAACAAATGAACTTGAAAGAGGGGATGAAATGTTTACTTCTTCTTCAGGTTCTTCCATTTCATTTGATCAAAATGGTACATAAGGTTTGATTTATAACTAAAGGAATGCCTCTTAGATGAATGTAGGACAGTTGATAGTGTATTTGGGTAGGGTTTGGTAGAGCCAAAATGCTTTTAAGATGTGAATTTGAGGGAAGGGGAGTGCCCTTTTATAAGAGGGGTGTGCGACACCTTAGGAAAATATAGAAATATTATTTTATAATAAAATCATTTTTGGGTTTTAATGGCTAAAAATTTAATTATTTTAAGGATAAGGTGGAAAGTTTTCTAAAATCACTCAAAAAATAGGTTTTAGACAGGTTTGGGTCACTATATAAACTTTATCATTATGATTTAACTCTTAGTTAAATAGATTGACATTTACCATGTATCTTCGTATTTTTATATTATATGGTTAATAAACGTACTATAAACTTCAAAGAGAACCCCAAGTGGTTCATTAACGATAAAAGAATAATTATATAAGTTATTTTTAAAATCCGTATATTTTTAAGAATATTATATCAATTAATAATATAATATTTGTTTTAAAAACTATTTTATAATGATTTTTACACTATTGAATAATTGATTTTCGTTAAAGTCCTAAAAACATTATTAATTGAAAATAAATTCATTTAAAAAATCCTTACATGTCATAGTGACCAATAAAATTTGTGGATGGCATAAAAAATTTCAATTTATATTTATTTTAACATTTATAATTCTATTTATTTGATTCATTCATTAATAAAGAAAATATTATATCATCATTGTGTCATAAATAAATTTAATTATTAAATGTAAAAAAAATTATAAATAAAATATCATTATGTAGGAAATAATTCTAGATTTCTAATTAATATTTATAGTTTAAGAGATAACATGTATAACCATATGTAAAAATTGTTTTACTAAAAGATATATACTTATTTATTTTTTGTATTTAAATTAACATAAATAATTTTAAGTGTCATTATCACTAACAAGTGGCTCAATGGGGTCCAAAAAACGACCCAAAGAATCCAATGGTCATAAATGTTACATCCAATAGGGTTAGGACATGTTTTATGGTAATTTAATATTATTATAATATAATTTTATACCCTTATTTACCGGATTTACCTTTTAACCAGGGTAAATAAAATATTTACCAAATTAATTATTCAAAATGTCTAAAAATAAAAGTTACCTATTTAAAAAATTTGGACCTATTAATTCTAAATATGGAATCCATTTTTCTAAATTCAAAACACATAAGTTTCATAATGTAATTTAATATTAATTTTTGTTGTAAAAAAATCATGTTTATAAGAAATAATAACTATCAAAACATTGGCACTTGCTTATTTCCAGTTTCAATATGGAATTACGTACAATGACCAAAATTGGATTAAATGGTAAAAATATAATCTATTTATGCTTTAAAACAACTAAATATTATAATTTATAAGTATAAATTATTTTGATTAAAAAAGGTGTTTTTAATTAATATTTAGTATTTTCTCTATTCATCAAAAACTCAATGTTTTCAGAAAAATACCAAAAATAAACCCTAAGATAATTTTGATACTCCAAACCCAAAAATTATGTCCATTTTGAAGTATAAAATTTATAACATTTCAAAATATGGGTATTACAATTCATAAGAGCTAGTCTGATTTGTTGTGTTGTGTTAGAACTCGATGTTTCGTACAACACAAGCTATTGTATTATTCATTGAGAAGCGTACCCTGGAAGCATGGGGTGTTACATTCTCCCTTCCATTAAATAATTTCATCCTTAAAATTTCTAGAATATTACTACATAAAATGTCTGGGGTGGTTCTTCATCATAAGTTCCTTGGGTTCCCATGTTTCCTATTCCATCTTATGGTTTCTCCATATAACATTTACCAGGTCAGTTTCTGGTTTATCAGCACTTGTTCTCTTGTATCATGAATCTTGACAGGCTCTTCGCTATAAGAAATATTGGGATCCAGTTCTAATTTAACATAGGTGAGTACATGTATTGGTTCAGGAATGTATTTTCTCAACAGTGATACGTGGAATACATCGTGAACTTTGGAGAGACTTGGCAACATTTCTAAACAGTAAGCTACAGCCCCAATTCCTTCTGGAATTTCGAAAGGTCCTATGAACCTAGGACTCAATTTACCCTTCTTACTGAAAATTATAACACTCTTCCATGGAGATACCTCCATGAAAACATGATCTTCTACCTGAAATTCCAAATCCTTCCTTTGGTTATCGACATAGCTCTTCTTCCTACTTTGAGCTGATTTGTTTTGGGTTTCGATTAGCTTCTCCTTTTCTATTGTTTCCTCCACAAGTTCTGGGCCTACGAGTTTTCATTCACCAATGTCATCCCAACAAGTTGTCGTGCAACGTCTATTTCCATATAATGCTTCTTATAGTGCAATCTGCATACTTGATTGTAAGATATTGTTATAGAAATATTCTACCATAGGTAAATATTGATCCCAAAGACCATTAAAGTCAAGTGAGCATGATCTGAACATGACTTATATGGTTTGAGTATTCCATACTGATTTTCCATTAGTTTGGGGTGGTTGGAAGTGCTCAAATGAAGTTCAGTATCAAGGGATTTCTGAAGACTTTTCCAGAATCATGATGTAAAACGTGGATCATGATCAGAAACAATCAATTGGGGGTACTCCATGATATCTCAAAACTTTATTAATATATATTCTTTCAAGACTTTCAAGTGGTAAATCTTCTCTTATAGCAAGAAAATATACTGACATATAAAGACAATCAACAATGACTCATATTGCATGGTTCCTTATTGGAGTCTTTAGTAGTCCCATGAAAAATCCCATCGTAATATTTTCCCATTTCCACTCAGGTATGGGAAGTGGTAGCAAGACTTTTCCAGGCTGTTGCCTTTCAGCTTTCAGTTGTTGAGAAACCATACATCTTGACACAAAATTAGCAATCTCCCTCTTCATGCTGTCCCACCAAAAATGTTCTTTATAATCTCTATAAATTTTGGTGCTACCATGTTGTATAGAGAAATTAGAGGTATGAGAATCATCACACAATTCCCTTTTCAAATCATGTATATTAGGAACACAAAGTCTCTTCCCATATTTCCAAATTTCATCTTCATACCCAATGTCACACAATCTCCCATCATTCACATCTCTAATAATCCTTTGAAACTCATCATCATCTTGAGAAATTTTTATCCTTTCTAATAAAGATTGTTTGGAAACCATTTGGAAATGTATTTATGATCCACCTTCAATGGTTATTCCCATATCCATCTTTACTAGATCCATGAAAATAGGATCCCTTTCAACACTCATCTTGTTCAAAACCCCATGATCCTTTCTCCTCAAAGAATTTTCCACCTTACTTGCCTTCCTCGGGTGGTAGTGTATCGTTCAATCATAATCCTTGAGTAGGTCATGCCATCTGCTTTGCCTTATGTTGAGTTCATTCTATGAGAAAATATAAATCAAACTCTTGTGATCAGTATAAATCTCACATTTTTCACCATAGAGATGATGTAATTATATCTTCAATGAAAATATTACAGCTTCTAACTCAAGATCATGAGTAAGATTGTTTTTCCCATGAATTTTTAGTTGTCGTGATGCATAGGTAATAACCATATCAATATGCATAAGGACACAACCAAGTCCTTATTGAAATAGTATTGAAGTACAATCATTATATAATCTATAATTCTTATAATATGTACATAATAAAAATAATATTCAAATGACACAATACATTAATATAAACATAAGAAATCTAATCATTCCTCTTCATCTACGTTAGTATCATAACTTTATTATTATTCAATAGAATCATTTTGGGTATACTCTGATGATTTTACCATTAATTATTGTAGTGTCCCAACTCATTATAGATGAAGAATTGTACATTTGAATCTATTTTTTAACCATTGCAATCATGTACTTGGTGTCCTTTTTCTCTACACTTATAACAAACTTCTATACTCTTCATGAATTTATTGAGGTGAATCTTTTTCACAGTTATCACATATGAGAAAATCCTTCTTTTCCCTCTTCTATTTATCCATATTTCTATCTTCCGTCCTTTTATTCTCACTCTTCTCTTCAAACCCATAGGATTCGTATAATTATTTACTTATATTATTAACACATGATACTATTTATTCATATATTGAGAATACACAAGAGACTATTTTAGTTGATGGCCCTATAAGGGGATCCTCTGGGGCGCTAGGGTTTCCCCTTTATTGATGTTCCATTCTTGGTTGGCCACAGATTTTATTCTAAGTTCGTGGAGAGTTCTTGGCATGCCTCTCTTAATGTGGAAACGATGAGGCTCGATTATAGATTTCAACATCACTATAGGCTTGGGCTCTTTGGTTTCGAGGGTTCATTGGTATTCTGGCGGCATCCTGGGTGGTATCCATCATCAGGATTCTACGGCATCAAAGACTCATGATCTTCGGTGGGTTCATATTCGTTGGTTACATGGTGAAGTTTGTGGTTGAGAGCTGGTTTTCTGCGGTTTGATGTTGCAGCCGCATCTCATTTGTGTGCTTGGGTGGATCTGCGGGCTCCTTGAGTGATGGTGGCGACAGGCTGTGGTTCAGATCGTTTACATCGGTCTTCTTCTGGAATGGATCTATGTTGGTGGGGATGGATTTTTTTATTTGTTTTCGTGCATGGTTATAGGTTCTATCATCGCTGGTTTCTTCTGGTTTTTTCTGTGGAGGTTATGTCATTCCTACTTGGCTCTGGCTTTTAGATCCACTCCCCTTCTAGGATGGTTGGGATTGTTGGTATCAACAGAGGTTTTGGGTTCTTTTTGTGTGAGAAGCATGGTTTTCCTGGAAGGTTCAGGAGATGAAACCAGTTTAGAAGGTTTCCAGTGCAGTCAGTGATGAATTTCAGTTGTTAATGAAGTTTTTTGTCGGCAACGACGATCATCATTCTTGTTAGCCAGCAAGACAAGAGGCAGGGAGGTATGGTTTTATATTAGCGATAGTGGTTTAATGATGGATGATAATTTTTTGAAAGTTTTAATCTTGAATTTATGGATTTTTGGAATGAACAACATTAGGGTTGTGATGGGTTGTGACAATGGATTTGGTTGTTTTGATTTATTTTTTATGATGTTGTTGATGATCCAAATTGGCTGGATTTGATCACATGGTTTTTTACCAAAGGAGGAGTTAGAGCTAGAGGTTCATCATTGCAGTGCTTTTCGGATTCAGATGATTGATAGGGTATAGAATTAGCCATCGGTTCGGGCATCTGCTATGACACATGACACTTTCTTGCTGATCAGCTATGCAACGATGAAGAGCTTCATCACGATCAAATACTGGGGAGGGGTAGTTCCATGTTTTCATATGGTTTTAATCTTTGGGTATTTTTTTGCCTTTATATCTATGAAGTCTCTTAGGGTTTCCCCCTTCTTCACTTAAAAAGGGGAATATTATTATAATAAAAGAACATGAAGGCCTTCGGGCCGTTGGATAGACATGAGACTATTTCCCTTCTAAATGTTGTTTTAATACCATGAATGATATGATCCTTTTTAAACATTGGATTATACATAATTATTGAGTTCACGTTCCTTCGACTGGGAACCATATCTATATAATGGAATACATTAGGTAAGTTTATGAATTGCAATGAATAATTCCAAACCTGTAAAATACATAAAGTAAATTGGACAGTTTATGGATATAATCCATAATAATAAAAATATTTTCTTTGATGTTGTATATAGTCATAAACCCATTATAATGGTTAGTAATGAAAATGAAAATTATCCTAAGCATATCCCCCTGGAGGGTCGTTACCAAGAGTACAGCAAGGCCTACTGTCGTGAACCCGTTCTCGTTCGATTATAGCTCAAAGCGGTGTTTTTGGGTTTTACCCCATGGTACATCTGTGCCAGAGCCGCCTCTACCAACTCGTATCAAGACATGGATTTATTGGTTGGAAAACACAAAAAATCTATACAATACAAAAATTCCTGGAATATCTTCTATGTTAATCCTAAAATTATATCTTAGGGCTATGTACTCTAATCAGAGTTTATCTAAATCTAGTTACCAAGGTTTGTACAAAACTTCCTCCTATACCAACTTTAATAGCCCAACCCCAGTTATCCAGAGTCAGTGCATTATTACATAACATTGGCATGATCACAAGGAAATCATGCATTGAACGATCGATCAGTTATGTATTATTGGAAACAAGATTCATACATAAGTTCAACATTACAACATGAAAAGAAATACAAAATGAATTTATTACATTGGAAACATCCAAGGCTCCTAGACACCGCCTAAAATTCACTCATAACTTATTTCTTCATATCCCAGGAAAACGAAACATACAAAAGGGTGGAGCTCAAATGATTGGCAAGGGTAATAAATATAGTGGAAGATAACATAAATGTTAAGCATGGTGAATAATTGAATCCTCATTCCTTTACCAATAATAAACATGATTAATTTTATGGTCAGAATATGTGTACAGTAAATAATTCCATAATAGAACATAATCATGGTTATTCTACTAGTCAAATGACCACATGAACCATCAATATTATTTTAATAATGATGGAATGTATAATTCCTGACATTCTAAAACATTTTGTCAAGGCCTCGGCCAAGTCGTCTAAAAATGTTTAAGGCCTCGGCCAAAACCATATATCAAAATGGGAAAGGCCTCAGAAAATTCCATATCTAGTTGTCTCATGAGACATACTGATGCATCGAGGAGCTATAGCAGGCTCCACCCTTCACTTACTATGTCCAATACATTCCTTATATGAAATGGTTTAAATATAACATAAACATTCGTATTAAAACTATCATAAAAATGTCAATACTTTAACCACAAACCATGAATGGTGTAAAAATAAGAAATCCATAGTCAAACATATGACAAAACCTTCAATACAATATGGAATATTATTATCCTAATGAATTGACTTCAAACAAGTATAAAATCCATCAAAGGATGTTGACATAGATGAAATCAAAACTATTTGAGAGAAATATATCTTTCATTTCTTTTAAATCTATGAAGTTACATAATTATAAAAGAAAATATTTTTTTTGAAAACATTCTTATAATATTTTTAGGGAAGATTTGATGATATTATAATGGTGGAGAATAACTGCACACACCGTATAAAAAACATTATAACCTCAATTTTGTTGAAAAGGTCATTAAGTACCTTGTTTTGAAAAGGACTGAAAGATTCCATTCAAAACCTATGAGTTCAAATAATGGTATATATGAATTTTACCCATTGTATCGTAAATCGTAAAAAAAAATTGAAATTAATTTTCATGAAATGTGGATGAGGATGATAAAGAGGTCCCAGTAGATACTTATGTAAAAACAACCTCAGATAATAAAGAAATTGTGAAATTAAACATTACCTCTTTGTAATCAATCGATTAATATAGACAATAGTAAATAAAAACAAAATGAATCACAAAATATAATCAATATAAAGAGAATAATTATAATACATATCAAATGGAAGTACACAATACATCACATGAAATAAATAAGTGGTGAACAATGAAAATCTCATGGAATTAAAAGTGAGATATGAAACCCCTTACCTTGCACTTTCCTTTGGTCAGGGGTAAATTTAATCTCTTGTATAATGAACATTTTCTATAATTAGATTATAAAAGAAACATATTTATATTTATTATATCATACATGATTCATTTATTAAATGATACTACCCATTTAGAAACTATTTTCATGTTAAATTAACATTTCGGGGAATATTCTCTTTGTTTATCCTAAGTATATTAACTTGTTAATCTTGATCGTACCATTTAGATCATAATTTAAATACTTAAAGAATATAGACCTTGATTTATATATCATATATATTTAAAATATAAATATTTATAATAGATATATATATGAAATTTAAAACACCCTTTATGGAGACGGTAGGCTATACGTATGCATAAACGTTGTTTCTCTTTTCATATCGTATTGAACAGAATTAAGTGAATATTCTACATGTAAGTACATAAATACATATATATATATATATATATATCTAAAGTAGTATTATTATGTCATATCTACATAATTATTAGTAAAATATATTTTTATAACCGTTAATGAATGGTGAATGTGAAAATGAATCTAATCAGATCTTGGAAACGGTAATATGTACGTACGCACGAGCGATAATAAAATTTCCTTATAGGTATGGAATTGGATGGTATTTTTATTTTACCGAGACATTTTCTTGTTATTTTCATTATTTATATATATATTACTCATCATTATATCCATCCCAATGACATAGTGTTGAACAACAAATTACACCACGACGTGTAGACGGTAAGCCGTACGTACGCACGCCTGGTGACATTATCATTCGTAGGATAGATAGAATAATGAATATGGTAGTTCCATATTTATAATAACATGAAATAATATAGAAGATACTGGATTTACTATTTTAGAATGGAAACAACAAAGAAAGATGAAGTGGAAGAAGAAAGGAACTTGAAATAGGGGATGAAATATTTACCTCTTCTTCAAGTTCTTCTTTCATGATTTAATCAAAAAGGCCCATTAGGTTGGATTTATGAGTAATTTAAGGCCTCTAGGATGAGGGGAGGATATTTTAGAGAGTATTTGGATAGATGATGGCCGATCCAAAATGATTTCAAGATGTGAATTTGAGGGAAGTGGTAGATTGCTTTTATTAGTGGGGTGAGGGGCACCGTAGGAAAACCTAGAAATATTATTTTATAATAAAATAATTATTGGTTTATAATAGCTAAAAATGAATTATTTAAAAGACAAAGTGGTTATGGGTTTCAAATAACTAAACCAATAGGTTTTAGATAGCTTTGGGTCAATATATTAACTTTATCTTTTAGATATAACTCTTAGTTAAATAGTTTGACATTTAGCATGTCTCTTTGTATTTTTAAATTATATGGTTAATATAATTACTATAAACTTCCAATAGAACCACATGTGGTACATTAATGATTCAAATATCATTATTAATGTTATTTGGCCAATCCTTATATTTTTTGGAATATTATATCAATTAATAATTAATAATTTTTTTCAAACACCTTTTTGTCAATTTTGAAACTATTTAATAATTGATTTTTTTTAAAGTCCTAAAAAAGTATTAATTAAAAATAAATTCATTTAATAAATCCAAAAATTTCATATGAACCTATAAAATTCTTGTATGGAATCAATACTTTCAAATTATATTTATTTTATCATTTATAATACAATTTATTTGATTCATTCATTAATATGGAAAATACTGCATCATCATTGTGTCACAAATAAATATAATTATTAAAGTCTAATTTTTTTAAATAAAATACTATTATTTAGGAAATATTTTTATCTTTCTAATGAATATTTATATTTGAATATATAGAGTGTATAACGTTATGTAGAATTTTTTTACTAAAAGGTATATGCTTCTGTCATTTTTGTGTTTACATTAACTTAATTATTATAAAGTGTCATTATCACTTACAAGTGGCTCCATGGGGTCCCAAAATCGACCAAAAGATTCCCATTGTTTGACATGTGTCATAAGATAGGGTTATCACATGTGTTATGATAATTTAATATTATTATAATATTACTTTTTAAACTAATTTACTATATTTACCATTTTACCATTGTAAATAAAATATTTACCAAAGTAGTTATTGGAAATGTCTTAAAATAAAAGTTTCCTATTTACCAAATTTGGACCTCATGATTATAAAAATAGAATCCATTTTCCTAAATTCAAATCACATAAGTGGAAGAAATTAATTTAAAATTAATTACCATTGTCAAAACAAAAAGTGTGTTTTTATGAAATTTTAACTATCAAAAGATTGACACTTGCTTATGTCATGTTTGAATGTGAAATTACGTCCAATGAACAACATTGGATTTAATAGTAAAATTATAATATAATTATGCTTTAAAACCACTATATAGTATAATTTATCACTATAAATTATTTTGATTAAAAAATTTGTTTTTAATTAAAATTTAGTATTTTCACTATTCATAAAAACTAAATGTTTTCAGAAAAATACCAAAAATTTACCCTAATCTAATATCGATACTCTGAATCCAAAAAATAATTTAATTTTGAATTATAAAATTTATACAATTTTAAAAAGTGGGTACTACTATTCATAACAGCTTGTTTGTTTAGTTGTGGTGTGTTAGAACTCGAAGTTGTGTACAACACATGCTATTGTATTATTCAAAGTGAAGCGTAACGTGGAAGGTTAGAGTGTTACAAGATCTGAAATCAATAATTATTAATTAATTTGGAGATCTCAATAACTCCATTTACTGGCGTATAAAGAAAAGGTGAAATTAGGTTTCTAAAATAACTTAATTTAATTAAAAATTATTAAAAACCCTACACTGCCACAGTCACTTGGTTTAGGCACACGGTTTGGCATACTGTTCATAGATCATACAAGGATTCCTATAGGTTTTTGGCATAGTGCCTAGTATACCGGTATCGTTTACTAACCAAGTGAAAAATGTGTGAAATAAAACTTTTAACTATATTGAAATTGTAGAACTGGTCGCATGGGTGTTCACCTATTCCCACATGGTTTCCTAAAACAATGGGGCATGTATGCCCACTCTGTACAGCCTCACATAGTTTATTCAATCCATGTTTCCTGCACCACATGTGAAGATTAATGAACTCCACACATGGGTTTTAGGATCCGAACAAGCCATTGTCATCTCAGTTACACCTGTGACCTCAAAGGGTACTGACATTAGGCCTTATTTAAACATTCAAATAAAAATATAATGGATTCACACCTCATATGAAATCATGGGTTATTACAATAATATAAAACAAATAATATAAAAACATTCCATGTTAATAATACCCTACATACATGATCTGTAAATAAAGGGAAATACACACTCCTCCCACTCTAGTTAACCACTTCGTACTATAAAATATTAAGTCCTAAAACAAACACTAATAACATCATGAAAATTTATATAATTATAGGATAAACTAGGGGTGGGTGAGAAATAAAATTAGAAGGTCCTTCATTTAAAACTATCACTTTATATTTTACATAATTTATACTTATTACTTTATGAAATAAATTCAATAAAATGATAGTCCATCTAATCCTAAAGATAAGACCTCTTATATCCATATTCCACCACGATGACACTCCCATAAATCAAAATATATAAATCTAGCAAAACTCACACTATTAGTGACATATCATATCATAATGGTCCCCCAACCCACTTATCGTTGCATTTTTCACCACTATGGAATATAACATCCCCAATGAAATACACCATACAATAGTTATTATTTTAAAAATATAAAAATATATGTAAGGGATCACATTATATCATGAGTGAATAGGTAAAATTTTTGGTCATCCAATAAAAAATGGATGTTTGGTTTCACCTAAAATCCAATTCAACAATGTTGTTGGATCATGATTAATCCAATTTTAGAGGTGAATGACCATAAAATAGAGAAATAAATAACAATCCATTACTAAAATAACATAATATTAAATGATATTATAATATACCTAAATATATCAGTTATCTCATCTATCATATTCCACTAAAATATCAAAGTAATTTTAAAAATCATATTATGTACATTCAATTTTATTAACATTAAAATCATAATGAAGTTAATTACATCATAGAAACTATGAACATATAAATTTCCTTAAATTATTAATCTACATCCATGCCCTTCTCCATTTTTATCACTACAAATTTCATATTGAGACTACTCCATTGAAATTCCATTTTGGGTCTTCAAAATAAAATATTTGATAATTATATTAACCGTTAATAATTTTCCCACATCAATATAATAAAATATTGGGAAAAATAATATCAATTATTGATGATTCCATTACGACTTTGATTTTATAATACATCACCACATCTATTTCAATAATTAAATAAATTAAGTTGTATTAAATATAAAATCAATTTTAAAAAATCAAAATCATCCCAAAAGTATGATAGATTCCGATGATTAATAAATAAAAAGAATTTTATGTTACCTATTTTGAGTTACACATCAAATAACATGGAATTAAAATATTTTTCTTTATAAATTTCAATATCCATCACTTTATTCCACAATGTTATTAAACCCAAAATTAAAAAATTAATTATGGTAATCCTATAAAAAATATCATTAATCAATTTTGAAATCCACAATATCTATAGAGTTAATTTATCCCAATAATGGTTCTTAAGTTATATAAAGAGTGAGTCTAAGAGAGGATAAATATTGAGACGTCGCCATATTTTCAGAAACATGTAAATCAAAAAATGATAAATATTTATTTTATGATGGAAAAGATAACACAAATGCAGTTAAAAGAGCACCTAAATTTAAAATTTGCCATTTTGGATTGATTATAAGTGTTAAATAAGTGTTCCCAATCATTTTATAAATAGAATATATATATTCTATTTAAATGTATGATTATTTATCTATATACTAACTATAATACCATTAATTTAAAAAACTATTTAGAATTAATTATTATAATGTATGTCCATGAAATAATTTTAAATCAATCACTCACTATAGCCCTATGAAATTCACCCATTATGTTTACTTACCTAACGATGTATATAAATAATGAAACCTAAAAATAATCCCTCCCAATTTCAAACCATGTCCCAAATTCTCATAAAAGTTATATCCCAAGGTAAACTAACCATTACAAACCAAATATAACTCTAAAAATTTAGATTTTATATCAATAATGTTACCATTTAAATCCTTAAATTCCTATGGTTAATGAAAGACGCCTTAAAATTAAAAAAATTAGTGAATGGGTTTTCTATGTATTTATAGAAAAAAAGATCACAAGGTACTATTAATGACTATATTATAATCTTAAATTAAATTTTATATATTTCTTTGCGTGTATAAATAAATAATGGTACCCTAATATCAAGTCAATTTATGAAACAAAACCATTCTTAATTTAATTGTTTAAATAAGTGATCAATGATATGAAGATGTTTTTGAATAATTATTATGAGGTGATATTACTTTTTATTATATATGTATAAGGGTAGGGTTCAATTGAAATATATAGAAAAACAATTCTAGAACCTAAATGTGAGGAATTAAACATTTTGAACCTCTCTCTCATGATCCTCTTATAATGCATTCCTTTTCATGAGATTTCATAGGGCCATAAATTTTGATGGGTTCAATAACTTTCTAACACCCAATATAATATCAATACAAAAATATATTTCCCAACATAGTTGAATCCCTAATAATAATTTGAGAAAACATCTTGATATTACATAACTAATTTATGATGTTCTTATTTTATACACTTATATTACCTTGGATTCTCACAAAATCTATTATTTGTTTTACTAATTATTATAATTTAATATAATTTCATGATATTTATTAATATTTTTATAATGTTTTTCAATGTGAAAATGTTATTGTGAGTTTCTTATATTTTTAAAGGAATAATTCTCTATAATAATAAAAAAATATGTAATGGAATAAAACCTTTTTGTCTGGAATAAAACCATACATTCTAAAAACGTGTAAAAGTAAATATATTTATTTATTGACTAATGAAATATTAATTTTTTTAATAAATATGAACAAATAATTAAATATTGTATAGAGTTAGGAAATTTATTATGTGTTGCTAATTCACAAAGTAAAATAACTTACATGTTTAAAAATATTTCTTATGAATTCATGCAGTTATAATTTTTTATACATATAAGTGATGGAAAAGTATAAACTAGTATATTTATAAATAAAAATATATGTATTCAATTTATATAACAAAAAAATATTATCTTCTAATTTTCTCTCTTTGTTTAAAAATTTATGTATTAATGTAATATCTTATGTATGATATATTTACTGAGAGGAATATTATCTATTACCTAAAAATTAAAAATTCATAGATTATCAAGAGATACTTTATCATTAGTATTTTAACAGAGAAAAATTATCAAATATGAATTTATTTTTCCTAGAAGTTTTTATGTTTACATGTAGTATCAATGAATTTATGTCAAGATTTTAATTTTATATATAAGGTATGAAATATTCATTAACATATCTATTTTTATGTATAAGATTATATATTTCTTTGACTAGTTTTATAAGAAATTATATATATATACTCATGATAATGAAAATAATTATAAATGATTGAATATTTTAACTATTGTGTCTTGTTATTTATCTGATTCTATCTATACAAGATTTATTATATATTCCGATTGATAAGAAATAAGAAAATATTTTTATTATTACTATGAATTTGTTAATAAATCTACAATAATAAAAGAATTATCTTTTGAGATAAATTTTAGTAAAATAAATTCTCTAGAGAAGTTCAATCATCTTTTATATTATAAGGTTCTATGCTATGTGTCATCAACAGTATAAATTTTCTACATTTTTCTATATTTTATATTATTTTGTACTTATTTTACTATGTGTCAGACAAACAAATAGGAAATATATTTTATTAATGATCCTTGTAAAAGAACATGTATCCTCAAGATCAATTTTCAGCTTCTTTCACATAGTAGTGAGACACATAAGAAAATCATATGTATACAAATAATTGTACATAAATTTGCCATTGGTGTAGTTGACTAAATGAATACATTTTTATTCCCAAACCACTATAAAAAAATCTCTTATCTTGATATTTGTTATTCATTTTTTACACCACATATATAATTATAAAAAGAATAAGTTTTAATTTTTTCATGATTGATTTTTTATATTAGTTTCAAATTTAATAGCTCAATTCACCACACTCTGGAGTTATTATAAAATATTAGTGATAAAAAAATTTTTTAGACAAATACTTTTGTGTTTTTTACACATTCCAATTGAAGTTAAATGTTCTATATTTAGTGTAAGTTATGGATGATCCCTAATAGGGTATGCAAATGGTTTAAGAACTATAATTAAATATTCATAATTATAGATGTGAGAAATAATGAATTTTTATATTCTAAAATAATATTTTTTTAATGTTTATATAAATGCGGTAAACATTAAAAAATTCCTACTAGTGGACCAGAGATATGGAGTGTCGTAAAAGAGGAAAATTATAATTAAAATTTTATGGTTGTGAATGTTATAATTTTTTGAAATGGTCTATATGAGTGTAGTATATTTTATCAATTTTATAATACTTTATATATATTGACAACAATTTTTCCTATAAAAGAAAATAAAAAAAATTAATTTGAAATACCATAATACGGAATTTTGATACAATTAGGTTGTTTTATAATGAAAACATTTCTCAAGTGAATGGAAGTAATATGGGAAGAAATAATTTTCATTACTGGGAGCATCATGTATTTTGTTTTTTTAATTCTATGCTAGGTGTGACCAAGGAGTTTCCAATGAATGTGTTCTTACTATGCATATGGATTCAGTGTTGAAGGTGGCGTCATTTCATAGTGTTTGTGAAATTTTTGGAGCTAAAACTTTTGAGGATGGTGAAATACTGATGAAAGGTATATTTGTAGGATTAAATCATCCAAAAAATCTTCAAGATATCAATTTTGAAAAAATTAGAATTTCGAAAAAGTATGGAGATTTATGAAGGCCTATTGTGTCTTAATGGATTGAAGGATACTGAATTTTTGATTGGTTGATGGTATCTAAAAAACTATAATAATATATGAAAATCAATATAATTTCTCTAGATCTTTGAAAAGACTATGTTCTTTTAAATCATGGATATAGTTTTTTTTAAATTATATTGGGGGTTCAAATTCTTTTTGAAAGGAAAAGTATATAAATAGGATACTACATAAATCATTTTTACATAGATTTAATATGGGAAAATAATGACTCATTTTGAATTCAAAAATATAGGAAGCTCCATGAATCAGGTACATATCAGAAGTATAAGCAATAAAACAATTCTGGTTAAGACTTCACTCATACTAAGGTTATTCCGAAAAGGTTTTTTAATGAGGATTGACAATTTCTTGAATAAATGGATTTATATGTAGTCTAGGATTTTTTAAAAGGTTCATAGACTCATAAATGTGTTTGGTACTGTGAATCATGGAATTTTATAGAAACATAAATGTTTTTTAAAAAAATATGGGTGTTTCCTGAACAGTAGTGTTTAACATTTGGATTATGTGAACAATGCTTTCACAAGCATCAAATTAGGGATATGGTGAATATATATTCTCAAGATAATAAAGGACAAAGACATAAATTCCCTATCATAAGATGTGAACTTCACATTTTCAAACAGATTAAAACTTCAACCAAGGATGTGATCTAGGGGGAGTCAATAGAAGTTCTCCAAGGGAGGAAGTGCATTATCATGAAAATTATTTTAAAGGTAGTTTTACTAGAGCAATGATACTGTGTCTAATAATCTATGATCTATAATAAATAATTATACTTAATTTATTTAGGTACCACTATCACATTGTAAACAAATTCTCCTTGTACAATCCCTTATTAGAGAACCAGGAAAAAATTTTATGTGGTCTCTCTTCATATGAATATTTAAAAATTATACAATTATATCAGATTGGTTTTAAAATTTCATACAAATGTGTAAACAGTATCTATCGGTTTAAAATAAAATATAGACACCTTTTACATTTCTCAACTCATGGTGTTCTAGGGACCTAGAAGTGGTATCCGAGCATATAGGTTATTGGTGTATAATATATTCTCTATTTTTTAATGGAAAATATAGTGAATGTAAGGGAAATTCCCTTCATTGAAAGAAGAAACATCCATATTTGGAAGAATACAATGATATATCATCTTTGATACCTTATTATGGAAGTTCACTCAGCCATAGCTCAAGGGATTCAATTCTGGGATGCAACTTGTTTTTCTAGTACTAAAATGGAAAATTTAATTCCTGATGTAGAATCCAAATAAAAATTTTATGTTACTAAAACTCTATATAATCTAATAGATTTAAATGTGTAGAGTTTCACTTCCTCCAAGTACATGTGGGATAAACTGAAAAATATATTAAAAGGTGATAAAAAAGTGAAGTAGTCAACCCTCAATGATTTTCACAATAAGTTTAATGATATGAAAATTATTCTAAATGAATATGTAGATATACTTTTTTAACTAAATTACATATATTTTAAGTGAAATTAAATTAATTGTTGAGAAATAAAATATATTTAAATTGTGAAGAAAATCAAGTGAATGATTCCACATCTATAAAATACTGAACTATTAACCCTTGTGGAGAGGGATTTATCTAAGTGTTCTCTGGATGATCTACAAGTTATTAAGGTTGGTTTTGAAATGGGAGTTAAACTAGAAGAAACAACATTTCAATAAAGAAAATAAATTACATTAAAATACATTTAAAATATTGAAATTTATAAAGGTAGTGATATTTGAGATGATGTGGATAATGAATATCCTTCTATTATACAAGAAAATTAAATATAGGAAAAGGAATTTTTGTATGAAAGATTCCCTTGGAATGATTTCCATGTAGTAAAATAGGTCACATTGCTACTTGATGCCCATAGGAATTTAATGATGTAGAAAGTGGATCATAAATCATGAAGAAGACTTATAAAAGGTTCTATAATAGGAGAGACTATATTTTAGGAAATAAATTATAGAGAATGCACTTTTAATACAAAGAAGAACAATATGATAATGGATTTTTGTAGGATGTATAATTAGAATTTAAATCTAAACAGTACACATCCATGATGGATATAGTTATAGAGTAATAACATATTAAAGATAAAAATAATTATCTGATTGGTGTTTTTGTTCTCATGGTGGAACATGAGGGTGATCTTGATGAGATTGACATTAATATATTGAAATATATATAGTATATGTGCTAAAAGTGAAATAAATGTTTGTTGATTTACATGATTAAGATATTGATCGACTAAATGAGAGGAAAAAGAACACATCACAACTCTAGAAATTCAATAAGATATTGTGGAAGTTAAACACATGATTGATGATCAATAAAAATCCATAAATAATCTTACATTAAGACTATAGAAAAAGGAAGAGATAATTGAGGGACATGAAGAATAAGTTCTTACTTTAATGAGTAAATATTAAACTAAATCAAAATCAAGGAGAATGAATAAGAAAATATTATTTTGAATATATTCAGAATCAATGATTTTAGAAATTGACAATTATGCTTATAAAGGAGTAGAGAAGGCCCTGTATTCCAAGAAATACAGATCAACGGGAAAAAGTAGAATTTAGAGTAATACAGAAACACCAATGTTTGGAAATGTAATTTTCCAAAATAAAGGGGAGTAGAATGTTTCAAATATAAAAAAGGTGACTTATTTCCCAACAATGAAATAATTAAACCAAACATGAATGAGTTATGAAAATAATCCATAAGTATCCACAATGGATATCTTTCCAAATACCACTACAAAAGTAGTTTACATGTGATTGAATGAAAGTAAGATGATATTTAACCTTATGAAATTTCAATTTTGTGGCTTTCTAGGCCATAACATATCTTATTATGAAGTGGAAAAGATCTCTCTAAATCGGTATATGCCAGGAAGTCAATAATATGGAATCAAACTAGCCTCATAATCTAAATTCTAAAATCTAATAATGGAATATAATACACATCCAATAGATTTGAAAATTACCCGGAAAGACACGTGATATAGAATAAGGTTTCCTTAATGAGAATCCATAAAAAATGGGGTCATGTAATGTATAAAATTAAAAATTAATAATATATCTATAACTATGATTTTTGAGAGTAATGTTTTTAATTATTATTTGAAACATGTTGTTGAGTTTGTTATATACACTAAAAATCCTAAAATGATTTTTATAAAAGAGTCCCATATATAAAATGTGATATGATATGTAAATAATACCTCTATAATATATATTCATTGTTTTGGAAGTAAATGTTTCATCCAAGGTAAATAAGTTATCAAGGTAAGTACGATGATGTTGAAAATGAAGAAATATTTATTGGATATTTAATGAATAGTGTATCCTAAAAATATTACAATAATTGCTTTAGAAATATTGGGTAAAGAAATTATTTCAACATAATTGATGACAAAACAACCAATACATCATGAAGACCATATGTTTATTTGATTGAAATGTTGAATAAAGTTTAAAAGTGACGTATTGAAATGTAGGAATAACGAACTTCATGCAAAGCATTCATGGATGAGAAAATAAAAATTATTCAGAAGAAGAATTTTGTGGGGAAAAAATTATTGAATAATCATTATTAGATCCATACAGAAGAAAGTAAATAGTAGATACTGATCAATCTGACATCATTGGGTGTTGGACTACCCCAACATAGACAATGATAATAAGGACTAAAGAAAATTATTCCTTCATAATAATTGTGTAACCACACTCATTTGAAGAAGAATAAAAGGATTAATTAAGAGTTAAAGCTGTGAATGAAGAATTGGGTCTGAATTTAAATAAACTATCATGGGATAATTTTTAGATACCAAAAAATCTAAATGTGATTAGAACCTAATGAATATTCAAAAAAAATAACTATAATAGAAATTTGATCATAAATATTTCACATTTGTTTTTTAAAAGCAATTCAAAAAAAGTGGGCATTGATGTTGAAGGAAATATTTCTCCAGTATATAGACTAGGGTCGATCAAGATCTTCCTTTTTATGGATATTCAAATATATTACAAAGATTATTGGATGGTTTCCAAAAATACATTCTTAATTAGAGTTATTTAAAATGATTTCTACATGTAGAAACTAGTGGTATTTATAATTATATATGACAAAAATAATGTTTTTAGATTATAAATTGGTCTCTACAGTTTGATACAGGCACCACGAGAGTGGTATCCTTAAAAGTATTATCATTTTGAAAATGTTAGAACTTTAAAAGAGTGGCTTTAACCATATTAGTAATTTTATGGATCCTCATAAAAATAAATTTATAACACTTTTGTATGTGGTTGATATTATTTTTGGTTGAACCAAAAAGGGACCAGTGGAATAATTTTCCAATCAATTGATATAAAAATTTAATATTTCTGTGATTTGTGATGTCACATAATTTTTGGGATTTTAGATGATTCAATATAAGGATTAAACCATAATTTCATCAAAAAAATGTGCATGAGATCTTTTTACAGAAATCACCATGCATAAATAAAAACCAATTTTGACACTGATTGTGGTTATGAAAAAACATGGGAAGAATGGGGATTGTTTGTCTATGGATCCTGACCTATATTGAAGGATCATTGGAAGTGTATTATACATGAATAAATCATATAAAATTATTATCTTCGAAACATTATTTGTGGAATTCTTACAAAATAATTCAATGGAAGATCAATTTTAAACCATTAAAAGAATCATGAGGTATATTAAATGTACTCTTAATTTTGGATTGTCTTTTCAATAGGAAGATATATTTAATTATCAAAATTTTATGATTCTTACTGGGATGATGATGTAGTTGATAGAATGACTACATGTGATAGAGAATTATTCATTTATTATGAAAAGATTGGTGTGATTGATATTATAAGGAATATAGTTTAGAAATCTCATACCCAACATATTGTGATCATGCATCCCTTCATCAAAGAAAAATTTGAACTTGGTGTGATTAAAATTTTCCATGTTGGAACTGAAGAGTAATAGGATAATATCCCAACTAGGCCCTTGGTCGCACCAATGTTCTAGAAACATTTGTTGAACATCAATGTTTAGACACCTCCCATTTCATGAGGAGGATATGATTGGCCTCCTCTTCCCATTAATGTTAATTGTTTTAATCAGTATGTGGTTGTTATATAGGTCTATGTGTAAAATAAGATATTGGGAGTGTTTTTAATTAATCTCTCCATGTATTAATAGTAGATTTATTGGGTTATATCCAAAGGGAGAGATAAGAGAAATTCAATGTGAAATTATTTGATGATCTATAGAATAATTTTATTATCTTTTTCAACTATTTTTTTCTACACTAAGTATTGATCACATACACATAGAGTGATGGATTAGTTATTTTATTTCAATCAGTTTTTGGTTGAATATTGTGATTTATTGTATCTTTAATTGATTTCCTTCAATGAAAAAAATTATTTTAGCAGAATATATGTTTTTCATTGTTGGAAACAATGTTTATTTTGTTTTTATTTTAAATCCACACTAGGTTTTACCATAGTGTTTAAAAAGAATGTGATCATACAATGTAGATAGAATTAGTTTTGAAGCCTTTTTCATTTTCTAGTGTTTTCAAAAATATTAGAGGCATAATTAGGAAGAAGGGGAATGCATCACAAAAGGTGTATTTCAGGGATTGACACATTAGAATTACATCAAATTAATGAATTTTACAAATATTTGAGTCATGTAAAGTTATGGTGCATCATAAATCCATGTGGCGTCATTGAAGGTTGAAAGTTCATGAATTCACTAATGAGTGATGGTATGTTTGTGACTATATGAATCTTTCTGAATGGGTAAAATTTATCTTAATATTCATAAATAATATGGCCTTCATATATATGAATTTATAGGATCTCTATAAGTCCATTGTGTGTCGAATATTTTTCAAAAGAAAATGTATATAAATAGGAATCAACTAAAATCATTTTTATGTAGATAGAATTTGAAAAAAAGTGAATCAATATTCATTCATGAAGGATTTTATCTTTATGAATAAGGCACTGTTCACTAGTATAATAATTGAAAATGTTTTTCTTTAAGACTTAATTTATGGTAAGTATTTTTAGAAAATTTTGTTCCCTTATGACTCAGAGTGTTTTGAAGACATATATTTTTTCATAGGATAAGAGCATCATGAAGGTATGTAGATTTTTGAATGTTTTTGGGTTTCATAAAGATGGTATTTATTTTAAACAGATTATTGGTTTTTCGAATTATAGGTGTTTCAAAAATATTTGTGTTGGCCATTCGTTTTAAGTGAACTGTTTATTCATTTTCACCAACTTTTGAATACGATGAATGAATATTATTTTCTAATCAGAAACAAAGGATTAAATTTCCAATGTTTTGATTCAACCATCATGTAGTTAAATTAAGTAATACGTCACTTGAGGTAGTGGGCTAGAAGGATTCAATGGATGTGTTTTGATGGTGATAGTGGGTTATCCATATAATTATTGTAGTGTATGTGTTCTTGGAACAATGTGAATGTGTCTAATATTTTTTTCTCTATAATAAATAGTAATGAATGGTTGATTTAGGTAAGATAAACACACTTTCCTATTATTCTCTATGTAATATCCCTTAGTGGTGATCCATATAAAAGTTTTGTGTTGTATATTTTCATATTAATGTTTAATGACTAAAAATTCCATCAGTCAAGTTCTACAAGTTCCTATGAATATTGTGAAAATATCCATCACATTAAAATAATAATTTAATAGCATTATTAACTATATATTCCATGTGTTTTCTAGGGTCTTATAATACTCAAAACAATTGTGAATAATATTTAATATTTTGGAATTTCAATACCAAAATCTGACTAAGACTTGAAATTTCATAGAGTAATACATTCTAAATATAGTGAAATGAAAACTACTATTTTATAGTCAACAACAGTTAAAGATTACAAAATGAAAATTATTATTTGAACACTAATGAAAAATCTAGATAAAATGAAAGAAGAAGCTATTGATAAATATTTATTCAATAAGGATAATATTTCATTCATTGTCAGGAATTCAATGTATAAGAAAAAGGCTAAAGACTCATTTTTTATTCATATTTTAAAAAATAATAAAGTTGTTCAAATTTATATGACGAAAATGATCAACCATTATGAAGATTTAAAAATTTTCAAAAGAAGATAATGGGTTTAAGATAATACTTTAATAAATTCAAGAAGAATGATAGAAATTCAATTGGAAATTAGATTCAATGAATTAAAGAAGCTTTAGAATATCAAACCTGACATCCCTCAACTAAAAAAACAATTAGAAACTTAATTATATATTTTCAATGAAATCCAGACATTTATTTTAAATTTAAAGAACTTTAAAGGGCACCTCGTGTGTTTTTGAGGATTTTAGTAATGATTATCAATATAACTCTGATGCTAAATAATTTATCCAAAAGACTAATCTATGTTTTAATGATTATATACAAGAGGTATTATAAATATCTTATATTACTTAAAAATATGAAAATTAATATTTTTATGATATTCATGAATATATTCATATTCTTGAAGAGAAATATGATCCTTTAATTCAAAATTTCTTGACTCTCAAGAAAAGAAAAGATTGTGTTCTTATTGAAAAATTGCATTTATTTAGTCAAATATTAGAGTAAAATTATAACTTTATAAATATTAATCATCTTATGACTTTAATTATAATATATTTAATAAAATATAGAGAAAAATTATTATACAATGTTGAATAATATTATTTTTAATAAAGGGAAGGATTAACTTAACAAAATATTTGAAAAAAATGGGAATAAACTATAATCACGTAATTGTAAGTAGTAGTGAAAAGTTAATTCTTTAGTGGAATGATTTAATGTCATATTCAAATAAAATGATATTTTAATATATTTTCACTATGGTATTTCCAATAATTAAGAAACAAATTTTTACATTATCTTTTTTAAATCTATAGTTTTAATAATTCATATATTTTAAAAAAATATCTGAATTTAATGCTAGAATATATTAACAAATTAATTATATTTATTTAAACAAGTCATTATTAGTATCCCTTGATCAACCCAGTTGTGTATGGGTACTAAGGAATCAATTTGTTTCATTTTATTTTATAGAAGTATCCATAAACAAATTATGTTAAATGATATTTGGATTGTGGATGGCCATGTCATTGAGAAGAGACTTATAAAATTTTTATTCCCAATAAACTATTGATGGAGATCATGTAAATTTAAAGATAATTATATGGGAAATATTATTGGATTTACATCCATTGGGATTGTAAATCTGTATTATTAAAAAAATGCTTTGTATTAAATGAAAAAAATATAACCAAATATGTATTTTTCAACTTCTTGGTGAATTATAGAGATTATATTTCTCTAAGGACGCATGTTTTATTTTTAAGTAAATATTTCTTAATTTTGAAGAATATAGAATTTAATATTTCAATAATCTAGGTATTCATTAATTATTTATATTTAATTTAATTTATGTGAATTATGAAATTAATAAATCTTGGATTTTCATAGAATAAATGTTCATTGTAATCATTATTCGTTTATAATTTTATTTAAGGGTAACTTTTTGTATAAATTTTTGTAATTAATTATTAATAAAAAAATTATGAATTTCAAATTTATAACAATAAAATATCTTATTTTATATGAATCAATGAGGATTATAATTATAGGCATTAAGAACTAAGAAACAGGTATTTTTTTGGAACATCCTGGTTGAAAAGTCTTGGTGGACCCTTTTATTTTCCAATTATATCCCGGGATTTTAATGTGTTTAATTTTTTAGGTTAAAAAATGAATCTTGTGTTGTATTAATTAATATAGAATAATTGGTTCTTAAAGAAATTTTCTACAATAATTTCCTTAGTATGATTTTTATTATTATTTTCAAGAAACATTAAAAGGGTGAATTGGGAATCCTAAAAAAAACCTATTACAAAAAAAATTAATATATAAAATATTATATTTGAAATATAAAATTTAAAAACATAATTATATTCCCCTAGAACATAGGGACACGCTCTATTAGAACATCCTGAAACCTATTTGGAAACCATTACACCAGAGTGACTGGGAGGGTTAGGTAGTGGGGTTAAGTCCTCGGGCATACGTGTATTAATGGGGTATATAGTAGGAAGTACTAATTTTTCATCATTAAATGAGTGATGATTAAAATATATAGTGTTATTAGACCCATCACAAGGAATTATAATCTATTAAGAACATACCGATATCATATCAATAAACATATAAACCATTTCCATGAGATGTGGATATAGATGATTATATGAAAATAATAAATTCAGATCAGTTTATTCGAATCATTGTATAACAGATGAATTATATTCCCCAAAAAATATCAAGGTAATGTACTTTTAGAAAACAAATTTTTATAATAATGAAATAGAACCATGTTATGTTAATATAGTATTCCATCTCATTTTTCTGAACCTATTAAGACAACTGCCTCTCTCATAAATAGATCTCTAAAAAGAAATATTTAAATAAAACACCTACTTAATTACGGAACAATAAAAACAAATTTTTTTATACATTAATGTTATTATATTCAAGGATAATATCTTAAAAATTAAGGATAATATTAGTAAAATTGATCCAAATGATGATGAAGGATTATTTTTTGATTATTTTACAACATCTAAATATTATTCTGCATTCAAAAAATAGTGGATATTTGAATAATGTGTTCTTTAAAATATTTTTGAAAGTTATTGATATAATAAAAATAAAAATAAAATTAATTACCTTGATTATTCTATTAATCACATCAAAATTCATTCTCTTATTAACTCTAAAAATAATTATTATGAGAAACTTGTCAATAAAATCATTCCGTAAAGTTTACAAACTTAGGAAACATATATAGTACTTCATAAATAGATAAAAACTATAAAATAACATTCTTTATAAACTATTTTTTTCTATAATGTTTTTAGCTCTATTAAAATTTGAAAATATATTTGTTATTATTTTTTACTTTTACATTATATATTGACCCAATAACCATAGAAGGCATATTGAGTGATCAATTATTGGATTTATCCATGGAAAAAATTTTATACAAACTCAATAAGGATATGGATATGGAATTATTTGATACACCCATTGATTATAAAATTATATGTGCTAAATAGTTTTGCATAAATAAACAATATGAACAAAGAGTAATAACTATAAATAAGTACATATTATTTGGTAAAGGTTATATTCAGGTGGAACATACACATCATGAAGAAAAGTTAATACATATTTCATGATTAAAATACATTAAAAATATATTATCCAATGCATCCTAGTTAAATTTTAACCATTTACATGTGGTTGTTAAATTTAATTTTCTAAACAGTTTTATTTTGGGATAAATTTATGTCAAAAAAACTATTTTTTTAAAAAATCCTCTTTTTAAAAATATAATATTAAAAAGTATAAATACTTTATATTGTATTAAACAAAAACTACATATTGGTATGTGATACATAGTTCTTCATCCTTTTTAATGGTATATCATTACTCTTTTTAGATCCTAAACTGTTTTAGAAAATATCATTTATTGAAATGTTTTAATACCCAAATATATATCGATGATTTGATTTTATTTCCAAATATTTTTTTATGTAATGACTTCTAAAAACTCATGAAATTGGAGTAAAAAATTAGTATAATCGGTGATCTTAATTTCGTTAATGCTTTTAGGATATTTCATAAATATCATGGGAATGTGTTGAATCAAAGAAATTATATATTTAACTTTCTAAACTAGGTTTTAATTGTAAATAAAAATGAACATGAAACATGTATTAGTTATAACATTATTCTTGATACAGATTCATATAGGGTTGTAATGGGTAACCTGTTTTATATACGTATAAGTGGGGTTTTAATATATCCAACATATATTTTACTAAAATTAATTTTTCTTATGTTTCTCTAATAATTATTCCATGATAATTATATGAAATATTAATATAAGGTTTCTAAAAAATATTTCAAGGAATTAAAATAGTTCTATATATGTTTTTTCTATTTCTAAAACCCTATATATATTATTTAAGTTCATATTTGGATGCTGTTTTTGGTGGTTGTGTACTATATAAAAAGTTTAACTTATAAACCTACCAATTCTTTGGAAGATCCAATGTTTCTTAGTCAAGATATAAATGACACTATATTACATTATAAACAACTAAAGTTGAAAATATTGAAAACTAGTCATTGTTGTGCATAAGTGTGGTGGATGAAACACACAATAAATTATTTTGGATTATATTTGGATCATGTTATAATCTAATGGGATAACACTAACACCTTAAAAAATACAAAAAATATGATAAACTATTCTACGACTAAGAAAATTGATAGAAGGAATCATTTCTTTAGAAATCACACACAAAAATGTGGCATTTATCGTAAAATTATTCATACTTAACACTTGTTATATGGAAATTTCAAAAATTCCCATGATTTCCATTATTATTTTATTAAAATATAGTTGTGTTTATTTTATGTTAAATGTGTTTCAAATAGTTTGTTTAGGTTTATTATTTATTATTATTTATTATTATAATATTTTATTACTTTTTAATGTATTATATGTTATATAATGATATTGTTTATGTATGTATAGGGGTGGTAATCCTATATAACATAACAATTAATTTTTATATTTCCTATATAATATATTTACATGTTTTATGTAAATTGGTTTCTTAAATTTCATTTATAACATCTTATGGGTCATTTTCATGTAAAATGTTGGTTGAACTTTCTATTTAATCTTTTAACCATTGATAATTGGGTTCAAAAGATATATGTTTGATGAAAAGATTCATAATATATAATTTAATCAAGAAAAGTATTCCTTTCAACATTAATACTTATCTTGACCCTATGGAATATAAAAATATCATATATTGAATATATGATAATTTAATGAAATTATGGAAAAATGTTTATGAAATAAAGATGTTATCTTATAAACATGTGGATGAATCAAGAAAGAATGGAGATGCAATTTTATTTTCTATTAAGGTTTTTAGATAATGTTTAATGAAAGGAAAATGATTTTTTTTAGTGATGTTCTTGAGTTCTATACATATTCATGTTCTACCATTGGCAGTACTAGAGATTAAATATTTTTAAAGGTAAAGAGGAGTGATTTACCATTCTCATCTGAAAATATGGGAGGGCCATTATAATTTCTTTATGAAGTTCACTTTTTATTTAGTCAATATTTGATAGAATATGGTGTAGTGAATTATTCAAATATCAAGAATTATTAATTTGGAACACATCTATCAAATATGGTACATGTAAATATTTGGGAATCTATGATGGAGGTTATTATAATGATTCTTCAAACTGGTACTTCTTGAAAAGGTGTTTAGTTTACAAAAAGTACACTTTTAGGATATGTAACTAATTTAAATGTTACTAAATGAGAATAATATTAATTTATCATGATATATCGTATGATATATTCATCATTATATTCAAGGGAAAAATAAATTGAATTTATAAGCCTATAAAAGGGTTCTTAATCTTCCATTTAAGAAAAAGGAAATATACTTATATTATATAGAAGCTATCAGATATAAAAAACTCCATGATTTATTTAATATTTAATTAGAATGCATATCTTTGGAATTTATAGATAGATGTAAAATAAACTACTAGTGAATGAGTTTTATATATTCAAGAAGATCGAGAAACTGATGATGATATTGAGATCCCAGATCCTTTTGAGGTGGAGCTGACAAGTGATAAAATTAACAAATTTGATAATTATTTATGAAAAAATTTTAAATAAAGCTAGTCATTTTCCTAAATATTATAATATATAATATAATATTAATGGGGATCTGATTAATGAAAAATTTATCATTCCTACTATATATGAGTTTATTTAAAAAAGTGATGGTTATAGAGTGCTATTAAAAGACAATTTTTATTCCTATTCAAGATTTTATAGATCAAAGTGAAGATAACAATTCTAGGAATTCTAGAATATAATTTATTAAGAGTAATAAAATGAAAATAGAAGAGGATATATCACAAACTATTACTGATTACAGGGGTTAACATGTTATTTTAAAATCTATTGAAAATAAATATAGTTTTTCTAGTTTTTCTAGAGCATATAAGAATATTTTCTGTTAGTGTATGTTCAATGTTTTATTAGATAAGTTAATTGATAAAATAATTAAATACTATACTAAAAAGAAAAGGTTCTATTTTAGGATTGGAAAAAAATTCTATATCTAAGTCATCGTTTAAGGAACTCAGAATAAAGACAGTTTCCATGGATGATTTTAATGAGATCAAGGATATGTTAAACCATCAATGTGAAATTAGTAAAAATTCTCAAAATATTCAATCATGTCTTCCAAAATAATTTATTTAAGAATAAAAATCATTAAATGTTCAGTTTAAATCCATTTCATCATATTTTTTAAGGATTAATGGTATGATTAAATCATTACACTATGACTCAATAAAATTAAATATATTTTGGTAATTTAGGGAATAATTTCATTTTATGGAAAAACATTTAGTATAGGGGGTCATAAGGATATAAAGGAAGATAAGAAATCCTTAAATATGCATGAATCAATAGTTGAATCCATATCATTAACTCTCAAGGAGAATATATTCAAAATCATAGTGAATCCCATTATATAAATAATTTTTTGAAGGATCAGGAGAACTATTAAATATATTTTTTGGAATTATAGAGATAGGGACAAAAATTGAATATGGATTGTCATCATGTAAAAAATTCACTATATTGTAAATCATCTTTTGATAAGTATCATAGTTATAATGGTTAGATTAAAATAAGTCCTAAAAAATAAATATATATTTTAGTATATATATTTTCAAACTAATCCCATTTCTGATGGTGCTCCCTATTTATTTTAAGATAATTTAGACATTTCAAATAAGATGGTTGTTGATCTTAATAAATCATGTAAGAAGATGGATGATTTGAGAAACTATCTAAAAATCAAAAATAAAACTAAGATAAGATAAGATCCAAAAAATATAAATAACATATGGGAATTTCTTGAGGAATGGATACTTAGTCCTGTTAGATTATTGAAAAGATGTATATCTTCATGGATAGATATAAGTTATAAATTTATTTTTAAAATCAAGAAAAAATGGTTTGGACCATTTCCTCAAGGCGTATTTATGAATTCTGGATAGATATTTATATATATATTTGGATCACCAAAGTATTTTTATGAGGAATCCGTGTATGTTATTTATTTTTTTTCAAAAATAAAAAACAATTTAGTATGAAATGATTTTGGGTATGTCACTATTCAAGCTCCTCATAGTGTTCCTATTGATTCTTTTCTAGATATTTTATTCTAGGGTGTGGATAACTATGGAATATGTGAGAAATCCAAGACATTGATTCTCAATACATGTATTTGGAACATATGGTCCTCAAGAAAGGTTTTGAATAACATAGAAAATGTTTTTTCACAATCAAGTATTATCTAGAGATAAAGAAATATTATTTTGGATCTTACACATCTGTACTAAATCATGGACTCCTCTCCCTGCATAGATCCCCTTCAGGTTATGAACTACCCCGTGGATATGAGGGGAATGTAGGGGAATTCATAGTGGTACTAGTGGAAACCCCATCATAACATTATTAAATTTAACACTAATGGTTATTTTACCTCAGAATCCATTAGAGGGGAAGGGATAATCTATGTAAAAAATGGATTGGTTATCCTGGAGTTTTCTTCCTACCATAGTAGAGGGGAATCTCTTCAAGATGAATCATTCTCTATGATCACTAAACTCATGGTTTTCAGGCTTAGAGATATTCTAGTCTATATAGTGGATATATATTCAATGATTATTTTCAAGGCACGTGGTGGCACTGGTAACATTCCTTGGTCAAATAAATACGTGATTTGAAATAAAAAGACCCAATGAAACATGACATGAAAAATCATCATTTCTGGCACAAAGTAAATGTTGTGGCCAATATCATGGTATTTATAGAGACTAAAGGCGATCATATAGTTTTGTTTTCTAGCTTGATAACTTTTCCTAATGAAGGGGTCATCCTAGTTACTTCTGATTCCTTAGGTCTGCACTATTTCCGACATTTTTTTATTATATTGTCATTAGTCACCAATTTTTCATTTCATCCTCAATTTTAATAAAAAAATTATAAGTACCGTAAAATTATTACTAGAGAATAATGGAACTAATATATCACAACTTTATCTATACCAACATCCTTTTAAAATGCCATCAAATCATTAAAAAACCAGAACCCAATCCCTAATGATTGATTTTCCCAATTTTTAGTTGAATATTTTTTATTTATCAATTTAAATTCGTTATTATCTTCTATTATCGTTTATTATTGTATTGTAATTCAATATTCATTTTCCCTTAATTTTTATATTTTAAATTATTTTTTATTTCATTGTACAATATATATGACATATACAATCTTATAAAAGTAAAAAATATGTCTTATAAGAATGAAGATAATATCAGTAAAAAAATTAATTATATTTATTTTTAATTTCGTATAGTAATATTACAATTCATTTTTAATAAATCTGTAAAAAAAATTATTCATTTTAGTGGGTTTTTTGCTCATAAAAAAGGTTGATATTTTTTAACTGTTAACGTATACCAACATACTCTCTTACACTATATGTTCTAATTCTCAAAAAAATCATTTTTACTAATTAATTATATAGAATGAAATTATGGTTTGTTTATAAATATTTATTTCAAAATAATAAATTTGGAATTATTATGGTTACTTTTTTATATTTCTAGATTTTTCTTTTTTAAATTATGAAACTTTACATTTTGGTAGAAAACCTTATGTTCTATAGGAAACCCTCGTGTTCACTAAATCTGGATAAGTATAAAACATTATGTACCTGATGATCTTAGGAAAATTTATTACATATTTTATATTTTGGGAAGGAAAATATCTTATGTGTTGAATCATATATCTTTAATATTTATGTAGGTATAATGTTTCCTAAAGATAAAAGTTTTCATTGTATAGAATCATATATATGGTATTAAAACTTACATGTTTATTTCAGGTCACATAAAAACCATATGTTTATTGTTTTTTTCTAAAAGTATAAAAACATGTCCTTTACTCAAATATCTATTTCATAATATATTATTAAAGAAAAAAATTATATATATATATATATAATTTTAAAAATTTATAGATATTCATAGGGTTCTCCATCATTTCTATTTCAGTAGATAATATCTATCATCTTTAAGGTAGTATATATTTTTAATATGAATTTTATAAAGAGTATGAATAAAAATATTCCATTATTATAATTATATATAATAAGTTATTAATGGTCATTAAGATATCTAATTTCACAGAGGATATAGTTGTTTTTCAATCAATTTATTGGAAATTTTTTATATTTCATCTCAACAAAATAAAAAAAACAAGTCACTATAAATTTAATATATTGTGTACTGTGATATATATGATCATGTATATACTAAATTTATTTTAAATATTTATTAATAAAAAAATAATAAAAATAGATTTATAGTTCTTTGAATTTGTGGATAAATATACATTAGTTAAAGGATTCTCTCGAGTGAAAAATTATGCAGCCCTATTTATTCTTCAATAGTTGAAAAATATATTATTTTTTTAGTTTAAAATAATGTTTTATCAATGATAATAATTTTCAAAATGTTTCTGTTTCTACTATCGGTACACACATATTTTATTATGTGTGAGAGGGTGATTGTTGATAAGTATTTTAAGGTAGAGACCGATAAAATCTCTAATAAATTGTACATTAAGTGTCAACTATTCATAATCACTTGTGATATCCATAGGAAATGAATTTTAATACATATATTCATACATAAATTGGATATTGGTAGATCATAACAGGGGTTGTTATTTTTATCCATCAACCACTATAAAAATAAATTGTTTCCTTTTCATTGAATTATACTATTTATACTGCATATGTTATTATAGAAAATAATATTTTAGTTATTAATAAAATCTAATGGATTTAATTGTTGTGGAATTCAATAATTTCATTCACGCCCATCTTGAGTAAATATAAAATGGTAATGGGAAAATAAATTTTTAATATCATCTCTATGTTCCTGTAAAAATGTTTTTCTATCTCGAAAAACATTCATATCACAAGAATTTTCATTAGTGATTCTAAACCCACATTTATATCCAATTATATCCAAAATATATAATAAATCCCATAAATAATGGGAGAATTTAATTTTTTCATATAAAAAATCTATGTGATCCATATTTATCACAAACCAATCCATATCTATAAAAATTTTAATCATTTAATTTTCTATGTAAAAAAATACTATTGGATTTATACACATTCTAATATAATAATATATAACTAATATTTTAATCCATTAAAGATATTTTCAAAATGGATTGTAGATATTTAATGAGTAAGACAATAATTATATATCAGATATAATTTTAATTAATTATTTATGAGGAATAAAGGATTGATTTGAGAAAACATCATAGAGAGAATGAATCAAAGTATATATGTTAGAAATAAAACACCATATACTATCGAAGGCTCCATATCCATATTTTTTTGTCTTGTCGAGTAATTCTTAATCAAAACTAACTTTCAATATTCTCATTCTAGGGAGACGATCTGGTCATACTGAAGTGTCTTAGATGAGAACCATTATTATTAGTATAATGTCATCACATTAATTTATATATACTAAAATTATTCTTGATTTGTTTTGATACATCTGAGTATAACATCCCAACACAAAAACCTACCATGTTAGCCAATCTGAAATTTCATATAGACTCTAGTGTACTAATAAATTAATATTTGTTGGAAAATTGTACTGATGGATTAATATTCCATTATTAGGGATAATTTATCCTTGTTATAATTTAAAAAAATTTCCACTCATTCAAAATTAAATTCATATTATCAAAGTCTTTTAAGGGAAAAGTTAGAAACCAATATTCCGACACAAAAAAAGTTTTACTGAGCCATTGAAGTGAAATTAAAGGCTACTAGATTTACTCTCTATAAATATATTCCTTGAGATATTGTTTACTTGAGTGTCTGGGTCCACCATAAATAGAGATTCAAACCATAATATCATCTTTTCTAAGGACCATATGTACTCCTCTATGTTTATCTTTACATGATTGTATACCCTTACAAGGATTGGGTCTTCAATATTGATCTAGGTTCTATACTCTTAATTGGGGGCCACCCATGGAGACCTTCATATAATTCTTCCATCCTATTAATCAAGATCATTAATTGGTAGAAAATTTTCCGGCATTACCTCTTTTAAGATCATAAGAAAATATAATGGTTTTTTGGGCACCTCCCTCTACTAAATGACCACCTAGGAGTGGTTGGGGTCACAGTCGTTCTGCTTGGACTTCAAATTCATTATATCTATGGTTTTCATTGGTATAGGTAAATATGATTAATATTTTTTTCTCATTTTTTCCCCTACTTATCTTATTCCTTGCCAGACATGTATTCCTACTATCAAGATCCATGACCTCTATATCACCTGAAATGTGGCTAGATTATTCATCACTGGACCCATTCTTAGGAACCTATTTTTCTTCAGAGGTTATGTCACAGTCTTTTTAGATTTTGAAACTAGAGCATCATATGATAATATATCAAAATGATTACCCATTGTGTTACCTTCCAAAACCCTATAACTCTTCCTAGCTATGGCCTCAATCCCTTTATCCTGTTCCAAAATATATCTACATGTTTAAAATGATACATCTGAGGGAGTATTTGGACCACCATAACCCATCCTCTGTGGGTGCATTCTAAGATCACCCATCACATAATTAAAATCATATAGACGTGTTCTAAAATATTTTAAATCAATCATCATTTCATAACTTTTGAAAATAAACATGTTTTAAAAACATTTAATCATATAATATCCAATAGAAAAAACGATTCATTAAATATATTTACTTTATAATAAGAAAACATATTGATAAATGATACATAGGGTATCATTGGGTTATACCCTGCTAAATATTAGTTAACATCAATGTATGTCATTATTGATGAAACATTCAATCAGAATATTACATAGGAAATTTCTTGAGGAAAATATCATTTTCACAGTTAAATTACTTACATAAAATCTAAAAATTTCACAAATATTATAATATTATTTTATATTTTAAATATATTATTAAAATAATTTAGTTTTCATGATGGAGAAAAATTTCATTCATTTTTTATAATTTAAAAGAAAACATTACATGCACACTTTTGTGAAAAGTTGAAAAGCACTATATTTGAAAAAATTAATGAAGATTCTATTTACTTTTTTTAAATTAGTCAATGCTAAAAAATGAATTTAAATATTTTTAAAGTAATATTAGAAACATTAGTGATGTAATTTTTTTAAAATATTGATATTGAAGAAATATGATATTTGACAAAGAAGAGAAATAACGTATGTTTTCCTTCAAAATATTCATTATGTAGCTTTCGTCACAAAGAGAGAAAAATGAGAGGAAAAAATTTAATGTACATATATAATTATATGGGAATAAAATATATGAGTTTATTGAGAGTTATATCATAATATTTCATCATTAGAAACTTAATCATAAAAAATCCTGATAAACAATGAGACTGTAACCTAAAAACCTTACCTCATATTCCATTTGCATAAAAAACCACTCAAATATTTTACATAATAAATTTAAATTTCAAATAATTCTATAATAGAATCCTTTCCAAACTTATAATATCACATATGATACCTTTATAACATTTTTACACCATTTTATGAATAATTATTTATTTAAAACACTGTTTAAAGGTGTTCATTATTTCATTTTCTCATAAAATATTCATCACAGTAGTTCTAGTCATTATACATTACTCATGGTGAATTAATATATAGTATTTTTATCATGATATTATTATCATATATATTCAGTGTATACATATATATTTATATTAATCTATAAAATGTATAGATTAAAAAATCAATTACACCATTCATGGAGATGGTAGACCGTACATACACATAAATTTAGTTTTCACTTTTTTAAGTATAGAATGAAAGAATACTTATATAATAAATTACATTTGTATAATCATTATTATATCATATTAATAATATATATTCATAAATAGAAACCATATTACAATTTATTCATAGAATATATGAGAAATTAATCACATTACATTATAGAGGTTATAGTCCACACATACGCATGAGCAACATTATCATTTTTAAATAGATTGGAATGTAATAATGTTGATATGATATTTTGATGATATATTAATAACTATATAATTAATATAATATATAAAATTGGAACCCATCATAATATCCATCCATTAAAAAAGGTTGTGGTACAGGATGAACTGTATTATTACATGAACATAATAATCCATACATAAACACAAGTGATACTTTCAATTCCCATTTGATGGGATTAGTAGGAAAACAGTTGTTTCATAACAATAATTTAATTTAAATATATTTATGATACTAAATTTATTATTTTTTCACAAATATAACATATTCACCATAGATAAATAAATTTAAAAAAAAGTAATTTTATAAAGTGATTACATAACTTTTTAAAGAACTCCTTTAGATCCCCACATATGGATCATTGGGTTGGTATTTTGGGAAAAAGTGTAACAATATAGTTTATGTTGTTATTTTGAGAATATAATTTGGTAGAATATGATATGTTTATAATGATAAAAGATGGAAGATGTATAGAAATGAGGGGTTCCCTTTTATAAGTTAGGGGAAGGGCAGTTTAAGAATTTCCTAAAATATTTGAATACAAAAAAGGTCATTATCTATGAAAATTCAACAAAAATCAATTGATATTAAAAGATATTTTGGAATTTTTTAAAATAATATAATAAAATAAAATTTCTATATGTTTTTGTGGTGTTTTATACATTATATTTTGGTTTAAAGTACCTCTTAACCTATTTTAATATTTACTATAGTATAGTCTCACTAACACTTTAAGGGATATAATTTTACTTATAAGGATAAAATTGTCTCCTAAATGGACAAGATATGAAACTGTAAAATAGTTTATATCACCAGTTTCCTCTTTAAATATATTTGTGATTTTAAATTTTTTAATATATTATTATTTTATTAAAATATCATTATTTTCATTTGTCAAACTATTCATTAAATTTGACATTAAAGATACCAAGACAATGATGTAATTCCAAAAAAACATTTACAAACTAATTATATGTTATATTAATTTATAACATTCCTATAAACTATTACTCATTAAAATAAAATTAATTTTCTTATTTTTTTAATCATTTATTTAATTTTTTATTAATTTAGTAAATACCATGTCAATGTTTCATAATCATTTAATGAAATAATTCAATGACTGAAATAAATAAGTACAATAATATGATAAAAAACTATCTTTTAGATACACATTTAAGACCAAAAATTTCAACTTTTTATCTTTTTTTTAAATTTAATATATATTAAAGTCCAGATATTTCTATTTTTTATTTCATTATTTCCAAAATACATATAATGTTATTATGAAAATAAATATAGAATTGTGTTTAAATATATTATTTAAATGAGTAAAAATATAAAAACTCCACTCATCCCATAGGGTTAATTAATGTTTTAGAGAAATGTTAAAGCATTATCCCAATATTTTAAACTCGTTTTGAACATTATACCATTTAAGGGGTGATAAAAATTTTCTAAAATCACAATTCATATTGACCCAAATTTAAAGGGACCATTTAAAAAAATTATCCTACAGATTCCAAATGATGAGTCCATTTTCCATGATTTTATTTGATAAGGGAATACAATCATTTTAAAATTAATGCACAAAATGCAATGAAAACTATGTTTTATAAAATCAAATTTGAATCATAATATTGAATATATATTATTATATAACTACTTGAAAATATATCAGATTAATGTCAAAGAATTGGATTGAATATTAGTTTTCTAAATTTAATTAAAATCATTCCCCAAAACTGAATAATATAATTTATTATAATAAAAACACATTGTGCACTTAAAATTACATTTTCATAGAATCAACTGCTTTATTTTCAAATAATTTTTTATAGATAATTTATAAATAACCATTGAGTTAATTTATACACATGTGTACCATGAGGTTTTCTCAAAAAAATTACACTTTTTCATAGTTGTGAATTTAATTGCATGATTACAACTGTATACTAAATTATAGTGCATTGAGACTTGGTGTGTAATTCATCTTATGATATAGATCAAATTAAAATTATTTTAAAAAAATTATACATTAATGTATCACTATGTAACATTCTACCCCACCGAAAATTAATTTATCCTGTGAAATTTTGTTACTTATATAAAAAATGATTATATCTCTATTTCATTACATACTCAAGTTATCAAGTAAAATATTCAAATTTTAGATTTCTCCCTATATCATTTTCAAGGTGATTAGTCATATTACATAGCACATTGTTTCTATAATAAAAAGTTCTACCATACTTTCTTCATAGAAACAATCATTTTCTTGTGGTATATCGTCTGAGTTTAGTACATGAAACACTACAGGTATGTACTTTATCAGGAGAGATGCATGAAAGTTATCATGAACATGATAGAGGTTAAATGGAAGTATAAAGTTATAAGACACCATCCATACTCAATCAAGAGTCTCAAAGGGTCCAACATATGAAGGTATCAACTTTCTTATATTATTGATTATCATAAACTTATTTTATGTATCAATTAACAAAAATATCTTCTCACCAAAATTTAACTCCAAATATCACAAACTATGATCTTCATATAATTTGTAATGTTCAACCCCAACTTACTCTAAATAAATGGATCAACTGATTTTTCCCATGATGTCAGGCATGCCTACCCATATGCCAGAAACTATCAACATAAAGTGGGGGTATATTATGGTAAATGAGGAGACAATAATCATAATATCAGGGTGAATAATAATATATAAAATAATAAAATATCAATAATAGAAATAAATAAATAATATAAAATTAATAAAACACCACCCCAAATCATATATACAATAACATATGAACCCGACCAATGATTTTATGCATATAAGTCTTCCAACTGGACTGATTATAGATACATACAAGAATTAAATGAAAATTAAATAATGTACTCAATTAAATCACCAATACTAATATCATACTCTCTTCTAACACTCACCAAGCAATCTTACTCAACCACAATATCTTGGGCCTAACCTAAAGAATTACCTACAATAAATATTAAATATTTTTTCAAGTACACACATGATATGATGTACTAAGAAGGGTGTGAGTAAAAATCAGTAGGGAACCACCATCAGTGTCAAAAATTCATATTTTAAAATATTTAGAATATAATAAAAGATTGAAAGGTATTTTTATTTTATAAAATTCATACTACACATAAAATTATACTATTGAACCTTGAGTTTCAGGTTGAAAAATGAAGTTATCCAATAAAGATTTTTAATGTTTCAAGATAACTATAAACACTTAACAAGACCATGTAAACCATATCCAAACTGGTCTACTTCAGCATGATGCCAGAGATTTACACCCAGTTGTCGATCATCATGTGTCAGGATGGGTACCACATATCGAAAAAATATTCTCTTATCAGTTTTTAGTTTCACATAATTCAGCATGAAAAGTTACACCCTATCCTCAAGACATTAAGAATCGTTGATCAATAATAAGATAAAGTCCTATTTCTCACAAAAAGTTGTCTCGTGATTGTATATCTTACCCTCAGGTGTCTAGTGACTGTACAACATACCTTGAGAAGATTCATATCCCATAAATCATTACCTTAAGATGTATATAACCATTGTTACATTATCTCACACAATAATGTATCCATAAACTATTTATTTAGGTATCATATTTAGTTTTCTCTATCACTGAGAAAAATAAAATACATTATTCTCATCCATAAGCCTCATGTGACTATGAAACATATACTCAATCAGTTCATATCAGATGCCTAATTCACTTCAAGAAGTCCATGACCGATGAAACATTCTATCACGTGGGAACATTACCATTTACCTTTATTTCATACATCACATTTACTACTACCAACCACGCATCACAAGAATTTGTCATTATGGTCAATAATATCAAACAAACCTACAACAAAAATCCATCATGCATTAATAATAGCAGAGACAGACATAGAAAAAGTTAATAAGAAAACACTTGGATGAGAACCATGTATATCAAGAATATCATCATAACCAATAATGGTTAACTCATCAAAATAATATTAATCACAGTCAACTAAGATTCATTTATTAATTAATCCAAAATCCCATAACTCTCTAATATAAATATTCATAACTCAGAAAGTAATCATGCTAACCAATTTTATTTAATATTATACTTTAGTCCTTGTAATTATACCCCAATTAATCCACACAACCTCGGTGTTATGCAATATCATAAAAATAATCCATCAAAAAATTAAAATTATAAAAAAACCCTTTTATCCCAAATGAATATTCATTAACAATTTAATGGGTAGGCTCACCCGATTGGTGGTGACACACACAGTCTCTACATAAATGGACCCAACAAGAACTAATGGAAGGTCTAAATTTAAGCTTATCATCTATAAATAAATTTTCAATTTAGTGAGGTTTTGTACATGCTATGATATCAAAAATCACAGTTATTATACATACATAAAAGATGAAAATAGACTATAGGGAAAATTTGAAGCCAAAAAACCTCAACAAAGATAAATACAATACATGAAAGGTCAAAGAACATTTCTTAGGTTATCAAATTCCAATGAACCCTTCTATAAATGACACAATTCCTATATCAGCATGCTTCCATTTCCAATATAAGGAAAATACATATCACAGGGTAACATAAAAACAAAAAAAATTAATATAACTAAACTGGAAAAAAAGAAAATATCAACCCATTTACATAAAATTTTTATGATCTCCAATCAGTGGGATATTTTTTCAATATTGGATACACTCTCGCTTTACATGTCCAAGATATTTCTACCCATATATAGATCTATCAAGATCTAGTGGATTCACCATATGATTTATAAAAAAGAATTTTGAAAAAACAATGATAAAATCTATATGGGAGAGACATTAAAAAAAATTCTAAAATCTATAACTCACATAGAGCAATCTTTCTAAAAAATAGAACCTCCATTGATGAAGAAAATATATCACAAGATCTTTTAGAAGCTATGATATCCTTCTTTTATCGACTCTGGCATAAGGGGTATATAAAAGAATATTTATACGAGGTTAAAAAAATAATCTCATCACCTAAAATAATCCAAATATAGTCAAGGGAAGATTAAAAACGTGAAAATATGTTTCAAATATTGAAATGTTTGGGAAAATATGATTACTATGTCTGGCCATCCAGTGTCATAGAATGACACTATGTGTCACACTGTGAAAATATAGAATGTTCCTAATAATACCATTTCTCACATTCTGGATTAATCTAGATATGAAATATGAAATTTAATCATTTAATGAATTGTATTCAAAACCTAAATACACTCTTAGGTATGTTTCTAGCAGACCGACATGTCAATTTCTCCAACAGTATTCACTTGAACCCCTAGGACATATATAAAAACATTATCCACATATAAAAAACCATTTATTGATGTAATAACACAAAAAACTATGTTAAGGTTATTGTATAACAATATAAACCATCCAGTAATTAATAAATTCAATCTCCCATTGAAATTATTAACTATTTGGACATGTGTTCTTAAAATCTCACCACCATAAAACATCACATCCCTGAGAATAATCATTGATAATTTTATCCAATGATACTGACATAAAAAAGTTTCAAAACTATTTAAAAATCTACAAACACTACATTATAATATCTAATGTAAATCTTCAATACGTCTCCAAAATATATGTGATTGATTTAATCAAGAATCATCCAATACATGTAATAATTATTGAACCACTAAATGAAGTTCCCCGAAATCCTTCATTTATAAAACTCCATGGTTTCTCTAGCCATGTCACATTTAGGTTCATAGTTCTCCCCACCATAGAACCTAACTTTTCATATCAATTTCTTACCCATGAAACTCCCCACCATTTTGGTATTTTTTTTTAAAAAAATTCTACAGTCCTATAACTGGCATGACATCGTTTCTTTTACACCATAACCTAACATGGCCAAAACAACCACAAGAGTTGGTACCATATCTCATCACCAATTCTGAGAAGAAACAAGAACATGTACACTTAAAATGAATAATAACAACAAATAATGAAATATTATTTGAAGGTATCAAGAAAAAACTCATAATACATAGTCATAACTTAAAACAATATTCTCAAACCATGGTACCAAAATCCATAGAATTCTAATGTATTTTTGTAGAAAATAGTACATTTTGACCTTATCATTTCATGTTTCACCCCTTTAAGTAGGTAAAAAAGTATTTTTTTGCATTTTTCACCACTAATTTTTTTCTTCATAAAATAGGTTTTCACCCTAGAATAAAGTGAAGAAACTAGTTCACCTGCAGAAACAAATCGCAAATCTTGGAACACACCAAAAAACATGCGCTAAATAGTGGATCACCCCAGCAACATGTCATGAATAAGTAGTCCACCCCATTAATTATGTCGAAAAATGGGGTCACCCCATGAATTAATATTCAAACACAAAATATCATTTTGATCTATACCAGTGAACTGAATCTATATATTGTCCTATTAGAATTTCAAATCTGGTATTTCTTATGAAAACCAAATAATACAAACATTGTGTTTCATTGAAATTAAAACATCACCTTGACCATCTAATGAATGGTCCAACCAACACAGTTACCCTTTTATCAATGATTCATAGTATAATAGAATAAATTGGTCTCCCCACCAAATGTATTTCATTATTACACTCTTTAAGAACAACACCTATGATTCTCTTCATCCACCCAGAATGATATTTTGGTATCCACGTGTATATCCAATGTTGTCAATGTGTACTCTATCAAATGAAAAGATATTGAGAATAATAATATCTATATTAGTTGTACATTAAGATTCCATCAATTATTAGCATCACAAAAACATCCCTTTTGAGGTCACATATTACCACATGTATATTTAAAACACATTGTAGTGTCTCAAACACCGTACTTGTAACACCTTGATATTTTGTGATTTTTTGTAAATGAATATAATAATTTCAATATTTTTTATTAAAATAGTCAATGAGTTTGGATATATTTACATATTATAATGAGTTTATAATTCCTTACATGAAACACTATGTTGGGATTCTGTTACACACAATTTCAAGTTTAACATGCTTTACATACAACACTGAGTTTAAACGAAACATGACATACTATTAAGATATTATTATTTAACATAATAGTTATCACGAAGCCATTAGAATGTGAATATTAATAGAATTAACTAAATTTGGAAAATATGGTTTCAATTGTATATATAATGAATTATTTAGTTAATAATTTCCTATAAATAAAAATAAAAAACTTTTGAATATAAAAAAATTAATTTATTAAAACTATTTTTTATACGCCCAAATGCATTTTACATCAATAAATTAAGGTAACCATTTCTGTGAATTATATTAATGAAAATTATATATTATATACTCAATAAAAATTTTAATGATCATCATATTCGTTTTCTATAAAATAGTTATGATTAAGTACAATTTTTTCTTAAAAATATATATTCTATAAGAAATTAGATTTGTCGCCTTTGGAAAAAAAATTAATATTATTTTTAAAATTTTTATAAATATGATTTGAAAAAACAAATTTTAATTTTACAATAAATATATCAAATTTATCATATGGAAAATTTTATGGTTTTTTATAAAAATATTTAATTTATAATGAATAATGACAAATACTAAATTTTAATTAAAAAACGCCTTTTCATTTGAGTTAGTAAAAAGTTAATACCAAAATTAATTTGGTTATAAAGAAATAGTAGTAAAATTATAAATAAATTCATCTAATAAATTTCATATGAAAAAACTACATATCTAAATTTTATTTAAAAAGTTTTTAATCTTATAAACATTTTATCATTAAAAACCTACTTTCTTATCTCATATGCGAGATTAATTTTTAATTAAAGTTTTCCATGTATGTGAATTAAAATAAAAATTCGAATATAATATTTTCAAAAAGAAATAATTTTCTTAGAAAATATGTTGAACTTAATTATTACAATATAATTAGATAAAACATTGAAATTAATTACCATGATTAAGCTTAAAATACTTGTCTGTTTATTACTTATGCTTTTATTAAAATTAAAATTACACACACATAAAAAATTTATTTCATATAGTTAACATCATATATAATTTTTTTTATAAATTATATAATATATTTAATTTTCATTTTATTCTTACAGGATAAATTACCTAGTTAAAACATTGATATATGTTACTACGGTAAAAAAACAAAAAAGGTCAAATTGGGTAAACATAAAGACCAAGGATTAGCATAAAAAAATGTGATTGTTTAGTGTATTAGAGGTATATCGTGAACACATAATACCACCAATCCAAAATTGATATATTTTTAAGGTTCATGAGGTAATATTGACTTCCTAAAAGTAAATACTTAATTGTATTTTCATGAATGTACGTCCTTGTGAACTATAAACAAGAACTCACTCCCCTCAGTTAATTTAACCACTCAAGCCATTTGGATCTCCCAATAACTACCAAAAATAATAATAATTTATTTAAACTCAAAGAAGAATTTTTATATCAGATATAATACTAACACATGATGGATTGTTGTGCATACAAAAAGGGGATAACGGAAGAATTGGTAACGTTCATCAGTAAGTATTTTTTTTTATTTCTTCCCCAACCTCATTAAATTTTTATTATACCATTATGATATAATAACATTATTATCATTCATATAATATTATGTATTTATATTAAGATGATGACCAATACAATTTAAAATTCCATCAAATGTGTCAGGAAATCATTGTTTGTGTGTACAATATACTACCACCTCCAGAGCTAATGTCAATCATTTTTCCATTACCACATTTCACAGGAGGGATATTTTGATGTATTAATTTTTAATATATAATATTTAGGACATTAAAATTCTTCATTATTTATTATATCCCACTAAACATCATGATTTCCATTTTATGGGAATATGACGACGTTGTTTATGCGTACGGAGGACTACCGCCTTGCGAAGCGATGTGATTCATTCATTATTTACATGGAAGGTAATTAGGATGGATTTAATGAAATATGTGAAATATGTGAAAATAATATTTTATAATAAAAATATGTTAACAACATTTTTATTACATTTCTTAAATAAAATTGAAATTTCATTCATGTGTATATATGACCTACCATCTACTTGAACTGTTAATTTCATTTTTTCGTCTATAAATATTATAGATTAATCTAAAAATGTATATAATGAATATATATGATATTAATATCTGGTTTAAATTTATATAGATGATGAATCCAAGATCTCATAAATACAAAAAAAAGTTACAAGTCAAATCACTTGCAAAAAGAAATGAAATTATTTCCCAAACCATGACTTTAACATAGATTTTTTAAAAAATTGATAATAAAAGGTTATAATAAAACCAAATATAAAATAATATTTATTATACATGGTTCTATAATTATTTTATAATAAAATCATATTTATTATACATGATTTTTGACCCTGTACAAATGAATCCAAGACTTATGTTTAAGGATTTCTGACTTACATTTTTCTTCGGTGAGGCATATACTATATTCGCCACCTATTTCATTTATGTGGTGTATATACACTACAAACAAATAGCATTTTGGTGGTAGTTTTTTTTGGGGGGGGGGGGGTGGGGGTTTAAACAACCTCTAAATGTTTCGGTGAGGGTTTCTAAAAACCACTAACAATTTTGGAATCTGCTTCCAAATCCCAGACATTCTTTCCATTTTGCTGTGGCATATATGTACCACTAAAGAATATTTTTAGTGGTGATTTCCCATTTCAAAAAATCATGGGGACATAGAGGTGATTTCATACTCCACTACGAATTCCTGATTTTTTGGAAGGGTAAAGAGGTCATATATAATACTGTTATTATATTAAATTGGCTAAAACCATAACTAATATTTTTGGAATTATATAGAGGTTGTTTGAACTACCATTAAAATTTTATCTTTAGAAATAGTTTAAACCACTTATAGATATCAATTTTAAAATATTGAAACTAAAAAATCTAATATCCATAATAAAAAAAAACCAATGTAGCATAACAATATTTATCTATCCCACCTCCAACACCTGTTAACAAAGATCATATTCCAAGAACACAATAATTAATAAATTATATAATAATATCATAATACACATGAATAATAAAAAAATATAACCAAGGGTATTAGTTATCTTTAAACAATAACCTTTTAAATCATTATACAAAATGCTACATCAGTTAAGTTTGAAATCATATATACATCCCACGTGAACCCTAATCACTACCTAATGACCTTTTTTCGACACCCTTTCCATCTCCATGTCCTCTTCATGGAACCAGAACCTGCATGATAATTACATTGAAAATTATATATTGTTTTATATTTAATTATAAAGAGAAATCAATAAATTTTTTGTACTAAATGATTTTTAATTTTTGTGATTTACTTTATTAATATCATCCATCAATTAAATATAATTGGGGAGAGATCTAATCATCTTCTGATATAATTTAACCAATGATTTCTCCATTAAAACAACTTTTTCATCATTCATCTTCATATGAAACCCTTGTTATTGAATTGTTATTCGATTGATTGAAAACTCCCTCTAGCCATATAATCAAATAGAATCGTCCATCAGGTTCCTACAGTAGTCAAATGTGTCAACTAGCATTATCTTGTTCAGATTAAAAACATCTGAACTATTTAAATTTGGCTCTGTAGTAGAATTATTTTCATCATTTATTAAAAAAAAATTAGTAGTATAAAAAAGTGAATAAAATTAATCTCATTAAAAATTTTACCAATAATTGTCACACTCCAATATCCCAATGACTAAATAAGTGAGAAAAACTTATATGTTACTATTGAGCCTACTGAATGGGGAGGCGTTTTCTCAGAAACCAATGGGACACTGAAGAATGGTGTTTTAGAAGCTAATGTAATAGATTAAATGAGAGACATTGTAGAGGGAAGGTTGAGGGTGTTTTAGATGTTGTAGAAAGGAAGTCTGATGAATCATAATCTATTTTTGTGGTCAAGAGAATGTCAACTAAGAGTAAACGTGGATCATTAATAGTCTTACACCTTGGAGTTCCTATTATTTATTCCAATTAAATTATCATCAAAACAAATTTTTCAAAAAACTAATGTAGGACAAATAATATAAAAGATTTTAGATTCATACTATTGAATAATAAAATATACATATCTTTGATAATATATGACTCCACATATAACATAACTGGTTCATAAATGAATGTATGACTACACATAAGATAATTTTTTCTTCAATAGTGTCATTTTTATACTCAATCATTACATTATTTACTTATTCCACCCTTTGAATACAAATATTTTCAATATCATGATGGAAAAATAACTTTTCATTATGCTGTTGGTGGGATTCAATGTTAGAGGTCAAATATTCCACTTCATCACCCATATCATACAATTTTATTTGTTTTACATGAAAAACTACACTCCATAATTCACCGTTGAAATCTTATAATTAATGTAAAATTTATTATTATAATAAAATGAAATATATACCAGGTAATGTGGGGTAACTGATATACATCAAGTGATAGAAGTTCACATAAGTAAAATAAATAGAATTAATTTTACCACTCCTGATAATATCGACAAAATTGAATTTGAATAAAACAATTAAATAATTCCCATGATAGTATAATGTGATAATATCAATAAACTTTATATAGTATTCCACTTAATACAATGTAAGTTTACCACTATTATGTGTTTGGAAACCATCTTCTTGACAAGTTATATGAAATTTAAACTCATTCACATTGTAAGCACCTAACTTTCTAGTCTGTTTTAGAGGACATAAAGTCCAAAACATAAATTTATAACAACTCAACATGAGTATCATTATTAATGATCTAAAAAATCAACATTCATTATTATATTAACAAAATATTTTTTCCAACCTAATATTCATATTGATTTACTTTTCATGAGCATAAATTCCAAGTCAACCATTTGAAAAGTTCTTTATCTAAAGATTTTCATATATATCTTTCATTTCATGTTTAGATTATCATTCATTTAATTTTTTATATCTTTATTTATTCAATAAATTAATAATAAATTTCTCTATTTATTTTAAAATATCTACATTCTTGTAATACTTTAATTTTTTTCAGTGTACCATTTCATCTCCTCCCAATAGATCAGACAATATTATAACATATTTGTGTTTTCCCATGAAGATGAGATTGGGTTAGCATGTCATCAACATTTACAACTTCATTGAATCTTTTCTTAATATCACCCTTGTATCTAGAACAAAACATAATCCACTCCTATGCCAAATATCATTTTGAAATAGATCATTCAGGTTGAACATTATTTTCCTCACATGATTTCAAAGGCCCAAGATATATGTAAAATAAAACAAATAAAACATAATTGTTCATTTAATAATGTTCCATTAATTTATTAGTTAATATGAATAACATATGAATAACATACCTCGAAATTAGATACCTCCATCGATAATGTATGGGTTCTTATAAATTGTATTTCTTGACCAAATTCACATTTGAATGAATTGTGATAACAAAAAATGGTGGAGGAAACATCATATTCATTTCAAAATGTGTCAATACAAATATATTGTGATGGTTTTCAATCTCAAATGGGTTTTTATATTTCACACATAGTTGTTTGAAGAATCAGAAAACTTTTACTGTCATATTAGTAAACATTTTTGGTAATAATTTACTTAATGTCAATAGAAGTAACAATTACAACACAATATGTGAATCATGACATTTAAAACTATGTAAAATATGATTCTTTAAGTCAACACACCCTGATATTTCACTTTAATACGCATAAAATACCTTAACATATTTTATAATTTGAAGGAATTTATCCTTATACATATTTTTCATCGAAGAAAATCCCTATCATAATTTACATTCACTAGTAACCAAAGATCACACTTTATGTTCATTTTTTATGTACATCTGAGTATTGATATGGTCCTTCGATTTTTTATTATCATTAATAAATTTAAAGATTATATTTTCCCAATCATTCATTTCAATATGCATAACATCCACATAATGTTGGAAAAAATAAAATCAATAATATGGATGTTTGAGGAATGAACTGTTTTAATCCATGTTTGCATTCCAATTTGTCATGAAAATTAACATCAAACTCATTTAAAACTATCATTCAGATGACACACCTTACTAATCTATGTTACAATATTTCCATGTTGTGCTAATATTTCAGAACTGACGAACAACTTTGGAGGTGGCCTATGATAAATAGAACAATATAATTTTTATGTTTTTTACTGAAATATATGACATGAATCATGAAAAAAATAGACGACATAAGAAGAATTTTTTTACTATGAGGTAGTCATTTGGTATCAAAATCGATGTTGAAAAGATGATAAGATATACCAGTTTATGTATTCCAACCATCTAAATTTCCATTTCATGGAAAGTCACTAATGTTCAAAATTAGAACATCTTTCACTTTGAAAATTATTATAGAGGATGAATTATATACACATCACTATTTCTCTATAACACATTTAATTATTCAATTAGAGGCTAACAATATACATCAATATCATTACCCATAATATTATTTTCAGGAATAGTTATTTTGATGCTAAATGAATTTTTTTTCATAAGAATCCATGGTGGAAAATTATAAGGGAACAAATAAACAATCAAAATGATATAAGTCAATGTAAAAAAGGTGTTTAATCCATTGGTAGCCAATCCCAATAAGAAATTAATTGGATCAGATGATATATATAGATGTAATGGATCAAATGTATTGAAGGATACTGAATCTATTGAATTTCTCATTAAAACAACATTATTAATAAATGAATTAGAAATGGTTAAAAAACCATATATGGTATGATATATATTAATATGGATATGTAATAGATTTATAATAAACTTGAATTTATTATATATCTGGTTTTAATGTCCACGAAGTAATTCAATAGTTATATTAAGGTATTTAAATCTCAAATTTTACTTATGTGAGATACCTGCCATATTCATAAACTATTTTTTATGGGTTGTATATAATACTCATAATGTATTTTATGATTAAAATTATTAAAATTATTACTATTAACATATGATTTTTTGGATATCTCTATCAGGGGGTGTGTCATTCAAAAGTTTACAAATCTATAGAAGATTTTTGTCTTAATTATTTCTCTAGGGGAAAAGATATGTTAGGAACCTTTCATCTCATATGAGGTGTATATAATGCACCATTGAAATATTATATCATGAATACAATTATTTTCTAAATATTTCATGTTTCAGTTAATTTTATTCTTTCATGGGGCTCATGATCCAGTGTTACAAAAATGTTAAGGGTTTTTTATTACAATATCATGGTTTATTGGGACTGTTTTTAATTATGATTCTAAGGATGAAATATTAATATATATCTTACTAAAACTGAGAATTTAATTTACCTATTTTTATTTCATAATAATATATGTTTTACCTTTATTTCCCCACTTTATGCACTTAATTTTTCAAAAGTATGTTTTTATGAAAAATCATTTATTTCTATAAAAAAACACATTTTCATCAATGAACATGTGTCTAAAAATGATTTCAATTTTTTAATGAAATTTCAAAGAAGAAATAATAATTACTTGAAGTGATGTTTCAAATGACTTCATAAAGTTTTCATTATAATATTCGAAGTTAATTTTAATGAAATGGATTTTAAAAAGGTCTTAGGTTAAAAAATATTTTTAATGAATATTTATTTTCCTTATGAAATTTTTTAAATGAACTATAAAAATCTGCTTACATATAATATGACATTCATTGATGTTACTTATTATTTAATGAGGATGGGTACCGGGGATACATTCTTATTCATTCTCAGAATATTTCATTATGATAAGATATTTATGAAACCTATTTCTCATCCAAATGTAATATAATGATAAAATTACTATGATTCCCACTTCTTTAAGACATGTTATGAAATGACTAAATGATAAAATAATTATGAAACATATCTCTTATCCATATGTTATGATATTATAATATTTTTATGAAACCCATTACATGTAATATTTTATATTATTATGAATTTTTTATGATATTATATTACACATATTTATGATTTTCAAAATGTGACAGGGGGGATTATATCTACATCAAATGAATTGGGGACTTATAAATTGTTTATATATTCAGATCATCCATTAGTGGTTATACCAAGCTCGAAAATGAGGGTAAATGGGTGGTTATCCCAATACCGAAATGGAGGGTACATGGGTGGTTATCCCAATACCAAAAGAAGGTACATGAGAGATCCTTCCTAGCATGAATTTATGGACATCAGAGGTCATCCCAGACGGGAACCTAGTACTCAAATAGTTATCTATATCCTAATATGTTACAACTGTCATGGTAGATATCCTTGATATAAGATTTTATATGATTTTGTGTGTGTCATAATTCGATGTCTTATGGAAATGTTATTCATTCATGTATAATTTTCTTCAATTTTTATATTTTTAATGTTCTATGAGCTACCAATAATTTTGAAATGACGTAAGATACTAATATTTGATTTGCTTAGTATGGTTTTCATATGCTATTTTTATGTTCTTATTCCATTGTGTTCATGTTATTGTTATGTATCTCCATTGTTTACCCTTAAAATTTATATAATATAACCTTTATGGTTTCTTTCCCTTAGTTATGACTAATGGTTTATGTAGGGTATGATCATGAGAAGTACTAAAGGGGAATATATTTGGGGGGGATTTAATATCATAAATCAAGTTAGAATATTATGCACTTCGTTTCCAAATACACTATACTATTATAGTCATTTGGCATGTGTTTCTATAATTTATTGAATATACATTTAAAAAGATGTAATATATATATATATATGAGAAGCATGGATCTTTATTTGACCCACAAGAATCTCACTAACATATAGCTACCAGAATTTTGGAGGTAATCATTTGAAAAAACTTGCTAATGCTTCTCTATTATCTACCAATATGTCGTGAATGATAGTTTACAGTGGTGCTATAACCACCATAATTCATGGGTTAATTCTCCATGATCCGAATAGATTTTTAGAAACACATCCAATTAATTTTACCAACCCAAAACATTAGTACAACCATAATCAATGCACATCCACATGATATCATAAACAACATGTACTTACTTAAAATATACCCATTCACACATCACAAAAGGCATCACACATATTCAATGTGGTCTGACCTCCAAATTATAATTAGAAACCACTAGGTCACTCATCTTCAAGTGACCATTCACAAATACTAGCAAAAAATACCATGTGTTATTCATCATCGAATAAGGAACAAATACCTATTCAAACATATAACCTCATCCCTAGTGCACCAAAATCAACTTGCTAGAATATCACATAGAACTTATTTTCAAAATTGGAACCTTATTTGTGCTATAACAACACAAAATGTATGATCAAATATTTTTCAAGGTGTGATTCTCTTTGAGTTCATCATCTGTACCTTAGTGTCCAAGTCTTGTTCGAAGATAGAGATACTTTGTTGAAGAAAATTACCAGATGTTCATGAATTTATGATTTTTTTAATTAATGGATTCTGAATATAAATGGGAATACGTGTTAAAAGGGATCCTTGGTAAGTTTAGAAGCATTAAATGAGCTTTGGAGAGTTAACTGGAAGATGGCCTGAAAAATAAATTATATAACATTTACACATCGTGTAAAGGGATTGCACAAGATGTAGTTGTTATTTTGATTTAATAAACTAAATATGAGGGGATGAGTTTTCTGGACAATACCCTTAAAAAATTACCCTATGTATAACCAAGTAACATTTTGTGTAAATTATAGACCTACTATATTAAACATGTAGTGTAGCTGAAATTGGTTCTAATTCACTGCAACTCTTCTCTTGTCAACACAAAGGCATTCTAATAGAAATTATAGTATGCCAAAATCCCCTCCAAATGTATTGTTTGTGTGAGAAATACCTTGTATGTGGTTTTGGATAGGTTTTGTTCCCTTTTCATCCTTCTCCAACCTATTGTGGTGAAATCCATTTCCCAATTGTGTTGTTGTTATTTATCCTGGTCAGTTTTCATCTAAGAACCTATTTTTAATCATCTTCACCTTCTTCCTCAAGGGTATTTTCTATATGAATTGTTGTGGGATTGGTGTTATAATGTAGGGGTCTAAATATCAACCATACGGTTTGATTATTTTCATTTTTATGCAATATCATGATTTCTCCCTCATTGCATGCAATATAAAATGATTGAATAATTGAATGATATTATCCCGTCATTTTCTTTGGTTTCCAATGGAATTGTAATTGGATAATGGATCAATGTATCTTGAGGAGGGAATATGACATAGAGTTATTAATTTATATATAATTCACAAATTTTGGTTTATTTCTATTTGATGTAATTATTAACTAATCGTGGATTTAATTTCATGTGGAATATTAAAGAAATATAGTAATTCACTTAATCTATCATTGAGATATATGATGTGATATTATGATCACCATGCTATATGATAGGGATTGTCTTACATGATTACATTCATATATAACGACCTAGGCCTAGGAACTCGCGCAATAATATTGTATAATCGTTATAGTGAGTAGACCCGACCCAGTCACATGATGTAATTCTTATAGGGATTTGATGAAAAAGTGTTGTAATGATTATAGGGATTTAAATTTGATATTTTGTAATGATTATAGGGAATTTACTAGGAAAATAATATAATCATTATAGGGATTTCACCATGAAATACTAGAATCCCTATAGGGATCTGACAAAAAAAACGCTATATTTCCTAAAGGGGTTTGACCTGTGTTGTTTATTTTGAATATAACCAATTTATATGGTTTTGGTAGACATGGGTGTAGGACATTATAACAGATATTATGGCATGGACCCAAAAAAAGTTATTTACCTTGATTATATGGTTTTGGGTGGCATGGTTGTAAGAGATTCTTAGATATATTCCAACATAGAGATTAATGCGGTGGTTTTATATATTTAATTATTGAATTAATTAATATACCATTTTACTTATTTACTATATACACTTCTTATTAGATTGGTTTTATTTATAAATGGTGGTGTCAACAACTGGGATTTACTCTATCATAATTCCTTCCATCGTTTGGCACTTGAGTAGACTTCATGGATTCTTTTTTTAACAAGGAAAAAAGGACATTTCTTTTGATTTCTTGTTTTCTGTTGAACTGTAGTTTGGATATGTGACCGATGTGGTATTAGGTATATGGGATGTTTAGTATTTTATTTGAGTGTTCAAATATTTTTCATGTCTTTTTCTAGAATAAAATATAGTTACATTTCAGAATTCCATTACATTTTTCATATTAATTTTTAGATTATTCAGATGGATTTTGATTTCATCTTCATCATTTTTTACACTAATTATTTCCAATTTAGTATAAATTATTTCTTCTCCTATAAAACTTTATATCAAGGGGGAATAGACTCACCACTATACTATCTACAACCATACTTCTAACTAAACGCCTCATGGATAAGAGGAGGAACCCTTGAGTTCTCATAACTGACCCTTTCCAGCCACGTTAGAGAGGGTAAGATAGGGTGATGTTACAAAGTGGTATCATAAGTAGTCATTTCACTGGACCAATAGATAATTTTATTCTTAATATCTTGGTGAAAACACAATAACCTCTTTGAAATATAGAGATTTATGAGATTAATAGGTTCTTACCAATATTTTATCCAATATTTCTCTCTTTTTGCAGAACCAATGATCGAGATGACCAAGGGAGGGGTAATGTTTGTTTGGCCTAATGCTACGAATGTTAATTCCAATAGATGAAAATTAGGATATCCTCCTCACATATGCTCATTTTAATTGTATCAAGTAAATAATATACCATGTACTGTGATGCATCTGATGTTTAAAATTGAGTAGTTATGATGTAGGAGGATCGTGTGGTTGCTTATGACTCCTGCAAGCCGAGACAGTATGAGAGGAATTACCATACATCTTAACTGAAGTTAACAATAGTGGTACATGCCCTGAGATATTGGAGACATTATCTCATAGGTGAGAGGATTCTGGTATACATGGATCACAAAATTAGGTACATTATTTCATAGCAAGAACATATCCTACAGAAGAGGAGGTGGGTCATGTATCAATAGTCATTAGAAATTGTATTATATTATACTCTAGGATAGTTCTACATCATTTCCAACACTTTGAGACAATGTATATAGAAAAAGGTATTATGTGAGTATTGTGATGACTATTAGATAATGTCCCTTCTTCCTAAATTAATCTAGAAGGTTAGAAATATAAGAGGCGATTGGCTCTAACTTCAACATCTATTATACAAGTGATTTTGGACCTGATTAAGAACGAGTAGTTATCTAATAGGGGAAGCACAATTATATAAGAAACTTTTATTGTGGGTGGCCTCTATAAGGATGGTATAACAAGATTTTATATTTTAATATTTTTTTTGTGGATGAGTATTTGTTTTCATGGGCCTATATGAGGAGCATAAGAGAGGATTTCATGCTTCTAAATGGTTAATGCATCCTGGTTTAACAATGATGTATTGTGATCTGCATAGAAAAACCTGGTGGTCAGGAATGATGAATTGGAAGTCATTTTGGTTCTAAAATTCAATCTTCAGTTAGTGAAAGGTAATCATCAAAGGTCATCTAGACTTTTACATCCTTTGCACATTCTATTGTGGAAACTGGATTATGTGACAATGGAATTTATGACTGGATTACATAGGATAACCCATAATATAGATGATTCATCGGGGTTTTTGTGGATTTATTGAATAATATATCTCCTTTATTACCTATTTCAGAAACCATTATGGCTGAAGTCCTCATATATATTTACATGTAAAAATTGGTTCGATTTTTGGGTGTTCTAAGCTGTATCATTTTAGGCAAAGACCCTCATTTCACATCATTTCTCAAGTAAGGGTTTCAGTAAAATTTGTTACTACATGTTCATTAAGGAATAACATATCATCCAATGAATGATAGTCAATTTTTATGGACTATTCAAGTTGTGAGGGTTATGCATTGACCTTGTGTTTTAGATTTTGGTGGTTTATGGGAGAAGCATATGGCACTCCCGACATTTTCATATAATAATAGTTTCTAGGAATCAATACAAATGGTACCTTTTTAGGATTTTTATGGAAGGTTATTCTATTTAACACTTATTTGGATATAGGAAGGTGAGTCTTAACATGTTGGGCCTAGTCTCATGGAGGAGTTATATGAATAGTTTCATTTGATTAGACAATATTTGGTGAACAAATATACTAGAAAAAAATCATATGTTGGCCATCCGATATAACATATGGAATTTGGGTTTGGTTAATAATTATTGTTTTGTGTTTAACCAAGGTTGGGTTGGTGTCATATAAAAAAATAGTTAATGCTAGGATAAAGGGTTTTTAGGTCGTTTGAAATCATAGAAAGGGTCATTTCAATAATTTACGTTTAATACCTTACATTGTGATACAGTGCCATGTGTGGCGTGTTTCACGTGTCAAAAATTTGAAGATTAGATATAGAACCTTACCATGTGATAGACATAGTTGGAGCTGAAATTTGTATTGATGTGTCATTTGAGATGCATCAAATATGGATTAGAGATCATAGTGAGAAATATCATTGCTATCAGACTAAACCATTTGTTTGAGTGCAATGTCATCATTGGAAGGTAAGTAGGATACCTAAGAGAGGGAGTCAGATACAAAACCACAATGGATAGGTTTGTTTTATGATACCTCATAATAATTCTTCGAGAATCACATGGATGAGCAATTATAATTTGAGGAGGTTGTAAGATCATGTCTTTTTTGCAGGTGTGTTACTCTTTGATTTTTTTCATTTGTGCATTAGTGAGAAAGTGTTTTTTTGATATAAAGATTATTTTTGTTGGATAATATAATCTAATAAATGGAGATGTATTCTTGTTAAAATCAATGAAGTGTAGGTATAAATAAGACTATGGTTTAAAATGGGTTCTTTATAAGTTGAGAAGCCTTAAAGGGGGATCATAGAGTTAAAAATAAAATTGGAAGACAAATAAACTACTAAATATTTACACACCATGTAAATTGATTTCAAGTCATGTATTTTTATTGTTTTAATAAAATAAAAATTAGGTGATGTTTATTGGTGAATACTAATAATGACATTTAAGCAATGTGAAACCAACTTACACCTCATTTAAATTCCTAAACTACTATTTTAAACATGTTGTGCATATGAAAGCTTTTTTATTTCACTACATATCCACTTTTCTCAACCCTAGGTAATTATCCAGGTGATTGTGGGGTTCAAACTTCCCTTATGGACAACTATTTTGAGCATGAAATTCTTGGTATGTTGTTTTGGTGATGTTTATTCCCCTTTTCTTCCATCTCCACCCCTTTTATAGTGAAATAATTTACCCAATGGTGTTTATGGTTTTGATATTGGCCAGTATTGATATAAGAACCTATTTTCAATCATCCAGACATTATTTCACATGGTAATTTTCCATATAATTTTTTTTTGATCAGTAGTATATGGTAGGGGGTCTAAATATCAACCATATGGTTTTTTTTCTATTTTACAAAATATAATGACTGCTCTATCGTTGCATGTGCCCAGATTTATTGAATAATTAAATGATATTATCCCTTTATTACCTTATGATATCCATGCTGTATGACATGAATTTTGTTCCATGCCGAGATGCTTAAATAATAGACTAGGCCCATGCACATGAACCTGAGTTCTTATAGTGAAAGGTCATGCCCAAGTCCCATAATATAATTATAATAGGTCTTTTGACCTAGGAAATGATGTAATGATTATAGTTCCATGACCTATAAATGTTTTAATGATTATAGGTATTTGACAAGAAAATTTATGTAATTTTTATAAGGTTTTGACCTAGATTGGTTATTGTAACTATACCATGGTTATATGGATTTTGATGGTATGGTTTTATGATGTTCACAGAGATATTCTAGAATTGTGATGAATTGTGTTAATTACCATGGTTATATGGTTGTGGATGGCATGTCTGTAAGGAATTTTTAGAGATATTCTAGCACATAGTCGAAGTAGGTTACTGTATATATTATATTGTATAATTAATTATTATACCAGTTTATCCATTTATGTCATACACTTCTTATTATAGTTGATTTCTAACAATAGTGATATTGAACTTTAGATTTTTACTCACACCCAATTTTTAGAAACCGTTTGGAACTCGAGTAGACTTATTGGAGGAAGGTTTGGACAAGGGAAAATTAAATTGTGGTTGATTTCTTATTGGTTGTTGGGATGGAGTTCAGAGATGGGAATGATGTGTGATTTCGGACCCAAGACTTTGAGTATTTCATTTTTATCTACTTTTATTTTTCATTTATTTTGTTATAATGGAATTTAGTTACATTATAATAAGTAATTAAATTTTCCTTATTCTTAATTGGATTATTTAGTTGGATTTTGTTGTCATCTTACACAATTTTTTGCTTTGTTTATTTCCATTTTATTATGAATTGTTTTGTCAACTATGAAACTTGATAACAAGGGGGTATAGTCTCCCCAATATACTATTAATCTCCTTGCATCTCGTAAGAAAACCTCTAGAGTATGAGTAGGTTTTCATGAGGTCTCATAACAAACCCTTTCCAACCACTTAAGAGAGTGAAAAATTGTGGGATGTTACAAAAATGACTTCTTACCTTATGAATTCATTCATCCATCATAGGTGTTCATCCTTATACAATGGAATTTCATGCTCATCCACATCCTTAGACATTACTAAGAACTTCTACTATCATGATCAACCAAAAATTCTATGACTAAGATTCCCAAGTGTTTTTAGTTCACTGGAATAGATATTTTCCAAGTCCTATCCTTATAACCATAGTTGATTCCTAGAGAACTAACATGTAAGGTTCTCATAAATATAACCCCCATGAACTTCATGTTAATTTTATTCAAAATAAATAAAGTTTTTCACTTCTGTGTAACTCATATAATGTGTTATAATAAGATAAAAAATACCAATCCACTTATGTCCAATTCCATCCAAAGGTCCTCTAAGCCTGCCACCTAACCCTACTGATTGAGTCTTATCTAGGACACTGCTTTCAAAACTCTATTATACAGGTCAACTAATTAGAAGTTTAAAACTCATAGGTTATCTATCATGATCATAATCCAATGTTAAATGAAATACACATGAAAAAACATCAATATCTCAGATCCCAAAAACTAAATAAATCAAAATCCCAACTAACCAACCACAACTAGTGAAATAACACACAAGAATACCTATATATCATTTGAATCCTATGTGGAAGATATGTTGCATGGGACACCATTTTCTTCTATATTCCAAGAGTAAAAATCAAATCACTAGTCAATTTCTAATGGGCTATGATGTAGATAACCAAACCATATATTCCTTGTTAATGATGAAAATCAAATACAACTATAACAATACAAACAATATTATAAATCCCATCATTGGTAACGATGCCTTCCTAATCAAAAATCTTTTCTTATCACACCAACCAATCATCCATCTTATTCTATGACACATTCATAAATATTCAGTCTACCAAACCCAAAAAAATCATAAAAAAATTTCAAAAATAATTCCTTAATACCACTTTGTAACATCTATATTAGTCCACTATAAAACAGTATCCAGACCAATCTCTTTATGACATCTGGTCTGCCTTCCCATATTCCAGAGGCTACCAACTAGTATCCAAGGTAACATATGTTACATTTTGGAATCAATTTCCTATGTACTAGAGTGCACAATAATATGTAAATAACCAAATATCATCCATGGAAATAAATACCTAGAGTATGATGAATAAAATATATTGGAAAATAATATATGAAATTAAATAAGGACCTTAATAGATATGATGTGCATATAAGACCTCCCCTATGATATGTACAAATACAAACTACAATAAAATAAAAATAAACAAAAGGGCCTAGATTCATATCATAATATAATATCATCCATTCTCATAAGACCCTTTTATCTATCCAACTCAAACATGTTAACCTAGGCCTCATCATAAACATGTTCTTATAAAAAACATGTAAGATCATGTTAGGTACCCATGTACAATGTCAGCCTGATAAAGTTCATAGTAAAAGCATGTAGGCCCCCACCAATAGTGTCTAATAAATCTATTCATTGCGTACAATGTATAAAATAATAGATAAATATGGGTACTAATTTAATTAAATTAATACTAAACATAAAATAAACTCATGGAAGCTTTAGTTTTGGGTTGAAACCCAAGCTCATACAAACCTTATTCAATATATAGCAAGATATCTGTAATATCATCACAATAATATGTGCACCAAAAATACAATCACCTATTTTTTTCACAATGTTATTTCTCCCTATAAATTGATGGATTCTCATGTGTCTGGAATGATCACCCACTATCACTGGAGGATTCTCCTTCCCAAGATAAATCACACATTAAATATCATTAACAAGTAGTCGATGCACTCAAGAAATCAAAATATTGACCTTATTAACCATATTTAACTATTATTGTCACACTTACACATCTAGTGAATATGTAACATTCACTCATTGGGTTCATAGCCCATGTATATTTCTCTCAGGAAGCCCCTGACCCATGAAACATTCCCTTAGGTGGGAACATGACCATTCAATTTTCTATTATACATCACACATAGTACTCTATACAACTAAACATAAGAATTTATTACAATCTTATCATTTGAAAACCATTTTTTATACAACATACCCTCATGTACATCATATCCCAATTATATTTCCCTTATGAAAAGTGTGGACTATACCGATTTCTCTCAGGTAAGAACATAACTATGGACGTTTCCTTTATTCATCCCATGAAGTGATCTTAAGCCCCAATCACATGAACATGTCAAGACCGTCAATAATCTCAAAAAACATATAAAAATCTTACATTAGTCATAAATAAAACCATAGTCAAACAGATACAAAGCTAACATAAATAATGTAAGGAGAAGTACTAATCATTTCAAGCATATCATCATATAATATAATGATTAATTAACCCATTTATCAAAAAAAAATAGCCATATAAAATTTAATTATCAATTTATCAAAAACAAATTGACATTACAATATATATTCATAACCCATTTGGCCATCATGCCAACAAAATCAAATATGAATATAACAAAATTTTCATTGTGAATCTACATCAATAAAAACCATTTTTTCTATGTTATACAAAATCATTATAATAAGACATCAAATAGTTAAAAATGTTAAGCTAAATCCATTTATTAAATATACATGTTATATAATAAATTCATTTGTAGGCTCACTCGTGGGTGGTCCCAAGCACAATATCAATTCAAATATACCCGACATGACCCAATTGTAAGCCCAAACATAATTTTATCATCTGGTAATCAATTTTAAAATTATTTGGGCTACATGAATGGTTTGTTGGTGTGAAACACGATCTATGCTCTATTTTATTGTAATGTTTATTAATATGGATAAATAAAAGAGTGGTATGTGAATTGTAAGTTTAAAAACATTTGTTTTTAACTAAAAACCCATAATTTAACATACTAAAACAAATAATATTCAAATAACCTCTTATGAATTCTAATTTTAATTAGACATATGAGTTGGTTATAGAAATTAAAATATTGTAATCATGTAGATTTAGAAATTTAAGTAACAGTTGATAATAAATAAATGATTATACCATAATAGATTATATAATTGTATTCAGAATGTAGAGGTAACCAATTCATAGTTTTTTTGTAATCATACCATGAAATTACATAATGATGGTAAAAACAATTATAACTATAATTGTTATGATATATGAGAGTTATATAAAAGTTGTGACAATATATTAAAATTTATGGAATAATAATTAGTGTAATATTGCATTCACAGAATAATACACATTAAAAAATTATATCATAATTAAAACAATTATGATAAATGGGATACATGTACAAAGATGAATATAAAAGAATCACTTTCTATTACATGAACTAGAAATAAAATACATGCATTGAAATATGTATTAAAAATAATTACACTAATTTTATCCCAATGATAAGGGTATTTAATAATCTAAGATAAAAATACATTGTTTAATACATATAAGAAAATTTGTCTTTCCCTTACTATTGAAATCCCTTGATACGATGATCGCCATGTCTCTCTATCCCTATGAGAATTTGATATAGTGATATTCCCCACACTTTCTATAGATCCACATCATCCCTTGATACAATGATCAATATTCCTTGCTATCCCAATGGGACCTAAATTGAATAAACCTAATCGGTAGTTATGATAACTAATATAATCTCTAAAAGGTTAAAAGTATAAAGAACATCTAATTCAATCTTGTAAAATTACAATATCTAACACACACAAAATTTTCAGAAGAAATTGATTAGTGTTTCTATTTAAAATATTGTACTGATCGAGTATTTATAGGTAGATCTTAAACGATCATCTAGATTGTCCCACAATCAAATTTATCCATGTTTGAAAAATTACTTGCACATGTGAAACTTCAACAACTATATTATTACCTAAATTTTTACATCATTATAATGTAATCCATATTGTATTTAAAATATATAAATTATATTACAAATAAATTTGTTTGTGTATGTTAGTATACTTAATATAGGTTGATAGAAATAAAGATAAAACAATCATTGTGATAACTTCATAAGGTTTGAGTACTATTTTAATTGAATTCTTTATAATTCAAAATATTTTAAAAAAATTATTAAGAATGAAAAATAAAAGATATTATTTTTATAAAAAAATGATAAGTATGATATTTATCATATCCAATATCAGTATGATAATCATAATGAAAAATTATATTTTTGTAACTCGTTAAATATTGTTTTATGTAATATAAAAATATTTGGTTTTTTATAAAAAAATTAAAAAAAATATATTAAACTAGAATGTTAATATTGTGATAATATTTATGTTATTTAAAAAAATGTATTCAAAGGTCGTAGGAGGAATATTATACTCAACATTCTCCCCATTTTTGGAAATCAAAAACCATAAAACATAAATGAATATGAAATGTTTTATTTTATTTAGAAATAAGAATTAAAATTATATCCATATGAGTCTATAACTCATCTAATCATAATAATGAATACAAATTACCCCCACCCCTTAAGATAAACCCCCCCCCCTCAAATGATTATATTCTCTCCAAAAAAAATATCTTCCTTATAATTAAAACATCGCTCCTTTGTAATTTCCAAAAAAATAAATGGGGGAAATCATGAGATTCAAGAAAAAGTGATAGTGAAAGGAAATAAAAAATAGTAGTCTAAAAATAGAATTCCCTTAGTTAAAGAAAAGGATTAAAAATTACTAAATGTGTTCAAAGAAAAAAATATTCATTCTTGGGAATCAATTATTTGATAATTTTAATCACCTATTTGAACACATTTTTTTCTTCCAAAAGAGTAGAAATTTATTCGTCTTGACATCATAATTTTTTTCCCCCTCAAACTAAATAATTTCATCAAGAATATTATTATTGTCTTATTTAGAATTAATAATTTTTTAGAAGACATCATCATCATTATTCAAAGAAACAATTTGTTATTTTTAGAACTTATGACTTAATATCGCATGTTGTCGATACATTAAATTTCCTTGAAAATCTATGATATCATGACTAGATTTTGATATATTATTTTTAAATTGTTAATGTAATATTACTCTATTGGATATGTCTCTAGAAATAATATTTATGGAATATCAAGTTTCATTAAATGAGATCTTAAAATCATTAAAATTATCTTCTTGATATTTGATATCATTATCAACACCATGAGGTTATTTGACAATATTATTAAGATATTTCTTATGATATGAGTCAAATTATTAATGGATCTTGAAATATACTTCCAATCATATCAACATGTATAATAAATTATTCACTGAGTCCATTTTTCATGTTTATGTTCTGAAATCAAATCAACTATGTATTCAAGTCTTGAAAAGAAATTATGTTCTTTCCAATACAGTCATGGATTGAAAGATAAAACATACCCCCTAAGTTGTGATCATATTGGGTGATTCTGAATCCAATTGATTGTTTTTTGGAGACTCAATACTTCTATAATCAACTATAATTCGTTTATATTCCTATGAAATGTTTTTAACATTATTAGAAGGTAACATAAGAGAGGTTTGTCATGATGATCTTGGAGAAAATTTATTAGATTGGGATTTATCATATTTATCTCCTTTAGCATTTAATACATCTTGATGTACATTATATCTATATTTTTATCAAAAATAACTCTTTTCCCTTTTCCATGTCTTAAACATAAGGAAAAATCATACAGACAAAAAAAATTTCTTTAGGAATAATCTGGATTCTTGTATTCTATTTAACAGTCTTCATAGAGGTTAATGAAAGTTGAGTTCATGAATATTTAATGTATTTGAAAATAATATCATGAACATGAACACTGTAAAATATTTTCTTCATTTTAATATTCATTGAATCTTCTTGTATAACATTAGTACCATGAAGTTTCATTTCTAGAGATTCAGTTGTGCTGATACAAAAATATTGATATTCTACTCTTTTTTCGTCATCCAATCGTCAGAAACATCATCACTAACATTCTTATGTTTCATAGTTATTTTAGGATAAGTGGAATCCACTCTCCTTTTCTTTTCATCACCATTTTGTTTATCATCATTTTAAAATTACTCACTAACTTTTTCATATATTTTAGATGGTTTTCCTTTTTTATATTATTCAACAAAGTTCATTGATTGAAAATAAAAAGGAAATTTCAAATATTTGAACATATCATTACAGATATATGGAATCTTTTTATTCTTCCAGGATTATTTTATCATAATATTAAAGGAAACCATATAATTTTTAAGTAACATACTTAGGATTGTTTGATACAAAATAATCATGGATTTTATCAAACCAATATTTATTTTGTCAATAGTGATAATGATGTAATCTATTATTTTTTTTATCATGTTCAGCAAAAAATAGAGAATGTAAAAGTCCATGAACTAAAGGGTTTCCCTACCACCCTTTATTTGTATTAAAAATATTTTAAAAATATCATATCCTAGTAAAGAACCCCAATAAGGCTTGGAAATTTAGTAATCAATATATTATACTCCTTTTCATAAATTGTAAAAAACAATTTCATTGAAATATTTTTCAATAAAATAAAAACATAAGACACAGATTAGTAATCGTACATGAGACTTTGATTAGTAACAACACATCAGAGAAGAAAAGCTGAGAAGATCGACATGGGACACACATGGGGGTCCATTATATATAGGTAGTCTAGTGAATTTATTCAACATCGATATTTTATTTTAATGTCTTCTGATCCGACTGTTATTAATAGATTGGAAAAATGAACTCATAGTGTTTTTATGGTAAATATTTCCATCCTTTTCAATAAATATATTAAAAATTGGTTTTTAAAGAATAATTTTAAATAATAAAAATACATATAATATAAAAATAATGAAAATTGTGAAAAACATATAAATTAGGAAATATTACATTATAGAGTCTTAATTTTTTATCATTATTGGTAATTAGTTCTTCTTGTTTTTATATAAAATAAATTTCAATGAAATATTTATTTAAAAATATTTTGTGAATGAAATATTTTTTATTATGAAAAAAAACATGAGTTCGAATATTTTTTGATTAAAAAAATTGTTACTATGAAAAAAATTTGAATACAAAAAATAATTAGTAAGAAAAGTTTTTTAAAATGAAAACAATTTGAGAAAAATTTTCAAAATATGAAGAAAAATTTAGTATGAGAAAATTTAAATTAAGAAAAAATTTCTATGTATTAAATGTGAGTATTAAATGTTTCTTAGTAAAATTTTTTGAACATGAAAATATATTTACTAAGAAAACGTTTTGAGTATATAAAATATTTTGCGGATGAAAATATTTTTATTATGAAAAAAAATTGAGTATAAATTTTTTTAGATAAATAAAAAAAAAATCATATGAACTCCCACATTGAAAATGGGTATCATAATATATATAAATATTTTAAACTAGAATTATATGAGAATTAATACTTTAAATAGATCATTACCTTGTTATTTTTAATATATTCAAAACTATTAAAAGGTAATGGTTTTATAAAATTGTCAGCAAGTTGTTCATGTGTTCCTATAAATTCTAAAATGATATATCAATTTAGTGTGCAATCCTTAACAATGTAATGTCTGATATATAGTTATTTTCAAATAGATTGATGTTCATGGTTTTATCTGAGTTAATATCACTAGTATTATCACATTGTATCTAAGGTATTGTAAAACTCATTCCATAGTCTATGAGTGTGTTTTCAATCCAAACCACACGAGAAGGAAAACTTCAGACTTCTATATATTCAACATTAGTAGTGGAAATTGATAGAAAGTTTTGTTTCATACAACACCAAGAAAATAATGAATATCCTAAGAAATGAAATGTTCTAGATGTACATTTGATATCCATTATACTACCACTTGATTCAGAATATGAAAAAAAATCATTTAAAATTTATTTCCAAAAGAATAGAATTATCATATATACATAGTTCCATATTTGATGATGATTTTTTACATCATTAATATGAGATTCCTTTTTATTATATTGATATCATTAATATAATCATACAAAAAACATAAAGTCTAGTATAATTGATATCAAGTATAGTAAACCTTCTGCCATTCCTCTAAAATGTTTTTGATCAACTGGTTTCCCAACATCATCAAGAACAATAGTTTTTGAATTTTAAATGGGTGTAATAATTATTTTAGTATTATCAAATAATAAAATTTTAAAAATAAATTTTATATACTTATATTTAGATACAAAATTTCCTTCTAGTTTTTAAGAATCATGGATACCTAAAAATTTTGATAACTCACCCATCATACTCATATCAAAAGTGGATTTCATATGATCTGAAATGAATATTTTATTATTTTTTGGTGATTTTAATATAATTTCATCAAAATAGATTTTCACAGTAATTATTTCTTATAAAATTATTTATATAAATATTTTGATTAGTGGTTCCCTTAACATAGTTTTTTTAAAAAATTACTATTAATCTATCATACCGTGCCCTAGTGGATTTTTTATGTCTTTATAATGATTTGGTATGATTATAAACGAATTAAGGATTTTATTTATCATGAAAACAAGATTTTGTTTTAAAAAAATTCCTGTTATACATATTTGCTATGTAAAACAGCCTTTATATCCATTTAAAATTGTTCAAAATCAAAAAATACTACAATGGTTAGTAGAATCTGAATATATTCAAGTCATTCTACAAAATATTATGTTTCTTTATATTCTATTCCCTCTTTTTGGTTATATAATTCAGTAATATGCATTGATTTATTTTGAATAATTATTCCTTTTTCATCACACTATATATGAATCACCCATTTTACTCTAATAGTGAAGTTTTACTAGGTCATTTAACGAGGGTCCAAAAAAATTTCCTATCAATTTTAATTCACTAATATTTCATAGCCTTATTCCAATCCTCATCATATAAAGACCCATCCTGATTTTTATGTTCAAATTAGGATAGAAAATAAATGTGTTATACTTCATTTCCTATGGAACTTCATGTCCGAATAGGTTGATTGACTTCTCTGAAGATACTATCACTATAATGATTCATTATAAACAATTGATTTATTCGGTATTCTAAAACATGTTAATTTTCATAAGGATTAAAATCATCATGAGTAAATAATTTAGAAACTATTTCTTGAGTATTTTCATTATGAGGATATTTATCTATCAATGTATTGACATTGTATTTTGGAAACACATCCATTTATGTTTGTTGGGTTTGTTTAAAACCAAATGGATCAGTTTCATCAAAATTAACATGTAATGTTTCTCCAACTGAATGATATTATTTTTAAAAAAAACTCTATATACATTAGATGTATTTGAATAAACTAATAATATTACTTCAATGTATTTGGGTGTTATTTTTTGTAAATTATCAATATTCTTTATAATTAATAATTTACATCTAAATAATTTGCTGTTAGGAAATTTTTATTTTCAATTACTCCATCACTCATAAGGGGTTATATTAAGAAAAATTCTTATTTAAACTAGATTTGTAGTATAAAAAGAAGTACTAACTACCAGGAAAGCTCAGCCAGAGAAAAATTCTCTGTCTGTTTATTAAAATGAAGAAAACATAGAATAGGGAAGAATTGCCGTCCAAAATAGAAAATTACATATCATAAAAGAAGTACCTGTCATCATAACCATTATCAATTGCTTATTCTATAGTATTGGATTCCCACTCTAGGATTTCATACTGCTTCAAACTCTTCACCTACATTCATCTGAGATTTAGCTTCTCCAAATACAAAAATTCCTCTGAATAATTCATAAATTTTCTTTTGCTTATAAAATATCTGGTGGACATCAGCCTCGATATAGATGAATAATATTTCCTCTGACTTCTTATTAATGGGGCAGTCATAGCTCCCTCATTCCTTGTAATATCCTTATTTACATTATAAACAACTTCATTATAAGAGGTTCGAAAACTACCACCAGCATTCTCCTTCTCATTATCAGTTTTATCCCCCCATCTTCAAGGGATAGTCATCTCCTGGTTGCTGTCATTCACCCCCAGACCCTACTCGATGTTATTTTAAGTGTCAATTGATGCTAATCATTTCGGTTGCACCACAAGATCCGGACATCCAAGTTCCCCTTATGCAATAAATCGTCTCTAGATACAAAATCCTGAGAATACAAGACAATCCTCATATTTCCCCATTCACTCCTTAGACATTCCTCCTCATCATGGGGGATTCTTTGATGATTCAAACCCATTAAGAAATGGAAAGAACCCTACCCCTGAACCTTCCCAGTACTATTTACACTCCAATTAAAATTCTATCCCAGACCCAGAACCCCGTTGTCATGTAGTTCATCAGCTTCATCAGACACCTGACCAGGATAAAAAATAGGGACAACCCAATCCTAAAAAACTTCATGTTCTTCATTCACCAGACTAGTAAATTAGTTACTGATTTCAATACTATCCACCTTCTTTTTATGCTTGTATCTTTAGCCCAGTTTAGGTCCTTACCTAACCACTAGTTTTATCCATGGATCCCCCTTCCTAAAAATTCATAACATGACTTCCCAATGCCTCATTACCCACAGTGAGTACCACTGCTTGGTTTACACTATCCACCCAAGTGGATTTAAATGAATACATTACATAATCTTCTAGAACTCCTGAGTTAATTACTCCAAATCACATTCTAGTCTTCCAAACACCTCATCCACCCTCAGATTCAAAGACTCCTTCACTGCCCACATTCAGTTGTAATTCACTATGTTGATACTAATAGGACATGGTTTTGTCTGTATTTCATTACCAAATACTTTCTTCCCTAACCACAATTTCAATTCCACCATGGTTGCAACCTATTTATCTGATCCCCCTGCAAAACTACCCTTCTACATCTGCAGTCATCTATCATATTCCCGCATTGAGATACCAAGAGCAGTAAAATGTTAAAAAAAATAGGAATCCACATTTGTTTTAAAAAATGGGCTTCATATAACCCTAATGATTAAAATTTATTAAGGTAACAATTTTTATTCTAGTGACCATCACATTTAAATTTTCAACAAAAGGTTTCACTTTTAGGAACAATGTAATTATTAGTAAAAAATATTTTTCTATGAGTATGACCTATTGATGAACTAGTATGATAAGGACAAATTTTTTTATAGATTTTATCAAATCATTCCTTCTTAGATGTAATTTTATGAATAAATATTTATTATATAATAAATCTAATAATTTTTTTAACTATTAAATTCTCATCCTGTTGCCTAATATTGTTTGTAAATATTTTTTTCAAAACCTTTGTATAAATTATTATTTAAAAAAAAAATCAATGTCTTTGTAAATAAAACCATTTTCAAAAATATAATTATCGTCTTCTTTAGAAAGATCTAATACATATTTTAATAAAACATTTATCCTTGAATATTCTTTATCAATTTTTTTATATACTATTCATTTTTCAATATAAAATTGTTTTTAAAAATGAGAAAAATATTCCTATGAGAGAATAATATTATCCTCTGATAAAAAAATTCCATTATCCAAATATTTAGAATATTTTTATTTATTGGATTCAAGATAATTTTCACTAAAATAAATATTTTTATGGTTTTTAGTAGTGTGTACCTGATAGATTAAAGAAATATTTTCATATTGTATTTTGGAAGGAAAATGAATATTCCTATATCTAGAACTATTATTAACAAAATTATTTTCTAAGGAGTTTCCTCTTTTATCACTTGAAGAATCATTAGATTTCAGGATTTTTTTTCTTTTTATTTAATATAAATTCTATATTTCCTATAAAAATTTATTTCCTTTCTATCATTCATTTTAATTTTTTGGAAAATTTGGTCTGTTAGGTCTATCTCGAATAAATTAATTATTATTAAGATCCTACTCTTTCATTTCATTCATTCCCATTTTATATTTCTTATAATGATAATGAATGTCCTTCTTTAAACTATCTCGCTCATCCATCAAGAAATATTAAATAACATATTTTCATATTTCTCATAATCACTAGAATTGGATTGGATAACTACCTTTATTTTTTTAGAAGACTTGAAAACATTTTTTGGTTTTGGAGATTTAGTAAAAACTGATTTAGTATTGAAAGAAACTCTATTATTTTTCTTTTAGTTGTCAGAATCTCTTTTTAACAAACCCTCATATTGTAAAATGGTTCCAAATATATCACAAAGATTAAAATTTTATATCTTCCCTGATCCTTCTAAGACTATTCTCTTACATTTTCATTCACTGGGAATAATGTATTTCAACTTATCTTTAATAATTTCATCATATAATCCTTTATATCCCATGGAATATAGATTTTTTACAATTTTGATAAATATATGATTCATTATTTATAAACTATCACCAACTATAAATTCAAATTCTTGATAGACAGTTGTAAAAATCTCTCTTATGGTTTCTATAAACATTAAAGTCCAAAAATTATTAACTTCTAAATTCTCGAAAATACTATTAGATACTTAACAAGACGAAAGTTTCTATATATGTTTCTATTCATGGTAAATAATAATGTATTTCTAACTCATTATTCCAATGGATAATATATCTTATAATTATTTTTGAAAGCAGTAACCTCTTTTTAAGAATCTTGTAATCTCTAGTAAATAGGAAAAAATAACAAAATCTTGTATTTATGAATAAGGATTTCGTTTTATCTTTCCAATAAGCATAATAATATCCTTAAAAAATTGGTGTTATATTCAGATTGATATTATCTATTGATACCACATTTAATCATATCATATTTAAAAAAATTCCATAAAATTAGTGAGTAATATAAAACATTATAAATAAACCTTTAATAACTAAATTGGAATAACTTATAATGGTAGAGAAATTAAATAGGAAAAACAAGAAGCATATTAAGAAATTATAGAGTACTACTTCTATATGTAGTATTACTTACACAAATAAAAAATGATGGATTGTAATCTTTATGATTATGGATAAAAAAATGATTGGGTGAATTGTATGTTTAAAAAATTCTATTTTAACCTCAAAATAAAATTATTTTAACTAGGTTAATATAATAATATTCTCCACACCTCTTATGTATTTAATCTGTAATCAGGTTTTCCCTTACATTTGATAATAAAAAAATAAAAATCAAGTATATTATGATATTTAAGTCATAGGATGTGATGAAAAAATGATTCTACCTTAACATCATATAGAATCTTAATCGGTAAGTAGAGGTAATGTATTTATAGTTTAATCATAATCATAATAGAAAAAAATTAATCAAAGTAAAAAAAATCATAATAATAATAGTTATTATATATCATAAGAATATAAAATTAGTGATTCTATATTAAAGAATATAAAATCATAGTAAGATTAACATCATCTTCATAATGTAATACCTAGTACGAAAATTGTATCCTTATTAAAAAAATAACAATAAACAGTATACAAATAGAAACACTAATATAAAAGTATCACTTTATATTACATGAATCAGAAATAAAGGAACATAAATAAAAATTTAATAAAAATGAATAAAATTGTTTACAAAGAAACATTATGGTATCCAATAACCTATGATAAAGGTCCCTTATTTTATACTTCCAGGAAAGTATATATTTCTCTAAACATGGAATGTAATGATCTGAAATTTCCATGGATATTTTTTTAATCTCTTAAATACATGGATGTTTTATGAGTCATTGAAAATTTACGGCGCTTGATTCTGATGTCCAGTGTGCCCAGAATAAATTTATGACGTTGTGTTTGGCTACGTGCTGTAAACATGCGAGTGAGATTTTATAAATTTTGAACTATTGGTCAGAACTGAAATTCAAGTGCACCGTTCAACTCGTAGTGCCGGTATTCGCTTAGGAGGACTTTTCCCTTGACGAAAATCGATCGAGAATGAATGATAGTTTTGAGTTTTTAAAAAAAAGTTAATTAAAAATAAGTGTGAATCTTATTTTTATGCTTGGTGGTTAAAGCCTCCAAGGGGTGGTTAGAGGTGGATGCCACCACACCATAACCTCCCATGAGAGGTTATGGTGGTGGGGCTCACAAACACATAACCTCCGTTGGCAGGATATATTTTGTGGGGACCACCCAAGCTTGTAACCCTTGGAACCCCACTCCATTTATTTAGGGATAACCCTTGAACGTCCCTCTTTATGTTCCAAACCCCCCTCAATTAATTAATTTAACCATATCAATTAATTAATTGAACCCATTTAAATTATTTTGAGTTTTTGGGGCCACCAACTAAATAATGGATTAACTTAATCCAATATTTTTTTGTTGGCATTTCCATTTGATGGAACATGGGGAAAGAGGGAGCTTGGAAGACAAAGAACTCACCACCGAAGAATGAACTTCAGCAGTGTTAAAAGAGAAGGTGTAGACCGCGAAGAACGCAGTCTTCAACTTTGCCACCTCTGATCACTCATCCACCAATGACAGATATCCTCTTCATTTTTGGACATTGAAAAAACAATGCCCGCCTTTCTGTGACTTCATCAATGATTATAGATATGAGGTAGGGGTATTTATGATTTATTTGTTTCCTTTCTTCAACAAAAAAATCATGGTTTATGAATCACCAAATGTTATCACAATAACATGGAGATCTCGGGCCGCCCAAACACGACCCAACCCTCGCCTCTGTTTTCCCTTGTTTTTTTATGATGGAGGCAGCAAAATGGTGCCACCAGAAGAGTTAACCATGGAAGAGCAACGTCGGCCAGGGACGAGCAAGTTGTAATGAAACTGGTGGTGCATGGTTGTCCGGTCACCGGAAGGGTGGGGCACTATCATGCCGTGTGGAGAAGAAGGGGGCCACAGCCAGGTCGGGCCACAAAAGAAGGGTGCGGCGCCAGCGCGCCGTGCAGAGGAGGAGAGTTGCGGCCATTGCGGGCCACGCTAGAGGAGCAGGGTTGCCGACGTCGGGCCAACCGCCGGCGGTGCAGAGTGGATGGCTGCTCGGCCAGCCATGAAGATCGGGACCCTTTGGGGTCCCGCGTGAGCTAGACTGGTGCCACCTAGCACCGGTTGTTACTCCACCCGAACGGAATAGTCGTTCTAGATCCAGGGGCCCGCGGCTTCCCCTTGGATGTGGCTGAGGCAGACGCCCCGCGGGCCGGACCCAACGAGGGCCAGAGAGCCCCCTCGGGCTGGGTTGCCCCCTCTGGCCAGGTTGAACCTGTGGAACGGGACAGACCCGCGGACCGGGTCAAACCCCGGTCCGGACCTGGGTTTGGCCTGGACGGTCTGACTAAGTTAGACCGGACCCAGACCCCCTATGGCATGTTTTCCCCTTTTCTCCCATTACATGGGCTATGGGAGTCCGATCGATGAACCGTCGGTGGAAATGAAAATCATGGAGCAAGAAGAATCATTTAGAATACCCCAATTGAGGATTAAGGACTGTTGTGGTATGGTCGAGTGGGTTTGAACCTAAAATAAAACCATGCCACTAGATCATAAATGCTAATAACTCACAGACCGGGCGTCCAATTGACGTTTCGTCTATTAGGTTGAGACCACTATGGTATGGTGGACCTTTGAGATACTTTTTCATGAGACTTAATTATAGTTGGTTGATCTTCCAGTAGATCTTGGAGCAGATCCTCTTAGAGATGAGCGAGCGTAGTACGGAAACCTAGTAGCTAGATGATACCTAACGATTTCTGACCTTTAGACTCGGTGTGTTTCGACTAACACACCTGGGAGAGCCTATGTGTGATGTGGAAGACCCACAATGGGGATCAACTTTATGTAACGTGACATAACCATATTGGGAGAACCTCTGTGTGATTTAGCAGACTCACAGTAATCCACAAAAGAAGTACAACAGTAGTCCAGGATAGTGGGAATCACCTCTGTGTGATGAGATAGGCCCACGGTACTCGATAGAAGAGGATTACACCATCATTCGAGGTTCCAACAGGTTTACTGGGGTTTCTACTTGATAATACCCCCTATAATAAAATCCTGGTTAGAGCTGAGTCAATGAATTTTGTGTTTTACTCATGATTGAGATGGGGTACTAGAAAACTTAGGTATATATATGGTCATACACCAAAGTTATGGTTATCCGTTGAATCCATACATTGTGGTTTAGCCTTGTTGGATTTACTGAGACATTGAGTGTCTTGGGGTCCATACTAAGTATCGTTATACTCAACCCATCACGGGATATTCCCGCACCTCGCAGTGTTGGTCTCAGATGATGGATAGTGCTGACTAAGGAAGAGAGTAGCAGGACATGAAGATACCTGGAGGTGGACCACTCGGTGTGACGGTACATGGAGGAGATGAACAGATGTGGAGTGCTAAAGAGGCCATATATACGTACCCATTAGGTAATAACCCTATAGGAAGAACCATTAACTTCTTTACATTGATTTCCGTTCAGTTGTACTTGTACTTTCCAGTTCGGCTTTTATTATTGGCCCTTTTTACTTTTCAGAAATCTTTTGTATACATCTTTCTCTAGTGTTCTACATCCATCACGTACTCTATTGATTGTGTTTTAGTTCATAAATACAATGCCTTCCCAGTTAAGGGATTGATGCCTTTGGTGCTAGTCGGCAGCCCCTGGCCTATGGAAGGAGGGCTTGGTGTAGTCGCGATATGGGCCCCATGGGACGGGTCGTGACAAATTTGTATCAGAGGAGTCTATTCTACCGCAGAACATAGAACTATGATCTTTATTTTCTATGATGAAATAGTGTTAAGGGTATTATGTGTGGTCTTCAATTCAGGGAGTCCAGTGTTGGTGCAGGTGGCCAACGTATCCCTGATTGAGGACCTTGACTTCTGATTTCCGAATCAGTACAAGAAAACACAGATTGCGTGTGTGTTTCCAAAAGTTTTTATTTAAGTCATCTCAACCAGGTCATCTCACCAGTTATAATCTTTTTACTGTGCCACATTTGTTTCTTCCATGATGCCTCCTCGTAGAGCCCTGAGAGTTGTATGCTTTGACAGCCCATCAATCAATGGGGCCACGTTGCAGGGCCCTTTACTAGCGGAGGCACTAGTAGTACCACATCTTGTTGGTCCACCAATGCCACCTGCCCCAGCAGCAGATGATGCACGCCACTTGAGAGAATTTCATGAGTTTCAGTTCCAGAGGCCACCCAAGTTCTATTGAGTCACAGACCCACAGGCATCTGAGGATTTGCTGGAGGCTATGGTGAGAGACTTCAGGCTGATAGGGACAACAGAAGACATTATGGTGATCCTTGTTGCGAGTCTCCTTCAAGCAGTAGTAGTAAGATGGTGGAGCCTAAAGCTCCAGGTCCATGACGAGGCAACACTACTCTAGACATACTTGAAGAGCCTGTTCTGGGTGGAGTTTGTCCCATCCACCCTTCGATTGATAAGGATATAGGAGCTAATCCATCTACAGTAGGGTAACATGACTGTAGCTTTGTACTAAGTTAGGTTCACCGACCTCTTGTTCTACTTCGCGGATATAGTCCATGACCCATTCTTTAGTGACCGGACCTTCGAGCAGGGGCTCAGGAGAGAGATCAGGGAATCGATGATCTCCCTCAGCATCCCGACGCAGGTATGGGTGTTTGACGGAGCTCTTTTAGTGGAGAGTTTCATTACTGAGAATTCACCAGCAGCGAGATGCACTACTTGTCGACATCCCGTGGATTCATCATCAGATGTCAGTAGAAAGATGACGAAGAGGTACAAGAGGACTAGATAATGGGTGGATGACCGCAGGACCCAGGATATGTTATGCGGGGCACCCAGGGTAGTGACTTATATGCCTGGAGTATACAGTGTTACTCATTCGGTGGGTAGGGTCACATGGCTCAGGATTGTCCGACCCATCATTCAGATGAACACAAGACAGTTGAGGGACCTACTAGGAAGAGGAAGAGGTTCAATCAAGGTGGTCCGTAGGGTGAAAGAAGATGTGGTAGAGGAACTTCTCAAGCAGCTATTAGTGGACGACATTACGAGGTGCTACCACCACAACCACCAAAAGGTCCACCCTTATCGCAGGGAGAAGGTGGATAGGGGAGAGCTCAGCTTCAGGTAGCTGAGGCATACGACCATGGTGCTCCAGAGATTATTCAAGGATGATATGTGTCAACTCCACATTAGCTGCAGTTCTTAAAGACACAGGTTCTAGTCACTCTTTTATCGCCACTACCCTCGTTTGGAGCTCGGAGATTCTGACAGAGCTGTTGGCTCGATCTTTATGGATAGAGACTTCAATGGGAGAAGACTCCATGATTACTCACTGGTGCTGGTAATGTGAGCTTACTCTATGAGGTGAAAGCTTCGGTTGGGATATCCTCGTAGCGAAATCAAGGCCTTACGATGTCATCTTGGGTATGGACGGGTTATCTATTGTTCATTCTTAGATCAACATTATTATGCACAACGTGTAGTTGGTCTGCACAGAAGGGACCGGTTTCACCATAAATAGCGAGAAGGGAACCGTTGCAGCAGATGATGAACTTATTCAGAGGAGGGTGAATCTGATCACTCATTAGTTGTCCTACCTTACCCTCGGAGTAGTTGAGGTAGAGAGTCTGAGTTATCCTATAGTGGTGGACCATTACGCAAATGTTCTCCCTGAGGATGTTCCAGGACTACCTCTTCACAGAGAGGTGGACTTTTACATTGTCCTATTCCTTGGGATGACAACAATATCTACTCTATCATATTATATGCTTCTCGATGAGCTTCACGAGCTACAGGTATAGCTAGAGGACTTGCAGGGAAAGGGATTCATCTGGCCCAATGTTTCTCCCTGGGCAGCCCCGATTCTATTAGCCGCGAAGGTGGATGGGAGCTTGAGGCTCTATGTCAACTACCGACGCCTGAACTAGGTGACCGTAAAGAACAATTACCCACTCCGGATGATTGATGTCCTCTTTGACTAGATGAAGGGAGCATGGTGGTTCTCAAAGATAGACCACAGATCAGGCTATCACTAGCATAGATTTAGAGATGAGGATGTCGAAAAACTGGCATTCTGGTGTCGATATGGCTATTACGAGTTCTTTGAAATTCCCTTCAGTGTAACCAATGCTCAATCATTGTTCCTATGTCTCATGAACAAAATTTTCCAGCCATACCTCGATTACCTTGTCGTGGTCTTTATTGATGATATTTTTATATACTCAACTACTATGGAGAAGCATGCCTACAATTTTTAGGTAATACTAAACAAACATAGAGAGAACTAGCTTTATGGTAAGCTCTCGAAGCTCTATTTTGGGATTCTAGAAGTTCACTTTTGGGGACATGTCATCTCGGAGGCTGGTGTTGTAGTACATCCAGCGAAGATTGAGGCGATACTTTCTTGGGAGACACCCAGGAGTGAGACGGAGATACAGAGTTTCTTGGGCGTGGTGGGATACTACCGGAGATTCGTTCCAGACTTCTCTAGAGTTGCAGCACCACTATCATCCTTGGTGAAGATGGGGAAACCATTTGTATGGTCGAAGAGGTGCCAGCAGAACTTTCCGGAGCTGAGGCAAAGGCTGACTAGTGCCCCCATCTTGAGACTTCTAGAGGAAGGTGTAGGATACATATTTTACTGCAACGCACCAGGGACTGGACTCAGGTGTGTCCTGATACAAGAGAAAGTAGTGATCACATATGGTTATCGGAATATGAGACAACATCAGCAAAAATAAACTACCAATGACCGGGAGTTAGCAGCAGTGTTCTTTTCCTTGATGATGTGGAGACACTATCTAATGAGAGAACATTTTACTATGTACTCTGATCACAAGAGTCTTAGGTATATCTTCTCTCAGAAGTACTTGAACCTGAGATAGCTGTAATGGCTTGAGTTCCTCCAGGACTATGACTTTGAGATAGTCTATGCTCCTGAGAAGGGGAATGTTGTTGTAGATGCACTCAGCAGGAGGACTGGTATACAGCTTTTAGGAGAGGTGATATATCAGCTGGCTGCCTTACAGATTTCCATTGTGGATATAGATGGAGCATCATTTCTTCAGTCTCAAATAGTCACTATTACACATATTCAGTGGGTCAGGGAGGCGCAACGTGGGGATGCTGACTGCGAGACGCAACATGCTCAGATATCTGTAGGGTTGGCACCTAATGGATTTTATAAATGTGGGGAGCACATCATCCTCTTCAGAGGATGTACTATGGTACTAGTGTTACTTTAGGTGGAAGTGTTGAGGGAGTTCCACACATCCCCTCTAGTGGTACATACAGGTGTGGTGAAGATATATCAGGACCTTTGACGACAGCACTAGTGGCCTGGTATGAAGAAGGCAGTAGCAGAGTTCATCTGACAAAGCGTCACTTGTCAGCAAGTGAAGGCAGAGCACCAGGTTCCAGCAGGCTTTGTTTATCCTTTAGAGGTCCCAGGGTGGAGGTGGTATGTGATATCCATATACTATTTGATGGGTCTTCCACTAACATCCAAGGGACACGACTTGATTTGGGTTATCTTCGACCGACTCACCATATCTTCACACTTCCTACTGGTCAGGGAGAAAGGTTATATAGAGAGATTGGGATGCCTCTATGTGAAGAAGATTGTGAGTTTTCATTGATTAACTTCTTCTATTGTCTCCGACCATGACACATAGTTTACTACCTAGATATGGAAGGGGTTTCATGAAGCTTTTGGGACACAGCTTCTCTTGACCACCGCCTACCATCCTCAGACAGATGGTCAGACTGAGATGACCATCCAGACCTTTGAGGTCATGCTACGAGCTTGTGTACTCGACTTTGGTCATATCCGGGAGGATCACTTACTTTTGTTAGATTTTTCCTACAATAATAGCAATCACTCCACCATTGGTATGGAACTTTTTGAGGCCTTGTATGGTCGACCTTGCAGAAGGATACTGTGCTGGACAGACCCAGGGGAGTCAGTACTAGTGGGACCAGAGATGGTACATGCATGCACAGAGATGGTACAGATCATCCAGGAGCAGATGAAGACTGCACATAGTAGACAAAAGTCATATTATTATATGATGTGAATACCTCTAGAGTTTGAGGATGGCGACCATGTCTTTCTACGGGTCTTACCTCGATGAGTTCTAAGGAGATTTTTCAGAGGAGTCAAGTTATCTCTGGGATTCATATGACAATTCCAGGTCCATAGAAGAGTAGGTGAGGTGGATTAACGCTTAGCTCTTCCACCGCTGTTGCACTGGGTACATGACCTCTTCCACGCATCTCAGCTAAGGAGATACATGAATGACCCTTACCACATCATCGATCATAGAGAGCAGGACATCGACCATGGGGTGACTTTAACTAAGGTTCTAGTGGAGATTGAAAATAGACATGAGCAGGTCCTTTATTGATGGTCGATACCTCTGGTGCTCATTCGCTATCAGCACGGGAACCTCCAAGAGAGTACATCGGAGCGGGAGGGTCAGCTGCATGCTCAGTACCTCCATTTTCTCCCTTAGTTCGAGTTTTAGGTTATGGGGACGTAAAGCCCTAAGGTGGGGAGAATGTAAAGACCTGGAATTTATGTGGAAATTATTTTTCTTTTCATAAATACATGGGAATATTACATTTCAGAAAAAATTTACAGTGCTTGATTTTGAGGCCCGGTGTCCCCGGAATCATTTTATAATGTTTTGTTTGGGTACATTCAGTAAACGTACAAGCGTGATTTTATAACTTTTGAACTGGTGCTCAGAACTAAAATCTGAGGGCACAGTTAAACTCATAGCATCAGTATTCACTTAAGAGCACTTTCACCGTGATGGTTGTCAGTCAAAAATGAATGTTAGTTTTGTATTTTTATGAAAAATGTTAAATAAAAATAAGTGTGAATCTTATTTTTATGCTTGGTGGTTAAAACCTCCAAGGGGTGGTTAGAGGTGGAGGACACCATACCATAACCTCCCATGAGAGGTTATGGTGGTGGGGCCCACCCAAACATAACCTCCCTTGGGAGGATATATTTGGTGGGGACCACATGGGCTTGTAACCCGGGAATCCCCCCCCCCCATTTATGTTGGGAGAACCCTTGAACTTCACTCCTTATGTGACAACCCCCCCCCCCCTCAATTAATTAATTTAACCCTTTTAATTAATTAATTGAACCCATTTGAATTATTTTGAATTTTTGGGGCCACCAATTAAATAATGGATTAACTCAATATATTATTTTTTGGTTGTCTTTTCCATTTGGTGGAGCTTGGGGAAAGAGGGATCTTGGGAGAGAAAGAACTCACCAACAAAGAATGAACATCAACCTTGTCAAAAGAGAAGGAGCCGACAGCGATGAACATCGTCTTTGACTTTGTCACCTCCGAACTCTCATCCACCAATGATGGATATCCCATTCCTTTTCCATAATTGGCGAATCGATGCCCTACTTTCTGTGACTCCATCAACGATCATCGATGCGAGGTAGGGGGATTTAGGATTGATTTGTTTCCTTTCTTCATCGAACAAATCTTGGTCTATGAATCTCCAAATGTTATCACCATAACGTGGAGAGCTCGGGCCGCACGAACATGGCCCAAACAACCTCCTCCATTTTACCTCCTTTTTTGATGATGGTGGTGGCACAATGGCACTGCCAGAAGAGTGAACCATGGAAGTTCAATGGCAGCCGGCGACGGGCTGATCGTGATGAAAACGGTGGCGCAAGGCCACCAGGTTGCTGGAAGGGTGCGACATCGTCTTGCCACGTGGAGGAGAATGGGGTTGTGGCTAGGTCGAGCTATAGTGGAAGGGTGCAATGTCGTCTCATCACTCAGAGGAGGAGATCATCGGCCAGGGCAGGCCGCGATAGAGGAGTAGGGGGAGCATTCATCGAGCAGTCCACCATCGGTGCGGAGTGGCTGGCCGCTTGGCCAGCTGGGAGGAGCGGGACATCGCTGGGTCCCGCCTGAGCGGGATTTGCACCAGATGGCACCGGTTGGGACACCACCCGAACGACTCTGCCATTCGAGATCCATGGGTCATGTGGCTTCCCCCGGGACATGGCTGAGGCAGACCCCCCCCCCCCCCCTTCGGGCCGCTGGGCTGGACAATACGCAGGTTTGGTTGCCCCCTCGGGTCGGGCCTCCCCCTCAGGTCAGACCGCCCAATCTGGCCAGGCCGCCCCCTCGGGGCGGGTCAGACTCGCGGACCGGGTCAGACCTCAGTCCGGACCCAGGTCAGGCCGGGAAGGTCTGCCTGATTCAGATCGTTCTCAGACTCACTATGGCCTATTTTCACCTTTTGGCCAATAACATGGGCTACGGGAGTTCGATCGACGGACCGTCTGGAGCGGCAAAAATCATGGAGTGAGAATATTCTTTTGGAATACACCACATGAATTTGGGACACAGTTGGGGTATGATCGGGTTAGTCTGAACCTAAAATCCAACCGGGCTCCTGGAACATAAATGCCAATAACTCACAGACTGTGAGTCCGATTCACGTGTCGTCTGTTGTGTTGAGACCCCTATGGGGATGCAAACCATTGAGATATATTTTCGTGGGAAATCATGACATTTGGTGGATCGACTAGTTGATGGTCGAGCAGATCCTCTCGAAGACGAGTGAGCAGAGTATGGAAACCTAGTAGCTCCCTGATACCTGATGACTGCTAACCTTTTGACTCAGAGTGTTTCGACTAGCCCATTGGGGAGAGCCTCTGTGTGACACGGTTGCCCCATAGTGGAGAGAGCCTCTGTGTGACGTGGCAGACCAACAATACTCGACAATAGGAGTACATCAGTAGGCTACGAGGAGGAGCACCTCTGGGTGACGCGGTAGACCCACAGTGGGGAGCACCTCTTTGTGACGCATCAGACCCATCGTACTCAACTGGAGGACTACCACAGAAGTCTAGCATAGTGGGAAGCACCTTTGTGCGATGCAGCAGGTCCACGATACTCGATAGAGGAGGAGTACACCATCAATCGAGGTTCCAATATTGTTTCTTTGGTTTTTACTTGATACTACCCCCATGAATAATGTTTTGGATTGAGGTGAGTCAATGAATTTTGTGTTTTCCTCACGATTGAGATGGGTTAGTAGATAATTTATGTATATTTATGGGCATATACCTATGTTATGGTTATCCATTGAACCTATACATGGTGGTTTATCCTTGTTGGATTTAGGGAGACCCTGAGGGTATCATGGTCCCTACATAGGATTATTATACTCACCCCTGCACGGGCTATGCCTGCATCTCGTTGTGTTGGGTGCAGACGACGGGCAGCGCTAACTGAGGCCGAGAGTAGTAGGACTAGATCGTACCCGGAGGTAGACCACTCGATGTGACGGTACACAGAAGAGACGAATAGACATGGAGTAATGAGGAGGCCATATGTACTTACCCTTCAGGTAGGAACCCCATATGATGACTTAGTAGATGCTTTACTTTTATTTCTATTCATTTGTACCTGTACTTTACAGTTGGGATTGTATTTCCGACCCTTTTTAATTTTCAGAAATCTTTTGTATATAACTTTGTTTAGTGTTTATACTTCAAGCACGTACTGTGTTGTGTGTGTTTCAGTTTAAAAAGGCAATTCCTTCCTGATTTAGGGATTTACGCCTTTTGTGATAGTCGCCAGCCCCTGGCGTATAGAAGGCGAGCTTGGGTTAGTTACGATACAGGCCTCGGGGGATGGGTCGTGACAAGGAAAGTAATTGATATGATGATTGGTCTATATTACAATCATCATGATCCCTTGATATGATGATCAAATTTACTCTCTCTACCTATTTTTAGTATCCCTCAATATGATGATAATTCTATCTCACTATCCATAGAAGACCTCGATCGAATTCTTGGGGTCATTCATTACAATTACAAATATAAACACAAAAGGTTATAAGTTAAAAAAATTAGTTCACTCTTGTAATATTTCGATATATCGTACATTAAGATTTCTAAAATTAAATTAATCACCACTTCTCCCAAAATTATCCGACCGACCATGTATTTATAGGCATATCTTCAACGATCATCTTCATTATCCAATAGTAAAATTTTGATGAGATTCTCATGATGAATTAAAAACATGGAACATAAAATTCTATATTATATTAGAATGGATAATATCATTTTGATGTAAACTATTTATTGTTTAAAATAGATTTCTTATATTAGAAATAATATTATATGATTGGGTTAGTAAACATTATATTTTACGACAAAAAAAGGGAAGAAAACCAAAAATATAAATTCTTTGAGTTGGAGTACGATTTTAATCAAATCAATTTTCAGTTTAAATATTATGATTTTTTTAGTATGAAATACAAAATAGAAGATCTTATAATCGATCTGATAACGTTTTGTATAATAAATATCATATAACACCTCATTATGATATTTATAATGAAAATTATATTTTTGAAACTATTTAAATGTTGTTCTATGTAATATCAAATAATGATTTTTTCTTATAAAAACAATATAAAACATATTTAATGGGTAATTTAATAAAGTAAAACAATTTTTTTGGTTTCCAGAAATAAAATGTATGCAAAAGGTCATAAGAGAAACTATTGACCCAATATTAAAAAAAATAGTTAACTGAAACATACATTACAAAATATTTCAAGACCACCTACCTAAAACATAGATTACTCCACATCATGTAAGGACCAATGATATGGATCTCATTTACAACATCCAATTTTCGCTTACATAAATTTCATGGTCATAATATCATTGAAAATAAATCAAATTAATAAATTATAACTCAATTATAATCAACTAAATAATAATATGGAGAATTATTCGTCATTGGGAAAGACAAAACAGCGAAATACATTCCATAAAAATTCCCCTAGTCAGAGAAATGACCATCTATACATTGGTGGTCCACAACATGCATTCAATTATAATCTAATAAAAATACCTATCGTGTGACAGAACAACAAAAAAAATTAAATACAAATAAATTAAAAAACATTTATGTTTCCACTCAATAATATACCTTTATTATATTTCCCATTAAGGGGAAATATTCAGCAATGTTGTATACCCTCTTGGAAAGAAGGTCCAAGATCATGGCATCCTGTAACGACACAAAATATCATTATTGGAAGTCCCTCTTTATATAATTTAATGTCTCTTTATGTATAATGTTTATATAATATTTCAACTTCTTTGGTTTTATTTTAACAATTGTGACTATTTCTAATATAGCCAATGAACAGTGATCACATGATTTGTATAAATATAATGTTTTAAGAAATCCAAATTTACTCAGACAAAGGAAGCGATGGCCTCATCTAGTAGAATTTCTTCATAAAAATCCTACTATTTAGAGCATGTAAAATAGGTGAAATCAATTGCATTCGCTCATGACCAATCTCAAGCCATGCTTCATCATGTAATGCTCTAACAGAACCGTCTATGGGAGAAGTGGACGTTGATAAAGATCACCATGCGTGAAATGTTATCTGAGCCACCCCTAGAGTTAGTAACCATCGCCCACCTTACCCTTAGGTCTTATGCGGTCATTTTAAGGTTTTATGTATCAAATCCCTAGTACTATGGTTATGTAAATTATTTTTTATATAATAATGAATATACATTCATTTTATTATTGTTACCTTGTATAAAGTTTTTAAAGCAGAAATAGTATTTTTATTTAATGATACACTAAGAAACCTATTTTGATGAATTAATGGATTTATGAATTAAATTATATTTTAATAAAATATTATTATTATTAAATTACTTTTTATTATATACATATGATCGTATAATTTTATGAATTCAATTGTAATTTTTATTTTGGTTTGAATGACATTTTTTTCAAAACCCATGAATTTTCAAAAAATGTAATTTTTATTTTAAAAGTGAAAATTAACATAGCTAAAAAATTATTTAGATAAATTGAATATTATTTCTAGAATCAGGATGTCAATATTTTCCAAAGGATAAATTTTCATAATTTTCTGATACAGTCAAATTTTTGGGTAAAAATTAAACACCGTTTAAATATATAATGTGTTTTATGACATCATGATGACCCAATAGTGATGTAATAAAATACAATAAACCTAATTTTTGGATAATATTTGTTTTTCCATTAAAATAACTGGATTAAGGGTTTGTTTTATTTATTTTAAAAAGAATTAGTGGACCCTTCAAGACTTATTAAACATTTTGTCTTTTTATTTGTTTTCCTTGGGAGTGTGACTCACCTCCACATATGCAACCCCATAATTTTAAGAAGTTCGGACTTTGGCCTTATTAAATATTGTTTTAAAATTACTTTTTCCAAAAACCATGGTCAAACTCTATGGGCTGGTTTCTGGTTTGGATTTGTTTAATTTGACGGTCCGAAACCTAAATAATAAAGAACTCCCTCACCATTAATATATAAACCCACCCAAGCTCCCACTTCCTCCCGTTTAAATGTTTTTTGAGATCGTCCAACCTCTTCCCTACTCTCCCTAGAATCAAACCAAGGTGTTTGAAGATCCCAATAAGCCTCTCTCAAGACTCTCTCAAGCCTTTAAAAGCATACTTCCAAGTAAGGGTTTTTTCATACCAAGGTGTCTGAAGCTCCCACATTCTTTAATCATGGAATAAATTATGTTGTTTTATGAATCCATGTAATATGACCCATGTGGTACACTTACGCATGAAATGAATGGTTTATGAAGGGGTAGCCCTTGTAGTGTTCCAATGCATTGGGTAAATTATAGTATCATGATATGTCATGTGAAATCGGTTTTGACTCATGCTAATTCAATTGCAACGAGTTTTTACTCGTACTTCATGTGAATTAAGGATTTACTGATTCTCCATGTGTAATGACGCTTGGCTCATTCTAATTCCAAGTTATGTTTTGTTTCAACATTACCATGTTATGATTATCATGCTTTATCATGGCTTTATGTTATTGATTCTCTGGTGCTCTATTGATATGCCTATTTTCTAACATGTATTGTATTCCTCATGTTATACCATGATTATTCCCTTACTATTATTTATAGCTCACCATTTTTTATGCATGTTCTGAGGTTATCCCTTGAAATTCTAAGTACGAGGGAATTTAGTGGTCATGTAAAGGATGTTTTTAATAATGATGTTTTTTTTCATGTTTTAAGTGGTAATAAAATGATCTTATTCCACAAATACACTTCACATAACGATTTTCTATGTTATATCAAGTGATGTTTATGTAATAAATTATTTTTAACTATGTAATAAAAGATCAGGGTTTTTATAGTTTTTATCAGAGGATAGGTTTAGTTATTTTCGGGATTAGTATTAGAAAACACCAGTAAAGACATAGAGACAATACTGAGTATAATAAAAACATCCATATGTTTTGGTGAGTAATGAGTTAGTGGTTTATCAAAAAAATTCATCCTTGTCTGGATACGAGAAAGTAGAGGCGGCTCTGACACAGATGTATCCTAGGAGTAAAACCCAAAAACACCCCTTTGAGATAGAATTGAATGGGAACTGGTTCATAACAACATGACTTCATGCACTCGTCGGTACAAAAATCCCATGGGATATGCTTTGGTAAACTCACAAGCTTAGTATGAACCATTATTATGGGACAAAAAATTTCCCAATGAATTAATGTTAGAAAGTAGATCAGGTATAACATAGACTAAGTCCCTATAGATGCATAAGTTAAGGAAATAAATGTAATGTATATGTCATTGGTTTTGTCTTTGTATTACCATTTATGTGTTACCCCTAAATTTCCTTTTATTTTAGCCAATGTCCAGTAATTGGAGGATGCATGCTAACAACTTATGTGGAGATCAATGTGATGACTATAGTAATGAGAAGCCTAATCCAATGGGTGCGGGAGTCACAAACTTTTTCATGCTTCCCACTCAGTTTACTCAATCTTTGAATAGAAACTTGGGTCAAGAGGAATGTTTAACCCCCCCCCCCCCCAATGAAATAACAAGTTGCTATCTAGATCTTCATGAGATAAAGGCCTCCTACATTTAATGGATAATCTGATCCCTTAGTCACTGAAAAATGGATCAATTCCATTGAAAAGATCTTCTCCATCCATCAAGGGTCTAAAAAAGAAAAGGTTATACTAGAATATTATCTTATAGAGGGTGAAGCTAATCAATGGTGGACGTTGATAAAAAATATGGAGCCTGTGGAGGAGATTGAGGCATTGAAATGGAATGATTTCTTGAATATTTTTTTGATACATATTTTCTGCACACCCTTCGGCTTAAGATGGAAAGGGAATTACTTTAAATCAAGGAAAAAGACAATGAATGTGTTAGATCATACAAGGAAAACTTTACAAGGGTTACACGATACGCTTCTGGCATTTTCGTTACCCCTGAATGCAAGGATGACCACTTCTTTGGTGGGCTAAAACATTGCCTTTGGAAAACACTGGTGATCCATGACTTCAACAACTATGAGGAAATTGTCTGATGTTCCCTCAAGATCGAAATGATGATCAATAAATATCTGGGGTATCATGGGGATACGAAGCATAAGGTGGACTTCAATGCTAGCTGTCTGATGAATAAATACAATAGTTCTAAGAAGATCCCGAAGCCCACATGCTAAAGGTGTGGAAAGAAGCACCTTAGAAACTACCAGAAGGGGATGAGGAAATGGTTTTGGTGTGGAAGATAAGGGCACCTAGCTACTAACTATCATTAAGAAGGACCTGTGGCTGCGACAAAGGAGAATAACACTCTGTTTCATCCTCAACGTGTGGTTCATTTCTACAACTACAAAGAACTGGTGAATCATTCAAATCAGTGCCCTATGAAAAGGGTCTTCGGAGGCAACCAACAGCCTCCAAGCTAGTAATGGTGAGATTTATCAATTAGTACTGCCGAAGTGAACCTCGAAAATAAAGTGGTGAGAGCTACACTAGATATTCATTCAAGAATAGAAAACATACTTTTTGATTCATGCTTTATGCATTCTTTTATACCTAGAATATTTAGTAGTACAATCCCAGCACCACCACAAATCATGGAAGTGAAGATATCTGTGAATACGAAAAATGGGGAATCACTGTGTCCCATGAATATATCACATCCCCTTTCATTATCTGTGGATTAAACATCTCTGCGAACCTCTTCATACTCCCTCTGGTGAAAATTGATGAAAATCTTGGCATGAATTGGCTTTCCTTATATAGATCCAAAATAAATTTCCATGAGAGGGAAATCACTCCCCATGTGGAAAATCAACCCTTGATTCTTTACAAGTGCAAGGAAGAAGATGAATCATCTTTAGCTCCATCATCTCATGTGTGCATATTACTACCCTATGAGAGTGTGTATCTGGATCAGATTATTGAGTCTAAGGAGGCAACCATCTTTGAAGATAGTCCTATTGTGAGGGAATTCGTTGAAGTGATCCTTGAGGAATTGCATTGTCTTCCTCCTAGAAGAGATGTTGAATTCTCAATTGATCTTATACTTGGGGTGTTTCCAATATCCAAGAATCAGTATAGAATAGCTATTGTGGAACATGAGGAACAGATGAAACAACTATAGGATAATCTGCATAAAGGGTTTATAATCCCAAGTGCTTCACCATGGGGTGCACCAGTCCTCTTCATCAAGAAGAAGGATGGGTCAATATGCCTTTGCATCGATTATCATGAGCTTACAAAATCACGATAATGAATAAGTATCCTCTCCAACGAATTTATCACTTGTTCGATCAGCTTCATGGATAAAAATACTTTTGCATGGTGGATTTGTGGCTGGGATATTATCAAGTAATGGTGAATAAGGAAGATATCCCCAAAACAGCTTTTCGTACAAGATACAGGCATTATGAATTCATGGGAACGCATTTAGGACTCAATAATTCTCCAACAATCCTCATGGAAATGATGAATAGAGTCTTTAAATATTAACTCTAAAAAGTTGTGGTAGTTCTTATAGGTGATATTCTGATATACTCTAAAACCATGGAGGATCATGAGGAGCATCTAAGAACTGTATTAAAGATATCACGGAAGGAGACGCTCTATGAAAAGTATAGAAAGAGTGAGTTCTGGTTGAAGGATGCTTCATTCTTTTTCCATATCATCACTAGGAATGGGATATCTATGGATACCTCAAAAAAAGATACAATTGAGGTATGGATGATGACTACATCGATAATGGATATCCATATATTTTTGGGATTATCTTGATATTATCGAGGATTTGTGAGAAATTCTACACTATTGTCCAACCCTCTTACCAAACTAACTCGGAAGGGAGTAACGTTTTCTTGGAATGATAAATGTGAAAAAAGATTCAAGGAGTTGAAAAGGAGGATTATCACAACACCTATTCTCACTTTACCCACATGTGGAGAAATTTTTGTGGTATTCAGTGATGTTTCAATGAAGGGACTCAGATGTGTTTTGATGAAAAATGAAAAAGTGATTTCCTATGATTCAAGGAAATTGAATGATAATGAACAGAACTATCCAGCACATGACCTCGAGTTGGAAATAGTGATATTCAGATTGAAAATATTGTGGAATTATCTATTTGGGGAGAATTGTGAAATATATATGGACCACAAAATCCTCAAGTATATATTCATATAGAAAGAGTATAACATGGACCAATGAAGATGATTAGAGATGATCAAAGACTATGACTGCTCAATCCCTTACCACCCTAGGAAAGCGAACAAGGTTGAATATTCCCTAAGTATAAAAGACCTAGTGATTCTATCATTGATGATAATTGAAAAGGATCCAATCTACTTATATTTTATGAATATGGACATGGGAATCATAAAGAAGGGAACATCATTAATCCATTCACAAATGATTGCTCAACCATCACTTTTGGAACGGATAAAGGATACTCAGAAGGATGATATGAGAATTCAAGAAATAGTGGAAGCTATTGGAAAAGGAAAATCCTTAGAGTTTAATGTTAATGAAGAAGAAATTGTGAGATTTGGGAAAAGACTATGTGTTCCCTCAAGTCCGGAGCTGAAGAAGGAACTTTTCGATGATACACATAGTTCATATATATCTATTTACCAAGGAAACACAAAGATGTATCGAGATATCTTAGAGAATTATTATGGGGATAATATGAAGAAGGAGAAAAATGAATATACGTTAATGTGCCTTGTGTTTCAGCAAGTGAAGGTAGAGATGAAGAAGTCTAAGGGGACGACGAGACCATTTCCTATACCAGAATGAAAATGTAAAAATATCACCATGAACTTTTTCACAGGACTTCCAAAGAAATAAAAATGCAATAATGCAATCTGGGTTGATGTGGATCGTCTTACAAAGGTTTCACACATAATTGTTATTCGGGATGATTTCTAATTGGATCAACTGGAAAAGATATATATCAGGGAAGTGGTAAGTCTGAATGGAGTACAACTATCTTTTGTGTTCGATCGACATCCAAAATTCACCTCCATGTTTTAGAAGAGTTTCCAACATACTCTGAGTACTGAACTAAACATCAGTATGACCTATTATCATCAAACTAATGGCCAATCTGAGTAGACTATCCAAACACTTGAGGACATGTTGAGAGCGTGCTCAATAGACTTTAAATGAGGATGTGATCAATATTTTCCCCTGTTTGAGTTCACTTATAATAACAGTTTCCACTTGAGAATCCAAATGGAACCATTTGAAGCTATTTGTGGGAAAAGGTACAGATCACGGTGTGTTGGGAAGCGGTTGGTGATCATAAGTTTCTTGGACCAGAAATGGTCGTAGAAATGGCGGAGGAGGTGAAAACCATTAAGCAGCATATCAAGGCAGTCCAGAGTTGATAGAAGCATTATGTAGATAACCGTCAATGAGACCTTGAGTTTAAAGTTGGATATATTGTATTTCAACGCATAACTCTGTAGAAGATGGACATGAGGTTTGTAATGAAAGGGATGTTAGGTCTGAGGTATATCAGCCCTTTCTAGATTCTTGATCGTGTTGGGGCTGAGGCCTATCAACTAGAAATTCCACCTACCATAGACAATGTACATAATGTATTTCATATATCCCTCTTAATGATGTATATACCAGACCCTTCACATGTACTCTCTTTAGAGATGTTATAGTTAGAGGATGATATTTCTTATGAGGAGCAACCAGTTAAGATCATAGATCATAGAGAAAAAGTACTACGAAATAATAAAATTCCCTTCATCATGGTGTTGTGGAGAACCCACATGTTAGAAGAAGTGATGTGGAAATATGAGAAAATGATGAAGTAGAGTTACCCACATCTGCTTTAATGTGAGAAAAGGAAATTGCAAGGGTGAAATTTCATAAAGGGGAATATTGTAACGACCCAGACATTCATTAATCGAAATCCCTCTTGATCTAATTAAATGTCTCTATATATAAAATGTTTATATAAAATATCAAATTATTTGGTTTTATTTTATGAAATGTGACCTTTTCTCATATAGCCACTGAACAGTAATCACATTATTAGTATAAATAGAGGGTTTTAACAAATCAAAATTTACATAGACAAAGGAAGTGATGGCCTCATCTAGTAGAATTTCTCTATACAAAGCCCATTTTTCAGAGCTCAGAAAAGAGGTGGTTTCATTGGGATTCTCTCTTAACCATGCCAATGCTGAGCTTCATCATGTCAAGCTCGAACAAAACCTTCTACAGGAGAAGTGGAAGTTGATAGTGATCACCACACATGCAATGTTATGTGATTCACTCCAAGAGTTTGTCACTATCACACACCTTACCCTTAAGTCTTATGCTACTGTTTTAAGGGGTTATGTATCAAATCCCTAGTACAATGGTTATTTACATTATTTTATTATATAATAATGAATATGCTTTCATTTTATTATTCTTATCATTAAATAGTTTTTAAAGCACAAATAGTTTTTAGTTAATGATCAACTACAAAATCTATTTTAATGAATTAATGGATTTTTGAATAAAATATTATTTTAATAAAATATTATTATTTTTATTAAATTAATTTTTTTAATATAAATTATTGTATTAATTTATGAACCCAATTGTAATTTTTATTGAGGTTTGAAAGCCAATTTTTGTCAAAACCCATGAATTATCGATAAATGTCAGTTTTTATTTTAAAAGTGAAAATTAACATATTTATAAAATTATTTAGATAAAATTTTTATTATTTCTGGATTCAGGACATTAGAACTATCCAAAGGTTAATTTTTCATAATTTTCCGAGACATTCAAATTTTTGGGTTAAAATTAAATACCAATTAAATATATAATGTGTTTTATGACAACATAATAACCCAATAGTGATGTAATAAAATACTATAAACCTCAATTTCGGCCAATATATTTTTTACCATTAAAATAATGTGATTTTGGGTTTTTTTGATTTATTTTACAATGATTTAGTGGACCCTTTAAGACTTATTAAAAATTTTGTCTTTTTAAATTGTTTTCCTTGGGGTGATACTCAGCTCCACATATGCAACCCCATCATTTTATGAAGTTCAGACTTTGGCCTTATAAAATATTGTTTTACAATTCCCTTTCCCAAAAACCATGGGCTGGTTTGTGGTTTGGAGTTGTTTAATATGAGTCTCCCAAACCTAAATAATAATGAATTCTCTCACCTTTCCTATATAATCCCACCCAAGATCCCACAGCCTCCTCACTCAAAGCCTTTGGAGTTCATCCAAAATCGTCCCTCATCTATCTATCATCCTCCAAAGGTTCCCCATTATAATAATAAAACCTCTCTCAAACCTCTCTTAAGCATTTTGAAGCATACTTCCTAGTAAGGGTTTTTTCAACCTTTCTTATTTTTTTCCAATTTTCTTAATGTTGTTTTGACCTTCTAATTTCAATTATAAATATTAGGGTATGGTTTTGAACCTCCTCCATATTTCCCTATTTATTTTTAAATGATGGGATACCCCTTTCTATATCATTAAATTCCTCCAATGTACACCAGTTACAATGTTGAAATTCCGAATAGAATTTCTCTCCTCTCATTTATATTCAAGAAATTCTTTTGTATCATGAGTCAAAATTCCATTAATTTTTTTTGGAAATGTATCTATATGAACTATTAATTTATATGTCAGGTAAATATAATGAGACACCACTTTATATCTCATCAATCATTATTATGAATTCTTACGTCACGCCTTTATGCTTCCAAAAGTGTAACGATTTTCCAAGACAAAGCCATTGTGTAGTGAATACCATGCCCTTTTATCTATCAAGGGTATTCAACTTTAGGAAAATTTGATTATTGATTATAAATATTCATTAATTAATTCCACATTCCTTTATCGTGTAATAAATGATGATGTTTTATGAATCCATGTTATATGATCTATGTGGCACACTTATGCATGAAATGAAAGGTCTAAGAAGGGTGCTCCCTTATAGCGCTCCAATGCATTGGGTAAGGTATAGTATCATGATACTTCATGTGAAATGGGGGTTGACTCATGCTAATTCTAGTGAAATGATGTTTTACTTGTGCTTCATTTGCACTGAGGATTTACTCATGCACTTTGTGCAATGATCATTAGCTCATGCTAATTCCATGTTAAGTGTTGTTGACACATTTAATGTTATGATTATCAAGCTTTATCTTGTCTTTATGTTTATGGATCTCTTGTTCTCTATTTATATGCGTATATTCTGACATGTATTGTATTCCTCATGTTATTCCACAATTATTCCCTTACTGGGCTTTATAGCTCACCTTTTTTAATGCATGTCCTCAGGTTATCCCATGCAATTCTAAGTACGAGGGAATGTAGTGGTAATGTAAAGGATGTTTTCAATAAATATATTGTTTTTAATGTTTTAATTGGTTATGTAATGATCCTAAGCCCCAAAGAAACTATACCTATCGATCTTTTATGTTGAATCAAGTGATTTTTATGTAATAAATTATGATTAATTGTATAATAAAAGAGGAGGGTTGTTATACATCCCTGGATAGATCTTTTAATATCTGATAGTTTCTCATTCCTATTACTATTATAGAAACAATACATGGCCATGGAAAACTATAATCAAGAGAGACATCATGATATTTTAGTACCTGGAACACATCAAGGGGAATCCATTACAACTAACAACACCTAATTCAGTGAAGAGATGATATTGGAAGGGATCCTAAAAGCATATATCTCTTATTATTATCACTTCAGGATTAAGAGGTTTATATGGGAGGTACATATCAGGTTCCCAAAATAATCCCACCAATTAAAAATTCCCATGAATAGTTTATGTATGGTTTAAGATAAGAAAAAATGTTTTATGTATTGAAATGTTTTCAAAAAGTGGTTTAATGGGCCTTACCGACCAGTGTCACGTTGTGACACTATATGTCACACCTTGAAATATAGTTTATTATCACGGTCATAAAATATATTACCATGGATAATTAGGAATAAACCCAAGAAAATTATTCCAATACATGAAACATATTCCTATCATGAATGGCATCATGGGGTTGATTCTAGTAGCCTGCCTTGTCTGGTTCACCTTTGGAATTTTCTAAATCCTTGAGACTTCTACCAAAACATTAAAAATGACAATATATTCTAAAACCATCATAACTATATTAATATTACTGTATCTCAAAAAAACCATCCACCAATGTATAAATTCAAATTACAATTAAAATCCTCAATCATTTAAATTAGGTTCTTACAAAATTTTGATCAAATATTAGCATCCATGGTGTGCTGCTAAATATATCATACTTTCTATTTTATTTCCACAGAATGATAATCTACCAATATAATTCTCTATCCAAATTCATCCCAAAAAAATTGGTGTTCTATAATTCTTTACATTGATTATCATCATAAGTATCCATCTAAATGCTTGAGTGAAAGATATTGTTGTTAGAAAACTCAATATGAGGAAGTTGTTGATCCTAATTACCTATAATACACATTGAATATGATCTAATCATATCTTGTTAATATATGTTCTAATTGGATTGTCATCTTTCTGAAGATGATACATTTTATTGAAACTCATCTATATATCTAGAGGGTACTTAAAACTTCAATAGAACATCCTAGAAATCCTCGGATCCGGCTTAAATACAATAGTCTGTGGGACTCCATGTATCATTTCCACATGATTATTTTATATTACAGCAAGCTGATCAAGATATCAAACTTATCTAATAGAAATTATTTTTTTTGAATTTATAAGTTGATTGCCTATAACCCAAATATCATTATATCCTTTATAAATATTATAGAGTCCAATGGAAAAAACCATGTAAATGTTTTCCAATTTTCATTTTAGTATGGGTAATGGTTGTAAAATTTTTATAGAGATTGGTCCCTCAGTCTTAAAATTTTGGCATACCAATCAATAAGATGCATACTTTACAATATATTTACTTATGTTATCCAACTATAAATAATCATTTAGAAATATATACATTTTCATACCTCTAGGATGAATAGATAATGATGAACAATATTCCTCATCCAACACCTCCTTATTCAAATATTTCATGGATTTTACATGTACATCGTTTGAGAATTTTATTATTCCATTACAATTAAGGTTGAATATATGAACATTTCTAACATTATTTTACATATATACATGTTCATATTATTACCTTCATTGTATACATAGATATATGTCTAAATAATAATTTAATAAAGATATATTTTATCTCCATACCTAAATTTTTATAGATCCATTAATTAAAAATCTAGAATTATGTTATCTTTTCTAATCCTTATTATATAAAATATATAATGATCATTTTGAATCAGATGATATGCCACCTTTTTCACCATCTAATGGTGGTAATTTATTGAGAAGTCATAATATTTAATAAACTATAATCAACTTATCTAGAACATATTCAACAATATATTTGTGAATATATAAATGAATATTTTATGATCATTATATTTATAACACCATTCATCATAAATATAATTCCTCCGAATCATTAATAAAGAATTTCCATATCTAATTCCAAGGCAGGAGTTCTGTGACTTTTCTCATGAACCTATAATTTTCATGACTCATAATATATCATCATATCATCCTTCAGGTGAAAAAATATATTTTCCTTATTTTATACGTCATTTTAGATTACAAACCCTTCCCCACTATATTGTAATGTAAGCACAGTTGAGATAATATATCTTTACTTAATTTCCACTAGTTTTCTTCCACATTATTATTTACAAAGGAATATACCTCCTTTAGTAGTTAACTAAGTTAGTGGATTAAACAAACGTGATAAATTCTCTATAAGGCATCAATAATATACATCCTTTCCATGAAAACTACAAATCTTAATCACATTATTTGTTATTTGAAAATTAAAAAAATTATTCCTTTGATGAATCCACTAATATAAACTCACATTATATTATATGACCTATAAATGAAAAAAAATAATCCAAAATTCACTCTTGGTAATTTTTTAAATCAAATGTTCCTTTATTAGAGTATTTAGAATAATAATCAAATAAACAACATAATCTTCATTCCACATTGTATATATAAGAATACCACTTATAATGGACACCAAAAATTGATCAAGGTAATCTATAAAGACACAATTAATTAAATCAATGATGAAAATGGGGGCTTTAGTAAAATAAAATAACATCACTAGATATTCATAGTTTCTATTCCATTTATAAAATATTTTACTGGTTATATCCTCTATTATTTCCATTAATTGATGTCATATATAATGAAGATGTATCTTTAGAAAAATATTAGGCTCTATGAAATTGATGAAACAAGTCATAAATATATATTATATGATAATTATTGTTTATTTGATCATGATTTGTTCCCTATAATCAATATAGAATCACATTGATCTATATTTACTCTTAAAAAATAATTTTCTCATCCTAAGGTGTTGTATGTGGATAAATAAATCTATTTTCATGATTCTTCAAGGGTTTGGTTTTCAAATCTTACAACCCTATTATGTCTATTTTATATGAATTATAATAAATATGTGTGGAACTATATATGAGTTCAACTGGGAACACAACGTCATGATTCAGTTTAATACGATGAAACTTTTATCCAAATACATAAAAAAACCACAAAATTGTTATATAATCAATTTTTAGTCTATCCCTAACCAATTTACATAAAAAATAAATTTTGACTAAGAATTAAAACCCATAAAATGCATAATATTTCAATTAGATGTTCAAATTTTTCATCTAACTGATAGATGATCACACATTAGTTCAGAATATAGAATGTGAATTAAATGATTCAATAATTGATAAGGGATTTATTTAAATAAAAAAAATCCTTACATATGATTACATCATGTTCAATAAGATGCGAAATAATTAAATTTTCATGAAACATATTCTAAATAACATCAATCGTAGAAGAATAATAGACATGAGATATGATAATCATACCACTAAAGGTATTTAGTTAAAATTAAACATTTATTCATAGATGTGGTATCATGATACCATTATAAAATTATTTAGTTATAAAAAAGTGGGAAGATATAGAATCACATATGAAATTACTTGTTCTAGAGTGGAATTTTTGTATACCATTCACCATTTGATTTTCCACATCTGTAATAGTGATTGCATGATAATTTCTTTTTTTCTCTAGGATTAGGAGGTTTTTGATATTGGTGATCATATAAAACATTTATATTTGTGCACATGTTTCAATAATTCCCATTATCTTTACATTTGAAACAATAGAGTGTGGGTGGGGCATAATATTAGCTTTGTAATTATTCTTTTCATTGAAAAGTATCTTCACATTGCATTAGCATTAAACTTCTTGATGACCATCCTTTATACAATTAAAAAAAATACCATTATACTAAATACAATTTACTATATATTTCCTTCCACACATAGAGAATAATTTATGGTTCATCTTTTTCCCTCTATGTATTTTAGTGTTTTATTTTAATTATATATTTATTTTATTATTATAAACATGTGAATAATTAGTAACTACAACCTCTATTTCCATAATGATGGCACATAAGTTGATATCATCATAGAAAATAAATACAATTGTGGATAAATACCTTTAGATATGTGGTTTTATTCTACTACATAATAGATCAACCCTACATTCATGTTCTATTAGAATTTCAAAATTTATGGTCAAAATTCCTATATTTTTTACCTCACAGGTAATAATAGATTTATCATCCTTAAACATTATATTATGGAATTACATATCCATTTTCTAGAAAATATTACAAGAAATATAATTTCTAAATAATAGACTCCTAAAATCATCCCACTAATTGTATTTAATTTATTCCCATTCCCTCGTATTTTTAATGAAATTCTACAATCAATCAAATTTTCATTCCAAAATATAAACAACCAAAATAACATTTTCATGTTCTGAACACTGGATAATAGAAAAATATTATTTTATATACTGATCTATCTATTAGAATATAGTATATCTTGTTACCCATTACTCTTTTTGGATTTTTTTCAAATATAGGACTCATCCAAATGTATTTACGTCTTTTTCCAAGTTAGACATTTAGAATGATTCATAGCTTGAAGAAGTTTTATAAGAACAAAAGATATATTTTTATCAAATATCCCATCACATTTGGTTTCTCACAATAACAATAATTTCTTTTTCTATCATATAGGGCATTAAAAATATTTCATTATGTTCCATCTATTAACAAAATAATAATAGTTTGAGAAACATTAATCATTGTGGAAAACAATATAATCATAAAAGATTAATTGTAGGAAATATAAATAAAAAACCATATATCATATATATATAACATTAGGTGTAAAATAAGTTATTCAAGGTTATAATATAATTATATCCCTTTAGAGGTTCATGAATTAAATTTCAATTACCCATACATATACCCCGACACTATCAAACTAGGTTTGATGTAATGTCACACTCACCGTGCACTAGAATGATAACAGAGATATACTCAACCATCTCATTATGAGTTTATTACCAATAAATATATATTAAACAATGTTTATATTAAATTTATATTATATCATTTCAAAATAATAATCATTCAATAAAAACAACACATATTGAAGGATTGTAATAGTTTAGTGACATTAGAATCGTTGAACGCAATATTTTATTCCAGTGAATGATCTTCAATGATTATTGAAATGACATTACCATTTAATAATATTCATAAAAATACCAAATATAAAATATTTATTCATAACCATGCGAATGGAAACATATTAAAGGGTGATCTTAGATACATAGTAATTGTAAAAAAAATAGAAATGTACGCATAACATGAACATAACAGATTGAGAACAAGAGCATTAAATATGAAAACCAAACCCTATATATCAGGGTTAATAATAATAAGTTAGAACCGATCAATTGATAGTTTATAAGACTTGAATAATTAAATAATAAAATAAAATGGCCCAAGAGAGCTTAAAAATGACATCAGACACAAAATTTTGATATACACAAAATCATAGAAAATAATTTCCTTAGTATATAGGGCTCTCTTCCAAAACATATATGTGAACTCTATGGGAGACTAAACCTCCGATGAAGGATATACCTCCACACTTAGTGGAATCACTTTCCTCATCGTATAATGGGTTCACTACCCAAACCATAATATTATTCAAGGTTCACTCCCAAGACCATCATTTAAAACATAGTCCCTTATTAAAATGGGCACACATTCTATTACATCTATGTCTTTCCAAATCAGGTTCATTGTTCATTCTAGTTTTGTATTCCTCATGAGTTATTAATCATTTCCCAATTCATTAGATAGATATATTGCCCCACCAATATTTGGAAATAACGTAACCATCGTTCTTGGATATAAAAAAACCATCATCCTTGCTTATAACATAACCACCATCACATATTGATAAATCATAAATATGTATTCTATAACACCATAAAACATTCGTGATACTATAAAACATGAAAATTAATGGGTTCTATGAAATGTCATTATATCATAGCATATGGAAAAAATAGGATTCCTAACTATCATAGCATAACCAATTGAAAAATAAGTGGATTTCATAAGAATATTATTGCGGTATAACCTATGGAAGTGAAAAAAATAATAAAATTTATTTCATTATATAATTAAACCATTAAAATAGAGAATAAAAATGGTATCCTTGGTTCATATTCCTAATAGAGCATAAGTTACATCAAAGTTGTCATCTTAGATGGGAAATGAAATATAATGTTTAATATCTTCTCCAAATATAAGAAATTTTGGAATCATTTTCATTGAAAATAGTCTTAAATACTTATAAAATAATACTTACTTTTTTTAAAAAAATTTATTTGAGGAATGCATCATTTATTTTATGAAAATCATGTTTCAAAGAAACCTAAAATATTTTAAAAATAATTTCCTTTTGAAATAATTTAATTAATATATAAATTGTTTCCAAATATTAATGGACATGTTTTATTTGAATATTATTTTCTGAAATATAAAGGGAATATGGAAATCATTTTGTGGTCAGGATAGTGGGAAACATTTTTCATGTCATCAATGTTAAAAACAAATATTCTGTTCAAATTTTTAGTAAAATCCAAACATAGACAGTTTCTAAAAAAACTAAGATTCATTTTAAAAATATTGAAATTATATTGTTTGTAGAATTTATATAATAAATTATTTAGAAAAAAATTAAAAACATTTTTTTAAAACATAGTATTGAAAGAAAAATGTTTTTCGACCGAAAATATTTTTTTACTCAAAGCATTATTTTTGAAATCTTGAGTACATAAAGAAATACAAATAAAGGGAAAAATAATTCTCATTAAATAACCATAGAATAATTAAATTATGGAGTTTATTAAGAGATGTATAATTATATTTTAACATAATAAACATAATAATAAAAAATACCAATAAATGATGATATTTTAACATAAAATAATAACCACCTTGGTAACAAAAAATTGTTAAACCCATAAAGGAAGTTCATAAATAGAATATAAAATATTATAAAGGAAAATTAATTCATGATATTACATGTAAATTGGGATTTATATATTCCTTGAGGAATAATGTAGGTTTATAAAATGCATATTACTCGAAGAAGGAAAATTCAGACAAAAACACCTAATGACTTCGATAACATTTTAACCATAAATCACATGAAATCGTGATATTATACTGGATATTTAACAGCAAATAATTATCAGTAGAATAGTAATAAAATAAATAAATTAGAAGTATAAACACCACAAAATTGAAATTATTGGGGATTATGGCATGTGTCTCACAATAGTACTAATTGAGATGGAAATCCCTTACCACTTTGGAAACATTTTAACCATAGACCACATGATAGACGTAAACTAAAATGGATATATTGATCCCAATACTTTTAAAATGAATAATTATAAAATGCATTAATTGTAAATATAAACATAACATAAAATAAATATGTGGTAAATATAGAATGTGTCTCACGAAAGTAAAAAGTGAGACAAAAATACAATAAATATTTGGTAAAATTTTAACTATAAACCTCATGACTGAAACATCCTCAAATTTATATGTAAATACCAATAATTAGGTAAAACCCCATGATTTCAAATAATGTTATTTCTTCAATGTAATGCAATAACTTTCACTACAAGCAATACTATGTTCAAGCGCATCACGACTTACAAAACTAGTCGTTCAAAAGCAGTTATGAATAGTATTAATAGAATTTTGAACATTATATAATCCTTATAATATTAGAATCCATATTATGAGTTTCTTAGTCATAATGTATGAATAAATACATTTTTTCAGATAAAAGAATTATTTTTCAAAAAATGTAATTTTACCGCCTTTTAATGATGAACCCTTTTTAAATACAATATTTGAAGCTTTTATATATTTAATATGAAAAAATAAACATCTTTTTTAGAATCGGGACATAAGAATTTAGTTTCAATAAATTTTTTGTGTTTTTTTGATAACTTTCATATTTGGGTGAATAGTGAAATATACTATATTTTAAGTGAAAACAAATTTTTTAATAAAAATAATTTATAGTGTTGATTTATACATTTTAATGTTTTGGAAGTATAATTAGATTATATTTTTACCCTCTAATTAAATGTTGGCCATTGGAATTAATTTCACTTTGTAATTGGACATAAATAGGTGTCAAACATTTGATAGTTATTATTACCTAAAAATATGCCTTTTTGTTTTGACAACGGGAATTAATTTTAAATTAATAAATGATATTCAATGTTTTCAATTTGGTAAAATAGACATCATTATTGTATTCAGAATATCAAAATTAGCTTAGCGTGAATTTTTGATATTTTTCTGAAAACTTTTAATTTTTAATGAATTGTGAAAACACTAAGTTATAGTTTAAAACTGAATTTTTATTTAAATAATTATTTATTTTATTTAAATTTATTTTATCCCAGAATAGATAAATAATACCTATATAATTTCAATGTAATTCATTAGAGTCTGTTTATAATAAATTTAGATATAAATAAATTTTATTTAACTTTTCACCGTCTTTTACCCACCTCCTAAGAGAATTTGTAAATTAAAATAAAAGATAATTTTACAGCTTATGTGAATTGAATTTCGAAAATCCAAGAGTTAGTGTTAATATCAAGGAGTAAAATGTGGTTCAATAAGATAAAAATAATTTGTGGTGAATAGTAACATTTTAACTTTATTTACCACAGTTAAAAGTAAATAGGGTAAATAAGGGTAAAAATGATATTAATATTACCATAACTGTAACATCCAAAGATTTCATAGTGTGTTATTTCTTCGAAATAATTCAATAACTTCCACAACACGCAACACTGAGTTCAAGCGCACCATGACTTACCAAACTAGCCGTTTAAAAGAGGTTATGAATAGTTTTAACTGAATTTTGAACATTATATAATCCTTATAATTTTAGAATCCATATTATGATTTTCTTAGACATGATGTAATAAAAAATTCATTTTTTAGATAAAAGAAGTATTTTTCAAAAATGCACTTTTACCGACTTTTTATGGTGAACCCTTTTTAAATCTAATATTTTAAAACTTTTATATATTCAATTTGACTAAATAAATTTATTCTTTAGAATGGGGACATCAAAAATTTACAATATAACACCCCAAGCTTCCTCGGTATGCTTCTCTTTGAATAATTCAGTAGTGTGTGTTGTACGCAACTGCAAGATCTAACACACACAACAACCAGTCAAACTAGCCATTACGAATAGTAAGACCTAATTTTTGAAATTTTATAAATTTTATCTCTCAAAATGAACTTCATTTTTGGATTTGGAGTATCTAATTTTTCCAGAGGTGAAATTTTGGTAAATTTCGGATAACTTTTATATTTTGATGAATAGTGAAAATTACTAAATTTTAATTAAAAACATCTTTTTTAATCAAAATAATTAATAGTGATAAATTATGAATTTGAGAGGTTTTAAAGTATATTGAGAATATATTTTTACCATTTAATACAATTTTGGTCATTGTACATAATTTCATAATTAATCCGGACATGAACAGGTGTCAATCTTTTGATAGTTATTATCTCTTAAAAACACGATTTTTGTTTTAACAACAAGAAATTAATTTTAAATTAATTTTTGCCACTTATGTGTTTTGAATTTGAAAAAATGGATTCCATATTTGGAATCAGGATGTCCAAATTGTGTAAATAGGTAAATTTTATTTTTAGACATTTTGAATAATTATTTTGGTAAATATTTTATTTACCATGGTTAGAGGGTAAATCCGGTAAATAAGGCTTAAAAATAATATTATAATAATTATAAATTACCCTAAAATGTGTGCTTACCTTTTTGGTGGATACATGTCCGACCATTGGCATCTTTTTGTCGATTTTGGGACCCCATGGAGCCACTTGTAGGTGATAGGGACACTTTATTTTAATTAAGGTAAAATAAATACAAAAATGACATAAGCATATATCTTTTAGAAAAACAATTTATACATAGGGTTATATATGTTGGAATTTCGACTATAAATATTCATTATAAATATAAAACGATTTCATACATAATGGTAGTTTATTTATAATTTTTAGACATTATATAATTTATGTTATTTATGACACAATGGTGATGCAGTAATTATCTAATTAATGAAACTTAGAATAATTGATATTATAAATACCCAAATAAATGTAATTTGAGACTTTTAAAAATACCAATAATTTTATAGATTAATATGACATGTTAGGATTGATTTCATTAAATTTTTTATAAGTAATCATTCTGTTATGATTTTTACAAAAATCAATTATAGAATAGTGTCAAAATTGACATAAAAGGATTTAAAAAAAATATTATATTATTAATTGATATTAAATTGATAAAAATCTAAGTATTGGAAGAAATACTTATATAATTATATTTTTATCATTAATGGACCACTTGGGGGTCTCTTGGATGTATATTGTAAGTTTATTAACCATATAATCTAAAAATACAAAGAGACATTGTTAAAGTGAAACTAATTAACTAGGAGTTAATACTTAAAGATAAGGTTAATATAGTAACCCAAACCTGTCAAAATCATTTTTTTTGAATGGTTTTCGACCTATACCCACCTTAAACATTAAATAATAAACTTTTGAGCCATTAGAAAACAAATATGAATTTATTATAAAATAATATTTCTATCTTTTCCAAATGTGCCCCTCACCCCTCTTATATAATGGCACTCCCCCTTCTCATTAATTCACACTTTCAAAGACTTTTGGATCAGCCAAACACTGCCCAAATACTCTCTCAACTTCCCTCAAATCATCCTAGAGTCCTTACTTTAGTCATAAGGCCAACCTATGGAGCCCTTTTGATCTAATGAAAAAGGAAGAACCCGAAGAAGAGGTAGTGATTTCACCACCTTTATTCAAGTTCCTTTATTCTACAAATTCTTCGTTCTTTGTTATTACCATTATAAAATAATAACACCAGTATATAATATATACATAGATGTTATTATAAACATGGTACAACCATATTTCGGTATTCTATTCATCCTTTGAATGACATGCCACCATACGTGCGTACGTAGAGATTACCGTCTCCACGTCGTGGTGTAATTGTTATTCAAAACATTATTATTTGGATAGATATAATAATGATGGGTAATTCATATAAATAATAAATATAACATGATAATGATTCTATATATATGATATACAATCCAATTAAATATTATTTTAATATCAAAAGAATGATATTGTCGCTCGTGCGTACGTACGGACTACTGTCTCCACGAACGTGATGAGATTCATTCGCCATCGTATCCATTCCAGTCTAATTCTCATTTGATGATTATTAATAATTTTTAAAGACATAATATCATTCTGGATATGAATAATATACAACCTATCCATAACAAACACGGCTTATATAACAAAACATAATGAGTAAGTTAACACCCAAAACGACTATAATGTTAAGATATTATTAACAATGAAATGTTACAAGATCATAGATGATATCATAATAATATATATGATTCCTGTATAATTTAATAACAATTTATAACCATTATAAAGGAGTTTATCCTACCCCCAACCAAGTAAAACTAAATGGTAAGTGTTTATTTCACAATCTCTTCATTATCCGAGGTTGTTTATACGTAATAATCTACATGGATTTCATTATCATCCACATCCATGTTTCATAAAAATATATTTCAAAAAAATTTTACTATTAACAATAATATGGGTTATAGTCATTTATACCATTTTATGAATTTTTATAAGAGGATTATAAAAGAATCTTTCTGTCTTTTTCCGAACAAGGTACTTTTTAACCTTTTCGACAGAATTAAGGTAAGAATGTTTTATTATCATATACGGCGGGTGCGGCTATTTTCTGCCATTATTAAATATTTGAAGCATCCCTTACATGATAATAAGAAAATTTTCAAATTAATTGTTTTATATTATAATTATGTGACTCTTAAATGATTTCATAATAGGAAGATATATTTCTCTAAAAAGAGTATTGATTTCATCATTGTAAACATCTTTTGATGGATTTTATGCTTATTTGAAGTTGATTTATTATAATTGTAAAGACCCGTAAAATTCAATGAAATTTTTTTCTTAATTTTCTTTGAATTTTACAAGAACGCAGTTTCTGATGGCAACCGATTCTGAGGCCCGGTGTGCCCGAAATCATTTTCCGATGTTTGGCTCGGGTACGTTCAGTGAATGAACGAGAGGGGTTTTCTATCATTTAAACCGGTGCTCGGAATCGAATTCTGAGGGCACTGATGTAATCGCAGTACCGGTATTTTCATAGAAACGCCTCTTTCAGAGTTGCGTTTTCTCGGGTGTGGTTTTTAATTTTTGGGGTTAAGTGAAGAAAATAAAATAAAGTGGTGCGTCAACTTTATTTTATTTCACATAAAGCCACATTAATCCACTTAAAACTGCTTAAGCTGAGTTGAAGTGGATGGGGTGGAACCCAAAATATCCTACCCTCTAGGTAGAAAATTTGGGAGGTGGGGCCCACATGAGCCCCACCGTTTCTTTTCCTCTAAGTAACGCCCCTGTGAAAAATCCTCTTTAATGAAAGTCAACTGGTGCATTTTCTAAAACTCTTAACGCCCCTATTAATTGGGAAGTTAAGTCATTACCATTAAATCACCAAATTAATTGTTTGTTTCTTAACCTGTTTTTCAAACTGTTGGCATAATAATAAAATAAGACCAACACCCTTTTTGTTGAAGGGTTGCTTGTTGAGAAGATTTTGAGAAACTATATCTTCATCCTCCTTCGCGAAGAACATGAAGATACCGAAAAACGCGAAGAACGCCAGCCTTTAACGTAAGGCGACGAAGAACGCTGAAACCTCGGTGATCGACGATGCGACGTCGTGTACCGCGATGCTGACGATTCTCCTTCCGCGGCGTTCTTCTACGATGTTCCTTCTTCCGCGACAAATCTTCGATCATCTGTTGAGGTAGGAGATTACGGATCTTTTTAAATTCCTTGGTGGATTTTATCCTTAAGATGGATTTTATTCGTGAAATTAAATCTGTGTGTTTTCTTTAATCCTCGGAGATCATCGACGTGATGCCCTTCTGCGACGTGACGATCCTCTTCTTCCGCGACGGTGAATTCCGCGAAGAACTCTCGTTCGACGACTACGACGAGGTAGGGGTTGTTTCTTTTTAAATATTCATGATTTCTATCCCCGGTTGTTAAATATGATTGTTGTGAGACTTTAAAAACTACTAACGCGGTGGGTGTGGACCAACGAACAAGTCTGAACCCACCGCCCTTCTTGTTGTTATGTGCGGATTAGCGGGCGATGACAAATGGGGCCGCAAGTTAATTTTGAAGGCTTTATATTGATGAAAGAGTCCCAGGATGAGCATTGGCAATGACTGTGAGTAAATCGGACCACCGGAGCGCGTCTGGTGGTCCGCGGAACCCCACGCCGGCGCCGGCGGCCGGCAGCGGCCGGCCGCTAGGATGCGGAGGCGCCCGGCGTGCTGCCGGGAAGACCCTCCGCGGCTGAAGCCGCACGGGACTGTGGAGGAGGGGCGCGGCTTAAGCCGCGTCCGGGTGTCATGGAGCGGCCCCCACGCGGGGGGCCACGGGTGCCTTGCGCGGCGCCCGGCCAGCGTCAGTGCGCCGGCCGAGTCACCTTGCCGGACCGCCGGGCCGGGCCGCGCCCCACCGAGCTGGGCCGCGCCGGCCGGGTCAGACCTGGACTCGGGTCGGGTCGACCCGGTTCGGGCCGACCTAGGGGGGTTGGGCCGGAACGGTCCGGGCCCTGACCCCCCGTTTTCATACATTTTCGGTATTTTGCTTGTATCTTGAGCTACGCGGCTCCAATCGACGCACCATTAGTGGTGATGCTATCCTTGGATCGAGACGGTCTTTTCGGTATATTACACTCAAGGTTTTTGAATACTTTGGGTTCGGCCGGGTTGGTTCGTACATGAAACCAACCGGGCCCTCGGAGCGGAAATGATCATATCTTGAGCTATGGACGTCTGATTGACGTGTTGTCAACATTTTTGGATTCCTCTAAGTGAGGCGGATCTTTTGGCATACTCGGCCCGAGGTTTGGACGCAGGTAGAGTACAGTCAGGTTGGTTTTTCCTTAAAACCAACCGGGCCCCTAGGACGAAAAAGCCAATAACTCTCAGACCGGGCATCCGATTGACGCGCCGTCTACGACGTTGAGTTCCTGTTGACGATACAGAAATTTTGGATACATCAACTCTGTACTATATGTCAGTTGATGTATCAGCCTCTCGGCTCGTGGAGCGGACCCTCGCGAACGAGCTTGCTGTGTGCGGGAACCCTAGAGCTGGCTGCGACTACGATGACGATCACTGTGCAGAGATCCTCTGTGGATTCGACGGTGATGACTATAGCACTCAGTGATCCTTTGTGGGTCAGTACTACCGATCATGTGTGGGTCCAATCCTATGTGGGTCAGCGCTCAGCGGTCCTGTGTGGGCCAGTGCCTACAGATCATGTGTGGGTCTGATCTTGTGTGGGTCTCTACAGGGGTTAGTTACCTATCGATCCTTTGTGGGTCAGATCCTTTGTGGGACATTTCAGGGGTTAGTACCTATCGATCCATTGTGGGTCCGACAGCTTAGATGAATCATTGGCAATATCTGGTCATCTTCATCGTCATATTTAGAAGTATTCCTGTGTGAGCTGAAACCCTATTTTTCTTTCCTTTGTGGATTGTGTTGTGCTATCCTGTGTGGATTTATGTTTTGCTTTCTTATGTGAACTGGGTTGTACATGGGCTCGGAGGTTGTAGCCGAACGAGAATTGAAGACTTAGGAATATGTATGGGTATATACCTAAGAAGTGTCGAATGTTACTTCATGACTGTATATTTACATTGTGGTTTATTCTTTGTGGATTCTGGGAGACCTTCGGGGGTCTCGGGGTCCTTACTAAGTAGCTTATACTAACCCCAGCACGGGCTATACCTGCACTACGTTGTGTTGGTTGCAGACGATAGACAACGCTGATCGTGGTTGAGGCATGCGGAGCAGGACGGTACCTGGAGGTGGACCACTGGGCAGGACGTACTCGGAGTGGACGGCTGGACCCGAGGAGCTTTGGAGGCTATCTGTACCCACCATTTAGGTGGGATTTTGAGTGGACAGCTCGACATTGTGGATTTACTTTTAGTTGTTGTTTTCCCTTTCGAGTTGTACTTTACTTTCAGTTTGGGTTTGTATACTGGCCCACTTTCTTTTCCGCACTTACTGTTGTACCAGTTTCTACTTAGTGTTTACTTCTGACTGCTTACTCTGTGGTATTTGAGGTTTACATTACAAATGCAATTCCTTCCCTTTTTCCAGGATTTATGCCTTGGTGCTAGTCGCTAGCCCCTGGCCTATGGAAGGCGGGCTCGGGGTAGTCACGGCACGGGCCCCGAGGACGGGTCGTGACAAATTGGTATTAGAGGAGTTCGGTTCTACCGCAGAACTTGGACTCTGATGTTTTTCTATGTGAATCAATAATTTTAAGAGTATTAGGTGTGGTGATCAGTCCAGGGAGTCCAGTGTTGGTGCGGCGGCTGACGTATCCATACATCAGGACCCTGACTTCTGATTTCCGACTTAATGCACGAAAACATTGATTGCATGTGTGTTTCAAGTTTTCTTTGTTATTACATTTTTTCAGCTAACCAGGTATACTGTTCTGACCGTGGAGCACCTGTTTACTTTTCAGGATGGCCCCACGATGGTAGCCATATAGGGTTCCGAGAGTTTATCGTGACGACCGCCCACCGAGCGTCGAGGCCTCGGTATAGGGCCCTTTGACAGCCGAGGCACTGACGGTACCTCTACTCGCCGAGCCACCGATGCTACCAGCCCCAGCCGCTGATGATGTACTTCGCCTTAGTGCACTGCATGAGTTCCAGCGCCAGCGACCACCCAGGTTCTGTGGGGAGATGGACCCCTAGGCAGCCGAGGATAGGCTGGAGGCAGTGGTGCAAGTTTTCCGGTTAGTGAGGACACCAGCAGACTTCATGTTGATCCTCGTAGTGAGCCTACTACACGCAGCATCAGGCCGATGGTGGAGCCTGATGCTCCAGGTGCACAATGAGGCATCCCTTCTCTGGACGGAATTTGAGAGCCTCTTCTACTCAGAGTTCATCCCAGCCACCCTCCGTGCAGTGCGCATCCAGGATCTTCTTCAGCTGCGGCAGGGCAGCTTGACGGTCGCCCAGTACTCGACGAGATTTACCGATATCTCATGCTACTCGACAGACATGGTACGAGACCCATTATTTTGGGCCCGGACCTTTGAGAAGGGATTGAGACATGAGATCAAAGAATCGATGATCTCCCTCAGCATTCCGACCCAGACAGGAGTACTGGAGCGAGCCCTTTTGATCGAGGGCTTTCTTTCTGAGTCTACACCAGCAGCGAGACCTACCACGGGGCGGCACGTAGCAGAGTATTCTGCGGCAGGAAGTCGACGGATGAATCAGGGGTCCAGGCAGACCAGACCCTCAAGCCGACGACCTCATGACAATGGCTCTGCAGTGTAGGGCACACAGCGTGGAGCCAATCTTTCAAGAGGCAGGCAGTGCTACACAAGCGGCGGGTAGGGCCACATGGCTCGTGACTGCCCGACCCACCATGATGAGGAGCAGCAGATAGTTGAGGGGCCACCTAGGCAGAGGTAGAGGGTCGAATATGGCGGTCCGTAGGGAGCAGGCGGACGAGGCAGAGGAGCTGGCCGAGCAGCAGGTGGTGGGCGACGCTTTGAGGCTCTAGCACCACCACCACCAGGAGGTCCACCCCGACCACATGGAGTAGGTAGGCAGACACAGGCACAGCTCCAGGAAGCAGAGGCCTACGACCACGGTGCACCCGAGATGATTAGAGGTACTATGTATGTCTATTCCACCCTTGCTGCAGTTCATATAGACACAGGAGCGAGTCACTCCTTGATATCCTCTACCCTTTTTCGGAGCTCGGAGATTCCGACAGAGCCGTTGGCTCGATCCTTACGGCTAGAGACTCCTACAGGAGCAGAATCGACAATAACGCACTAGTGCCGACAGGGTGAGCTTACTCTAAGAGGTGAGATCTTCGGCTGGGATCTTCTTGTAACGGCGTCGAGGCCTTACGACGTCATCTTGGGCATGGATTGGTTATCTAAAGTCCATGCACAGATTGACTGTATTAGGTGCAAGGTGTGATGTGTACGCACCGACGGGAGCAGGTTCACCTTCACCGACGAGAAGGGAGCCTTTGCAGAACAGGATGGACTCTCGTAGAGGAGACAACCCATCACTCATCAGTTTACTAACCTCATCCTCGGAGTAGTTGACGTGTGGAGTCCTAGTTTTCCTGCAGGGGTGGATCAGTATGAGGACGTCTTTCCCGACAACGTTCTAGGACTACCTCATCGTAGAGAGGTAGAAATTTATATTGAACTATACCCTAGGATAGCCCCATATCCACTCCAGCATATCTGATGGCCCCTACTGAGCTTCGAGAGATATGGCTACAGTTGGAGGACTTGTAGGGAAAGGGTTTCATCTGACCCAGTGTTTCACCCAGGGATTCCCCGATATTGTTCGCCAAGAAGGCAGATGGGAGCTTGCGACTTTGTGTCGACTATTGTCACCAAAACCAGGTGATAGTAAGGAACAAGTATCTGCTACCGAGGATTGATGACTTCTTCGATCAGCTCAATGGAGCACGGTGGTTCAAGAAGATAGACCTCAGGTCAGAATATCATCAACTCAGAGTTCAGGACGAGGACGTGCAGAAGACGACCTTCAGATGTCGTTATGGCCACTATGAGTTCATGGTTATGCCATTAGGCGTAACCAATGCTCCATTAGTGTTCATGGGCCTCATGAAAAGGATAATTCAGCCATACCTCGATCGATTTGTTGTAGTCTTCATCGATGACATTTTGATATACTTGACGACTGAGGAGGAGCATGCATGCCACTTGTGGGTTGTGCTGGACACACTCCGTGAGCACCATCTTTATGGTAAGCTCTCAAAGTGTCAGTTTTGGATGTGTGAGGTCCACTTCTTGGGACACGTCATCAATGAGGCGGGAGTTGCAGTGGATCCTGGGAAGATCGAGGCAATTCTAGCTTGGGAGCCACCCAGGAGCGTGACGGAGGTAAAGAGTTTCTTGGGAATAGCCGGATACTATTGGAGATTTGTGCCAGACTTCTACAGAGTTGCGGTACCACTCTCATCTTTGTCAAAGAAGGGGAAACCCTTTGTGTCTTCAGATAGATGTCAGCAGAGCTTCCAGGAGCTGAGACAGAGATTGAACAGCACACCTATCTTGAGGTTGCCAGAGGAGGGGATAGGGTATGTAGTCTACTGCGATGCATCAGGGAAAGGACTCGGATGTGTCCTGATGTAGGACCGGGCAGTCATCGCCTATGGATCATGTCAGTTGAGGCCGCATGAGCAGAACTATGCTACCCATGACATGGAGTAAGCACCAGTGGTCTTCGCTCTGAAGACATGGCCACACTACCTGATGGGTGAGCGCTTTACAGTATTTTCTGACTATCAGAGTCTCATGTACATCTTCTCTCAAAAGGACCTGAACCTAAGACAGCAGCGGTGGCTCGAGTTCCTCCAGGACTATGACTTTGAGATAGTCTATACTCCTGGGAAGGGGAACGTAGTAGCATATGCTCTCAGCAGGAGGACGGGAATTCAGCTTCATGAGGAGGCAACAGAGCAGCTAACCGCTTTGCAGATGTCCTTCGTGGATAGGGATGGAGCAGCTATCCTTCAGTCACTCACAGTCACTCCTCCACTACTGTAGCGGGATAGAGAGGCACAGCAGGGGGACGCTGACTGTGAGATGTGGCATGCACAGATATCCTCAAGACAGGCACCTGATGGTTTCTCCTTTAAAGAAGAGCACGACATCCTATTTAGAGGACGTACCTTGGTAGCAGTTGCATTATGGGAGGAGGTGCGGAGAGAGTTTCACACTTCTCCTTTGGCGGTACATCCTGGAGCGGCGATGATGTACCAGGATCTTAGATGGAAGCACTGGTTGCTGGGCATGATGAAAGTTGTGTTAGAGTTCATTTCTCGATGCCTCACCTGCCAGCAGGTGAAGGTGGAGCATCAGGTACCAGCAGGCTTGGAACAGCCCTTGGAGGTCCCGGAGTGGAAGTGGGAAGGGATATCTATGGACTTCGTCACTGGACTTCCACGCACTTCCAGAGGTCACGACTTCATCTTGGTGATTGTAGACCGACTCACAAAGTCGGCCCACTTCTTACCCATCAGAGATCAGGGCTCAGAAGAGAGCTTGGGACGTCACTACGTTCAGGAGATTGTACTACTTCACGGTGTCCCATCATCTATCATCTCCGATCGAGATGCTCGCTTTACTTCCCAGCTTCGGAAGGGGTTGCAAGAGGCATTCGAGACACAGCTACGTCTGAGCACTACCTTTCACCCTCATACGGATAGTCAGACAGAGAGGACCATTCATACTCTAGAGGACATGCTCTGCGCATGTGTCCTCGACTTTGGTTGCAGCTAGGAGGACCACCTTCCATTGGTGGAGTTCGCGTACAACAACAGCTAAACCTCCACCATCAGGATGACACCATACGAGGCGTTTTACAGCCGACCTTGCAGATCTACTTTGTGCTGGACAAACCCTGAGGAGTCAGCACTCGTTAGACCGGAGATGGTTCAGGCCATGACAGAGAAGGTTCAGATCATCCAGGAGCAGATGAGGATAGCTCAGAGCTGGCAGAAGTCTTATGCTGACAGGAGGCGGAGGCCACTAGAGTTTGAGGATGGCGACCACGTCTTCTTGCGTGTCTCACCTCGATGTGGATTACAAAGATTTGGCCGAGGCAACAAGTTGTCTCCACACTTCATCAAAACTTTCCAAGTCCTCAGCAGGATTGGTGAGGTGGCATATCACCTGGAATTACCACCTCAGTTGCACTAGGTGCACGACGTCTTCCACGTATCTTAGCTGAGGAGATACGTGCACGATCCGACACATATCATTGACCATGGGGAGGTAGACGTTGTTGATAGGGTGACTTTTGCGAAGGTTCCAGTTGATATCGAGGATCGACAGGAGAAGGTCCTACGTGGAAGGTCGATTCCTCTAGTGCGCATCAGATAGCAGCATAGGAACCTCTAGGAGAGCACTTGGGAGCGGGAGGCTCTGATGCGTGCTCAGTACCCACTTTTGATTCCCTAATTTGTGATATATCTTTACAGGGACGTAAATCCCTGAGGTGGGAGTGATGTAAACACCCATAGAAATCAAGGAAATTTTTTTCTTAATTTTCGTTGGAATTTTACAAAACGTAGTTTCTGACGGCACGTGATTCTGAGGCCCGGTGTGCCCGGAATCATTTTCCGAAGTTTGCCTCAGGTATATTCAGTGAACAAACGAGCGGGTTTTTCTAACTTTTGAACCAGTTCTCAGAATTGAATTTCGAGGGCACCGATGGAATCGTAGCTTCAGTATTTTCTTAGAAATTCCTCTTCTGGAGTTGTGTTTGCTCGGGTGTGGTTTTTAATTTTTGGGGTTAAGTGAAGAAAATAAAATAATGTGGTGGGACAATTTTTTTTATTTCACTTAAAGCCACTTAAAGACACTTAAATCTTCTTAAGCTGAGTTGAGGCAGATGGGGTGGAACCCAAAATATCCTACCCTCTTGGTAGGATATTTGTGAGGTGGGGCCCGCATGATCCCCGCCGTTTCTTTTCCTCCAAGTAACGCACCCGTGGAGACTCCTCTTTAATGAAAGTCAACTGGTGCATTTTCTAGAAATCTTAACGCCCCTATTAATTGGGAAGTTAAGTCATTACCATTATTTCACCAAATTAATGGTGTGTTTCTTAACCTGTTTTTCAAACTGTTGGCATAATAATAAAATAAGACCAACACCCTTTTTATTGACGGGTTTCTTGTTGAGAGGATTTGGAGAAACTGTATCTTCATCCTCCTTCGTGAAGAACTCGAAGAACGCGAAGAATGCGAAGAACGCAAAGAACGCTGGCCTTCGACGTAAGGCGATGAAGAACGCCGAACCCTCGGAGATCGATGACGGAACTCCGTGTACCACGACACTGACGATTCTCCTTCCGCGACGTTCTTCTGCGACATTCCTTCATCTGCGACAAATCATCGATCATCCATTAAGGTAGGAGATTATGAATCTTTTTGAACTCATTTGTGGATTTTATCCTTAACATGGATTTAATTCATGAAATTAAATCTGTGTGTTTTCCTTAACCCTCAGAGATCATCGACACGACACCCTTCCACGACGCGACGATCCTCTTCTTCCGCGACAGTCAATTCTGCGAAGAACTCTCGTTCAACGACTACGATGAGGTAGGGGTTGTCTCTTTTTAAACATTCATGATTTATATCCCTGGTTGTTAAATATGATTGTTATGAGACTTTAAAAACCGCTAACGCGGTGGGTGCAGACCAACGAACAAATCCAAACCCACCGCCCTTCTCATTGTTATGCGCGGATTGGAGGGCGATGACAAACGGGGCCGCAAGTTAATTTCGAAGGCTTTGAAGTGACGAACGAGTCCCTGGACAAGCACTGGCAAAGACCGCGTGCAAATCGGACCACCGGAGCATGTCCGATGGTTCGCGAAACCCCTAGCCGGTGGCCGGAGGCGGCCGGCCGCCAGGATGTGGCGGCGCCCGGCGCGCCGACGAGAAGACCTGTCATGGCTGCCTAGTGCGTCGCCTGGCCAGCACCAGCGTGCCTTCCATGCTTCCCGACCGGACCATCGGACCGGGCCGCACCCAGCCGCGCCGGGCCGTGCCGGCCGGGTCGGTCCGGGCCCAGACCCCCCATTTTCGGACCTTTTCGGTCTTTTGCTCGTATCTTGAGCTATGTGCCTCTGATCGACGCACTGTTAGCGGCGATGCGATCCTTGGATCGATATAGTCATTTTGGTATATTACACTCAAGGTTTCGGAAAAATTTGAGTTCGGCCGGGTTGGTTCGTACACGAAACCAACCGGGCCCTCAGAGCGGAAACGCTCATATCTTGAGCTACGGATTTCCGATTGACGTGCCGTCAACTTGTTTGGATTCCTCTATGTGAGAAAAATCATTTGGAATACTACGCACAAGGTTTGGATGTAGGTGGAGTACGGTCAGGTTGGTTTTTCCTTAAAACCCATCTGAGCCCTTGGGACAAAAAAGCCAATAACTCTCAGACCGGGCGTCCGATTGACACGCTGTCTGCGACATTGAGTTCCTGTTGATGATACAGAACTTTTGGATACATCAACTATGGACTATGTGTCAGTTGATGTATCAGCCTCTTGGTTCGTGGGGCGGACCCTCCTGAATGAGCTTGTTGTGTGCGGGAACCATAGATCTAGCTGCGACTACGACGACGACGACTGTGTAGAGAACCTCAATGGATTCGGCGGTGATGACTACAGAACTCAGCGACCCTTTGTGGGTTAGTGCTACCAATCCTGCGTGGGTCTGATCCTGTGTGGGTCAGTGCTCAGCGGTCCCGTGTGGGCCAGTGCCTACCGATCCTGTGTGGGTCCGATCCTGTGTGGGTCTTTGTGGGGATCAGTTACCTATCGATCATTTGTGGGTCAGATCCTTTGTGGGTCATTGCGGGGGTTAGTACATATCGATCCTTTGTGGGTAGGATGGCTTAGATGAATCAGTTGAAATATCTTGTCATCTTCATCGTCATATGAAGAAGTATTCCTGTGTGAGATGAAACCCTATTTTGCTTTCCTTTGTGTATTCTATTGTGCTATGCTGTGTGGATTTACGTTTTGCTTTCCTGTGTGGACTGGGTTGTTCTTGGGCTCGGTTGTTGGAGCCTAATGAGAATTGAAGACTTAGGTATATGTATGGGCATATACCTAAGCAGTGTTGAATGTTACATTGTGATTGTATCTTTCCTTTGTGGTTTATTCTTTGTGGATTCTAGGAGACCTTTGGGGGTCTCGGGGTCCCTATAGAGTAGCTTATAATCACCCCTGCACAGGCTATGCCTGCACTACATTGTGTTGGTTGCAGATGACGGACAACGCTGATCATGGTTGAGGCTTGCGGAGCCGGACGGTACCTGGAGGTGGACCACTGGGTGGGACGTACTCGAAGCAGACGGCTGGACCCGAGGAGCTGTGGAGGCTATCTATACCCACCCTTCAGGTGGGATTTCCAGTGGACAGCTTGACATTGTGGATTTACTTTTAGTTCCTATTTTCCCTTTCGAGTTATACATTACTTTCAGTTTGGTTTTGTATACTGGCAAACTTGCTTTTCCGCACTTACTGTTGTACAATTTTTTACTTAGTGTTTACTTCTGCCTATTTACTCTGTGGTCTTTTTCGTTTACATTACAAAGGCAATGCCTTCCTTTTTTCAAGGATTTAGGCCTTGGTGCTAGTCGCCATCCCCTGGCCTATGGAAGGCGGGGTTGGGGTAGTCACAGCATGGGCCCTGAGGATGGGTCATGAAAATAATAAAAAACATCTATAGTGTATTGAAGGTTTTGTGATTTATTTGACTGTGGATGTGTTATTTTTATACCATTCATGGTTTATGGAGAAATTATTTACATTTCGTATGCTAGTTTTAATACGAATGTTTATGTTATTTTTAAACCTATTCATATGAGGAATGCATTGAACTTAATATGTGAAGGTTGGAGCCCACTCTAGATCCTAGATGCACTGGTAGGTCTCATTAGACAAACTAGTGTCTTGGCACAGGGCCTTGAAAAAATCTTATTTGTAGTCTTGGCATGAGGCCTTGGATATGTGGTTATGATAGTCTGGAATTATGTATTCCATCATTATGAAAGTGGTTATTGATTTTGCATTTGATTATTCGACTAGTAGAATATCCATGTAAATAAGTATATGGCATTATTTCATTTTATTTATGCTATATTATGCTGATGTTCAAGTGTTAAAAGGCTTTTGTTTTAGTTATACATTGCCTTAAATGTTTATGATTATTTATGAAAGTTTCCACTATATTTTTATCCTTACTAGGCATTTGAGCTCACCCCATTCTATGTTTTATTTTTCCCAGGATGTGAAGAAGTATTTTATGAAAGACCTCCAGGGATAGTATGAGGGGATAAGAGTGTGGACTATAGAGACTATTTTGTTGTAGTTTTGATTTTATGATGTAACGTAAACTTTATTAATGTATATAGTTATTCCAAGGCTACTAAACTATTTGGTCTTTTGAGGCTTGATCATTCTTGTACTCATGCCAATGTTATATAATAATGCACTGACATTGGGTAACTAGAATCGGGGAATTAAAGTTGGTATCAGAGGAAGTTTAGTACAAACCTTGGAAGCTAGATTTAGAAAAACTCTGATTAGAGCACTGAGACCTAAGATGGACTTTGAGTATTAGTATAGAAGAACATCCTAGAATTTGGGTATTGTAGAGATTTTGTGGGTTTTCTGAGAAATACATCCTTGTCTGGATATGAGCAGGTAGATGGAGCTCTGGCACATATATACCTAGGGGTAAAACCCAAAAACACCACTTTGAGCTAGACTCGAACGGGAACTACTGCACGACAATGGGCCATGCTGCACTCTTTGATACGACACTCCCGGGGGATATGCTTACGATGACTCTCATTTTCATTAAAAATCATTATGAATGGTTTATGAGTATATACTTCCTCAATGAAAACATTTTTATGATTATGGATTATATCCATAAATAGTTCAATTTATGTTAATTGTTTTATAAGTATGGATTTATGTATTTTTATTCATAAACTGATCTAGTTTAGGCCATTTTTTAGAAATGGGGCCTAGTGGAAAAAATAGTATCATGTGTTGTTAAGAATTTAATGAGTTCTCTTAGACCAATGGATTTGAATGGAAGAAAGAGAAGAAAAGGATGGAAGAGAGAAAGACAGATACATTAAAGAGGGAAAAGAATAATTTTTCGATATGTGATAACTGTGGGAAGAAACACCCTAGAATTTTCCTGAAGGGAATGGGAGTTTGTTATAAGTATGGAGAAAAAGGACACCAAGTACGTGACTAAAATGGTAAGAAAAAGGATTCAAATGTACAATGATTCATCAACAAGGAGTTTGGACACTATGTGAACCAATGTCCCAGTTATCAGACTATTTCGAAATGATACTTTTGGATAATAGTCAATTTATGATACTACCACTGATAAAGAGGAATGACTAGTATTCTTATGTTGTTATTTTGGAATTATTTCATTGAAGTGTTGTATCAATGATATACTAGAAATAAATAAGGATTGTACTACAGTACTATTTCATTGAGGATTTGAGATTTTATGGTTGTAAGAAAAGTGACTCTACAACGAGTTAAAGGTTTTGTAAATTACATGGTTGAAGGAAAGATAAACCATAATATGGTCCTAATATTGAGGTACTGATTTTGGAATAAGAAATGGTTGATTTGGGTAAATTATATTGGATATTCTTCACTACCTTGAAACTGATTAAAGATTAGTATATTCCATCATTGTTGGAGTTTACAAAATTTTTGGATGGATGAAGTATATCCAGTATTCTATTAAGAATAAGGGAGCATGAATGTAATCAATAAGGTTTTATGGTAATTCTGTATGTTTCAGTGTTTTAAAAGAATACATGATGAAGGTATTCAAATGCTATTATGGGGTAAAAAGGATCTTCATTGTGATTAAATTCCTTATATATTTTGGACTAAAGTATTTTAGATAGTTCTAGTTTGTATTATTTTTGAATTTCCATAAAAAGACAACCCGGAGGTCGGGCGGAAACCCATCGCGTCCGGAAAGGTCGCGAGACTTAAACCCGCAACCAAAGGGCGACAAGGGTGTATCACCTACCACTAGCCACGTGATGTCCTGGATTAAAAAATGTATTTTTTTTAAGATCTGGTAGATGAATTATAAATTCTTTTTTTGTAACCCTATACAAGTGGATAAATAGAATATAATTTTTACGTTCTATTATCTTTTAGAGTGAAAGATGAGTTTGTGGTAGAAATTAGTTAAAGGATGGAACTCTACCGGTCAAGAATATGTTTTTCTTCTTCTCTTATACTATGAAGAAATAAATTCTTATACTTTATATAAGGGATCCTAAAACCAAAAAGGTGTTATCCTAATACCCTATGTTTTGTTGAACCGTTGGTATTTCAAATCATCTTAGATTGATGAATTTAAGTACCTCAATTTTACACTTGTATGTGATTGATTCCCTCAATCACTACCTATAAATATTTACATTTTCCCTTCATTTATATGTCTCTAATTTCCACCAATGTTCTGTTAATAGAGATCATAATTTAGTTTTGACCCTTTCATTTCTCTTTTCCTCTTATTAAAAATAAATTTTATTATCTCAATTTCTGATGTGGGTTTTACCACAAAGATATTTTCTATTTTCAACCTTTTATTTTTAAAGAAAAATTTCAAATTGTGAGGATGCAATTTAATGAAGGAGGGGAGAATTTAATACCCCAAGATTTCATAGTGTTTTGTTTCTTCAAAATAATTCAATAACATTCACTACACGCAATACTGAGTTCAAGGGCACCATGACAAACCAAACTACCTGTTCAAAATAGGTTATGAATAGTATTAACTGAATTTTGAACTTTATATAATCCTTATAATTTTAGAATCCATATTATGAGTTTCTTAGACATTATGTAAGAACAAATTCATTTTTTTAGATAAAATATGTATTTTTCAAAAATTCACTTTTACCGACTTTTTATGGTGAAACCTTTTTAAATCCAATTTTATAAAACTTTAATATATTAAATTTGACAAAATAAATTTATTATTTAGAATGGGGACATAAAAAATTTACAATGTAACACCGCAAGATTCCTCAGTACGCTTATCTTTGAATAATATAGTAGTGTGTGTTGTATGCAACTTCGAGTTCTAACACACACCCCAACAAGTCAAACTAGCCATTTGAATAGTAATACCTAATTTTTGAAATATAATAATTTTTTTCTCTAAAAATAGACTTCATTTTTGGATTCTGAGTATCAAATTCAGCCTAAGGTGAAATTTTGGTACTTTTCATAATACTTTTATATTTTGATGAATAGTGAAAATTACTAAATTTTAATTAAAAATAACTTTTTTAATGAAAATAATTGAAAATGATAAATTATGAATTTGGGTGGTTTTAAAGTATATTTAGAATATATATTTACCATTTAATACAATTTTGGTCATCGGACATAATTTCACAATTAAATCGGACATGAACAAGTGTCAATCTTTTGATATTTATTATCTTTTAAAAACACACTTTTTGTTTTAACAACAGAAATTAATTTTAAATTATTTTCTTCCACTTATGTGTTTTGAATTTGGAAAAATGGATTCCATATTTTGAATAAGGATATAAATATTTTGTAAATAGGTAACTTTTATTTTTAGACATTGTGAATATTTACTTCGGTAAATATTAAATTTACCATGGTTAAAGGATAAATCCATTAAATAAGGTTTGAAAAATAATATTATAAAAATAATAAATTATCTTAAAACAAGTCATAACCATATTGGTGGATACATTTCCGACCATGGGCATCTTTGGGTGGATTTTGGGACCCAATGGAGCCACTTTTAGGTGATAGGGACACTTTATTTTAATTAAGTTAAAATAAATACAAAAATTAAATAAGTATACATCTTTTAGAAAAACAATTTTTACATAGGATTAAATATGTGGTATGTTCGACTATAAAAATTAATTAGAATGATAAAAAGATTTCCTAAATAATGTTATTTTATTTGTAATTTTTAGACATTAAATAATTTAAGTAATTTATGACACAATGGTGATGTAGTAATTACCTAATTAATGAAAAATTATAATAATTGATATTATATATACCCAAATAAATGTAATTTGAGACTTTTTATAAATAGAAATAATATTATATGTTAATATGACATGTTAGGATTGATTATTTAACATTTTTCATTGTAGCCATTCATTTATAATTTTTACAAAAAACAGTTTTGAATAGTGCCAAAATTGACATAAAAGAGTTTTTAAAACAAATATTATATTATTAATTGATATTAAATTCGTAAAAATCTATGTTTCGGAAATGAGACTTATATAATGATATTTTTATAATAAATGGACCACTTTTGGGTTTCATTGATGTATATAGTATGTTTATTAACCATATAATATAAAAATACAACGAGACATTGTAAAAGTGAAACTAATTAACTTAGAGTTAATACTTAAAGATATGGTTAATATAGTAACCCAAACCTATATAAATCCTATCGGTTCAGTGGTTATCGATAAATCACCACCTTAAACTTTAAATAATTTACTTTGGAGCCATTATAAATGGAATATGAATTTATTATAAAATAATATTTCTAGTCTTTCCAAAGGTACCCCTCACCCCTCTTATAAAAGGACACTCCCCCTTATCATTAATTAACACCTTAAAAGCCTTTTGGTTAGGACAACCCCTTCCTAAATACACTCTAAGCTTCCCTCAAATCGACCTAGTGGCCTTACATTTGTCATAAGGCCATCCTATGGAGCCCTTTTGATCAAATCAAAAGGAAGAACCCGAAGAAGAGATAATGATTTCACCACCCTTTTTCAAGTGCCTTTCTTCTACCACTTCTTCTTTATTTGTTATTACCATTCTAAAATAATAAATCCAGTATTATATAGAATTTTATGTTATTATAATCATGGTACAACCATATTTCAGTATTCTATCCATCCATTGAATGACATTTCACCATACGTGTGTACGTACGACTTACCGTCTCCACGTCATGGTGTAATTGTTACTCAAAACATTATTATTTGGATGGGTATAATAATGATGTGTAATTCATGTAAATAATAAATATAACATTATAATGATTCTGAATATTTGATATTCCATCCAATTAAATATTATTTTAATATCAAAAGAATGATATTGTCGCTCGTTCCTACGTATGGACTACCGTCTCCACGAACGCGATGAGATTCATTTTCCATCGTATCCATTCAAGTCTAATTCTCAATTGATGATTAATAATAATATTTAATGACATAATATCATTTTGGATATGAATAATATACAACCTATAAATAACAAACATCGCTTAAGTAACAAAACATAATGAGTAAGTTAACACCCGAAATGGAAATAATATTAAGATATTATTAACAAAGCAATGTTAAAAGATCATATATGATATCATAATAATGTTTATGATTATTGAATAAATTAATAACAATTATTTCACCATTATAAAAGAGTTTAACCTACCCCCATCCAAGGAAAATTTCAAGGTAATTTTTTATTTCTCAATCTCTTCATTATCCGAGGATGTTTATACGTAATAATCTACTGGGATTTCATTATCGTCCACATCCATGTTTCTTAAAAATGTATTTCAAAACATTTATACTCTTTACAAGAATATGGTTTAATGTCATTTATACCCTCATTTGACTTTTTATAAGTTTATTATAAAAGAATATTTCCGTCATTTTCCTTAAAAGGTGCTTTTTAACATTTTCGAAAGAATTAAAGTAAGAAAGTTTTTCTTAACTTATACGGCGGGTGATGCTATTTTCTGCCATTATAAAATCATTGAAGCTTCCCTTACAAGCTTATAAGAAAATTTTCAAATTAAATGTTTTAATTTATAATAATTTGGCACTTAAATGATTTCAAAATAGGAAGAGATCTTTCTCTAAAAAGAGTTTTGATTTCATCTATGTCAACATCCTTTGATGGATTTTAAGCTTATTTGATGTTGATTTATTATGATAAAAAACTTCCAGAGTGTATTGAATGTTTTGTGATTTTTTTGACTGTGGATGTGTTATTTTTATACCATTCATGGTTTATTGAGAATGTATTGACATTTCTTATGATAGTTTTAATATGAATGTTTATGTTATGTTTGAACCTATTCATATGAGGAATTCATTGGACTTAATATGTGACGGGTGAAGCCCACTATAGCTCCTAGATGCATCGGTAGGTCTCATGAGACAAACTAGTGTCTTGGAAAAAGGCCCTAACAAAATCTTATTTGTAGTCTTGGCACGAGGCCTTGGCTATGTGGTTATGATAGTCTGGCATTATGCATTCCATCATTATGAAAGTGGTTATTGATATTTCATGTGATTATTCAACTAGTAGAATATCCATGTGAATTAGTATGTGTAATTATTTAATTTTATTTCTTCCATATTATTCTGATGTTCAAGTTTTAAAAGAATTTTGTTGTTGTTATACATTTTCTTAATTGTTTATGCTTATTTAGGAATGTTTCCGCTATATTGTTATCCTTACTGGGCATTTGAGCTCACCCCTTTCTATGTTTTATTTTTCCCAGGATGTGAAGAAGTATTTTATGAATAACCTCCAGGGATAGTATGAGGGGATAAGAGTGTGGACTATGGAGACTATGTTGTTGTAGTTTTCATTTTATGATTTAATGTAAACATTATTAATGTATCTAGTTATTCCAATGCTAATAATCTGATCAGTATTTCGAGACTAGATCTTTCATGTGATCATGCCAATGTTATGTAATAATGCATTGACTCTGGGTAACTGGGGTCGGGGTGTTACAATAACACATGTCCTAATTCTATTGGAAATGTTTATCTAGACCAAAAAAAACCTTAGAAATAAAATATTATCATTTAGGTCCACTTGTATTTGATTAAGACATTTATTATTATTACTTCAAAGAAGAGTTGAAAGAGTCAAAATCAATGTTTAATTTCTAAAACATTTTTAATATTGTTTTTTGCATTATATAAATTAGATTATAAATATAAATTAGAAATATAAAATTGTTTACTAGATAATGGAATTTTATTTATAATTTTTAGACATTTAATAATTTAATTAATTTATGACACAATGATGATGCAGTAATTACCGTATTAATGAATGATTAAGATAATTGATATTATAAATACCCAATTAAATTTAATATGAGACTTTTTATGAAATACAATAATTTTAAAGGTTAATTTGACATATTATGATTGGTTATATGAATTTTATTTTGAAGTAAAAATGCATTTATGAATTTATAAAAAACAAAATACCCAATAGTGTCAAAATTGATATAAAATAGTTTTTAAAACAAATATTATATTATTAATTGATATTGTATTCCTAAAAAGATATGGTTCGGACAAAGGAATTATATCATGATAGGTGTAAAATTAATGGAAAAATTGTGGGTCTATTGGATGTTTATAGGAATTTTATCAACCATATAATATAAAAATACAAAGAGGGATGGTAAATGTCCAACTAGTTAACTATGAGTTAAAACTAAAACATAAGGTTAATAAAGTGACCCTAACCTATCTAAAACCAATTGGATTAGTTTATTTCGACCCATACCAAACATATCCTAATATAAATCAGTTTTGAGACATTATATACCGAATATTAATTTATTATAAAATAATATTTTATGTTTTTCTATGGTGCCCCTCACCCCTCTTATAAAAGGGAACTCCTCTTTCACTCAAATTCACACCTTCTAAGCCATTTGGCTCGGCCAAACCCTGCCCAAATAACTTCTAAAATATCCACCCTTCGACAAATAGGCATTAGTTTGATCATAAAGACAACCCATGGAGAAATTTTGATCAAATCAAAAGGAAGAACCCAAAGAAGAGGTAATGATTTCACCAACCTCTTTCAAGTCCCTTTCTTCTTCCACTTCATTTTTCATTGTTGTTTACATTATAAAATTATAACTCCAGTATATTCTATATAATATGATGATATTATAATTAATGTACAACAAAATTCATTATTCTATCCACCCTTTGAATGATATGTCACCATACGTGCGCACGTACGACTTACCATCTCCATGTCGTGGTGAAATTGATATTCAATACATTATTGTTTGGATGGGTATAATAATGGTGTTTATTTTATGTAAATAATAAATATAGCATGATAAGTATTCGGTATATATGATATACCATCAAATTATATATTATTTTAAAATCAAAATAAAGATATTTTCACTCGTGCGTACGTACAGATTACCATCTCCACGACGCGATGAGATTCATTTCAAAGTTCACCATTCATCGACGATTATAAAAATATATATTACAAATAAGTATGTAATATATGACATAATAATGATACTGGATATAAATAAATATATATATATATAAATGTATAAGTATTTATGTACTTACATATACCTTATTCACTTACTTCCCTTCAATTCTATATGAAACCGGAAACAACGTTTATGCATACGTACGGACTACCGTCTCCATAAATAGTGTTTTCCATTTCATAAATATGTCTATTATACATATTTATATTGTAAATATATATGATATATAAATCATGTTTAATATTATGGATGTATTTAAATCATGATCTAAGTGATATAATCAATAGTAACAAGTAAAAACATGTACGATAAAGAAAGCAATTATTACCCGAAATTTTAATATAACAGGGAAATTATTATTAATTGGGTAGTATAATGTCATAAATGAATAAGGTATGCTATCATAAATATTAATATGGTTCTCTTATAATTTAGTTACATACTATAGTCTTCATATAGGTGGTTAAACGTACCATCGACTAAAGGAATGTGCAAGGTAAGGGGTTTTCATCTCACTCCTTATTCCCGTGAGTTTCGTGACATATTGCCACTATTACCTTTTGTGTCGTGTATTCACTACCCATAATTATATTCTTTTTGTAATAAACTTTAATTTATGTGTATTTAAATATTCATTGTTTGATACCTCTTTCACGGGGTGTATGTTTCGTATGTTACCATATTGGTAAGGGTAAATTCCTTAATTTCATTATTATTCGAGATTGTTTATGTGTAAGTATTTACTGGGAAATTTTTATCATCCTTGTACATTTTCATAAAATTGATTTCAAAAGGAATATTTTAAGGATTTGTGAATATTAATCATTATCAAGATCATAATTTTAAATGTTTTAAAGATTTATCTTTCTAAACCTTTTTAATTAATGTCCATGTTTAAAAAAAAGATTTTATGTATTTATTTATATAGACATGAATGTTTTGAAATGTTAATTATTTTCCAAAGTTTCAAAGTGGTATGGGACACTTTGATTAAAAAATCTATTTTGAGTTACTTCCTTTATAAATGTGTGAATTTTAAATCAATTTACAAAAATGATATTTCTCTCAAAACATTTTACTCATCGTTTTCCGCTACGTTAGTATCCTTTAATGGATTATATTTATGACAGAGGTTGATGTAATATAATAAAAATCTTTTATATTATATTGATGTTTTTGTGATATGTTTGACTATGGATTTGTTATTTTATACCATTCATGGTTTAGGGATAAATTATTGATATTTATTATTCTAGTTTTAATACGAATGTTTATTTATGTTTAAACCTTTTCATATGAGGAATGCATTGGACTTGGTAAGTGACGGGTAGAGCCCTATATAGTTCCTAGATGCATCGGTAGGTCTAATGAGACAAACTAGTGTCTTGTCACAATGCCTTGAAAAAATATTATTTTTTGTATTGCAACAAGGAATTGACTATGTGGTTATGATAGTCTGGCATTATGCATTCCATCATTATGAAAGTGGTTTGTGATATTGCATTGATTATTGGACTAGTAGAATATCCTTGTGATTAAGTAAATGGAATTTCTTCATTTTATTTTTTCCATATCATGTTGATGTTCAAGTTTAAAAGGATTTTGTTTTATTTATACATTTCCTTAAAAGTTTATGCTTATTTATGAATGTTTCCACTGTATTGTTATCCTTACTTACCGTTTGAGCTCACCCCTTTCAATGTTTTATTTTTCCCAGGAATCCAAGAAGTGTATTGTGATTGATATGCAGGGTTAAGCTAAGGGAATAATGGTGATCATAGAGGATTATTTATGTTAATTTGTATGTTATAAATTTTAATGGTACATTCATGTATGTAATCTATTTTCCAAGACTGCTAAACTGATCAGTCCTTCGGGACTTGATTCCTTGTAATCATGTCAATTTATGAAAATAATGCACTGACTCTGGGTAACTGGGGTCGGGGCATTGCGGTTGGTATCAGAGTAAGTTTATTACAAACCATGGAAACTAGATTTAGATAATAGTTAATTAGATCCCATATCCCTAAGATAGACATTGGGGAGTAGTATAGAATATCTTATTAAAATATTAATATTGTAGAGATTTTGTTGGTTTTTTTCGAGAAATTCATCCCAGTTTGGATACGTGTAGGTATAGGAGACTCTGGCACCAATGTAACTAGGGGTAAAACCCAAAAACACAGCTTTGATCTAGACTCGAACGGGAACTAGTGCACGACACTGGGCCTTGCTGCACTCTTGGTTACCACACTCCCAGGGGATATGCTTAGGATAGTTCTCATTTTCATTACAAATAATTATGAAGGGTTTATGAGTATATACATCCTCAATGAAAACATATTTTTGATTATGGATTATATCCAAAAACCATTCAATTTACGTTAGGTATTTTACCAGTTTGGAATTATTCAATGCAATTCATAAACTGGCCTTGTTTATGCTATTGTATAGAAATGGCAACTAGTAGAAGGAATGTGAAATCCAATAACACGTATGATCCCAAGAGTAATAAAGATGATATCTTTCATAGTATTAAGCCAACATTAAAATGGAAATTGTCTCCCATGTATTATCAACATATGAAGAAATAGTATCATGTGTTAATAGGATAAGTAAATAATTCTGTTAGTCCTATGGATTTGAAGGGAAGTAAGATAAGAAGGATGGAAGAGAAAAAGATGGATAAAGGGAAGAGGGAAAAGAATAATTTTCCCATATGTGATAACTGTGGGAAAAACACCCTCAAACTTTCTGGAAGGTAATATGAGTTTGTTATAAGTGTGGAGAACAAGGACACCAAGTACGTGATTGCAAGGGTCTGTAAAAGGATTCAAATGTACAATGCTATGTCTGTAATGAGTTGGGCCACTACACAAACCAATGTCCAATTCATCAGAGTATGACCAAAATGATGCTATTGGATAATAATCATGTTATAATACTACCACATATGAGGAGAATTATTAGAAATATTATATTGTTATTAGATAATTATGTCATTTGAGTGTTGTATCAATAATGTACTGTTTATAATAATTATGGAGTATATAAGGATTTTACTACATTACTATTTCATTTAGGACTTGAGATTGTGTGGAACAAAGAAAAGTGACTCAATAGTAAGGCAAATTTTTAAAACAAATGTGGTTGAGAGAATGATAAACCATAATATGGTTCTGATACCGAGGTAGTGATTCTGGAATAATACATGATTGATTCGGATAAATTATATTAGATATTATTGACTACCTTGAAACTGATTAATGATTTGTATATTCCATCATTGTTGGAGTTTAAAACATTTTTTTACATAAAAGGAGTATATCTAGTATTCTATAAGGAATATAGGATCACAAATGTAATCAATAATGTTTTATGGTAATTCCGGATGTTATGGTGTTTTAAAAGAATACATGATGATGGAGTTCACATGTTGTTACGTGGAAAAAAAGATCTTCATTGTGATTACCATCCTTATAAATTTTGGACAGTGAGTTTGGTCAGAAGTATTTTGGATAATTCTAGTTTGAGATTATTTGTGTGTTACCATAAAAGGATAACCCGGAGGTCGGGCGACAACTTGTTGCATCTAGTAAAGAAGAAAGACTTGAACCTGGAACCGAAGGGCGACAAGGGTGTATCACCTACCACTGGCCCACACGTTGTCCTGGATTGAATAATGTATTCCTTTTTAAAAAAAATTCTGGTGGATGAATTATAAATTCAGTTTTTTGAACTCTATATGAATATTATAATTACAATATTATTTTTAAGTATTATTATCCTTAAGAGTGAAAGATGAGTTTGTGGTAGAAATTAGTTAAAGAATGGGACTCTACTTTTCAAGTATATAATTTCTTCTTCTCTTATTCTATGAAGAAAATAATTCATATAATTTAGTTAAGGGATATGAAAACCAAAAATTTGTTATCCTAATACCATATGTTTTATTGAACCGATGGTATTTTAAATCATCATAGATTGATGAATTTAAGGCCCTCAATTTTACACTTGTTTGTAATTGATGGCCTTAATCACTACCTATAAATATTTACGTTTTTCCTCTAATTTTATGTCTGTAATTTCCACCAATGTTCTCCTAATTGAGATCATAATTTTTTGGTGACCCTTTTATTTCCCTTTTCCTCTTATTAAGACTATATTTTATAAACCCAATTTTCGATGTGGGTTTTCCCACAATGTTATATTCTATTTTCAACCTTTTATTTTTGAAGAGAAATTTCAAATTTCGAGGAAAACATTTATTGAAGCCGGGAAGAATGTCACAGCCCAAGATTTCATAGTACGTTATTTCTTCAATGTAATGAAATAAATTACACTACACACAACAATGAGTTCAAGTGCATCACGACATACCAATCTAGCCGTTCAAAAGCGATTATGAATAGTACTAACTGAATTTTGAACATTACATAATCCTTATAAGATTAGAATCCATATTATGAGTTTCTTAGACATAATTTAAGAACAAATTCATTTATTCAGATAAAATAATTATTTTTCAAAAAATCAATTTGTACCGCCTTTTAATGGAGAACCCATTTTAAATCAATTATTTGAATATTTTATATATTAAATTTAACAAAATTAACTTCTTATTTAGAATTGGGACATAATAATTTAGTTTGAATAAATTTTTTGTGTTTTTCTGATAACTTTCATATTTGGGTGAATAGTGAAAAATAATATATTTTAACTGAAAATAACTTTTTTAATCAAATTAATTTATAGTGTTTAATTATAAATTTTAAGGTTTTGGAAGTATAATTAGATTATATTTTTACCCTTTAATTCAATTTTTTTCATTGGAATTAATTTCACTATGAAATTGGACATAAACAAGGGTCAAACTTTTGATAGTTATTATTTCTTAAAAAGACCCCTTTTGGTTTTGACAGCTGAAATTAATTTTAAATTAATAAATGAAACATATATGTTTTTAATTTGGTAAAATAGACTTCATTATTAAATTCAGAATATCAAAGTTATCTTAGGGTGAATTTTTGGTATTTTTCTGAAAACTTTTAATTTTTGATGAATAGTGAAAACACAGAGTTATAGTTTAAAACTGAATATTTATTTAAATAATTATTTATTTTATTTAAATTTATTTTAAATAAAAATAGAAACATAAAACCCATATCATTTCGATGTAATTCATTGATGTTAGTTTATAATAATTTTAGATATATAAATATTTTATTGATATTTTCACCGTCTTTTACCCTCCTCCTAGGAGAATTTGTAAATTCACATACAACATAATTTTACCGCTTCTGTGTATTGAATTTCAAAATCCATGAGACACGAATAATATCAAGGAGTAAAATGTGGTTCAATAATATAAAAATAATTTTTGTTTAATAGTAACTTTTTTATATTTATTTACCACTGTAAAAAGTAAATAGGGTAATTAAGGGTGAAAATGATATTAATATTGTCCTAACACATGTCCTAATTCTACTAGACAAGTATATCTCGACCAAAAACTACCTTAGGAATAAAATATAATCATTTACTTCCACTTGGAATAGATTAGGACATTTATTATTCTTTAAATCAAAGAGGAGTTAAAAGAGTTAAAATCAAAGTTTAATAACTAAAAATTTTTTCATATAGGGTTCTACATAAGATATATTCGATTATATATATTAATTAAAAACCTAAAAATATTTCCTAAATAATGGTATTTTATTTCTATTTTTTAGTCATTATATAATTTAATATATTTATGACAGAATGATGATACAATAATTATGATATTAATGAAAGATTAAGATAATTGATATTATAAATACCAAAATAAAATTCATTTTAGACTTTTTATGAAATAAAATAATTTTATATGTTAATATGACATATTTTACTTGGTTATATGAATTTTATTCTAAGTAATAATGCTTTTAGAAATTTATAAAAAACCCAAATTACCCAATAGTGTCAAAATTGACAAAAACGAGTTTTTAAAAAAAATATTATATTATTAATTGATATTTTATTCCTATAAATATAAGGTTCGGCCAAAAGACATATATCATTATATGTGTATAATTAATGGACCACTTGGGGGTTGATTGAATGTTTATAGTATGTCTATTAACCATATAATATAAAAATACAAAGAGGCATGGAAAGTATCAAACTAATTAACTAAGAGTTAAAACTAAAAGATAAGGTTAATAAAGTGACCCAAACCTGTCTAAAACTTATTGGTTGAGTGGATTTAGACGCACCCCACATTAGTCTTGAAATAAATCAATTTGGAACCATTATAAACCGAATATTAATTTATTATTAAATAATATTTTATGTTTTTCCTAAGGTGCCCCTTACCCCTCTTCTAAAAGGGAACTCATCTTTCACTCTAATTCACACCTTCTAAGCCATTTGGATCGGCCAAAACCTGCCCAAATACCCTCTAAACTATCCTCCCTTAAATCTAGAGGACTTAGATTGATCAGAAAGACAACCTATGGATCCATTTTTATCAAATCAAAATGAAGAACCCGAAGAAGTGGTAATGATTTCACCATCCTCTTTGATGTTCCTTTCTTCTTCTACTTCCTTTTTCTTTGTTGATTCCATTATAAAATAATAAATCCAGTATCCTCTATATATATTGATGTTATTATAATTACGGTACAACCAAATTCATTATTCTATCCATCCTTTTAATGACATGTCACCTTATTTTTTTATGTACGGCTTACCGTCTCCACGTCGTGGTGTAATTGTTATTCAATACATTATAATTTGGATGGGTATAATAATGAAGTGTATTTGATGTAAATAGTAAATATAACATGATAAGTATTCTGTATATATGATATACCATCCAATTATATATTATTTTAATATTACAAGAATGATATTTTTTCTCGTGCGTAAATACGGATTACCCTATCCACGACGCAATGAGATTCATTTCAAAGTTCACCATTCATCGACGATTATAAAAATATATATTACTAATAAGTGGGTAATATATGAAAAAATAATGCTACTGGATATATATATATATAAGTATTTATGTACTTATATATATCTTATTCACTTACTTTCATTTAATACTATATGAAAACAGAAACAACGTTTATGCATACGTACGGACCACTGTCTCCATAAACGGTGTTTTCCATTATATATATATATATACTATACATATTTATATTATAAATATATATGTTATATAAATCATGTTATATATTCTGTACATTTTTAAATCATGATCTATGTGATATAATCAAGAGTAATAAGTTAAAACACGTACGATAAAGAAAGCAATTTTTACCCGAAATATTAATATAACATTGATATTATTATTAAATGGGTAGTATAAAGTCATAAATGTATAATTTATGATATAATAAATATTAATATGGTTCTGTTAAAATTTAATAACATACTATAGTCTTCATACATGAGGTTAAACATACCCTCGACTAAGGGAAAGTGCAAGGTAAGGGGTTTTCATCTCACTCCTTATTCCCCTGAGATTCGTTCCATATTGCCATTATTAACTTTTGTGTGGTGCATGTACAGCCCATAATTGTATTCTTTGTGAAATACACTTTAATTTATGTGTATTTGCATATTCATTATATGATACCTCTTTCATGGGGTGTATGTTTCGTAAGTTACCAAATTGGTAAGGGTTAATTCCTCAATCTCATTATTATTCGAGATTGTTTATGTGTAAGTATTTACTGGGACATTTTTATCATCCATGTCAATTTTCATAAAATTGATTTCAAAATGAATATTTTAAGGATTTTTTAAAATTACTGTTTATGAGGATAATAATTTTAAATGTTTTAAAGATTTATCTTTCCATACTATTTTAATTAATGTCTATGTTTTCAAAAATAATTTATGGATTTATTTATATGGATATGAATGTTTTTGAAATGATAATTATTTTCAAAAGATTCAATGCGGCATGAGACCCTTTGATTCAAAAATCTCTTTTAAATTACTTCCCTTATAAATTTGTTCCATTTAAATAATTTTATAAAACTGATATTTCTCTCAAAAAGTTTTACTCATCATTTTCAACTATGTCAGCATCCTTTACTGGATATTATTTTTTACTGAGGTTGATTTAATATAATAAAAATATTCCTTATTATACTGAAGGTTTTATGATATGTTTGACTATGGATGTGTTATTTTTATACCATTCATGGTTTAGGGACAAATTATTGACATTTTGTATGCCAGTTTTAATATGAATGTTTATGTTTTGTTTAAACATTTTAATATGAGGAATGAATTGGACTTATTAAGTGACAGGTGGAGCCCGATATAGCTCCTAAATGAATCGATATTTCTAATGATAAAAACCTGTGTCTTGGAACAAGGCCATGACAAAATATTATTTTTAGTCTTTGCACAAGGCCTTGACAATGTGGTTATGATAGTCTGGCATTATGCAATCCATCATTATGAAAGTGGTTAGTTATATTGCATGTGATTATTCAACTAGTAGAATATCCATGTGAATAAGTACATGGTGTTAATTAATATTATTTTTTCCATATTATGCTGAAGTTCAAGTTTAAAAGGATTTTTTTAGTTATGCATTGACTTAAATGTTTATGCTTATTTATGAAAGATTCCACTATATTGTTATCCTTACTGAGCATTTGAGCTCACTCCTTTCAATGTTTTATTTTTCTCAGGATTCAAAGAAGTGTATTGTGATTGATATGCAGGGTTAAGGAAAAGGAATAATGGTGTTCATAAAGGATTATTTATGTTGTTTAGTATGTTATAAGTTGTAATGTAACATTCATGTATATAATTTATTATTCAAGACTGCTAAACTGATCGGTCATTCGGGAGTTGATTCCCTGTAATCATGCCAATGTATTAAAATAATGCACCGACTCTGGGTAACTATAGTCGGGGTGTTACAAATTATATACAGAATAATAATAAAATACATTAGTTTGAATTATACACAACACATAAATGAGCAGTCAATAAATATTGCATGTGTCTCATGGAGGAAAAAAGTGAGACAAAAATACCCTAACTTAAGTATTAAATTCAGTAATAACTTCTTTTTTCATATAATATTTTTTAAATATTTTTTTGTCCACATACATTTACCATGGATCCATAATATCTAAAATTACAAATATTATATAAGTATGTGATATAATATTTATATATGTATTTATTGTAATCCATAAAAATTACTTATAGAAAATGAATTTAACTGCTCCTGAAGACGGTAGGCCATACATACACATGAACAGTATTTACATTTTCATATTTAATAAAAATAAATAAAATATGGTGATTTATATTATCATTACATAATAATTTATTATGTCATATATATGACATATTTTCATTTAAAGTATCCATGAAACCTTCCACCTAATACATGAATGAATAACATTATTTCGTGAGGTTGTAGTTCGTTGTACACATGAACGATTCTATCATATTACCAAAAAAATATAAAATATGAGGATATGTGTGATAAAATAATTTCAAAATAATAATAAAATTATTAATTTCAGATAAATAATATTTAAAAAATATGTACATCAATTTATCCATCCTAGATATGTGTTTATGATAAAACAAATGAAATAGGTTTTTGAAGCAGTTGTCCACCGCGCACACAAATGATGATTTCGCAACCAATTTTATGAAAGTGGAGATTCTTGTTGGTGATGAAATTAACATTACAAAATATAATTTTATGGATTATATTGACTTTATTATGTAATCATGTTATGATAATAAATTAATGTGGTGTAGTAATAAATAAAAAAATCGCATTGATGAAAGTTACCTCTTCTTCAGGTATCCTCCTTATGATTTCACAGAAAGCCCAACTAGGATGTCTTTCTCACAAAAATAAGGGTTTTAAGATGATAGTAAATATTAAGGGAATCTATTTGGTTAGGTTTTTTAGGATACCAATGGGATTTACGTTTTGAATACAATAAGAGATATGTGGCCTTTTATAATTATGTGAGATGATACCCTTGGGTTTCTGGGGGAAAAATATTGTGTGCTCCCATGTTTTTTATTTGTAAAAATGGTAAAAAATAGACAATTACAAAAACATATATATGTATAATGGAATAAATATAGTGTTAAAATTGCTTTTATATGATTTTATAAGTCATATTTATGCATTTATATATATTTTGACCCCCTGGAAACCAATTTTTACATCTATCATAGATATTAATTTTTACTACATTCACTTTTCATTTTGTTAAAAAATTAATTTGAATTAATTAAATAATATAAATAAATATAATTAAAAATATAGAAATCATTTTTGAAAATTCAATTCTTATATGTGGGAAAGTTATAATTTGTATTAATTCAATTTCCATGATGAGAGAGAAAGATTTTATAGAAATAATATTCAAAAGCTGACAAATCTTTTATATCAAAATAAAATATGAAATTGATAAAAATGAATTAAATTAGATTACTAAATTGATAAATAAAATAATTTTACTGTCAAACTAATTTAAAATTTAATATAAAATCATAAATAAAAAAACTTTAAAAGTCATTTTTAAATTAAAATTTGATACATTTGAAATTTTATCAAAAAATGAAACATTTTTTAAATCCACCAAAAATTCATCCAGTGATAATATTTAAATTATGATTTCAAAAATGAATTTAATTGTATCAAATTCATTTTATGATACTATAAAAAATTATTTCTATCATATGTTTATAAAATGGACAAAAAACTCTTTCAGAAAAATATAGTTTTTAGCATAAAATTTGATTTATTTTTATTTATTTTTTAGAAAAAAAAAATAAGAATGTTAAATTTTTTTATGAATACATAATATATTTAAAATATCAAATTGATTAATAAAATGAGATTAATTAATTTATGGATATATATCAAACATCTGTAAATAAAGGTTTTTTTTAATAATTATTAACTTTAATAAAGGATTTTATTTTCATATATAATTAATTGGTCCAAAAATAATTCATTTTATATACATGTTTAAACAATATTTTCATGATGTAATTATTATTATCCATAGCCTTCATTCTAGTGGCCATGTAGAAACAATCACAATAAAAATTTAATTTTATTTCACTTTTTATTTAAACTCACCGTTGCGTGTTCTGCAAGCTATGGTCGGTGTTGTGTGTAGAGAAAGCCAAAATGAGTGTTGTTTTTAATTTAAGATAAATGACTTGTTTCATTTAAAGAAAAACAAAAAAAAATATTAAATTATTTTGAATAAAAATATATAAATAATTATCATATTGTTACATTATACACACTTAAAATTAATTTTTCTTTCAAATTCATGTCAATAATGAAAGGGTTAACACTTGAAAATTCCCTCATAGAAACCCACATAGTTAAAAATGTTCACAAAAAACTCAGTTGAAAAAGATAAAGGTATGTGTAAAAAATTGTCCAAAATACCACATAATAGGCTTCTAAATGGGATAACATAGATGGGAAGTGAAAATATGGACATAGATGATAAAACTAAAAGGAAAAGATTGATAGAATGTATTACAAAACATTGATCATAAGAAAGTGGATGATCTAAAGAAGGGTAAAGACCATAGAGATGTAAACCAAGGATACTTGAAAAAGGTCATCTATATAATAAAACATGGTTCTAATAAGACAACATTTTATTTCAATAATTTTATTGAGATGATATGCATTCTTCATTTTATTCACATTCATAATCACAATATCACACTTTAGTGGGGCCATGATCAATTTACACCTCAATTCATTTAGAAATAAAAGAATGGAAAATTTTAATGCCTAAATTAGCAGTGGATTATAACATATAAAATAATGACAATTTCATCCTTCTATTTTAGTTAAATAAAAAACTAAACACTAGTTATCCAATCTCGATAAATCATCATTTGGTGACGTAATATGTTAATCATTAACACCTCAACCAATGTAAAATTTAAAACATTACATAAATGGTTTACCTTATGACCCTTAAAAAAATATTATAATCCAAAACATTATAAAAAGGTTATAAAATTTCAAAAATCAATATACCCTTAAACCCTATAAACTATAAAATGGATCTTGATTTTCATATATCAAACATGGGAATACCATCATCATGTATTCTATGGAAACATAGTTATATCATAAATTAGCATAAAACCTTACGAAAATCATATATTATTCTTCATTACTTGAATAAAATTAATGATTATTTAATTTATTCTATAGATACAACAATGTTTTAAACTCAATAAATTAAAAAACAAACCTCTTTTTTAAGAAATATTTATTCAGTTCTAATGTCATCAATATTATCCAATTTATTTATCCATCTCAATCATCTCTTTATCCCAGATGTACTGAATTTTATTGAAATTAATAGAATATTAATGGATACCTTCCCATAATAATGTGTTTTCAAAAAATTATCATTTACATTGAAACACATTTCTATTTCATTAGTTTCATTAAACAAATCCTTTTTATCCTTAAGGAAAATAATATGTTAACCAGTACTTATATGTTTCATAATTCGGAAATTGCATTAGATAAACACATCAATTATTACACCTTATAATTAATACATTTATTAAACTTCATAATATTATTTCAAAATAACTATTTCCTTCCATACATCATTAATAGTTTCCTAATTATCAGTAGTGTAACAATGAATCATTTAACCTTCCTGATTATCTTCATGAGATTTCCCCCCAGGACATCAAATTTCTTAAGGCCTATACCATCCTAATTTAATTAATTCAACAGTTTATTATATCATAGGGGGACACTATTCAAAGAAATTATTTTAAAAAAAACTTTTTATTTTCCTTTTGGAGTTGTTTTCATTATATCTATCTCATCCACAATCAAAACATCTTCATATCCATATAAGATGTCTATATGGGTAGTTCTACCCAAATTCTAGACACATAAGAAATTGAATCTAATTCATCCATGGTCTCCACTACCTGAACTCTCACCAATCTCTTTACTTTTCGTATTTCGTGATTCTGACATTTGATTAAGTTGAACATTATTAATCAAGATCCATGATAACTAATTGTGGACAATAAAAATATACTTTTCTCTGGTGATCATCCCATTTTTAAAATCATAAAAAAATTGTCTCTCATAATCAATGTTAGTACAATTATTTCTTTTTCAATCCATTGAAGAAAACCATTAATAATTTTTTGAATAACCATACTCATAGTGGGAGACCACAAAATCATAAAAAAATGGTTATTGTATGTTTAAATATTGAAACATTATATTAAATATATTAAACCCAAGGATTAACCATGTCCATTTATAATCATCATATATTTAAATTCTAGATGATGATCTGTAAAGAGTTTGTAAAAATCCAATTCATATTCCCTAGGAGAGACAAACAAGCTGTGCAGAAAGGCTTATTTTCATATTCCAAGTGATAATGCGGTCGAGCTCAATGTGTCCTTTTTTTATTTATTACCCATAAATTCCTATATTTTATAGACAAATCAACAAATAATACCCCGGAAGTGATTAAATTTCATGGAAACAACTCACTATATTCTTTAACAAAATTCTTATACATTTCCCTATACTTTAATTCATCCTTAGAGTTATCATTAACGATATCCCTAGACATATCATTAGAAATTTCTTTAAGAAATTCACTGAAGTTTTCTCATCAATGTTTTTAATGGTTGAATAAAACATTATTTTGATACCATATATAGATAACCAGGCTTCTATATATATCAATATTAAATAATTTTTTATGATTATTAAACACATTTTAAAAAACCAATAGCTACATACCACAATATTTTTATTCCATTGCAATCATTGAGGAAAATAAATTAATCTGGTGAAGTATAATAAATTTTTATCACAAATATCTTCATATTTATTATTATTTTTAGAAATACCCATTTTAAAACCTTTATTCATAACCTGGGGAGAGGAAACATAAGGAAGGATGAGCTCAAATACCCAATAAGGGAAAACAAAGAAGATACATAAGAATAACATGAAGATAAGGAGATGAGAACATGATCATAACATTTTAGAATTAAACCTGACATATCAAAGAACATAACATTGAGTCAAAAAATTATGTTTAGTAATTAATAAGACATTATTTATAAGATAATCAAATAACATGATCCACGAGTGAAAAACGTAGGCATAAAAGATAGATTCTTAAAATACACATCAGGATAGAAAACAATTACATTAGTAATCATAGAACATATAAAAACATATTGGGGAACACTATTAGTTTATAATGATTTTGGGTGGGTCACACCACCATCCCTAGTAGACACTATTTCCTCATATTGGGATTAGATCACTCCCAAACCCATCATAGTAGACACAGTTCACTCCAGTGACAATCATGGCTGAAAAATTCCCTTACTAAATAGAGTTCAGTAATAGTTCTAGAACTATACTAATAAACCAGGATCACTCCCCATTATAGTCTGGTCTATCTCATAAGATATAAATAAATACCCTATGCATTGAAGGGATATATATCCCACCTTTCATTGGTTATAACATAAGCACCATACTTGGTTATAACATAACCATATCCATTGGTTATAACATAAACACCATTATATAATGAAAATCATACATTTTTGTTTGACAAGATCAAAAAATATCCATCATTTAATTACCCATGAATAGAAGTGGGTTTTATAATCATTTCATCATATCAATAACTGTAGAAGAGAAATAGGTTTCATAATCAGCATAGCATAACCCATGAAAAAAAGAGAGTTTAAAAATAATATTATCAGGGTATAAATCATGTAAAAGAATCACATTTCATAGATATATTTTTTAATATAAATTAACATTTATATAAATAATAAAAACAGTATCTTTGGTTTGTATCCCCATTAATGAATAGAAACAACAAATGATGTCATCTTGTTTTGAAAATTGTTTTTAAAGATATGTTATTTTTTAAATTATAACGACTTTTGGAAATCATTCTCAATAAAAATATACTTGAGGACTTATAAAAGAATCTCTAAAATCATTTAAAACTCTTATTGAGGAAAATATCCATTCTTCATTGAAAATCCCTTAAAAACATAACAAATGTTCAAAATAATTTCAACTTGAAATCATTTATTTATTGTAAACAAATTTCCCAAATATTATGGAATTTATTTTCAAAACGACTATATAAACATGTATGAAATATTGATATCATTTAAAGGTCAAGACATTGGAATATACTATTAATGAAATTAATGTTAAAAACAAATATTAATTTTGCATTTTTGGTACAAGACAAATGAGCATTATTTTGGAAAATGAAATGAATATTCCTTTAAATGTTTTCAAAAAAATACTATAAATAGGGTAAAATTTATTTAGTAAATAATTTTACAAAATTTTAAAAATATTTTCAATGTTTTTTTAGCAAACATGTTTTTAAACGAAAAGGGGTTGTGACTGAATGGGTTTTTTTTTCATAAAACCGTTTTTTTGAAATATTGAATACATACAAATTTGTAAATGAAGAAAAATTATGTATTTTTATGACATATAAAGGGGATAATAAAACTCTTGAGATTTTTGATATATGAACAATATGATTTTTTTCATTAGAAATATAATCATAATCAATCCTTATAAATAATGATATTGTAACATAAAATCATTAACACTACAGCAACAAGGAATCATAAGCCCATTGAATGAAAAAACAAAAAAAGGTACCTTTAATATTATAAGAATTAATAAGTTCCTGATACTGCATTTTAATGTTTTTGTATATACACCTCATGAGAGAATATATGTGCATAACATGACATATGTCTCAATGAATGAAAATTGGGACCAAAATCTTTTATCGCGTTGGTAATGTCATTACCGTAAACCCCATGAAAGAGATATATTAAAATGGATATGTAAATAAAAATAACTCTATATTTAAGGGTCATAAAATACATTCTTGGTAATTATAGACACCACATTAAATAAATAGTTGGTGAATGTGTCATTTATCTCATAGAAGTAAAAAATTGAGACGAAACTCCCTTACCCTTTTGGTAATGTTTTAAATATAAACCCAGTGAAACAGAGATACACAAGTATATATTTAAGAACAAATAATTCTAAGTACATGAATAATATAATATATTCAGTGTTCAAATCAAAAACGCATAAAATTAATAGATGGTGAATATGTAATTGTCTTCAGGGAAGTAAAAATATGAAATTGAAATCCCATGCCTCGTTGGAAATGTTTTAACAATAAACCACATGATAGTGTGATACAAAAATTTATTTTTAATTCCCTATAATTATATTTATTATAGATATAAAATATATTTATGGGAACTATATACACCTCAAAAATGAAATTGGTGGTGAATATGGTATGTGTCTCGCGAAAGTAAAACACGAGATGAGAATCCCTTACCTTATGTCATGACTAATGTTGTACTCAATCCAAACTCCTGTATATTAAATATAACTTTATATAAAATATATTATAGAAAAATATTCATATACATCATAAAATATATTATGTTATTTTAACCTTATATTACATGTTTATTAACAAGTTAATGTCAATATTTCAAATTGGGTAATAATAACTTTGTTTTTTTATATGTTATGATTTTTTATGTTTTTCAACCACTTACATTGGTCACAATTACATCATATAAAAATTTATAATCATGATATAAAGATCATATATATTCAGTATATATTTATTTATATTAAACAATAAAATATAGTGATAGAAAATGAAATATATCATTCATGCAGATGGTAGCCCATACGATCGCATGAACGCTGTTTTAATTTTCATGTTAGTTTTAAAGAACAAAATGTAATTTATATTTTTTGAAATTAATGAATAATTTTTATTCATATATATAACCTATGTTAATTAAACCCATCTATAAACACTTCCATTTATACAATTAATGCATAACATTTCTTCGGAAGGTGGTAGTCCATGGTATAACCAAATATGTTATCATATTCCCTCAAAATGGTAAATATGAAGATATGGGTGATAAAATAATTCCATAATAATAATAAAATTATTTATATAATATATGTAATATATTAAAAGTATAGACATCATTATTTCAAACCTCATTATGTGGTAGTGGAAAAACTTATGACATCAATTTGTGAGGAGGTTATCTACTGCACACATAAATGATGATTTTGTAACCGATTTGATGGAAGTGAAGATAGTTTTAGGAAATGAAAATAACATAAAATTACCTTTGTATATAAATGATTATATGGTTTTTATATGAAAAGATATAATAATAATTTAAGGGGATGTTGGAAGAAACAAAAAAATTGATTGTTGATGTTCACTATCTATTCTTCGTGTATCCTCATTATGTTTGAACTAAAATACCTAGAAGGATGGATTTATGCTTAATCTATGATTAGAGGATAGAATTTGGGAATTTATTTTTTCACGTCCAACATGAACTAATTGGGTTTTAATGTCTGAACAAGAGAATAGAGTGGCTGGCCTATTATTTTTGGGGCAGAGGGCACACATGATATTTTTGGAAATAATTGAGTGACCCCATGATTTTAAAATGTAAAAGGGTTCAAAACAGACCAATAATAATACATATATGACTAATGGTGGAACCCCGAACATAAAATAGTTTTTATATATGCTTATAGGTCATTTTTACCCTTACAATTTAATTTCGACCACCGCTAAACCCATTTTTACCATAACCACTTTAATTAATTTTTATTGTATTTACTCTCCATGTTGGTCAAAATTTAAGTTGAAAATATCAGATAATATAAATTATTATGATTATTAATATAGAATCCATTTATCCAAATTCCATTCATATAAGTAGAAAATTTAATTTAAGATAAATCTGATCGATGTGATGAGAAAAAAAGTATTTTAAAAAAATATTCAAGAATTTACAATGTTTTTATATCAAAAAATATATATTTATTCAAATGAACAACAACAGATTAAGGAGCGTATAAAAAACAATTTATACTTAAAAAAGTTTAAAATCTAATTTAACTATTTAAATTAATTAAATGAAATGGAATTGTTCAATTAAAATTCTATATTTTTTGATATTCATCAAAAATTGAATAATGTAAAAAAAAAAATAAATCTATAATAATTTTGAAGGTAACATTTCATAAATTAAATTTATTTTAATAACAATATATATTATAAATGTGATAGATATTATTTTTCTTATATATGAACACAAAATCAAAACCCTTTTTTAAAAAAATATATTTTTTAGCCATAAAATTGGATATATTCTTATTTCTTATCTCAAAAACATATAAGATTAATGTTAGGAATTTAGGGGAATATTTAATATATAAATTTCATTGAAATAATTCACCAAATTTGTTTTGTTAATTTATTTTTATAAGAAATTTTCTTGAGCATAAAAATAATTTTTCGTAGAAATATTTCCATTTAATTTCAAAAGGCTATTAAATTACCTTATAATGAATTTGTAACTAATGAATTAATTTTATATACAGTTTTTAAAACATGATTTAATTGTTTATTTAGTCTTATTGATAATCTAATTTTCAGTGGTCATGTGACAGAAATATTAATAATATTTTAACAAATTCCATGTTTAATTTAAACATAGTGTTTTCTGAAATTAATGTTAAGTTTGGAGTAGTGAGTAACACAAGTAAAACACCATGTTGTGTGTAACTCATGAAAAAATTGGTGTTGAATGTAAATAAAAATATCTAAACGACTAAATTAATTTGAAAAAAATATTTCACAAAATCTCCAAGGTTTGTGAAATGCATCAATGCTAAAACCACATTCACATGTACTATCCAGATATATATATTTCTATAAGAAAATTACACATATTTATTTACTGTAAAATAAGTGTTTCCTCTATACTTAGGATTAATATAGGGGTTTCCGCTATATTTTTTTCATTATAGTTTCCAAAGGTGAAAATATTTCCTTGATACTAACTACATATACCCATTAATTTCATAAAAAATAAAAAACAAGCCTTAACAATTGTGGAATTATCATTTATTAGTGCTAGGAAATCGCTTACTACATGAGAGATGTTAAAATCCATGGTACTTTATCAATGCTGAAAAAGAGCTGATGAAGTAACCATTTATCGGTGTTTTGTAGCCCTGATAAAGTAACTTTTTATCCAAACATATAAAATATCTTATAATGTGTCTTTTATCAACACTTATAGATGCACTGATAATGAATGTTTTTATTTGGTCTTATAGAAGAACTTCTAAACTCCTTTTATCAGCACCTTTAAAAATAATGGTAAAGGGTCATAGTGTAGTGTGTTGTAACCACACACCACAACACCAAAAATTAACAAAATATCATTTAAAAAAGTCCAAATACATGATTTTAATGAACATAAACTTACAAAAACACATGAAAAAATAATATATTATTGATATTTCAAACATTGGTTTATACAATTACATAAAAACTATTACATATATTCAAAAACATAAATATTATTTTTCCTTTTAATCCTGAAGTGAATCATACTATTTTTGAATAAACTACCCCTTCTTGCGAAAACTCACACACCTGTATACAAAAATTATTCTTTTATTATTTATAATATAAATAAATAAATTAACATAATGTGTTGATTTTACTAAAATTTATGTCAATTTTAAATAAAAAGATGCACTTATAGTCATACTGGATACAACATACACAAGATTAAGGCGATTTAGATTCCATCACTCCTCAAATTACTTGTGGATTATTTTTCTAATGTATCATAACAATATGAATGTGTTTTATTGGTTTTCAGTATGTCAGTTTTCCTTATGACTAAAATGTCATTTTAAAATAGAAACACACACTTTTAACTTATTATAATCACATCACAGATTTGTTTGATTTGAAGTATATTTATATACATCAAAAATGACTTACGAATCGTTTTCATAAATTATAATCAAAATTTGAGTGTTTTTGATCATTTTTCAGGGAGGGACACTTTTTGAACTGAATATTCGATTTTAAACCGATATCGGGAAATTTGAGTCTCACCATGAATATTGTTTATTATATTGTGGAAAGTATTATTCATACACACAAAAATGTCATATGGATAATTTTCATAATGTATCATAACAATCCAATAGTTTTTTCAAGGCTTAGAGTAAAACAATTGTCCATTTAATTAAAATTTATGACAATTTCAAATAAAAATATGCAATTTAAGTCATAATGGTCACACAATATATCAAATTGAGGTTCAGTAGATTCTTACACATCCCAAATGACTTATGGATCATTTCACTAGTGTATCAAAATGTTTGACTATGTTTTCCTGGTTTTGAGTACATTAGTTGTATTTTTTAGTGAAATGCCATTTAAAGTAATAAAAACGCACTTTAAACTCATTTTTATCACATTTTGTGTCAGTTTGATGTGAAACTGATTCCTACACATGAAAATTGACTTCTTAATTGTTTTAATAAATTTTCAAAAAAATCTGAGTGCATTTTATCTATTTTCAGTGAGTGACACTTTTTGAAAAAATGTAGTTGTTAAATTAATAACAACCACACTATGGCATAACATGTAGATTGTGTAATGGATTGATGTTCATCTAATTCCTACATGTCACAAATGACATCTAGATCATTTTAGAAAAGTATTAAAACAATATAAATTTCAGTCTTGGTTTTGAGTAGGGCAGTTGTCTATTTTACAAAAATTGATGACAATTTTAAATAAAAATTTTCACATGAATTCATATCGGATTGAGTTATATAAAATTACTATAGATCATAATTTACATATGGATCATTTTCATAATGTATTGAAACTATTTGAATGTGTTTTATTAGTTTTTAATAGGTTAGTTGTAACTTTTATTAAAATTATTGTTAATTTTAATTAAAAACATGCATTTGGAATCATACCGGTCATTCCATACGTTAGATTGAGGTGTGGATGATTCATTCACATATCCAATCACATTTGGATCGTATTCGTAAATTATCAAAATAATCTGATTTTTTTTTGTTTTCAGTAGGTTAGTTTGATTTGAAAAAAAATCGATGTTGATTTAAATAAAGATGTACTTATAGTCATTTTAGTAACACCATGAATAAGATTGAGGTGTATCCGATTCCTTAACATTCCAAATAAATTTTGGATTATTTTCCTAAAGTGTCAAAACAATATGAACTTGTTTTATTAGTTTTGAGTAAATCAATTTATTTTTTTAATATAATTTTAAACATGAAACACATACATTTACTTATATGAATCACATCATGTATCAGTTTGATGTGAGACCCATTACAACATGTCAGAAACAAATTATGGATAACTTCCCTAAATTATAATCAAATTCCATGAAATGTTTGTCAGTTTTCATTGATCAATACATTTTAAATTCAAATGTCGATTTTAAACTAACAACAGTCACATTGAGTCATAACAAGACCGTCATATTTCAGATTGAGGTAAAACTAATTCTAACATGTCAAAAATGACTTATGGAGTGTTGTATTAATGTGTCAAAAAATATGAATTTTTTTTCTCATTTTGGAGCATGTCAATTTTAATTTTTAATAAAATTAAAGTCAATTTTAAATAGTAATAATTACTTTGAGTCATTTAAGAAACATCGTGTGTCAGATTGAAGGGATGTTGATTCATACATGTCCCAAAGTCTCAAAAGAATCACAAATTTCAATGTTATGATGATTTCTGTTTACATTCCTTCTTAAACTACCAAAACATCATGAGTAGCTTCAAACATACCACATCAAATCAAAAGAAAATCCCTCTATATAAAAAAATATTTATTAGTATTACTAAAAATAAATAATTAACAAATAAATATTAAATGATACATTAATACTATGGATAATTATATTACTATGAAAATATCATGATTACTTCGACGATTGAGTAGTGGAGGGAACATGAAAAATGTGATAAATGTCAACAATACAAAGGTGAATGGTTTTGAGGGAGAATAATTTTTTGGATGTTCTGTTGCATAAAGGCATGAAAGATGGAAAGATCACCCCAAATCGACCAAAATAATCAACATGTACAAGAAAAAAATTATTATGTCGGTAATACTAAAAACAAATAAATTAAACATAAATATAAAACAATACATTAATTATACGGAAAATCATTTTACTGTGAAAACATTAATATTACCTATGTAATTTGGAAGAGGAAGTGTCATTGCTCTTTCGGTAAAGGTAGTGGATATAACATGAAATAAAGTGATAAATAAAATATAGTAGGTGAGAAAAGAATTTAATGGGGAATAAGTCTGAGGATGTTTTTGTGCAGAAAGTTAGAAAAGATAAAAATACCACCTCAACTAGAATAAAAGGTTCCACCTGTATAAGAAAATAATTAATATGTGAGTAATACTAAAATGAAATAAATTAAACATAAATATGAAAGAATACATTAATTATATGTACAATTATTTTTTATGTAGTTATAAATATCTTCTTTCTAATATTTAATAGGTAGTGTTGTTTCTCTTCCTACGATGTTAGTGGAGATAACATGAATGAAATTGATAAATTCAACACTGTGAGGGTGAAAATGTTTTTAGGGAGAACATGTTTGTGGATGTTTTTGTGCAAAAAGTCATAAAAGATGGAAAAACCACCCAAGAATGTAAAAATAATCCACATGTATAAGAAAACAATTATTTTGTTAGTAATAAAAAAATGAAATAAATTTAACATAAATATTAGAAAATACATTAATTATATGGACAATGATTTTACTATGAAATAATCATGATTACCAATGTTACTAAGTTAATATATCATTATTTATATTATTTTAAGGGAATGACATATGGATGTAAGTATTCTAAAATAGAAAAAATATACATTGAATAATTAAAATAAAATCAATATTTGATTATATAATTTTTATGTAAAATAGGGAAAGTATATCAAAACATTACCTTTACTTTTTCCAAAGGGTTTACAATATTATTGTTTTTTCATATGAGGGATTGGGTGTAGAATACATTGTCTACATGACTAGTCAAACATTTAATTTATATTATGTTAAGGAAGTATAAAATAAATAATATTATAAGGAAAAACATAATATATAAAATAATTACATTCTTATTGAACAATCTTTCCTTTTTTAAAGGATTCAATGAGTTTATTATTTTATCAAGAATATAAATCCCATCATTTTTGTCCCCTATAACATACAAGGCATTGTCGTTAATGGGAATTAAATCATAATATTGTGATGTCCCAATAAAAGGGTTATCCTCGATTGAATTTTTCATCTGACTCGATATTTTTTTATTCACCAATAATAAAATTGACCAATTCTTTTTTGTTGGATTAGATACATAAAATACTTTCACAGATTGTGATTAAATTATTAATGACTCATCATTTTCCCCCTCAACACTGAAATTCACTTTCATTACGCCCATTTATAAAACTATCACTCCATTGATATTGTCAGGGAATTTGAAACAGAAAAGTGGCACATAAAATGTTTTATAATACAAAATTTATATCTATTTGATAATAATTAAATATGAAATATTTTCATAAATATTATTTCTATCATTATTACCAGATATGTGCATCACTTCAGAAACAAGTGTTACACTACTGGTTTCCATAAGACTAGTGTCATTGTGAAATTTTTTATAGAACATATAACCATTTGTTACAAAAATAGTGTAAGATGTAACATTTTAATTCATTCCTCTACCAAGCCATTAATATTTTTTGGATATTTAATTCGTATTTTCTAATAACTGTTTACAAATTTCATCTCTGAACCATCTTATAAACAATTTATTATGTGAATTTAATATCAATTCATCATCCATTGATAGATTAAAATCTCTGATAATTTATTTTTGAGCTTCAATGTATGGATCAACATCATAATGTTTCTCTAATATGTAAAGGTGAATATGCTTCTACTCTGTCATGGTAACTGTAACAAAATTTTTTCTGGAAATTTCGTTATCTAGAATGTTTTCATTATGATGAGACTTTTTGAGACCGATGCTTTCAATATATGATAATCAATCTATATAGAATTTAAGATATTCTTCATCAATATATCGTTCGGAAATACAACCTTCTAGCTGACTTTGATTCATGACATACCATTTCAAAATCATTTTATGCAATTCAATGGGGTACATCAATTAATAATGGTTAGGAAAACATAGTTTAACCTCTCTAACCAAGTGAACAATTATATGGACCATAATTTCAAATAATGATTGTGAAAATAAAATCTCTACTTAATTAATATGAATGAAAACTTTTTATCTTTAGTGGAAAACTTCACCAGTTCTACAAAAATTATTGTAATTATCTTGGAAAAAGATGGAGAGATAGATTAATGGATTTCATACATTTGGAGTTAGAAAACAAAAGAAAGAAACATGCATTAACTCTTACATAAAAACATTATAGTGGTGTGATTTTAGTCTTTCTAAATTCAAATTAGACATTGAAACTACATTATTGACATTTTATGAATACCATTATTAAACATTAACACTTGTAGAGAAGAAGAAAAATTGAAATTTTTGTTTTCTGGATGGAGTATAAGCTATTGGAGAACGAAAAGTCTATCTTCAACCCTTCACTGGTGCCAACTCTTCCCTTATCCCCACTTCAATCACGTTCTACCTACCCTTCATTCCATATTTATTTTTTTTAGGATCATTTTGTAATGTTATGATAAAACTATTAAATACATTTTTCTATATGCATGACCTAAAAAAAATGTCTGACATAAAAACAATTACAATATAGAAACTTAATGAAAATTTATCTCTTCTTCTATCATGATTTTGTAATGTTTTCAAAAATGTTTTAACAAAAAAAATTAATATATTTTACTTTATTTTAGTTTTGAGTGCACATTACTAGAGACATTGTTGTACCTTGTTTGATAACCCAATTGAATGATGTTGTCCATGATAAATATATATGTAATTGAGGTAAAAAAATAAGAAATCATAAAAAAATAGGCTCTCTGGAATGTTTCAACCGAACTGATTAAGTGTGTTTTTCACAAATGGGACATACCAACAATCATTTAATGTTATAGCCTGATCAATTTGCATAATTGGGGAATTAATTTATCATTATGTATAACATAGGCCTCAATTTGAATTGATCACTTCTATGAGCATCATACATTCTATGAATTATATCCCATATCAATTTTAGATCATTAATTTATGGACACAAATAGATATAAATAACAATATAGTGTTTCAATGATCCATATATTAGTAGAGACAACATAATTTATTTGTGCTTCATGCATAGACCTGGGGGATGGTTTTAAATTACCATCATGACAGAGCATGTTCTGTGAGTTCTAGTATATACACAAATGGAGTGTATTCCATCTGTATATAATGTGATATAGATGTTTCTCGGATAATATAAAAATTTAGGAAACTCATAATTAATTTTCCATCACTGAGGGTATTTTTTTCAATGACGTAGATTCCCATCATTAATTCATATATCTACCTGAAATGTTAATCTTCTCATAGTTTCCTAACATCCATATATTCTTCTATACCATGGAATTATAGGAATGTATATATATATTTTGAAGGACATGATTCATATTTCTCGTATCGATCATCACCAAAATTTTAGAATTATATGATTGATTCGTGGTCCTTGCAAAACAATATGATATCATTTATACATGCATGTATTTCATTGAGATCATTCCCATTGAACGTAACATTCATTTAGTATCATATGTTTGGATGGGTAGTTAATTTTATTCTGGCAGCATATCATTCAGAAGACCATGTTGTTAAATAAAGCTACTGTCTCTCCATTTTCTCCTAGATTTAAAATTATATATCTTCAATAAAGATAATAATGTTGTGTATTTAGTAAAACTTGCATACAATGTTATATTAGAACATCTATTTAACTATACATACAAATTTTTAAAATACCGATGGTCAAATTCAATTTCCGTTGTAATTTCTTCCTTGTGATCTCCATCATCATTTATAAAGGTATTCATTTTAAATGCTTCGTAAACCATAGTATTATCCCAATCGATGGCCATATTATATTTTTCACAATGTTTAGTACATAATTTATAGCCTTGAAATATTATGTGGAAAATGAAATATTCTTCCTAATCTTTCAAAATATTTTTTCATGAATAACAACATCCTAAATTATGTTAGAGGATTCTAGAATGGGATTCTTCTTTCTAGATTGCAATCTTGATGAACTCTTTAACTCAATCTTAATACTAATTTTTCAAATGGTTAGCATGCATCTATTTTTGATTCATATATATCTTATTGGGTTAATAAAATATTAATTTTCTATAATATATAAATAAATACACATATGATATTCGTTATCAGAAGTAAAAGTTATAATTATTTATTATAATGGAAACTCAACATTTTATTTTTTCAACTAATTTTAGTATATTGATCAAAATGGGTAGTTGTATTTAATAAAAAACACTCCACTATAGACGGTGTTATCCTATGACTTAATTTAAAAATAAGGGTTATATAAAACTCATCCTTAATTTATCTTCCATGATCTATACCCATCCTTGATAGTTATAGGTAATACACAAAACAGATCTATTATTTCTTGACATTGAATCCATATGAGATGTATATTTTCTTTATCACACATTTAGTAATGGTTATTTGAGAAAATAACACAACTGCTCAATTATCTAAGAATCCCTCCACCAACAATTTAGAACAATAAATAATATTTTCATCCCTTAAAATAATATACAAATAATCATTATAATACTCATCAATTACACATTTTAAATGTCCTAGTCTCAATATTATTTATTAAACTATTAAATATGATGAAATATTTCAACATAAGATATAATTTTATTTATGCAATTAACAATTTAAAATATTTAATTACTATTTATCTACTTCAACTACCTATTCCTTATACTAATTTACTAGCATAGTATAATTAAAATAAAATAATTATTTTTTATTAATAAATATATTACAATAAAATTGACTTTTTATTAATTATCATGATTTTATTTTTACTTATAATTTTTTTTGGTTAGTTTAACCAGAAACATGAAGGATGATATAAAATTATATCATGTATTTTTATGAAAAAATAACATATTTATTATATTGTATTTATAATGAAAGGATTTTTTACGGTTCTATAATTGTAAAAAGAAAATTTAACAAATTCTTAATAGACCACACTGTGTTTTAAATAAATTACTATAACAAGCGTATAATAGATTCTATGTTGGGGAACTATACCTAAAACATCCACAGAATTTACATGGAACATATTAACTCATAATTGAAATGAAAATATATAAAATTTTATATTAGGAATAATATAAAATATTAAACATTGATAAATGATCATGATCATTATATTGAAATAGATAATTAATAATTGGAACTATTATCAACCAATGATAAATATATATTAAAACAGAGAATTAAGATTTTAGATAAATCTGAGGTAAAAATGTAGACAATGTATAAAATTTATTGAAAAAAAACTTGAAATGTTCCAAAATATGTTATCTAAATCGTTATTCAATCAAACAACTGATCTTAGACAAATCATTCTTTTTATAATCTAAAAGGAAAATAGTATACGTGGACTTGACCAAAAATAACTCATGACATATTCAAACAACAAATCAAAAATGAAATGAAAAAAACACAATGAAAATATTAAAGGACTACCTCATTTGGTTGAGAAAATATGAATTGGAAACCCTAACTACCACCAAATAATATATGTATGATGATGTTGAAACAACTAGAGGTAGTTGAGTGGTGTGATTCGATCTTAGATTAACAATGGTTGAGCAATAATAGTGGCTGGATTCTACAGAATGCTTTTGATATCATGATGTCTTCACAAATGGTTAGTATTTTTTAAATATATTAGGTGAAATTTATGAGTTCTCTCAAAAAAGCACCGATATATAATGACTTTTTTTAGAGCATAAGTGATAAGTAATGATAAAACTAATATTTATAATCTATTATTACATAATCCTTGATTATTGATTTATAATTATAATTATAAATATAAAATATATAAATAGTAAATATACTTATTTTTTAATATATTAATTATAATTTTATAATTATATATTTATAATTATAGAATTATTTTTGAAAAATGATACTTGTATCTAAATATAAGTGAAAACATATGCATATATGTTAAAAATTAATAAAATATAGAAAATTGAAAATAAGTATACTATAAAAATATTGAAAAATGTATATGTTTTGTGTGATTGCGTTGTATATAAAAATTAATTAATTTAGAATATATGTAATAAACATAACACACATTTGATCTAGGTTAAAATGTAAAATAAAATGGAACATTAAATAATATGTCTGTTAAATTATGTAATTAGTCAGTGTTTTTAATTTATATTATCTTTTAATTATAAACCATTATTCACTAAATATATGACTATTTAATGTAAAGAACATAAATATGGAATGATGGTGTTTCTTTCGACAATGAGGTTTATTTATTGATCCATCCCATATAAACACTATTTTATTTTTTTAATCTATAACATCATGAGACCAATGTGATTCACTGATATACATATCAACATTAAGGGAATAAAGTATAATTTCATTATAGAGATAAATTTCATGAATAACCAATGATTTTCACGAAGTCAACTTTTATCCACTAAAGAAGAGGACCACCATGATATCAGTGTTTATTAAAAATATGGATGTGTATAATGGAGGCCTTATGATGATTTCTTAAAATTTTATGATAAACCCATCTTCCATTTTCATTCGTCCTTGGAACTCCCTCTCAATTTTCATATTATGAGTTCAGGGAGATTATTTATTTCAAAACATTTCCTAAAATTGTTCCCATTCAATGGAATCAATATCTCTTATTGACATGATGTTCTTCATCAGTGTCCATTAGTAATTGTATTATCCTTAAAGATAGTTGACAACCATCATGAATTTTTCTTCTTTTGATCATTTTAGGATAGATAATATATTCTTAACCAAGTTAATACATCATTTAGCGATGAAGAGATCATATGATTCACTAATGGTTAAAATTCATAATCATATAAAGGACTAGACCTAAAATGTTTTACTTCATAGAAGATGGAGGTAGTTCCCTATGATTGATGTTATTATTCATATAATGAGTAAACTACGCACATAAAGTTATGGAGTCCCAATCCCCCATCATATAAGGTTAGGCATTCCATTAGGGAAATTAACACATTTCCTATCACATTGGTGTTTATAATGACTAATTATATTTCCCAATGATAATTAATTGAATGAAATAATAAAATGGTAATACATATACTAAAATAGCATAAAAGGGAAACTATGATCTCATAAGTAATAATTTATAAATCACACATAAATCAAAAATTATGAGGCTCTAGGTTTCATCCTTGTTTAAAAATGGTATATTACTTATTATTTTTTTATAAACTAACAATATATTGAAGACCATAATAATATTTGATAAATAATTTTTATTTTTTAATAATCATATCCCTTAGGAGTTTCAAAATAGCTGTGCATCAAGGCATCATTGCCTTATAATAGGTGATGGTCATGTAAATATCCAATGTTCCTTTTTCAAATTTATTATTACTAGGTAAATCTATGCTAGAGACACATCAAATGGTATTATAAAAACATGGATTTAATTTTGTAGAAACCAATCACTCTATACATTACCAAAATTATTGGATATTCATCTATACTTGGACATATCCCTAGGTTTTACACTAAATTATTCATATCCTAATCCCCAAAAATAATTAGTATTTTATCTAAAACCAATAATAATGTCTTAATAATTGTTTCATATATTATTACATGATTGTTTGCCTAAATAACAAAAAAATAAAACCATGTATTCAATGGACTAGTGACTTGTGCAGTCGTGGTATATAAAAATACAAAATGAAATGAAAATAATGCTACATTATATTAATATCTATAATGTTATCATAAATCCAATTGATTTACCAGAAACACATAGGGTACCCTAGACAATACAAAATAAGACAAAAATAAAAGTCAGAGGTAAACACAATGACAACATCACATGGTGGATAGAGCCACATTATGGACTATGTTCTCTCTCAAATCCCATGCATACTGTCTCATGAGATAGAAACAATATCCAATACGTTATAGAGATTTATAGGTGAACAGTACATAATATTTTCATTCTTATATGTGCTAGAAAATAAAATCAAGAATAATTTAATAAATTAAAAATTAACCTAAGATATAAATGGGTTGGATAATCTTTCCTTAGATCATTAACAAAGGTGATTTAATTATGAATAGACATAAGAAATGAACATAATTCATATATTACCTAATCAAGTGTGGGAGTATATGATATATATTTCTGTTTGTGTGTGTGTGTTACATATACATATATAAATGTTTTTATATATATATAACATAATCTTTATATTACTATAAATAGATATATAATGTTATATAATGATAGAAATTTTATAACCCAAATAAAATGTGTAGTTCATAGAGATCCCTTTCCTTATGTAATAGGTTCCCTCATCCCAAACACATAACATCATTAATAATGAAATAAAATTAATAAATTACATAATTTAGAACCATGTACATTTATATTTTATTTACTATATTTTTATTATGTTCATTTATATCTATTTCCATGAGATACAATGTTTTTTATGTTGTTTCGAGGGAATCCGTTTCATGGTTTCAAGGTCGTTTTACTTGTGCATATTTGTTAAAGTTCTTTTAAAATTGTACTCTATCTCTAAAATAGGAATTATATAGTATTAATAAACATATTAAATATTAAATGGTCCCAAAAAATTTGTTTTTTCTAACATAGGGATTATTTTTTAAAAAAATGTTAACATAATTTTGTATGTTCATTTAAGAGGATTCACCGACCTTGAGGAAATAATGTTTCATTTTTATTTAAATGATCCTAAAAACATGAAATAATATTTAAAATTTTATATTATACTTAATATAATATTATTAAATTATATTAATATTTTTACAACCATTCTTGAAGTCCGTACTGGAAAACAAAGCACATTATTCATTGAGGTGGTAGACAGACAGTATTGTAAACAAATAATTAATTTTAGAAATGAATTAATGCCAGGTATATGATGAATATTAAATGATAATAATAAAATATTACTATATTTCAGATACTTATGTCTCTTTTTAGGTCTATGGAGAACATATGGGGGTAGAGGAAGAATAATTTCGAAAGGTGATAGTCGAGAACCTTACCTCTTCCTTTGGTTGTCGACTTTTAGACGACCCCTTAAGGATCCTTGAAATAGTATTTAGATGAGGTGAAAAGCACTGCAACTCAAGGGATTTGATTGGGAAATTAATTTATTATAAATTTGAAAAACTAAAGGGTTTGTAATTTTTTAGGAGAAGGGGATGTAGGGGTGATATTTTTAAAGGAGGAGAAGTATTTTTTAATATTATATTCATTAGTTCATTAGTTTGGATCAATACTATCACGATTTGTGATTATTTAAACTATATAAATTAAAATTTTCATCTTAGATTGAAATGATGGGTGCATAAATAATCATCAGTAATAAAATTTGTATATTTATATTATAATTAAAAATAATGTATTTTAGAGTATTTGACGTTTTAGAAAAAAATAAAATATTTTATAAAAATACAAATAATTGACCCTAATTTATTTATAAGTTTAGATTCAAAAAAAAATATATTTTATGATAATAATTGTATATAAAATAAATTTCAATTTGTTAAAAATTTCCTCATTTCTTTGAAAAATAGAAGTTTTATTGTTATGAATGATTTTCTAACCCTTTGAAAAAAGTAATTCACATCTTAAAGAATTTTATTGTTATAATAATGAATTATAATATTAATTTATAAAATTATTTTATGTAAATAAACATTGATTTAATTTTTTATAATTTCATTAAAATGAGTATAAAATATATATTTTTTACAAAAATAAGTGAACATATTTTTTAATCTTAAAACCATTATTTACTTATATCATGATATAAATTGGCCATTTTTTATATTATAATAGACTTAAGTATTAATTTACCCTACCATAAATGGTGATACTATAGAAATAATCAATTTAGTATTCCCAAGGGTCAGATTACTATTCTAATAGTATGATAAATATTCAAATGGTCAAATTACTACTCCAACATTTAAATTTTTAATTTTCATATGGAATCTGTTCATTCTATAAGAACCTCACATTTCAATAATTTTTCATTCACAACTATTTTCTCTCAATTTCATTTATATTATTTCAATTCTAGAATGAATATTAAATATATAATATTATTCCTCATTCATGTAGTGTTTTTCATTAGTTCAGTTATTCTTCTGGATCAAGGAGATCCAAATTTTCATATTTTAGTTATATTATATTCAACTTTTTATCCACATGTAATATATTAAATTATTATGAAAATTTTCATTATCAAAATGTAATTTTAAATTTAATATAACATAATATATTTTCTTTCATCATGTAGTGAATGTTATTTATCCTTCATTTTGAGTTATGACATAACCATAAAAAGGTAAATTTCATTGATAAAATTTGGGGTTGTCATAGTTAATCATTTTTCAAGCCCTCCAATTCCATGACACAGCCTATAATTCCACGTATGATTTTATATATTAAAATAACATCCAAGTAATTATTTATATTCTTTAAAATTCATTGTTCAAGTAGAACTAAATATTCCTAATGGTTCAAAACACAATGAGGATTTTTTTATACTAAAATAGCAATGATTTTCATGCATTTATCATAATTGGATATCTTTTATCCATGATAAAAAATCACTATCAACATATAAATATTTCAACATGATATAGTCAAATAATAAAAAAACTGAAGTTTAAAATCCACCATAAATTAGTGAGATACAATGAGAAAAAATAACTGATTAATAAATTGAAGAGTGAACCTTTATCAATCATAGAAAGAAAAAATGAACCTCTATCAAGGGGAGATTGATTAAGGATAGTAGATAGTGAGGATATTATAAGGAATCAGACATAATCATTTCATATTCTAGTGTTTTTGACCTATATTTCATATTCGAGGATCTTTTATTTTTAGTGTTTTTTAGAATTAGGTCATCATTCATATATAAAAATCCCACATTTATACAAATTGGAAACTACCAAAGTATTATCCATTTAATCTGAAATATAAAACTTTTAAAATAAAAACATTATTATTTAATATTAGAAAATAAATCATAACATTAATATTTACTTCCTCCATTATCTTACTCATATTTATACCCTGTAAAAAATATTTTAAAACATGGGATGGGCACAAAATTGTCCTTAAGGGACATAAGTATAGGAAATCATTAGTCCAATGAATACCTGAAAGCACATTGAAACTCGTTTATTAAATACAGATTAGCATTCATAGAAAACTTTTGTTAGTTAATTGGGACATAATTATCATAAATATCTCACATTCACCATTAATAATAGAATATCCTTATGTTTGACATCAATCTCCAGAGTACCCGATGCATTTGAGAGATACAATGGGACTCACACACCATATCTTGAGCTACAATTGGGCTCAACCAATCATATATTATTATATAATGGGGATACACTGAAAATATATTGAGATATAATGGGACATAACTATAATGATAATTTTAAAAAGAACCTATCTTGAATAAAACAATTCATAAATCTATTAAACCCATAAAAAACACATTCATATTTCAAAATACCCTTTTCTAATGAAAATAACATTAATAATATAGAAATCACACAACTAATAATGAAAGAATTTTATTTTCAATTAAACATGTAAATTTATAGAGAAAAAGTTAATCTAATTTATAAACATGAATGAATAAGAAACTACTCATGTCATATAAGTTACGAAAACACTCCCTTTAACATTTTTAAAAGGAAAATTAAATGAGCATCTTTAAAAAAAAGTCCCTTCCCCTATGTCTGACATATCACATATATTCATTATCCCCGTATGATAAAATTTTGTGTATTATTTAGTTTATTGAGATAAATTAAATTTTTAATACTCCTTTTATAAATATTTTTTAAATTTTATATCATTTACTTATTTATTAAAGTTAATGTAGGAAGTTATGTTGACATTCATTACGTGTGTCCCAAATGACTTTGGTATGATGCCAATCGTAAAAGTGTAAATTAGTTAATCATATCCTGAATAATATTCATAAAATAATAATGAAATTTATACATCAATTTTTATTTTTAATCCAATCATTAAATATGGATATGAAATATAAACTATGTTATAATCATGGAGACGGTATGTCATATGTACACATGAGTAACATTTATAATTTTCAATGATCATTATGGAAAGAAGGTAATTATTATTTAATATTTAAATAAATATAATAATATTAATAAAATAATATTAAAAATATAAATATCTATATATATACCATCCATTTGATATGGTGATAAAGAAAAATCACATCACTTCATAGAGGTGATAGTTCACACATACGTGCAAATGACGTTATCAATTTTTATGAGATTGGAATGATAATGAATTTAAATGATATATTATTATTTTAATAATGATAAATATTTCATGAATATTATATATAAAAATTAATTCCATCATTATAACTAGTCTTGAAAAAATGTGATGGAAAATGAATTGTATTGGTTCACAATGTGGTAGTATTATATACTCACAGATGATTAATTCTTTTCCAATTTGGTGGAAGAGAAGATGGAATTTAGTGATGATATTTAAAAAAACAATATAATTATATTTAATATACTGGAGATATAATTCCATCATGTTGAATGATCATTTTAGGGAATTTGAATAAGAAACAAAATAATAACACTTAATTAAAAATGATACATTTTTTTCAGACAATCTCCTTTGATTAAAATATTAACACCTATAAGGATAGTTTTATGCCTAAAATAAGAGAACTATAATGTAGGGATGATTATGATAATGCATTTGGGTAGATATTTTCCAAAAAAATTATATCATTAAGCGTGAGGAGTTGAGATGAATGAGTTCCCTTTTATATGAGAGGAGAGGGACACTCTTGGAATTCTTCCACAAAAAAATTAATATATATTAATTTTCTAATATAAATTATCCAAAGTGATTTAGTAATTATATATTATTCTATTAGTTATAGATATATTATTCTAATTATTTTTATATATGTTTGGACTATTTCAAATCCTTCTATTTTGGGGTTTCACCATTATTTACCCTTTTAAATTCTTATCGTGATTTTAGGTATTTTACAATTTGAGGGTTAATAAATTAACAAAAAAATTAAAAAAACTAATAAATGAAGTATTTAATAAATTTATATTTAGTACACATAATAATCCCTAATGATATATTTTTTATAAATTTTATATAATTTATTAAATAATATTTTTTTAAAAACATCAATAATGTATATTTTGAAACTATTATTTACTAGAATTTTTAAAAATATCATTAAAAGAGATAAATTAGAACCAATACTTTTAAAAAGTCACTAAAATTTCAAATTAATATAAAAAATTATTTTATTACATTAATCACATTTAATTATGTTGATTTTATTATTTTTAATATCATTTGGTTGATATGTTACTTAATAAAAAAATTACAACAACATCATTGTGAAAACCATTAATTTAATTATTTATTCTCTAAAAAATTATGATTACAAATAAAAACATTTTATATTTTAAATTATTAATTATAGTCTAATATATATTCTAAACGACCCTATATTAATTATTTTATAATAATAAAAACTTATGTGTGACATCATTGAATTTTCTTTAAAGTAAAATAAAATAAATTTCAAACTCTCATCCAATTGGCTTACAACAGTTATAATATTATCCCAATTATATTTTTGGTTAAAAGGAATTCATAAATTGAAATTATAACAAGTATTAGTGTTGTTTTATAATATTTATAATATTATTTTTAACCTTAAACACTCAAATTACCTTAAACTGTGTAAATAAAAAATTAATAAAGTTATTATTCAGTATTTACAAAAATAAATGGGATACATAATAAAATATATAACTTATAATTAAAAATATTTAATCCATTTTTAAATATTAAAAACTCAAAAATGTCAAAAATAAATTAAAAATTAATCCCACGGATGAAACAAGAAACATGTTTTTAAAGTAAAAATCGTAAAAATATTGAAATATTTTTATGTACAGATGTAATGTGAAATTGATTCCATTTACCTTAATAATATTAGATAATAAAAAAATTGGTGTAATTATAATTTGAATCAATTTAATAATACAATATAACACTTTTATTATATTTTATGAAAAAAAAATTCAATTAAAATGCAACATTTTCACTAATCATTAAAAAAATAAACTTATCAAAAAAATAAAAAAATTCAAAAAAGTAAAATATGATATTAATATTTTAGAAAAGTGGTTTGTTTTTTCATATATAATTTAAAATGTTTTTAAAAAAATATTTAAATTTAGTGAACCATAAAAAGGTGACAATAAATCATTGTTATAATAATATTTTTAAGTATAAAACTGCATTTATTTTTTATTTTATTCATATAAGATCAATTGGATGAATGTGAAAAAAATTAATAGATGAGTGAAAAGTTATTATATCATTACAAGGGTTATTACATTCTTCCCCCCTCTTGTAAATTGCATCATTTCAATTGTATTCACTTCTTAAAGAGATGAAGATACATTTCCATCATTAAATTTTCATATTCCCATGTTGCCTCTTTAACCATAATTTTTTCCCCAAATACCTCAACCTAATGAATATTTTTATTCCATTATACCTTATCTATGTGGTAAAGAATGAAAACTCTATATTCCCCATAAAAAATATTCTTATACAATAGAACTAATTCTGAACTAAAAAATGAGATGGATCTGGGATATAAATTCTTAACATTTAACCAAGAAAAAAATTGGGTACATGGAATAAAATCAGGATCAAAGAAAATCGATTTAGAAATGATTCAACATTCTCTAGGATATAATAGGGTCTAATGAACTATGGACTCACCATCATGTTTTATCAAAATTCATCATGGATTTCTACTGAAAAACATTGAAAAAGGCATGATCACGTACCTCAAAATAAAGGTCCTTCCTCTGATTATCCACATAATATTTCTTCATACTATGAGATGTTCTCATGTGTCAATGAATCAGCAGAAATTTCTCTACAATTTAATCTACTAATTCAGGACCCATCAACTTCCTTTCCTCAACATCATCCCAAAATGTTATAGTTTGACACCACATTTCCATATAATTCCTCAAATGGTTCCATCTATATATGGGAATGAAAACAGTTTTTATAAGAAATAACAAGAAAAGGAAAATGTTGATACCGACATCTTTGATAATCCAATGACGACTTATATAACATATGACCCATGATTTGAATTTTTCATTCTGAATATCCACCAGGGTGTGTATGAAAGGATGTGCGTAAATTAAATTTAGTTCATAATGAATTATCCAGGCCTTTACAAAAGATATAAGTGAACATATGATCATAATAATATACAATGGATAGAGGCACTCCATGTAACCTGATAATATCATTTAAATATAGTTTATAATGTTTACCTAGAGACATAGTGTCACTTATAGGCATAAAATTTTATGATTTAGTCAATTTGTTGACAATAACACAAATCCCCTTGTCACTTCTATATTTCCTTGGTAATCACTCTTTGAAATAAATAGGCACATTTTTTCCATTTATATTATGGCACTATAAAAGGCTAATGCGTCCCCTTCAGAAACATTCATTATACATTAGCGTTATAATAATCCAAATATTTAATGGTAAATTCAGAAATACCTCTTTTTAATCCATCCAATTAGTTATACTCATTATGGTTTATATATATATATATTTGTTCATCTTGGATGTATGGGAAATAACGAAATATGATCTTCAATCAAAAACTATCTCCTCAAATGTGAGTAACCAGACACACATAATCTAATCCCAAATCTTAAAACATAGTCTTTAACAATGTTAAATTATACAAACATACCCTATAAACCAACTCATATTTTAATGTAATTCAATTTATTCCTTTTACACGTTATTAATTCTTTCAGATAAAGATGATTCCACAAACACCTTAAATAGGAAAGACTAATTTATGGCACCAAATACTTTCAAACTAAAAATCATCAAATCTTTAATCAATATATCTTGTTCTATACATAACATAATTAATTTATCATTATTTTTCATACTCTAAACATGTACCACATAATTTTATTGTATAGGATTGTAATAAATCATGAAATAATATTTCTTTATTATATACATCAATCTTATTTGTATCATGTTTAATTATTTATATGAGAATACATAATTCAATTTTTTTATCTGTATATATTTCACATGTCACTCCATACAAAATATGCCTCCAAATATATATGGTTAAAACAACAACAACAATTTTCAAACCATGTGTTGGGTAATTTAACAGATGATGTTTCAATTAAAATGAATCATAAGAAATTACCTAATCATTCTACATTAGGACACATCCAATTAATTTCAAATAAAAATCATTTTATATGAAAAATTTACCATTTACAAACGTTAGTGAGAAATTGAAGCATTAACCAATCTTCATGTCAATTCTTAAAAACAATCATCACATTATTTTTTCAAGATGAACGTAACCCCCTTTCAGGTTAAATTGTTCAATGTGTTGGATAATCGTGAAAAGTATTTGAAATACATTTTTTAATAACTTTCTAATCCAAGAATCCTATTAATAGAGATAATATTTTTGGTTCTGTTCCATTTATCAATAACATTCATTTTAGAAAGATCAATAGTTATATCATATTTAGAAACAGTGTGTCCAAGGAATGAAATTTTATATAATCAAAATTCACATACTATATTTTTTGTCACTATAACTCACTAACTCTCAAAGAATTAATCTTCTATATTATAAATATATTATATAATATTTATTTTAAAATAATCTTAAAATAAAATTAATCCCATTATACTATTTAAAACATTCCAATTTATATTTGAAACAAAAAATGGGGTTTTAATAAAAAATTTACTTTTCCAAATTGAAACCAATGGGTTTTAATCAAAAAACATTAGTCCATTTTCTCAAAATATAATTTTAAATCAAATCATAATACACTTTCACAATGAAAATTCACAATTAAATTCAACTATTTTAAATTCAACCAATTCCCATCTACTTCTAAAAGAAACACAATTCAATGAATTGGGGTTTATCAATATTTTCCATAAAACCCATTTATTCAATATAAATTAAATAATTTACATTTTACCAATTTCCCCAAACACACCCCAATCCAATGGAATTGTGGTTTTCCCCAATTTTATACCAAAATCCCAATGCAAAAGAATTGGGTTTTTCTAAAAAACCAATAAAATTAAATTTAATTAAAATATAAAAATATCATTTAAATCATCATCTGAATTTAAATTATTCAATTTAGGTTAACAAAATTTATGAATCTTAACAAACCCACTAACCTTGGGACTACTAGATCTCGAAATAAAAAACCCTCAATGGTATTTTTCAAGAATGAACAAATATAATGGAAATAATGGATAAACCCTAGGTTTGAGAAACAAAACTGATGTTATTAGATCTTCCAACCAATATGGATGTCCAAAAATCCCTCATGTAAAAAAATAGTGAGATAAGGATACAGGGAACGAGAGGAAAAATATAATCAACAGAGGGTCGTCCATTATTCTTCAAGCATTGATCTATATCTAAAAAGGTTCTAAGGAGCTAAAAAATATTATTGGGATCCCTTGGGGAAGGAAAAACAAGTTGGTGTTTATGTAAAATGATAAGTTACCATGATTTGGATAATTATAATTAACTAATAAGAATAAGTCTTTGATACCTAACTTATTGAATGCTTCTTATAATGTTCACTATGGATGAGTTACCGATGGAGTACCTATCAACAAAGTACCTATCGACAGAGTAGCTGTCGATTGAGTACCTAACAACTATTTCTCAAAAACATCATTAAGGATGAGTCCCCAAAAATATTTTGAGTTATCAAACACTTGTTCTACTGACATAGAAACCTACTGAAATGAAAACTGAACAATACTAAAGATTTTTTCTATGTATAATCTAACGATTGATTCCTGCTCGACTGGGATGTTGATGCATCACTGACTAAGGCATAACCTACTCATATAGTAATCTACTGATTTTCCGACCTACCAATAGTATATGACCATGACATAGTATGACCTCGATAGTTTGAGACACCAAAAGACTGACCTATCAATCCTGAGACACAACTATTCCTTCCTTAAATATTTAAAATCAAAATTACTTCAAATGGTAATATTTATGAAACATAGCACATACTTTTATATTAATGATCTTTTATATCTATTTTAGAAAACATTTAATGGATGTTAGAGACCAGTATGAGGTATGAGGTACTAGAGAACATGCTTCATTTTAGATATATTATATAATGTGAATATCTAGTTCAATAAAAAATGCTGAGATCTAAGAAAATATACTTAGATCCATGTTCACAATATAAAAAAAATAAATACATGATATGAACAATATAAAATACTACTGAGATCCTAAAAATAAGAAAAATTTTCTACAAGAAGAAGTTCCCATCCACCATGTCATACACCTCACTAGAAACGCAAGACAGAAGAACTCATGACTCTCTATTTTCCTGCAAGTTTCCATATGTTGCACCATCATCACTAATTCCTTCTCTAAGGAGTTCCAGAAGTTGAAAAGGACATATAAATAGAGACTCTTAAACCCTATTCACTTCATACTACTCTTCCTGTGTACAATACATAATTTTCAAGAAGTTTGTGTCTTTGTTTTATAAACACACAATGTCTCTTGTGCGAAACTATAAGATACAATGATATCATTAAAAACATATCTTTTATTCACCTTTCACTCATGAATATCATAATTGAATAGGTCCCTACATGTCATGTTCTAATTGTCACTCCCACGAGAATAGTGATAGTGGTCTGTTGATCGGTAAAATTTGTATACAATTGTTTAACTCAATTCAGTGTGTGGATCAAATTTATTTATATAATTTATTTGTTGATAGGTGATAGCTACGTGGACATGTCTATGTATCATCATGAGACTAAACCTCATATTTTATATCTTCTGGGTATTTCAATGTTATGTTTTTATTGATTTACTAATTCATTGATAAAATGTATTTTACATTGATAGCTAATCTTAGCATGTCTCTATATTAGAATATGGATTTGTAGATTAATTTAAAAGATAAACTGTTAAAAAATATTGTTTTAACTGGGAAATAATAAATATTTGATAAATATTTCAAAATATCAAAACGATTATAAATATTATACATTAGTTAATTAAGCTGTATTTAATTTATGATTAGTCAAATTTTAAGTAAATATTTTAAGACAGAATTTTTTATAGGAACTCAGTTAACCCCCCTAATGACTCTTAATCTGACAAGAATTTGGTATCATAGGATTTAAAATTTTTTATTTTAATTATTCTACGATATTAAAATGTATTAAAATTTTACATTAGTTGTGTTTTAAATATCTCTTAATTTTTGTGAGTTCAAGAATTATTATTATTTAAAATCCTTAAAATGCCATTTGAATATATAAAAGAGAAGAATGTGGTTCCACCATCATTCCACCAAAATCTAATAGAACACACTATGATCAATGGAAACACAAAATGAAAATGCATTTAGACATCATGGGTTTTGAAATCTAGTCTGCTATATGTGAGGAATATAATATTCCTACTTATACCAAAAACACGTGGGATAAAGCCATTAACCCAGCATATAATAATAATTTTAATGCTATGAAATACTTATTTTTCTCTTTAGGTGTTGAAGAATTTAGAAAAATTTATACATGTAAAACAACATATGATATTTAGTAAACTTTAGCCATTTCACATGAAGGGTCCAGTAAAGTTAACAAAATGAGGCTTGAAACATATACTATTAAATGTGATAACCTTAAATGGAGGCCTGATGAGCCTATTTATGACATGTATCTCAAGTTCAATGAGATTGGGAATACAATGATCTCATTGGGGAAATTATCAATGCAATGGAACAGATCATGATGATCATGATATGTCTTCAAAAAATACAAAGAGGGACATCAATATCAAATATATAATCTTTTAAAAAGATTCAGTACCTTTAAAAGAGATTATAGTAATGAATATTATAAAGAATAATAATTGAAGGTTAATAGAGAAGAGGATAGTGAACCAAATAGGATGTTAGTGGTTTTAAAAACAAATTCTTTTAAACATAAATATAAATAGAAAATGAAATTTCCTGATGAAAGGTATAGTAATGAAAAATCACTAAGTGACAGTGATGAAGAAATGGATCATCTTTCCTGAATATTCAATATGTTCTACAGAGAGAATAAATTATTTAGAAGTACTAATTATAAATGAACATATTTCAATAAGGTTAATTGGAAAAGGGATTGGAATATAAATGAAAACCCTAATGAAATATTCTCCATTGAGTGAAAGAGAAGAAGGCATTTGAAATCTAACCATCCTATATTAATGTTCAAAAAAACATTAAGACAAGAATTGAAAATATAAGAAGATAGTGAAGGCCACCTAGAATTCTTCTGAGGATAGTTCCACTAGATCATAATCATCACATGATAAGAAGGTTGACAAATCCAATATGTGTTTTATGAAAAACACATTTGAGGTTACTGTAGAATCCCTTATATAGATTTATTATTATTCTTGGGATGAATCATATTCTAATAATGTGACAAATGATTAGATTTTTTAATACTATAAAATTTTTTAGGAAACACGCATTGAACTGAAGGTTAAATATAAATCTCTCATGAAACAACATGATCTTTCTATTACTTGGAAATATGAACTTATTAATGTAAATAAGAACAATTCTGAAATAATAAGTGATAATACATACCTTTATTGATCTAATGATCATTTAGAGATGGATTTAGAGAAGTTCACAAATGGTAAAGATTACTTAGATTAAATTCATTGAAAATAAGATGCTCCAAAATATAATAATGATATAGGTTATCAATTAGGAAAATGAAATATTGTTAAAATAATGTATTATCAAAATCTAGAAAATATTGTTTTAAGCCTAAATCTAAAAACTCAACTCAAAGATTGAGCACTGATAATTATTCCACAACATTTTGTTTCTCAATATATAATATTTTTTATGACTTTAAAAACTATTTATAGGATGCCCATAAAAAACAATTTGTGATACAAAATATTTAATTACAATTATTACTATATGAAAGATTGTCTAGGTACCAATGTATTTTCTTTTTTTCATATATTTTTTAATGAAAGTTGTTTGAAGAGTTAATGTGAGATATTATTGTACATTTATAGTCCATGTTCAAGGCATATGACAAGGGACCATTCAAGATTCATGAACCTTATCATGATTCTGGGTTGGCATGTCACCTCTGGAGATAATGAAAAAGGTAAAATAAATTTTCATGGCCAAATCATAAATAGTAATTCAATTTTAATTTCTAAGGTTCTTTATATGGATGGTCATAAGTATAATATTATAATCATCTCATTGTTATGAGTTGGCATATTTCATGGAAAAATTTAATATTATTCTTGTAATTTTTTCAATTCTAAAAATGATTTATTATTTAATGCTTTTAGAAATGAATGTTTTCATGCTGTTAATTTAGATTAATTAGTTTCAAAAAAATTATCTTTCTTGGGGGCCTTTAATAAAGTGTCTTGGCTCTGGTATAAGAGACTAAGCCCCGATAACAATAAATACCATAGAAAGATAAAAAGAAAATTACTAGTAAATTATTTACATATATATGTGTTTTTAAATGATAATGTCTATACTCCTTGTCCAACTGAAAAACTTCAAAAATTATATTTCACACCAAAAAAAGATTATTCACATTCTCAAAACCATTATTTGGTTAACATGGATTTTTTTTGGACCTTCTAGACTTCCTAGTATATATAGTAAGAAATATGTCTATGTTCTAGTAGATGACTTTTATATATATACTTAGGCATTCATTTTAGCTCAGAAGAGTTAAGCACACTCATATTTCACCAAGTATGCTATGTGAGTATAAAAACATAAGCAAACTAAAGATAAAAACATTATGATGTGACCATAGTCATGATTTTGAAAATCAAGAATTTGAATATTTTTTCTCACAATGTGGCTATTGTCATAGCTTCTCTACTCATAGGACACCCTAGTTGAATAGAGATAAAGAAAGGAGAAATATAAACCTACAAGAGATAACCCAAACTATTCTTAGTGAAAATGATGTACCTGTTTATTTTTGGGTAGAAGCTATGTATATAGATCATTACATAATTAATATAGTCTTAATTAGACCTATCCATAAGAAAAATATATATGAGTTATGGAATAATAATAACCCCAAGGTTAATTACTGCATGGTTTTCCGTTTCAATGTTTATATCCTTAATACAGAAGATAATAATTCAAAATTTTAATCCAAAAGTGATAAAGGTGTTTTCATATATTATTAAGACTCTATGAAATAAAAAATGGTCTTTAATAATAGAACAAAATGTGTTTTGGAATCTATGAATATAAAATATGATGAAATAGAATCACATAAACCTAAAACCTCCCAAGAAAATCATGAGGACAGTCTATCAAATCTAGAACTGAATACTAGGGTTTCTGATTCTGCTGTTAAAGAAGCAGACAAATCCTATTCTAGAAACTATCAATATTTTAACCAAAGGGAATAAAAACATATAGATAAACACATGATAATAAGACAATATTTTTCTAGATATATTATAACCATTAATAATTATTTCCTAGATGCAGTAGTTGGAGACATAGATAAAGGGGCACAGATTAGAGCTTATCTAAAGAACTAGAATGAATATCAATTATTTGTGTCAAAACATGAACATAATAACATCAATGATGAAATCAATGATGAATTTTGGGTAAAGGCTATGGAAGAATAAATAAATTAGTTTGATCGGAACAATTTTTGGAAAATATTTGATATAGTCAATAACACCTTGATAACATGCACTAAGTTGCTAATAAGAAATAATGAAAATTAAGTTGCCACTATATTAAGGAATAATGATTGATTTTTTGCACAAAGAAATTGTCAAGAAGAAGAAATTGACTATAAAAAATCATTTCCCCTATTTCCAGATTTGAATCTATTATAATACTTTGATATTATGTAGCACATCTTAATTTCAAGCATTATCAAATTCATGTCAAAAGTGAATTCCTAAATGTGAAGATAGTTGAGGATTTTTTTTGTTGAACAACCACATGGTATTAAAAATCCTCATTTTCAAAATCCTAATTTTAAATTTATAAAATCATTATAAGGTTTAAAACATATCCAAGATCTTAGTAAGAGAGGCTCTGCACTTTTGTTATTTCCCAAGGTTTTACAAAAGGGATTTCAGATCCTAAAATTTTCATAATTTTTTTTTGAATATAGTTTAGTTGTTCAAATATATGTCAATGATATTATTTTTGGATCCTCATAAAACTCTTTATGTATTTATTTTTAAAAAAATAATGAAAAATTAATATGAAATTTCCTTAATGTGTGATCTCATATTCTTTCATGGAATTAAAATTTATCCAAATAAATATGTTATTATTTTAAATCAATGTAAATAAATTGTTGATATTTTAAAACACGTTGGTTTGGATATCACCAAATTCAGTGACACTCCTCTGAGTACCACGAATAGGTTGGATCCTGAGGAAGATATAAAATCATTGTATAAAACCAAGTATGGAGGTATGATTTCTGGTATTTTTTACATAACTTCAAGTCAACCTAATATTATGTTTACTGTGTGTATGTGTTCTTTTTTTCTAGAAAATCCTAAAGATTCACATCTACTTTTAGATAAAATAATCCTAAAATACCTCAAATAATATACATTTTTATGACTATTCCAACAAAGAAGACAACCATTTTACATAGTTAGTTATTTTGATGATGATTTTTGGGGTTCATGTTAGATTTAAAAAGAACCTATGAAACATGCCACATTTTGTGAAAGTATCTAGTTTATGGGTGTAGCAAAAAGAAAAACACTATTTCATTATCGACTATTGATGCTGAATAAATAGCTACAAAAACTTTTATGCTCAAATTATATAAATGAACAGACATTATTAGTTGATAAATATCAGTTTAGACACGTATCTATAAACATTGATAAGAAAAGTTTAATTGACATTTCTAGGAATCATGTTTCTCATTCTTGAACAAAACATATTAATGTGAGACATCACTTTTTGAGAGATCATTGTAAAAAAGGTGATATAACTATTGAATTCGTTATAATTGAACAACACCTTCTAAACATTGTTTTTGAGCAATTAATTTATAAAAGAATGTGTTACATCTGACATGAGTTAGGAATGATAAAATTTCGGTGACTAACTATCATATGTCTCACTGAATATGTCTCAATGATGAAGTATCATGGATTTTGTCTCACCAATGATGCCTCATCAATGATGACTCACCAATAGGACTCACTGATGATGGATCCTTGACATGACAAACCTATGATGACTCACAAATAGGAATTATCGATGGTTACTTACCGATTGGTCTCATCGATGTGTCTAGTCGATCGATACATAGTCTATTTTTTTCTAGAATATATAATTAAACTATTTAAATTATTTAATTTTAATTTCATATTCATATATTATTTTACTATTTTATATCTCTAAATGATAAAATAAGGGTCGATCCAACACTTTTTCACACCCTCACACTCTTTCTCTTACACTATTACCTTCAAAAATTTCTCTCTAAACTCATACTACCATTCTCCATTAAAACTGAATCCCTCCAATCTCACTAATGGATTGAGTTAAATGATTTTATAAAATATCATTGAATTATTCACATATATATATGAAAAAATAGGTGAATATAGTCAACCTAAACTTAAAAATTTTCATCCATAACTTGTGAACTATATTATCACTCTTGAGAAAGAAGTTCACTCAGAATGGATGTTGAATAATAAGTGTCTCTTCTTAAATGTTTTACAATATCAAGGATGGTTAGAGTGGTTCTAAAATAATAAATTTCAATTTAATCCAATGATAATTCACTAGTTTTATCTATATGTATAATTTCATCTTGAATGCTCAGATGTATTTTGGATCAAATTTATAGTAGATGGAAGATGAATCTCTTTTTCATCCAATCACTGGGCATAAGGATTAATGGTAACCCATGATGGTGTATGTGATGATCATTAGGGATGTGAACCTCCAAATAGTGATATATTCAATTTTTGGAATGCTTTGGTTGATCTTACTGGTAATGTAGATCATTGAAGGCCTATATAAATAGAACATTATAGTGAATATAAGATTTTTTTCATGTTTATTCAGCGACAGCTATTTCCTTGGGGATGGAACATTGCCTCCTAAAAGTACCAAGATGTATATTTAATTTATCTATTGAAAATGGATATAATGTTAACCCGTGGAAATATTTGACTGTGTATATAAGTGAAATGATAAAACCCCACTACAAAAAAATTAATGTTTTATCCCATTCTTATCTTTATTATGCTAAAGGACAAGGGTTTAGTGAATGAGGGTGAAGATATAGTTTTATATTATGATGGATTCTATCTTTAAAAAAACTATCAATAAGAGAAAGAAAATAAATTTGAATCCCTAGAATAAGATGTGGTCCATGTAATATGACTAAATGTAGGGGGATTTAAACTCTTTTGATTATCCCTCATGGTAGAGGAAGATGGATAACCCTGTTCTAAGACAAGATGAATTTGGTTATTTTTTAGATGAGGAAGATGTAGCTAAGGATGATAAAGGAAATGAGTCACCAATTGATGATACAAGTGACCATTATAAAGCTGAAAATCCTGAAAGGATGAAATACAGTTTTTCTAGCCCTCTTAGGCCTCTTATAATAATGGATCCTCTTTTAGTTGAGAATGATTATGAGGATACTAAAGAGTCCTAGAATTTCAAGTATGTTTGAAGATCTGATAGTGGTGAGTATTCAAATAACAAAGAAGTAGAATGTTGTAGTGGAGAATAAGATGAAGATGGTGATAGAGATGAGTAATAAAATGAAGAAGATAATGAGGATTCGGATAAAGAAGATGTATAATATGAAAGTGATAATGATGGAAAAGTATGTGATGAATCTTATGGTAGATATGATCTTCTACATGATGACAAAGATCATGATGCAAAACATATTGATCTTACATTAAATTCTAATGATAATGAAATTCATAATGATACTAATGTCGTGGGACATGAATATAATCCAGTTTTAGAATTCCATGATCGTCCTATATTTTTTGTGGTTATGGAATGAGCTATAGATGTCTATATTGATGATGAAGTTCATATTGAAAAAAAAGATTTAGTGGATCCATTACAAGAGTTGGTTTATGCTAGAAGGAGAGAATCTATTGAGGATGATTGATAGCCTAAAAGGGTGAATGTTGAAGTTCTTTCTTCTCTTGATGATATAGTTTTTCCTAAGTGTAGAAAGGATCCAGGTTATGAGAATTTGGGTTTGGAGTACTCTAATTCAAAAGAAATGATAGCTTCCCATGCTCCTACCTCTATAGTTGTACCTGATCATGTATTGTATGTGACAAAGGATGACTACAATATGTCTAAGGAAGAGTTTTTAGCTGTAGATAGATCTATCCATCCACATCAACCCAATCCAGTTGAATGGATTAATGAATGATATACATCTATGATCACAGAGAATATTATATCAATGGTTGAGCCTTAGTTGATCTCAATGTTGGAAGAAATTGTCTTAGATATTCAAAAAATGTGAAGTAGACTAACTATAATGGTTTCATCAATTAATAGTCTAACTATTGACTATATGACATATCTGTATAGGGTGGTCAAAATATTTATGGGTGAATCTTCTAGGATTTTATTCCTGAACCTCTAGCACTTTCTTTGAATTAGTTGAGATCAAATATCTATGATATCTTCCAAGGTGACCCCCCTTCAGCTCTTCTTGTTTTTTTCCCTCTTGATTAGAAACAATTGAACGAATAATGATCAAATATATTACATGGTATGATTTTTCACAAAACGGGACACTAATTCTAATGAAGAGAAAACTAAGAATATTGAATTCTTATTTAAGAGGGTTTATACAAATCATCAACTGAATAGTCATTTCATATTTCTGTTTGAGAATTTGATACTGCCTTCTGTTAATCAAGCCTTAAAATAGAAAGTCTTGTAGCTAAGGGATTCCACACCTATCCATCAGATGTTTATGGATAATTAATAATATTTTAAAAAGGATATGAATTATAATGGTTATATCCTCAAGGAATTAATTAATCTACTAAAACCATTCCTTTGAAACGTTGGTATTCCAATATTTTTTCCAGTTATTATTCTCTTCGGCATGTCTTTCACCCTTCGACTTCTTCTTCAGCAACCTTGTCACTGTTATCCATGAATCTATAACAATACCAAAGACAAATCAGACCTATCATTATTCTTTACCATAATGGCCCTCCGACATCTTCCACACCAATCCTTGATTCTTCTATATTTATTGGAGTTCCTCTTCCTTCCCTTAGTATCCGTACTGCAACACCAACCACTACTTCAACACTTCCTTCTCCTACCACTATTGCCTCTGATAAGGAAGAATAATTGTTGGACTTCCCTTTTGATAAGATGTTCTTGGATGACTCTTTTATAGGAATATACTGTACTTTTTTAGCACGGGTACTATTTGACTAATATATTATATTATATGTTTTAATATCATTATCAGTTCCTTCTTTTCATAATTTTCGTTCTTTTTGATAATCCCAAAAGTGTGATAATGGTAATGGAATGTGTATGTGTAGGACATGTATCTTAGTGGAAGATTTATATTTAAAAGGAAATATTACTTATTGATCCTTATATTTCTTGTTTTTATTATAAAATTTCATATCTTATAATATATATATATATATAATGTTTATAAGACCTTACTTTGGATATTCTAAAATATCAAATTTTAGGAATTATGATCATCCAATGGAGGATATTTTTGGCCTCCTCTAGTTTTAATGCTCCCAAATAATTCTTAATTGTGTTTTATTATGTTAAATATTGTTTCCGCAATTTTACAATTAATATTAACATCTATTGTTATCATATACATCATAAGATACGTTATAATTATTTGGATAAGTATAAGTCACTGATTTGTATAAGACACTGATACCTGACCTACTGATAGCTTCTCAGAACATTCACAAAGGATGATATTTCAATAGAGTAACTACCGACATAGTACCTAGAAATATATTATCTGAAACATCACTAAGGACGAGTCACTGACATAGGTATGAGAAAATAAAATCATGTGATATTAATAGAGTAATATACTGACAGAGCGACTAATCGATAATAATAATTTTTCCTAAGTATAAGCTATTGATAGATGATTGACCGACCAACCTACTGACGCACCACCTTCCGACATAGTGTTATACAAATATATTGACCCAAAGATAGTATAAAACATTTGTAGACTAAGACACCGACAACATGAGACACTAACAGACTGACCTACAGACCCTAAGACACCATCATTCCTTACTTTTCTATTTAAATTCAAAATTACTTCTAACGATCATATTTATGAAACATGGTAATTATTATAATATTAATGAGCATGTCTGTCTTTTTAAGACAACATTTAATAGATGCGAGATACAAGTACGATATAAAAGGTACTAGAGAATATTTTGTTTGTATACTAGATTGTATAAAGGGAATATCTAGATCAAAAAGAAAAATAACGTGATAGGATAAAATATGTCGAGTTGCTCATGTATCCTAGAACAGTACAAGAACATGATGATGATAACACTATGTAATGTTGTTGAGTGCCTAAAATAAAGAAAAAAATCAATATTAATTAAAACCCATTCCTAAATTAAAACACCTCACTAGAAACAGAAGAAAGAAATACACATAACACATTGTTTTACTGTATGATCCCAAATTTTGGATCTGGGTTCACTTCTTCCAACTCTATGCATTTCAGAATATGCAATGCACATCACACAAAGCCTTTTAAACACTATTCTCATCATATTTATATTCATGTGTACATTATATACATTCATAATGGTGTGTTTGTTTATATTTTATAAAAAAAACTGTCTCATCTTCCAAACTATAAGATACATTAATATAATCACAAACATATCTTTTTATACCTTACACTCCCACATAAAATAGTCAAAGAGGTCCCTATAGGGCTGGTTATAAATTTCACTCCCACAAGAACTTTGGTAGAGTTATTTTGACTTGGAATGTTAATATATTATTGTTTACCTCGATCCAGGGTGTGGATAAAATTTATTTATAAAAATTTATTAGCACTAGGTGATCTCAATATAGAGAGAACTGAGTCTATGCTTGAGGCTGAACCTCTAGTTTTATATCATCTGTGTCATTAAAAGTTCTATCATCACTGTTTTACTAATTCATTGAAAACATTTCATTCATTTTGATAGTTAATATTATATACTGTTTATATTATAATTTTGTTTAGTATATTGATTTCAAAACCGTATATAATAATCCATATATTTTTAAGTGTGAACAAATCATTCTTCATGAAATATTTTAAAATATTGAATCTCTTTTTGATATACTACTTTGGTTAACTAGGCTATATTTTTTTATTAAGGGGACATTTAAATACATATTTTCAGATACAATGTTTTATATAAACTAAATTCATCCCCCTCATTAGTTTCCTACAATGTCCAATAATCCATTTCCCTCTTTTCTTTCAACCCGCAAAATGTTCTCCCAGGTTTTCGAGTTATTTCTAAAAAATATTACTACACTAACATCTGAACCAACATATCGAGAGTTTCTATATATAGATTTTGTGTTCCAAAAATAATTAAATCATTAACTTATGGATCGTGTTCCTAATGTAACATAATTGAAAATGCATTATCATTTTGACCAACAACATCAATTAATTTTTTGTCATTACATGGATAATAAAGAATCATGAAATTATATACTTATATCAATTCCAATAAACTTATTGCCTCATGTTTATTTCATTTTAAGTGAATAAATAAATTAAAATTTTATGACTAGAATATATTTCACACTTATAAGTATATAAATTATTCCTCCATACATTTATAGAAAAAACAATTACAACAACCATAAGGTGTTGTGTTGGATAATTCTTCTTATGGGCTTTCATTTGACATGATTCCTATGTAGTTACCCAATAATTATTCATCAAAAAATAAAAATTACATTTAATGTATTATTTTTTAAAATTAAGAATCTCTAGTTTCATGATTTGAAATATAAAACTATTTCATTAAACACTATTATTTTCAACTAATCAAAAACATCACCTCATTCCAATGTCTAGATGAATTTATGTCCCCTTATAGTTGAAATGGATGATAGGAGTGATAACTATGAAATGTTTTCGAAAAACCATCAGTAGAAACCTATTAATACAAGAAAATTTCAAATCTCATTTTCTTTTATAGGTATTGGACACTATTACACTATTTTGGTTTTAAAAATAACACTAGTTACACCATCCTTATCAAACATATACAAAGGGAATTAAATCTATTGCATATAAAATTCATGTTTCTTAAATATTCTTAAAAAATATTTTCATTTTTGTTTTATAGAAATATCCTTAGATGTTTCAATTGATCCTTGTAACAATTAGAATATACCATAATTAAATTAATAAAATAACCAAAATCATTTGAACCACTCTATTCATACGATATATAAATAAATCTCATTCATTTTTCAACCCCAAATGAATAACCAAAAAATCCTATCATCCATAACTGCTATAACATCATTTCCTTGAAATTTCAACTTCCTTCACTTTTAGCCAATGGTATCCAAATATGAGTTTAATAATTAAATATTAATGAGGACTCTATATATGATCAAACAAGTCAAAAATATGCGGAAATTGATTCATTTTTTTACAATAATGTCATTATGTTCTTCATAAATATTGAAAAAACTCATAAAACAACCCTTCTATTAAATAAATAAAATTCAATCACCCTAATGTGATGTGCTACGTTAGAAAAAACATTTCATGTAATTCATGTATTTTATATTTCAACTCTAATAGATCTATTACTTCCATTCAATAAGAATGTTTTGAGTGAGTATCCACATTGGTAACTAAGACAATTTTGAATTTAGCAAACCGATTTGAAATAAAAAAAGGATAATTGTCATTAAATACAATTGAAAATTAATTTCCCTTAGGCACATCACTTTACTAAATGATTCCCTAACATTAAATGAAACTTTTTAGATAACATTAACCCCCATATTTAATATATTTTTTAGCTTCATGATATGATATTAAAGGTATAAAATCATTATTAAATACAAATTGTAAATCACTCATAATAATTGAGTATGACTTCTTTATGTTTGTAATATATATTAACATGAAAAAAATAAAATAAATACATACCCAAAATGATATAAATTTTTACTATGGGTTAGACAAAAATAGTTTAATGAAAAACTATACTATATATGATAAAATGAATATTCTTAAAAATTCATTTTTCTTTAATACGTCCCTTAAATGTATTTATTAATAATATAATATACATTTATTAAGATGATATTTCAATTTAACTAGAAAACCCACTCAAAATAAAATAAATCATAGATCATATAATCAAATAATAATTTGAAAAAATATAATTAAACATGTATTATACCTATCACCACATTGTTTGATAGTTCAACATTCATTAAGGTAGTATAAAATCATTTTTCCACAATATTCTTCTTGTGGTCTCAATGATTTAAATTATTAATGAATTTCTTCGTATAAATATTAGTGTATTTAACCATATAAATGTATGTAAAGAACATAATAGTATTTTATAATTATTTATCTATCCATTATAATTAATATTTATTTTGAGATTTGAGAAAAAAAATTCAAAATAAATAATTGTGTTAAAACTTCATTAATACTAAATAACATTCCTACAAAAAGAAATTTTCATAATTTTAGAGTTTTGGAAATTTTACATATATGTTCTCTTATAAAATAATAATACATTTATTTCAACCATGAAAACTTTATTCTATTGTTTTCACGAGGTATATATGTTTCAAAAAAACTCTATTTTATCATTCTCATCAAATCTAACAACATATTTATAGATTTTGAATTAATGAGAGGCTAATGAAATTTTGTTAATTGTTTTCAGACCAATTTAAAATCTAAAAATTTTATTCTCATATTCTATTAAAAAAATCTTTGCATATATTTACAATATAGTGAAATATTATTCCTAAGTGTAAATACATTCCTCTTTATTGATATAATATTATAGAAATCAAATTTCTATTCTATATCAATGCACATTAAAGGAATATTTAACTTGGAAAATATTGTTAATTTTCATATATTACATGTAATAAATGTCAATTTTTTAATTTTTATTCTTAATTATAAACTACCCCTAATCAAATTTATCATCAATATAGTGGCCAATAATAATTATCTTTTGATGTTTTCAATAATTAAAAAAATTTATATCTTATCCAACAAATTTATATATCCATAATATTGCACTGACTATGAAGATCCAATAAAATCTTGAGGGTGGTATTTAGTAAAATTATCTAATATATAAATATTTCATTACATAGAATTTGGTTTATCTATTGTACAAATTCCATTTTTTATTATTTTTATTAATTAATTTCAAACATCCAAAATCAAATTATATCTGACTCAAACTAATTTGGGTTCATAAATAATATGAATGGTGTCCCGTTGATGCCTTCCAATTTTAGCATCGTAATTTCATATGTGGAAAACATTAAAAAATTCTATGTATTAGATGAACTATTGGTTAAATCGTTCAAAACATAAGACATGATAAACATAAATTAAAATATTTTTAAAAAAAATCTTTTAACATCATTCTAACCTATATGTTATCTAAACCATTTCTTTGATAAAAACTATAACAACAAATTACATAACCAAACAACAATTGTGATTTTAATAGTTATTATTGTGCATTCATTTATTCACGTGTTCTTTTAGATTAGGAGTTTTTTATTTTAAAAAATCCATTATATAAAAATTTAAACTTCCAAAATGCATATATTTTTTCAAAAAATATAGGTTTATAATGCTACACCCTCTATTTCATTTATGAAAATTTCCATTTTATTAATATATGTTAACATGGAGTAATTATTTCATTATATAGTTCTTTACACATATTTAGATCACTTGAAATACATTTTAGAATATGAAGTGTGGATAAAAATCAAAATAGGGGATATAAAAATAAAGGCATCAAGTTAGAAAAGTAAAAAGAACGTAAACCCATACAAAAATTACCCTTTTAAAAATAAACTTTGAATAGAAAACATAATTTTACATCACTTGTTAAAATAATATTTTTCACCAAAAAACAACATAAAACCTAGTAGTATTTTTAGAAAAACAACCGAGGATTCTTGAGAAATCAATAGAACTAATGAAAATTTACCCATTAATACAGTCATTTCACATTAAAAAGATCTCAGGCCTTGTTCATAAAATCAAAAAATTCTTTATAAATAATTTCAAGAATATAAAAACCATGTAATTAACATGGTTAATTGTATTAGTCACCCATGTCCACTTATGTTTCACCCATATAAAATAACTCATAATTAGTTAATTTTAATCATCATTTATAAGAGAATAAATCATTATCCAATGCAAAGGATAATCATACCTAGGCTCAACCATCATCATCTATAATACCCATGTATTCTATAATAAATAATTTATTTATTTTATTTCACTTTGACATCATAAAATCCATGAAAAACGCATTTGAATGCATAAATAAATTATTATTCCTTTTTCAATAAAAAATATTGGAAAATAATATTTTCCTTTGAGAACTCTTAAATATTACAAGTACCCAAATAAATTGAATTATAATATTTTTTCAATAACCATGAACAATTATATAGTAATATTAATATTAATAAAATCTTATCCTAGTTAGAAAAGTATCTCATGTCATTTATATTAAAAAATCATTTTTACTTCTGTAAAAATTTCAAAATGAATTTTATGTAAAACCTTAAAATTATTCTAATTTAAAACATTTAAAACAAAATACAAAGTCGATAAAATAAAAATTAATATTAATTTTTAAAAAATAATATAAATTTTTGAAAAATTAAGAATATTGTTATGGATTGAAATGATTTGAAAGTAACACCTTAAATAGGGATATATAAGAAAATTGCGTACCTAAAATCTAGAATCTACATATACACATTTTTTATTCATGAATAATTATCTTATATTTATCATTTAATTTTTTAAGAACATGATTTATTTTTCTTTACATTATAACTCTTGATTTTTATTCATTTATTATCATGTTCTATTTATATGAAAAATCATTTAAGTTTGTGATAGATGTTTTGAGGTTATTCAGTTTGTAATCTCAAAATAAAATTGATTCATTGACCATGGTAAAAGGGTCATGGTAGAATCATCCCTAAAATATTAAAAAAAATATAAATAACTTTTTCTACATTAAATATCATTTAAAATAATCCATGTAATTCATTCATCAAATTTCAAAAACATATATTTGTGGAGGATGTAGTCTGCACGAACAAATGATTGATATTTTCAATTTTATAATTTAAGAAAAGGAAAGAATATAGATAGATTTTTACCCTAAAAGAATAATAATTATATTATAGATATTATATTTATTCATTAAATATATCCATATGACTACACATGGGATATTATAATGGAAAATGAATTGTGACATTTATGGAGGTCGTAGTCTACATGTATGCTTGAGAAACATTCCCATTTTCCAATGAATGTATGTATATGAATTTGGATAAATTAATATAATTAAAAAATAATAATAATTTCATAAATTTTATATCTATTCAATAAATTAATATTTATAACTCTCCATGGGATGTGATGATGAATAATAAAATGTTTCATTACATGGAGATGGTAGTTCTTATATATACATGACTGATGTTTTCATTTCACATTAGATGTAAATGAGGTAAACAATTGTGCATAAATATAGAAAAAAATAACTCTATTAAATATAATTATTTCATTATTTTATGATGATAATATATTTTTTAGAGGTAAAAGAGATATAATATTAAATGTATTCAGTTGATATTTAGACATCTTTCATAGATATATTCCTTCGAATTAAACTTTAATAGTTCTAGGAATTATCTTTCAATGATACCATGACATATATTACAAGATAAGGATAGTTGGTGAGGTATTTATGAAATTATTGGCTGAACTATTTTGCTAAAATTCGTTGGATATGTGATGATATAGGGTTGACTTTAATAAATTACAAGAGTTTCAGACTTAAAAATGTTACGAACATGAAAATATAATTTATTTATTTATAATGGAATGTGGCCCATGATTAGTCTAATTTAGAATATAAGATATTTTATTGTCTAAATAAAATCATAAAATAATATATAGAATTCATTAAAGATATTTAATGATTTACCTATTCTTTTGACCTCTCTTATTAAACCTTATAACCTTAACCATGGTGACAAAAATTTACCATGGTAACCATTAATTATAGCTAACAATGAAATCAATCACATTAAAAAAATTATAACCGGATAAATCTAAATATGGAATCCATTTTTTGGTATTTAATTTTCATAAGTGGTAAAAATTAAAATTAATATAGCATTGAAAAATGAAATGAAGAAATTTTGTTTATGAAAAAATTACGTTTTAAGCTTAAAACAAAATTTACACCCAAATCATGTTCAATTTTGGTTTACACTAAATTTATAATTTTATAATTGAAAAATAAATTTTATTTGAATTTAATATCGATCCTAAAATTAAATGAACCTTCTAAAAAATCAATTATAAAAAAAATAACAAAAAAATTTGTTTATATTAGATTAAATAATAACATAGAATCTAAAATGTGAATCATTAATTTCAAAAAATAACATAATATATTTTAATTTCTTATTTTACTCCTAAAGTAAATATTTTAGTCTCCTAACAAATTTAATATATTTTTTAATCATTTTAATTATAAAATGGTGACATAAAAGTTAATGTATTTGTAAAATTATTATTTTTTACTATTCACCCAAAAAGTCAAACATTTCGGAAAAATAATGAAAAAAATAAAACTAAATAATATTAATGTGTTGATATATAAATGTAATTCTATTTCAAAAAATTTACACTCCCTTATTATTAATATTATTTTAAAAATAAATATATAAAATATGGTAAAAATTAATTAGAATCAAACTGTTTATTTTTCGATTGGAAAATTACTCAAAAATTATTATAGTGAATATGAATACTGAAAATATAATAATTAATATTAATAAGAATATAAATTTATTAATTATGGAAATAGTCTTGTATTTCTGAAATAGAGACCAGTTTAGTGTGGGTGGAGAAAAAACTAGTGGTCACGGATAGTTGGTGTGTGATGTTGATCTGTTATGCATTCCTTTGTCAGTGTGATGATATTTCCATCTTGAATGATTGTTTTTTTGGATTCTGGTTTGATTCAGTTAAAATTTTAAAGAGGTGTAGGAGGTAAATCTTAGCGATTTATCTTTAATATGCTATGCTCATTTATATCTTTTGGATGATTTTTTTGATCAATTGTTTATGTCATTTTTACTTGGAATTCTTAATTGTTTTTTCCTATTTTAGGCATATTTGTTCTATATGTATTATTTTATACTTACTCACATATTCATATTCATTAATTATGTCATCTAAATCATTATCCTTGTATGGTAATATGATACTACATAGATATACCATTTTCATTATTTATGAAAAAACAACTAATAATTATCATTTTTTTCGTTTAGTACTCAGGGTGGGTTGTTATTTATTTGTATTGTAAATTATGTTCATTTATATAAATTTATAACAATTGAATTTTATCGAAATTATTTTAGGGATAATAAATAGAACTTATGGTATTAAAAAATCATGCATAATTCTCAGTAAACATGATACATTAATTGAATAGGACTACTCATGTTGGGTTTAGTTTACCCACTCTCATGAAAAACCAAAATCTATAAAAAGATTATTGAAAACCAAATAAAAAGAACAAACAGATATTTTATGTGAGTTTTATAAATATAGAATGAAAACATATGAAAATTTGTAGAATTATGTTATTGTTGGGTCTAAGAACATATTGCTATCATTATATTTTGATTTCACCCTTGAAAACAATAATTGGATGAATTAGTGAGAGAAGAAGACTTGAAGAAAATGGAAAGTCATCAATAAAGGTGTACTTCATGATTGAAGACCCTAATCCCATACAGATACATCTAAACCTCTAAAATTATCAAAAATACAATATTAAAAACTAAGGTTCCGGGATACCATTTAATCCCCATTTAGACACCAAAATCAGATTCCCACCATCAAAACTCCAATGAAAGGATTTCACTACGCTCTAGTTAATGTGACCCCCCTAAACATTTATTGGCCTCCCACTAGGTTCTTACTGGGACCTATAATATTTTATTAAACGTAGTTTTCCTACTTTTTTATTTTCTCCTCTTGGAAATATCTAACTAGTTTTACTATTAAATGTACAAATATTTGATAAGAAAATAAATTATATTTAAAGGAGTATAAAAATCAGGGGTTATTGTAAACTCCCTAACAATTGGATCATCTTCCCTGAGAAACATCATATATGTTCATTAGAAAAAATCAAAAAATTACCATATTGATCAACTTCTCACTACCGTCTAACCACCAATATATAAATCTCTAGCACAATAACCAATTCAAAATCATATCATTTGCTTATAATGTCTTTGAATTGTGGCAATTAAAAAACCGATTATTCATAAAATGAGGCAGCCAACTCTAGCTCAACATCATCACCCATAAAAATATATGATGTTTATAATAAATATTTTATTATCTAGGATACATAAAATATATATTTCATTTTTATACACTATATAATAAGATATTATTAGTATATAATCAGTTAAATTGGATCCATGATCTCAAAAGGACCCACAAAGTTATGTGATAATTCGCCCTATTTTTCAAATCGCATAGTCATTGTGACATCCATAACAACATGTGATAAATTTTGAAATCCCTAGTTATCAATTTTTTCTATCTATATATGATATCCATTGACCCTAATCTATAGTTAATCACTTCATGATTTTTAGACCTGATTGGTTCTAACAAATACATAACTAAGATCATAGAGAGATACATATTAATCATTTCTCCAAAATATAGTTGATATTTAAATATTTATATATAATTATAGAGAATGAGTTATCTGAATAAATAATTAATAGATTTTATTATATAAAAATTACACTAAATTTATATGATCCTCCCACGCACCTCCAAAATAAAATATTATGTCACATGGCATGTCCTATAAAATTTTGATAGTTCTATTAGTGTTTCCATAATCATATGGGTGATATATATTACTAATTTTTACCACGGTTTGAAAATACTAATGTATACCTTTATAAAAATGAGAAGTAAATATCACAACATGATCAAAAACAATACTCATAGGTACTTCTTAATGGCTAACCAATTGTATACATAAAAATTCTCTAATGTATAAAATGATTTCCTCTATTGTATGGACAGTAGTTTTTCAACCTCCACAAACTTATTGATGACATATCACATTATATATTTTCCCTTATATTATATCAATAAGTCTATAAAAATACATTGTGATTTTATGATACTTTCACATATGGATGATAAGTACATGTAGTTTACCTATAGTAATTTTTCTGTCAACCTTTTCCAGTGGATAAGTTATGAACCATGGTACAAATATAGATAGTTTACTCATCATACCTAAACACCAATAAAATATTTATACCTTATGGTATATCTTATTTAGATAAGGTGAAATATTCATAGAAAAAAATTGAAACACTGACTTTAACTCCTCGATCATTTTTTAGTTACAAAAAACATTTCATACACTTATATGTATGACTTATTGTTCTAAGTGATATATAGAATTTGTATCCTTCTATCAATGATATTTCATACCATGAAAATGGATTGGTCCCCTACCAGTACCTATAGAACCCACTACACTATATAAGTAGATATAATATGTGGTATGAAAATTAACTCACCAAAATCCTTAATCATCCATTAATGTCTCTTAAAAAAATAATGAATAGATTCCATTTCTATTTTGATTACTAATCCAACCAAAACATTGGTATATACACAGAGCATATTCTATAACAATAATAATACAGGGTATATACACCACCTCAAAATAAAATTAATACTTGAACCACTTCTTCAATCAACAGGTTATGTATTTCATGGATATGATGCATCTTATACTCTTATTGTATATATTAACAAAACAGCTTCTCACTAAAAAATACCAATTATTAAATAAATTCACCTCAAAATATTATTTATGATCAATTTTTGGTTAGTTTTTCTCATAATATCTCAATTTCCAATATCCATAATCTACTAAATAATCACTTTAAATCAACACATAACCTAAAACTACACTTGACATAAGTAGTGTAGGAATAGTAACATGGAAACATTTATATCTAAGAACGATATATCACATCATTCATCTAAAATGAATATCACTTCCTTAATATTTAATATAATTGTTTTATACTTATAAAGATAAATATTGACAAAAATTACTATAGTAACCTTACATACTAGTTAAACATCAAACCTTAAGAACATTCTTGGGAATATCACAAGTCATTAACATCTTTATCTTCTCAGGTTAATCTAAGATAACCATCCTATATACCAAATATAATAATAAAATTAATTTTGTGATCCAATGACAAAACATTGATAATTTATCCTATAACTGATTCACTCGTAGTGTAACCAACCCAATCCATATATTTTTCCCAAATTCATCATTATATTAAGAATACACCAACACATTTTCATGGATAACCAACATATAATAATATAAATATGGGTGTAATATTTGTTCAATTTATGAATATATTTCATTCATATATATTTTTCATTTTGTTGATTTATTTTTTTAATTATTTGATTTTTCTTACATAATTATTCATGGTTTTATTAATTTGGTGGCATAAAGTGTAAAATATATAAATTTTTGAGGCATCATAGAAATTCTAGTTGTTCCCTTTTAATTTCATTCGAGTAGTTTTATTATATAATATTCTATGTATCAAATTTTTATTTGAAAAATTAGAAATAACTCTAAATATCATCAAACACATATTTTCATTAAAGATCATAGAATTGATCATAATGTTTAATATAAATAATCATCATAGAATTCAAAGTTGGACATGATCCATTAATTTGGACATTATATCAATGTCCAATCCAAAAAATTCTCATCTAACTTATTAATAATCTATAATGTTTACATAATATAGGGAAAATAAAATAAAATACTTATTCTAATAGGATCAATACCTATATATGATTCATTAATGGTCATCCATGTACCCCCATAATTGTGTTTTAACACTATTTTCAAACTTTCTAAAGTGTGATATTTCATACAAGCCTCCTCTATTCATGTGGCGGAGAAAATAGAAGAAAAATAATGTGAGATATATAGATACATCTTGGTGATTATTTTTTTATAAATATATGTTTTTCTTACACATCAGTGTGATATTTACTAGAAGGTACTGATTAACTAGTGTGAGTTTAGAATATCTCTCTTTATCTCTATTTATCTCTATATTTTTGTCTATATATGTTTTGATTCATTTATTTTTCAACACCCACTCATGAAAATAAAGAGAGGTGTATTTTCTCTGTGCCACTAAATATGTGATGGGGGGTTTAATATAATAAGGACATGGTTTTATGTTTCATTTGAGATGATTTTTTTTGCATAAATTTTTATTCAATTATCATAGTTTATTTTTCCAAGAATATATATTTTTTTCAATGTGAGGGATATATAAGATAAATGATGTTACTATACCTAGTCATTATCCATGTTGATTTGGTGAGTGGAATTCCAAATTTAAATATGGTTATAGGTTACATAGAAATATAATTTATTGAATTATATTACCATTATCAAATGTGTTGTTAGTGAGATATAGGGTATCCACCTAAAAGAAGGGGGATTAGTATGGCATAATTTCTATGAAAACAAATATGAATCATTATCATTACCATTATATTCTATCTATAAACCATGGTATTATTTTCATGGTGTATTTGGTATTAAATTTCTTCTCCACAATCTCATCACTATCAAACAACCTTATTTAAATTCAATAATAATTTAATTAACATATTGAAGATTTATTTATTAGTATATTTTGATATTCTCAACCTAGTACTCATGAGATTGTCCTTGTACTTTCAATTACTATTCTAAGTATTAGTTTTGAGTTTTCTTTTCCAGGTTTTATAAATTCCAAAACTGTGTCCCTAATATATTAAATGATTCATTTTGGTAGAATTTAATATTTGGTATCATATTCAGGGATAAGGTTATGAGGATACTTTTTAATTAGTTCATAAAAAGACTTTTCATACCCATTTTTTACTAAGTTACTCTTATGTCTATTATTAATTTATATTGAATCATTTTTAATCTTGGTTATTCTTTTGATTTTGATGGCATTAATAAAAAGAGCGATTGAATTAAATTCTCACCTATCTTAAAATATGATTTTTTTGTTATTATTAATCGACTATTAAATGTATAAGTGGGAACCATACAACCAAAAGCCAGAAACAGAACCACCCAAATACAAACCCACATCAACCCAAATTATATATTTAAGAAACTAATAGTGAAAATTTCAAATTATTGATTACATTCACATTCATATGATTGATCATGAAGCCCTATACACTAAACATTCAAATAAAATGACCACTTTGTCAATAAAATAAATGATTTGGATATGAAAATTTATCCAATGAAAAGGATGATCCAAATATTTGGGTGGGAGAAAATATATCATGCATGGATAAAAAAGCCATGATCAAGTGGTGATAAGTAACTCTTATATGTGATGGAATTCATCTCCATATAGGATTTTCTAGACTAGGAAATTCATAATGAAAATTCAAAATTTGATAAAAAGACAAATAACATTATATAATAAATAAAAAAATGAAAATATTTATGAACATAAATCCAAATATAATTTAGTAAATATTTTCAATTCTATGATTAATATTTAATATTGTTTGTTTAATTGGAGATCCCTAACACAACATGAAGTAGAAGAAAAAGAATAAAATCCTCAATAGAAAAAGGGGACGAACAATGAAGAGGAGAACCCATGATTGATGAAGAAGGAAAAAAATGGGATCATAGAAATTGGGTTTTTTAATGAAATAATAAAAAGGGAGGGGAAGGAATGTATTGAAAGTTCTAAATATAAAAATCCTCAAACACAAAAAGAAGAGAATATAGAAAAAGAATAAGCAGAAGAGGTGATGGATAGAGTTGAAGAGGTTATTGAAGAAATTTAACTAAACCAACCTGAGATAAAGATTAGGTGAAATGGTACCATATATATATATAATTATGGAGTTACTTATTTATGATCAACCTAATATATAGTTCTATTATCATCAATGTTTTTTAAATTAATTATAGAAAATAATAAAAACAACTTCAAACAAACAATATAGTAAAATATTGTCCAATATGAGACAGTTATCTTTGTATAAAACTCCACTTAAATGATCTTAAGAAGTAAGGTAAAGTTAACATACCACAATCAAGAGACTCTTATAGGATAAAATCCAAAATTTTCAATTTATTTATATTTATTTATCCTTTTTGTTAGGAATTACATTATGAATATATTATGGTGGAATTACAATTCTCATTATCCCTTTCGAGCTTAATGGAATTAACATTATGCATTCACCTTATTGTTTTATTTTTTAAATCCATCATAAAATCCTAAATAATATCAAAATTAGAAAAGGAAAGGAAAATGATTCAAGATGAAATAATAGTACCATTTATTTAAAAAGTCTTCCCAATTATATTTATTTATTTAATTCTGTTCATTATAACTTAAAGGAAATTGAATGATTCACATTTAAATTTTTTCAACACATACTAATTTTGAGACAAAAGTTTTAAGTTGTTACCCCATGATGAAATATTTTATATTTCAATGATGATTTAATATAATTATAAAAATTATTAATTTAAAGATTATAGATAATCATAAGAGTATTAATTTATTGAATGTTGATTTTAACAAGTAATTTGATTCATTGAAATGAAATATTCTAAAAATTTTCATGATTTATATTTATGAAGTTAATGTTGAAAATTTTCCCATTATTTTTAATTCCATTAATGATAGTCAAATATTATTTTTTCACTTTCCCAAGAAGATTCTTATATTTTAGATCCTATTATTCTAAAGAATAATTATTGATGGAGCATGGTACATGTTACATAAACAACATTAATATGATCATATCAAATATATGATTTCAAAAAGTCATATTTTAAATAATTCATGAATTTTTTATAATCCCATATCATTAGTACCACATTTTATGATGACACTTTTATTAATCCCTATGATTAAAAATATTACCTAATTAGGGAAGAAAAAAATCACAATCTAATATTATTATTTATGAACCTATTCTTTTTTCTGTATATTCACATGTTGAAGTGTTGGGGAGAGGTTGAATTTGGTGTATGTTATTATCAATATAGATATGAACATGTTAGGATATTCATCTGATATTGGTGAAATGTTTTATGATATCAGTCTTTTTTATTCAATTTTTACCCCCTTTGAAATAAAATATTAAAAAATTGGATGATAAAAATGAATGAAAATGGGTTTTGACTTTAGAGGGTAAAAATAACCATTACATGACCAATGATCAAGATCATTTGGGGTTTTGTGGTAGATGTGAGGGTTTTTTTATGTTTAAATCTCAAAATAAATAATTAAAATATTCAAAACTATTTAAAAAAATGTATAGGGTTCGCATATTTCATTGATATGTCATTCATGGCCTTTATATAGGGAATGGTAAAGGGGTTTTGTCATATTAGATGAAGATATTTTCATTTAATATTAATTTTAGTATCATACATTGTGATTTGGAGATTGCCCTCCTTTTTAACCTTATATTATTTTAACATCAATACTTGTCTAAAATTTTCCTAAGTGTTTATTTATATTTAATTCAAATCCCACATAGATATTTGTGACCTTTTCTTTTAGAAACTGTATACTTGATATCCTATGAAATCCCAAGGAAAGGGAAATGTAAATAAGGTATGAGAATAACTACATATCTTTTGTTTCCTTCAGTTATGATATAAATTAATTTATCTGTGGTAGATCAAAATTTTCATTCATAATAATAAATTATTAGGACACTTAAATAGAGGTTAGAATAAACATCATTTAGTCTGAAATAAAATAATTAAAATAAATTTTTGTATATATTTATTGATCAATGAGTAGTTATGTTGACATTAATATGTAACACTTGATAGTTATTCTCACCTAGAAAATTAATTTATTTAGTTACATGGATATTTTAATTTTGGACGTATAATACTTCTTTGTGATTTATGATGATGTATATGCATGACGGTAATCATAGATTATGTGTGGGTGTATTTAATGAATATATTTCATGAATATATATTTTAAAATTTTATTTGATAAATTTTATTATATAAATGGTTTTATTTTAAAAATTACAATTTGTTTTATTAATCTGTTTGTAAGAAGTATAATATATTTACATGGTGGGTATTTTATGGAAATTATTATTACTAACTTTCAGTTTCATTATAAAATATTTACTATAAAATTTTATATGGATCTAATATTAAAAATAAATTTTTTGAAAAAAAATTCATATCATGGGACACATATTGTGTAAGAATACTCCATGTAGGGGAATAATGGTTCCCAGAGATAATGGGAACATAATTCAGTAATGGGATGGATTTTTTTATCTAGACCTTAAAACAATTACATAAAAACATCCTTTATTTCTTTGTTAGAATTTGATGAAACTATGAAAAAATATAGAAATCATAAATATGAAAAAATAATTTAAAAAATAAAAAATTAGGTCTAAAATACTTATGGTCAACCATTAAGAACTAAAATTGGATTTGTTTACTAGGTTTTTAAAATATTTTTAATTGTTATATTTATTTCAACCCTTCCCCAGGAATGTGATAGTGATAATAAAATAGATATAAAGTTGTATAAAAATTTATATCTTTATAATAATTTTTATACAAATAATATGGTATTGTAAACATTAATGAGATCTATATTGAAGGAGGATGAAGGAATATTACTAAGGCTAAACCTCCACTTTCTTTCTCATTATATCTCCTAATAGAAGTATAATTTCTTATATATATTTTATTACCCTATCATAACTATCACGAGAGGGTTATTTTCTCTCATAATATTAATATGTAAAAGGTAATTTTATATAATAACGAGTTGGTTTTATCAATCATTAATGTTGAGTTTTATGTTTTTATTAAATTCATTCAATTCAATTATTTAATTTTTCCATGTATGAGTATTTTATTTCAATGTGAGGTATAGATAAATTAAATGGAATTGCTATTCTTAAGCATCCTATGTAAAAATTACATATGACTAATTACATATTTAAATATGGTTTTTGGTTACTTATTTTACTAATTAATTGGAGTACATGACCATTATAATTAGTATAGACAGTGATATAGAGGGTATCCACCAAAAAAAAATTGATTAATAGGACTTAATTATGATGATAAATAATATTAATTGTTAACCTTACCACTTTATTCTCTATATTAACAAGGATCTTATACACTTTGGGAATTTTTTAAATCTTTTTATCTCAAATCCCTCATCCCCATCAATATATCTTATTTCAATTCTATAGAAATTTAATTCTTATAGTTTAGGTATTTTATTTTTGATTATCATATTCATAACTCAGTCCCCATGAAATTAACCTTTGACATTAAATTTTTATTCAACCGAGTAGTTTATTGTTTTTCTAGTGGTTTATAAAATTATAAATTTAGTGTCTGCAAAAAAAATAGTGAGACACTTGACTGAATCGCCTGAACACCTTCTTTTTAGTTGGTTTTATAATAACCCCCCATTCAAGGGATGAAAATGAACCCTTTAAAGGCCCATAGGTTTAGAAATTACATTGCACGTAGTCTTGGAGACATTACATAACCCTTAGGTCTTAAGGAAATCATACAGACTATAACTACTTGAAACTACTCGTCCCCAACATCTGCATCGTGATTAGATCTCAACTATTTCATGACTATTCGGCTAGCATTTCCATATACATGGGTGCACATGCGTAGTACCGATGGAAAATTCCATACCCTCTCATTCTTCCAAAGTCCCTTTAGCCCTCCTCTAGTGGATGTGCCCTGATCTTTCTTCCTCTAGAGTGGTTCCTTGGAGAATCTGTCTGTGCAACTTCAAATCAAGTGGACCTGAGGGCCTTGTGGTGGCACAAAAGCCTTAATAAACCAAAGGCCTTGGGTTTCCCGAAGGCCTAAAGGACTCCAATCCCAAACCGGTGGCCAAATGTGAATAGTTTCGGCTACTATAGTACCGGACAGTAACTGCTACAGTTCATGCTATAGTAACTGCAACAGTACCTACTACAATACTACTATAATACTGCTACAGTACTTGTTATGGTACCTACTACAGTACCCCTAAATTATGCATCTGCTTGGTTTTGAACCTGGGTCTCGTGGATGCACAAAAATGATTCTATTCATGACTTATATAAGAATTTTTGGTTCATTCCTTTAACAAACTAACATCACCAAAAACATATATATACCATCTCAACTCCCACATTCCATTTTCAATATATCCTTATCCCATACACTATTGTGAGAGTATTATAATCCCATATCAGTCTATAAAAACCAATAAGATCCCATTAACTGACAAAACATATCATCTATCTAGGAAATGGATATTTATTTAAGACCAAAACAATGTTTATCATTATGTAAAATAAAAAATATCATCTAATTTCAAGGTAAATATTACTAGGTCACTCCCATTGTGATTTAATATTTCTAATAAATTCATTCACATCAAGTTCCTCAAGAAGAAAATTAATTATATCAAATCCACTTAATTAATATAATATAAAAGAGATATTATTTATAACACACACAAAAATAATTGATTATTATAAACTCTACAAACATATTGGGTTGAAACCAAGAAATATATACTAGAAATATACTAATAATTTATCAAATAATAAAGGAAACTTATATCACTTTATCCCCTAAAATAAATTATAAATAATAAGAAACACCATAGAAATTGTAGCCCTTAATTCCTGAAGGATAAATATCAATCATCCTTCTTATGAATTTTTTCCAATTAAATGAATAATCATTTAACATTAAAAAAGTAAATCAATCATATTTCTATTAGGAATCCTTGTGCTCCTAAAAAATAGTTATCATGTTACCATAATGATAAGCTAAAATATATTCATATCTAAAATCAAGGAGTTTAATAAATTACTATATCCAATTGCTATTATAACATTTGCTGGACATCTACTAATTTTATCAACCCTTATTCACAAGGAAGTGAATGTAATAATACTCTGTATGAGTATTATTTATCAAACAAAAAATTTCTTATTATATGATCATAAATTAATTAATTTTATTATAGAATAAAAAATATAATTGATAATTTATACATCACTAATATCATAATTAAACCATGTTGTATTTTATAAAGGGAATCCATTTTACAAACATATAAAGACCCCACTAAAATTCATTTTCCCAATTACCAAATTTTTTTTAAATTAAAGAATAAAATAGATATAGTACATATTTCACTATTAATGTCTTGCATCCTTCCTTACTGATGTTTTATGAAGATCACTTGGATGGAAAAGTAGCCATCATTAAAATATAATACATGAGTTACAAAAATATCTAAATTCATGGGAAGTATCTCCATCCTGCAATAGTCTTATATAATATTTAGTTCATAATAGGTAAAAATTTCTCCAATTAATGATATTTTATAGATAATCCTTCAATATCTTCTGTTTCATTCAAGACTACTTTATAACCATTATGAGAATGTACTAAAGGATCAATTGTAATATAAAAAATATCAGAGAAATTATAATTATAAAAAGATTCATTATTCTAAATGTTTCTAAATTTTTTAAACAATGAGTAATCCTACAAATTGTTTGTAAAATTTTGAAAAAGGTATAATATAAACTTTTGGTATTTAAATATTTTATAAACTCCTTTAAAAATAATTCAGTGATGTTTATAACAAATCCTAATAACATCAAAGAGGTGTATACAATAATAAAAATGAAATATCATGTAATTTGTGTACTAAAATTAATATAACCATCATACAGAGTACTTCAAATTAATTGGGTTTATTTTAGCACAATCCATGACATGGTTAAATAACACTGAAAAATGAGTTGACATTATAAAAAAATATAATTTGACTCCCACTTACACTAAAGCCACATTTACTCATTCACATTCATATTTTGTCATATCATATGTGACAACTTATGAAATAATTTCAAAAAAGTAATTTTGGATAGCCTTAAAAAATTATAATCCATCATTCTATTTATCTATATATTACATAATATAATAAAGAATATGTAAATACATCCCATGATCTTATTGAATATCTTATAAAATTATTTTGGTGTATCTATCTATGTTTTTATGAAAATTTTATAACACAAATTAATCATCATTAATATATCCAAATTATGTAACTCCATGGAATTTTATAGAATTGAAAATAATTAATACTTTTCTCTTGAATAATTATAATAAAATAGTGTCCTCTAGATAACATTAGTGTAACATAATATATAAATGGATATAACCTGATAACCACCAAAAAATATCATTATATATTTATCCACTAGTTGTTTCATATATCATATAAATAATTATATAATCCATTTATCCAAGATATAAAGTCACCAAAAAACATGAATATTGTCAATATCATATTACCTTATCATATATTTTTCATTATTTGAGTATGAACTAACCATTATAATGAACACATCATATGTATTCCCCTAGGAATATGAGCGCATTAAAATATTCTCATCCAAATAAATAGTCTCAACAAATTAATATTATCTAGGTATGTTTAAACACTTACTCATACTATCTAAAAGGTTGTCCTATATATCCATAACATTATCCGAGAGGACAAATCCAATCTTATTAAAACCTCAACTCATGATATGATCAATAATATAATCATCCATTTTATTAATACCATGTCATCATGTTTGGATAAAAAATGTATCAATGTGTAAATATTATCATTTTATGTATCTTTTAAATCTTATATAATTGACACTAAATATGATATATATACCTCTAGTATTATAAAGTCATCTTTTATGGCACTCCATGTGGTATACTTAGTGGGTTATCTAACAAAAAAACTCCTCTTTTTTACTCATGAATGAATTTTGAATCAATTTAAGAAGCCACATCCTTGATAATATTAACATGTTATAACAAAATAAAAAACTCTATGATGACTATCAATTAGACAGAAATCAAAATGATACATTAACATGTAAATTATCATATCAATCCATGTAATTTATTATCCAATAACAAAAGAATGATAAATTGTAAATAACGTTTTTAAAAGATGATATATTTTATATATTATTATAATCCCATTAGAATACTAAAAACCCATACATAATTTATTGTTTAATATAATTACATATGATAGACCACCAAAGATTCCATATATTTCTTTAATTTTAAAATTTTATTTTATCTTCATATATCACTATACAACTACTACCACATATCTTTATGAACATAGATAAATCATATCATTAAAATCTTTGTAAGGATTAATAGTCATATAATAATGTCATTTGAATAATCAGGATATTAGGATTCACAATCTCCATGTTCAACTTATGATCACAATATTCAATTTCATTACATCATAATATCAAATGTTTGTATGTTAATAAAATTTTCAACATAAATACTTAGATCCATTTCAATTTTAACTATCATAATCATTGGAAAAATTACATTCAAACTTTAATCTATGATAATTTGGTAAACATTTTAAATTCTACTCTTTACATTAAGGCCATTATTTACCAATATATTATAAACACATTTATGATGTATCAGGACATTTAAATTTAATCAGTGGTATAATGATTTATATTTATAATTTCCTCTTGTAACATCAAGATCCCATTTGATCAGATCTGGTGCATTATTTATAACATTTCAATGATTGCAGGGAATAAAAACCCTAACATACCGATTAGCTTAGTAGTCTTGGAAGACTATATTACATTCATGATACCCATAATACATTAAGAAAGTAAAATAAAACATGAAACTACATTAAATTAAATATTCTTATTCTTCAAATCTTATTCAATGTTTTCTTCTTCATATCCCGGGTAAAGGAAACATATAAAAGGGGTAAGCTTAGATGCTCTATAAGGGTAAGTGATATGGAAGAATCTATCATAAAAATTAAATAATAGTGAATAACTCTTTCTACTAAAACATAATATCTATCATAATGTTGAAGGAATAATAATTGAATGAATAATCTGTATAAATAATCTCATGAAACATAACTATGGATATTCTAGTTGTTGAATAATGACACGATTTATCAATTACTTATATCATAATGAGTGAATGAATATAACAAATATCATAAACCTCTTGTCATGGCCTTATCCAAGACATTTGAATATAATTGGGTAAGGCATTATCGAAAACCCATTTCAATTTTGACTTTTGAGACCTACCGATGCATCGAGGGGCTATAATGAGTCCCACACATCACATGAAAAGTCAAATAAAATGCTAATATATATAATAAAAATATATATTTAAATCAATGTTTCCATACCAATATTAAATATTTTAATCATATTCATTGATGATGATACTCTAATATAAATGTTCATAAACTCTTTGGGGAAATGATATTTAACGTTTTATAGTCTCCCATACCACATTGAAACATTTTAATATTAAACTCTATGAAAGAATAACATATAATTCAATTAGAAGATTAATATTAATGACTATTGACTTCAAAATTCATTATATACAGCACATGAAATTAATAAGTGTTCAACGATGCATATATCTTATAGGAGTAAAACTGAGACAAGACAACACCTATTTACTATGGAATTAAGAGTTCTTTTGGTTAATCATTTTTATTTGTCATTAAATCATATTTTATACATATATATCATATAAAATAAAAGTTATGGAAAAAGAAATTATATTTGAGGCATCGATAATGTCCCACTGAAGTGAAATCAAGTAAAAAATGTTTTTATGAAGCTTTATAAATAAAACATTTTTCTGCAGTTTGAGGAAATTAATAAAAATATTTTAAAGAAGAAAGGCATGTTTTTTACATGAAACAAAAAATGAAACAAGATAGATTCTCATCATAAAATTTTTTCTTTTATAATAATAATAATGTCCCAAAATATATTATATATTTCACTTTAATATGTTTTATAATTCAAGAGGATACATTGAATCAATCTTCTTTATGAGGATGAATTGAGAAGAGAACCATTTTAAATCATGTATATACCCAACAAAGAAATACTATATGATCAAGATATATGATTTTGGAACAGATAAACTAAATTAATGAGAAGTATATATAAATAAACAAGCATTACATTTGATTAAATGTAGAGAAAGACTAACCCAAAGAAAAAAAGGTGCTTCTGGTAAAATCACATACCAATTTTTTTTTAAATGGTTGGGGGTCATACCCCCATTATTGATCATGAAAAAAATAGACCTCTTTTGAAACTGGGAAAGAGGAACCCATTAAAAGAAGGGAAAACATCCTTAAAACATTGGCCAAGTGTATCCAACAAGATCAAATGAAACAAAAAACCAAGAAGGCACCGGAAAATCACATCGCCCCCCTCGCAAGACAGTGCACCAATGAGATCATATTCCTAACAATTTATAATCATAAAATGATATATTTAATACTATTAAAATAAAGTGATTAATGATATGATACATCAATGTGATGTATACATGCACCATACCCAAGAAAAATTGGTGAATAAGGAATATCTCACAAAAATGGAAGTGAGATGAGAAAACCATTATCTTATGTCCGAAATAGTTCTACACTTGAACTTATGTTCTTATAATATGAAATTAGACTCATTATTAATTTAATTCCGAACATATTATACATTTATTTAATTTATTATATTTTTTATATGCTCATTTTTTTGACTTTGTGATAAGTTATAATATTGAGTTTCGTCAATCCATGGTGTTCATTTACTAGATTCGTTAGATTCGTTAGATTGATTAAAAGTAATGGAGTTCATGTAAAATGTGTATAATTATCCATAATTATATTTAAATATATTTAATTAACATAAATTAGTGTAACTTTTATTGTGAATTTTTTTATTTATGAGGATAGATAATTTGATAACATGTTAATGATTATTGTTTGGCTTCATTTTAGCGGTTTTCCCATCACAATGAAATAGTTTTATTATATTATTTAATACCATTTATATATATAATGGTTCTAGATAATTAAATAATATATAATTAATATTTTATAATCTTGATCAACCATAATAACAGTTTAATGGCCTGCCTTGATAGAAAAATTGATGAATGAAGGTTCGTTGTACACAAAGGCTGTAATTCTTCACGTCCAAGATGATGATTTTGTTTAAAAGAAATATGGACATTAAGAATACTGATGATGGATAGTCTATTACCATGATATAATTATATTATATATATATATATATGATATTTTATTTATCATTATCATTTAAATAGATGAGGTTAGGAGATGATAAGAAGAGAAAAATAAATTGAAATGAAATAAAAAAAGGAGATGATTTACCAATTGAATTATCCTCCTTGAGAATAAAATTAGAGAAAATGGTTTTGGATTTTGGAAATACCAAGATATCCAAGATGTGGGAAAGAGACTAGAGAAGATGATTTTGGAATCATGTTGACATGATTTAAGGCTTATTGGTGTGTGGAGAAAAGGTGGTCAGAGGTTGGTTTTATAGTGGAGAAGAGGGGTGATTTCCCAATATTTTATTCATTATTTTACTATTATTCTCACGATAAGAATGTTTTCTGATTCTTGTGAAAAAATAAATTAAATATACAATGTGAGTTCAAAATAATTTTTGCTTAAATCCCTCATGACTTGTCACACCCGCCATTTCTAATTTATTTATTTTATTAATTTTCTTTGCGTCATGTTGTTCAGGTCGGAACCTGACATAAGATTTAGAGTTCATTGCGTTTTGGTTTTGTTTGCGTCCAGCGCAACGTGGTCGGAGCTGCACGGCTTCGCCTGGGTCGCCGCACGACCTCTCCCGGTTCACCGCACGCCTTGTCGATGTTTAATTAACTAGATAAATGAATTAAAAATTGTTTTAATAACAATAAAAATAATAATATCACTTGGGATTATTATTATCATTATTATTATTTATTATTATTATTATCGTGGATAATAATTTAATTGAGAGTATTATTCTTATTAATTTCATTTTATAAAGTTTATCATTGTAAAGTTTATTATTTAATTCATTAATGTTTTTTTATTACTTTATTATTATTATTATTATTAGTAATGATGTTTGAGTCATTTTATCTATTATAATTATTATTTTTGTTTGAGTTTATTATTTATATTATTACCATTTTATTTATTACCTTTTCCTTTATTTTATTTTGTTTGTTCTTCTTTAGTCATTTTTATTCATCTCTTTAGGGTTGCAGATCTCCCCCTCCCCCCTTCTCTTTCCCGCCGCACACCATTTTCCCCCTGCGCACTACCTTCCCCAGCTCGAGCCACCTCCATCATCACCCTCCCTCTCGGAAAACTCAATGCACACCCCCTGGAACCCCGACCATCCCCAATCCAACGCTACCCTCACCATCCGGTGTCCTTCCGCTGCACCTTGTGCCACTGCCTCTCTCCCATCCAGCTTTGTCGCACCACCGAACTCACCTCCAGCCATCACGATCTAGCTTTCCCCCTCTCTCTTCCTGCTGCGTCGCCTCCCCACCTTGTCCCATGGACCGCACCTCTACTTCCCCCATCGCGCTGTCGCGCCAAGCCTCCCCCCTGTCCCGGCCTCTCATCGTCGCCTCCCTCTTCTGGCACTGCGACCTGCCGGTGCACCCTCCCCTTTGGCTGGCGCCTTCCCCTACCGTGTTTCTCCCCGACCAGCGCCCCTCGGCCTTTGGCATCTTGCCCTCCAAACATATGCCACTGCTTCGCTTGGATTTTCTCCCCACCGCCAACCTCCTTACCAGCCGATGCCACCCTCACCGGCCTCCCACTCTGGAGAACACCCCCCTCTTGTCCCGACCATATTCCTTATTGTCGAATACCTAACCGCAACCTCCTTCAGCTCTCCAGCATCCTCTGTCAACCTTCGGTCGAGACCCCCGTACCCTCCCTTGCTCGATCGAGTTTCCAGCGGCATGAATTCTCATTTTTCCGGAATTGTGAAAACCTCAATATCCTCCGGCGACCCCCAACCAGCCTTTGGCACCCACGCAGCAGGTGTGTTTCACCTCATTTTGTTGTTTCTTTCTTTTGCTAAATTTTTGGGTTATGGTTTATGTGGTTTTTGGTCTAGATTTGATGTTATTTTTGGTCCAATTCATGTTTTAGGGTTTGGTCTTAAAATGTTTTGGTTCAATTTTGGTGTAGTTGGCTTGATGTATTGATTTAAGGGTTTTATTATTTTTAGTAGACAACAAATTGTTTTGGGTGCGAAAGATGTTTTGACAATTTCTTAACTTGTGTTTAATTTTTATATGGTATTCTTGTGTAAAAGGGGTGTGTTTTGGATATAAATCCATTTATATTCCATGATTGTATTTTGTATCTTGTGCACTCGATTTATTATATCATGCAAGGGTTTTAGATTTGGTTTTAGTATGGCGTCGATGGGTTTCGGTTCACCGTCCAGGTTTTGGGGATTGTCGGGTTAGATTTTTAGGCTGTAGTTGGTTTAATTTTGATGAAAAGGGTTTGGTATTTTTCTTTTAGGACAAACCCATGCTGTTTGAGCTATGCTTGACTTGTAGTGGCCTTTTCACACCAATTTTTCAAAGTTTCTATATGAGGTAGGTGGTTCCCCATCAAATTATTATCTGATGAATTAATTTTCAATGTTTATTTTTTCTGCATATTTTTAATTAATTTTTGTTGTGCGAATTATGTTTTATTTGAAGTTTTATTTTCATTGAAATTGTATAGTATATTGTTCTTGTTGTTGGGTGTTTTCTGCTGTGAACTCTATTAGTGACTTTAGAATTGTGCGGTTATCTTATTAAGTCGTGTAAGTTGTGCGAATTGTTTTTTACATGGTGTCGGGTGAATTTAGTCGTAAAAGATGTTTTTGCGTGAGCTTAGTGGTTAACGTTAATAGTTTTCTACTAAATTGTTTAATAAATGTTTATTTTTGGCATGTTAAACTATGTGGTTTAGACAAAGGTGTTTTTGATATGGTGTAAGGGTTTTCCATCAAACCTTTGGGTGGGGCAGGTTACACTTTTTATTGTATTTGAGTGCGTGTGGTGTTTGAATGTGTTTTGGATTTCTAAGTGTTTACCTTTGTGTGTGTAAAACCATGGGACACTCCTTTTCCGTTGTTTTATAAAATTATTAAGTGGTTTATTAGATTATGTCACTAGTGTGAAGCGTGTTTTGAAAATATTTTATAGAGTGTATTATTTCAAATAGTTTTTGTGTGTGAAAATGGTTGTTTTCGCTTGTGTAGTATCTTATTGGGTTTGAGTGTATGACTATGACATGTGTCATGAACTTTGAATTACTTGAGCACAAATGGGAATCTTTGGTACCTGGTGGGCGGACTAGGCTAGCTTGCTAGTGATACGGGAGTCGAATCGGCCCTGTTTCACTTAGTGGGATTGACACTTACAACACTAACTAAACATTGGATGATGAATGGAGACCAATATGGTAGGAGTTGTTTCCCTACCGGTGGCTGGTGAACGGGAATGTGTGATATGGTTCACTGAGATGTGTTGTTCTAGGGTCCCACTTCTCGGTAGTATCTTGGTTTGAGTTGTAGACTTAAAAAATGTGTTCACAGTTTAAAGACGTGTTTGGATGTCTTTTTCCAGTTTCAGTTTATTTACCTGGCTAGTGTTTTTTTGTCTTTAATTCAAGGTAAAATCGTTCCCACATGTTACATACGATACCCGAGGACTTGTGCCAGCCCGTGGGGATCGGGAACGCCCTTCCGTCCATGTCGCAGACCGGGTCGAGCGCTGGGTCGGATGGGGACCCGGCCTGGTTCGTGAAAAAATGGTATCAGAGGAGGTTTTCTCTCTTGGATCACTTTATTTTAAGATAGTGTCATGGTATACATGAGTTAGGGTTGTCGGGACTCGACATCCTGTCTACGAGAAAGGTGCATGGCCATCACACCTCATTGCGGGACTCATGTTACCAATGTATATTGAGGTTTGTCTGAGTTTTTGGTCCTTACGGATAATCTTGTATAAAGGAAATGAAAAGGGGTAAGGTCAGGGGTCCTAATGAGCTCGTAGGGTCTGGCAAGACATGTGGAGCCGGGGACGTTGTCCTAGAATACCCTCCGTGGCAGTGGTGTGACTGGCATATGTCCGCCAACCATACGTTCCAGTCACCCACTGGCACAATTTTTCTCTTGCGTCATTTCTCATCTCCTTGTTTTGGATTCGTTGGAATTTGGTTTTTAGGTAAAAATGTTTTGGTCTTGGAAAATGTTTTCAAATGAAACGCTTTATAAATGAAATGGTGTGTGAGTTTTAAAAAGTGTGGGTTGGATTTTTTGGTTTTGAAAAATAGAAAGGTTTGGTTTTGATCCTTGGCGCTCTCATGGGCAAACACATGCATGAGTGTATACAAAAAGGGAAATGGTTAATGAAACGAGCGGATGAGTGCTTAGATGGACATGAGGTGGGTGCCAGTGCATCACGAGAACATGCATGTGCAAGGCTCATGGGACGCCATTGGTGTTTGTACAACCCACAGGGTTTGCTTGTTTTTTTAATGTTTTGGTTAAATGAAAACATGGTGTATTCAAATAACCGGTGATTGTGTGGTGTTTCCCTATTTTTTTTTGAAAGGTTTGATATGAGGTGTTTTGAGCCGAGAATCTTTTTGACTGATTTTTTTATTGTGTTTTAATTCCTATTTGTAAGTTGTCATTCAAGCGTGTGGTTAATAAATTCTTTTGAAGAGTACATAGAGGAGCCCTTGTAGTGATCTCCCCTACACGTTTCGTGTTTTCTTGTGGTATGTCTTGACCGCTGGACCAGTCTGGTTGGGTCCATGGTTTTCATTCTTAACTAGTGAATGCCCCCCCAAAAAAGTGTTGATATGTGATTGAAGTGTGTCCATAGGCAACTCGTCGTTGGCCGACCCTCCAGTTGATCAGAGGAATCTCTTCTTGAATTCTAGAATTGAACCCACCTCTCCTTTACACTACTAAGTGGATTGTCTCGCAGCGGGAAGACATATGTGATGGGTGTTGAAGGGATTTTTGGTCTTTTGAGTTTCTTGACTCGTCGGGTATGAATTTTGACACTATCGTGTTTGATGGTTCCCCTGGAAACGGTGAAGGAGATTCTAGTGGGGAAAGGTGGAAGAAGCCTAGAGTGGACAGTGCAAGCGACTATTCGAAATGACATTTGGTCCATCATTGGTTTCATTTAAGAAAGGGTCTACGTTAGGCCACTAGTGTGGCAGACCCAGTCACATGGGGGATACTATAGTCGTTTGCAAGAATCACATGTTTTTCAAGACGTGGTTTAATGTCTTTCTTAGCGTGATGTTTCTATCGACAACAATGATAGTGCTCATTGATGTTTTGTGGTGTCGCTTTCTCATTCAGTGCGACAAAGGGTGATGCGCAAGCACCACTTCAGCTATTGTGTTAGTGAATATTCCGTGTATGATCAGTGGATGTCGTAATGTGTTGTGTTTTCTAGGGTTTTCTTGGTTGCAGTGTGGTTGCGTGTGACACCAAAATAAGATGCTCCATTCGGGAGTCTTCCATACCTGACTTCGAGGCAGGAGATGCTTCAAATATCAAGGATCCATCCATAGGCCTCGGAGTGAAGTTGGCATGTGGTCAGGAACTCTAGGAGTGTATGGGACCCCAAATTTATTTATCTCATCAGTGTTAAAAGTAGAGGCGGTGTAAATTGTTTCTGTGTTTGTTCCGCTCCGAATGAGATGTCTGGTTGTGTAAGGTTTTCGTGTCCATGTGGAGGCGTGTTCGTCTCATGCCTTAAAGTCTTGGGGGTTGCATTCCACTAGTTGCAATCGCTATAGTGGTATTTTTGAGAGTTTGTTTAGTAGATCAGACTCAAATTTGAATGGTGTTAATCCGCGATATTTTAAGATGTTTTTTGTGGTCGGTCGTGGTTTTGACGCCATGTGGTCGGGCCCATCCCTCCCCGCCCCTTGTAGTGGGGTGTTTGGTCACCATCGAGAATATCACAAAGTTCTGCATCCTCTGCTCGTTCTGATGGAAGTGAGATCTATGATGGGTCTCACAAAATGGTATCTAGAATAAATCAGTATTGGCCTTTCCTTAGTGGTGGGGAGTCTACCCGGACCTCTCCACGTTGGTATTCTAATCTCGCCTTGCACGTTGGTAGAATCTTAATGGTGGGGAGACCCATATTGGGTCTCGCACGAATGTATCTAGGACGAATCAGTGTTGGACTTTTCCTTAATGGCGGGGAGTCCCCTCGAACCTCCCGGTGTTGGTTTTCCAGTCTCGTTTCAAGTGTCAGTGAGTTCGTAATGGTGGGGAGCCCCTCAGGCCCCCTATGTTGATCTTTTGCTTCTGTTTTTAAATATGGATTGGTGATAAGTGATATGAGTGTTCTGTGGACGTGGTTTGACCTTGTTTGTTCATTCTAGCTAAATTGTGTGGTTTCAGTTTAATAGTTCTTGAGATTTATCATCTTGTCCAGTTGGTTTTCGCGGGTGCGAGAGTCGCTTTCCTTGATAAGTCAACTTGAGGCATTCTAGCTCTTTGGGGTGGGTGACACATATCGGAAAGTGTTTTTACACATTTCATGATGTTGTATTTGAGTCACTTTCTTTGAGCATGATGCTTTTTCCTCTCTTCGATTGATGTTTGTGGGGACCCCCTTTGAACTTCAAGTGAGTTTGGTTTTCTACATTGGGGTTTGGTTTTATTTTGTGGCATTCTGGGGAAGGAAAGCTTTATGGTGGGGAGAATTGTCACACCTGTCGTTTATAATTTATTTATTTTTTTAATTTTCTTTGCGTCAGGTGGTTCTGGTCGGATCCTGAATTACGATTTCGAGTTCTTTGTGTTTTGGTCTTGTTTGTATCTAGCCCAACGTGGTCGGAGCTGCACGGCCTCGTCTGGGTCGTCGCGCAACCCCACTTAGTTCACCGCACGCCTAGCCGATGTTTAATTAACTAGATAAATGAATTAACAATTGTTTTAAAAACAATATTAATAATAATATCACTTGGAATTGATATTATTATTATTATTATTAGTATTATTATTATTATTATTATTATTATCTTGGATAATAATTTAATTGAGAGTATTATTTTTATTATTTTCATTTTATTAATTTTATCTTTGTAATGATTATTATTTAATTCCTTAAAGTTTTTTTATTACCTTATTATTATTATTATTATTAGTAATGATGATTGAGTCATTTTATCTATTACTATTATTATTTTAGTTTGAGTTTATTTTTTATATTGTTACCATTTTATTTATTATCTTTTCCTTCATTTTATTTTGTTTTTTCTTCTTTAGTTATTGTTTTTTTCATCCCTTTAGGGTTGCAGATCTCCCCATCCCCCTTCTCTTTCCCTCTGCACCCCATTTCCCCCCTGCACACTACCTTCCCCAGCTCGTTCCGCCTTGATCCTCACCCTCCCTCTCGGAAATCTCGAAGCATGCCCCCTGGAACCCCAAACTTACCCAATCCAATGCGGCCCTCCCCATCTGGTGACCTTCCACTTCCCCTTGCTCCGCTGCCTCTCTCCCGTCCGGCTTTGCCGCACTGCCGAACTCGCCTCCAGCCATCGTGATCTAGCTCTCCCCCCTCTATTCCTGCTGCGTCGTCGCCTAGCCTTGTCCCTTGGACCACACCCCTGCTTCCCCCATCGCGTCGCCGCACCAAGACTCCCCCATGTCCCGGCCTCTCATCGCCGCCTCCCTCTTCCGGTGCTGCGACACGCCGGTGCACCCTCCCCATTGGCTGGTGCCTTCCCCTGCCGTGTTTCTCCCGGACTAGTGCCCCTCCGCCTTCGACAACTTTCCCTCCAAACCGCTGTCACTGCTCCACTTGGTGTTGATCCCCACCACCTGCCTCCTTACCAGCCGACGCCATCCTCGCCGGCCTCTCTCTCTTGCGAACAACCCCCCTCTTGTCCCGACCAACTTCTTTTTGTTGAATCCCTAACCGCAGCCTCCTCCAGCTCTCCAACAGCCTCCGTCAACCTTCGGTCAAGACCCCCATACCCTCCCTTTCTCGACCGAGTTTCCAGTGGCATCCCTTCTCGTTTTTCCAGCGTTGTGCAACCCACAACACCCTCCAGCGACCCCCGACCAGCCTTTCGCACCCACGCCACAGGTGCATTTCACCTCATTTTGTTGTTTCATCCTTTGGATACATTTTTGGGTTAGGGATTATGTGGTTTTTGGTCGAGATTTGATGTTATTTTTGGTCCAATTCATGTTATAGTGTTTGGACGTAAATTATTTTGGTTCAATTCAGGTGTAGTTGGTTTGATGTATTGATTTTTGGGTTTTATTATTTTGAGTTGACATCAACTTTTTTTTTTGGTGCGAAAGATGTTTTGACAATTTCTTAACTTGTGTTTAATTTTTATATGGTATTCTTGTGTAAAACTGGGTGTGTTTTGGATATAAATCCATTTATATTCCATGATTGTATTTTGTAACTTGTGCACTTGATTTATTATATCATACAAGGGTTGCATATTTTGTTTTAGTATGGCGCCGATGGGTTTCGGTTCACCGTCAATGTTTTGGGGATTGTTGGGTTAGATTTTTAGGTTGTAGCTGGATTATTTTTGATGAAAAGGGTTTGGTATTTTGTTTTTAGGACATACCCATGTTGTCTAAGCTGATCTTGACTTGTAGTGGCCTTTGCACACCAATTTTTTAGAGATTCTACACGAGGTAGGTGGTTCCCCGTCTAATTATTATCCGATTAATTAATTTTCAATGTTTATATTGTTTTTCATATATTTAATTAATTTTTTTTGTGAAAATTAAGTTAAATTTGATGTTTGATTTTCATTGAATTTTTTTAGTATATTGTTCATATTGTTTGGTGTTTTCTGCTGAGAACTCTATTAGTGACTTTGGAATTGTGCGGTTATCTTATTAAGTCATGTAAGTGGTGCGAACTGTTTTTTTTACATGGCTTCTGGTGCGTTTGGTCAAAAAAGATGTTTTTGCGTGAGTTTAGTGGTTAACGTTAAGCGATTTAGTCTAAATTGTTTTATAAGAATTTATTTTTGTAATTTTAAACTATGTGGTTTAGAAAATGGTGTTTTTTATATAATGTAAGGGATTTCCATCAAACCTTTTCATGGTGCAGGTTACACATTTTATTGTATTTGAGTGCGTGCGGTGTTGGAATGTGTTTTGGATTTCTAAGTGGTTACCTTTGTGTGTGTAAAACCATGTGACACCTCTTTTTTGTTTTTTTATAAACTTTTTATGTAGTTTAATATATTTTGTCAATAGTATGAAGTGTGTTTTGAAAATGTTTTTAGAGAGTGTATTATTTCAAATGGTTTTTTTGTGTGCAAATGGTTGTTTTGGCATGTGTAGTATCTTATTGGGTTTGATTGTATGAATATGGCATGTGGCATGAACATTGAATTACTTGAGAACAAATGGGAAGCCTGGGTACCAGGTGGGTGGACTAGACTAGCATTCTAGTGATACGGGAGTGTCATTTTCCCAGTTTCACTTAGCGGTATTGACACTTACAACACTAACTAATCATTGGATGATGAATGGAGACAACTATGATAGGAGGTGTTTCCATGCCAGTGGCTTGTGCATGGGATTGTGTGATATGGTTCACCGAGACGTGAGGTTCTAGGGTCCCACTTCTCACTATTATCTTTATGGTCTCCCATTTATTGTGCTCTTCCTCTGCTTTCTTCTCACAGTCAGCACACGGTGTGACGTTGGGGTTACCATGAAATGTGTGTGTGCGTGTTTACATGTGTGCATGCGTTTTTGTGTTTGCATTCATCTGTGGGTGTGTGTGTGTCTGTATATATTAATTTAAGTTGTTTTCCTTTTAGAGAAGTTTCCCTTTAAAATATGTTTTCATTAAATGTATTTAAACACTTATTTATCTTTATTCTGTTAAATTGAAATTTTTTTTGTCTTTTAATAATTATCCGTGGAACCTTTTCTCGGTGGCGTCCTATTGGGCTTTTAGATCACACCCTACATACACCCTTGGTTGTATGTAGATTTTGTTTCTTCTACTTTCCAGTTTGTGACATCGTGCTAAGCGATGGTGGTTCAGGTTGCAGTTGGTCATTTCATGCAGAGTGGTGCTGATGTGGCATCTCTTTTTTAGGGAGGTTTGAGTATGAGTTTTGGTTTCTGCTGTAGTATTTTATTTTTATTTCTTGGTTTGAGTTGTAGACTTAGAAAATTGTGTTCATAGTATAAAGATGTGTTTGGTTGTCTTTTTCCAGTTTCAGTTTATTTACGTGGATATTTGTTTTTCTGTCTTTTATTTCGGGTAAAAATGTTCCCACTTTTTACCTACGATACCCGGGAACTTGTGCCAGCCCGTGGGGAACGAGAACGCTCTTCGGGCCATGTCGCGGGCCGGGTCAGGCGTCGGGTCAGATGGCGACCCGGCCTGGTTCATGACATTACTCCTTGTAATAGTATATTTATCTTATAATGTATTCAAATCGTAAATTAGCTTATTTTATTATTCACCAAAAATTCAAGTATTTAAAAAAACACCAAAAAATCACCACAAAGATTTTTCTAATGTGTATAATTCTAAAATTATCTCTATTTTATGAGAATAATTATCTTAATATGATAAATTTAATGTTTAATTAAAATCATCATTAACTTGAAATATTTTAATTTTAAAATTATAATCATTGTTATGAGACTTTAAACAATTAACTAAGTTCTCATAAAAGTATCATATAAACCAAAGGAATAATGAGATTATCTTATGATAAAATTTTATTAAAATAATTTTTCATTTTAATAATTATATTGATTATAAATTTATAAATAAGCATTTCTGTTTTACAAAAATATTAACACTCAATTAATAATTTCTAAAACATTTATTTAGACATACTATGATATAATTATATCATATATTCTTTTATAATATGTTTAAAATTTATTTATATACTCGTGGATGAGGTTACAATTCATTTGGTTGATTTACTATTCCTACGGGTCATGTTACTATACATAAGGGTATATTACTATTTCAATTGGGAAACTTACTATTCACCTAAAATTAAGTTGTTCCTCAAAAACACCAATTATATTACTGATTGCAATTGTGTATGTCAAATTTTCAAATTTCATTTCTTAAAAGTGGGAAAATAATGCATAATGATAACCCACGAGTGTGGTAATAAGATGGGTAAGAACATTCAAAAGTTCAATAAATTTTGATATCTAATAGCAATATAAAAAGTATTCTGGTGATATATATTAGAATAATATATGTACATTTGATTTATTGTGACATAAAATTAAATTATAATAACTAATTAAGCTATGAAAATTCATTTCAACTATAATTTAGTATATTTAAAAATAATGAAACTTCTCAAAAAATAATAAAAATTCACTTTTAATTAATTTTGACATTCCAAATTCAAAAATTAAGTTTATCTTTTAAAATTTTATTCATTAATGTGAAACTATTTTAAATAGAATTAAATATTAGTTATTACTCTTAATATTACTATGTTTGATGTCTTTCTTATAACTATCTCATTTTAATAATTTTTATAATAGTGTTTTGTTTCCTAGACACTAATTCATACATAAATTAAATTCTATATTAAATTAATTTTTAAATCCTTCTAGTGTAAATTTTTTTCCCATATTCAATCATACACCCACTAGCCTATAATGAATTATATTTTCTACAAAATATATTTTGAAGACACAAAATGTTTTCTTTTTAGGAAACAAAATTTATTTATTTTGAATAAATATTTGAATATTAATAATAATAATTTTATATGTCATTTTTAATATTTTATGATACATAATATAAATAAAATATTTAATTCCTAAAAATTCCCATCTATTAGTTTTTGGGATCATTATGCCTCATATTTTAAACTAATTTAACTTATCATTCGTCTCAATTACTAAAAATTCATCATTTTTCACTTATGTAATGTTTTTTGGTTAAATATGTGATAAGAAAGTGTTTTGATCAACCTTATTTGTAAAAGAAGTTATTTTCTGATATACATTATCTGCATAACCTATGGAAGCATCAATTGTATTATATCTATGAGTCCTAACAGCACTAGTAATATCATTTTTCAAACCCTCAATATAATCTATAGGTTAGGGTTTTAGTTGATTATCAAAAATGGAAGAGTTCTTTATATGAGGTCTTGAATAATTTTCATCAGGTTTAACATTTATACATGGAGTAGAATGGGCATCCACTAGACATTCTAAAGTGGTTATGGGAACATGTGAATGTGTCACAGCAAATTTCATATGTACAAATTCATTCACAATCTTAGTCCTTTTATTAAACACAATATAGGATTGACTAGATGAAAAATATTCAAGGAAATTTGGATATCTCTTTTAGAATAAATATTTTATAAATTCTCTTTTTTATTATAAATAGTTTTCAGCCAAAAATTCTAAACTAATTAACCATTGGATTTAGGGAAATCCATAATTCATATAGGGTATTCTATATATAAGTTTTAATTAAAAAAAATTAATTATATAAAAAACGTATGTTTAATGATTTTTCCCTAACGTAAATAGGTAAATTATACTCATTGAGAATGGTCCATGTAAATTATTTAAGGATTTTATTTCTTCTCTCAGAAATAACAATCTTTTTGGGGTGCTAGGTGTAAAATTTCACGACTATAGATTTTGTGTGCATGTAGTGATTCAAAATAATTACATTCAAACCAAAGGCCATGATCACTTATTATGTTATTAATTATATATATACAATTATTCTATAATGATTTAGTATATTTTTCAAAACTAGAGACAGATTAACTATTATGATAATGGAAAAATACAAATGTATATATTGAATAATAATCTACTGTAACATCAGTATAATTCATTCATACTGATATAGAAAATCAATAGGGTCCAAATAAGTCCATATGAACTAACAATAATGGGTCATAATTCAAATCATATTTCATTGGTTTGAAAGATATTTTATATTCCTTTCCCATTTAATAAGCATAAATTATATTTTCAATTTGAAATTATAGTTTGGGTAGATGTTTTACTAAACCATTATAAGGTATGCTTCTAATTGAGTGAATATTTGAATGTCATAGTTTCTTATTCCATGGATGAGATTTATTGTGAATGTCACTTAAACAAGAAACATTCTAGGAAATTAAGTAATTTAAATCTATATCATAAAAAATATCATTTTGAAATTAGTAAAAACTATATCAATTTTATAATGAAAAAAAATATTATTATTATTTTAAAACATAACATAGTGACCATCATCACCCAACTAAGATATTACAAGAATATTTTATTTTAATCCATCAATTAATAATACATTTGAAATAAACATATTTTTAGAGAAACAAATTTTTCATAGAAGAATTATATTCTCTTTGGAATTTTCCTTGAAGGAGAAATGTAAACCATAAATATTGATTAGATTTCTGAAGCCTGAGTATCTAGAAGTCATTTTTCTAGAACTTGCACTATCCAGATACCATATGTTCCTACAATAACATTTCATGTAGGTTTCATTAAAGAATATTTAATCCAAAAATCACTTTGGTAACCATATTTTATTGGGTCCAGAAGGGTTAGTAGTATGAGATTTACAAATCCAAATTTTTTTACCAAGTTCACTATAATAAGAACAATGTCATTCATAAGAGAGTGCTTTATTTCATCATATTTAATAAGAAACAATAACTGCATTACTTGAAGTGGAAGATAGGATATTTTTTCAATTATTAGTTATTTATGTGGATATCCACTTCCATTGGTATATATAGGTGTGTTGTTATTACCAAGAATGTGGTTTAATGATTTCCTTCCAATAGTTAACATCTCTAGGTATTTATTAAATTACTAATTTTATAATTTTATCTCATTATTTTCTTTTAGAATTTGATAATTATTATCCTTCTATATTATAAGATTAGTTTTAAAGTTACTATAAATAACTTTTTCCTTCTTTAACCTTATTAATTTATCGTTTAATTCATTCAATGTGTCTTTTATCATGTTATAATATTGAAATAATTCATCACTAGATATACTATCTGCATAATTTTCATTTTAAAAATAAATAGAAGTGTGTATATGAGATTTAAAAAAATCATTACTTTGGATGTGTGATAACCCTTCTTTTATTACAAACATAAACATGATTTATTACATAAAACATCACTTGATACAATAAATAATATCGAGTGGTTTAGTGTCTTAGGGGATTAGGACCATTAAAAAAATGTAAAAAAATGAAATACAACATCTTTAGTGAAATCTTCCTTTACATGACCACTACATTGCCTCGTACTTAGCATAGCATGGGATAACCTGAGTACATGCATAAGAAAAGGGTGAGCTATTAAGCACAGTAAGGGAGTACACATGGAATATCATGAGGAGTACAATACATGTTAGGAAATAGGCGTATCAATAGAGTATAAGAAAAACAAGAACATAATGGCCTGATAAAGCATGATAATCATATCATGGAAATGTGGCAATATCACTTAACATGGAATTAGCATGATCCAAGGCTCATTTCACATGGGGCATGAGTAAATCCTCATTTCAAATAAAGCACCCTTAAACCCCAATTTTCTTTAAATTATCATGAGTCAATTCTCATTTCACATGAATTATCATGATACTATACTTTACCCAAATGAATTGGAGCTCTATAAGGGCGCACCCTTCTTAAACATTTCATTTCATGCATAAGTGTGCCACATGGATCATAAAACATGGATTCAGAAATCATAATCATTTATTCCACGATAAAGGAATGTGTAATTCATACATGAAACTTTATAATCAATAAGTAAATGTGTATAAAGGTGAATACCCTTGATGGAGAAATGGGCATGGTATTCACTACACAATGATACTGGTTTAGAAAATCGGTGTGATTCCTACAGCGTAACGGCGTGACATAAGAATTCATAAAAATTATTAATGAAATAGAAATGGGTTCCTAATAATATTTACATGTAATAGACTGTAAGGAGGTCATATAGATACATTTCCCAACAATTTTAATGGAATTTATATTCATGATACAAAAGTATTGCTTTAATGTAAAAGAGGATAGAGAAGTTCCGTTTGGAATTTAGCCATAGTAATGGGTTTACATGGGAGGCATTTAATGAGAGAGAAAGGGGTCTCACATCTTCCAAACATAAAGAGGTCAGTATGAGGGAGGTTTGAAACCATACCACAAAATTCATAATTGAAATTTAAAAGGAAAAACAACTTAACAAAAATTGGGAAAAATGAGAAAGGGAGAAAAAACCCTTACTTGGAAGTGTGCTTCCAAAGGCTAGAGACAGACTTGTGAAAGGCTTCTTGGGAGCTTGAGGAACCTTGGGAGGATTCTAGAGAGATTAGGGTAGAGGATTTATGAACACCAAATTCTTTGAGTGGGGAGGAAGTTGGAGCATGGGTAGGTTTATATATGAAAGTTGAGGGAATTCATTATTATTTATGTTTGGGACCCCTTATATTAAATTAATCCAAACCACAAACCATCCCATGGTTTTTCCCATGGTTTTTGGAAAATTGAAGAGGAAAAAAATATTTTATATGAAATAAGTCCGAACTTCTTAAAATATTAGGGTTGCTTATGTGGAGGTGAGTCACACTCCCATGGAAATTAATTTAAAAAGACAAGGGGTTTAATAAGTCATGAGGGGTCCATAAGTGCTTTGAAAAGTAAGTAAAAAAATCCCAAAATCACATTATTTTAATGATAAAACATATATTGGAAAAAATGAATATTTTAGTATTTTATTACATCACTATTGGGTCATTATGATGTCATAAGACACATTATATATTTAAACGGTATTTAATTAATACCCAAAAATTTGACTATCATAGAAAATTATGAAAAATTCACCATTGGATAATTTCAACATCATGATTCCAGAAATAACATATATTTTATCTAAATAATTTTTTAAATATGTTAATTTTCACTTTTAAAATAAAAACCAACATTTATCGAAAATTCACGGGTTTTGACAGAAATGGATTTCAAACCTTAATAAAATTTATAATTGCATTCATAAAATTATAAGATCATTTATATTTAATAAAAATAAATTTAATAATAATAATAATAATAATATTTTATCAAAATATTATTTAATTCAAAAATTCCTTAATTTAAAAAAATAGAATTCATAATTAAATAATAACTGAAAACACTATTTATAATTTCAAAACTATTTACAATGTATCAAAAAATGATAAGGAGGTATATTCATTATTATATAAAAAAATGTACACGAACATAGTACTATTTAATTTTTACATAACCCCTTAAAATAGCCACATAAGACCTAAGGGTATGGTGTGTAATGGTGACAGACTCTTGGGGTGGCTTGGGTGACATTCCTCCAGTGGTAATCTCTATCATCATCTACATTTCCCATAGACGGTCCCCTTCAAGCTTGACATGATGAAGCTCAGCTTGGGATTGGTCAAGAACAAAGCCCAAGGACACCACCTCTTTTTTGAGCTCCGAAAAATGGGTTTCATATGGATCAATTCTACTGGATGAGGCCATCGCTTCTTTTGTCTAAGTAAATTTGGATTTGTTAAAGCCATATATTTATAATAATCATGTGATCACTATTCAATGGTTATATTATCAATGGTCAAAATTCTTAACATAAAACCAATGATGTTGACATTTTATATAAACATAAAATAGACAATTAATTAGATCAAGAGGGATTTCCATTAATGAAACTTTGGGTCATTACAATATTCCACCCTTAAGAAATTTCGCCCTCGAAATTTTCCTTTTCCAACAATAAAACATATGTTTGTAACTCAGCTTCATCATTTCTTCCGATTACAAAGTTTCTTCTTCAAACTTGTGGTTTCTCCACAACACCTTGAAGAGGGGCATTATCTTATTTTTTAGAAATTTTTTCTCTACGATCTAAGATCTTCATTGGTTTCTCCTCATAATAAAGATCATCTTATAATTGTACCACCTCAGAAGAGAGTACATGTGAAGGGTCTGGTATTTACTTCCTTAAGAGGGATACATGAAAGACATCATGTACTTTGGCCATAGTGGGTGGAAGTGATAGTCGATAGGCCACAGCCCTGACACAGTCACGAATTTTGAAGGGGCCGATGTACCTTGGACTTAACTTCCCTTTCCTTCCACACTTCATGAACTTCTTCCACGGAGATATGAGTAGAAAAACCATGTCTCCAACTTTATACTCATGGTCTCATCGATGATTATCTACATAACTCTATTGTCGAATCTAGGATTCCTTGATATGACACTGAATGGTTTTCACCTTCTCCAACATTTCCTAGACCATTTCTATTCCAAGAAGCTTACTTTCACTAACCTCATTGCAATATGTCGGTGTTCTGCACCTTTTTCCATACAGGGCTTCATATTGTTCCATTTGGATGCTCGAGTGGAAACTTTTATTATAAGAGAAATAAACCAGAGGAAGATGTTGATCTCATCCTACTTTTAATCCCATTGAGCATGCTCTCAACATTTCCTCAAGTGTTGGGATATTCCGCTCGGATTGGCCATCAGTTTGAGGATGATAGGTTGTACTTAAGTTTAGTTCAGTATTCAGAGCACGTTGAAAACTCTTCCAAAACATAGAGGTGAATCTTGGATCTCGATCAGACACAATAGATAGTGGTACTCCATGAAACCTTACCACTTACCTGATATATGCCTGTGTTAGTTGATCCAATGAGAAATCCTCTTGAATAGCAATGAATTGTGTAGTCATTGTAAGATGATCCACAACAACCCATATTGCATTGTTTCCTTTAGATGTTCTTGGAAGTTTGGTGACTAAGTCCATGGTGATGTTCTCCCATTTCCATTCTGGTATGGGAAATGGTTTCATCATCCACTTAGACTTATGCCTCTCTTCCTTCACTTGCTCGCACACTAGGCACTTTGATGTATATTCAGTGATATCCTTTTTCATATTATCACACCAAATGTTTTCTCAGAGATCTCGATACATCTTTGTTCTCCCTAAGTGAATAGAGAAATTTAATGTATGTGTGTCATCCAAAAGTTCCTTCTATAGCTCCGGACTTAAAGGAACACATAGTATTTTCCCAAACCGCACAGTTACTTCTTCATTAACATTAAACACTGGGGATTTCCATTTTTTGATAGCTTCCACTTTTTCCTGAATTCCCACATCATCCTTTTGAGCATCCTTTAACCTTTACCAAAGAGACAGCTGAGCAATAATTTGTGAAAGGATTTATGATGTTCCCTTCTTTTTGATTCCCATGTCCATCTTCATCAAGTCTAAGAAGATTGGATCCTTCTCAATCCTCATCATTTATAGAATCGATGGGTCCTTTCTACTTAGGGTATCTTCCACCTTGTTTGCTTTTCTAGGGGGTAATGGATTGAATAGTAATAATCCTTGATGAGCTCTATCCATATTCTATAGTGCATATTAAGCTATTTCTGTGTGAATATATATTTAAGACTCTTGTGCTCAGTATATATCTTACATTTCTATCCATATAGATAATGCCGCCTTATTTTGAAGGCAATGATCACCGCCGCCAACTCCATATCATGCGTTGGATAGTTTTGCTCATGAATTTTCAACTGCCTTGAGGCATAGGATATCACTTTATCATTCTGTATCATCACATAGCCTAAGCCCTTCTTCGAAGCAACACTGATACCACAAAAATTTCCCCACTTGTAGGTAAAATGGGCACGGGCGTAGTGATAAGACTCCTTTTCAACTATTTAAATCTTTATTCGCATTCATCACTCCAAGAAGTCTTTACTCCCTTTTGACCAAGCATGGTAAGAGGGTTTGAAAATCGTGAGAAATTTCTCTCAAATCATCAATAATATCCAGCTAACCCTAAGAAGATACAAATATCTATTACCGATGTTGGACTCGTCCATCCTTTAATTGCATCTATTTTTGAGGGATCCATAGATATCCCAATTCTTATGATGATATGGTCAAAGAATGAGACATCCTTCAACCAGAACATTCACATGTTGTACTTTTCATAAAGCTTCTCCTTGCGCAAAGTCTCTAGTACAGTTCTTAAATTCTCCTCATGATCCTCCTTAGTTTTGGAGTATATTATAATATCATCTATAAACACTACCACAAATTTTTCTAGGTAATCTATATAGAATCTATTGATTAAGTCCATGAAGATTGTTTGGAGCATTAGTGAGTCCTAAAGGCATTAATATGAATTCATAATGCCCGTATCTTGTACGAAAAGTAGTCTTGGGGACATCATCCTTCTTCCACCCTTACTTGATAATATCCCGACCGCAATTCCACCTTGGATAAGTATTGTTCTCCATGCAGCTGATCGAACAAGTAATAAATTCTTGGGAGAGGATTCTTGGTCATTATTGTGATATTTTTGAGTTCATGATAATCGATGCAAAGCCGCATTGACCCATCCTTCTTCTTGACGAAGAGGACTAGTGCACCCCATGGTGTAGCATTTGGGCGTATAAACCCTTTATCCAGATTCTCCTATAGTTTTTTCTTAATCTCTTCAAGCTCTACAAAAACCATTCTATATGGATTCTTGGATATTGTTAAAGCACCGGTTATAAGTTCAATTTAGAATTCAATATCTCTTCTAGGAGGAAGACCAGGTAGTTCCTAAGGAAACACTTCTGTGAATTCCCTCACAATAGGAATTTCTTCAAGGATGGTTTCTTCCATGGACTCAATCATCTAAGCCAGATATGCATGCTCATAAGGCAGTAATATCCATTCTTGAGATGATGGATCTAAAGGAGATTCATCTTCCTCCTTACACTTGTAACGAATCGGGGGTCAAGTCTCCATATAGAGTGTGACTTCCCTCTCCCAAAAATTTATGTTGTCTCTATATAAGGAAAGTCAATCAATGCCTTGAATTGCATCAAATTCCACCAGAGGGGGTATGACGAGGTTTTCCGGGAAATTCAATCCCCAGATTATAACAGGGGAGGACTTATATTCATGGAATGAAATGATTTCCCCATTTCCCGTACTAACCGACATCTTCACTTCCATGATTTGTGGTGGTGCTGGGATTGTTCTACTAAACTTTCGAGATATAAAAGAATGCGTATAAGCTGAATCAAAAAGTACTTTAGCTATTCTTGACTGAATAACTAGTGTACCTGTCACCACTCTGTTTTTTGGGTTCACTTCGGCAGAAGTGATGGAAAAAGCTCTTCCCTGCTACCTTGGAGGTTGTTACTTGCCTCTGAAAACCCTTGTATTAGGGAACTGATTTGAAAAATGACCTAGTTCTCTGTGTTTGTAGAATTGATAAACGTGTTGAGGTTCGAACAGAGCATTCCTCTCCTCAGTCATTGTTGCAGGTATTTTTTTTTGATATTTAAAAGCTAGTTTCCCTTATCTTCCACACCTGAAGCATTTCCTCGTCCCCTTAATGAAATTTCCAGGGTTCTTTTTTCGGCAATTTTGGCATGTGGGGTGCTAGATCTTCTTAGCACCATTGGATTTATCCATCGTACCACCAGCATTAAAGTCAACCTTATGCTTATTATCCCCATGATAACCCTATGATTCTCTGATCTTCATTTCAACCTTGAGGGCAGATCGGACAATTTTCTCATAGATGTCAATTTTGCGGATTTCTAATGCTTTCTGTAGGCTATGATTCAACCCACCAAAGAAGGGGTCAAAATTTCATTTTGGGGTAACGACAAAGCCGGAAGCATATCGTACAAGCCTTGAAAGGTGCACGGAAAATATTTATAGAAAAACATATTCCGGAAATACTTTCATTCCAACCCCTCGATTTCCTCACCAGGATTCTTATTTTTGATCAATGTCCACCATTGATCAGCTTCACCCTCCATACGATAAGCCTCCATGGGAACCCTCTCTCGTTCAGAACATTGAAGGATGGAGAATATCTTTTCAATGGTGTTGATCCGTTGTTCAGCGACCATGGGATCGGATGATCCACTAAAAGTAGAGGGACTTTGTCTCATGAACCTCTCGATAGCAACTTATTCTTTCTTAGGGGGTTGAATTTTACTCTTGACCTGTGTTTCTATTCAAAAATTTAGTTATCTGAGAGAGAAGCATGATAATGTTTGTGATTCCCGCTCCCATTGGATAGGGAATCTCATTAGTACAGTCATCACACTGATCTTCACAACGGTTGTTAGCTCGAGTCCTCCTATTACTGGATATTGACTGGAATAAAAGGAAATTTAGGGGTAACACATAAAGGGTAATCCAAAAGAAAAAAGTTGAGGACTTAGAAATAAACATTTATTTCTTTAACTCATGAGTCTATAGGCTTCAATCTAGGATTTTAAGGATCTACTTTCTAACATGTATTCGTAGGGGCTTTTTTTAATTCCCTTAATAAGGGTTCATACTAAGATTGTGAATTTATCAAAACATATCCCCCGGGAGTGTCGTAACCAATATTACATCAAGGCCCATTGTCGTGCACCTGTTCTTGTTCGAGTCTAGATCAAAGCGGTGTTTTCGGGTTTTACCCCTAGGATACATCTGTTCCAGAGCCGCCTCTACCTGCTCATTACAGACAGGGATGTATTTGCTTGATAACCCACTTACTCAATACTCACCAAAATGTAGGGATGTTTTTATTATACATAGTCTTGTCTCTAAGGCTTTACTAGGGTTTTGTAATCCTCATCCCAAAAATAACTAAACCTATCCTCTGATACCAACTATGACAACCCTTTTTTATAACAAACTTAAATAAGATTTATTAAATAAAACATCACTTGATACAACAATGAATATCGAAATTTTTAGTGTATTTGGTGATTAAGATCATTACATAAAAACATAAAACATGAAATACAACATCTTTATTGAAAACATCATTTATATGACTACTACATTCCCTCGTACATAGCATTGCATGGGATAACCTGAGGACATGCATAAGAAAAGGGTGAGTTATAAAGCCCTATAAGGGAGTACACATGGAATATCAGGAGGATTACAATACATGTTAGGAAATAGGAATATCAATAGATCGTAAGAGAAACATGAACATAAAGGAATGATAAATAATGATAATCATAACATGTAAATGTGGCAACAACACTTAACATGTAATTTGCATGAGCCAAGGCTCATTGCACATGGAGCATGAGTAAATCCTCATTGCACATAAAGCATTAGTAAAACCTCATTTCCATTGAATTACAATGGGTAAACACTAATTTCACATGACATATCATGATACTATAATTTACCCAATGCATTGGAGTGCTATAAGGGCACACCATTCTTAAACATTTCATTTCATGCATAAGTGTGCCACATGGATCATAAAACATCGATTCATGAAACAGAATTATTTATTCCACGATAAAGGAATGTGGAATTCATACATGAATCTTTATAATCAATAATTAAATGTGCATAAAGTTTAATACCCTTGATGGAGAAATGGGCATGGTATTCACTACACAATGATATTGGCTTAGAAAATCGGTGCGATTTCGGCAGCATAACGGCGTGACATAAGAATTCATAAAAATGGTTGATGAGAGAGAAAGGAGTCCCTCATCATATTTACATGAAATGGACAGTAATGAGGTCATATAGATACATTTCCCAACAATTTTAATGGAATTTAGATTCATGATACATAAGTATTGCTTGAATGTAAAAGAGGAGAGAGATGTTCCTTTTGGAATTTCGGCATAGTAACGGGTGTACATGGGAGGCATTTAATGAGAGAGAACGGGGTCTCCCATCATTCAAACATAAATAGGGAAGTATTAAAGAGGTTTGAAACCATACCCAAACATTCATATTTGAAATTATAAGGGAAAACAACTTAAAGAAAATTGGACAAAAATGACAAAGGAAGAAAAAACCCTTACTTGGAAATGTGCATCCAAAGGATAGAGAGAGGCTTGTGAGAGGATTCTTGGGAGCTTGGGGCACCTTGGGAGGCTTCTAGAGAGAGTAATGCAGAGGTTGGATGAACACCAAAGTCTATGAGTGAGGTGTAAGTGGGATGTTGGGAGGGTTTATATAGGAAAGGTGAGGGAAATCTTTATTATTTATGTTTGGGACCCCTTATATTAAAATAATCAAAACCACAAACCATCCCATGGTTTTTGCCCATGGTTTTTGGAAAATGGAAGAGAAAAAAATATTTTATAAGGCCAAATTCCGAACTTATTAAAATATTAGGGTTGCTTTTGTGGAGGTGAGTTACACTCCCATGGAAATTAATTTAAAAAGACAAGGTGTTTAATACGTCTTGAGGGGTCCATTAATTCTTTGAAAAGTAAGTTAAACAAACCCAAAATCACATTATTTTAATGGTAAAACATATATTGGCCGAACAAAAAGATTATAGTATTTTATTACATCGTTATTGGGTCATTATGATGTCGTAAATCACATTATATAATTAAACGGTATTTAATTTTTACCAAAGAAATTTGATTGTCTCAGAAAATTATGAAAAATTCACCGTTGGAAAATTTTGACATCCTGATTCTAGAAATAAAATTTATTTTATCTAAATAATTTTCTAAATATGTTAATTTTCACTTTGAAAATAAAAACTGACATTTATCGAAAATTTACAGGTTTTGATAGAAATGGATTTCAAACATTAATAAAAAATTATAATTGCATTCATAAAATTATAAGATCATTTATATTTAATAAAAATTAATTTAATAATATAATTATTATTTTATAAAAATATTATTTAATTCAAAATTTCTTTAATTTAAAAAAAATATAATTCTTAATTAAATAATAACTAAAAACACTATTTGTACTTTAAAAACTATTTACAATGTATCAGAAAAATGAAAAGGATGTATGTTTATTATTATATACAAAAAAAATTGTACATGAACATAGTATTATTTATTTGTTACATGAACCCTTAAAACAACCACACAAGTCCTATGGGTAAGGTGTGCGATGGTGACATACTCTTGGGGTGGCTCGGATAACATTGCTCGAGTGGTAATCTCTATCAACTTCCACTTTTCCCATAGATTGTCCTATTCGATCTTGACATGATGAAGCTCAGCTTGGCCTTGGTTAAGAGCGAAGACCAAGGATGCCACCTATTTTCCTAGATCCAACAAATGGGATTAATATGGAGAAATTCTGCTGAATGAGGCCATATCTTCTTTTGTCTGACTAAATTTGGATTTGTTATAGCCCTTTACTTATACTAATCATGTGATCACTGTTCAACGGCTATATTAGCAACAGTCAAAATTTTTAACATAGAACCAATGAAGTTGACATTTTATATAAACATAAAGAGACATTTAATTAGATCAAGAGGTATTTCCATTAATGAAACTTTGGGTCGTTACAGGATGTGATTATCATAAAATAGATATCAGATATAACATTTTTCATCCATACTTATGTATAAATATCTTGATCTTCCATCTATGGTACACCAAGTGTAATTCATATTCTTTTTTATAAATAGTACTATTGTCTTCATACTTTTTATTTTTTTTAACTTTGAAAAGTTTTTTTTAATTTCACATTTTCTCTTTCATTCATTAAATATTAATTCATTACCAGCATCATCAATTCTCAAATATTTTATTTAATTACCTTTTTTTGTCATACTTTCCCCTATAGTAAGATTTCTTGAATAACTTATTCTTCCAGTAATACTTATTGAATCATCTAGCTAAATTTTCTAATTTGTCACCACTGTCTAATGCTTCATCTTCACAAGAACTATCTCCCTTGTTTTTTTTGATTCATAACTCTTGAAGGATAATGTATATTTCATTGATTTATATTCTTGTTATATGGTTAGTTTGAGTTCTTCTTAATAAATCAAAATATTTTTAATAATATTTTCCACCTGTAACATACATAGGTCACATGATTCCCTTATGAAAATTGATATTACTCACTATTTTTCAAGTACACAAATAAGAAGTCTCATTACATTATATTTACTATTAATGGTATTCCCAAGTGAAAAATAATATTTAAAATATAATTGAACTTTATATAAATATCATAAATAGTTTCACCTTGTTTGATCATAATTGTGTCACATTTAATAGTGTATGTATTTAATCACCTATATTTTACATTGGTATTTCCATCTTGAGAAAAATCGGGTGCCTCTAATCTATTATATGATTTTTAGGAAATTCATGTTTATCCTCAATAACAGAAAAAATATAAAAATCCAAGATCTCAAAATTGATTTACATTTCAATATTCCACTGAGAATAATTATTTAAATTAATAATTGGATGAATATTAATTAAATTTTCAATTATTTTACTATTATCAATAATGAATTAAATTTATAAATATTAGAAATTTAAGATCGTTAAGCAAAACTATATTTTAGTGAAAATATATTTGTAACTTCCTCTAACTACAAATGTTTTTCTCAGTTGAAACCTAAAGATGGGGTGGGGTGGGTGGTTGAGTTGCGTATCCAAAAAAAATATCGATTTAAAATCAACTAAAAAATTAAAACACCCAATTTATTCAAATAACATTGTAAATTTAAACACTTGAAATATATAATTTTATTTATTCATACAGTTTTTCAAAAGAGGGGTCATGTTTTGTTTAATATAACATTGAAAGTACATCAACTTCTGAAAATAATTTACAAAACCAAACAGGATATATAAAATATAATAATATTAACCTTCCATGTAAAATTTTTATTTCATTATAATCATACTGAAATAGTACTTGAGATAAATAATGAAATAGAGCATCTAAATTATATAAATAAAATTTAAAATGGTGTTTGATCAATAGTCTATATTTAATCTCATCCACTTTAAAATCAAATGATTCCATGAAATTTATGAAAAAATAAATTTACCCATAAACTAGATTGTATTTTAAAAAAACCAAACACATGGTTGACTAGGAACAAAGAATATTACATAGTTATTCAAAGGATAAAAAATATACAGGTCACACATGACCTCTTATATTGTAATTTATCAAAATAGTGTTGAATATAATTGAGATAGAGTGTCATTAAATCTCTAGATTAGTATAGGATGCTTTTTTTTATAAATATTCTGAGTAATAATAAACAAATATCAATATTAGATCATAAATTTAGAGTTAAAAGTATTAGACATATGAAAAGGTTGTATGAAACAACGGAATTGCTAAATTTTCTCAGGAGTCTATGAATATATTCAAGATAAGCCACCAAAAGGTTTGTATATAATGTGAAATAAAATATAGTATTATAGACATTTAAAAATAATAATTTTTTCATTTCCAATTATTTTAAAACTATCCCTTTTTTACCATTTCACATATTCATCATTCCCACATATTACATCCTTTTCAATGATGTGGTTGTCTTCTATGTAAATTAAATTCCATAATATAAAATTATTCATTCCAAAATATGATAATTTAATCTAGATCCCTATATAGAGAAGATAATATGGAAGGGTTAACATTGTATTGATGTCTTGAATATAGATTTTTAATAATAACCATTCTTAAATCCACCTACATCTGGATGCTCTTAATTACATAAAATAATTGTTGGAGAATTAATTTTGAAATTAATTATTACTATCTACAGTTTCTTCATTAATGATTTATTATTTGATAGAAACACCTTTAAATAGTGGAAGCTTCACCTATAGTTAGGTTTTTTGTCTGTAGAAATACTATGGTTATAGATGTAGAACATCTTTGTGGTAGCATGACCTGGTGGAAGATTATCCAAGGAGTTTCACTGTTTAACTATATCTATGGTAGTATCATTTCCATGAAAATAGAATTGAGAGACTGTTGTAAATAATTGTTACTATAAAGGCTTGGCCTTAAACATTACATAATCTTGAGTTATTTCAAGAATTCACATTGAGGATCTTTTAATGTTTAGTGTTTTAGAGAATTGGGACATATTTATTACATTATATTTCAAAAATTACAATGTAAACACTTCTACTCAATATACATTTATTTTTCATAAATTAAAATATCAAAAACATGTTTAGTTCCATGTTTTAGACATCATGACTTTTCCTCAATTCCTTCCTTGACACTATTCATCTTTATGTCATATTAAAAACATTTCAAAACATTGGGTGAGAATAAAAATGATCAATAAGGGTTATAAAATAAGGAAAGAAACCTTAACCCATCAGTAAATACATATCAATGACACTATACTTTTTAATAATAACATACATCATGAAATTATAAGATTTATGAGCAAGAAATCACAAATCATAAAGGTAACTTGTGTCATCTGTATCACACATTTATTTTCGCTATCACACCTACATAGGGATTATCGTTTGAATACCCATCACAGTATATTCCATAAATCACTTTGGAGAAACATTAACCTTATCCTTCATCATGTTACCCAATGCATTGGAGAGTTATCTCAGGATCACACGCCCTTGGTTTATTACAGAAAACCCCTTATACATAAAAAATAAACAATAACCCTAACATATTCATTACACATAACATAACAATAAATGAAAGAAATCATTTCCACATTCAAGTAAAAATATATCAAATCATGATATGGAAATAAACAATGATTTATCAAATCTTTTTCAAAACCATTTCAAACTTTTAATAAAGAGATCTTTTAATCAATGTGTCCCATAAAACATTGATGCTTTTAAATGAATTATAATTTGAAAACATTAATATCTTTATTAATAAATCCTATAAATTATTTTTAAAACATGAACACTAATGAGAAATATTTTGAAGAATAAATCATTAAAACATTCAAAATGATATTTTAGTAAAATATTTTTTAACAAAATAAGAGACACTTGAATAAAAATAATTGAGGAATAACATTTAATAAGAACATTATAATATCATGAGAATAAAGGGATTCATGATATTATATGACAAATGACATTACATACACCATATATGAGTGAATCTGTGGATAACAACAATGAAGTCTCAATGGAATGTAAATTGATATGAAATCCCTTATAAAACTGTATCCTTAGATTAAGGATAAATAAATTACATAATAATGTGCTAAAAATATATATAAACTCAATATGATTTTATAATATGTTTAAATCAATCACATGGCATTTACACATGTCCTTTTTACGACAAAACCAATGATGTGGATGTTTAACTCAATGAATGAAAATTGAGTTAAAATTTCTCGTATTATGTTCATATCGATGACTTGAGAATTTATCAATGGAGTGATTTTGTATAAAAATATTATATCCAAAAAAAGGGGAGTGGAAATTACAACCTAATTAAATAAATAGTGATTCCACACATAATCATATCATGACATAATTATTAATTAGAAGATTAACCCAAGGAATTGAAATTGGGTTAAAAAGTTCCCTTACCGATTTTGTAACTTACGAAACATACAGCACATGAAAGATCAATCATACAATATAGATGTAAATTACCATATATTAAAGTATATTACACAAATAATGTAATCATAGGTAGTACATACACCACACAAAAGGAAATAGTGGAAAATATATCAAGAATCTCATGGGAATAAAAATTGAGATGAAAATCCCTTACCACATTGTAATCAATCGAGTCATATGACCAGAAGTTAATAACCACAAAATGATTCAAAAATTAACATGAATATAAAGAGAATAATGATAACATATATCAAATTATTGTACACAATACAACAAATGCATTAACTTAGTGGTGAATAATGGAAATCTCACGGAATTAAAAGTGAGAAAAGAAACCCCTTACCTCGTCTCTGACTTGACCCGTTCATTATTTAATCTCCTAAATAATAAGCTAAATTTAATTTATACTTGATTAAGTAAATTTCTGAAATTTATTATTCCTTTTATATAACTTATTACAATGTTATAAAAATTATGAAATCATTTAATTTTATAATGGTCATTTTGTCGATATTTGGTACTTGAGTCAAAAATGAAGTTCATATAATTACAAGTTGTTCATGTGGTAAAAATTCCATAATATACAGAAGGATGATAATGATTTAGATATCATATATATCATATATATCCAGTGTATATATGTATTTATAATATTATTTAATATTTGTAGATAAGAAATAAAATGCACCTTTCATGGAGATTATAAGTTGTACGTACGAATGAACTCTACTTTCATTTCTATTTCATATTTAATGGAATGAAAAATTAATGAAAAATATTTATATTATAATTTCATTATAATATCATATGATATACATGTTAAATTATTTAATTAATGACATCCTTTATACATTCCATGTATGTCATTAAAGAATCATTTCACCTTGAGGGGGCGGTAGTACGCACTTCCTGAAATGAAATTATCATATGTACACATATTGTAAAGCATAAAGGTATGTTTCTAAATAAAAATTACAGAATATTAGATAAATCATGAACATAATATATATCATATATAAATACATTTCAATCATAATTTCCAGCTTAAGCGGTCGTAGAAGAAGATTGAACAATCATCGTTTCGTGAGGGGTTAGTTTGTCATCCACAAAAATTATATGTTATTTACCCATTAGATGGAGTTTTGTGTATGTGTCATACAGATACATATCATTAAAAAACAAATTATATTTATTATACTGTTTATGTTATAAAATAAATGAATAAAATGAGTTTAGGGGGTTGGAGAAGCAAAATAAAACAAAATAATTTAAGAGAAGATGTTACCTTAAAATCAGATAACTCCCTTTGGATTGAACCAAACTATTTTCTTGAAGTTCCTTTTTCTTAAGGTAATGATTCTCGGAGGAATAGGGGGATCTTTAGAGCTTATTCGGGAATAGGTTGGATGACCCAAGGGGCATCAAATGTGTGATTAATGTGTTATAAGTGATGGCTATCTATAGGGGTGTTCTTTAAGAAAGAGTGAAAATTTTATTTTAGTATATAATGATTATTGGTTTCTAATGGTCCAAAACTAATTCTGGTCAACGATAAGATGAATAACGGACGAAATCAAATCATACAATAAGAATTGGAAATTTTTTGGATATTATGTTAATATTTATAATATTATTTATTTAAATAATGTATTAATGAGGTAAACACCGCATCATTATTTTGTCATAAATTATTTAATTCATTTGATGTCTAAAAATTATAAAAAAATACCATAATGTAGGAAATATTTTTCTCTTTCAGAATAATATTTATAGTTGAAGAGATAATTTACAGAACCCTATGTAAAAATTAATTATTAAAGGATATTTGTTTTGGCCATTTTGTCATTACTTTGAATTAATTAAAATAAAGTGTCATTGTATCTCTAAAGTAGTTCCATGGGGACCCAATGTAGACCCAGGGATTCAAATGGTTGTACATTACTCATCCAATAAGTTTAAGATAAGATTTAAGATAATTTTGTATTATTATGATATTATTGTTTCCTTAAATTGCATAATTTACATTTAACTAGAGTCAATAAAAGTCAAATGTTACTATTCACCAAAAATTATTTTCCTCTTATTGAACCACATTTTAAATAATAATAACAACTATGTATGTTATATTTTCAAAATTCAATTCAAAGAAGCAGAAAAATTTCATTTAAATGAAAATGTCGGTTCTTTAACTACTACTTAGTGGTATCACTATTCATCAAAAATTTTTGTTTTTCTGTAAAAAACCAAAACTACTACCTATAATATATTTTATATTATTAATTAAATAATTATGTATATTTTACCAAATTAAAAACAATGATGTTGGATTAATTCATTTAAAATTAATTCCCTTTGTCAAAACCAAAACCATGTTTTTAAGAAATATTAACAATCAAAAGATTGAAACATGTTAATGTATGATTTCAAATTGAAATTAATTCCAATGACCCAAATTGGATTAAATAATAAAAATATAATTTAATTTATCTTTTAAACCAGATAAATAGATAATCTATCCATATAAATAAATTATATTAAAACGTTGTTTTGAATTAAAATACAGAATTTTCGATTATTCATCAAAAATAAAATTTATCAAAAAAATACCAAAATTTTACCCAAAGAAAATTTATATGTCCTGATTCTATATAATAATATTATTTGGTCAAATAGAACATATAGAAGTAAAAAATATATATTTAAAGAGGGTTCTCTATTAAAAGGCAGCAAATCATCCTTTTAATCTAAATTAGGTTTAAATTAGATTTATTCACATTTTGAGCCTCCAAAATTTATTGGATAAATGTAAAAATATGTAACAAACATATATATTAATATTTTAATTTGTTCTATAAATTCCTACCAATAAAATGTCTCGGAATTAACTACTATTTAAAATAATAATATTATATTATTATTATGCAACGTAAGATTTCATAGAAACCCATTGTTATGTATCGAGTATGACATCGAACATAGCATCCCATTTAAAGTAAAATTAATATTTAATTCAAAAAAATAAATTAATATAAAAATTTTATGTTCTTTATTTACACGGGATGTTACATAAACCTCCGCTTTTGTAATTACATCCTTGCAATTTTAAAATTGGGCTTGGAAACACCATTGAAAGTTCCACATCAGAAAAAGATTCAATAAAAATATCACATTAAAATAATGAAATATAAATACAATGGTAACCTAAGATAGCCCATACTTATATTCCATGTAGGAAAACACGGATATGTAAGAGAAACAAACCATTATGGTTTGATGGAATGTGGTTGAAAACATGATAAGGAGAAAGTTAACCACCAAAAAATCACAAAATTGTGATGGGTTAAACGGTCTGTGATTACCCATTAATAAAAGTTATCAACAATTTTTTTGTTTTAAGTTAAATTTCATTAGGTTAAGTAATTTATTTAAGAGAGTGAATAAGAACATAGGGAAACATACTTACTTTTCATGAATAGTTTCATCTTTTACTAGATTTATACCACAAAATCATCCTTTCTCCAAATGGTGTGTTTTCAACATGACTTGTTCACACTTAAAGTGGTATAATCAACTTTTATAGAGTCACATAATATACAAAATATGAACTATATTTTTCCCATTCCTTTATACATTAACAAAAACCATAATGGTTAGTACAAGACCAGATAATCCCCAAAAATGATAATCTTTTACAAAAAGAGAAACTTCTATTAATCTCTAAATTTGTTAAACAATACCAAAAGTATATCAAAGACCATACAATAAGAAACTATCCATAATATTATTCAAAGTAATCCAAACTATGATTGAATCCTAAATCTTATAAGTATTAAATCACATAGTCTTTAAAAATAATTATTAACATTTATCTCAAAATAACATCAGTTACTCTTAAAGTTTCATTCTAAAAAGTAGTTTACCAAATCACATATTCTCTGTGATAGGTTAATAATTTCAATAAATAACCCAAATATTAATATATCTATAATAAAATCATAGATTATTAAAAAAGTAAAATTTCAACAATTACCCCACAATTGACATCCCATAGTATTCTATTTCCTTTTATGCATATAACGTTTCCAAAAGAGAAAACATATTCTAAAATAACCTCTATCACTTAATAACCAAATAATTTTTCAATATTTAGAATATCCATTTGATAAAATATAATTTCCCAAAATCAACTTATTCTTAATCCATAAAATCATTTCACTTATAATAATAAGTCATACTAACCAGGGACATCATTTAGGATAGTGGTAGGTGATGCGCCCACGTCTCGCTTTAGTTGTGGGATTGATTCCTATGGTGTTTCTGAACGTGATGGGTTGTCACAAATCCTATGGATTTTCCTTTTTATAAAACTCAAAAATAACCCTATCATATTCAAACCTAAAAATTTTTCTTATACCTTTAATTTTCATCCCAATACATTACGACATAAACATACAATATATTTTCATTTGGTCTCACCATCATATGATAAAATAAACCTATTATTAAAAGAAAGAACAACATACCTTGATCATGGTGTCCATATGGTTTCATCATCATCTTTTTCACGTAGGTAGAATGTCCATGCATTTCAACAATGATTTATAGATTCATTAAAATTATTTTCTTTCTTTATTCAAATACACCATATACAACTTGGGTCATATGGGTATTTTCAAAAAAACAGTTTTGTAAAATAATCATGATTGACATATAATATCAAAACATATGATAAAAATGATTTTTATAAAACATTTGGACCGAATTTGAGTTGAAACATTAAATAAATGGTGTTTTTAAAATACCATAAGTTTGTAATGAGAGACTATATTGTAAAAGCATATATAAATAGGTTGTGCAAGGGTCTCCTTCTACAGAAACGTTTTTAAAATCATTATATGCTTCAAAATCTAATGAAAAGATAAAATATTTGAAAATGCCTTAATAATATTTATCTCTTTTTTTAAAATATGAGAATATCGAGAAAATAGGATTTTATTAAATACAACCCATTATCCACGATGATATCTATGTATATTTGAGGTGTTTTATATCTCAAAAAACTGCTTTCAAGTAATTTGTATGCTAAAAAAAGGTACACAATCATATGAACATTACATTGTAACAATTATTGCTAGCATGTCATCAAGAAGATATAGGAATTCCATTCAAGACCCTCCTTTTCCATTTGTAACATAATATCCTTAATCTTAAAAATTTATAAAATAAGGATTTAACTGACATAATAGAGATAGGGACTAACCATCTATTTAACAAAAACTCTTAATCCCTAAATTTTTCTAAACAGACCTCTAATACCAACTATAAGGACCCAACCTTAAACATTGCATTATGTTTTATTAAATAAATAATTGACATTGAGGATCTTTTTAGGTTTAGAGTATTAGAGAATTAGGAAAAATCTATTACATTACATTTCAAAAATTACAAATTAGACACTTCTACCTAGTATCCATTTATTTTTTTTAAATAAAAATTTTAAAAACAAGTCTACTTCCATATTTTAGATAGCATGAATTTTTCTCAATTATATCCTTGAAAATATTCATCTTTATGTCCTGTGAAACCCATTTCAAAACATGGGGTGAGAATAATAAGGAAATTAAGTGTTTTAAAATAAGGAAGGTAAACATTAATCCATCAATAAATAAAAATAAATTAAACTATACTTTTCAATCATAACATATCTCATGAAATGATAAGATTTATGAATAACACCTAGAAATCATAAATCATAAAGGTAACATGTGGCATCGATAACATACATACATTGTTGCTATCATAGATACGTAGGGAGTTATGTTGGAATACCTATCGTAGTAAATTCCCTAAATCATTTTGGAAAAACAATATTATTTACCTCTTTCACGTTACCATATGCATTGGAGAGCTATCTCGGGCTCACCCACCATAGGTTTATTACTGAACCACCTATATATGTAAACAATGACCAATAACCATAACATATTCATAACACATAACACAAGAATAATGGAAGGATAAAATTTCCACATTAGAATAACAATATATCAATTCAAGATATTGAAATAAACAATGCTTTATCAAATCATTTTTAAAACCATTTAAAAAATTTAATAACGAGATTTTTGAATCAAAGCATCCCATACCAATTTGAAGCTTTTAAATAAATTATCATCTGAAAAAATAATTTCCATATAAATAAATCCTAAAAACCATTTTTAAAACAAGTAAATTAATGAGAAATATTTTTAAGAATAAATCATTAAAACATTTAAAATGATTTTTTAGTTAATGAGTTTTTAAAAAAATGAGAGACATTTAAATACAAATAATTGAGGAATATAATTTAATCATAACATTATAATATCATGAGAATAAATGTATTCACGGTATAATATTCCAAAGGATAGCATATACACCATAAAAGTGTGAATTGGTTCATAACAACAATGACGTCTCAAGGAAATTTAAATTGAGGAAAAATCCCTTATAAAAACATTATCCTTAGGTTATGGATAAATAAATTACATAATAATTTGTGAAAAATATAAATACACTCAATATGATTGGATATTCAGTGTAAATCAATCAAAAGACATTCACACTTGTTCTTTTTAAGTGAAATCTAATGACACGAATGTTTAACTCAATGAATGGAAATTGCGATAAAATAACTCGCATCATGTTCATATCGATGACTTGAGAATTTATCAATGGAGTGATTATGTGTATCACAATTATATCCACACAACGGTGAGTGGAAATTAAAACACAAATAAAAAAATATTGATTCCACACATAATCTATAATGTCCTGGACCTCTCTAGTCCATTCCTTTTTGAAAATGTGGTGCTGGAGGTGTTTTGGGAAGTCAAGGTGACTTGGGGTGCGTTTGGGTGGACTTTTAAGGAAATATAGAGTGCAATAGATTTCACAGGGTATGTGTATAGTTTTCCTAAACTCTGCTGGAAAACCGTGAATGGTTGGTCTTGGAGGTAGTGGCTAACATACAGTTAGCGCACTGTTTGGATAACTGTGCGGCCTAACCGTGCGAGGAGTGTTTGATGTGCCAGAAGTTGATGCATGGTTATCAAACGGTTTGTCAAACCGTGTGGACTAACTGTGCGAGCACATAAATCTAGATCCTAAAATTATGGATCTAACTCTTTTCCTCAAAATGGTTCATTTAAGCCCCTAAGTGGCCATAAATCATGATTAACCTCCCTTGAAGGTAGGAGAACCTGTCCCAAGCATTTTGGAGGTGATCTGAAGGCTTCCCTTGTCAAATCTAAGCAGGTTTCTTGAGGTATGTGATTGTTCTTGTTTGGTTGTTAGATTTACTTAGATATACTCCTTCAATTCTCTTGGTTTCATAGATCTACTACCATTATGGGTATATCTAAGTGTGTGGATGCCAAATATGATGAGATCTGGTCTTGGTTGTTTTAGGAGAAGAGATCTAGGAAGGATGGTTGGAGGATCTTCCTGGCTTTCTTGTGTGGTCTTCATTTGTTCGGGTTTTCGTCAAAAACATTTGAGGTAGGGATATTACCTTTGTCTCTCTCTCTCTCTCTCTTTTGTGCATCATGTAGGGTGGGTATCCCCTTTTTCTAATGAGATATGGTTGAACTAGTAAATAAAGATAATAATTGGTTAAAGAATTGGTTTGGGGAAATTGTTTTGATATTGTTTCTTTATTCCCATCGACGCTTATCCTTAGATTAAGTTGTGAATTGAATAAGATTATGCCTACTGAAAATCACATTCGTTAGGTGCCTTTGCTTGCGCAATTAAATGGTTCCCTATGCTACAGGATTATTTCATGGATGTAATTTCATAGAATGTGGAAATTGGTTAATCATGTAAATTTGGATGATTATATGAATACATAGAACCCTTGTATGATCACCCCGATTAAATTAAATGATATAATGAATTTTGTGGGTGTTGGTTGGGGTTTAATTATTTAAAGGGGTGTTTCTTGGGTTGTTGAGAAATGGGTGAGCAGCAAGGATGAGGTTGTCTTGGTTTTGGTTTGGCATGTATGATAGGGTTGTGATGGGAAGAGAAGCTGCGGGAAGTGGTATCGAAGGGATGATGATGCAGTACGGGTGTTGTATCCGATGTGTTTGTGGTTATGGTGGTTGGCAGTAGGGCTTCAGGTATGGGTTGTGCATATGAATAAATGTAGAAGAGTTAACTATTGAATTTTGGGGCCTGGTAGTTGATAAAATATGTAAAATCAATGGAATTGATTGTCTGATAAAATAAAATTGTTTTGCATTGCATGTGTTTTCCCTAACTATATTTGTGGTTGGTTGGGATATGTCTTATGAATGATTGATCTGGTTTGGTTGTTGTTATTTTCTCGGTAGTTATGGAACTGATAAACTAAAACGGTTGAAACATGAAAAGCTCAATGGGGTTTGGGGCTGTTTATTGGGTGCATACATTCATGGTAGCAATGTCGAGGCATGTGCTTGGATATAATGTGTAGAAGCCTAAGGATGGGATGAGTGGTTGATATAATTATATAAACTTGTAAGTTTTATTTTTCTTTATTCACCCCTCCCGTATTGAGCACTACGTATCGAACACCCGAGGGAGGGGGGTGAGATTCCCAACATCCAAAGGATGGCTGGTTACTATTCTTCCCTGTGCTCCCTCTTCCAGGTTCTATAGCATAAGATCCTTTAGGCAGGTTATGAAAGACTTTACCAAGTGTCTTCGGGATGAGGATGTGATGTGTTCCCAAGAGACTTCAGGATAAATATGTGATGTGGTTCCTAAGTTTCTTCAGGATGAGATGTGGTTATAGTCAAGGATTGAGTACCGGCAGGATACGGGATGAGTTGTGGTTATGGCCGAGGACTGAGTGCCGACGGGATACCATGACCTTCATATGGCCATGTTGTGGCACTAGCTCGAGCTTTGTATGGCTAGGTTGAGGCACTAGCTCAGGAAGAGGGGGAAGCATCATAACGTTAGGTGTGAGGGCTAGAGCTGTATTCAGTGGGAAGGTGTTGCAGGGTACCCATACATTGATAATATTACTATACTACTCTATTGACTTGTGATATTTGGTGAGTGTGTCTTGTGAGGTTGGGTGGATATAATCTTTACTAGGATTTGGTTCCTTCTGTTTTCTCAAGGAGCATTAGTATGTCCCCCACCTATGCATGAGAGATTCTGGTTTTCCTACTGAGTATACTTGTATGCTCACCCCACGTTTACTTTCAAGTCTGCAGGAGGACATCGGGGACCGTGCGGGACCTTGCATGTTGGGCGTTGGAGTTTTGCTGGTTGTAATTTTTGTTTTCTTTTTGGTATTGTACTTTGGATCTTTTCTTGTACATCTACTTTTTATTTCAGTTTTGTATAAAACATGCATATGGTTTGGTTTAGGTTTTATTTTCATTTACTTTTTCCTTTTTCTTTTGGTGTTTGACTTCACCTTTTTTCCTATCTTAAATGATAAAAATGGTAATGCATCCCATATTTGTGAAAACTCATACCCTTGGTGCTAGTCGCCAGTCCGGGGCCTACTGGAGGCGGGACTATGGGGTCATTATCTCTCTTTCACCATTTCCAGCTTAGGAGGGGCATCCTTGGTGGGAGGGGGTCATGACAGAATGGTATCAAAGATAGAGGTTGAGAGATAGGATGGAGTCTGGAGTTAGGCATAGTGAGGATTGCATGAGATGGTAGGTCAACAATGTCAGGTGATCATGGACCGTGAAATAGGCCAGGGAAGACCGGCTAGGACATGAGATTTTAGGCCCCCATGATCTGATGTAAGGACTCTGGACCTACCGAACGACAATGTGAGGCTACAATGATTGTAGGGTAGAGACCCTAGGAAAGATACATACATCATAATTACTTTTGATCTTGTGTTTCTAGGGCATTTTGGGGATTTCAAATCAATAAAGTGTCTATGAAAATTTAAGAACAATATTTTACACTACTCGGGCTTAGGCATTCCTTGTTTAAAATGTAGCTATGGCACCTAGGAGACGACCACAAGTAGTCTCGGCGATTGAGGCCCAAAGGGTTGAATTGGCTGATCGGCGGAGGGATTACCGAGAGGAGGATGATGATCATTGGCATAAGACGCTTCATTCCTTTCAGCGGCAAGCTGTCGGGAATTACGAGGGAAACATCTATGACAAAGAGATAGAGAGATGGCTAGAGGATCTAGTGATAGCTTTCAGCTTGATTCAGGCTCTAGCAGAGTATTGGGTTCCTCTGGCTGTGATCCAGATGCAGGGAGTGATGCGTCAGTGGTGGACGCTCTATCTCGAGGAGAATAGGGAGACTGAGGTTATGTGGGCATATTTCGAGAGGGAGTTCCGGGCGGAATTCCTCTCTTCCACAATGAAGGCTGAGGAGAGGAGGGAGGTACTCTACCTCCAGCAGGGGAGCATGTCGGTGAGAGAATTGGGGATCAAGTTCATGGATATCCTCGCTTTTTCTCTTGACCGCTTTCTAGATGTGGAGTCTCGGGCGAGAAGTTTGGAGGAGGAACTTCGACCTCCTCTCCAGTATGTTGTTACTCCCTTTACCCTACCGACGTACATGAAGAACTAGAAGAAGGCTGATGTCGTGGAGAGGATGCACAAACTGGGAGGTGTGTCAGGAGAGGGAATCTAGTCAGGCTCGTTGAAGGGGAAAGCTGTCAGCAGCAGGCCTCCATCATTAGGGCACTCTAGGTTCTTCCAGTTGGGAGCAGGCCTCAGCAGTTTCAGTTCTGATCTCCTGGTCCTCGCCCTTTTCCATCAGGCTCGGGACTGAGCTCTTTCATATGCGGCAGTCATGGGCACCTTCAGAACCTGTTCTCGGAACGAGTAATGTACGGTGGAGATGGACCAGTACAACACCTCCCTCATCCACAACAGTTTCCAGTTAGGCCCTTTTAGCAACAGTAGTAGGGGCTGTGAGTTCCTTCTCCTCTGAGGGTAGAAGTTACTGGAGGAGGCCGACCTCAGGGCGCACTATAGGTACCTCTACCAGGGTGTGGTTGGGGAGGTGGCCGATGGCCGAGAGGCAGAGGAGTTGGGCATGGGATGTTACACGCCGTAGAGGCAGCGGTTCCTGCAGGGCTAGAAGTCGTTCTAGGTACAATCAGTTTGTTTAGTACCCTTTAATATTCTTTATTTGATTCAAGAGATTCACACTACTTTGTTGTGCCTAGTCTAGCCTGTGCCTTGGGCCTAGACATAGAGACACTTTCTATACCCCTGGTTTTGAGTACGCTAGTCGAAGGTCAGACTAGCTTGTCTCGTGTTTGTCGGGGAAGTAGGTTTATGTTGGGGCCACACCAATCCAGTGGAGATCTCTTATTACTACAAATGCATCCATATGACGCCATTCTAGGCATTGACTGGTTGTTCTCAGTGTTTTCCATCATCGATTGTTTCTATAGAATGGCTGTGTTTTCAGGTGTGGGTGGTCGATGTGTGACTTAAATTAGTGAGCTGGGTTGTCAGGAGGGCATCTGATGAGGGGAGACCTTTCCTTCCTCGTTAGTCGGACTATCATTTTAGTCGGCAGATATAGAAATGGTAGAAGTCTCCAATATTGTCAGCGAGTTCATGGATATCTTCCCCGAGGAGGTGGTGAATCTACCGCCTCGATGATACATTGAGTTCGGAATAGACTTAGAACCTGGTTCTCTTTTGATTTCAATGGCCCCCTATCGGATAGCACCTTTGGAGCTATAGGAGTTGTACATTTAGATTGATGATCTCATTAAGAAAAGTTTTGTTCGACCAAGTTCATCACAATGGGGTGCTCCAGTCAAATTCGCAAAGAAGACAGATGGTGGTCTCAGTCTGTGCATTGACTACTAGAGACCGAACCAGGTAACCGTCAAGAACTGTTACCCCCTCCCGAGGATAGACAATCTATTTGACCAGCTGAGGGGAGTAGTTTGGTTCTCTAAGATCGATATGTGGTCTAGATATCCCCAGTTGAGGGTGATGGAGGGTGACATATCGAAGACTACCTTCATGTGCAGATACGGGCACTTTGAGTTTGTGGCCATGCCGTTTGGCATTAAAAATGCACCAGTCATGTTCATGGGACTCATGAAATCCATCTTTAGGGAATACCTACACCGGTTTGTAGTCATCTTCATCGACGATATTTTGATCTACTCAAGATCAGAGAAAGATCTTGCTGGGAACCTGGGAATGGTTTTAAGGGTCCTCCGACAACACCAAATTTATGGGAAGTTGTCCAAATTAATGTTTTGGACTCGAGAAGTATGCTTCCATGGACACAGGGTGTCCGATAAGGGAATATCAGTGGACCCATCAAAGGTCGAGGTGGTTGTTTCTTGGGCAGCACCCAAGAACATGGAAGAAGTTTGTAGTTTCCTTGGATTAGCAAGCTACTACTAGAGGTTCATGCCTATCTTCTCCCAAGTTTCAGCACCTTTGACCACCTTGACGAAGAAGGATCGAGCTTTCATGTGGTATGAGCTGTGTGAGGCTGTCTTCAGTTATCTAAATAGAATGTTGCTTAGTGCCCTAGTGCTGAGATTACCAAAGGAGGGAGTAAAATTTGAGATATTCTACGATACCTCAGGCCATGTCTTGGGGTGCGTGCTAATGCAACAGAAAGGGGTGATCTCTTATGGGTCTAGGAAGTTACGTCCTCATGAACATAACTATGACACTCGCGGTCTAGTGCTTGTGGTGGTTGTGTTTGCACAGAAGTTATGGCGGCATTACCTCATTAGAGAGTGCTTCATGGTCTTCACGGATCACAAGAGTTTGAAGTATATCTTCTCTTAGTGGGACCTGAATTTGTGAAAGAGAAGGTGGATAGAGTTCCTCCAGGACTATGACTTCTAAATTTCCTACACCGAAGGAAATAGAAATGTGGTGGCTGACACTTTGAGTAGGAGGAAGGATGCAGTTCGAAAGTTGGCATATATCTGGAATGTGATGGAAGAGTTGGATCCACTACACATCGATGTATGGGAAGAAGGTGGTATAGGTTGCCTGTTTTAGATGACAGTGCTATCCTCACTACTAAGGAAAGTGGAGGAGTCTCTGTGGGGATACATAGAGAGTGAAGGGATGCGTGATCGGGCTAGATAAGGAAATGATCCGGAAGGTTGGTCGGAGGATGGTATGAATCAGATGCATTTCCTGGAGAAGTTGTTTGTTCTACAGGCAATGCATGAAAGAGTTATTGGTGAGTTCTACAAATCACCCCTGGAAGTACACCCGGGTGATTCCAAGATGTACCAGATCTTGTGATGGCAGTTGTGGAGGCCCGGGGTGAAATGTGCAGTTGCAGAGTTCATATAAAAGTGCCTCGTGTGTTAGAAGGTGAAGGATGAACATCGTGACCCAGGAGGTCTGTTACAACCATTAGATGTCCCCGAGTGGAAGTGGGAACACATATTAATGGATTTCATCAAGGGGCTGCCCAGAGTTCAAGGGGGTTGCAACACCATCTGGGTAGTGGTGGACCAGCTGATGAAATCATACCACATCCTAGAAATCAAGCAGTCAAGTACGGTTGAGGCCCTAGCTCCGAGGTACGTGAATGAGGTGGTTTAGTTGCACGAATTTCTTAGATTTATAATCTTTGACCAGGATACTCGGTTTACCTTACTGGTCTGGAGAGGATTGCATCATGCTTTTGGCACCTCGCAATACCTAAGCACTACTTTCCACCACCAAACAGATGGGCAGTCCGAGCACACCATCTTGACTATGGATGATATGCTACGAGCATGTGTTTTGGTCCTTGAAGGATCATGGGTACAACAATTTCCTCTGATATAGTTCTCTTACAACAACTTCTATCAATCTACCATTGGCATGGATCCTTTCGAAGCTTTGTACGGGAGGCCGTGCCGCTCACCCGTATGCTGGACAGAGGTCGGAGAAGCTGGTGTTCTTGGCCCGGAGGAGGTGCAGAGCATGATGGAATAGGATAATATTATATGAGAGAGGATGAAGGCAGCTCAGGACCGTCATAAGTCATACGCCGATAATGGGAGGAGACCATTGGTTTTCAAAGTCAGGGACCACATGTTCTTGAATGTCTCTCCTCGGCGCGGACAACGAAGCTTCAGAAAGGGAAGAAAGTATTCTGCCAGGTTTGTCTGGCCCTTCGAACTGTTGTGGCTGGTTGGCGAGGTGGATTGTCAATAGTAATTTCTACCACCACTACAAAGGGTGCACAACTTTTTCCATGTGTCTCAGCTCCGTGGGTACCATCACAACGATTCACACATCCTCGATTAGGGAGAGCTAGATATCGGGGACGATGAAATGTTCGTGGAGCGACCCGTGATGATTGAAGGTTGTGGAGAGAAGGTGCTTCAAGGATGAACCATTCCTTTGGTTCATGTGATATAGAATCATGGTGGGCTTGAGGAGAGTACCTAGGAACAGGAAGCACAGATGCGTGCCCAGTACCCATTGTTGTTTTGAGTTTTACCCTATTTTTCATTGTACCTATTTACGATGTAATGCTTGACCTGGTTAACTATGAAATGTGTTTCAAGTGCGTAAGATGTGTCCTGAAATGGGGGGAGGGGTGGACCTGATCCCTAGTTAAGACGCATTAAAGTGGATGCGCCTACACCCTTGCGGGACAGTCAGTGCCGCCCAAAGCAGATAGTATCTTAACCTGGATGAATGAAAACCCCTCACCCACATGACCAGATGGTTTGATCTTTTGCTTTTCATGGTTACACGGGGGAGAAGACCGGTATGTTTGTGATTTTTCAGTAGATATGTGAGGAATTGGGGCGCTCCTTGGTAACAAGGATGTTTTCTCATGAGATGTATCCTTCGAGGGGGAGTTGCTCAGACCCCTCTCCTTTCTTCAGGTCTAGTTTTAATTCTCGGGGATGATAATAATTTGAGAGGTATCAGATGTAATGGACCGGACCTCTCTGGTCAATTACTTGGTGAAAATGTGGTGTTGGAGGTGTTTTGGGAGGTCAACGTGACTTGGGGGTGCATTTGGGTGGACTTTAAAGGAAAGCTAAAGGGCAATAGATTTCGCACTATTAGTTCATAGTTTGCCTAAACCATGCAGCAAACCATGCAAGGTTGTTTTTTTAGGCAGTGGCTAACGCATGGTTAGTGCCCATATTATCTAACCATGCAGCCTATCAAAGCAAAGTAGTGTTTGACGAGGTAGAAGATGATGCACGATTAGCACACGGTTTGGCAAACCATGAGGACTAACCTTGCGGGCACTTAAATCTAGATCCTAAAACTATGGATCTAACGTGTTTTGCCTCTAAATGGTTCATTTAATCCCCTAATAGGTCATTAATCAATATTACCCTCTGTTGATCGTAGGAGAACCTCTCCCAATCATTTTGGAGATGATCTTAAGGCTTCCCTTGGCGAATCGAAGCCGGTTTCTTGAGGTTTGTGACTGTTATTGATTGGTTGTTAGATCTACTTAGATCTACTCCTTCTATTCTCTCAGTTTCTTAGATATACACCCGTTATGGGTAGATCTAAGTGTGTGGTTTCCAAATATGAAGATATTTGGTCTTGGTTGTGTTAGGAGAAGAGATCTGAGGATTCTTGGAGGATCCTCCTGGATTTCACGAGCCTTCATCGTTTGTTCGCGTTTTTGTCAAAAAAACGTTGAGATAGGGATCTTACCTTAGTCTCTCTCTCTCTCTTTTGTTCATCATGTGGGGTGGGTATCTTATTTTTTTCTTGAGATATGGTTGAAACAATAAATAAAGATAATAACTAGTTAAAGAATGGGTTTTTGGAAATTTTGTCGATATTGTAGCTTTATTTACATCAATTCTTATCCATTGATTATGTTGTGAATTGAATAGGATTATACCTACTGAAAATCGGGGATGTTGGGGGCAGTTGCTTGCGCAATTAAATGTTTCCCTGTTATTCAGGATTGTTTCGTGGATGGAATTTTATAGAATGAGGTAATTGGTTAATCATGTAAAGTTGGATGATTAAATGAATACCTAGAACCCTTGTATGATCACCCCGATTAAATTAAATGAAGGAATTAATTTTGTGGGTATTTTTTTGGGTTTAATTATGTGAAGGGGGTTTCGTGGGTTTTTGGGAAATATGTGAGCATCGGGGTTGCGGTTTTCCTAGTTGTGGGTTGGAATGTATGATATGGTTGTGAGGGGGAGTGGAGCTGCAAGAAGTGGTATCAAAGGGATGATGATGCGGTACGAGTGTTGTTTGCGGTGTGTTTGTGGTTGTGGTGGTTGGTGGCAGGGCAGGAGGGATGTGTTGTGCATATGAATAAAAGTGGAAGAGTAAACTAATGAATTGTGGGGCATGGTAGTTGATTAAATATGGAAAATAAATGGAATTTATTGGGTGATAAGAGAAAATGGTTTTGCGTTGCTTGTGTTTTCCCTAACTATATTTGTGGTTGGCAGGGATATGTTTTAGGAACGATTGATTTGGTTTAGTTTTTGTTACTTTCATGGTAGTTGAGGAACTCATAAACTAAAACTATTGAAACATGAAAAGCGTAATGTGTTTTGGGGCTGTTTATTGTGTGCATACTTTCGTTGTATTAGTGTTGATGCATGTGCTCGTATATTTTGTGTAGAAGCATTAGGATGGGTTGAGTGGTTGATATAATTATATAAATCTATAAGTATTATGTTTCTCGATACACCCCACCCATGATGATCACTACGTTCTGAACACTCATGGGACATGGGGTGAGATTCCCAACATCTAAAGGATGGTTGGTTATTGTTCTTCCCTCTGCTCCCTGTTCCATGTTTTATAGGCCAAGATCCCTCAGGCAAGTAATGATAGATATTTCCCAAGAGTCTTCGGGATGAGGATGTGATGTGTTCCCAAGATTCTTTGGGATAAGGATGTGGGGTAGTTCCCAAGTGTCTTGGGATGAGATGTGGTTATGGCTGAGGATTCAGTGTCAGCGGGATACGGGATGAGTTGTGGTTATGGCCGAGGATTGAGTGACGGTGGGATACTATGAGCTTCGTATAACCAGGTTGTGACACTAGCTCGAGATTTGTATGTCCTGGTTGTGGAACTAGCTCAAAAAAGGGGGGGAAGCATCAGGGTGTTAGGCGCGAGGGAATGAGAAGTACTTAGTGGGAAGGTGGTGTGGGGTACCCATGCATTGATAATATTTCTATACTACTATATCGACTTGCGATATTTGGTGAGTGTGGCTTGTGAGGTTGGGTGGATAGATTCCTTGCTAGGCTTTGGTTCTTTCTATTTTCTCACAGGGTATTAGGATGTCTCCCCACCTGTGTATGAGAGATTTAGGTTGTCCTACTGAGTATACTTGTATTCTCACCCTACATTTACATTCAGGTCTCCAAGAGGACTTTAGGGACCATGTGGGACCTTGCTAGTTGGGCATTGGAGTTTTGCTGGTTGCAGTTTTGCTTTCTTTTTGGTATCGTACTTTGGATCTTTTCTTGTACATGTATTTTGCTTTCAGTTTTGTATAAAACATCCATATGGGTTCATTTAGGGTTTATTTTAATTTACATTTTCCTTTCTCTTTTGGTGTTTGACTTATACTATTTCATGATCTTAAATGATAAAAAGGGAAATGCCTCCTATATTTGTGAATACTCATACCCTTGGTGCTAGTCGCCACTTCGGGGCTTACTGGAGGTGGGAATCTAGGGTAATTATCACCCTTTCACCATTACCAGCTCAGGAGGGGAATCCTTGTTGTGAGGGGGTCATTACATAATCATATCAGGACATAATTTTGAATTAGAATATTAACCCAATGAATTGAAATTGGGTAAAAAAGTTCCCTTATCGATTTGGTAACTTACGAAACATACACCACATGAAAGAAAAATCATACAATGAAGATGTAAATACCCATATATTAAATTATATTACACAAATAATAAAATCATGGGTATTACATACAACAAAAAAAAAATAAATAGTGTCAAATATAGCACGAATCTCACAGGAATAAAAAGTGAGATGAAAATCCCTTACCACGTTGTAATCAACCGATTCGTATGACCAAAAATTAATAACCACCAAATGATTCATATAATAACCTTAATATTAAAATAATAATTATAATATATATCAAATGGAATCACAAAATACACCACATACAATAAATTTGTGGCAAACAATGGAAATCTCATGGAATTAAATGTGATATTAGAAAAACCCCTTACCTTGTGTCTGACAAGACCCATTCGTTCAGTAATCTACTGAATAATAAGATAAATTTCATTTCTAATTTCTTAATAACCTTTTCCATGTTTATTATTCCTTTTATATCACTTATTACCATGTTATAAACATTATGAAATTATTTATGTTAATAATGGTTGTTTTGTCGATATTTGGTACTTAAGTCAAAAATGAACATCTTATAATTACAAGTTGTTCATGTGGTTAAAAGTACATTATATTCATAATGATATTCCTGATTTATTTATCACATATATCATATATATCTATTATATTTATGTATTTATAATATTACATAACATTTGTAGATAATAAATGAAATGCACTGTTCATAGAGAATGCTAGCTGTATGTGCGCATGAATGCTACTTTCATTTATATTTCATATTTAATGGAATTATAACTTAATGATACATATGTATATAATAATTCCAGTATAATATCATATGATATATATGTTACATAATTTAATTAACTCCATATTTTATACGTTCTATATATTTCATGAATGAATCATATCATCTTAAGGGGCGGTTGTTCGTACTGTTCGTACTTCCACAAATGAAATTATTGTCTGTACATATATTGGAAAACCTAACGGTATTTTTTTAAAATAAAAATTAAAGAATAATATAGAAAATATAAACATAATATATATCATATATAAACACGGTGAAATCATTATGTCCACCATATGAGGTGGTAGGAGAAGATTGAACAATCATCATTTCGTGAGGTGTTAGTTTTCCATCCAAAGAAACCGTATTTTATTTACCCATTATATAGAGTTGTGTGTAAGTGTAGTTCAAATAATTCTCATAACTACAACCTAGTATGTTGGGTATAATGATGTTCTTATAAAATAAATTATTAAAAAGATTTTATGGGGTTGGAGAAGTAAAATTAAATAAAAGAACTTAAGAGAAGACATTCCCTTTAAATCGGGTAACTCTCTTTGGTTTGAACCAATATTGTTTTTTGAAGTTCCTTCTGCCTAAGTTAAGGCCTATATGTGGAAGATAGGGATCTTTAGAGATTATTTGGGTAGAGGTTGGATGATCCATGGGGCATGAGAGGTTTGAGTAATTGGTTATAAGCGAGGGAGTTTTATAAGGGGGAGGAAGGGTTCTTTTGGAGAGTTTGAAAATGTTATTATATTTTAAAATGATTTGCAGTTTATAAAGGACCAAAACTAATTATATTTGAAGATAAAATAACTCATAGTCTTCATAAAATCATCCAATAAAAATTGGACAGGGTTTTATTATTATTTTAATCATTATAATATTATTTATTTAAACCATTTATTAATGAGGTAAAAATTGCATAATTGTTGTGTCATTAATAATTTAATTTATATGATGTCTAAAACTTATAAAAAAATAATATAATATTGGATACATACTTACCTTTAAAAATAATATTTATATTTTAAGTGAAAACTTATATTACCCTATTCAAAAATTAATCTACTAACATATATTTGTTTGTGTCGTTTTTTTCATTACTTTAAATTAATTAAAATAAAATTTCATTATCACTCTAATGTATCTCCATGGGGATCTAAAACAGACCCATGGATTCCAAAGGTCATAAAATGTCTCATATAAAAAGGTTAGGATAAGTTTTAAGGAAATTTTTTATTATTATGATATTATTTTTACCTTTAATTACAATATTTAATTTTAACTGTGATAAAAAAAATTCAAAAGTTACTATTCAACCAAAATTATTTTCATCTTATTGAGCCACCATTTTACTTAATAATAACAACCATGTATGTTTTATGTTTTAAATTCAATTCACAGAAGTAGTAAAAATTCATTTAAATGAAAAATTCTGTTATTAACTACTACTTAGTGGTTTCACTATTCATAAAAATTTGATGTTTTCCAAAAACATACCAGAAATTCAGCCTAAGATATATTTAATATTCAAATTAAATAATGATGTATATTTTACCAAATTAAAAACATATAAGTTGGATTAATTAAATAAAAATTAATTTTCATTGTCAAAACAAAATGTGTTTTTTAAAAATATTAATTTTTAAAACTTGACATTTTTTATGTCCAATTTCAAAGTGAAATTAATTCCAATGACCTACATTGGATTAAATGGTAAGCATATAATCTAATGAAACATTAATACCAATAAAAAATATAATCTACCTATATAAATAAATTTTATTAATAGTTATTTTTGATTTAAAATATAGTATTTTCCAAGATTCATCAAAAATAGAATTTTATTAGAAAAATACTAAAATTTTACCAAAAGTGAATTTTTATCTCATTATTCTAAAGAAAAATTTTATTTGGTCAAATAAAATATATAAAAGTGACCAAACTGTATCTAAAGAGCATTTTCATCAAAAGGCATTAGATCAACCATTTAAAGTAACTTATTTTTAAAATTAAATTCATTCACATTTTAGCCTCTAAATTTTATTGGATAAAAGTAAAATAATTTTACAAACATTTATAATAATAATTTAGTTAGTTCTGTTCAATCCAACCAATAAAATGTCTAGGCGTTAACTACCATTTAAAATATTAATATTATGTTATTATTGGGCAATGTAAGATTTCAAGTAAACCCCTTGTTGCATATCGAGTACTCCATCGAACATAGCATCCCCTTTAAAGTAAAATTAATCGTTAATTCACAAATATTAATAAATATAAAAAAGTTATATTCATTATATACTAGGGATTTTACAGTTATAGGAGCACTTATGATAACATTGTATTATAGTCACAATCGTAATACTTTATGTTATCTCTACTCAGTAGTTCCATTCCCGTATAGTATTTCAGTATAATTGAAGATTATTCTTTTAAAATAATGGTAGATCAAAACATATCCAAATTTCACTAATTTTTTCCAAATATTATTTAATTTCATAAGAAATTAAAATTGTGATATACATAAAAAACATGATTTCATATCAGTAAAATGAGGAGGCACTAGACTAACCCAATTAAAACTATTGAAAAAAAAACACATGGTAGAAAATACATAACTACATGAAACCAAATATTACACTCTAGTAACCGCTGTTAGTCATGATGGCTGACCCATAAAATTTCTATAGGGAACAAATTCACTATGTAACATCCAAATATTATATGTGAATTTTTTCCTCAAACACTTATTTGATATACCATAAAATGTTATATCAAACATGTATGAAAATTATCATTATTTTGTTTCTAATTAATATAAAATTAAAAATGAATGGTAAATTTATTCTATAATATTATCATATGTATAAGGATATAATAAAAACCACTAAATATATCAGTTAGAAGTTATAAACCAAATTTGTTAAGATCTCTAAAAAAATCAATTACTATAAGAAACATTTTATTGATAAATAAATGATTAGAAATAATATAAAATATTTTATAGGATTTATAAAAATATTAGAAGAAAAATAAGTGACTAAATGGTGTTCTAAAATTCCCTTGACTTTCACTCCTAGACCTATTTCTATAAATATAAAGCCTACACATTTACATTCTTACCATGCGAGACAACCCAAGAATAAAAAAAATTACATGATTTCTTTATTTTAGAATTTTCATATCATAAATACGTATAATACCAAAACTGCAAGGTTTAGTGTCTCAAGATATTATCTACATGATATTATTATTTTAAAATATGTTTTAAAAATTTCCCACAAATATTATTCTCATGCGATACCATTTTCGACATATTACACATAATAATATTCGTCATAAATAAAGGAATTTTAACATAATAAAAGGATGATAAATTATTTTCAATAAAAGTATCATAGGTGATAAAAATCAAAGATAATAAGAGACATGATCATGTGACTATGAGAATAAAATCTAGGATTATTATCATAATGATAATAATACCAAATAAAATATATATCATAAATCATGAGTCAGGGAATAATGCTTTGGCATAACATAATATATGAGTAAAATAAGTTTGGAAACATGTGTCAATTTTCATAAGTAGTGGAAACATTACATGGGCATAATAATGTGGCCTAAACATAATCTTAGAAATAATAATTTGTGAACAAGGTAACATTGAGATATTTATATATTAACATAATAAGCTTACCACCAACCCATAATATAGTATACCTTAGCTAATATCCTATTTCATATAAGTTTTTTTGTTCTTTGGATAACCAATAATGTCATATTCCCTTTTTGGACGTGGGATAACCACTCATATACTAAAACCAATTTATAATTTAGATAACCACCCTGTCGAATCCTGATATTATGACATAAAAAACAATACCTACTACATTGGATGTATTTGAATAACTGTTTCATCACATAATAACATAATATATATGTGTGATTGTCAGGTAAATTTTAAATCATTCGTGATTACATTATTGATTAATTAACCGAAGGGAATTAAATGGGAATCATGAAACATTAACATGAATGATTATAGGATATCCAGATAAAAAAGTGGAATGGTATAATTGCATCATATCTCTAATGAAGCATAAGAAAATTTAATGGAAATCAAAATAAATTAAAAACCCATTTATAAGTGCCATAGAAATTTTCTTTGAACAAAGGATAAATGTATTATCCTTATAATTAAATTATTATTAAAATTTAAAGGCTAATGTAAACCTTTCTTCTTAATAATTTATTTCAAAGTATCCCTTAATATCATTCATAGAAACATAAATGGAAATCCAACCATTATCTAGTGTACTGCCCTAATATTCAACATTACCATTATTATTATCAATATTTTGATTATATACATTAGATTTAGTGTACGTAATACCTATTTTATATAAGATATGACATTTATCCAACTTATTTAGTGCATCATCTTCACCATTGAATAAAAATATTGGTTTGAACCTATAAATAGATCCTTTGTTAGATGATACTAGATGAGTAGAACTAGGGCAGAAATATTCAATATAACCACCTTGATCAAATCATATTTGATAAGGGTTGGGGTTTTCATTCTCATCTCCATCATGATGTCCATCAAAATATCCATATAACACCTCAAATACATCCAATATGGACTCAAAACAACACTTCTCTAACAAGTCATCATTTTACACATAAATTTATTCATATTCATCACATTCAATAATTTGTCTTCATTAATTGGGAATAGAAATAGGAGGGTTTTATAATCCATATGATATGTTTGTACTTTTGACCACATCTATGTCACATACTGCTTTTAATGAATCATTTTCAGTCTCCGATCCAACATCCATAGCATTCATATTAGCACAAGCCTCAACATTATCATCCAAGGAATACAACACCACATAATCTGTCTATAAGCTAGGCTGAAGTGTATCTCTTCCTCTAGTAGGTAGATAAACAGTGTTAAATCCTTATTTTTTTTTAATTACCCTTCACCCATTTCTGTAAAAAAAGCTTCTAGTTAACCTGAATCCTTTTCAATATATGGTAAATTATGGAATATCTATCACCAATTTTTATCATCTCTTCATCTTCATGCGTAATACCTTTGGCTACTAACAATGTAGATATCCTCTTAGTATATGATAATAAATTATAACTAGACAATAGTTTAAAAGGATTCATCATATTCTCCACTTTATATTTTTGAAGGTTATTTGTTTTACATGATTTAATAAGAAAGAATAAATTGATATCTTGATACATATTTATTCAAATTTACACATTATCCAGATATAACATATATTATATAAGAACAAATAGAATTTTTTAATCCCCATTCATATCCACTGCAGTAGGCATTTGTACATCCAAGATTCTAGTTATCTTTATAAGGACATACTCAATCACAAAATATTCACAAATAGGAAATGAGACTTCATAGTGCTTATATATAACTTGGTGAGGAATTTCCAATCATCCATACCATTGATTAAAAAAATAATATTCCATAGATCACTCTTTTACCGACATCTTTCATTCCTCCAAACAAATACTATGAAAATATATTGATGTAATGAAACAAACATGGATAATGTGGTTTATCATTTTTTGATAATCATGTGGCCCATCATTCGTGCTAGATTACTTTCTAGATGTATAACAATATCAAAAAAACAATGAAGAATCATGTTCCCTAACAGAAATGACAACACATGAGGAATGAATTGGATTATTTGGCTTTACTGGAAGAATACATTCTCCTCTCAACTTCATCAAATGACATTAATCACTAACAAAATAGTTCGATATTTTGCATTGACAATTTTAGGAAATATTTCATGGTTGAAGGATTATCACATAGAAGGCCATGATGAATGCGAGTGGATTCATAATAGGTTCATGGAATTATTAGAACCACATATTATAATTTTAATTATACTTATCATTAGTTTATTTTTCTAAAATGAAAATGGGTCTTAAAAATAAATATAATATCTATAAAAAAAATCCATAAATATAATATTTTTATTTCAAAAATTGTAATTGTAGGAATATTTAATGGTACACATGGGATGGAAGTTCTCAAAAATAGTGATCTTGGTATTTTTAAATTGTAGATACTAATTAATTTATGTCAATAGTATTGTCTATATGATAATATTTAATAATCATAGTCTGTGGTAGCATTTATACGGTAGCACTTAATGGTCATATGCCAATGGCGTATCCTAATAGTCGTGAGAGTAATGGTAATAAAATTAATAATACAAAGCTAAAAATTGAAGAGACAAAGGAAGCCTAACTAGTGGTAGCATAACTAATTATTCAATGATAATAGTTGTGTATCTAATGTTTCATCACATGACTATTGATTCTAATGGTTGATCATCCATGATTTTACCTCTTTAGATATATATATATATGAGAAGTCACATAAAATTAAAAGGAAAAGGCTAATTAATGATTTGCAACCCATTTTCATTTCATATATACCGTATTATCTCAAATATCAATGGAATAGTGAATATTCCAAAATGTTGATTCCCATTACTGTTAAAATAAAGATTTATATCACATTTTTGGAAATTATATCTAAAACGTGATGTATATATCAATATGTTTTATCCTCGAGTTATATACAAATTTCATAGAGATATTTATCCCACTTGTGTTATCATTTTTTTTAGGCACTGGACGAAATTGATATCCATTGTCTATTAAAAAACATTTCACCCACATTATCTGTTCGAAAATTCTATATACAGGTATGTAATCATCTTTAGTAATGGATAGTTAATTAGAGTTATATTTCGTACTACACCCTGAAATAATATAGTTTCCAACACCCAACATGTTCCAATGGTTATATTACTGTCTATCTTAAACCACCAAATTCTACTTTTAAATAACTCAATAAGTCCAATTCTTTTCATCATGGAAAACATAAAACATAAATGATTATAGTTAAATGGTATTTCAAAATTCATTTGATAGTATATAAATGTTATTTATTTTTATTTACATGAAAATAAACACCCATAAACACACACAAAATTATATCTTGAAATCTACCAGCATAGTATTGAAAGATTCCATTCATACCTCTATAAGTAGTATGATCACCTGATTTCCTTGTTTAATGAAGATTCAATTTATAGTTAGAAATAATTGGATTATCGCTACATTTATTACTATCCATATAAAAATAATTCATAATATCTTTATTTTATTTTATTTAATTTAAAATTATTTTATCTTTTTTTGAAAAACATGGTAACCCAGAAAGAATTTAACTTTCCTCATCAAACTCACATGAAATTCACATGGAATAAATTTTGATACCTTAGTACATAAATAATTTATTCATGATTAAAATATAATATAATTAAAAAATATACAAATAAAACAAATTTTAAAATTAATTTTACAAATAAATTAGGTTTTTCTATTTCATTTAGAAGATTGATGAAAACAAAAATGAGTTGAACCTCTCATCACATGATCTTGGTTGTAATTTCAAACCATGAAAAATATTTTTTAAATTTGAAAACATGATTTAGAATTTTTTTAATTCTATGTGGGTTTCCAACAATATAATATTAAATAATATATCCATTTAAGAATACACTCCTGATATCCATTTGATATAGTTTGAAAATAAAATGTAATACATTGTAAAAAAACAACCAAAATATTCTTTTCTAGATAATGGTGAAATGGTTTCCTTAAAATAAATATAATCATCTTCACGATATAATTCTATAACCAATATTGATTTATTTTTATTTATATTTCCTGAATAATCCACATTATTTCTAAACTCTCATTCCATTGAAATAATCATAATGTTTTTATGTCTTTAAAATATTTCCTTGACTCTATTTTTTTCAAACTTATTTAACTCTCCTTTAATTTCCATTACTAAACATTTATCATTTATTACTTATGTAATGTTCTTAGGTTAAATATGTGATAATAAAGTGTAATATTCAACCTTATTTCTAATAGAATTTCTTGATTAAGATATTTTATCTTGATAAATTAATGTAGCATAAATGAGATGATATCTATGAGTACTGAAATCCATAGGAATAGAATTTTTCAAGTCCATCATCTATAGGATTGGGTTCTAGTTGTTCATCAGAAATAGATTTTTTGTTTATAGATGGCATTGAAGACTGGTCATCTATTTTAAAAATTATTTATAGAGTTAAAAGTTTGAGGACTAGACCTTCTAATGTGTTTTAGGCATATGTAGATCTATCACATCAAGTTTTATATATATAAAAACATTAAAGATCATAGTCCTTTTATTAAACACCATTATGGTTTACTTGAGGTATAATATTCGTGGAAGTTCCTTCATCTATTTTAAAATAAATTTCTTATAAATTATCATTTTTATTATAAATACATTACACGCAAAAATTGTAATATAATTAACTGATTGTTTTCAAGAAATCAATAATTCATATGGGTATTTTATAAAATAGTTATAAATAAAAAAAATATTTATTATATAAAATTTTGTGTTTAAAAATCATCCCTAAAATTAAATAGGTAAATTATACTCATTGATCAAGGTACATGTAAATACTTTAAGAGTTTAATATCACTTCTAAAAAATACCATTTTGTTTGGGGGTCCTTAGTATAAATGGTTTATGCTTATAGATTTTTTTTGTTCATAATAATACAAATAAATCCTTTTAAAACCCATGTACACGATAAATTATTATGGTACTAATTATATGTACACTATGATTCTCTAATGATTTGTCATATTTTGGAGAACCAGAATTTGATTCATTATTATGATAAATACAAAATACACATGTGTAGGTTGAAAAATCATCCACTATAACATAGGTATTATACTTTCATACTGAAATAGAAACTCTATGGGGTAAAAAATTCGATTTTAACTAGCACAAAAGGGTGAGAAGTTTAATAATATTTATTTGGTTTGAAAGATTTTTTATATTAATTTTATATTTAATAGAGATTAAGTAATTTTTCAATTTGGAATTATAGTTTGGGAAGATATTTTAAAAATATTTTATTATGCATATATATAATTGAGTTAATATTTCAATGACATATTATCTAATTCCAACAATGAGATTCTTTGTGAAAGTCATATAAATAAGAAGAGTTATATAAAAATAAGGAATTTAAATCTACAGCATAAAAATTATCATTTTTAAAATTAGTAAAAACTGAATAAATTTTAGAATGAAAAACTACACAATAAATATTTTGAAACATAACATGGTGACCATCATCACTAAAAAATGATATTCCTAGAATATTTCATTTTAATACATCAATTAATAATACTTTATAAATTAAATTATTATTAGAGTAACAAATTTACCTGAGACCAATTATATTCCATTTGGAATTTTCATTTAAGGTGAAATGTCCATCATCAAAATTGATGGGATTTTTTATGTTGAGTATCCACGAGTACTTTGTATGGATCCTCCACTATCTAGATAACATATGTTAGTACTGTAACATTTAATGATAGATTCCTTAAAGAATATTTGATCCAAAAAACACATTGGTATCCATATTTTCTTGTGCTGAGAAGTGTTAATATTATGATCTATAAAATCCAAAATGATTAAACATTTTTACTATAAAAAGAACCAAGACATTCATAATTGAATACGTTTTTAGACCCTACTGAATATGAAACAGAAACTAAATTACTTGAAGTGTAAGATAATATAATATTTTTTATAAATTTTTTTCTGGTTGATATCTAATTCATGTGGTATACTTAGGTGTGGTTTTTACTATGAATATATATAAATTTTTTCCTTCCATTATTGAACCACTCTATATATTTATTAAATTAGTAATTTGATAATTTTATATAATTTTATTGAATAATTTGATAATTCTTATCCCTCTCTATTTTATGATTAGTTTTAAAGTTAGTAGACATAACATACTCCTTTATCCATTTTAATTTATCCTTTAGTTCATTAAATATGTATTCCAAAATGTTACCATATTGATATAATTCATTAGTAGATATATTCTCAACATAATTGTCATTTTGAGAAGGAATATAAGTGTGTATAAGAGATTCAATAATAAAATTCATTACCTAAGATGTGATTTTCATAAAACACATATTGGATATATCATTTTTGTCTTTCATACTTATGTAAAAATATCTGGAGCATACATATAAGGTACTCCTAGTGGAATTCATATCCGTTTTTATAATTAGTACTATTGTATTCATATTTCTTCTAATATTTTAGCTTGGAATAGTTTTTCTTGATTTTCTATTTTTACTTTCATAAATAGAATATTAATTCTTTAGAAGAATCATCATATATCTAATATTTTCTCTAATTACATTTTATTGTTATACATTCTCCTATATTAATATTTTTGTGAGAACATATTCTTCTAATAATACTTCTGGAATCATCTGGAAAAATATTTTATTTCTGCATCGTTGTCTGATGTTTCATTTTCACTAGAACTATCTTCCTTATTCTTTTATTCTTTTTATTGATTCAAAAATCATGAAGGATAATTTATATTTTACATATTTATAGTATTATAATATTGTTATTTTGAGTTCCTCCTAATAAATCATGATATTTTTAATAATCTCTTCCACTGGTAACTTACATAGATCACATGATTCGCTTATCAAAATTGTGATTCCTCTCTATTTTTCTAGTATGCATCAGAGAATTCTCATTAATTTATAATTACTATTAATGGTATTCCAAATTGAGTAAATCTATTATCTATACTAAAGTAGGCTTATTTCCTACTAACGTGTCACCTTCTTATGCTTCCATGTCTCCTAAAACCATGCAATTATACCTCCTACCCAAAACAACTTGTGTTGTGCTCCCCCCCAGGATCGAGATCTCCTTCCGCATCTACTAGGATTCAGCTCCCCTCAAATCCCCGACTCCGTTATCCCTCTCTCGTTCCCAACTCTCCTCTCCAGTCCCATCGTCGCCTCCGTGTGCTCCATCTCCGCGTGCTCGCCTCCAACTCCTCCACCTTCGACTCCTTCTCCGTCGTCGACTCCTCCGCTCCCCTCCACTCCTCAACTCCCCTCTCTAGAAACAACTTCGCCTACACTTCGCCTCTGCCTTCACCTACAAACTCCTCCCTGATTAACTACTCTCCACGAGTAACTACTCCAAATGTAGATCCTTCTACTCCAGCTCCACCTCTGCCTCATCCGCCTCCGGCTGCTCCGGCTCTGCATAGTCTACCTCCGACTCCTCGAACTCTACCTCCTAGGGTTCCCGGTAATATTCGATTCCACTAAGCACTAACTCCCACAACAGATCTGATTATTTCTGATTCTATCTTCTTCTACCGTACACAGATCTCATCAACCGATCGGTATTTGCTCTAACCTCATATTCATCACGTTATTATCTTCTTTGTAACCTCTATTTATCATTTTTCTCTCATTTTAGTATTTTAATTTCACTCAATTCATATGAAATTCGCAGGCCGTAAGCAATACCATGCATCGCAACAGGTGCATACTCATAATTTTCTGGATTTTTTTAGTTCTCTCCAATATATTGTATATCTAGTTTCATATGAGTTTTTAGAACATTATGACACTACATCTCGTACTCTAATTCACCAATTACTACATATACTTCTATTGCTCAACCAGTCTATTGATTAAATTTAAATTTCCAGGCTGATATTTTCTCAACCAATTTGAAGGATGTAATACAGTGCTTCAACCCTAGGTATCAAGTACTTTTTTATGTATATTTGTTTCAATTGTTGTTTGTTGTTATCAATATTATTATTTGTAATATTGTTTTTTCATATTATCAAGGTTCCTTATTTTATTTTCCATTACATTGAATAAAATTTTATTTTTTTCTAGGTTGTTACATGATTCAGGGTCTTCCTATTCAAATGAATCTAGGATCATGTTTTACATAGAGACATCCCCCCAAGAACAATGTCGGATTCATGATTTGTCAGCACCTCATTCATCATCATAAAGGGAAACTTCGATGATATGCAACTCCAGTTACGTATGAAATAAAATCATTTACAGAACTGTGGATTATTTTTTTTTCATCCTTCATGATTCTTTTCTTAGAAGATCAATTTCTTTTTTCAAAAGAGACCTCCATGAACTATTGTTGAGCTTCTCTTAGAGGATTCTGGTATCCTCCACCTCTCTTAAATCTGTTTTTATGTATAACTGCATACATGCTTTTTTGATTCATTTGTTTATTAGGAAATGGGTTCACAAGGAAGAGAAAGTTTCTTCTTACACGGTCTATTATAGTATGTTCTATAGATCTGATGTTCTTTTATCCAATTCATCTATTGTGTTCAATTATATGTAGTACCATCAACATTTTCTATTTAAATGAATTTCCCATTTTTTTGACATGTTTGTTTGAAGTATATATGTGCAAACAGATTATTTTCTATTGTTTAATGACTTTTCCTTTTGTATTTACCTTCTAAACCCTGTTTTTCACATGATTAGATTCCTTGATATTGTTACCTCACTGAAATATGGTTTCATTATTTTCTAGTTAATTAGGGTTGTAATTGAGAAAACTAATCAAAAAATGCAAAACATATTCCTTAAAAATGTTTCTGGATCTGTAATTGATGCTATGTGTTTTGACCTTTTATTTAAATGTTTTTCATCATGATAATGTCCGTGTAAAGATGGGATAGGGGTCGTGGTGTTTGGATGGTTGGGAATAGGCATTCACAAGTAGTTTCCATCACTATACAGTATGGCAGCGTGCCGAAATACCTTCAGATATTAGTTTCTTTTACTTCAATTTAAGGTGACTTGGATTATATTAAATCATATTTGGTCATTATTTAGATTACCGTTCTCTATATTTTTTCTCAGTTATATATGTATTATGTTTTTAATTTAACGTAATATGTTCTTCAATCTATCCATTTATTCCATGGATTTACATTTACTTTTTATGCCCTCAACTAGAACATTATTTATTACAATTAACAAAATTTAAAATTTCAATTGCAATGTTAAATTCATTCATGAAATTCAAATGAATCTAGGTTCATGTTCTCTATAGAGACAAGCCCCAAGAACAATGTCGGATTCAGGATTTCTTCATCATCTCCTTCATCATCATAAAGGGTAACTTCAGTGATATGCAACTCTAGTTGCGTATGAAATAAAATCATTTAAAGAAATTTGGCTTATTTTTTCTTCATCCTTTGTGATTATTTTCTTAGCAGATCAATTTCTTTTTCAAAAGTGACCTCTGATAACTGTTTTCGAGCTTCTCCTAGAAGATTCTGGTATCCTCCGCCTCTCTTAATTCTTGTTTTATGTATAACTACATACATGATTTTTTGATTCGTTTGTTTATTAGGAAATGGGTTCACAAGGAAGAGAAAGTTTCTTCTTACACGCTCTATTATGGTATGTTCTATAGATCTACAGTTCTTTTATCTAATTCATCTATTATTTTCTATTATATATAGAATCATCAATCGTTTTTTTAAATGAATTTCCAATTTTTTTGACATGTTTGTTGGATGAATATATGTGCAAATAGATTTTGTTCTATTGGTTTATTACTTTTCCTTGTGTATTCAACTTATAAACCATGTTTTTCATATGATTAGATTCCTTGATATTGTTACCTCAATGAAATATGGTTTCATTATCGGCTGGGTAATTAGGGTTTCAAATGAGAAAACTAATCAGAATATGAAAAAATTCTTCCATACAAATGTTTCTGGATCTATAATTGAAGTTGTGTGTTTTGACCTTTTATTTAAATGGTTTTCTTCTAGATAAGGTTCATATAAAGATGGGATATGGATCGTGGTGTCCAGATGCTTAGGAATGGGCATTCACAAGTAGTGGCCACCACTATGTAGTATGGATGCGCGCCGAAATACCTTCAGTTATAAGTTTCATTTACTTCAATTTAAGGTGACTTGGCTTATATTAAATCTTATTTGATCATAATTATCGATATTAATTTAGGAATAAAAGAACTTATTGTTTGAAAATTCCACCAAAGGAATATGTTTATCCCATAAAACATTTAAATCCACTAAGAAAGATCTCAAAATGTGTTATAGTTCATTAATGGTACTCCTAGATAGAATATCTATTTATGAAGTGATGATACATAAATCTGTATCCAAATCCTAGAAAATAATTATAAAAATGTCATCGTAATCCTCAAATCTGCATTAGATATTATCTATAGTGGTGGGATATGAAAAATTACAACTTTCTTCATGTACAACTGAGTATTCTGATCAAGTGATAAATATTCTCCACCCGAAATGAATTGTGCTTACATTTTTGAGTGATCTAATATAAACCATATAGCATTAAACCCTTCATATGTTTTTGGTAGTCTGATGAAAAAAATACCTGGTGTTGTTTTCTAATTTCAATTCTAGTTTGGGTAATGGTTTTAACATCCCCTTAGACTTTTTTCTCTCTACCTTAACTTACTGGAATTCTAAGCATTAGAAATCATAATATCCAATACCCATCTTCGTGAAATCCCTTAAAAATACTATTTCAAATCTATTTACATATTTATACATGTAGGATGACTAGACAGTGAAAAAGTATTAAATTCATCCATCATATCCTTCATTAAATTTTCTATCGAAGGGAGACATACATGGTTTCTAACCTTATTATTCTTTCACAATAATGGTTGATATCAGGAACATTTCTCTCCTACATATCATCTTGATATCTTCCTTATTTCCCCCTTTAATAATTACAAGGATAGTTCATCAAAAACTCATTTGAGAAAGAAAATATTTCTCCCCTTCCGTAATGATTTCTAGATCTATCCTTTGGATGTCGAGAAATATTTGATCATTTTTTATCATCATCATAGATAAGCTAGAATAATTCTATTGACATAGAGAATATTCCACCTTTTTTACTTTCCTATGGTGGAAATGTGTTGAGAATTCATAATTTTTAATCATCTATAAGCATGCTCATAATTTAATAATGAATTATTTATTTGTGAATATATAATGTAATATTCATTGATCAATATGTATGTCACAACATTATCTATAGATATTATGCCTCAAAATATTTAATGAAAAAATTTCCATAGCTAACTCCTAGTCACATGTAAGGTAATATTTATAATGAAATTTCAATTTTCATGTGGAATAATATATAACCATATGATTTCCGTAGTTAAAAATTCATACCCTTATTGTACATAACACTTTAAATTACAATCCCCACTCTAATATAGGGTAGTCCAAAACATGTTTAGTGGATAGACTTCTCTTCAATTCCTAAAAACATTATTCACAACCATATATCCAACTAAACATTGATCCCTTATGAGTTATCATGGTGACTAGATTCATTGTCTGTGAAAAATTATCCAAACAATTTGACAATATCCATACAAACAAATAAAACTACAGATCTCAATCACAGTGGGTAGTCTAGGCCAATGTTCAATAACATCTTTCATTGAAGGGTCTACTGATATAAACTCACATTATATTATATGACCAAAAAAGTTAGACATTCTGAATCGAAAATTCACTCTTGGAAAATTTTGAATAAATCTTAACCTTCAATAGGGAATATAAAAAAATTCTCAAATAATCTCCTAACTCATAATTTCCATTTGAATAAATAAGAATATTTTCTATAAAAACTGAACAAATAGATCAAGTTAATCTCTAAAAAATATATTTGTTATGTAACACCCCAATCTTCTACGGTACGCTTCTCTTTGAATAATGTGATAGCGTGTGTTGTACGCAACACTGAGTTCTAACACACCATAACCAATCAAACTAGCCGTTATAAATAGTAATACCTACTTTTTGAAATTATATATATTTTATATTTCAAAATGGACTTCATTTTTGGATTCGGAATATCGAATTTAGCCTAAGATGAAATTTTAGTACTTTTCGGATAACTTTAATATTTTGATGAATAGTGAAAATTACTAAATTTTAATTAAAAACAACTTTTTTAATCAAAATAATTAAAAGTGATAAATTATGAATTTGAGTGGTTTTAAAGTATATTTAGAATATATTTTTAACATTTAATATAATGTTGGTCATTGGACATAATTTTACAATTAAACCGAACATAAACAATTGTCAATCTTTTGATAGTTATTATCTCTTAAAAACACGCTTTTTGTTTTGAGAGCGGGAATTAATTTTAAATTAATTTCTGCCACTTCTGTGTTTTGAATTTAGAAAAATGGATTCCATATTTGGAATCAGGATGTCCAAATTTTGTAAATAGGTAACTTTTATTTTTAGACATTTTGAATAATTACTACGGTAAATATTTTATTTACCATGGTTAAAGGTAAATCCAGTAAATAAGGGTTAGAAAATATTATTATAATAATACTAAATTACCCTAAAACGTGTCCTAGCCTTATTGGTTGATACATGTTCGACCATAGGCATCTTTGGGTCGATTTTGGGACCCCGTGGTGCCACTTGTAGGTGATAGGGACACTTTTGTTTAATTAAGTCAAAATGAATACAAAAATGACACAAGCATATATCTTTTAGAAAAACAATTTATACATAGGGTTATATATGTTGGATTTTAGATTATAAATATTCATTATAGAGATAAACAGATTTCCTACATAATGATATTTTATTTATAATTTTTAGACATTAACTAATTTAATTTATTTATGACACAATGATGATGAATTAATTACTATAATAGTGAAAAATTAAAATAATTGATATTATAAATAACCAAATAAATATAATATGAAACATTTAATGAATTAAACTAATTTTATACGATAATATGATATATTAGGATTGATTTAATTGACTTTTTTCGAAGTAATCAATCTTTTATTTGTTTCAAAAAAATCAACTATTGAATAGTGTCAAAATTGACATAAAAGAGTTCTTAAAAGAAATATTATATTATTAATTGATATTAAATTCCTAAAAATCTATGGTTCGGCCAAGAGACTTATATCATGATAGGTTTATCATTAATGGACTAATTGGGGGTCGCTTGGATGTATATAGTATGTTTATTAACCATATTATATAAAAATACAAAGAGACATTGTAAAAGTGAAACTAATTAACTTAGAGTTAATACTTAATAATAAGGTTAATATAAGTACCCAAACCTGTCTAAATTCTATAGGATGAGTTGTTTTCGACCCCTCCCCACCTTAACCTTTGAATAATCAACTTTGGAGCCATTGGAACCCCAATATGAATTTATTATAAACTAATATCTCTAGCTTTTCCAAAGGTGCCCCTCACCCCTCTTATAAAAGTGAACTCCTCCTTCTCATTTCTTCACACCTTCAAATCCTTTTGGTTCGGCCAAAATCTGCCCAAATACTCTCCCAACATCCCTCAATACAACCTAGAGGCCATAGTTTGATCAGAAATCCAACATAAGGAGCCCTTTTGATCAAATCAAAAGGAAGAAACCGAAGAAGAGGTAATGATTTCGCAACCCTTTTCCAAGTTCCTTTCTTCTTCCACTTCTTCATCATTTGTTGTTACCATTATAAAATAATAACTCCAGAATCATATATATACTGTGATTTTATTATAAATATGGTACAACCATATTCAATATTCTATCCACCATTTGAATAACATGTCACCATACGTGCGTACGTACGGCTTACCATCTCCAAGTCGTGGTGTAATTGTTATTCAATATAATATTATTTGGATGGGTATAATAATGATGTGTAACTCATGTAAATAATAAATATAACATGTTAATGATTCTATATATATGATATACCATCCATTTATATATTATTTTAATATCAAAAGACTGATATTGTCGCTCGTGCGTACGTACGGACTACCGTCTCCACGAACGCGATGAGATTCATTCTCCATCGTATCCATTCAAGTATAATTATCATTTGATGATTTAAAAAAATGATGTTTAAGGACTTGATATCATTCTGGATATGAATAATATACAACCTATCCTTTACAAACATGTCTTACGTAACAAAACATATAAAAGAAAACAAGTAAGTTAACACCTGAAAAAACGATAATACTAAGATATTATTATCAAATCAATATTAAAAGATCATATATGATATCATATTAATGTATATGATTCTTGTATAATTTAATAACAATTATTTCACCATTATACAGGAGTTTAACCTACCCCAACCAAGGAAAATTACAAGGTAAGGGTTATTTCACAATCTCTTCATTATCCGAGGTTGTTTATATGTAATAATCTACTGGGATCTCTTTATCATCCACATCCATGTTTTCTTAAAAATGTATTTCAAAACATTTTTATTATTTACAAGAATATGGGTTAATGTCATTTATTCCCTTGTTTGAATTTTTATAAGAGGAATCTTTCCGTCGTTTTCAAAACAAGGTCCTTTTTAACCTTTTCAACAGAATTAAGGTAAGAATGTTTTTTAACTTATATGGCGGGTGCGGTTATTTTCTGCCGTTATAAAATTTTTAATGCTTTCCTTACAAGCTTATAAGAATATTTTCAAAGAAAATGTTTTATTTTATATGGCTCTTAAATGATTTCAAAAATAGAAAGAGATATTTCTCTAAAAAGAGTTTTGATTTCATCTATGTCAACATCCTTTGATGGATTTTACGCATATTTGAAGTTGATTTATTATGATACAAAACATCTATATTGTATTGAAGTTTTTGTGATATTTTTGACTGTGGATGTGCTATTTTTATACCATTCATAGTTTATGGTGAAATTATTGACATTTCGTATGCTAGTTTTAATATGAATGTTTATGTTATGTTTAAACCTTTTCATATGGGAATGCATTGGACTTAATATGTGACGGATGGAGCCCACTATAGCTCCTCGATGCATCGGTTGGTCTCATGAGACAAACTAGTGTCTTGGCACAAGGCCTTGGAAAAATATTATTTGTAGTCTTGGCACGAGGCCTTGGCTATGGGGTTATGATATTCTGGCATTATGCATTCCAACATTATGAAAGTGGTTATTGATATTGCATGTGATTATTCGATTAGTAGAATATCTATGTGAACAAGTAAATGGCATTATTTCATTTTAATGTTGCCATACTATGTTGAAGTTCAAGTTTAAAAGGCTTTTGTTTTAGTAATTCATTGCCTTAAATGTTTCTGATTATTTTGAATGTTCCGATATATTGTTATCCTTATTGGGCATTTGAGCTCACCCCTTTTCTATGTTTTATTTTTCCCAGGATGTGAAGAAGTAAGTTATGAATGACCTGCAGGGATATTATGAGGGGATAATAGTGTGGACTGTGGAGACTATATGTTGTTATAGTAGTTTTTCATTTTATGATGTAATGTAAAACATATGAATATATCTAGTGATTCCAAGGCTATTAAACCAATCGGTCTTTTGAGATTTGATCTTTCTTTTGATCATGACAATGTTATGTAATAATGCACCGACTCTGGGTAACTAGGGTTGAGGCGTTACAGTTGGTATTAGAGGAAGTTTTGTACAAACCTTGGAAGCTAGATTTAGATAAACTCTGATTAGAGCACGTAGACCTAAGATGAACTTTGAGGGTTAGTATAGAAGAACTTCCTAGAATTTTGGTATTGTAGAGATTTTGTGTGTTTTCCAAGAAATACATCCCTATCTGGATATGAGTAGTTAGAGGCGGCTCTGGCACAGATGTACCTAGGGGTAAAACCCGAAAACACCGCTTTGAGCTAGACTCGAACGGGAACTGTTGCACGACAACGGGCCTTGCTTCACTCTTGGATACGACACTCCTGGGGGATATGCTTAGGATAACTCTAATTTTTTTTACAAATCATTATGAAGGGTTTATGAGTATATACTTCCCCAAAGAAAATATTTTTTATGATTATGGATTATATCCATAAATAGTTCAATTTATGTTAAGTGTTGTATAAGTATGGGATTGTGTATTTTGATTCATAAACTAATCTAGTTTATGCCATTTTTTAGAAATGGCACCTAGTGGAAGAAATGGAAACCGTATCAATGCACGCACTCCATGTAGGGATTTCCCCTCCTGCTCAAGATAATTATAGTGGAGCTGGTGATGCAACTAGTGCCGATCAGCTAATCACCATACTGGGACAACTCACTCAGGTTATGAATAATAACCTTACCCGTATGGAGCACCCTGATCTGCAGCGTGGAGGATCAATGTTAGATAGATTCATGAGGCAACAACCACCAACGTTCAATGGGAGTACAAATCCCTTAGTAGCTGAGCAATGGATATTTTCCGTAGAGAAAATATTTCAGGCTTTGGGGAGTAGTGAAAGGGAAAAAGTTATCATGGCAGTTTACCGCCTCACTGAAGATGCTGATCAATGGTGGTCATTGATTCAAAATATGAAGGAAGATGATGAAGTATCAAATATGGAATGGAGGGATTTCAAAGATCTGTTTTTAGAAAAGTACATTCCTCGCGACCATCGAGCAGATATGGAAAGGCAATTTCTGAGTCTGAGACAAAAGGAGGATGAGAATGTCACAAAGTATGAGGCTAACTTTACAAGGTTAGAAAGGTATTCTGGAGATTATATACGTAACCCAAGAAGGAAGATTGATCATTTCTTTGATGGGTTAAAACCATTTCTTCGTCTAGAATTAGTCTCACAACCCTTTTCGTCGTACGAATACATTGTCTCATGTGCTATCAAGACCGAAAAGGAATTCTCTAAGTCTTATGACTTTAAAGCAAAGCAAGAGAAGAAGAGGCATGCTGATCAATCTGGGAATGGAAATAAGGGGAAGAAAGGAAAGGTTGAATATCCATCCTATGGTAAATGTGGGAAGAAACACCCCGGTACTTGCTTGAAGGGAATGGGCGTCAGTTACAAGTGTAGTGAAAAAGCCCACCAAGCTCGTGATTGTAAAGAGTAGAAGAAAGCTACCAATGTTCAGTGCTACAATTACAGGGAGATGGGGAATTATGAAAATGAATGTCCTAAGCGTCAAGAGAACTTACCTCAGAAAAGGCCAAGGGATCAAGGCTAGGCTTATGCTATCACTACTGCTGAGGTAGAAGCTCCGAAAGACGTGGTGGTAGGTAATTTAATGGTTTCCTCAAGTTTAGAAAATGCATTATTTGATTCTGGATCATCGCATTGTTTCATATCTTCCCAGTTTTCTATGAAAATTAGATATTTCCAATTTGATTTAATAAGGGAGTTGTCAGTTAAAACCCCTAAGGGAAGTATCATTGCAACAATGTTTTGTGAATCAGTCCCCATTAGAGCACATAAATGTTCGTTATCTGCTGATCTCATCGTCATACCTATGATTGAGTTTGATATAATCCTCGGTATGGACTGAATTTCGGACTATGATGCGAAGATTTATTGTAAGAAGAAAGAGGTTACGATTCTTGATGATAATGATAAGTAACACCTTATCTTTAGAGCAGAATCATCACCACCTAATTCTTATTTAGATCCATCCCCAGTAGCTCAACTAAATTCAATTATTGGGGAGGAAGAGAATGATATAACTTTCGATGAGGAAAGGAATGTTCAAATAGAGGATGTACCTATTGTGAATGAATTTGTAGATGTATTTCCGGAAGATTTACCTGGACATCCTCCAGAATGAGAAGTTGAGTTTTCCATTGATTTAATTCCTGGATCAATGCCTATATCGAAGACCCCTTACAGAATGGCCACTATAGAGTTAGTCGAACTAAATAAACAACTAGAGGAATTGAGTAATAAATGATTTATTCGCCCTAGTGTTTCCCCATGGGGAGCCCCTGTTCTTTTTGTAAAAAGAAAGATGGATCTATGAGGTTATATATCGACTACAGGGAGATCAATTCTATAACGATAAAGAACAAGTATCCCCTACCTCGTATTGATGATTTATTTGACCAACTGCATGGAGCTCAATAATTTTCAAAGATTAACCTTAGATATGGATACCATCAGTTGTGTGTGAAGAAGGAAGACATTCCGAAGACAGCATTTCAAACCAGGTACGGGCATTATGAGTTTACTGTAATGCTGTTTGGATTGACTAATGCACCCTCTGTATTCATGGATCTGATGAATAGAGTTTTCAAGGAGTATCTCAATGAATTTTTGGTGGTATTTATTGATGATCTCTTGGTATACTCCAAAACCTTCGAAGATCATGAAAATCACTTGCGCATTATCTTGAAGACTCTGAGGAGGCATGAATTATATGGAAAGTTTAGCAAATGTGAATTATGGATTCATGCGATTTCTTTTCTTGGCCATATTGTCTCTAAAGATGGAATCTCTATTGATCCTTCTAAGACCAAGGAAATCCAAGAATGGCCAGCACCTACGAGTATAACTGAGGTACGTAGTTTTATTGGTTTGGCAGGTTATTATCGACATTTTTTCCAGAATTTTGCCCAATTGGCTAACCCATTAACGAAGCTCACACGTAAAGGGGTTAAATTTTTTTGGACAAAAGAGTGTGAGGAATGTTTCGAAGAACTGAAGAGAAGATTAGTCAATGCTCCTATATTGACTCTACCATCGGGGAATGATGGGTTCATTATTTATAGTGATGCATCAATGAAAGGACATGGTTGTGTCCTTATGCAGAATGATAGAGTTATTGCCTATGCATCACGACAGTTGAAAATTCATGAACAAAACTATCCTACTCATGATCTCGAGTTAGCAGCTGTGATCTTTGCTTTGAAGATATGGAGGTACTACCTCTATGGTGAAAAATGTGAGATTTATACTCACCACAAGATTTTGAAGTATATTTTCTCACAACAAGAACTCAACATGAGGCAAAGGAGACGGCCTGAATTACTCAAGGATTATAATTGTATGATACATTACCACCCGGGGAAAGCAAACCAGGTGGTAGATGCTTTGAGCAGAAAAGAACATGGAGTTTTGAAGAATATGAGAATTGAAAGGGATCCAATTTTCATGGATCTAGTGAAGATGGACATGGGAATAACCAGGGAAGGTGAAACATCAATGCTTTTTCAAATAGTTGCCAAACCATATTTACTAGAAAGGATTAAGAGTTCTCAGACCGATGATGATGAATTTAAAAAGAAGATTAAAGCTGTGAATGATGGGAGAATGAGAGACTATGTATATGAAGATGGAATTTTGAAATTCGGGAAGAGACTTTGTGTTCCCGATATACCTGATCTAAAAACGGAATTGCAGGATGATGCTCATAGTTCCAATTTCTCTATACACCCTTGGAGCACCAAAATGTATAGAGATTTGAAGGAACATTTTTGGTGGGACAACATGAAGAGGGAGATTTCTGATTTTGTGTCAAGATGTATGGTTTGTCAACAAGTGAAAGCTGGAAGGCAACAGCCTGGAGGAGTCATGCAACCTCTTCCCATACCGGAGTGGAAATGGGACAATAATACGATGGACTTTGCCATGGGTCTACCAATGACTCCTAGAAGGAACGATGAAATATTGGTTATTATTGATCGTCTTACCAAATCAGCACATTTTCTTGCTATAAGAGAAGATCTACCCTTGGAACGTCTAGAAAGACTATATATTAATGAAGTTGTGAGACTACATGGAGTACCCCTATCGATTGTTTCTGATCGTGATCCCCGTTTTACTTCAAGATTTTGGAAAAGTCTTCAGAAATCACTGGATACTGAACTTCATTTGAGCACTACTTACCACCCTCAGACAGATGGACAATCAGAATGGACTATTCAGACCATAGAAGACATGTTGAGATCTTTCTCACTTGACATTCAGGGTATGTGAGATCAATATTTACCTCTTGTAGTATTTTCCTATTACAATAGCTTCCATTCGAGTATTCAGATGGCACCATATGAAGCGTTATACGGAAAGAGATGTCGTACACCAACCTGTTGGGATGACGTTGGTGAAAGAAAACTTGTAGGCCCAGAACTGGTGGAGGAAACGGTGGAAAAGGTGAAGGTAATCCAAAATCACATCAAAGAAGCTCAAAGTAGGCAGAAGAGCTATGCCGATAATCGAAGGAAGGATTTGGAATTTCAAGTCGGTGAACATGTTTTCCTGAAGGTATATCCATTGAAGGGAGTCATACATTTTGGTAAGAAAGGTAAATTGTGTCCCAGGTACATTGGACCTTTCAAAATTCTAGAACGAATTGGGGCTGTGGCTTATCGATTGGCAATGCCGCCAAGTCTCTCCAAAGTTCACGATGTGTTCCACGTATCTCTGTTAAGGAAATACATGCCTGACCCAACACATGTACTCACCTATGAGGAATTAGAACTAGAACCCGATCTGTCTTATTGTGAAGAGCCCGTCAGGATTCTTGATACAAGAGAACAATTACTGAGAAACCGGACGACACGTCTGGTAAAAGTTTTGTGGAGAAACCATAAGATGGAAGAGGCAACGTGAGAACCCGAGGAACTTATGATGAAGAACCACCCGAGTCTTTTCATGTGATAAGTATTATAGAAATTTTGAGGACGAAATTATTTGAAGGAGGGGAGAATGTAACACCCCAAGCTTCTAGAGTACGGTTCTCTTTGAATAATGTGATAACATGTGTTGTACGCAACACTGAGTTCTAACACACCATAACCAATCAAAATAGCCATTATGAATAGTAATACCTACTTTTTGAAATTATATATATTTTCTATTTAAAAATGGACTTCATTTTTGGATTCGGAATATCGAATTTAGCTTCAGATTAAATTTTGGTACTTTCCGGATAACTTTAATATTTTGATGAATAGTGAAAATTACTAAATTTTAATTAAAAACATCTTTTTTAATCAAAATAATTAAAAGTGATAAATTATAAATTTGAGTGGTTTTAAAGTATATTTAGAATATATTTTTAACATTTAATATAATTTTGGTCATTGGACATAATTTTACAATTAAACCGAACATAAACAAGTGTCAATCTTTTGATAGTTATTATCTCTTAAAAACACGCTTTTTGTTTTCACAGCGGGAATTAATTTTAAATTAATTTCTGCCACTTCTGTGTTTTTAATTTAGAAAAATGGATTCCATATTTGGATTCAGGAGGTCCAAATTGTTTAAATAGGTAACTTTTATTTTTAGACAATTTGAATAATTACTGCGGTAAATATTTTATTTACCATGGTTAAGGGTAAATCTGGTAAATAAGGGTTAAAAAATAATATTATAATAATAATAAATTACCCTAAAACGTGTCCTAGCCTTATTGGTTGATATAGGTTCTACCATAGGCATCTTTGGGTTGATTTTGGGACCCCATGGTGCCACTTGTAGGTTATAGGGACACTTTTGTTTAATTAAGTTAAAATGAATACAAAAATGACACAAGCATATATCTTTTAGAAAAAAAAAATTTACATAGGGTTATATATGTTGGATTTTAGATTATAAATATTCATTCGAAAGATAAAAATATTTCCTACATAATGATAGTTTATTGATAATTTTTAGACATTAAATAATTTAATGTATTTATGACACAATGATGATGAATTAATTACTATAATAGTGAAAAATTAAAATAATTGATATTATAAATACCCAAATAAATATAATATGAAACTTTTAATGAATTAAACTAATTTTATAGGATACTACGATATATTAGGATTTATTTAATTGACTTTGTTCGAAGTAATCAATCTGTTATGAGTTTCACAAAAAATGAAGTATTGAATAGTGTCAAAATTGACATAAAACAGTTCTTAAAACAAATATTATATTATTAATTGATATTAAATTCCTAAAAATCTATGTTTCGGCCAAGAGACTTATATCATGATATTTTCATCATTAATGGACCACTTGGGGGTCGCTTGGATATATATAGTAAGTTTATTAACCATATTATATAAAAATACAAAGAGACATTGTAAAAGTGAAACTAATTAACTTAGAGTTAATACTTAACGATAATGTTAATATAAGTACCCAAACCTGTCTAAAATCTATTGGTTGAGTTTTTTTCGACCCATCCCCACCTTAACCTTTGAATAATCAACTTTGGAGTCATTGGAAATCGAATATGAATTTATTATAAACTAATGTCTCTAACTTTTCCAAAGGTGCCCCTCACCCCTCTTATAAAAGGGAACTCCTCCTTCTCATTTCATCACACCTTCATAGCCTTTTGGTTCAGCCAAACTCTGCCAAAATACTCTCCCAACATCCCTCACTACAACCTAGAGGCCATAGTTTGATCATAAATCCAACCTAAGGAGCCCTCTTGATCAATCAAAAGGAAGAAACCGAAGAAGAGATAATGATTTCACTACCCTTTTCAAAGTTCCTTTCATCTTCCACTTTTTCTTCCTTTGTTGTTACCATTATAAAATAATAACTCCAGTATCATATATATACTGTGATGTTATTATAAATATGGTACAACCATATTCACTATTCTATCCACCCTTTGAATAACATGTCACCATACGTGCGTACGTACGGCTTACTGTCTCCACGTCGTGGTGTAATTGTTATTCAATATAATATTATTTGGATGGGTATAATAATTATGTGTAACTCATGTAAATAATAAATATAACATGTTAATTATTCTTTATATATTATATAACATCCATTTATATATTATTTTAATATCAAATGAATGATATTTTCGCTCGTGGGTACGTACGGACTACCGTCTCCACGAACGCGATGCGATTCATTCTCCATCGTATCCATTCAAGTATAATTATCATTTTATGATTTAAAAATATGATGTTTAAGGACTTGATATCATTCTGGATATGAATAATATACAACCTACCCTTTAAAAACATGTCTTACGTAACAAAACATATAAAATAAAACAAGTAAGTTAACACCCGAAACAACGATAATACTAAGATATTATTATCAAATCAATATTAAAAGATCATATATGATATCATATTAATGTATATGATTCCTGTATAATTTAATAATTATTATTTCACCATTATACAGGAGGTTAACCTACCCCAACCAAGGAAAAGTACAAGGTAAGGGTTATTTCACAATCTCTTCATTATCCGATGTTGTTTATATGTAACAATCTACTGGGATCTCATTATCATCCACATCCATGTTTTCTTAAAAATGTATTTCAAAACATTTTTTTTATTTACAAGAATATCGGTTAAAGTAATTTATGCCCTTGTTTGACTTTTTATAAGAGGAATCATTCCGTCGTTTTCAAAACAAGGTCCTTCTTAACCTTTTCAACAGAATTAAGGTATGAATGTTTTTTTTAACTTATACGGCGGGTGCGGTTATTTTCTTCCATTGTAAAATTTTCAAGGCTTTCCTTACAATATTATAAGTATATTTTCAAAGAAAATGTTTTAATTTATATGGCTCTTAAATGATTTCAAAAATAGAAAGAGATGTTTCTCTAAAAAGAGTTTTGATTTCTTCTATGTCAACATCCTTTGATGGATTTTACGCATATTTGAAGTTGATTTATTATGATACAAAACTTCTATATTGTATTGAAGGTTTTGTGATATGTTTGACTGTGGATTTTCTATTTTTATACCATTCATAGTTTATGGTGAAATTATTGACATTTCGTATGCTAGTTTTAATACGAATGCTTATGTTATGTTTAAACCTTTTCATATGGGAATGCATTAGACTTAATATGTGACGGGTGGAGCCTGATATATCTCTTCGATGCATCGGTAGGTCTCGTGAGACAAACTAGTGTCTTGGCACAAGTCCTTGGCAAAATCATATTTGTAGTCTTGGCACGAGGCCTTGGCTATGTGGTTATGATAGTCTGGCATTATGCATTCCAAAATTATGAAAGAGGTTATTGATATTGCATGTGATTATTTGATTAGTAGAATATCCATGTGAACAAGTAAATAGAATTATTTCATTTTACTTTTGCCATACTATGATGAAGTTAAAGTTTAAAAGGCTTTTGTTTTAGTAATGCATTGCGTTAAATGTTTATTCTTATTTTGAATGTTCCGCTATATTGTTATCCTTACTGGGCATTTGAGCTCACCCCTTTTCTATGTTTTATTTTTTCCAGGATGTGAAGAAGTAAGTTATGAATGACCTGCAGGGATATTATTAGGGGATAATAGTGTGGAAAGTGGAGACTTTATGTTGTTGTAGTAGTTTTTCATTTTATGATGTGATGTAAAACTTATGAATATATCTAGTGATTCTAAGGCTACTAAACCAATCGGTCTTTCGAGATTTGATCTTTCTTGTGATCATGCCAATGTTATGTAATAATGCACCGACTCTGGGTAACTAGGGTCGGGGCGTTACATGTTAAATCCATTAAAAAAGTTGGAAAACATTATGATCAAATTTATGACTATAAATTCATAATATCCATAACGTTTAATGAATGTTTTCTTCTTTATATCATCTTTATTGAACCCTAATTGATGATATTTTGAATGAAGATCAATCTCAAAAAATTATTCAGAAATAGGTAGTTGACACATATGTTTTTAATACAGGGCATATGGTATTTATTCTACATATTAATTTGGTTATGTTCATGATAAATAGTATAGAGTCCCATTGACTCAACTATTATCTTAAAAAATAAAATAGTTACACAAAATGGTGACATAATTATCAAAATGAATCCATTTTTATGATCTATAGGATTTTCTTCTTCAATTATTGTAACTCAATCAAGGATATTCTCTATGGAATCATGGTAATATGTATAGAACCAGGTATGAGTTCTATTGAAAACTCAAATTCATGATCCAATAGAAGACTAGTATATATCTATGGAAAGAGATAAAAAATTCCTTCAAACTAGGCATATATTTTATGTAGAGTTTCTGTCCAACAATATGTGATAGACACCCCTATGGAATATGAATCGCATCCCATATAATGGAAATAATTTACAATTTCAGTACATTATTTACCACCCTCAATGGAAATAACATTTTTTTGGAATATAAAATATAAACTACATTCCATTTAAATTCATGTGGGATTTTTGTACAGAAATGCAATCCTTTCCCAAAAATAACATTGCATTTGACTACAGTAATTATGAAATGATTTGCAGGAAACACATTCCCATAAAATTCAACCTGATAAGAATCATAGATTTGGGATTTGATCATTTTACCATTTCGGGGGTTTTCATCAAAGTAAACCTATATTTTTTGGGGACATACTATGGCACCTTGAAAGAGTATTTACATATAAAAGATTATATAGGTACATAATTTAATAAGACATTGGCTGTTATAGAGTGGATAGTAAGTGTATGCTTCAATGCTTCTTTATCATAGACCTCATAAAAAATATTTATTGCATGAGACCTCCCATTGTCTATATGATTTAGTGATTGTTTACATTAATCATAATCATTAGAAATTATATTTGGGTACTATTTAGCTTAATTCGTATACTCCATTAATTTAAAAAAATATTTATTAGTTTACGAATTCAATGGAGATTTTTATTTATTCATATAATTATAGAAATTAATCCCATTGTGTTGAAATTCAATTGCACAATAAACATGCCTTCTACACCTGATATATTTATCATCTCCCTTACGGAATATTCTCCCATGTATACTTCTACACGTAGTGTATAATGGAAGTCTCATATTATAATCTCCGTGGTTTTTAGATTTTCTTTTAACTTATATTTTAATTTACTTATCAAAACCATGATATTGATGGGTAAATCCAATCTCCATATCCACTATTATAGAAGATCAATTTATTTTTTAATAGCTACTAAAATACCTTATCAATAATTCCATTAAGATAATTAGTTTTTGGAAACTAAAAAATTTATCAACCCTAAATTCAAGTTGAATGATAATATCATAAGTGTACATCATAAGTCTTGTAAATTTTTCTTTATATGTATGAACTGATTCATTATCCTTTTTCATTAACACAATGAATTATTTCCTCATTTTAAAAGGAATAATAAGAGGAATATATTTTTTGAAAAACAATATTTTATATGTATCCCACTACATAGATTCAATTTCATCTTATTTCCTCATTCTATTGATAAAAGACAACCACTAATATTATTCTCCTTCAAAATGATAAACCAAAAAAATAATTATTCAGGTTATGAACAATGGAGAACAAAAAAAAATATTTTTAATGTTACTGATCCATTTCTTAGTGTATAGTGGATTTATAGGTCCACTAAATGTAGCTGGATGCTGCCTTATGAAGGAATCAACATAACATTATTCCCTCCCATCCTCATTTGGATTCTCTATGTGACTCACATCTTGAGAAAGATTTCAAGCATATAAATAATATTTATCATTCCATATCTCATTACATGTAGTTTCTCAGGAGGAAAATCATTTCATATTTCATCAAATTAATTTTTAACTCGATTACTTTGTGTTATAGTCATTGAATAAAAACAAAAACCATAGTTTTTGAAACCACAATCATGGTGAGAAATAATATAATCATGAAAAATAATTTGAATGATGTATAAATCATGAAACCTTATGTGATGATATCTTATGTTTAATAAAGGTCATTCCTGACCATTACTAATAAATTGGGGTTTTATCTAAAAATGAATCATTTCACTATGGGTCTTACAGAAGTATTCTCATCCTAGTTTCCAAAGATTAACTAAACTATACTATGATAACAACTGAAGCGACTGACATATATCATATATATATATATTACATCCCAATATATGAATATTACTTATATAACATTTTAATATTTTCATGAATAATTTTGGTATAATATATTTGGAAACATGGAAACATAAACAACTGGTACATAAAATATCTACACCATATCATAGTTAGTTCTTTAAAAATTGAACCATTATTAGGAATATCATACATAGTTTATATCTTCATTACCTAGGGAAATTGAACATAAGAAAAGGGTGAGTGTTGATTCTTTGTCAGTGTAATATGATAATGACATTTGAAAATCATACCTTTTATATCAAAGCTCATAATCTTAATCCATGTCATAAATCATGGAATTTCATTAGACATGAATGTTATAAAAATCCGATAACATGAACCATGTGATCATAATATAGGAATAAAACATGGAATTATGTAATAAAAAGAAGCATAAAAAATATTTCCTTAGAAAAAAAGGCTTATTTTAGGTATATCATCAAGGAATGGGTTCAGTCCAAAAAACCATTCTAATATTCAAGGTTTACTCCCAATAAAATCATGGTTGATAGATTCCCTTTTGAATCAGGGTTCAATCCCCATTCTAGTCATGTTTATCTCTTGATATATCAATATTTACCCAAGGAATTAATGGGATATATTGGTACAATCTATAATATAATGAAATCAATACATATGGGATCCATGTGATAATAAATCATATAATATCAAAGCCCTTAAAAAGTAAATGGTTTCAGAAATATTTCACCATACCATAACTAATGTAAAACTATTGGGGCTCATATAAATCTGTTCATTATAATCATAAACAATATAGGTAAATAATAAGAATAGTATCCTGGTATTATACCAATATAAAATATTTATTAACATAAAAGGATTACATCTTGATGTAAAATTATTTTAAATGATCACATTGAATTATTATTGTGAAAATAACCATTCCACTTAGAAATCACTTATTATTTTTTAAATATATGAACACTTATAAAGGAAAAAAATTTCATTGAATATTTCCATGTAAAATTGTAAAGTATTCTTTGAAGTAATAATTATTAAATATTGTGGGAAAATATTTTCACATCGTATAAGTTAAAAAAATAATTCATTCTGTATTTTTTCAGAAAATTCACAAATTTCATCATTTGGAAAATTACAACATAATTCCATTCCAACCGATATTTTAAAAGTAAATCATGGGTAAAGGTGAATTAAAAGATCATAGGATAGTAGAAAAAATTATAACATTTACAAAATATTTTGAAGATGAATATTTCCCAATAGATTCTTAAACATAAATAATCACAAATATTGATGATATTGTGAAATAAAACATATTCCTCTCATTTTTCATTATTCCAAATCACTCTAACACCATGAATCATAAATTTAGATTTATTATAAATAAATGCAATATTGATTTCATTACTTATAATGTCATATAATATAATTTATAAAATTAAAGAACCTCTTTTTGTCAAAAATTATTTACTGAAATTTTGTTTTCCACCTATTAACTTTTTCGTTTATCATAAAAATATCAATTCAGTAGTTATAATCCTTGTAAATTTATCATTTTTACATCATATCTAAAATATTTACCATGATATAAACATAATATAAATTCATTATATATATATATATATTTGTGATACATAAAATTTGGAAATAAAAAAATGAATTACACAGATCATGGAGATGGTAGGAATTACATACACATGAACATTTTGTTTATTTTTCATAGAATAAAATAAATAAAAGGAAAATATAAATTAAAAATTATTAGACAGTTAAAATTTCATATATATCATATTTATTCATTATATTCATTCTAATTTCGATCCAGGTAAAATATGAATGAAAAATAAATCACATCGCTTCGGAAAGGTGGTCGTCCACAGATACACATGAGTGACCTTATCATTTCTACAAGGATTGGACGACAATGATAGAGACATGATATAATTATTATATATTAATAATTGTTCCAATAAATACCATATAATCATTAAACCAAACAAACACCCATATATAAAAGAGGGTTATAAAAATGAATTGTATTGCTATGTGGAGACGGTAATTTATACATACACACGATTGATAAATTAAATTCCCATTTATGAAATATATGGTTAATAATGATTTTTTAATAATCATAATAATATATTAGTTGATTTTTTTGTTGTTATTTAATTACATTATGATACATGGAACTGATTTATAAGAGATAAGTAAGATTATAATAAAAAGTAATTGGTTAAGGTGATCAAATCATCTTAGAATTGAATCCTTTGAATATCCAATAACGTGATATAAGGTTGGTATTTTTGGAATAAGGTAACATTTAAAATGTGTATAGGTATTGTAAGAAGATAAATTTGACGTTTTTGGTCTAAATATAAGGCTCAATATTGTGTAATGTAGTGAAGTATATAGTACCCTTTCTTAATTGAGGTGAGGGGTAATTTTAGAGTTTTGTAAAATATTAATTAATAAAATATTAATTAACAATCCTAATTCATTCAAATATTTATGGAAAATAATATAATTTTTGTTAACGTTTTAATCTCATCAACCAATAAAATTTATACATGTTTTGGTGTAATTTAAAACCGTATAATTTCGATTAACTCATAGTTAGCCTTTTTTTAATTTCTACTATCCTATCAGCTTATTAAGTAAAAAAGTAGTCATTTTTACTTATAAAATGACAATTGAACAAAAAATGTGAAATTTATGAAAATTTAGACCATATAATTACCAATTTTTTTTTTTTTTCATTTTTCATTATTTTCAAAAAAAATTAAAATATTATTTTTTTAAAATATCAGTATTGTAAATTTTGATAGATTAATTAATATTATTTTTTATTAAATCAATGAAAATGTGTAATTAGAATTTTACACATTAAAACCAGTATAATTTTTCATAATGTTCTTGAAAATTAGTGTTTCACATTATCTCATTAAAATTATTCCACTTTTATTAATTAGAAAAATATTTTATTTTATATTTAAATTAAATGGAGAAATAATGCATCAGAGTTTCATATGAAATTATTGTCATTATATAATTTAAAAAATTTAAAAAATTCATATAATTAAATTAATTAATTTATGCTCAAAATAAACACTTATATTCATCCATGAATTAATTTTCTCTCTTTGTGGACACATGAGACATATTAAAAAAATAGGGTGATATTTTGTAACTGCCTTCTATTTGAACAACTAGTACCCTATCCGTGCATTCACATGACACTATAAATCAACTGTTATTTTCTAAAGGGATTCATATTTTAAAAATTTACAAATGAACATTAAAAAATATTTTTTTTACAGAAGTTAATGATAGGTCGAGAACAGATACCTAATTATAATAGTAAAAACATTAATGAATAATGTGAAGGTATGATAATTCATTTTGGACATGGAGAGATGGAAAACATGAGTTATCTTTCAATTTAAATTAGAAAAAATAACATTGAATATTGAAATTTTATCACTAATATATTAAATGTGAACAGGGAAGAGGAGAATAAGGGAAGAGGGGAATATCAAAAATTTGAGTACAAACACAATGTTCATTGAATTTACACCAGCAGGGATTGATAGAATTAAATAAAAAAACACTAGAAAATCCAGCGAAATCTAAAGAAGCAAAAATTGATCAAAAAAACCTTCTATCATCTATTCCATGATCTCCAAAAAAGGCATGTACTATCCATAGGGACTCTTCCAATCCAGGTCTGAAGGGAAGCCAATGTCTGTACAACATTGCTTCTCTATCAACTTGAGCCTTGTCCTTCACAATTCTATACAATTTTCATTCTAAAATTAAGGCTAAAATGAATCCTGATAAATTCCTTAATACACTGAAACCACCATTTAGAAATGAAAACAAGTAAAAGGTCATATCAATAAGCTGTTGATAAATTCGACATGCATTTCCACATCAACATTATATGATTCTGTGTAAGGTTCCAGCAGAAAACCACCATTTAGAAATGAATACCAGTAAAAGGTCAGCTCAATAAGCTGTTTATAAATTCGACTTGCATTTCAACGTCATCTTTATATGATTCTGTGTAAGGTTCCAGCAGAAAACCACGAGTTATGTACTAAAAAACAATTATTCCAATAAACTTCGCCAAATCCAATATTCATACAGCACACACAAACATAGTGGTATATCAGGATCATTCCATCCTCGTAGGTCATGCACTACCCAATGATAGACATTCACATCCGGAAGGAATAAGTGAACCTGAAATAAGAGGTTATACCTGTTGAAAATGCAATCCAGGATGCCTTTACAGGAGCTGGTCGACCATGCCAAGCCTTCCAATTCTTCAAAACTGAAACATCAAGAATACATCCATGCACTGCCATAAAGATGTGAGATTGATAATAATAAAATAGAGGAAATTATAGTGGAGAAATCATCCTAGGACAGCCAAAAAATATCATGTCATCAAAAAAAATAGAGCAGCAACACCCGGATATCATAAAGACCTCAAAGTAGATAACTGAACAAGGTTAAAAAGGCACTCCAGCACAAGTAAGCTTAAACATCTGGGAAAGCATCAAAACAATGAAATTATACATCACAGCATCATGGAGATAAACACAAAAATTATTCACTAACAGGAAGAAATACATTTCACAAAAAACCTGTAAATCCCTCAGGGACCTGCTAGCACAAGTAGACATCCCATATCCATTGTCGATCCGTGCAGTAGTGAAAAATGGTGACAAATGAAACTGTGTACATTGTTATGTGTATAGGGTATAGTAATCAGAAACTAAAAACATGTGGAAAAAAACATGTCCAAACAATATTTCATAAACTGAAATAAATAGTTTTTATTCTAAATAAAAAATAAATTGATAGCATGAAAAGAACAGAAGCATTATCTTGTGAATATTACCTCTCCATCGCACCGCAAAATTTCTATCATATGCTTCAGTATTTTTTTATTTTTTCCTCCATGAAGGGATGCAATTCATTGGAATTTATTGTTGTTTCTGTGGATTCTCAAGACGTTGCAACATTTATTTTGATTGAATGATCAACATCAAACTCAATGAACATATATTTATACAAAATGAATTTCCATTAGAGAATATGTACCAAATATTATTTAAAATTAAAATCATATAACCAAAAATCTGATGGTTAACAGTAGCCAATGGAGAAGAATAAATGAATTGTTTGTATTAATCATAAAAAACTACAAATGACATGAAAAAAATGATGTTTTGTTAGTTCCAATGATTTCATTAAAGTAACACTCAATTAAGCGAGCATATACCTTAGTATAGTAAATAGTTTTACCTATTGTAACAAATCCATTGTCACCGTTGTAACACACTCCTAATGATCGACTTCTTTGATATTCACATCATGCAGAGAGAAAATGAATTTTACAATAATGTGGTGTTTGTTTTCTAAAAAATATTTTTGTGACATCCAAATAATTATATGATATTTTTTCCGTAAAACTTTTATGTGATAAAATATAAAACATTACATGAAACATTTAATAATAAGATCATTATTTTGTTTCTTTTAATGTCAAATTACAAATTAAGGATACACTCATTCTATAATATTAATAAGTGTATAAGTGTATAATAAAAACAACTAAATATGTATATTAAAAGTATAAAATAAATGTGTTAGGGTCTCTAAAAATTTCAATAACTACTACAAAAATTTTATTGATAAATAAAAAATTATAAAAAATATAAAAAATTTAAATGATATATAAATACATTATAAGAAAACTGTGTAACTAAAAGTTGTTCTAATATTCCCTTAACCTATACTCATACACATAGTTCTATAAAAAATAGCATACACATATTTTATATTACCATGTGAGAAAACCTAAGAATAATAAATAAAATTATTTACCTTTTCTTCTTATTTTAAAATTTTTACCTCACAAATACATATAATACCAAAACTGAAAGGATTAGTGTCTGATGATATTAGATGCATAATATTTTTATTTTAAATTAGGTTTCAATATTTTCCCACCAATATTACTCTCATGTGATCCTTTTTTAGACATATTACTTATAATAATAATCTTCATAACAAAGGGAATGGAAACATAATAAAAGGATTATGAATTATGTTCAATAAGAGTAATATAATAGATAAAAATCAACGATAATAACTGAGCTGATCTTGTGACTATGATAATAAAATCAAGTTTCATAGTCATAGAATAGGATAATCATTCCAAATAAAATATATATCATAAATCACAATTCATTGAATTAGGAATTGGAATAACATAATATATGAATAATATGAGTGTGGAAACATGAGTAAATTTTCATAAGTTATGGAAACATAACAAGGTAATAATAATGTGGCCGAAACATATTCATATAAATAACAAAATACGAAAAAGATAACCACTATGCTATTCATATAATAACATACTACGCTAACCACCTACCAACAATATACTATACCTCAACTTACAGCATGTTTCACATAAATATTTTGGTATTTGGCTAACCATCAATGACATATGCCCTTTTTGAACATGGACGAACCACTCATATCCTACATCATTTTTGTAATTTAGCTAACCACCCCATATCATATCCTAATATCATGGCATAAAAAAAATTTACCCACATAATTTGGATTTATTTAACTAACTTGTAAATCATTATTAATTACATCATAGATAAATTAACTCTTGGGAATGAAATGGGTATCATGAAAACATTAACATAATTATTATAAGACATGCTGAGAAAAAATTTGGATGGTATCATTGGATCATTTACCTATTTAAGCATAAAAATATTTAATGCAACTAAACATAGATTAAAAACCCTTTTATAAGTGCCTTACTAAATTTCTTTGCAAAAAGAATAAATATCCTATCCTTTTGAGGAAATTATTATTAAAATAATAATTTTAGAAAAATGGTAAATGATATTTCATTGGAAGACAAAGAAAACATAAATAGTAAGCTTCGTTAAGGGAAAATGTTAAAAAATAAATTAAAAATATTACTTCAAAAAAACCAAAATGAAATATTGTTTTAAAACTTTTTAAAAGGGAGTCAAAGTTGATAGAAAAGTATCATACCAAAATCTTTAAATTAATATTCCTTTTCTAAAGAAATTAATATCCATTAATAAATACCATATAAAATTATATGATAATAAATAAGTACATCTATTAAAAAATATATATAATAAGGATATGGTGGAACATTCTTAATCAAAACATGAGATATAGTAGGATCCACTTATAAAAATTTTCTTAGTTCAATTATAAATGAGAGTAAGGAAAAATTGTAAGAATAAATGTTAACCCATGAATAAATAGAGGTGAAGAAAATATATTTTTTAAAATATAATATTTGATATATTACCTATATAGAGTTGCATATATAAATGTGATTTATTTAAAAATGATATTAATAAATAAAACCTTACCATTACTTTGGATTTCCATGGATGAACTCTAATTTCATGATGAATTCAATCATTCATGACAAGGGTTCTTAAAAATGAATGATTTATGATTTTTTTGGATGTAGAAACACCAAACACCGGAAAATGGTTTATAATTGGAAAATCATAAGCCATTCGAGAGGGAATATAATGGTTTGAGTTGTTGGGAGGGGTATACATGGGGTCATTTTATATGTGTGTTTTGAGTGGCATCTTCACCAATATTCAATTCCAAAAGTTTAGGGTTTTCATATAAAATTTTAAATGGAAATAAATAGTACAAATAATTATCTTCAATTTTTATTCCCCTCAATCAAAATATATAGATATAAGGTTCCCTGATATTTTTTTTATTTTACACTTAGATTAATAATTTTACCTTATTTTACCTTTTGCTTGATAGATTAATTTTTACCATAGTAACTTCTTTTTGTGATAAAAAATGAATATGAAAAATTTAACCTAAAAAACACATTGATTAATTTTTTTATCATCATTTAATCTAATTAAATTAAGAATTATGATAAATATAACATTAAATGTAAAACATAATATATATAAGAAATATGTTTCCATATAAATACAAAATTTTAAATACTAATAATTCTTAATAATATTAAATTTCAATTACTAGTTAATTGAGTTTTAATACATTTTTAACACATTAAATAATTTAAGGGTGATCTATTTAGTTTAATAATATAACAATATAGAATACATAAAACAATTTACTTTGAAAATAATGACCACTAAAAATAATTTTAATATTCCATTGGAATTAAAATCACTTTAATTTTTTTAAATGTATATAATCAATTTTTATTAATTTTTTTGTTAATATTATTATGTAATCAAAAAAAATATTTTAAAAATATATATATTTTAAAAAATATTTTTTTTGTTTCATTGTTTATTATTTTTGCATTATATTATTTTTAAATAGAAAACAAACACATTAGATATACCTAATGACTATATATCCAATAACTAAATTTTCAAAAAACTATGTATATAATGGTCATATATAATTCTTATATATTTCTTCAAATACAATACAAAAAAACCTTATTTCAATTCATTATGTTATCTCCCAACTAGTATATTAAATTTTTTTATTATATTCCTTGTTTCGATATATTTTATATGGTATATGATCTTCATGTAAAACCATAACAATTAATATTTCATGGATGTGGAATTTTTATTTTAATGTATATATATTCTACTCCAGCATTTCTTAATGATTCATAAAATTATATTCTCATATTGTATTAATGTTTATCATGAATTTTAAAATTTTATCTAAATAAAATTAGTGATGAAATATTTTAGTTGAGTGTTGTGTTTGAAACAATTTATTCAATATAATATTTATTTGAAGAATAATGAATAGTTAAATCAAAGTGTGTTATAGTATTACCCCTTAAATGAATTCATCCTATGAAATTACATTTCCCTAATAAAATCAAATGAGGTTACTTATACCTCATTACACCTTCAGGTTCCCTTGTAGCCTTCTCAAACATAATATTCCTCAGTAGAATGTGAGTGGTCTTATTTCATATAACATTATATATATTATCCCTGATTAATATCATTTATTTCTCAAAAAATTGAGAATGTACTAGTTTCACTGCATATATGTTCAGTATATATGAATTTGTAGGTATGTAATTTTACAAAAGTGATACATAGAACACAATATATACCATATACATATTAGGTAGATGCACAAGATGATAGGATACCACTACCATATGATTAATGATTTATAGGGGGAAAATAAATATAGAGAGAAACTTCAACTAATTAAATATTATAACATTATTACATGGTGATATTAAATGAAATACCCTCTTAATTTCTTTAGTCTACATATTTCATTGATTATTGTCATTATAGATCCTTTTTTAACTCCATGAATTATTAATAAATTGTTTTGTGTTTTGAATGTTCTCTCGCATGTATTGAACAATATTTTCTCACAAAAACATATACTCTCTAACTAAATATCAATATGTAATTATTATAAAACTTTTCCAATAAATATCCCCATATCTCTCCATTTGAATGATATAATAGAGACTATATTTATATAAACACTCTAACTGGAGATGGTGTTAATACCATAATCTCATTAAATCCGTGAAATAAAATCATAGAATATCATACAAAGTTTCAATTAAACTTTCATACTGACCATAATTTTGAGTATGATATGTATTTTTGAAGGTTTCCTTTATGTCCAATTAAAATACATTATCAGGGGCTTTGCCAACTGATATTTAGTTTGGGGTTATTTAGGTGTAGTAGGGTGGCTGACCAAGGTCATCTCTCATGAGACTGTAACTAAAACAACATAAAAAAGGTACATTGAAAATAAAATAAAATAATAAAAAACACACCACATGAAATGGATGGAGTTTTTTATTTATAAAATAAGAATAATAATTATTCTAGAAGAATACTATATTTTTCAACTATTGTTTTTGAAATGAATGTTGATTAACAAAGCACAACGAGAAGATGTTTTATTATAAAACTATTTTTATAAAGTGTAATCAATATAAATATACCTATTCAATAATATAGTAGTAATTATCATTTCAATTAAAATCCACTTAATTATGATACCATAATTTGTTAAAACCTAAACCCTACTAGAATTAACTTTACCATGAAGATGAAGTGACATTAACTCTAGGCTATCTTTAGAACATACAATCGCAACACCCGAATTTTATTAATGATAAATGGTTAGATTATGGTTAGTGGTATATTAAGTCACACTTACCATCTAGAAATTGGGAAGTAATTATTGTTATATATTATATTTTAACTCTACAATTTTATCTCATGTGGTCTTATTTTATCGATTAAGCTTGTAAGCTCACAATTTACACAAATATTGACCACACGTGTTTTTGTGTTTGTTGTTAAATTTAATACTTAGATTCCCCAAAGAGAAAAAATAAATTCATAAATCATATTATGAAAACTAAAGTATCTCATTTATTTAAAAGAAATGATGAATAAGGTAAAAGGTAATTCAATTACTAAATAAAACTACAATTCCTTGGGTGGTGTAGTCATCATTGAAACATTTTTCATTCACAAGGGGGTAGAAAGTATACAACCCAATATTGTTTCTACTCTTTAATTCCATCACAAATAAGAATATTAATATATGGAAAAGAAATTGCATGTAACTGATGAAATTGGAGAAAAACTAAGAGATTATTGAAAGAAAAACAATATTACAACAAAGAAGAGGAAAACAGGAGAATTTTGAAGGCGATCCTAGCTTGGTAGCTTCCCTCCTCCAATTGTGAATTGAAATGGTATATAACCACTTCTAATATTATATAAATAAAAAAAATCACAACCCAACCAATCCATATGTGAGAAAAACCATTTTATAGAGTGGATGGGTGGCTAGGTTCATAGTTGTTTCGAGTGTGAATGGGGAATCTCAGCCAAATATTCTATTCCAATTTACATTGCCCATTTGACCACCAAAACGCATGAACAAGCCCTCCTTCCAGAAGGAATATTTTTTAGAAAATTATTCCTTGAGCTCCTCTAAGAATATGGACCTAATAAAATCATATCTGAATATCTTATGTCCCAAATACATAACTAATGTTCAATATAGTGTGTCGACACCAACTTTGAATTTATGGCCCATTTTCACCAACCAAATGCATGATTTCAATCAGATGTCCGGAATAAAATTTATAGAACACTAATTCAGTAACATATTTAAAAGAAATAAGTTCAAATAATTCAAAAAATATATTTATTTTCTAAATACTACAATGTATTTTTTAGGGGTTAAAATGTAATTTTTATCAAATTTTCAAATGAATGATCTAATCCCAAATATTACAGAAATGAACATAGTTACAACAATGTGAGGAAATTATATAATTTATTATCAGTAAAATATTCAGAAAAAATTTATCAACTCCCCCACTCTTACCCTTTTTCACTCCCAGGAAAAACATCATTTCATGTATTTTTAAATATTGTGACAAGTAAACATCAATATCAAATCAAAACAAAATTTAAAACACATATCCATGAGATCAAAAAAATTCACACCAAGAAAAAAAAGACATCATGATTTATAAAAAACCATTATTTTTTGTTCATTTATATCATTCAATATATTACCACTTCATTTATCTTCACATTCACAAAACACTTACCTCCTTGAATTTTCTCTTTCCACACAAATGTGAATTCTTCAAAAATGTATTTATCATTCAAACTCATAAAATGGAAAACATATAATTGAAAAAATTTTAAATCCCCACCCTATGTGAGTCAATGGCATATGTTTATCTTGAGGACATTTTAGGGTTTTTCGGTGGCTGTCAATTGATAGGATTTAAATGTGAACTATTATGAGGTTGAATGAGGAGGGCTTGACTCTATTTAAAGAAAAGTTTTATTAATCTAATTTTTAATTAAATATGGCCTCCTCATTAGTAAATTCATGTTCAACATCATGAAAAATAATTTAATGTGCACACCACTCAACATTTTGGTAGAAATAAATTCAATATTCTCAAACATGATTTTTTGGAAGCTATAGATATGCACAACTGTTATCCTCTTTTAGAACCTCTAGAAAGGCACAACATCACTTATTAAGAAAGATCAAGAAAAGGAACATATTTCAACATAATTATTTTCTTCAGAAGAAAAAAATATATTAAGAATTTAATTTTCCACCAAATGTATCACAAAATGTGGTATCCCAACAAAATAAAAATTCCCCCACACTTATGTTCAACAAGAGTTTGTCATTTCACTTCAAGAGTTGGTTGGATAAGGAAAATTGGCTTATAAAGTAGAAATCCTAATAGTTTGATCAAGTATTATAAGGGATTAAAGGATTAAATGTTCATGTTAGGACATTATAAAAAATAATCGTTCAAATTATGGTCATTAATAGTAAATAAATTCCTCAATCATTTAAAAAACAAGTACTTCAAACCCTCAAGTTTTGGCAGGAATAAATCAAATTTTAGTTAAATAATGCATGGTATTGTTCTCTGAAGAAGTTTTTTAATCATAAATAATAACAAAATAATCGTTCAAAAGCATCACCAGAAAGTTATTTCAAATATAAAGACATTGAGATGTGGTATTGGATTCAAAATTCAGAGTACATTCCTGAAATGACTAAATATTTGATCATAAAAATATGTCATTTCAGCATTAATTTAAGTTTAGTTTCATGAGAAAATTTGTTATACTTATTCATACATATTTCAAAATGGCTAAGAGAATCATTTCAACACAAAAGTTTCAAAAAAACACAAAAAAAATGAAAATTAAACACACAAAATTTGAAAAACACACATTTTTTTGAAAATCATTGAAAAACATGAGAATAATTGAAATTATTAAAGTAAAATGTTTTCTCCACCACACTTAAAATATTACATTGAACTCAATGTGAAACCATGGGAATATATGTGAACATAAATTGAATTATTTTAAATAGTATATAAAATATAATGTTGAAAGGTTTTGGAACAACCAAATATGATCATGTGATGATGGGGTCTTGCAGTGTGATCAAATCCACTGTATTAGTAGGAAGTCGCTCAATGTATTTATTCGAACGTTTCCCATTTACTGTAAATATCCATCCCATCTCACCTTATGTTATCTCAACTGCACTATAAGGAAAACAATTAGTCACAACCTAAGGACCTAAGAATATGGAACACAACTTACCTAGAATCAGCTTCAGTCGTGAACTATACAGTAGGGCTTTCTCCCCAACATGAAATTAACTTTTATGTATCATTTTGTCTTGATCCGTGTTTTATATTCCCTTGTAGATCCTTGAGTTAACATATGAAGACATTCAAATATCCTCAAGCTCTTGAATTTAAATCTTCATTTGTATTCCATCTTGGGCCAAATCTATGTTGAATTTTATTATAACCAAATAATCTCGATGCTCATCTCCCTTGGGGAGATGAAACACATTACTAAAAACAATCCGAAATGGGGACATACTAATGAGGGTATTGTATGATGTCCTATAAGCCCAAAATTCATCATACAAGCACATGATCCAATCCTTCATATTTGGATGCACAATTTTCTCCAAAATTTGTTTCATATCCCTATTTGAAACTTCATCCTTTCTATTTGTTGTGGGTGGTATGGTGTTGTTGTATTGAAAGTCACCCCATAATTTTTGTGGAGGGAAGCCAAATTCCAACCGAAAAATTGTGTCCCTTGGTCACTGATGATGGCCATTGGTACTTTGAACCTAAAAATTTATGTGCCTTGACAAAGTCCACTACAACATTATAATCATTAGTCCTTATGGACTTATCCTCCACCCATTTACTCACATAATCAACTACTACAAAAATATACAAAAAAACAAATTATTTAGGAAAATGTCCCATAAAATTGATGCCCCATACATAAAAAATAACAGAAAAATAATAGGGTTTGTTGGGGAATATAGTTTCTCTTAGAAATATTACCAGTGAGTTGGTAATCTGAGCATGAATTACAAAACACATGAGCCTCGTAAAATAAACTAGTAAAATAAAATCCTAGTACAAAATATTCCTACCTTTACATTGGGGGAAAAAGATTCCACCAAAAGAAAGTGTGTGAAAAAATTGCAGAAAAGACTCATACTCGTCATTAGGAAAGCACCTCCTAATAACTTAGTTCCTACACAAATGCCCCAAGAAGGGATCATCCCACACATAAAATATAGGATCACTATTTAGCTTTTAGAAATTATGTTTCTTTAGATTTACTGGAATTTCAACGGAAAAAATGTTGTTAACTAAATCTTCAAACCAAGTATGCATACCTGAGATGTAATAAAGATGTTCATTGAGGATAGTGTCCTGATGTGGTACCTGATCTAAGTTGTCAACCTCTAGTGTGTGAGTAAACCCACTCATGTGGTCCACCACCAGGTATTCTGACCCCTTTTTTTCCTTTATCTAAATTTTGAATTCCTAAAGAAGGAGAATTCGTCAGAGTAGCCTTGTCTTTCCATCTAGATTCTTCAATTGGTACCAAAGAGGTACACTGTCAAAAAAATACTACTCTAGAGCCCAAAATATATGAACAAAATTTATCTATGGAAAATATAACACAATAAACTCATTTAATGTTGTTCTGTAGTTTCATTTGGCCAAATCCAATGTAATCAATAAATATGTTATAACATTTCAATGTCCATCCACCATCTGAGATAAGACATCTCTAACCGCGATGTTAGAGGCGTCACACATAAGCTCAAAGGAAATCTCCCACTATGGGGACTATATGATCAGTGGAGAATTCGGACACTTATTTAGCTCATCAAATAATGTTATACAATAATCATCAAACACATTATCAAAATACTTTTTAAGTAATTGATACATAGGAAGATAGCTATTACTTAAATCATTAATGAAGTGCTAATAAAAACCAACATTCCCTAAGAAAGATATAACATCACTCACACATGAAAGATATGGTAAGGATGAAATAATATCTACCTCAGATCTATCAACCCTTATCACAGATTTTGACACTACATGCCCTAAGATAATGACATGCTCTACCATGAAATTACACTTTTCAATGTTAAAGACCAGATTCATCTAAATACATCGATTCAAAACCTTTCCAAAACAACAGATACAATCATCAAATGAAGACCCATAAAATATAAAATCATCCCTAAATACATCCATGATTGACTCAATGAAATCTAGAAAAATACTCACCATGCATCTTTGGAAGGTACAAAGGGCATTGAAAAGTCCAAATGGCATCATTCAGTATGGAAATGTACTAAATGGATAGGTGAATTTTGTATTTTCCTAATCCCCCAAAGCAATAGGAACCTGGAAATTTTCAGAAAACCCATACAATGAACAATAGTGTGTTTTACCAGCTAGTCTCTCAAGCATCTGATCAATAAATTGGAGGGGAAAATGGTCCATGTGAGTGGAATGATATAGTTTCATATAATCCATACACATCTGAAAATAGTTTTGTACACTCGTTGGAACTAACTCATCATTCTCATTTTTAATAACAGCAACACCATTTTTCATAGGAACTACCTAAATAGGAATCACCCATTGGGAGTTTGAAAAGGGATAAATTATACCTTCATCGAGCAAATTTTCAACCTCATTTCTAACAACATCCAAAAGGGTTTGATTGAGTCTCCTTTGTGGTTGCATAACTGGTTTAGGCCCATCCTCTATGAGAATCCCATGCAAGAAAATAGAAGTTCTAATACCTGATATTTTATCCAAAGTCTACCATATTTCCTTAATGTTCTCACTCAAAAGATTAAAATGTTTTTCTCTATATTGAAAAGGTAGATTGTTAGCAATTATAATAGATAATTTCTCACAAATTAACATGTATTAGTATTTGAGACTAGGAGGAAATGGATTGAATTTGAATTATGGGGTGATGTATGGATGGATAAATTGAAGGAACTGAAATATGTGCGCAATGAATAGTGGTATTAGAATATACATAATCAAAATCAGAGAATAAATCATCAAATCCATCAGACTACTCAACAACCATGTCATAATCATAGTTCACATGATCAAAATCCAAATATTAATCCATTTCAAAATCTTCTCTAAGATAGTCTTGTGCATTAGAAATAGGTGTGGAAGTACTCGTAGAAATCAAACTAGAACCAATACTCATAATCTCTCTAATAATAGGAAAATAAAATTCTATTGGGATTTTATTTGGTGGTTCAAAATAGGAGATAGAAAATGTAGAATGGTCCTCTTAGGGATACTTCCTAGATTCCATGACATTAAATATTATAATTTCATCCCCATAATCCTTGGAAAGTTTACCCTAATTGTCATTTATGATTTTTTTTAGTTTTGAGGAAGGAAATACCTGATATAAAGGTATCATCAGAACTTACCTGGCTATTTTCCATTTTTAGGAAATAGAAATCTTCTAGAAATATTATGTCTCTTACGGGGACATGTACACCCTCAAGGACTACTGTTGGATATGCTATAACTCCATTTTCCAACTCCACCACTACTGTAACACCCCAGGTAAAAAAAGAGTATGAAATTTTCATAGTTATCCATATTTGTGAATAAAATATTAATATGACTTTAAAGGGGATTGTATGCTCGATGGCGTACCCAACATGCAAAAACGAGTTTCTTGGGAATCTTACGTTGCACTCTAATAATAAAATAATATTATTTTAAATGGTAGTTAATATGTAGACGTTGTATTGGCGGGAATGGATAGAAATAACTAAAATATTATTATATATGTTTTTAAATGTTTTTACATTTATCCAATAAAAGATAAAGGCTTAAAATACGGAAAGAATCCAATTTTAGGCGTATATGCCCTAGTTTCAACTAAAGGTTCACTTATCGCCTTTTGATGGCGAACATTCGTTAAATATAGTTTTGTTCACTCTTATACATTTTATTGGACCAAATAAAACTCTTCTTAAGAATTTGGACATTAAAATTTACTTTGTGTAAATTTTTGGTATCTTTCCGATAAAGTTCATTTTTTTAATGAATAGTGTAAAATGATGTATTTTAATTCAAAACCTCTCTTTTAATATAATTTATTTATATGATTAGATTATCTTTTGAATTGTTTTTAAAGTGATATTTGAATATATTTTTACCATTAAATCCAATAGTGGTCATTGAAATTAATTTAACTTTGAAATCATATTTAAACTAGTGTCAATCTTTTGATACTTATTGTTTCATAAAAAGACACTATTTGCTCTAACAGCGGGAATTAATTTTTAAATTAATTAATGTGACTTATATGTTTTGAATTTTGTAAAATAGACTTCATTTTTGAATTTGGAATATCAAATATATCTTAGGGTGAATTTTTGGGATTTTTATGGAAAACTTCAATTTTTGATGAATAGTGAAACCACTAAGTGGTGCTTATAAAAACTAATTTTTCCAATTAAATGAAATTTTGCCATCTTTGTGTTTTGAATTTCAAAAATCCGACATACATGGTTGTCATTAAGAAGTAAAATGTGGTTCAATGGGGTAAAAATAATTTTTTGGTGAATAGTAACTTATGAAGTTTTTAATCGCGATTAGAGGTAATTAGTGTAGTTTATGGTAAGAATAATGTTTTAATAAAATGAAATGACCTAGACACATGTCCTACCATCATTGTATGTGTCATTTCCGACCATGAAAATCCATGGGTCAACTTGGGGACCCCATGGAGCCACTTTGGTTGGAAAATGACATAAATATCTTTTTATTTAATGTTAAAGTAAAAATGACGCAAACATGAGGTGTTTTACTAAAACAATTTTTACATGGGGTTATACAAGTCATATTTTTTACTATAAATATTAATTAGAAAGAAAAAAATATTTCCTACATCATAGTAGTTTTTTTATAATTTTTAGACATTAAATAAAGTTAATTATTTATGACATCATGATGGTGCAGCGATGACCTCATTATTTAACGATTTAAATAAAATTGAGAGATAATGTAATATCTAAGACCTAAACATTTCCAAAACCTATTGGATGAGTGGATTTCGAACCCTTATCACCTTATACTCAAAATATATCAATGTGGGACCTTTAAAATCCGAAAATATTTTGAAAATAATGTAACGTTTTGTAACATTACAAGAGTGCCCCTCCTCTCCTCTTATAAAAGGCCCCCACCTCTACCTCCTTACCCACACTCCCAAAGCCTTTGGCTCGGCCCACCCCTGCCAATTTTGTCTCCCCACATCCCTCTATAACTCCTTGAAGCCTCACATTTGGCAGAATCGTTTCCAAGGAAGCCTTTGAGCTCAAACCAAAGGGAGTTACCCGATTTTAAGGTAATTTCTTCCCTTGAGTCCTTTTGTTTTATATTGCTTCTCAAACCCACTAAACTCTTTTTATTCATTTATTTTGTAACAACTCCAGTATCTTAAATATACTAGGATGTTTTTATAAGAAGGATTCATGCTAAACTGACAGACACCTACATCTAATGGTTAAAGAACATACTGTTTCTGTGGATGGAAAATTGCTGCCTCCCGAAACAATGATTGTTCAACATTCTTTTAACACATTAAATGGTGGCCATTAAGATGAAACTATATTTATATATGATATATAATATGTTTATGTTTTCTTTAAGCTTATTTATTTTTCATTTATGGCATACCTTTATGGCTTCCATTATGGGTATACGCGATATCTTCATTTAAGGAAGTGCGGACTACCGCCCCCTCAAAGTGATTTGATTCGTTAATACCATATGTGGTACGTATAAAGGATATATTTAATGATATTATATATGATACCATTATTTAATTAAAATACTATTATGTATCATTATGTTTTAATTCCATTAAATATGAAATAGAAATGGAAGTAGCGTTCATGGGTAAGTACGGCTTACCGTCTCCATCAACGGTGCATTTCATTTCTTAACACTAAATGTTATGTAATATTATAAATGCATGAATATACTGGATATATATGATATATATGATATCTACATCATGAATACAATTCTGGATATAATGTATATTTTTCCACATGAACAACTTGTAATTATAAAGAGTTTATTTTTTTGACTCAAGTACCAATGATCGTTAAAACGACCATTATTAACATAAATAATAACATAGTGTTCATGACATGTTAATAAGTGATATAAAAGGAATAATGAACATGATAAATGGTTCTTAAGGAAGTAAAAATTAACTCATGTTTATTATTCAGGAGATTAAAGAACGATTGAGTTAAGTCGGACCCAAGATAAGGGAACCTACTCCACTCTTTCTTTTTTAAGTACACTCTTTTATGTCATTCCTTTTAAAGATAATATTTCTTGTTATTGGGATGTTCATTTATATTAATCTTACTGTAATTTTTATGTTCATGTGATGAGAGACCCTATTCTCTCTCATCAATCCATTTTGTAAGTTTTGAGTGGCGCCGTTAGGCTGCTGAATTTTCGTAAGAGATCTAACCTCTCTCTATCTTTTTAAGTACTCTCCTTTATGTTACTTCTTTTAAGCTCATATTTGTTATGTTGGGGGATGTTATTTTATATTAATATTTTTATATAATTTATGTTAATATGATGAGATACCCTATTTGATCTCATCAATCCATTTTTGTAAGTTTTATGTGGCGTCGTTAGGCTGCCGAGTTTTCGTAAGGGATTTTTCATCTCACTTTTATTCCCATGTGATTTATGATACATTTGTCATAATTTCCTATGAGTGGTGTATTTACAGCCCATTATTTTACTCATTGTGTAATACACTTTCTTTTATGAGTATTTACATCAATTTTGTATTGTCCTTCTTTCACGAGGTGTATGTTTCGAAAGATACCCATGTCGGTAAGGCAACCTTTCACCCTCCTCTTTTTAAAAGACATCATTTGTTGGGACTTTTAATTTACATATTGTAATGCTGGGATATGTTCTCATATATCCTTATTGATGTAAATTTTATGTCCACGTGATGAGATACCCTTTTTTTATCTCTCATCAACTCTTTTTTATGTGACACTGTTAGGCTATCAAGGGAACTTCTTAACCCAATTTTGATTTCTTTGGGTTCAACATGTTGCTATTGAATATGTCATCCCTTGAATATGTGTGAATGACCTTTGATTATTTTACACATAATATCAACTTATATTTGGTGTATTCGTTTTTCACACATAATTATGTAATTGATTTATCCTTAAACCAAGGATACCGTCTTTGTATGGGACTTCATATCAATCTCATTTCATTGTGGCATATTTTATTTTATACACAACATTCTTTTATATGGTGTATAAACCCCTTTGAATTTTACATTTATCCAAAAGGAATCATTTTTATACGAAGCATTTTACAAAATGACAAAAGGGAATGTTTTTGTTGTACGTATGTGGCGACAATGACTTCTCCGCCGCCATGACCATTATTTGAGTTTTGGCTTCCTCTACAAGCCATACCTTCTTTTTAAAAGAAAAATAAATACCATGTTTTTATTTTATTTTATTTTGGTATTGAAAATGGTTTTCATAATGTTTTTATATCAATGTGTTGTATTGATATCTTGTGATTGAAATGTGGAAATGTTATGTTTCCTTTATGCATGTTTTATGTGATACGATTATGTTGAGGTTCTTGGGCATTATTATGAAGACGGGTGGTTCTGTGAAAAACTAAGGGTGGGTGAGCCCGATATAGCACTCCAATGCATTGGGTAAGGGGAAGGAGTGAAACGTTAAGGTTTCTACGAGGATATTTAGGGAATATACTGTGATGGGTATTCCAAAACGTAACCAAGAGGGTTACTCCTTACGTAAGAATGTTATGAATGCCTCAAGTTACCTTTTATGTCTTATGATTTCTATGATTTATTCATGATTTGATGAGTTATGTTAAAGTTCCTATGTTTTATGGGTAAAGTATGATTTCATTCTTATGTATATATGAACTCATGTTTCCTTTCCATATTTTTATAACCCTTACTGAGCTTTTTATGCTCATCCCAATTTTTTGAAATGTTTCTCACAGGTCAAGGTAAAGGTACATGATGTGATGATTTTGTCAAGGATGTGTCAAGAAAGAATCCATGTTTTATTTTAAATATGTTTCTGTTGATGGGATGAATGAATACTCTCTTTTATGTAACCACTTTGTTTAAATGTGGAATGTAATGCAAGTTTCATGATCTAAATCTCTAAAACTCTAAACCTAAAAAGATCCACAATATGTAATCTTGTAATAACTCAAGATTAAGTAAGGTTTAAGGTTGGGGCCTTATAGTTGGTATCAATGGTCGGTTTAGATAACATTAGAGGTTAGGGTATTCTTTAAGCATAAGTGACATTACCATTTGGGCTAGGATTTTAGAAAGTGTCATAGTTTTTAGATAAACTGAATGAGTAAGTATATCTTAGTGTTTATCTTACTCATTAGTACATGATGGTTATGTTGATATACTCACACCGACCTTTTTGGTTTTAGTAAATGGATGGATCTAGCAGGCACCAAAGTGACAACAGGTTTGAAGGAAACTGTGGTGGTTCTATGATTAAGATACTAGATAAATGGGGGATTCAATGAGGAAACACATGGTTGTTCTAAACCAACTATCAAGGAGTCATGATCAACCACTTGAACCTTGGTATGATTTTTAGTGCCTCATGTACGAGATGACCAATCAATCTGGAAATTCATGTAATAATTATAAAGGTAACGATTAGAGTTTATATGATCCTTACTTTTGAGGTAATTATGGGTTACTATATGTTATGATGGAAGTGAAAGGCATGAGATAAAATTGATATTAAATTATGTTATTGTTATTTTGATGATCTTATCTCTTTTTGGGGAATGATTTGAGAATTATATAGTTTTTGAAAAAGGACAACACGCAGACCGTGTGACTACCCGTCGCGTCGGACAAAGCTGCGGGATTCGAACCCACAACCAAAGTGTGACTGGTATTTATCACCTACCACTGGACTACGTGAATTCCCTGGTTAGTTTGACTGATTATTTTTAGATATATGATTTTATTAATTAATATTAAGTTTATTATGGGTTTTTATAAAAATTATTAACCTATCATGGAGGATATGTGATTAGGTTAATTACTTTTCAATACGAGACTTTAGGAGCAGCTGATGTTGTTTGGAGATAAATGTTACGATTTAACTTGGAAGACTATGTGACTAAATCCTTCAAATTTTGGGTTTCAATATTATATTGGTTTACTTTGAATAATTTTATGGACAAATTGTTTATCGGATGGTCCTCGTTGAACTTTGGGTTTTGTTGGACAAATTTTGGAGATTAAGCATAGATTTTCTTTTTATAAAGGGTTATCCTTTTTAGGATTATCTGATCTTGTACTGACCTTTTTTGGTTCTGGTTTTGGTTAAAGTATAAAGACATGGGAATTATATAGTTCTCTTTGGTGGATTAGGTGATTCTCTAGAAGTTGATTATAGTACATTTAATGTGAATAAGTCTTCCTAAATACTAATCTTTTGGAGAAAATATGAGTTTGTGTAAGGAATCTAATAAAAGTTGAAAGTCAGCATGATAAGTGATTATGTTTCCTTATGAATAGATTCCTCAATAAAAAGTAACTTAAAATAAAAATGTTTCCTATTAACTTTTCCTACTGGGGAATTGAATACCTTTTAACCCATCACAAGTTTGTGATTTTCTTGTGGTTAACTTCCTCCTAAACATGTTTTCTATCACTCTCCATCAGAACATGACCCTAAGTTTTCTCCTCCATGTCCATGTTTTCCTACATGAAATCCTAGTATGGGTTAACTTAGGTGACCTCTATACTTCTCTTTCCTTATTTTAATGTGATTCTTTTACCGACTCTTGTTCCGATGTGGGATTTTCAATGATGTTTCCAATCCCAGTTTTATAATTGCGAGGATGCAATTCTCAAAGGGGGGGAAGGATATAACACCCAGGTAAATAAAGAGTATGAAATTTTCATATTTATCCATATTTGTGAATAAAATATTAATATGAATTTAAAGGGGACGCTATGCTTGATGGCGTACCCAACACGCAACAACGAGTTTCTTGGGAATCTTATGTTGCACTCTAATAATAAAATAATATTATTATAAATGCATGAATATACTGAATATATATGATATATATGATATCTACATCATGAATAAAATTCTGGATATAATTGATATTTTACCACATGAACAACTTGTAATTATAAATAGTTTATTTTTTTGACTCAAGTACCAATGATCGTTAAAACGACCATTATTAACTTAAATAATAACATATTGTTCATGACATGGTAATAAGTGATATAAAAGGAATAATTTACTTGAAAAATGGTTCTTAAGGAAATATAAATTAACTCAAGTTTATTATTCAGGAAATTAAAGAACGATCGAGTCATGTCGGACATGAGGTAAGGGATCATACTCCACTCTTTCTTTTTAAGTACACTCTTTTATGTAATTCCTTTTAAAGCTCATATTTCTTGTTATTGGGATGTTCTTTAATATTAATCCTACTGTAATTGTTCAGTTCATGTGATGAGATACCCTATTCTCTCTCATCAATCCATTTTGGAAGTTTTTAGTGGCGCCGTTAGGCTGCTGAATTTTCGTAAGAGATCTAACCTCTCTCTTTCTTTTTAAGTACTTTACTTTATGTCACTTCTTTTAAGATCCTATTTTTTATGTTGGGGGATGTTATTTTATATTCCTATTTCTATAAACTTTATGTTAATATGATGATATACCCTATTTTATCTCATAAATCCATTTTGGTATGTTTTATGTGGCGCCGTTAGGCTGCCGAGTTTTCGTAAGGGATTTTTCATCTCACTTTTATTCCCGTGAGATTTATGCTACATTTGCCACAATTTCCTTTGAGTGGTGTATGTACTGCCCATTATTTTACTCATTGTGTAATATACTTTCTTTTATGAGTATTTATATCAATCTTGTATTGTCCTTCTTTCACGAGGTGTATGTTTCGAAAGATACCCATGTCGGTAAGGGAACCTTTCACCCTCCTCTTTTTAAAAGAATTATTTTGTTGGGTCTTTTAATTTACATATTGTTATGTTGTGATATGTTCTCATATATCCTTATTGATGTAAATTTTATTTCCAAGTGATGAGATACCCTTTTTCTATCTCTCATCAAATCTTTTTGATGTGACGCCGTTAGGCTGTCATGGGAACTTCTTAACCCAATTTCGATTTCTTTGGGTTCAACATGTAGCTATTGAATATGTCATCCTTTGAATATGTGTGAATGACCTTTGATTATTTTACACTTAATATCCACTTATATATGGTGTATTCGTTTGTCACACATAATTATGTAATTTATTTATCCTTAAACCATGGATACCGTCTTTGTATGGGAGTTCGTCTCAATCTCCTTTCACTGAGGCATATTTTATTTTATACACAACATTATTTTATAAAGTGTATAAAACCCTTTGACTTTTACGTTTATCCAAAAGGAATCTTTTTTATACGAAGTATTTTACAAAACGACAAAAGGGAATGTTTTTGTCGTACCTATGCAGCAACAACGACTTCTCCGCAGCCGTGACCATTATTTGAGTTTTGGCTTCCTCTACAAGCCATACCTTCTTTTAAAATGAAAAATAAATACCATGTTTTACTTTTCTTTTATTTTGGTATTGAAAATGGTTTTCATAATTTTTTTATATCAATGTGTTGTATTGATATCATGTGATTGAAAGGTGGAAATGTTATGTTTCCATTATGCATTTTTTATGTGATACGATTATGTTGAGGTTCTTGGTCATTATTATGAAGACGGGTGGTTCCGTGATAAACTAAGGGTGGGTGAGCCCGATATAGCTCTCCAATGCATTGGGTAACGTGAAGGAGTGAAACATTAAGGTTTCTCTAAAGTGATTTAGGGAATATACTGTGATGGGTATTCCAAAACGTAACCAAGATGGTTACTCCCTACGTAAAAATGTTATGAATACCTCAAGTTACATTTTATGTCTTATTATTTCTATGATTTATTCATGACGTGATGAGGTATGTTAAAGTGCCTATGTTTTATGGGTAAAGTATGATTTCATTCTTATGTATATATGAACTCATATTTCCTTTCAATATTTTTATAACCCTTACTGAGCTTTTTATCCTCATCCCATGTTTTTGAAATGTTTTTCACAGGTCAAGGTAAAGGTACATGATGTGATGATTGTGTCAAGGATGTATCAAGAAAGAATCCATGTTTTATTTTAAATATGATTCCGTTGATGGGAAGAATGAATACTGTCTTTTATGTAACCACTTTGTTTAAATGTGGAATGTAATGCATGTTTCATGATCTAATTCTCTAAAACTCTAAACCTGAAAAGATCCTCAATATGTAATCTTGTAATAACTCAAGATTAAGTAAGGTTTAAGGCTGGGGCCTTATAACTACTATTTTCAGATTCAACTCACAAACCTGTAAAGAGGAAAATACAGAGTGAGGAATTACATTTATGTAAGCTTTTAAATCACAAAGAGAATCCAAAATGTGTAACTCCCCATTGGTGCATGGTATGGTTAATGTCCCGGGATCCTTGCAGTTTTTTGGAATTGCTAGAGTTGGTGAAATGAGTGCTGACACATTCCTTCCAAGTTAGATCTGCTAATTTTCCTTGTTCCCTCTTCGATTGATACAATGTTATTTTAATAATTTTAAATAACTTGTTTTCTGTTTAATGGATTTAAGTAAAGGGATGTTGATCTCCACATTCTTGAATGTATCCAAAATATCTAATTGCATAACATATTTAGCCATATTTTATGTTTGGACTAATCTATTTGGAAAAGTATGTTTTGTATGTGTAATATAATCAATATTTTTCATACCTTATCTTTCTCTTTCGGTTTCATAACAGTTTGTGTGGAATGGGGATTTTTGGAGTTTAGGTGAATCTTGGTTGAATGATAGGTACATATGTATCATTAATTTTCTTCCCACTTCTCAATGTGATGGCAGTAATATTACCCATTGAATTTGGAGAAGGTTGGGATATAATATTTCCAGAGTTCCTACTTACCAGTTCATGGATGGTTGTGGAAAATCTGGCTCATTTGAGTCTTTGACTCTCTTAGATTACATCCTTCACTTTTCAGCTCATTCGGTTGATTATGAAAAATTTGAATCAAAATATCATCAGTATTAGAATCAACCTTTTTGTTTAGAATTCCCTTGTTGTTGAAATTTTGTTTCGTGAGAATAAAACATCCTTTGGGGTTGTTGGAAACCCAGTTGGTAATGCCAAGCCTGCTAGAAGTTTTGTTGAAAAAGGGGACATTATTGTTTGTCACGACCTGACCCTACCTAGGCTCGAGTCGCAACTACCCCAAGCCCACCTCCATAGGTCAGGGTCTGGCGACTAGTGCAGAAGGCACAAAAACTCAGGGATGCCTTTTCCTAAGTACCTATACGCACACACACAGCACACTCAATGCAAAAGTGTAGAGTAAAAGGGAAAGTAAAGTATAACTACTATATAGACAAACCGCAAAAGTGCATCGACCTCTAACAGTACAAAGTAGAATCTGAAGGTAAACTGAAAATAAAAGGGAAAAAACACGTGCCCAACCAAAAAATGCCACAACATGGCAATAGGTAAACTAATGAAGAATAACTGGAAGGGTCCCCACCTTGAACCCGACTCCGACCACTGCATTTGGTCCAAGCTCCCTAACAGCTAAGCTCTTCTGATGTCAAGACCAACCTGTCTGTCTTCTGCAAGGGCACACCATGTGCGGGAAAATCTCCAGCAGCGGTGAGTATAAAAATACTTAGTAGTATACCCTGAAGTCATAAGGGAGAAACAAAGGAGGTACTGAACGGTGAGCGGTAGATCGAACTGCAAATGTAGAGGAGTACAACCAAGATTGCAGTCAATAGTACAACAATAACGAGTCCAGATCAACCCAACAAGATAAAATAAGGTAGACTCGTCCAGACACAAGGAGCTGGAAATGGTGAGAAGATGATCTTCTCATCATGTCTTTGTTACCTATAGCAGGAGAGTATACTTGTCCAACCACGAGAACCTAGACACAGAAAGCATGTGGCATACCCTGCTCATCTTCGCCTCTCCTGGAAGGAGAGTAACCAAAACCCAAGAAGTGGGTACTGGAACAAGGCATACATATATATATGCTCTGTCAAGAAACATGAACATGGTCTTAAGGTGATATACGTCCCGTAGCTTAGCCCAAGAAAAGTGACTCACCAACTGTCCCAGAAGTAAACACCATTGATGCCTAGAAACCCACACGTCTACCCCGAACTGCAAGTCAAGGGCTCAAATAACTTCTCCTTGACTCTATATGCTTTGGGTGGCAGTGACTCGCCCGCACGGTTTTAGTTCACATCACAAGGATGTGTCTCGGTGGGGAAAGTGCCCCATGTACTTGAGAGTTTTGGGGAAGGTCAAACCACAACTCGTCACTGCCCTGCAGTCGAGAGGTCACCCCAATGTCAAGGTCATCCCATCACTGACCCGTACAACCAGGGGTCCTACTCTGGTAGTTATAGAGAAAAGTCACCAACTAGCCTCATAATAAGTCATGAGTCTTTAACGCCAATGGGGGACCCACTTCCCAGCCCAGCCGGTGGGTAAACCCTAATACATCATCAGGAGACCCACTGCCCAGCCCCAGTGGATGGTATGCCCTAAAACATCATCAGGCGACCCACTGCCCTGCCCTGCTGGAAGGTAAACCCGGAACAAGTTGACAGGCGACCCACTGCCCAATCTCTGCTGGAGCGTAGACCTGGAAGAAGTTGATAGGTGACACACTGCCCAGTCTCTGCTGGAGGGTAAAACCGAAGATATTGTTGAGCAACCCACTTCCCAGCCCTGCTAGAGTGTAAACCAAATTAATTCACTGAGCAACCCACATCCTAGAACCCGCTGGAGGGTAAACCCGAAAAATTGGATGAGCAACCCACAGCCCAGCCCCACTGGAGGGTAAACCTGGAACTGCTATGGCCATTCTTCTGGATGGTACAACACTGGCCAACAGAACTCGGATGGGGTATTGTGCAACAACCCATCTCCAGAACAAAACAAGGGTAAACCACTCAAACCTACAAGTCTAAACCATCGTGAATAGGAGGACCCTCAATGCAACGAGAGGTCAAACGTATGTAAAATAGAACACGACACGCACATGGGTCCAACAAAACGTGTGGCCCCAGCTCATCCCCTATCCAATCACAAACGTTCTCAGGAACATACTATATCATGTACGTCAAAGCATTCCCATATACTCCTAGAGTATACCACATCTCTAGCCCAAAGGCTATAATGCACCCGACACCCAACGTCCACTTGAAGGGAAAAAATGTATTTCGCCAACCTGATCCCTCCACAGCTCCATCATGGTTACCACATCTCTTCAAACATTTCTTCACTCACATGGAAGTGCATGCAATCTCACGCCAAGGGTTTGCTTCCAAAAACAGTAAGAAGAACCACCACCGGATCACCTTTCATAATTCCACATTTAATAAGATCACGCAAGATGATCTGATATCCTGAACAGTTTACACCGTTGTAATACTCATGGAAAAACACGCGAGATAGACTACTTACTTGCCCAAAACGGTCAACAGGTTAAAAAGGTACTATTCACCGTAGCCACCCCGTGTGAGGTCCGCACCCCAACTCCGACACTCGTTGGGTGAACTGCACCATCTCGATGCTCACAAAAAACACACGGATATGACTACTCGAACACCCCAGACAGACGTCTGGGGAAAAAGGTGTGAAAATGTTGCACACAGCTCAAGAGACGGCTCGTGGGGCCCACGCCTCAACTTCGGCTTCCATGCCAGAAACCACCCTGGTCAATATTTCCTCGATGGCAGGGTCACAACGCCGTTGAGTATGCCTAAAACAGATTCTGAATGCATAAGCTGCAACTCGCCATGTTATTCGCAAATGGGACCCCATGGGGCCCACACCTCGGGCCCAAATTTAAGCGGGTGGATTGCACCATTGCACTCCCCTCAGAAAAAACACTTAGAAATGATTACTCCAACACCCCAAACGAATGTCGGGGGAAAAAGTGGTGTTTCACCGTAAAATGGGTGAACTAGGCCCCATGAGGCCCGCATCTCATCTCTAACCCGAACACTTCTGAAAGTTCCTCAATAAGTCTGCACGAGGATTGGGATCACTCTGCCACTGACGGTGCATCAATCGGACATCCCAAGCAGGAGTTAGGTCTGATGCAGCAATTAATTAATTAAACAAATAATTCTTTAATTGTTCGTATAAAGGGGTTCATGCCACCGGGCAACGAAACCAAAACGCAAGAGCTCTGAACCAACTTTGGAAGGGTCGGCTCAGCTCCAGGGCCATTGTGGATCTGAAGACGCTTCAAACAGACGTCCGGCTTGCAAGCCACGTCTGTCGCAACATTAATAAAAAATTTATTATTATTAAATTAATGTGTTTCGGTCACCCTCCTTCGGTCACGAAATCCAAAAACCCTGGAACCCACTTTAACAAAGTCTCCACGCCGACACAATCTTGTAGACGCTGACGGCGCGTCAAACGGACGCGTCGTTTGCATGTTACGACCCCCGAACGCAAGGGCGGCCTAACCGGGCCGGTTCCCCCCTCGGCCGGCCCGGACCGAGCCCCCAGCCCGAACCGAGACACCGGCCCACGGCCCAGCCGCGGGTCCATCCCGAACTGCCGCGGCCCACCCCTCAGGACTGGACCCGCTCCTTGGGTCCGGTTTGTACAAGCTGACCGGCCCTTTGGCCGGTCCGTGCGTCGTCACCCAACAGGACACGCGAAGCGCAAGTCCTGGTTCCCTCCACTGGCCCGAGGCACTGACCGCCTCGGGTATCACCATCCAACCATGCCAAGCCGCGGTCGCCCGCCACGCTTCGCCGCTCATACTCGCTCCGCTGCACCAGCAGCCAGTTCCTCTGCTCGACCACACCCGGCCGTCGCGCTCACCTACTCCCTCGACCCCTCTGCCATCCGCCTGAAGCAAAAGCCTGCGCCGCCGCCTTCCACTGAAAGTCGTCGACGCCCAACCTCCATTTCCAAGGGACCCTTCCGCCAAATTTTTAACACCTACACCACCCGCTGCTCGTCGGATCACCGCCATAACGTTCAAAATCACCGAAAAACACCCATAACCCGCAAACATCGACGGATGACGACGATCGCCTAAAAACTCCGATTTCAATTCCTAAAAGGGATATGGAAAGCTTATAAAATATACTACAGTTTTATGGGATTTTTTCGAAGATAAAACAACAATTTGTCACTATAATTTGGATTCAATGAGGGGTTCAGGATTTAAAACTCGATCGAACACCGCCAACCTCGATGGGCTTTGCCCGACGCTTCCCGCACGATCCACCACCGCTGCAATACACCACCTTGATCTGAGGAAGAGGAGGAGGATAGGATGAGGGGAGTTTGAGGGTGAGGGGTTTCTCCAGGGGAAAGGAGTGAGGATGGGGGAGAGGGGAGTTTAAATAAATAAACCCTTTAATTAAAAGACTCGACCCCAAAACATCTGCATCCAAAACCTCCGGCACGGTCAGGATTATACTCCCCTAGGGTAAACATCACCTACATAGAACAAAGGCGGTCTCAGAAATTTAATCCGATACCCCGTTCAAAAGTTATAAAACTAAACGCCTGAGGCCTCCAAATTACGATAACGCCCCTGGGGACATTTTTCACAGACAGGCCGCACCCAAGAATGTTACACCCCTCCTAGGGTAAATGGCATGTTCCGAACTCAACGGTGCCCTTGGTTTTCCCATCTAAGCCACCATTTAAGAGGTACTTGAATTTCACCATTAAAAGAATTAATTAAATAATTTAATTATCCGTTTAACGTTATGAAAGTAGGTGATGGGTCCAAACATCCTGCACCGACATGCTTTATGTTGTTCCTAGGGTAAACACCCCATTCCAGACCCATCCGTACACTCATATTTAGGATCTGAAGCACCGTTTAGGAGTTATCCCATTTATTTGGCGTTCTGAGTGTGAACGTGCTGAAAATTTAATTTCAGCCACACCGGGGCTCATAATTGCACTCTGTCTGAAGACGCTGCTCTGGAATATCATCAAGAATATTCTAATGTCTTTCTCGGCAAAAACCAGGTTCTTACCTCATTCCATCCTTCAATATTTTCATCCCCAAAAACCATAACCAGGGAACAACTCAGGTTACTAAGCCCACACCTGGATCTCTGGTACCCAAAAGAACTCTAGCACAGTCCCGCATCACAGCACACAGATCAAAGGATTTGATCTGTTCATGTGAGGTTTTCCCTCACCGATGACGTGCATAAGGGAATGCACACATCTTCTTGGGTGAGTCAAGTGGGAGACGTCATGCACCCACTCCAGACTTTGGCGTTAGGGAAAGGCGGTAGATAATCTCTCCATCCGTTCGCATGGTCTCAAAAGACCCGAAGGCTCTTGGGGGTAGCTCACATCCCCGACCAAACCCTTACGTCCCACGCCGCGACTGGAATTGCTACCCGCACCTGTAATAAGGCCTGGTGATTCTATCCTTCAGAATATACATATGGTGAAAAACCCATGGATATCTGGTCACACAAGATTTCACAGTCGATGTCTCGCAACCAAGTCTCTCTTACACGATCGGAGAGCGAAGGGGTCAACACCATCGAGTAATGAAAAGTTCTTACACCGTTTACCGTACCAACACAGGGTTACACTGACGCCCTGCAACACACTAGTAACACCTCAATCAATGAGTAGGGAGAAAATCATTCCACATAGAGAGTCTAACAATTCTAGTGAAAAAATGTAGAAGATCTATAGAGCATACCTCTTACCACCTCATGTCTTGCAGAATCGTAGGCATCCAAAGCTCGTGATTGTCCGCAATCCCAACTGTCAGCTCCCGGATCCTGACGTGAACCTCATTGTGGTGGTTGGAAGACCTCATAAGGTGGTCCTTCACATCCATCTCCTCCCTCTCCTCTACAAGTACCACCTCTTTGGGCACTACTCTGATCACGGTGCTGCCTCTGCCACGGTGGTGCATCTCCTGCCTGCCCGAAGTTCTCTGCATGCCTGGTCGGGCAGTACCATGCAAAGTGACCTCGCCCATCGCAAGCATAACATCGACTCTCTCCTGGATTCACAGGTGCCCTCTGGTGCCACTATGTTGTACGACCATGCCGTTGAGTCCGGTTGTAATAAAGCCACCTACATCAAGGTTCTGTCAGCCGACGCCCGTTTTCTGTGGCAGACGTCTCGGGTCCATTGTGCTTGCCGACACCACAAACTGTAGAATGCGATATGAATATCTCTGTCACTAGAACCTTCTCTAGAACATTGGCATATGTGGGAATTCCCAATGGTATTATGATAGCCTGAATCTCTCAGCAGAGACCCCTCTCAGACTTCCATGCTTAGAAGTTTCCATACTATACCAAGTCCGGGTAAAAGCATTCACGGTCTGCGAAACATTCCGCGTACTCGGCCACCATTATCCCTCCATAATGAAACTGCTGGAGCTCCTGAATCCAAATAGAGTTCCAACAAGAGGGGACAAAACCTCAAGAAACAACAACTGAAATTCACCCCATGAAAGCGATGACTCATTAAGAAACTGAGTCACCAGACTCCACCACTGCCAAGCCACTCCACGAAAAAGGTTGGAGGCCAAATCCATCATAAGATCTGCCGGAGTCTGCACAAGCCTGAAAAGGCAAACCACTGTCTCATGCGAAACCTCTACCACCTGAGGGTCTGGCTCACCACTGAACCTCAGCGGTCTCTGCCGCTGGAAGTCGTAGAGCGCGCTCAACCTGCACTCAAGCTCATCCTAATCTGCTGAAGCTGTCTTCTGCTCACCAGGTGGGGGTGCTGCTACCGACCCACTTGGAGAAAGGGGCTTGCATAATGGGTCCTAAACTGTGGCTTCGTAGCTCACAGGGTCTTCGTCATGAACCAAAGCTGGTATCCTGGCTGGCTGTCTTTGCGAAGAAGTCCTGAAAATTATCATAGAGTGTCATTGTCAGATGAGCATATATGTATATCACAACAACAACAACGATGGGGAGCTGACTCAAAATGGACAGTCAAAGACTCAATCCTATGTGATGCACAACAAATTTTCCCTGCAATAAGTGTCTCAGCATGCTGAGTCAACAAACGGGTTATCAGGGTCCTGGTGAATGTATACGACGGCCACCGCACCATAACTAGACTCCCTGGCCTGAGAGCCTCTCTCGAGACACGTCAGTACTGTTTCCCAAAATCCCGACCAATTCCCCTTTTAGGGACGTTTGAACAGTGCCCCAAGGAATGAACCACCTATGATACCACTTTGTCATGACCCGACCCTACATGGGCTCGATCCGCAACTACCCCAAGCCCGCCTCCATAGGCCAGGGGCTGGAAACCAGTGTCGAAGGAACAAAAACTCGGGGAGGCCATTGCCTAAGTACCTGTACGCACACAAGGAGCACACTCAATGCAAAAGTGTAGTGTAAAATGGAAAGAAAAGTACAACTACTATATATACAAACCAAAAAAGGGCATCGACCTCTAACAATAAAAAGTACATAAAGAAGGTATACTGAAAAGAAAAGGAGAAAAATACACGGCCAACCAAAAGGTGCCAAAACCTGACAATAGGTAAACTAAAGAAGAATAGCTGGAAGGTCCCCACAAAGAACCTGACTCCGACTACCGCACGCGGTCTAAGATCCCAAACTCTTGCGCTCCTCTGACATCACGACCAACCTGTCCGTCCTCTACAAGGTAACACCAAGTGCGGGCAATGCCCAAGCTAGGGTCAGTATAAAAATACTCAGTAGGATACCCCTAAGGCTCGAGGGAGAAACAAATATGATACCAAAGGGTGAGCAGTAGATCGAACAGGAAAAGTAAAGGAGTACAACTGAGAGTGTAGTCAAGAGTATAGAAGTAAAGATTCCATCTTAACCCAACAAGTGAAAAGAAGGTAGACTTGTCTAGACACACGGATCTGGAAACGGAGAGAAGATAAACTACTCATCGAGTCTTTGCTACCTATAGCAAGAAAGTAGACTCATACAACCCTGAGAAGCTAGATACGGAAAGCACGTGGCATACCCCGCACGACTTCTCCTTTCCTGGAAGGAGAGTAAACAAAACCAATGATGTGGGTACTTGAACAAGGAATAAAAATATATATATGCTCTGTCAAGAAACCCGAACAAGGTCGTAAGGGGATCTCTGTCCCGTAGCTCAGCCCAAGAAAAGTGAGTCGCCAAAAGTCCCATAAGTAAACACCATACATGCCTAGAAACCCGCACGTCTACCCCGAACTGCACGTCAAGGGGCTCAAATCACCGCACCTTGTCTCTATCCGCATTGGGCATCATTGACTCGCCCGCACTATTTTAGGTCTTGTCACAAGGACTCATCTCGGTGGGGAATTTCCCCCTCATACTTGAGAGTTCTGGGGAAGGTTGAACCATAACTCATCACTGCCCCGTATAGGAGAGGTCTCTTCAAAGTCAGGTTCGTCCCATCACTGACCCGTACAACCAAGGGACCCGCTCTGGTTGTCAAGGATAAAAGTCACCAACTAGCCTTATAAGAAGGATTGGGTTTGTAACTCCAACGGGCGACCCAATTCCTAGACCTGTTGGAGGGTAAACCCTAATACATCATCAGGCGACCCACTGCTCTGCCCTGCTAGAGGGTAAACCCTAAAACATCATTAGGCGACCCACTAACCAGCCATGTTGGAGGGTAAACCCGGAACAAGTCGACAGGCGACCCACTGCCGAGTCTGGGCTGGAGGGTAGACCTGGAAAAATTGACAGGAGACCCACTGGCCAGTCTCTGCTGGAGGGTAAACCCGAAGATATCGATGAGAAACCCATTGCCCAGCCCCACTGAAGGGTAAACTCGATGAAGTTGATGAGCAACCCACTACCCAGCCCTGCTAGAAGGTAAACTTGATGAAGTCGATGAGCAACCCACTACCCAGCCCCACTAGACGGTAAACCCGGAACTGCTCTAGCCATCCTTTTGGATGTACATCACTAGCCAACAGAACTTGGATGGGGTATCGTGCAACCACCCAACTCTAGAACAAAACCAGGGAAAACGACCCTACCCTACTAGTCTAAACCATCGTGAACAGGAGGACCCTCTATGCCATGAGAGGTCAATGGTATATAAAATAGAACACGAGACGCACAAGGGGATCACATGACGTGTGGCCCCAGATCATCTCCCAACCAATCAAAAATGTTCTCAGGAATATACTATATCATGTACCTCGAAGCATTCCCGTATACTCCTAGAGTATACCAAAGCTCTATCCCAAAGGCTATCATGCACACGACACCCAATGTCCACATGACGGGTGAAAACGTAATTTTCCAACCTGCTCCCTCCAAAGCTCCAGCATGGCTACCACATCTCTTCAAACATTTCTTCACTCACATGGAAGTGCACGCATTCTCATGCCAAGGGTGTGCTTCGGAACACAGCAAGAAGAACCACCACTAGAGCACCTTTCATAATTCCACATGTAATAAGATCACTCAAGAGGCTCTTCACTCCTGAACAGAATACACCATTGAAATCTTCATAGAAAAACATGCGAGATAGACTACTTATTCACCCAAAATGGTCAACCGTTGAAAAAGGTACTATTCACTATAACCAACCTGTGTAGGGCCTGCACCCCAACACTGACACTCATCGGGTGAACTATGCCATCGTGATGCTCTCAGAAAAACACGCAGAAACGACTACTCGAACGCCCCAGATGGACATCTAGTGAAAAAGGTGCGAAAATGCTACACACAGCTCAAGAGATGGCTCATGGGGCCAACACCTCAACTCCAGCTTCGACGCCTGAAACCACCCCAGTCAATTTTCCCTCGATGCCAGAGTCACAACACCGTTGACGACAAATAAAACAAATTCTGAATGCATAAGATGCAAGTCCTCGCATTATACGCAAACGGGACCCTGTGGGGCCCTCACTTCGGGCTCGAATTTAAGAAGTCGGATTGCATCATTGCACTCCCCTCAAACAAACACTCATAAACGAGTACTCCAACACCCAAAACGGATGTCGGGTGAAAAAGTGGTGTTGTGCTGTAAAACGTGCAAACTAGTACCTGTGGGGCCAACACCTCATCTCCAACCAGAACGCTTTGTAAATCTCCTCAAAAATCCCGCACGAGGATTGGGATCATGCTGCCGCTGATGGCGCATCAATCAGACATCCCAAGCGGGAGTTAGGTCTGATACAATAATTAATTAATTAAAAAAATAAATAATTAATTGTTCGTATAAAGTGTTTCGTGCCACTTAGCAACAAAACCAAGTCCCAAGAGCTCCAAACCAACTTTGGAAGGGTCGGCTTAGCTCTGCAGCCACTGCTCCTCTGACGTCTCTTCAAATGGATGTCCGGCTGGTGAGCCACATCCGTCGCCACATTAATAATAAATTTATTATTATTAAAGTAACGTGTTTCGGTCACCTTCCTTTGGTCACGAAACCCAATAACCTTGGAACCCACTTCAACAAATCCTCCTCGCCGACACGATCCTGCAGCCGCTGAAGGCGCATCAAACGGACGCGCCGTTTGCAAGTTACGGTCCCCCGAATGCAAGGGGGCCTAACCGGGTCGGTTCCCCCCCGACCGGCCCGTGGCCCATCTGTGGGTCCAGCCCGAAATTCCGAGGCCCGTAGGCCGTGGCCCGCCCCTCAGCACCGGACCTGCTCCTCAGGTCCGGTTTGTACAAGCAGACCGGCACTTTGGCTGGTCCGTGCGTCATCGCCCAACAGGACCCGCGAAGCGCGGGTCCTGGTTCCATCCACTAGCTCGAGGTGCTGACCACGTCAGGTTTCGCTTGCCAACCGTGACAGGCCGCGGTCGGCCGCCGCGCTCTGCCACTCACGCTTTCCCCACCGCACTAGTAGCCAGCTCCTCCGCTAGAAGACACCCGGCCGCCACGCTCACCAACTCCATCGACCCCTCCGCTGTCCGCCTGAAGCTGACGCCCGCGCCGCCACATTTCGCTAAAGGCCATCGTCGTCCAGCCTCCTCTACCGAGGGACCCCACCGCCTCGCACCAAACACCCACACCGCCCGCTGCTTTCCAGACCACCGCTGGAACCATCAAATTCACAGGAAAACACCCAAAACCTGCAATCTTCGATGGACGACAGTGATCGCCTCCAAACTCCTATTTCAATTCTGAAAAAGGCGATGGAAATCTCATAAAATCTACTACATCATTATGGGATTTTTTTGAAGATCAAACAGAAATTTTATTCTATAATTTGGATTCAAATAGGGGTTTGAGATTTAAAACTCGAACGAACACCGCCTACCTCGATGGCCTTCGCCCGATGCTTCCCGTGCGATCTGTCGTCGCCGCAACGCACCACCTTGATCAGGGGAATATGAGGAGGAGAGGATGAGAGGAGGTTTAGGGTGAGGGATTTTTCCAGGGGAATGGAGTGGGGATGGGGGAGAGGGGGAGTTTAAATAAATAAACTCTTTAATTAAAAGACTCGACCCCCGAAAACACCTACGTCCAAAACCTCTGGCACTGTTAAGATTAAGCTCCCCCTAGGGTAAAAACCACCTCTCGAGCACAATGGAGGTCTCCGAATTTTAATCCAAGACCCCATTCAAAAGTTATAAAACTGAATGCCCGAGGCCGCCAAATTACAAAAATTCCCCTGGGGCCATTTTTTACAAACGGGCCATGCCCGAGAATGTTACACCCCTCCTAGGGTAAACGACACATTCTAAACTCAATGTTTCCATCTGTTTTCTCATCCTATCCACCATTTAAGAGATACTTGTGTTTCACCACTAAACGAATTAATTAATTAATTTAATTATCCTTTTAATGTTCCGAAAGTGGGAGAGGGGTCCAAACGTCCTAAGGAGACATGGTTTATGTTGTTCCTCGGGTAAACACCCCATTCCAGACTCATCCATATGCTCAGATTTAGGATCTGTTGCACCGTTTAAGAGTTATCCTATTTATTTTGTGTTCTTATTGTGAACGCGATAAAAATTTAATTTCGACCACACCGAGGATTGGAATTGCACGTCGTCTGAGATTCTGCTCTGGAATATCATCAAGAATATTCCAAAGTCTTTTGCAGCAAAATCCAGGATCTTAAATTGTCGACCAGAGCAATAACTCATGTCTAATTTTTCCTTCCACCTTTGTTTGTATGTCAGTTCAATAGAATAAAAAATGTTTTGGGCATATTATTTTTAATGCTGCTGATATGGTCTCGAAAGGAATCATACAGCTCAATCCTCTAACTCTTGTAGATGGGGACAACAGTCATTTGGGTGGCTTCTCTCAGTGAAAATTCCACATGTCCCTGATGGACGGGTTTGGGATGTCTTTTGTTCCAAAAAATATTTCTCACCATAGTTTTCAATTCTCCCAACAAGATATCAATCAAATTACTTTCAAGATAAGATGTTCTTACTTGATGTACTCCTCTATCTTATGGGGCCCCTCGATTTCCAAATTCTTGAGAATTTTGTGCCATCTTGTCGATCAATGAATGCATAGGTGATTGTGTTTTGTCGACCAATGCTCCTCTATCTGTGGCATCCACCATCCACCTCTCCATATGTATCATCCCTTCATAGAAATATTGGATGAGAATTTGCACATGGAATTGGTGATGTGGGAAGCTTTCACACTACTTCTTGAATCACTCCTAGTAATCATACATTGACTCCCCTTTGGATTTCTTGATCCTGGATATCTCTTTACTGATGGAAGTGGTCCTTGATTCTAGAAAATATATTTTCAAGAAATAAGGTTTCAAATTGATCCATCATGTTACATCTTCTGGTTGTAAATAATACATCCAATCTTTCACAGCTCTATCAAGTGAATATTGGAATGCTCATAGTTTGATTTGATCATTAGATACATTTAATCGTTTAAGGGTTGATTAAAACACATTAAATTATTTATGGTGTCTGTTTGGATCGTCACCAGATAAGCAATAAAATATTAGAACAAGGTGAATTAACCCAGATTTCAGTTCAATGTCTGATTCAATGTTTGGTTACGCAGTACAATTTGATTGATAATTAATATCTGGTGCAACAAATTATTTAATGGTTCTATTAAGTTTATCTACATTATTTTTATACATTGGTTCTTATTTAGGTTTTTATTTAGAAGTGTTTCTAATTTTTGGTTCCCCTTAATGGATAAATTCTCCAACTGGTTAACTGTTGAAAATTCTCATAGACAGATAATGTTTGGTTCGATCCCTAAGGATGCGTTCAATCTTAGGGTCATGATCTAAAAGAACATTGGGATTAGTTCATGTCCTAAACAAAAAAAAATATGGAATGTTTACCATAATAAAAATGAAAAGTCTGAGTTGATATTCCAAAAAGAATGAAAAGAAAATAAAATAAGAAGAAAAAATTCATATTGGGACAATAAGAAAGAAAGAATAGTAGAAGAGAATAAAATTTAAAATAAAATAAATACCTCTAATTAGTTGAAATTGTAACACCCCAAGCTTCCACGGTACGCTTCTCTTTGAATAATACAGTAGCGTGTGTTGTACACAACTTCGAGTTCTATCACACACCACAACCAATCAAACTAGCCATTATGAATAGTAATACCCACATTTTGAAATTTTATAAATTTTATCGTTCAAAATGTACTTCATTTTTGGATTCATAATATCAAAATTAGCTTAGGGTGAATTTTTGGTATTTTTCTGAAAACATTCAATTTTTGATGAATAGTGAAAACCCACTTATTTATAGTTTAAAATCAAATTTTTATTTAAATAATTATTTATTTTATTTAAATTTAATTAAGGTAAATATAGATACATAATACCTATATATGTACAATGTAATTCATTGGAGTTATTTTAGAATAATTTTAGACATACAAATTTTTTTTGAACTTTTCACCGTCTTTTACCCACCTCCTAGGAGAATTTGGAAATTCCCATAAAACATAATTTTACCACTTCTATGAGTGGAATTTCAAAAATATGAGATACAATGTTAATATCAAAGAGTAAAATTTTGTTCAATGAGATTAAAATAATTTTTGATGAATAGTAACCTTTAACTTTTGTTTACCACGGTTAAAAGTAAAAAGGGTAATTATGGGTAAAAATGATATTAATATTACCCTAACACATGCCTTAATTCTATTGGACAAGTGTATCTCGACCAGAAACAACCTTAGGAATAAAATATTATCTTTTAGGTCCATTTGGAATAGATTAGGACATTTATTATTATATAATTCAAAGATGAATTAAAAGAGTTAAAATCAATGTTAAATAAATAAAAACATTTTTAATATAGGGTAATACATAATATAAATATGATTATAAATATTCATTATAAATATAAAAAGATTTCCTATAAAAGTATATTTTATTTAAAATTTTTAGACATTAAGTAATGTAATTTATATATAACACAATTGTGATGCAGTAGTTTTCTTTATTAATAAATTAAATAAAATAATTGATATTATAAATATCAAAATAAAAGTAATTTGAGACTTTTTATTAATTAAAATAATTTTCAAGGATAATATGACATATTATTATTGGTTATATAAATTGTTTTGAAGTAATAATGCTGTTATGAAATTATCAAAAACAAAATACCCAATAGTGTCGAAATTGACAGAAAAGAGTTTTTTAAACAAATATTATATTATTAATTGATATTCTATTCCTAAAAATATATGGTTTCGCCAAAAGACTTATATAATGATATATTTATTAGTTATGGACCACATGGGGGACTCTTTGAAATATATAGTATGTATATTAACTATATAATAAAAAAATACAAAGTGACATGGAAAATGTCAACCTAATTAACTAAGAGTTAAAACTAAAAGATAAGGTCGATATAATGAAAACAACCTATCTAAAATCTATTGGTTGAAATACTTTCGACCCATAACCACCTCAGAATTTTAATATTACACTTTGGAGCCATTAGAAACCAAATATGAATTTATTATAAAATAATACTTAAAGTTTTTCCTAAAAAGCCCCCCCCCCTTATAAAAGGACACCACTTCTAACCAATTCTTCATACCTTAATAGCCTTTTTGGTTAGAACAAAACCTGCCAAAATATTCTCTCAACTTCTCTCAATTCAACCTAGAGGCCATGTTTTGATCAGAAATCCAACCTAAGGATCCCTTTTGATCAAATCAAAATAAGAACATGAAGAAGAGGTAATGTTTTCACCACACTCTTTCAAGTTCCTTTCTTCTTCAACATCTTTTTTCTTTGTTATTTCCATTCTAAAATAATAAATCCAGTATTTTCTATATATTTTGATGTTATTATAAATATGGTACAACCATATTGATTATTCTATCCATCCTTTGAATGACATGTCACCGTACGTGCGTACGTACGGCCTATCATCTCCACGTCGTGGTGTAATTGTTATTCAATAAATTATTATTCGGATGGGTATAATAATGATGTATAATTCATGTAAATAATAAATATAAAATTATAATGGTTCATTATATATAATATACCATCAAATTATATATTATTTAAATATCAAAAGAATGATATTGTCGCTCGTGTGTACGTACCGATTACCGTCTCCACGACCGCGATGAGATTCATTCCACATCGTATCCATTCAAGTCTAATTCTCATTTGATAATGAAAGATAATGTTTAAGGACTTTATATCATTCTGGATATAAATAATATAAAGCCTATGGATAAAAAACACTACTTATGTAACAAAACATATTAAATTAATCAAGTAATTTAACACCCGAAACGACGATAATAGTAAGAATTTATTAACAAAGCAATGTTAAAAGATCATATATGATATCACATTAAATTATATGAATATTATATAATTTAATATCAATTATTTCACCATTATACAGGGGGTTAACCTACCCTCAACCAAGGAAAAGTACAAGTATGGGTTTATTTCACAATCTCATCATTATCCAAGGTTGTTTATACGTAATTATCTACTAGGACCTCTTTATCATCCACATCCATGTTTCTTAAAAATATATTTCAAAACATTATTAATATTTTACATAATATGGGTAAAAGTCATTTATACCCTTGTTTGACATTTTAAAATAAGTTTATAAAGGAATCATTACGTCATTTTCCAAACAAGCTTATTTTTAACCTTTTCGACAAAATTAAGGTAATAATGTCTTTTTTAACTTATACAGGAGGTGCAGCTAATTTTTTCCATTATAAAATTGACGAAGCTTCCCTTACAAGATTATAAAATTATGTTCAAAGTAAATATTTTCTTTTATAATTATGTGACTTTTAAATGATTTCAGAAAAAGAGATATTTCTCTCAAATAGTTTTTCTTTCATCTATGTCAACATCCTTTGATGGATTTTAAGCTTATTTGAAGTTGATTTATTATGATACAAAACTTCCATATTGTATTGAAGGTTTTGTGATATGTTTGAATATGGATGTGTTTTTTTATACCATTCATGGTTTTTGGAGAATGTATTGACATTTCGTATGCTAATTTTAATACTAATGTTTATGTTATGTTTAAACATACTCATATAAGGAATGAATTGGACTTAATAAGTGATGGGTGGAGCCTGCTATAACTATACGATGCATCGGTAGGTCTCATGAGACAAACTAGTGTCTATGTACAAGGACTTGACAAAATCATATTTGTATTCTTGGCACAAGGCCTTGACTATGTGGTTATGATAGTCTGACATTATGCATTCCATCATTATGAAAGTGGTTATTGATATTACATGTGATTATTCGATTAGTAGAATATCCATGTGAATATGTAAATTTCATTATTTCATTTTATTTCTGTCATATTATGTTGATGTTAAAGTTTAAAAGGCTTTTATTTTAGTTATGCATTGACTTAAATGTTTATGTCTATTTACGAAAGTTTCAGCTATATTGTTATCCTTACTTGGCATCTGAGCTCACCCCTTTCTATGTTTTATTTTTCCCATGATGTGAAGAACTATTTTATGAATGACCTGTAGGGATAGTATAAGGGGATATGAGTGTGGAGACAAGATGTTGTTGTAGTTTTCACTTTATGATGTAATGTAAACTGTATGAATGTATCTAGTGCTTTCAACAGTACTAAACTAATCAGTCTTTTGAGATTTGATCTTTTGTGATCATTCCAATTTTATGTAATAATGCACCGACTCAGGATAACTGTGGTTGGGGTGTTACATTTGGTATCATAGGAAGTTTAGTACAAATCTTGAAAGCTAGATTTAGATAAAATCTGATTAGAGCACATAGACCAAATATGGACTTTGAGGATTAGTATATAAGAACTTCCTAGAATATTATTATTGTAGAGATTTTGTGAGTTTTCTGAGAAATACATCCATGTCTGGATATGAGCAGGAAGATGTGGCTCTGGTACAGTTGTACCTAGGGGTAAAACACTCCCAGAGGATATGCTTAGTACAATTCTCATTTTCATTACAAACCATTATGAAGGGTGTATGAGTATATAATACCTCAAAGAAATCATATTTTTTATGATTATGTATTATATCCAAAAATAGTTCAATTTATGTTAAGTGTTTTACAGGTATGGAATTATGTATTTTGATTCATAAACTGATATAGTTTATGAGATTGTTTAGAAATGGCACTTAGTGTAAGGAATGGAAACTATATCAATGCACGCACTCCATGTTAGGATTTCCATCCTACTCAAGATAATTATAGTGGGGCTGGTGATGCAACTGGTGATGATTAGCTAATCACCATACTGGGACAACTTACTCAAGTTATGAATAATAACCTTGCCCTTATGGAGTACCCGAATCCGTAGCATGGAGGATCAATGTTGGATTACTTAATGAGGAAAAAACCACCAACAATTAATGGGAGTACAAATCTTTGGTAGCTGAGCAATGGATAAGTTCCCTATAAAAAATATTTCAGGCTTTGGGGAGTAGTGAAAGGGAAAAAGTTATCATGGCTGTTTATCACCTCACTGGATATGTTGATCAATTGTAGTCATTAATTCAAAACACGAAGTAAGATGATGAAGTATCAAATATGGAATGTAGGGAGTTCAAAGAGATTTTCTTAGAAAAATAATTTCCTCGTGACCATCATGCAAATATGGAAAGGCAATTTCTCAGTCTGAGGAAAAAGGAGGATGAGAATGTCGCAAATGTGAGGCTAACATTACAAGGTTAGAAAGGCATGATGGAGATTATATACATAACCCATGAAGTAAGATTGATCATTTCTTTGATGGGTTAAAACTATTTCTTCATCGATTATTTGTGTCACAATCCTTCTCGTCATACGAATATATTGCCTCATATGCTATCAAGACAAAAAAAAGAATCCTATAATTATTATGACTTTAAATAAAATCAAGAGAAGAAGATATATATTTATTACTCTATAAATGGAAATAAGGGGAAGAAGGGAAAAGTTGGATATCCTTCCTGTAGTAAATATGGGAAGAAAAAATCCAGCACTCGAATGAAAGGAATGGGAGTATGTTACAAGTGTGGTGGAAAAGGCCACCAAGCTCATGATTGCAAGGGGAAGAAAGAAGGTATCTATGATAAATGCTACAATTGCAGGGAGATGGGACATTATGCAAATTAATGTCCTAAATTTCAGGGAATGTTACCTTAGAAAAGGCCAAGGGATCAGGGCCAAGCATATGCTATCACTACTGTTGAGGTAGAAGCTTCAAAAGACATAGTGGAGGGTAATTTAATGGTTTCATCGTTTTTATCCAATGTGTTATTTGATTATGGATCATCACATTTTTTCATATCTTACCAGTTATCAATGAAAATTAGATATTTCCAATTTGAGTGAACAAGGGATTTGTCAGTCAAAACACGTAAGGGATGTTTCATTGATACTATGTTCTGTGAATCAGTCCTTATTAGAGCTTATAAATGTTCTCTATTTTCTGATCTCATTGTCATACCCATGATTGAATTTGATATAATCCTTAGTATGGATTGGATTTCACACCATGATGTGAAGATTTATTTTAAGAAGAAGGAGGTTACAATTTTTGATGATAATGATACGGAACACCTTATCCTTAGAGAAGAATCATCACCACCTAATTCTTATCTAGATCCACCCCTAGTAGATCCACTAAATTCAATTATCGATGTAGAAGAGAATGAAATAACTGTGGGTGAGGAAAAGAATGTTCAAATAGAGGATGTACCTATTGTGAAACAATATGTAGATGTGTTTCTAGAAGATTTACATGGACATCCTCTAGAACGATGATTTGAGTTTTCTATTGATTTAATTCCTGGTTCAATGCCTATATCGAAGACACCTTATAGAATGGACAATGTGTAATTAGTTGAACTAAAGAAACAATTAGAGGAATTGACTAATAAAGGATTTAATCACCCAAGTGTTTCTCCTTGGGGAGCCCCTATCTTTTTTTGTTAAGATAATGGATTTATGGGGTTTTGTATCGACTACAGGAAAATCAATGTTATAACTATAAATAACAAGTATACCCTACCTCACATTGATTATTTATTTGACCAACTACATGGAGCTCAATCCTTTTCAGTGATTGACCTTCGATCTGGATTCCATCTGTTGTGTGTGAGGAAGGAAGACATTTCGAAGATATCATTTCGAACCAGGTATGAGAATTATGATTTTACACTAATGCCTTTTGGATTGACAAATTCACCCTCTATATTGATGGATCTAATGAACAGAGTTTTCAAGGAATACCTCGATGATTTTGTAGTGGTATTTATTGATGATATCTTTGTATAATACAAAATCTAAGAAGATCATGAAAGTCAATTGTGCATTATATTCAAGACTCAAAGAAGACATGAATTATAAGGGAAGTTTAGAAAGTGTGAATTGTGGCATCAGGAAATTTCTTTTCTTGGACATATTGACTCTAAGGATGGAATATTTGTTGTTCCTTCTAAGACCAAGGAAATCCAATAATTGCCAGCACTGACGAGTATAAAAGAGGTACACAGTTTTGTTGGTTTAGTAGGTTATTATCAACATTTCGACCATAAGTTTTCCCGATTGGCTAACCCATTAACAAAGCTCACATGTAAAGTGGTTAAATTTTTTTGCACAAAAGAGTGTGAAAAATATTTTGAAGAATTGAAGAGATGACTAGTCAATTATCTTATGTTGACTCTACCATCGGGGAATGATGTGTTTGTTATTTATATTGACGCATCGAAGAAAGGACTTGGGTGTGTCCTTATGCAGAATGATAGAGTAATTGTCTATGCATCACAACAACTAAAAATTCATGAGTAAAACTATCCTTCTCGTGATCTTGAGTTAGCTTCTATAATATTTGCTTTGAAAATATGGAGACATTATCTCTATGGTGAAAAATGTGAAATTTATACTGATCACAAGAGTTTGAAGTATATTTTCTCATAGAAATAACTCCACATGAGGAAAATGAGATGTCATGAACTACTCAAGGATTATGATTGCACAATACACTACCACCCAGGGAAGGAAAATAAGTTGGCAGATGCTTTGAGTAGAAAGGATCATTGAGTTTTGAACAAGATGAGAGTTGAAAAGGATCCTATATACATGGATCTAGTAAAGAAGGATATGGGAATCACCATGAAAGGTGAAACATCAATGCTTATTCAAATGGTTTCCAAACCATCTTTACTAGAAAGGGTAAATAGTTCTCAGAATGGTGATGAAGAGTTTTAAAATAAGATTAAAGCTGTGAATGATGGGAGATTGGGTGACTTTGTGTGTGAAGATGGAATTTTGAAATTTGGGAAAAGACTTTGTGTTCCCAATTTACCTGATCTAAAAAGGTAATTTTTGGACGATGCTCATAGTTCCAATTTCTCTATAAACCATGGGGCACCAAAATGTATGGAGATTTGAAGGATCATTTTTGGTGGGACAACATGATGAGAGAGATTGCTGATTTTGTGTCAAGATGTATGGTAAGTCAAAAAGTTAATGTTGGAAGGCAACAGCCTTGAGAAGTCATGCAATGTCTTCCCATACCTGAGTGGAAATGGGATAATATCACGATGGAATTTTTCATGGGACTACCAGAGACTCCAAGAAGGAATAATGTAATATGGTTCATTGTTGATCGTCTTACCATGTCAACACATTTTCGTTCTTTAAGGGAGGATTTACCACTTGAACGTCTAGCAAGACTATATAGTAATGAAGTTCTGAGACTTCATGGAGTACCCATATCGATTGTTTCTGATTGTGATCCACATTTCACATCATGATTCTAGAGAAGTCTTCAGAAAGCCCTGGATACTGAACTTTATTTGAGCACTGCCTACCACCCTAAAACAGATGGTCAATCATAACGGACTATTCAAACCTTAGAAGACATGTTGAGATCATTCTCACTTGACTTTCAGGGTATGCGGGATCCATATTTACCTCTTGTTGAATTTTCCTATAACAATAGCTTCCATTCAATTATTCAGATGGCACCATATAAGACATTATACAAAAAGAGATGTCGTAGACTAACCTGTTGGGATGACTTTGGTGAAAGAAAACTTGTATGCCTAGAACTAGTGGAGGAAACTATAGAAAAGGTGATGGTAACCCAAAACCACATCAATGTAGCTCAAAGAAGGTAGAAGAGCTATACCGATAACCAAAGGATGGATTTTGGAATTTCATGTAGGAGATCATGTTTTCGTGATGGTATCTCCATGGAAGGGAGTTATACATTTCGATAAGAAAGGTAAATTATGTCCCAGGTACATAAGACCTTTCTAAATTCTGGAACGAATTGGGGTTGTAGCTTACCGTTTGGAAATGCCTCCAAGTATCTCCAAAGTCCACGATGTGTTCCACGTATCACTATTGAGAAAATACATGCCTTACCCAACACAAGTACTCACCTATGTGGAATTAGAACTGGAACCTGATATTTCTTATTGCGAAGAGCCCATCAGGATTCATGATACCAGAGAACAAGTGCTGAGAAACCGGACAACTCGTCTGGTAAAAGTTCTATGGAGAAACCATAGGATGAAAGAGGCAACATGGGAACCCGAGGAACTTATGATGAAGAACCACACAAGTCTTTTCATGCAGTAGTATTCTAGAAATTTCGATGATAGTATTATTTGAATGAGGGGAGAATGTAACACCCCAAGCTTCCATGATACACTTCTTTTTGAATAATATAGTAGCGTGTATTGTACGCAACTTCAAGTTCTAACACACACGACAACTAATCAAACTAGATGTTATGAATAGTAATACCCACATTTTGAAGTTTTATAAATTTTATATTTCATAATGGACTTCATTTTTGGATTCAGAATATCGAAATTAGCTTAGGGTAAATTTTTGGTATTTTTCTGAAAACATTAAAATTTTGATGACTAGTGAAAAAACACTGAGTTGTAGATTAAATGAAAATTTTTATTTAATTAATTACTTATTTTATTTAAATTTAATTATGATAAAAATAGATACATAATACCTATATAAGTTCAATGTAATTCATTGGAGTTAGTTTAGAATAATTATATATATATAAATTTTATTGAACTTTTCACCGTCCTTTACCCACCTCTGAGGAGAATTTGAAAATTCACATAAAACATTATTTTAAAACTTTTATGAGTGGAATTTTAAAAATACGAGAGGAACAGTTAATATTAAGGAATAAAATGTGATTCAAGGAGATGAAAATAATTTTTGGTGAATAGTAACTTTTTATTTTATTTACCACAGTTAAAAGTAAATAGGGTAATTAAGGGTAATAAAGATATTAATTTTACCCTAAAACATGTCCTAATTATATTGGACAAGTGTAACTCGACCAAAAATAACCTTAGGAATAAAATAATATCATTTATTTCATTTTGGATTAGATTAAGACATTTATTATTATTTAATTCAAAGCAGAATTAAAAGAGATAAAATCAATGTTTAATAACTCAAAAATTTTTCATATAGGGTTATACATAAGATAAATTAGATTATAAATTTTAATTGTAAAGATAAAAATATTTCCTACATAATAAAATTTTATTTATAATTTTGAGACATTAAATAATTTAATTTATTTATGACACAATGGTGATGCAGTAATTACCTAATTAATGAAATATAAAAATAATTGATACTATAAATATCAAAATAAATGTAATTTTAGACTTTTTATTAATTCCACTAACTTTATAGGATAATATGACATATTATTATTGGTTATATAAATTGTTTTCTAAGTAATAATGCTGTTATGAAATTATCAAAAACAAAATACCCAATAGTGTCAAAATTGACATAAAAGAGTTTTTTAAACAAATATTATATTATTAATTGATATTCTCTTCCTAAAAATCTAAGGATAGGCCAAAAGACTTATATAATGATAGGTGCATCATTAATGGACCACGTGGTGGTCGCTTGGATGTATATAGTATTTTTATTAACTATATAATTTAAAAATACAAAGTAACATGGTAAATGTCAAACTAATTAACTAAGAGTTAAAACTAAAAGATAATGTTAATATATTGAGACAAATGTATCTAAAATCTATTGGTGAAAGTATTTCAATCCACTCCCACCTTATACTTTTATTTATCCACTTTTGAGCCATTATAAAATGAATATGAATTTATTATAAAATAGTACAATAAGTATTTCTTAATGACCCCTCCGCCCCCTTATAAAAAGAACACCACTTCTAACCAATTATTCATACTTTCAAAGCCTTTTGGTTTGGCCAAAACCAGCCCATCTATTCTTTAACCTTCCCTTAATTAAACCTAGAGGCCTTATTTTGATCAAAAATCCATCCTAAGGAGCCAAGTTGATCAAATCAAAATAAAGAACCGAAAGAAGAGGTAATGTTTTCACCACCCACTTTCAAGTTCCTTTCTTCTTCAACTTCTTATTTCTTTGTTATTTCCATTCTAAATTAATAACTCCAGTGTCATCTATATACTGTGAGGTTATTATAAATATGGTACATCCATATTCATTATTCTATCCATCCTTTGAATGACATGCCACCATATGTGCGTACGTAAGGCCTACCATCTCCACATCGTGGTGTAATTATTATTCAATACATTATTATATGGATGGGAATAATAATTATATGTAGTTCATGTAAATAATAAATATAAAATTATAATTATTCAGTATATATAACATACCATCCCATTAAATATTATTTTAATATCAAAATAATGATATCGTCGCTCGTGCGTATGTACGAACTACCGTCTCCAGGAACGCGACGAGATTCATTCCCCATCATATCTATTCAAGTCTAATTATAATTTTTTGATTAAAACTAAAGTTTATGTACTTGATATCATTCTGGATATGAATAAGATAAAAACTATGGATAACAAACACGGCTTATGTAACAAAACATATTAAAGAAAATGAGTAAGTTAACACCTGAAACGATGATAATACTAATATATTATTAACAAAGCAATGTTAAAAGATCATATATGATATAATATTAATGTATATGAATCTTATATAATTTAATAACAATTCATTCACCATTATACAGGAGGTTAACCTACCCTCAACCAAGGGAAAGTACAAGGTAAGGATTTATCTCACAAACTCTTCATTATTCGAGGTTGTTTATACGTAATTATCTACTGGGACCTCTTTATCATCTAAATCCATGTTTCTTAAAAATGTATTTCAAAAAATTCTTACTATTTTATAGAATATGTGTTAAAGTAATTTATACCCTTATTAAAATTTTTGATGAATTTTATAAAGGAATCTTAAGGTCATTTTCCAAACAAGGTCCTTTTTAACCTTTTTGACAAAATTAAGGTAAGAATGTCTTTTTTAACTTACACAGTGGGTGCAGCTATTTTCTATCGTTATAAAATCGTCGAAGTTTCTCTTACAAGCTTATAAAAATATTTTCAAATTAAATGTTTTCTTTTATAATTATGTGACATTTAAATGATATCAAAAAGAAGATATTTCTCTCAAATAGTTCTGATTTCATTTATGTCAACATCCTTTGATGGATTTTAAGCTTATTTGAAGTTGATTTATTATGTTACAAAACATTCATATTTTATTGAAGGTTTTGTGATATGTTTGAATTTGGATGTGTTTTTTATACCATTCATGGTTTATGGAGAAAATATTGACATTTCATATGATAATTTTAATATGAATGTTTATGTTATGTTTAAATCTGTTCATATGAGGAATGCATTGGACTTAATAAGTGACGGGTGGAGCCCACTATAACTCCTCAATGCATCGGTAGGTCCCATGAGACAAACTAGTGTCTTGGAACAATTCCTTGACAAAATCTTATTTGTATTTTTGGCACAAGGCCTTGACTATGTGGTTATGATAGTTTGTAATTATGCATTCCAGCATTATGAAAGTGGTTATTGATATTGCATGTGATTATTCTATTAGTAAAATATCCATGTGAATAAGTAAATGGAATTACTTAATTTTATTTCTTCCATATTATGCTGAAGTTCAAGTTTAAAAGGATTTTGTTTTAGTTATACATTTCCTTAAATGTTTATGCCAATTTATGAAAGTTTCCTCTATATTGTTATCCTTACTAGGCATCTAAGCTCACCCCTTTCTAAGTTTTTTTTTCCAGGATGTGAAGAAATATTTTATGAATGACCTGCAGGGATAGTATAAGGGGATATGTTTGTGGAGACAATATGTTGTTGTAGTTTTCACTTTATGATGTAATGTAAACTTTATGAATGTATCTAGTGTTTCCAAGGCTACAAAACTAATCGTTATTTCGAGATTTGATCTTTTGTGATTATGTCAATGTTATGTAATAATGCACCAATTCAGGGTAATTGGGATTGGAGAGTTACAGAAATAATAACTTGCCTCCTCGAAAATGGTTCCAATATTAATGGATTTGTTGTGGATGCCCTCAAATGATATTTAATTTGGGATTATTTAGGTGCAGTTGGGTGGCTGACCAAGGTCGTCTCTCAAGACACACTAAATAAAACAACTTAATAAAGGTACATTGAAAATAAAATAAAATAATAAAAATAGACCACTTAAATATGATGGGGGTTGATTGATATTTATAAAATAATAATAATAATAATAATTTTATAATAAAATTGCCAATTTTTATCTTTTGTTTTTTAAATGAATGATGATTTACAAAGAAAAATGAGAAGATGTTTTTTAGAAAACTATTGTTAAAAGGTGTAATCAATCTAAATCTACCACATTAATAATTTATTAATCCTTATAATTTAAATTAATATAAAAATAATTATGATCCTATAATTTTTTATATCCCAAACCCAATTAGAATAAACATTTCCAAAACGATGAAGTGAATTTAACCCTAGGGTAACATCAGAACATGCAATTGCAACACCCTGCTTTGTTTGATGTTCTAGTGTAAGAATATGGTCAGAGGTAAATTAAGGCACATTTACTCTCTATAAATTGAGGATGAATTTTGTTTATGGATTATTTTTTAACTATATAAATTTATCCTTTGTGGTCTAGTTTTTCCTATTAAGTTTTCATTCTCAGAATTTACACAAATCTCAACCACGTGTGTTTTTTGTTAGTTGTTCAATTGCATAATTATTTTCATCGAATACAAAAACATAATTCATGAATCATATTTTTTGAACTACAATATATCATTTATTCAGATTAAATAAATGAAGTAGGTAAGAGTTAGATCTATTACTATAGAGAACAACTCATCCATAGGCCGTGTAGTCAATGTAGAAACATTTTGAATACACAAGGGGTTATAAAGGGTATAACCCAATATTGTTTATAATCATGAATTCATGAAGAACAAGAATATTAATAGAATAATAAAATTGAAAATAACAGAATAAATAGATGAGAAGCTAAGAGTTTATTTAAATCACAACAACATTACAACAAAGAAGAGGAAAAGAAGAGCATTTTGGAGGAGATAATATCATGGTATCTTCCTCCTCCAATTTTGAATTTAAATGGTATTGAACCACTTATACTCTTCTGAAAATAAACTAATTCACATCACAACCCCTCCATGTGAAAGAAACACCATTTTATAGAGTGTAGGGGAGGCTAGGTTAAATGTAGTTCAAGTGTGAATGGGGAATCATGGCCAAATATTTTAATCCAACTTGGACCTCCCATTTTTCCACTGAAACACGTGAACTAGAAAAATTTATATAAGGATTATTTTTGTGAAAATGATTTGTAGACCTTCTATAAAATATTTATGCCTAATAAAATCATGGACGAAGATGTTATGTCCTTAATAAAGAAAAAATGTCCAATATAGATATTTCATCTCAACAATGACTTAAGGGCCCATTTGGCCCAACCAAATCCATGATTTAGCTCAGATGTCCTGAATAAAAGTTGTTGAAAATTAAGTTAGGAACATATTTTCAGAATATTATGTTAAAATAATTAAAATAATATTTTTTATGTTCAAAATACTAGAGTGTATTTTTAAATTGTAAAACATAAATTTTAAATCAATTTTTCAAATGAAATATCTAATCCCAAATATTCCATAAATGAACAAATTTACAACAATGTGAGGAAATTATATCATTTATAATCAATAAAATATTCAATAAAATTGAGTATTACCACCAATTCATATTCAATACATCTTTAGAACATTTACGTAAACCACACATCTTTATCAGATACAATTGACCGTACAACCCCATGAAACATTACCACTTTTTTGTATATCCCAAAATGTTTATTAGATAATGAATATATTAAAATTTAAATGAAATATGTTGATTAATTTTAGAGATAAATCATAACATAAATGGTTTTATAATTTAAATTTTTTTTGGATGGTATGATAGGAAATCCGTAGTGATGTTATCTCATTTATATACTTGTATAGGTAATAGTTGCATCATCCCCTTAGATTTCCACTGTCCAACCTTTACATTATTTTTTACCAACCAGTAACATAATCTATAATCTCCATATTCCTATTTATGACAAATCATATATTTTATAAACATTATTTCTTGGATTATATTATAATAAAACACATAGTGCAATACCAAAACATCTAGAGTCCCAATGTATTTTTTGGATAGATACATAACATAAAAATTTTATATAAAGACACAAAAACATGATTTAAGTCCCCAAAATATTCTGGTAATATCTATTGATCTTATAAAACATCATGGGTTAACTTAGGTACTTAACTAAGAAAGTGGTGAGCTATAAATCCGTATAAGGGAATAATCAAACAATATCACATCCAAAGTAATACATGTTAATCAAGATGTATATCAAGGTGGAATAAAATGGTTTAGAATATAAATGTGAACATAAATGTATCATATATGATGATAACATCAAAGAAACTTAATATTGTTTTTAAAACAGAAAACATTACATTATAATCATATGTCAAGGATAATCATTGATAAATCATAACATAATTTTCTTAGCATAAACATATTTACACCATTCATGATATCTTATGTGAAAAACATACCACAATGGATTATAGAGATATATAATTAAGGTCCCACACATCATATTCATATCATGTATATAAATTTGTGTTCCCTATAAATTATACAAGATAAGAACATACTTCAAATACTTTAATACCATTATTAAAGAATGTGGGTAAATTACATGGGTGTCCCCAATCAATGAGGGATATTTATATCTTGTTGAATACCCTTGAGTAAAAATGGGAATAGGTATTCAACATAAAAAAGGATGGAAAGAAATCCCATAAGATAATTTACACAACATAAGGGGTATACATTACAGTTCATGTAAGCGGTGAATGAGAGTGATAGGTACTATCACATTTCTAAGTAATCATAAGGATAATAATATTAATGTGAAAAAACATTAAATCATGAACAATCCGAAATAAAATGGATTACTTCTAAGAGAGTAAATTAAATAAAATGAGATACAGTGGATCCCTTACCTTGAGAGGGAACTTTTAAAACATTGGGATGCGTTTTTTATGCGATTGTGAACATATTGTGAGTGATTTAGATATGTATATGGGGATTAAACTCATTATAAATGGGTTTTGAGTGAAGGTAATTTAGAGGATGTATGGTTATTTATAGAAAAAGAGATGGGAAATCTTCATTAATTTCTTAACAAAAGTTTGAGAAACTATATGATAAAATAAACAAAACTAGAAACCATGAAATGGTTTTCTCAATTGGTTTTAGCTTAAAAGGTTCATCTTAATTATTTTATAAGGGAATGAACCAAATACCTTAAAATACAACCCTTTGTTATGGGTAGTGAGTTATGTTTATAAATTACTAATTTTAAAACCTTAAAATATAATATTGTTTTGGTGGATTCATTAAGGTTTTATAAAATTAATAAAAAAAATTAAAAACATATTATATTAAAGGTGAAATATATAAATTTTTCTAGGGACTTATTTTATATATTGTATTAAATCAATTTTTGGTTATTATAATTTCATAATATATCACATATATTTATACTCTATTTTATTTTTACCAAAAAAATTTAACAGTCTCTGGATATTATGAAAAATTCTATATGGGATAATTTTAACATGATAATTTCAAAAATAATATTTATTTTATAATAAAATAATGTTGAGAACTTTTTCTTATATATAAGTCATTATATATTGGAAAATACCAGTTTTATGATATTTACTATGTTCTAGATTTTATAAAAAACATTCAACTTCATTATATTCATTTTTTCTTTATATTCAAAAAATTATTACATAAAATAAATACTCAAATAATATTTATTTAAAAAAATATTTATTTTATAAAAATAATGTTTTCATTGAAACTATATATTTTCTATAAATATAATTTTGATTTCATTAAATCAAAATATAAATTTTTTAAACAAATTATTTAATCATTATGAAATCAACAACAATAATTGTTAAATCTAGTAATTATTTTAATTTAAAAGAAAAATATAATAAATCATGCTATTAGGGACCCGATACAGACACCTTTATTGTATCAAAAATATTCACATATGGTAATGTGTGTGTGGTGTTTATTTATTGGGATGTTTCAACCAACATGTTTTATGACATTATCAAATTAATATTAAAAAACTACAATAAAGACTTGTATTATTTATTTAGTAATTTAATTTCATATTTGGTTTGGTTAAGGGTAAAGCCACTGATATCATCTCTCTCAAAATGTTTGATAAATGGGCATCACAGGGTACGATCCTGACTGTTTAGGTTATCTCTTATTATTTCTATATCAATTATATTTTATCATAACAGATAATATATACTAATGAAAATGGTCATTGTTCAAATGAAATTTTATCAATGGTTATAATTTTTAATTGTCTTTTAAATTCATTAAGATATAACAAAAAATGTTCCAAAGTAATTATGTAGTGTATTGATTTCTATAACAACATTCTTTAATAAGGAATTTATTCATTAAAAATGTAATTTAATTAAAAAATGTTTAGGTAATTATATTATTTCACATTCAAAAATCTCACCAAAAAAATTCAATTTCATACACAAAATTATATGACGGTCTTTCGGTTTCATTACATCTTCTAGTTCCTAGGTTACTTTATCAATAACATGGTTATACCTCAAAACACTAACCATGTGAGTTTTTTTATTTCATATAACTTTTTCTATATTATTTAAGATATTCACATGTTGTTCCTTATATTAATGGTTATTCATCAAGGGTAAAAAAATTGGATTTAGTATGTTTGAGGGATCTATTATGTAATTCTATAAGAGGGATACCTGGGACACATCATGTATTTGAGATTGGTTAGGTGGGAATGAATGTTGATATTCTATAATTCTAATGCAATTAATGATATCAAAGGGGATAATGTATCGTGGAATAAGATTTACCTTATTACCATACCTCATGACTATAATCCACATGGATATATAAAGGAACACCTTACCTTTGAACTCAAAATCTAGGTCTCATTGATGATTATCAACATAGCTATTCTCTTAAATTTTCATATATTTCATATGACATTTAATGGTTTGATCATTCTCTACAATTTATTTAATAGGATCATGTACCATAAGAATCTGACCTCCAAATTCATCCATGATTATTAGATTCCATTACCTCTTCACATATAGAGAGTCATAAGGTGATATTGAATACTATAATGGGAATTTATATTATATAAGAACATAAAATGGGGTAGGTATTGATCGTAAAATTCATGAAAAAACTATTATACATGTTTTCAACATATAATCTATAGTTTGATTGGTTCTGTCATACCATCTGTCTATATAAGGATAATAAATAATACTAAAAATCATATATGTACATAAAACAAGTTATATGATTCCCCAAAACATTGAGGTAAACCATGGAACTTTATCATATGAAATGGGGAGTGGGACTTGATATAGACTTACCACTTACCTTATGTATATAATAAGTATTTTTTCTTAATAAAAATATTATAAGATAGAAATGAAGTGTGCTATCATTTTTTGTCTATCTACTACGACACAAATGGAATTATTTACTTTATATGTATTATGAAATCCTATGATATAATCTATGGTTATGTTTTCCCATTACCATACTAGCATGGGATGTTTTTTCATCATTCATTTAGACTTCTTCTAATCATCTGTGACTTTTTATCATAACACAAATCAGAAAAAAAACTGTAATATCTCTCTTCATGTTATCCCACTAGAATATTTACATCTCAACATTATATCTCCCAGTTCATCCTGGATTAATAAATATGGATAAGATATGGTAATCATCCATAATTTCTCTCTACATTTTTAATTTTATCAGACCCATATCCAGTTTCCAGACTTTATTGCTCATTATTTATAAAATTTAATCTCTAAAATATTTTAAATATTTTTTTAACCCCACATCATATTATTGAGTCTCCATGAAACTCACAATAATTGATGGTTAAGATGATATTTGGGAAAGGTAGAAAAATATCCAATTATTATTCCCACTTTTATACCTTTTATATGCAAGATATTTGGATCACTTGAAATATTCATCACAGATAAGGTGGCAGGATCCTCTCTACTAAGAGAACCTTCCACCTTTTCTACCCTCATAGGATTATAATGAATCAAAAAATATAAACCCTTCATCATCTACAACCACCTTTTTGGTACATACTAATATCCTTTTATGTGATTATATACATTAGGATTTTATTATACAGATATATGTAACACATTTACCTATATAGATAATGTCAAAAAATAATTAATGAAAATATAATTGGATTCATTGGGATATCATAATTTGGGTAATCTTTTTAATGGATCCTTAATTGAAAGGAGTCAATGGGTATAATATTTTCATCTTTCATGAGTACACAACCCAATATCGATTTAGAAGTATCATTGTAAATCACAAATCCTTCTACACTGACACATAATATGATTACATGTCTAGTTATTAACCTCTTTTTAACTCAATAAATATTTCATCTCATTAATTAGTAAAAAAATACTTGACTCTTTTAAAAGTGATATTTTCTATTAGGATTCAAAATACTTAGATGTTTTTTAGAAATCAATAATAGTTCCCAGATAATTCTACGATACTTCAAAATTATTCCGGAAAATGATGGTTTTGAATATTATTTAATATCATCTATTTTTTGTGATCTATATATATATATCCCTTTTTTGTAATTACATTACCCTAGAATGTTTCTTTCTACATCAGAAACTCGTATTAATATTAATTACTATAAAACTTTTCCTTTTTCAAGGTCTATAGTATATTGGCTAAATGCTTCTCATATTATTCATCACATTTAGAGTAGATAATAACATCATCCAGAAATATGACCACATGTTTGTCACTATAATCACCAAATAATCTATTCATTAATTCCATGATTTTATATGGAGAATAAATGAGTCCAATCACAAATAATGTGATCTTTGAGTGCCTAATCCTTTTACGAAAGGTTGCATTAGGGATACATTTTTTTTCTAATTTAATTTATAATATTCCATCATAATGTCTAGCATAAAGAATTATTGGGATCTATTTAGATGATTGAATATGGATTCAATACATTGTAGAGGATATTTTTTGTTTATCGTAATATTTTTGTTCCAATAATAATCAATGTAGAGGTGAATTTACACACCATATTTCCTAATGAAGAGGACCAGTGCATCGCATGGTGAATCACATAGGCATATAAACTATTTAACTAGATTCTCCTGGAATTTCTAATACAAATATTCATGTTCAACGATTTATATTTGATATTGAGTTGTGGATAATGGTAAATAATAGGTTATGATCTTGATTGAGGATTGAACCTCAAAACATAGAGGAAGACCATAATATTCTTTGGGAAATAAATCAACATGATCCCTTATATTTGGAATGGGTTAAAGAATGTTCTATTTTTTACTATTAATAAATTGAGCTATATAATCTTACTCATAATGTAATAACACACATTCTTGAGATGATGATAATAATGGGATTCATCCACCACCCTACACTTTTATAAAATCTGATGAAGATTAATGGGATGGAAGATTATTTACCTCTATTTGAAATTTATGTTGGACCTATATAAGGAAATCCAATCCATATATAGAATTTTATTAATTTTTTATGATGGGAGTATCATGAGGTTCCCTAGGAAATTAATGGAAAAAATATGGATAGAAAAGAAGTTATATTCTAGGGATGTGATAATTTCCCATTTTTGTAATCAAATATACCTCTTATTCAATGATTTGAGGTGGTATTGAAATAGTTATACTATACATGAATGATATTAAAAAATGTACAGAACTAGAGACAAAAAGTATGTTCACTATTCTTGATTAAATAATCAACAAACTATCATCACGTCACTATTGTGATCCACCTTAGAAGGTCTGATGGCATATGTTATCCCGTACTCTATAGTCACTAGAGGGTGTTGGCAATGTTTATTGATGAAATCCCATGTCTTAGTGCATTGACAAAAAAAGTATCATTTTTCCTTGTAGTTGAAACATTAGATTGTTGGGTGAGTTTTACTTGGGAATTCCATACATCCATCACATTGGTAGGTTTCTCCAGTCATCATTTTCTACATAGATTCCATTCCTTCCGTCACCTAAATCATATCCTTTTCCCCTCAAGGATATTTCATTAACTCTTCTTCCTACTCTATTCAAAAGATGTCGGTTATAATTTCTTTACCCCCATATGATTTCCCCATCGTACCACATGAATTAAAATCCTTTCATCACTTCTTATCATTATACACATTAGACCACTAATATTCATTGATCTATATTTTTATATTGTGTGAATGGCAGATTGTTTTCCCATAGTTGTTGAAACTTCGAATCATCAAGGCTCTTTACAAAATCAGATTTAGTCCACCAAATATGTGGTTAACATTACATTGAAATGATATGAAAAGGATTGATGCATATAATGCGTGTCTTGTGAAATTTTACTCATTTATCATAATCGATTCATCATCCATTTACTTGTGGATAATTAAATGCCTCTCCATTTTAAGTAAGAGTATAAAAGAAAAATACCTCTATTGATTGGGTATCATCCTTCAAATTCATATTTTTTATCCTTATCCCCTATTGATCATCTTCTCCACATAAATAATAAACAACATATATGACCTTCCCTTATTTAGATAATTTAATTATGGACATCATATTTTAAATAGATATGATACATTATTATGTAATTAAGGTTTTGTAAGATCCACATAATTTCAGTGACAATTACTTCATAAATTTCTCAATTCAAACCAACACATTCGATGGGGATTTTGGATTTCCACATAATTAATGATTCCATTTGTAATATGAGTAAATTGAGAAACCATTTTCCAGAATTTATTAAATCCATGTCTCATTGTGTGGGGAATATCTCTTAAGAAGACATTATATTTCTCATCACTTTGGTTATTGACTGGGTTCCCCCTATTCCCATCCATGAACAAAAATAATGGGAAAAATAGGGATCATAATTTTAAAACTACTAAACATATAAAAAAGACAAAAGAAAATTTAAGGGATAACTCATAAATAAAATTTATTCCATAACCTATAAATTTATATGTAACAATCTATGTTACCAATTATCAATTTCCTAACATGAAATATTATGGTACATTTTATCCCATATATAGTGGTTCATAAAGAGCTATAGAATTTAACAAATCATACCCTTTGGTAGATTCAGACCATGTGTGTATTAATTACATTTTTCATGTACATCATGATGATTATGTCAAATCCTAATGCACCCTTTTCAGTGTTATTACCTATAAGTAAAACTATCAAAATTCTACACAAACTTTAGTATTAGGAAAGGTATTTGGTTTCTTAGATCCCAATTAAAATATACTTTTCTAGAATGCAGGAAAATAAGACTATGTCTATTGATATTCTAAATGATTTATCTAAGGTTTATTAATATTAATTCCAAAAACTAGATAGACTTTCCTCTGATACCTAATAAAACAACCCATATCTTAAGTTCACCATAGTACATGATTTATTATATATGGGAAGATATTATACATCCTAAAAGATCAATATTACTAGTGATTGTGGGTAATTAAATACATAACATAATAATATTTAATAGGGAAGTAATGACTTTTTAAAAAATTCAACAACAACACCTAAATTTCAATGATATTCAAAAACTAGAAGGGATAACTAGGGTAAGTGAATAATGATGGGGAGAGATATAAATCCCACTAAGGGGATTATCAAATCCAAGAATTATAAAAGTAATACATGTTATTCAAGAATCATATCATGTTGATATAAATGTGTTGAGAATAAAACATTTGAACATAAAATCATGATATAAGTTTATAATATCAATGAAATATAGGAATGCGATGTTAACATAAAACATGATGTTGTAAGAATAATTCTTGGATAACTGAAAATTCATAATAACACAGTGTTATTATGATAACATCCAGTTACCCATACAATTTGTATCATTAAATAAAAAAAGACCCAATGAGTTGGAGGGTTATATAATTTTGGGCCCACCTGTCGCATTCATATCTTGTCCCTATATTTTTGTGCCACATATGTCATAAATCATAAAAAATTATTTAATAAATTTTATTCACATTATTATGGAGTGTGAGTTATATACATGGAGTTCCCCAATCAATTAATTATTGGTACATCATGGTAAATATACTTTATTAGAAATTGGTATGGGTATCCACATTATAATGTTTTTATGTAAAATCATAGGATAATTTAGATAACACAATGGGTGTACATAAATGTTCATGTATGGTGTTAACAACTATGAAATTTATTACATAATTACATATGATTAATAAGGATGGTAAAAGTCATGTGTAAAAAATTAGAATATGAAAAATTGGAAATAAGATGGATTATAATATAAATTTTACAATATAAAATGGAGAGTAGGGGATCCCATACATTAAGAGGGTGGTTCTAAAAGAGTGGAACGAGAATCTCTAGAGATTAGGAAATCTGTGGTTGATATTTAGAGTAGGATATGTAGATTAGCCTTATTATGAATGAGTTTTTATTGAATATTATTATAAGAATTAATGGGTATTTATGATTAAATTATGGGAATTGTCATGAACCAATCCTGGGTCGACCATGTGTTAGTCACCCAAGTCAGTCTGTGACATGTCCTGAGCGGTATTCTTGATCCTCAAGGGCTGGAAACTAGTGGAAGGAATCAATTTGTACATAAGGGAATGATTTATGCCCATGAGATAAGACCAGGACTAGATATATAAAATGAATAAACAGACTATGTAGTAGAACATCAATTAAATCTTAAATAAACAAAGAACTGATCTAGATACAAAGTAACACTAAAATAAACAAAACAAGAAACAAGACCCCGATACAATGATATCCTTGTGACACCATTGTCACCTATAACCACACACCCAAAACTACTCCCACATGAAAATATACTAACAAAAAACCTGAACAACAGCTAAACCTACAACTAGAATGGTAATGGATAGGCATTAGAACAAAAATGATCAGTAAGGATGCAAAAAATTAAACCTTTGAATCCATGTTTTTCCTTACACAAAGTTAAATGATGACCCATGTTTGGAAATAAAATTATAATAACATGTTTTTTCATATTTAAACAAATTTACACATTTTTTCCACTATGAGAACTAACTCACACGATATATTATATCAAATATTGTGTTACATTTTATAAATAAATAGAATAAGTAATAACAAGGCTGTGCAAAAGAATGACATGTAAACAATACAAGATAAAAATAAACTAGTGTAACAGAATAACAAACAATAAATACAAGATATAACCATGGATGATCCTGAAAATACCTAAAAAACCTTGGATGCACTCGGTTCTGAACCACCTTCCGACGTATGGTGAAGCCCCATAGTTTATAACCAACCGATCACCCACACAACAAAACTAGTGGCACATCCCACCTAGCCACTCTATATACTAGGGGAACCAACCCATATAATTGGGTCTCGTGAGTAACCATCACTCAATAATCTATAAGACACCAATGAACCCGTGGTGGTTATTGTAATACTATGTATGTAGGAGGCCCTCGCACCATGACTCATCTCAATGAACTTGGCTACCCCAAATACAAACACCAATATACAATAAACCCTTAGGGATATTCCTCCTATAAAGGTGCCCTATATTTATATACTAACATTTTATATCACACTAAGGTACCAATCGTGCCTCCATACATTTAACATTAAATACAATTAATAAAATGCTAAAAGGTTCCAACCAGGCAAACAATTTGACCAAAAAATATTTCTTTTAAAAGTTAGTAGAAACATTACCTTTAGTATAAAAGTGAAAAATGAGCCTTTAACTCAATATGTCTAAATAAATTTACCCAAAACATCTTAGCAGTAACACTTTTAAATTTACAAATTCCAATGATCCTTTCATAAAACATTCACCAAAACACACACCAAGAGCCAAACAAGCCCATAGTTTTAAACACACACACCAAAGCATTTAATTATAAGCCAAATAGATCAAAACCTTAAGAAATAAATTTAAACCCCTCCTTTGAAATTTCAAAATGGACACCCATCCATTATAATCTGAAGATCCATTTTGTGGAACAAATGTTTTTACGAAAAACACCATTTTTTGGGCATCTTCATTTGGTGGTACATTTATGTATTCACCTAGTACACTCGTGGATGTGTCAACATCTAATGGTGAATCACACATCCAAAGGGTTACCTAAAAACAATTTTCATAAAATAACATTTTCTTTAAAACCACCACTACTCACCCATGTTATTTTAAAAGAACGCAAACAGAAACATTGAAGCCATTAAATCCTTACTAATGTGTTTTACCAAAATAACACATCTAAAACATAACCAATTCATACTCAACAAAACATGTTTATTAAAAAAAATGTCATTTCAACATAATAATCTCTATACATTTCATAAAACCCATTTCTTCATTTATTGAACGAAGTCATTTTGATCAAGCTTCTTTGGTACCCCCAAGACTAGGCAATTTACAAAAAAACTCATTTAAATCCAATTTTTAGAAGAGAAAATAAATTCCAAATTGCAATAATAATTTAACAAAGGGTTCCATAGATGTTATAAACTTGTTTAAAAATTTACTTAAAATTTCAAGCATCAAAGGAAATGATTTAAGAAAGAAAAACAAGAAAACACCTACTGAAACCTCATGCGATTGGATTGAAACTTCAACATATGAAAGAGCAAGGCCATTAAAACAAATATCACACCTTAAAACCAAAGGAAATACACGATACCCATTAGTAATAAAATTTGGGGTTTGGGAAAAGAAACCCCATATACAGAAAACTAGAAATTGAGTGAGGAGATGATAAAATAGAAAGATAACTCTTTGAAAAAAACTGGTAGAGGGAGGAGTGGATATTGGAAGGAGTGACCGAAGGGAGGATGGTATGTGAGAGTGAAGGCAAGTGGAAAGGGTGACAGTTAGGGAAGGGGGGAAATAGGTGATTGCATGAGATAGAAAAAGAGGGGAGGTGTCAGAGAATAATATAAGTTGGGTTATAGGAGAGACATAATAAAAAAAGAAATGAATTAATGGTGAAGAATAAGGGGGTGGGTGATTGGAGAGTGTGAATAAAAAAATTATGAGTTAATGGTTGGGTGCGTGAGATAATAAGGGGGTGGGTGATTGGAGAGAGGGAATAAAAAATAGATTAGTTAATGGGGAAAGAGGGCGAGTGAAGATAGTGAGTGAATGAGATTATAAATGGCATGATTTGGAAAATAAATAGGGGTGGGTTGATTGGATTAAAAAAGAGTGACTGTGTTTGGAGAGAGGTGTTAGTAGAGATAGGATTAAAAATAGAGAGATTAAATGTGACAAAGGGGTGAGGCATGGTGGATAAAAAGGGGTTAAAAACCTTTAAAAATAACATTAAAAAATAAATAAAAAAAGATGTAAATAATAATAATTATTATAATTATTATATAAATTTAAATAAACATAATAATAAATATATTTTAATGACAACATTTATAATAATATTAAAAGTTATTTTTTCATAACAACTCAACTATTTTTCTTAATGATAATAATATTAGTCTTAACAAAAAAAATAGTAATAATGATATATAAATCATCATTTTTTATTTTCAATTATATAATAAGAAAATTAATAACAACCCAAAAATAATTATGTTTATATTAATTTTAATGATAATAATATCATTAACAATTTTAACATATTTGTTTTACCTACATTGCAATGTTATTATTATTAAGTTGTAAACGTTTACTTCATTTCATTCTTCTAATGTTTTATTATTTTATGTAATGGGTGACTGTATGGGCATCTAGGTAGATAGCATGGTTACCGCCAACTGTGTGGCGCCCATGCACCAATCTGAACTCCACAAAAAACATCAAATATCAATATTTTTAAATATGAATTCAACCTGCACCATGAAAAGACTAACTAAATCCGAAAATAATGAAATAAAATAATTTTAAAGGTTAGGGTATGACAAATCTACCCACCACACAACTTTCTGCCCCTGTCATTATCCCACCTAAATGAAAACCAAAACTGAAGTCAATGCCCTAGCAAAACCATTATGAAAAAAATATGAGCCTCGAACTAACTATTCACTCTACAAGTTACACTCGACTAACTCAAATAAAAAGACAATTAAAAAAAAAGGGGGTGCACGAGAGGGTTCTCCTCACCAAAATATTTCCCCTAACGAATGAATTTAGTACTCAGACACCCCCCCCCCTCAATGGGAGGGGGACCTAGAAACTCCCAACCTAATATACCGATTTATCCACATGAGTTGAATAGGACCAGTGGGACTTCAACAAAAAACCACTAGAAGGCCACCCGATTTACCAAGGCACCGGAATAAGGAACTCCGTATAACAGCAACATTGGAACTATGAATTCCCCACACCGATATAAAACTCCCCAACACCTCACTTATCCAAAAAATCACTAATAAAACCAGGACCAACACACTAAAGGACCACAATAACTTTTATAAAAAACTAACGATTCTAATGGTCAAATTCAGAAGAATGCAAATACTATGATCACAAAAGGATAATTTCATCTTATTATCACCACAAAATATGAACTTATAATAGCAGTAATAAAGGTACAAAGGAACAATTAATTTATCTATTATAAGATGAATGAAAAATAACAAGCAAAGGTCTCACATGCCAGTGACACACTGAATGTGTGTGAGCTTCACCCCCAGACCTACGGTAGGGGATCTGATGGCTGAAGCATCTCATGCATCATAGTCAAACACTAGATTTCCCTGGTCATAACTCCTTCCTCGAATAAAATATCCAATATAAATTCCCCCAGTGACCTGAACATCCATAATGATGACATGACTTTGGAGGGATGCTGCCTGGTGGTTTGGAATGCCTGAACCAAATAAACTGATGGAATGCCTGAAGGTATCCTAATGAAGTAAGTGCTAGGATCAATGAAGATAACCTCTTAGGGAATGTTCCTCCTGCACACACTCCATGCTATATATGGAACCATAACAAAAACCAATTATCACAATCTACACCCCAAAATACAACGATAAAAAAGACAACCAACCTCCAGTAGTCCCAAACCGAACCTTTAAAACAAACAAAAAATATCATGAACCTTAATAGCCTAGGAAGTTCACAACCACCCAAAGACACACTATACTTACCTCAGGTCATTCCACAACCTCTTACAAACCTCCAAAAAATCAAATTAAAATGAAACATAATAGAATTAGAACTTGTGAATCACTCATTGAAAACACTGGGGACCTTTCTCAGAGGCATACTCCAAAAAACATATGAAACAAAAAACCACAACATTCCTCAAGCCAAAATAAAATTGGAAATACCACCCCAAGCCATGACAACTAGCCTAAAGTCCAATCAGATATAAACACAAAAAAATTCCTCTTTTCTAAAATAATCATTTTCATTTAAATTTCATAACTACCTTATCCAAAATTCATATTTCAAATACAATAACTACACTTCACAATCCAAAAAATCCACTCCCCAAGGGAAAAACAATTTCCAAAACCATTATATTTTAAGACGCGCCAGGGAAATTATATGTGTCAGAACATGTATGTACACCCATTTTCATTCACATCTCTCATAAACATGTTCCCCCACATACTTACCATACACACCCACACACATGTGATCTTCCATTAAGAGTACCAAGGTACACATACTTTCCCCCATGAAACCCAATAATTTTCTAAAATGTTTCCAATTATAATACACCCTTTACCAATTTAAATTTATTTTCAAGAAATTATTTTAATTTTCAAAAACCACACATCCATTTACAAAATAACTCTTTCAAAAACTGGAACCAAATGAAGTATGACATACAATGAACCAATGGGACAAATAACTTGTAGTTAGACTTAACACAATGAGATGGTTGTGATCCATACCCCAAGTAAGAGTCAATAAAAAGGATGAACCAAAATTGTGAACTGAAACTCCACATAGGTCACTACTCCATGTTAGTTCATGATGTGACATAGGCGTGCCTCTGTTGTAATCCCTCAATCCAAAAAAAGACACATGACTCAAATCTCGGACTACCCCTGGAAACTCATGGTTCGAAATGAGTAGAGGTTTATGATTCCCTTCCCATACCAACCTATAAATTACTGAATTTCCTAGTCTATATATACTAAATAGCCCAAATAATAATTTCCTCCTCTAATACCACTTTTTCAAATACTAATCTCAGGTCGACCTTGATCCAGTCACCTGATCCGGTCCACGACATGTCCTGAGGGGCATTCCCGATCCCCACAGACCGGTAACGAGTGTCAGGCATCAATGTTTACATGAGGGAATGAATTATAACAAAGAGATAAAATGAGGAACATATAAATAAATATAATAAACAGAGAAAGCAACAAAATTACAATTGAATCTTAAATAAAAAAAGATCCGGTCCAAATACAATGTACCAAAAAAATGAAAAAACTAGAATCAAGACCCCGCTAAAATGATGTTTGTGTAACCCATTGGTCGACTCCAAACACAAGCCCAAAACATCTCCCACATGAAAAGACTCTACGGAAAAACATAAACAACTGCTGAACCTGCAATTGGAATGGTAAAGGATAGGAATGAGCACAATAATTCTCATTCAGGATGCCAAAAGTAAACAACTGAATTCAAGTGTTACTTTATCCAAAGTTTTAGATGACACAAGTTTTTAAATTAAATTATAAATATATATTTTTCATGTTTAAACAAAATAACACCTCTTTACCACAATTACAACCAACTCTCACAATATATTATTTCAAAAATAGTTTACCATTTTATAAACAAAACAAAACAAGTAATAATAGGGTTGTGAAAAATGGAGACATGTAAACAATACATGATGAAAATAAACTAGTGTACCAGAAAAATAAACAATCAATACAAGCTGTATTCATGGGAGATCCTGAACATCCCTAGAAACACTTGTATTCACTCAGTTTGGAACCTCCTATTGGTGTATGGTGAAGCCCCATTGTATATAACCAACTGATCGCCCTCACAAAAAAATCAGTAGCACATCCCACCTAGCCTCTCTATATACCAAGGGGAACCAACCAATCTAATCTATAATGGTTAGTAACCTTCACTCGATAATCTATAAGATGACCAAGAACCCATGGGGGTTATAGTAACACTATGTAAGTATGAGTCCCTTGCACACATGACTTATCTCATTGCACTTTCCTACCCCCAAAACAAGGACACCAATATACGATAAGCACTAAGGTATATCCCACATATAAAGGTCCCCCATATTTATATACAAACATTTTATATCGTATAAAGGTTCCAACAAGGCCAACATACCATTTGACATTCAATCAATTTCATAAAATGCTCAATGTTTCCAACTAAGCATATACTTTAGCCAAAACACAATCTTCTTTAAAAGATAGTACAAACATTTCCTTTAGTTTAAAAGTTCCAAATATACCTTTAACTCAACATTTCCAAGTACATTTACCCAAACTATCTTAATAATACAACTTTTAAATATACAAATCCAAATGAGACTTTCCGAAATAATTCACCAAAACCAAAACCAATATTCAAATGGACACAGAGTTTCAAACACACATACCAAATCATTTTCTTTTATTCCCAAATGGACAAAAACCTTGAGGAATACATTTAAACCCATCCTTTAAAAATTAAAAATGAATCCCCATACATTAGAATCCTAAGATCCATTTTTTGGAACTATGGTTTTATGAAAAACTCCATTTTATGTCTCCATCTTCATTTGGAGGCACAACCAGGGTTGCACCTAGTGCACCAGTGGATGTTTCAACATCTAATGGTCCATCACACAACCAAAGGGTTACCCAAACACAATTTTCATAAAACATTATTATATTTAAAACCATCTCCACTCACCCATGCTATTTGAAAAGAACACAAACCAAAGCATTAAATCCATTAAATCCTTACCAATTTTTTCTTAACAAAATAACAAATCCATAACACAATCAAGACATACACACCAAACCATGTTCACTAATAAATAATATCATTTCCACATAACAATCGCTATAGATTTCAGATAAACCCATTTCTTCATTAAATGAACAATTTCATTTTGAACAAGCTTCCTAGGTACCCCCAAGCCTTGGTAATTTACACCGAAAATAATTTAAATCCTATTTTTATCGTACCAAAAAAAATTTAAATTGATATAATAATTTAAACTAGGGTTCCATAGAGGTGTGAAACTAGTTTATAAATTTATTTAAAATTTCAATCATCAAGGGAGAAATATTTCTAAAGAAAAACATGGAAACACATACCAAAACCTTATGCAATTGGAATGAAACTTCAACGTATGAAATAACGACAGCCCGCAAACAAATCACACATCCTAAAACCAAATAAAATCTGAGATAAACATTATCCCTTACATTTAGGGTTTGGAATACAAGAAAACACATATATAAAACTCTATAAAATGAGTGAGTAGATAAGAAAATATGAAAGAGAACTCACTCGAAGGAACCACCAGAAGGAGGAGGAGTTATCAGATGGAGTGGCGGAGGGGAGGAGGGCATGTGTAAGGGGGGTATGGGGTAGAGAGGTGTATGAGGGTAGGGAGAGAGGGTATGAGTCCATGAGATAAAATAATAGGAGAGGCATTGGGTAATAAATTTTAATTGGTGATTAGAGAGAGGGAATAAAGAATGAAATAAATTAAGGGTGGAGAATAAAGGGAGTGGGTGATTGGAGAGAGGGAATAAAAAAGTGATGAGTTAATCATGGGGTGAATGAGATAATAAGGGGTGGGTGATTAGGTAGAGGGGGTAAAAAAGTTTAATTAATGGGTAAAGAGGGATGAGTGGAGAGACAAAGCACATGATATAAAAAAGCCGTGACTCGTAAAACAAATATGGGGTGTCATGGTTGGATAAAAAAAGAGTGAGTGTGATTGGAGAGAGGTTTGAGTGGAGAGATGAATTAAAAAAGAGAGATATTAAATGGGAGATAGGGGTGAGGCATGGTAGAAAAAAAGGGATTAAAACCATTTAATAAAATAAAATTAACTAATAAATACAAAAAAGTCTTAATAATAATGATAACAATTTAAATTATAATATTAATAACAGAATTTTAATGACCACATTTATAAAAATATTAAAAATTATGTAATCATACCAACACCAATAATTTTCATAATTATAATAATATTGTTAATAACAATAAAAATAGTAATAATTATAAATCATAATTTTATTCATTTTCTTTTATATAATATCAAAATTGATAACAAAAAAAATAATTATATTAATATCCATTTTAATGATAATAAGATCGTTAATAATTTTAATTAAAAAAAATTATCTACAAAACTATGATATTATTTTTATTATGTATTAAACATTTACTTTATTTCATTCCCAAAATGTTTTATTATTTTATGTAAAGTGTAACTGTAGGGGCATCTAGGCTGACCGTATGGTTACAACCAACCGTGCGGTGCCTGTGCACCAATCTGAAATCCACCAAAAACATAAAATATCAAAAACATTAATCATGTAATCAACCCACACCTTGATGAGACTAATCGAAGCCAAGCAATAATTAAATAATTTAATTTAATAGTTCTTGGTATGACAAGAATTATTTATTAATTTCTAAAATTTGTTTTTGACTCTATCAGACAAAATAGTCAAAAAAAATATTCACATGGTTTTCCCTATATATTATACTAAATCAGATTTGTTTTAGACATTTTATGAGCCCAAAAAATAAACAACAAAATTATACTCCTCTTGATGTGAAATTTATCCTGGTTTATAAATAATTTATTTTAAAAGATATAAATAAAATATTGGTTGTGGATGATTCAATTAAATAATATAATATTATAAAAATAAAATAAAAACATTATTTAAAAGGATGAATATATATTTTTCAATTAATTCCTTGTATTTCATTTTTTAAATAACTTTTGGTATATTATAATGTAATAATGGTGGTCGTATATTAATATCATAATCAAAATTTTCCAAATAAAGTAAAGGTCTTAGAAAATTATTCAATAATAACCATGGGGCAATTTAAAAGTGATGGTTTATGAAAATATTTAATTTATCAAAATAATTTTAAAAATATGAGAGTTGAAATTTTTTTATAAAAATATTTTTATATTAAATATACTAGTTTTTTGATATTAACAAATTCCTATCATTTCAAAAAATTACATTAGCCTGTATTTAATTGTTTTACCATTTAAATTTAAATAATTATTAACTAATAAAAAGATTAAAATTTATTTTTTTAAACATTGAATTTGTTGAAATAGTGCCTTAATTGAAACTATATATTTTCAAAAAAAATAATTCCATTTATTTCTATCAAAATAATGTTTTTTAAGAAATAGATTATATAATCAATAAAACTGTAATAATATAAAGGGATAAATATAGTCATTATTTTATTAAAATGGAAAACATAAAAATTAATACTACCAGGGTCATGATATATAAGCTCATATTACACTACTTTTCACCCTAACGATATGGTGTGTGAGCGTGGGTCATTCAAGGGGGTTTTCAGTTAACATGGTTTGGGGTGTGATATTGACAGTCTTGGACTTCCCCATTAAATGGTTTATTCATGGTCCACATGTTCAGTATTAGCTTTATCTTGGTCAGGGGAAAATCCTAGTGATTTCATCTCTTATATAAACTCCTACAAATGGGCTTTACGGGCTGATATCCTACTCCTTACGGTCATCAATTATTTTGGCCATGTCAATTGAATTTTATCATATTACTTAATATATAATAATCATAATTTTTATTATACAATAGTTATATTATTAATTATTGTGATTGTTTTTGGTATTTAAAATATTACATGATATAAATTTCAACAGTCCAAAATAACCAAAGTATTACATGTGTTTATTTATATATTACTTAATAACGAATTTATTAAATTAAAATGTAATTCAGTTTAACTTTTTTTAGCATTTTACACAATTTTCACAACATATATGATTGTTGGGATATCTATACATCTATGTGATTCTAAGATATATAGAGAATGAAGACTTATGTGAATCATCCAATAGCTTATACCATGTTTCTGATGTTATTCTAACATATATTCAATTATAGAATTTAATAATTCCATCACGGTCCATGTTAACCACTAAAATATTACCAACATTCTTTTATATCTCTATATCCTCCCTTTATTCCTCTATAATATTTTTATATATGAATGGTTATGAAATCATTTTTTAGTGATAGTATTTATCACTTCTTTTATGATTTAGGGTCCATCCATTGAAAAAACTTGAGTATTGGGTCTTATTCAATCATCATCATAGATTTTATAGTACGATCATTCCCCCTCAGAGCATCAGAAACATTATTTTCCATCATTGAGTGCTAATGTAAAGATATTTCATAGTCTATGATTAACTTCAAAAATTTTATTTTATTCGCATTTAAATCCATATATGTGAATATATTTTTTTTATCTCATTTAATTAGTATATATTTAAATCTTTTCACCACATAGATAATTATTCCCTATAATCCATGTAAATTTTTATGATGTTATATCCATATCATGTGTCATGTAATTCTTATCATGAATATGTAATTGACATAAGGCATAAAAATCACTATGTCATTCTGCATTAGGACATATCCTAATCTATTCTTTACTAAAGGGTGTTGTTAGTACAACATAAGGGAAAAACATTCACATGAGGTCTTGTAAAATTTATTCACATACATATTTCTTGAGGAACATGAATCCAATTTTATTTTACATGGTTATTTTATTTGACAGTAATGAAATATTTCTCACAAATCATCGATAATGTCTTGAAAATATAGTAAAAATATATATTTATGTTACAATGGTCTTTCTGGGACACTCTTAAATTTACTATATATTTAAAGGATCTATAGATATACACATAATTATGATTTCATGACCAAAAAATTAGACTTTTTGTTTCTACAATTCAAATTTACTAAATTTGGTATATATTTTTTCATTTATCATGGTCTTAATCAGGATTCTCAAATAATCACCAAAATATTATCTTATCAATAAATATATGATAAGATCATCTATAAAGACTTCCAAAAATTGATCGAGGTAATCCATAATGACTTTATTAATTTTGTAAATAATGAAAACATGTTGATATTTGAGTTGAAATGGAATCACTATTAATTCATAGTGTTGTTATATTTTATAAAAGACATTCTCTGGTACATATTCGTTTTTGATATTTAATAGATTATATCATTATTAAAGGTAAATCATTGAGATGTTTTGAGCTCCTAACATTTGATTAAAACAATTATCAATATATGGTATATAGAATATGTTCTAGATAATGATATCTTTAAGTTCAAAATAATCAATAAAATGTCACATTGATTCATCTCTCTTCAAAATAAATAGAACAGGTGTACACCATGCGGAATAACATGGGAATATAAAACCCATAGATAGATTCTTTTGATGATTCTTCTTAATATTATCCAAATCAATTTAGGTCTTTCTATAAGGATTATTTTATATTGATATATCACATGGTATGAGTTATATGGATAACACACTCTCATAATTTGGGGGAAAATTATGAAAAAATTCCTGAACAACATAAAATTATTCAATCCTAATTTGTATATCCTTCTTATTTATTTTCTCCCACACCATTTTAAATAGGTATGCCACAATATTGGGTATTAAGGTATATTTAATTAAATTATCTTATATAAAGATTTAATGCTTACCATTTCATCAATATTTTATCATAAGTATGATTAAAGATATGAAATTTGACTTCATAATTCAAATAATTTATATTGTATCTCTATAGAGAGAGCCAATGTAGACCATAAATCACATAAAATCCCAATATATAGAGAATAAAAAGATTTCTATAAAACATATTCCCATAAAATAGTATCATAGTAGAGTTGTATATTTGAAATATAATTATCTCACCCCTTGTTGTTTTCAATTAGAATTAAATATCCGGATATTGGATTGGAGATGTGATTTCCAATTAAAATTATATAGATTAAAAAGAAGTGGGTAAACTAGAATCTAATAGGAAATTTTTAATTCTTGAGTGGATTCTCAGTGTAACTTTTCACTCTATTTTCATCACCCTATTTAGTAATTTTGATTTTATAAGGTTTTCCATTATCACATTGATGTGGGGGATATTGACATTGGTTTTCATCAATAACCATTTATTTAGTGAACTTATTAATGTAATTCCTATAATACTTAAAATTGAATCATTGTGGTTTTGGTGTTTCATTTGTTTGACCTGTTAATCAATGTAGTTTATTATTTTTCCTCTTCATATCTCATCAATTGTCATGTACTAAATGGGATTCCTTCAACACTTGAATCATTTACTATTTACTTTGATAAAATTACCCTACCAGTCTTCTCAAATTTTTTGAATGTGGGAATATTAATTTTATTTTATCTATGGGTTTAATTATTTGATATTTTATTAAAAATTAATTTTCATATTCTATTCCTTTAGGATAATGAGGGTCTATAATCAAAATTTCTATCATGAGAGAAAACCATTCATTTTATTTATAGATAATAATTTCAATCACATAAAATTCCTTTTAGAGACTTGGTGTTTGTACATTAAAGAAACAATTTATTCAAACATCAAGGTTAGTGATGAAACAATAACATAATCCACAAGTTATATGATTTTTTCTTCATAAGTGAAAATGGATTCAACTTTCATTTATTTAAACTCCATGATTTCCATATTTTTTATGTGTGGACATTTTTTGGAAGATATTTGGAGAATTTATATTATTAAAATCCTCATATACAATAGAATAAAATTAATTCTTGGATGATATATTCATAATGACAGTCCATAATTGATACTCCTCTCCTAAAAAATGATACATGGTTTGACATTTACTCATAAAATAATTAATATACAATTGTAACTTCCTTGGTTATTTTGAGATTTTGGCCTAAATCATGATTTTTTATTGAATAAGAAATCTAGGAGAGCATTGTGATGATATTTTTTAGACCAGATACCATATTATTTAGATTCAAATTGGTTCAACCATTTCATTTTATATCACATTCATTGTTAAGTGTATTCCTCCATTTTCTACACATATATTAACGATAAAAATTGTTAGAGTAAGAAATAATAAACATTTTATTGTACCATTATTTCATACTATGATATTATAGTTTCCACTTATATCACATTAGTTTAATATAAATTTTATTAGGTTGTATCCCCTTATTTTTAAAAACCTAATCCCCAAAAATAACTTTACCATAATTTATAACCAATTGAGGTAAAACAGACCCACATTCTTAGATCTAGTTCAAAAAATAAGAACCTTATACATATTCATAGATATCATGTGAGAGAACTTGAGAATGAAACACATATATTTTATCTCATTTCATTAATTTACAAATTTCAACACTAAATTTCATAAAATATTAGAACCCAAATATCTAGTTTCTTTGGAAATTATATATGTTATTTTATTATTTTAAAATAAGCCTTTAGAATTTCCCGTAATTATTTTTCTCATGTGAAACCCTTTTAGAGATATAATGAATAGTTGTCTTCTTTATAACCTAGGTAATAGAAACATAATAAAATGGTGATCTCATATTATTTGTAAGGGTGATATATGGGATAGAAATAGAATATCATATGTTTACCTAAGATGATTATGTGGGAATGAGAACAATATTAAGAATAAAAATCCTAACATAAGAGAATAACACATGACAAAACATATATCATAAATCCTGATTCATATCAAAAGTCATTTTCATATGACAATTCATGAGTAATAAGAGTGGGAAAATATGTGTTGATATCCATGGGTTGTGGAAATATAACAGTGACATTAAAATGTTTTGTAAATATAAGAATATAAATTATAACATAGGTTAAGGATATCTACCATTACATTATTGTCATAATAGACTAGGCTAACCACATACCCAAATGATAATAAATGTTTTCTAAAAACTAATATCCACTAACTCTTATAGGCTTTATATAACCACCCTTGTCCCATAACCTTATTAAAATTTGGAAAACCCCATGTTTCATATATAGTATGTAGACTAAAATTAAAAAGCAATTTTTTATCCTAATCTCATGGTACATAAAATATTACCCAATGAATTGGAGGGTTATAATAGAACTTATGATAAAATAATGATAACCCATACATTCTTTTTCTACATAAACTAGAAAATATTATTCATTATTTCATACATGATTAGCCTGTATGAAATGAAAATGTATCCTAAAATGTTAAACATAACATGAACATAAACTATATAGAGAAATAAGGTGGATTATATCATTAGTGAATATATCTAATCAGTCATAATTGTCATGACCTGACCCAATGAGGCTCGAGCCGTGACTCCCCAAGCCCGCCTCCAATAGGCCAGGGGCTGGTGTCCAGTGTCGAGTGGGACATTACACTCATGGGAGGAATTAACCTAAGGTAACTGTACACATGCACCCACACCTCCATGAAACAATGCAGATATGTATATATAGAAACTGAAATGGAAAAGCAGGCATACATCTATCCCAAACCAGATTACAGTGAATGTACAAAAGGGAAAACTAGGTCCCACCAAAGGAAAACCTCAAAAGTGTCCAACCTCCTCCGAAAGAGGAAGAATTCCACTAAAAGAACCTGCTCGTATGCTCCTCAACACACCTATTTTAAACCCACTTGTCAGCCGTGTACAATAAGATATTCCTTCTCAGGGTCCTCCTAGAACTCCGTCAAAATGCCCATAGTCTTCACAAGACACAAACTTGTGCGTCAAAATACCGTATAGGGGTGAGTATAAAAATACTCATTAGGAACCCCATACACCCCAAAATAAAAGGGATAATATAAAAGGAAACAGTCAGCTCATCCTAGCTAGAGAGAACCCAAATGAGAGAGAAACTCCATATCGAGACCATCCTCGGCTAAACCCAACTAGTCTGCATGGCTCAGGTGTTTTCCCATACATATACCATAATAAAACCAAATATACTAAATACATGCACCAACCCTCATGAGGTTCCAATATTGTAACCTGCGACAGGTAGATAACTAAGAGAAAAAACTCCATGAGCTCTTTCATCCTAGATGAAACTTGACTGAGAGATGCATGCTCATCGAAAATCGTCACTGAGAAACTCACGCTGAAACAGCAGAAATACTAAACTCCTCAGATAAGGGATCACTCCTAGGGTCCACTAGGGAATACCACTACCCACACTGGTATTTGACGATTTCACAGATAGGGGGTCACTCCCAGGGTCCGCTAGGGGATACCACAACCTGATCTAGCATTCAAGTTCTCGCAAATAGGGAATCACTACCAGGATCTACTGGGGGATACCACAACCCGATCTAGTCCTAGTTAGAAACAGATCACTCATATAGTGGGTCGTTGAACTTGTAAATATGGTCACAATGATATCAAAATACTATCTGGTATAACTCATGATGTGTGGGATCGAACTGACGATGCACTAACCCTACCGAGACCACACACTTAGTATGAGATCGTATATCCAACGATACTGCAACCCTACTATAATCCCCATTCATGAGTAGGGGATCGTATATCCGACGATGTCACAAGCCTAATGAGCATGACCCACTACGTAGGGGATCACATTCCCAATGATACCAAAAACCCTACAGGGTTATGCATCTAGATAGGGGATCGCCATCCATAGATAAGTGGTCACATCGATACAAAGAACTCGATATAGGGAAACGATGCTAGACGATATTTCTCCAGGCCCACCAGAGGGATTCCACAACTCTAATAGATTAAGCATCCCATCAAGAGGATCACAAACCAATAGCAAGATTGTGATGCTGTGTGAACCCTCGTAAGAATAAACCAAGGGTGTACCCTTGACCACTAATGGTTCAAACGTCTCTAACCGAGTGACCCACCAAATTTCCATACTGTGCACCTCCTAATTCTATACCGTAGCCAACATCCAAATCTACGAGGAAAAACCCACGGGATAGGGTGTTTACTCGCCCGAAAAGGAAAATCGGTGAAAAGGGAACTATTCAACTTAAGTAGCCCCTGTGGGGCCACACTAAGATCTCGAAACTCATCAAATAGATCCTACCACTGTGATACCCTCAAAAACACATAGGTTCAACTACTAGAACAATCCAAATGGATGTCGGGTGAAAAAGAGACATTTCATCGTAAAACATAAAAATCGGGCCCTATGGGGCCTGCGCCCTGTCTTTAGCCCGAACACTGAAAGAAGCATCTCAAAAACTCCGCCCATGATCTAGGATCACACTACCACTAACGATGCCTCCATTAGACGTCACGTTCGTGAGGTACGTCTGTTGCAAGTTTTAATAATAATTTAATATTATTAAATTAAAGCATTCTGGGTCATCCTCCTTCAGGCACATAACTCAAAAAACACGAAACACACTTAAAAAAGTCTTTCTTGCTGAGATGAACCAAAATCCATCGACGATGCATCAAACAGATGTACCATTTAGTAGATACACCCCTTCGAACAAAAGGGGGCCCAAATTGGGCCGGTCTACCCCCACCAGCCCTGTCCAGACTGTCGACCCACGATCCATCCATGGGTCAGGTCTAGCTCACCGTGTCCCTCTGGATACGGCCGTTCCGAACACCGCCAGACCCCTCAGGTTGAGTTTCTTAAAGCATAATGGCCAAACGGCCGGTCTTTATTCGCACACAGCACCATCTGGACCCACTTGTTGCTGGTACTTGTCCACATCACCCCCCGAGGTCAGCACCCCGGGGTTCCTCATGACCACAATAGTCTGACGCCATCGCTGCTCTCCTACAGAGTGAACTACCGCGACATCTCCACTCAATGTCGGGGCCACGTGGCCTCCCTGACCGCCGCCTGGACAGCCCGACTCCCGTGAAGTTGCCTCATCAGCGCCGGCCGCATGAGACACTGCTGCCCCACTCCGAAGCCCCGACCTCCCCTTGCCTTAGTGCCAGACTCCTGACTACCCCTCCTGGCACCCTAACCCCCCCCCCCCCCAATCCTTTTGTCCGTCGGACACTGTACGCCGGCCCTCCGAGCTCCACCTCAGCCTTCCGCAACACGATGAACACCTCCGGTCGACGCCACCTCCTAGTCGTGTGCATCTTGCTTCCATTGCACCCTCCGTCCAGCTCCACCACTGTGTGATCCTGATCTCCAGCCACTACCCTTGCTAGAGGCGGGGTTTCATTCGTCTTACACAATGAGTCTAGCAGCCCGATTTCAAATCTGAAGGCATATTAGGGATCCTCGGGACGAGGCCATCACAACACCTACCCACAATCGATGATCCAACAAGATTTTGGTGCGTCTGAAAAATTAAAAAGAAGAATGTGTCAAACATGGGATATAAAATGGGGCTTGGATGGTGGTCGTTTCCATTCATCCATCATCCCAATTCTAAAATAATATAATTAAAACAACAGATTTGACAAAAACTCAAGAAATTGACCAAGGAGCGGAAAAACAACTAAAAGACTACCTCGATCTGGCCGTTTGTTGTAGTCGACGTGCCCGCTGTGATCCCACTTTCATCTTCCAGATTTCTCTCCTCAATCCGGCAAAGAATAGGCAATAACACCAAATAACAAGAGAGAGAGAGATATATAGAAAAGAAAACTAGGTCTTTCCCCTATTTCCAACACTCAAGAAAATTTATAAAAACTCACTCAAACGCCACTGATGGTTGCAAATTCTGATACCTCCATGCCCGTCTATTTTATATCACTCCAAGGAAAACACTCTATTATGAACTCAATGGAAGTCTTGGAATTCAACTCCGATAATTCTTTCGAACGATAGTCAAAAATAATTCTAGTGTTAAAAATCACTACATCATTCTTTCAAAATGACGATTTTCCCATGGCTGACATCTCTCACAGTAGGCTCATGCATGTAACTTTTACACCCCGCCTAAGGCTAAAGTCATGCTCTGGATGCAACCGTTCCCTCATATTTCTGATCTAAGCTACCGTTTAATGGAAAACACAACCCCTCCACATGCATAGTATAAGAATACTTAATATTTTTATAAAATTAATTCCGGGCACACCGGGCCTTGAAATCGCATGCTATCTTCACACCTAGCTCTGGAATTATTCATCGGAATATTCCAAAGTTTCAAAGGACAAAACTCATGTCGAATAATCCTCACTGTATTCGAATTTTTCATCCCTGAAAATCCATATGCACAGGGAAAGAAAATGGACTCTCAATTGGGTCTCCCACGCCAGCGAGTTCACCAAAAAAAAACCCATGCCCAAACATATAAGTTAGAGGGAATCATCCACCACAGCTCAATACTATCCTCTTTGGGCAACACTAACTATCCCACACGGTTTTGATCACATCCCAAAAATGTGTCTCGGTGGGGGAAGGATCCCTCTTCCTCATGCATTCGAAGCACGCCGAACAATAGCCACAAAGGGTCTTACCAAAATCATAAACAAAACTCGATTAAGCAATGAAAATGAAAGAGTGCCACTAAATAGTGTCTATTAAAACTACTGTAGAATGTAGAAAGGACACAAGGTGTACCTCTATCAATCCGCGGATCCTCTGGGTCAACAGGCTCTAGGGCAGTCAGATGTCCTCGCCCTCTCCCTCCAGCTCTCTGAGCTCGGCATGGACTACTTGGGGGTGGTGGTGGTGGAATCTGATACCGCCTACCACCTCCTACTACTGCACCAGCTCCGTCTCCACGTCTTCTGCCCTGTGGACCTCGACACTCAATATGTTGTTGCTGCCAAGGCATCCTATCTACTGGGTCCCTCTTAGTAGCTCGACGGGTTGGATAATCTCCAGCAAGATGTCCTCAACTGTAGCAAGTGTAACACCGCCTCTCCTAGGGATGACCAAAACTGGCATGTGATCCCTATGAGCCCATAGCCTCAGATATTCCATCTTGGGGTCGCCTCCTGAAACGTCGGCCATGTCTAGACCCTTGCGCCAACTTCCGGCTACCAGCTGCCGATGTACCACCCACCTTAATTATAACACTGAAAGGCTAAATCTGCTTATTTAGAAAGCTCTCCACCCCAAGGCTTCCACCAACACTGTAGCATAGGTGGGAAGACACAAGGAAACCACACCTGCCCAGATGTCTTTGTGCAGGCCCTTCTTGAAGGTCTAATCCCTAAAGAATGGTCTCAATCCATATCAAGGGAGTAGCATGACACGTAGGTAAACCTTGCTGAGTACTCTGACATAGTCCTTCCCTCCTATCGGAGCTGTAGAATCTCCTGAATTTTCACTTACATTAGCGTCACTAGATAGAACTCTTCCCTAAACATCCACTCAAACTCTCCCCACATGAGCGTCTCTCCATCGTGGTACTGAGTCACCAAAATCCACCATCGACCAACCGAACCATGAAAATGTCTCACCGCTAGGACCACCATCTGATCTAGGGGTGTCCTCACAAGGCAGAAAAAATAGGTGACTGTTTCGAACTAGTCATCATCTGCCTGAGGGTCTGGATAACCCTGGAACCTTAGACGTAACTACCTCTGGAACTCATGATTCCCACTCAGCCTGCACACAACCTCATCCAACACTACTGAAACTACCAGTTTCTCTAATTGTGGTGGATTAAATGGCAGACCACCTAGGGGTCTAGCCTTATAACCTAAACCCTGGTCCACAACCTCTACACAGGGCGGATTGTCAACACAATCCAGCTATGGAACTCTCACTGGCTATCATCGTGGAGGAATCCTGAAATACAATCAAGATTCACCATAGTCAAAGAGTATATCTAGATAATGACTCAAGAAGAACAAGGGAAATCCACTAAACCCAATCCTATATGATGCGTGTACCATTATGTACCTGCAACTAGTGTCCAAATGTCCCCAGTTGAAAGGTAGGTTATCAGATTCCAAGTGACTAGATAAGTCGGCCGCCGTACCAACACTAGAGTCCATCTCCTGAAATCCAAACTCAAAACATCATGACATTTCCACTATGTAACCCAAACAAAAATCATAGCTAGACCAGCTACGCTCAGAGATCCTAAAGGTTTAACCTCCTCTGATACCACTCTGTCACGACCCGACCTAATGGGGCTCGAGCCACGACTCCCCAAGCCCACCTCCAATAGGCTAGGGGCTGAGGTCTAGCACCGAGTAGGCTATCACTCACATGGGAAGCATTATCCTACAGTATCTGTATGAAATCCCCCACATACACCTCAATGAAACAATGAAGATATGTATATATGAAAACTGAAAAGGAAACTTTTGCATACATCTATCCCAAACAAGAGTACAACAAAAGTACAAAAGGGAAAAATAGTTCCCACCAAAGGAAAACCACAAAAGCATCCAACCTGCTCAGAAGAAAGAATAATGCCGCAAAAAGAACCTACTAGTATTATCCTTAGTACAACTCCATTAAACGCCTTTGTCTATCTCATACACTAAGATCCGCCTACCATGAGTCCTCCTGGAACTCCATCGAAAGGCTTGTAGTCTGTACAAGACACAAACATGTGTGGGAAAAGCCCGTGCATGGGTGAGTATAGAAAAATCAGTAGGCACCCCAAAAACCCAAAAATAAAAGGAAGAAACTAAAAGGCAATAGTCATCTCATCCCAGCCAGAGGGAACCCGAATGAGAGAGAATCTCCATCTCAAGACCATCCTCGACTAAACCCGACTAGTCAGCACGACTCATGTGTATGCCCATACATATACCATGAGAAATCCTATTTTACTAAAAACACACACCAAGCCTCATGAGTTTTCGACCTCATAACTAACGACAGGTAGATAACAAAGAGAACACACACCACGAGCTCTATCATCCCAGACGACAGTCATCCGAGAGATGCACACTCATCGAAAATCGTCACCAAGAACTCACATTGAAACAACAGAAATACTAAACTCCATGGATAGGGGATCACACCTAGGGTCTTGTAGGATATACCACAACCCACACCGGTATATGAAGATCTCACAGACAGGGGATCACTCCCGAGATCCGCTAGGGGATTCCACAAACTGATCTGGCATTTGAAGATCTTACAGATAGGGGATTACTCATAGGATCTGCTGGGGGATACCACAAACCAATCTGGCACTCTCCAAAAAACAAATCACTCAGATAGAGGATCTTCACCCATGTAAAGGGGGTCACAACGATTCTATAACCCTATCTGGTATAACTTGTGATGTAGGGGATTAAACTGATGATGCACCAACCCTATCGAGGCCACGCGATGAGTAGGGGATCGTATAACCAATGATACCACAACCCTACAGTAATCCCCAGACAGTGTAGTAGATCGTATACCCGATGATGAAACAACTCTACTGAGCACGACCCACTACATAGGGTATCTTATTCCTGATGATGAAAAAACCCTACGTGGTTAACCTACTAGATATGAGATCACCGCCCATGGATAAGAGGTCACAGCGATCCCAAGAACCTAATCTAGGGAAATGATGATAGAGGATCTCGCTTTAGGCCCACCGGAATAATGCCACAACTCTAACAAATTAAACATCCCATCGAGAGGATCACAAACCTATACCATGTTTGTGATGTCATGTGAACCCTCGTAGGAATGAACCAAAAGATGTACCCTCGACCACTGTTGGTCCAAACGTCGCTAACCCAAGTGACCCACCACATCGACAAATTGTGAACCACCTAGGCCTATACTTAGGCCACCATTGCGATCTACGTGAAAAAACAGGTGGGGTAGGCTGTTTAATAGCTTGAAATGGACAACCGGTGAAAAATGCACTATTCACCGTAACTGGCCCATGTGGGATCCACAACAAGATCCCAAAACTCATAAAATGGATCCTACCACTATGATACACTTGAAAAAATACATGGGATCGACTTCTTGAACACTCCAAACAAACGTCAGGTGAAAAATTGACATTTCAATGTAAAACATGCAAACCGGGTCCTGTGGGACCCACATCCTATATTTAGCTTGAAGAATAAATTAATAATTTCAAAAATTCCGTCTGATAACTAGGATAAAGCTTCCACTGACGGCGCGTCCATCGGATGTCTGGTTCGCGAGGTATTCCTATTGTATGTTTTAATAATAATTTAATATTATTTAATTAAAGCGTTTTGCGTCACCCTCATTCAAGTGTAGAACTCAAAAACCTTAAATCCCCCTTCAAAAAGTCCTCTTTGCTATGAATAACACAAATATGTTGACAGTGCATCAAACATTCGCACTGTTTAAGAGATACACCCCTTCGAACAAAAGGGGGCCCAAATTGGGCCTATCCACCCCGGCCGGCCCGCGGTCCAACGGTGGGTCTGATCCAACTCGCCGAGGCCCACTGGATGTGGCCTGTCCAAACACTAATTGACACCACTATGGTCCAGTTTTTCCAAACAGAATGGCCAAATAGACGGTCTTTGTCAGCTCACAGCACCAGTAGGACCCGCGTGTTGCAGGTCCTTGTCTGCAGCAGCCCCCTAGGTTAGTGGCTCGGGGCTCCCCCTGACCATGAAGTGCTGATGTCGTCACCACCCTCTTGTGGTCTGCACCGCCGCGACACCTCCACCCGATGCCGCAGCTGCCTGTGCTCCCTGCTCCGCCACCTGGATAGCCCGGATCCCCTGAAGCCGCCCCATTCGCACCTGCAGCACACGCCACCGCCGCCCCACTCTAAAGCCCCGACCGCCCCTCCCCTAAGTGTCATGCTCTCGGCCGCCCTTCCTAGTGCCCTAACCCCCCCTAAATCTTCTTTTCTGGCTGCTGCTATACACCATACCTCCATGCTCCACCTCGGCCTACCGCACCATGACAAACTCCTCCAGTTGACGCCACTGCCCAGCCGTGTGCCACTTGTTGCTGCCACACCCTTCGGCCGGCTCCGCCGCTGCGCCACCCCGATCTCCGGTCACCACCCTTGTTGGAGCTAGGGGTTCTATCATTCACCAAAACCAATTCGGTGGCCCGATTTCAAATCTGAAGGCAGATTAAGGATCCTCGGGACGAGGCCTTCACAGCGCCTACACACGATCGATGGTCCATCAAGGATTTGGTGTGTCTGAAATATTCGGATGAAGAACGCATCAAACATGGGATTTAGAAAGGGGCTCAGATGGTGGCCATGAGTTTTATCCATCGTCCAAATTATAAAATTATAGAATTAAAACTAAAGATTTGACAAAAACACAAGTAATCGACCAAGGAGTATAAAAACAACTAAAATCCAACCTTGGTCCCGTCGTTCGTTGTTGGCGACGCACCCTCTATGATCCCACATCGATCTGTTGGAGTTCACTCATCAATCTGGCAAATAATATAGAAGAATTCCAAATAACAAGAGCTAGAGAGAAAGGGAGAGATAGAAAAGAAAATTAGGGCTTTCCCTTAATTCCAACACTCATGTGAATTTATAAAAACTCACGGAAATGCCACCGACAGTTGTAGATTTTGTAACCTCTATGCCCACCTATTTTATATCACGCCTAGGGAAAATACCCCATTTCGAACTCAATGGATGTCTCAGATTTCTACTCTGAGACTTCATTTGATATTTAGTTAGAAATAATGCCAGTGATAAAAATCACAAAGTCATTATTTCAAAATGAAAAATTTTCCCCTGAGTGACATCTCTCAAAGCAGGCCCATACCCGCAAATTTTACACCCCACATAAGGTAAACGACATGTTCCGGATGGAACTGTGCCCTTGAATTTCTGATCTGAGCTACTTTTTAATAGAACACACAGCCCTTCCACGTGCAATGTATACAAATACTAAATATATTATTAATATTAATTCTGGGCACATCGGGCCTTAGAATCATACATCGTTTTCGCGCCTAGATCTATAATTATTCATAGGAATATTCCAATGTATGATAGGGTGAAAACTCAAGTTGATACAATAATAAACATTAATGGGTGCTAGTATTGATGAAAATTATATATACTAAATCATTATAAAATTTTGTTAAAAAATAAAAAGAAATATAATTTCCTTTTAATTCTATTATTTTTAAATGAAAAATTCATAAAACAATGGGAATTGATATTACATTGAAAAATTGAAAACACATAGAATAATATTAATTATTAAATTTTTTATAAAATCAATAAATTAAATTCCTATAAAATTTATAGAAAATCATTTCAATTTTTTAATGATATTCAATGTTGTTAGAAAACAACCATACAAAAAATGTTTAAAGAAGATTAAATGTTTAATGGAAGTAAAAGTAATTTAAATTTTATATAATAAATAATATAATAAATGGAAAATAAATCCATAAAACAATATAAATAATATTTATAGTGTATAAATATTTAAAATTAAAGACTGATAGACATGTTTGGATGCACATATAAGCATCATTACAGTTGAATTATGAGCCAATGGGATGTAAAATTATAAAAATACATGTACATGTGATGAATACCTATAAGAGAATAAAATAGAATGGTTTTAGTCATATGAACATATAATTTCCCAATATTAAAGACAAAACATAAATAATATCAATTTCAAAATGATATTAGTAAATAAACACTTACATTACACTGGACATCCATAAAAGATCTCTGGCCTCTTGATTAATTCTCTCCTTATTGACACTGTTTCGTTCTAAATTTTGGATTTATTTATCCTTTTTGAAACCATAATCCATAAATAATCATGTAATATTTGTAAGCGGCCAAATGAAAAACAATTAAAGATAGAAGTGAATGGATTGAGTGATTTTGGATGGGCAGAAGACATATCTATTTATATATATGTTTTTGAGTGTTATTATTATAAATACTCATTTCATAAGGTGTTATGTTTTCATTTTAAAGATAAAGTGGATAAAATGTATAAAAACTACTTTATATTTTTTTATGAATCCCCTTATACACACAATTTGTAGATATTGATTTATTATATTTTAAATCTATATCACTTATTTTGAACCATTTACATTATTTTAACAATATTGTGGTAACTCAATTTTTCATTATTAATAACTATTTTATACCTAAAAATGAAATTTAACTATTTACGTTATTTTTATGTGTTAATTATAAATTTTGACTCCATTATATGAAATAAAATTTCTCAAAATAAGAAATTTAACATTTAACGGAAAAAATATATATAGAGAAAATGTTTTTATAGAAGAATAACTATTTAATCATAAAGTGTTCTTAATATTATATCATATCAATTACTAGAGAAATTTTTGGATTTACATTTTGTATAAATTATATAACATATATCAAAAAAATATATAATTTATTCTGATAAAATACATAATACTATAAAATTCATTTCATTGAAAAAAAATTCATTTAATTTTATAACAATATGCAATTAAAATTAATTATTCATCTTCTATTTAATTTTATTAAACTAGTTGTATTAAAATAATTCTTTAAATTTTATTGTAATACAACATAATTCTAATGTAATATCCCATAATTCTAAAGTAATATCCATATATTAGGTAGCATACATGATAAGAGACACTAATCACATAAGGTATAATTATACCTTTATAATTTAAAATATATTTAACATTTTAAATATATGTGATTTATTATATATTTGGTTATGAACTCGATACAGAGTTACCCTGCTTTACATGAAAAACTGCCTTTCTTTGAAACCATACATTACAAGTAAGATTGTGTTTTTTCAATAATGATACATTATTAAATATAAATAGATATAACGAAGCATTTATATTAGTAGTTATGAAAAGAGGTAACTAATTTAAAAAATATATTTGATTTACAATGATTTAAAATAAATTTTTTTGTTATAAATTAATTATAAATGAATAGGGAAACCAATTATATATAATTGAAAACATTATTTTTCTAAAAAATTTATTTTACCCTACAAGATTTATTTAATAAATTTAAGAGGATCATATTAATTTAATATATAAATATATAAAGTATTAAATATAATATTTTTAATGTTCATCCAATAGAATATATAATCATATGACAAGAATAATAAAAATATCGCACTTTAAAACCTCTACTTTTATTAATGCAATTTTCACCGCCTTTTAGTGGATAAACCATATTAAATATGAGTATTGAAATTGTAATTCATTTAATAAGTTATACTAAACATTATATTTTAAAGAGAAATATAAAAATTAGTTTATGTTTAATTTTTTAGGTTTTTTGAAACATTTCATTTTTTAATGAGAAGTTAAAAAAACTACATTTTAGTTCCAAACTACTTTTTGACCTGATCTATTTATAATTATAAATTATTTTTTAAATTGTTTTAATAGTCTAATTAGATAATATTTTTATCCATTAATACAATTAATTATATTATAATCAATTTCACTTTTAAATTTTTTTAAATACGTAGTAATCTTTTGGACATTTTTACCTTAAAACCAATATTTTCATCACGTCTATGGGATTAAATTTAAATTTATTTCCTCCACATTTATTATTATAATTTGGGAAAATAGATAAATTAGTTGTAATAATAATATCATATAATTTATAATATATTAAAATTAGTTTTTTGCAAAAATAATTATTAAAAATAATTACAATTAATTACAATTATTAAGGATAGATTAATCATCATAAGGGCCTAATCCTTAAAGAAAAAGAATAAAATGACCAATGAACATGTCCAATGGCCATTTTATGTCCATATTTAAACCCTTTAATATATATTATCGAATGGGTTTCATTATTTTATTAACTTTCATCATGGAAAAATCATATAGAATTCCCTTGTCAAAAATTTACAATAATATCACTATTCCTCCACTATAAAAGGCAACCACTTCTCCTCATTCCTCACACCTCCCAATCCACATAATATCAGACAATACCAGACCCAATAGCTTACCAAAATACCTCCAATATTCCAGGTATCCTCCCTTTTGGTAGATATCCTTCCAAAGAAGCATTTTTGTACAAACCAAAAATATTTACCTGATTATGAGGTAAAGTATTATCCCAATATTTTTAATTTCATTTGGATTATTCACCCCCTGAAATCTATTTATTAAAATTTAATGTTACAAAACTAGTATAATAAATATACTAGGATGTTTTTATATAATTTTTTGACCTAATATTTCACAAACCTTCATCTAATGGGTAACAAACATATTGTTTCTATGTACGGTGAATTGCTTCCCAATGAAAGAATGATTTTTCATTTATCCATTACAACCTATCATGGTGTCTAATGTGATAAAAAAATATGTCTATATATGTTATATATTATATTTATAATTTATTTATTATTTTATATTTTTTTATACCATATGTTTATGCGTTCTATATCGTGTAAATAAGATAAGTTTTTGAGGAAATGTGGACTACTTCACCTAAAAGAAATATGAATCATTCATGCCATACATAGAACATGTAAAGGATGGTTTTAATAATCCTATGTAACATATATAACATATATGTTATCATAGAATTATAATATACATATGTATCATTTATTTTCTATTCATTTAATACAACATCAAAATGAAAGTAGTGTTCATGTATACGTACGATCAATCATCTCCATTAACAATGCTATTTATTTATAATATGCAAAAATTATTGACTAGTATCAATAAATATATAAAAATTATATATGATAATTAAGTAATGTAATATTTTATTTATAATATGAAATCATAATCTAATTAAATGTAACATAAAATAACAAGTTAAAACTTACTCGAGAAAATTATGTAATTAACACCAAAAACATTACAATAATTAATGTTAACAAATGGTAAAGAGATATTATAAAAAGTAAATATATGGTATTATAAACATGATTATTGTTATGATATTTTATAGTAACATATTTTAAACAACTATATGTTAGTCTAAAATCCAGATGACTGAATGGGATGATAAGGTTACGGGATTTCCCCTCAATTCACATTCCATTTGAGACACGTTTTCTATTACACACAAATTTAATTTAATTTAGTATATAACTTGACTTTTGACATTATATATCATGAATTAATTTATTCTCATGATATTATCTATTTTACTTAATTAATGGGAATTTATGATTTAAATGTTTGAAGTGGTATTGACACTTTGGAATGTTTGTTGTTTATTTTTCCTCAAGAAAGTTTTAATGTCAACAGAACTTATTTTCACTTATCATCTATTGATATATTTTTGGTAAATCCTTATTCTTTATTAAATATGGATATTTGATAAGGCACATTTTTATTCAATATATTAGGAATTCTTTGTATATTCAATTCACAGGTTAGAGTCTATTTAATAAAAGAACTACAGATTGAGGACTACTTAATGTGATCCCCTCTATGAATTAGTAGTCTAATAAGGATAATTTGTTTTCCAAATGGTTTAAATTGTATCTTTATAATAAATGTACTATGTGTCTTGGAAACATAACATCTGATAACTATGAATATCCTTTATTTATAATTAAGTTATTATTTTTCTTATTATATTATGGGTATCATTTAATTAATATGGATTTACAAAACTAGTAAAATTTTCAGTCCATTAGGATTTTAATCCTTATAATAATGGAAAAGTAAAAATATAGTGCATCGACTCCGGGCTTCTAGGGTGTGGGAATTACACATCATATCGATGGAATTTTAGTAGGATCCTTGGAAACTATATATAGAAAACATATAGTAGGAATTACAACCATACCGTAGATATTCATTATAATTAAACAAGAACATCTTGAAATTTTGGTAAGGTAGTGATGATATGGGTATTCCATGAAATACATCCATTTCCAGATACTACAAGTAGACGCGGTTCTAGCATAGATGTACCTAGGAGTAATAACCATGAGAACGTGTTCCATGCGTGACTCTGGGTATCCTGATACATGAAAATTGGCCTTAATTAGCATATGGTTTGATAATCCCAAGGGATACTCTTAATATATTTCAAATTTTCATTATGAACAATTCTTAAGGACATGGAAATAAAAATATCCCCAAAGAAACAATATTTAAATTATGAGATTAGTTATGCATAATTTCATCAATTTTTGTTAAGTGTTCCACTAGTTTTGGGATTATACATTATTTTAGTACTTAATCTCATGTATTTCATTGTATAGAAATGGTTACTAGTATAGGGAATGTGAACTCCACCAATTAATGTGATCCAAAGAGTAAGAAGGATCAAATCTTTCCTAGTATTAATCCAATATCTATAAGGGGAATAGTCTACCAAATATTTCCATCATATGACGAAATAATATCATTTTATAACAAGATATGTAAGATATTATACATGTCCTATGTATTCTAAGGAAACCAAGATAAAAAGAAGTCATATATGAACCATTAAAATGGAATTAGTTAAATAAGATTATGGTAAATAATGATTTTTCTACATGAGATAATTTTTCAAGAAACATTGAGAAACATGATTAAGGAGAATGGGAGTTTGTTATATGTGTGGAGAAAAAAGACACCAATTTTATGATTGTAAGGGTAAAAAATGGTTTACAATGTAAAATGTTTCAACTTCAAAGAAAAGGGAAACTGTAAGAACCAATGTACCATGATTCATGAGAATATACCCAAGATAATGCTATTGGATAATAATAATAATGTAATGTTACAACTACACATGAAGATAAATGATTAATATTCCTATTAAATAATAATGAAATTTGAATATTTTATAAAAAAATTACTTGTTATATGAATTATGGAATATATGATAATTTTATTGCAGTTCTTTTTTGTTAGGGATACAAAATTATATTTTCAATGGTACCAAGAAAGGTTATTTAATTAAAAGATAAAATTTTCTGAATAAAACATGATTAATGGAAAGACATGACTTAATATGTTTCTGATGTGGAGATAATTATAAGTAAATGATTGGCTTGGACATGTTATGGCTACCTTATAAATGTTGAATTGATTGTCAAAAATTGGTCTATTCTATCCCTGGTGGAGTTTACAACACTTATGGATTGAAAGAATATATCCAATAAAATGTATCATACTTAAAGAAATAAAGAAGAATGAATGATTCCGATAAGTTGTCATAGTAATTGGAGTTTTTAAAACATTCCAAAAGGATATATTATGAAGTTATTCACATGTTTGGAATGTGAGAATTTAGAGCTTCTTCATGATGATTAATGTCTCATGACAATTTCAATGGAATACATTGTAAATTATTTTATTGAAATCTATTTCGAATGATAATTGTTTATAAAATGGTTTAATATGACCATTGGTTTATCTTTTAGAGGTTAATGCATTAATTCACTATATTATGAATCATGTGATATAAGATGAAGCATAAATAGTTCAAGCCATAATCAATGGAAAATATTGTGTTTATAGAAACATGTATTTAATTATTTTCATAAAGAGTGAAATAATTTCTCAACTATAGGAAAAATGATCATTAATCCAAAACAAATACCCTATTATCATAATTTATGATGAATCAAATGGTCCTTAGATCATCACAAATTTACGGATTTATTATTGTTATATTTCTCATAACCTTGTTCTCTAGCATGCTCCATCTAAACATGATTGTTACATTTTTCATCTTTATCCTTGTTTTTATATACCACCTATATTCTCCTATAAAGAGAAATATTTAGGTGGCCATCATACTTTTCTTTATCTCTTACTATTAATATGATATATTAATATTTTTAATGATTTGGATCTTTCAAAAATCATTTATTTTCAATACCTATATTTATGAGATCAATTTTAAATTGTAAGGGAGCAATTTAGATAAGGTGGGGAGAATGTAACACCCATAATTTCTAAAGTAAGAACCATATAATTGATAGCATTCATGACACAAGAAACAAAGAACATAAGAGGAAATAATACTCTAATTATTTAAAATATATTATCTATTTTGAATAGATTAGATATATTCAAAAAAATATGCACTCGACAAAGAGTTACATATCATTACAAACAAGAGAAACTTCCTCAAAAGAAAAAATTTATAATAAAGATCAAGTTTCCCCAAAAAATGTTATATTATTAAATATAATAAGATATACACTGGCCTTTAAATTAGAAGTCATGAAAATTGGGAACTAATTTATGAAAATATATGGCTTACAACAATTTAAAATATATTCATTTTTTATAAATTAATTACAAACTAATATGAAAACAGAATGTATATAAAATAAATTAATATTATTTAAAAAAGTTTTTTTACCCTAATATATTTAATTAGTAACACGTATATGGTGGTATTAATGTAATATATATATATATATATCATATATTTAGTATAATATTTTGGATGTTCATCCAATAGATTTTATAAGTATAAGACAAGAACAACCTAAATATAAAACATAAAAACCTATGTTTTTATAAGGTTAATTTTTCATCATTTTAGTCGATAACCAATTTTAAATATGAATTTTGACACATTAATTGATTAAATATTTATAAATAAAATTCATATTTTAATGAGAAACAAAATAATTATGTTAGGGTAAATTTTTTATGTTTTTTTCTAAAACTGTTTTCTTAATGAATGGTAAAAAATACTTCATTTTAGTTAACCACCAAAAATTAATATTTTTATTAAGAAATAGAACTTTTAAGAAAAAATAGGGAATACAAACTGTAACATAATCTGACAATCAACCATTTAAGGGATTAAATTTAAATTATTTTCTTTTGCATCTATGTTAGGAATTTTGAAAAATGGATTTTATTTTTGGAATAATCATAATTTTTAATTTTTAATAATGTAAAATATGCTTTTTACCATAAATATTAATGAAAATAATTAATCTTAATTACAATTATTAATTTTTAATTAAGATAAATACGGGAATAAATATTAAACATAATTCCTAAAGCGATATATAAACATGTCCAAAGGAAATTATCCAACCATGCTTCGACCCCATCCTCTATTTTCTCAACATTGGTCAATTATTATATCCACTAGAAACATAAAAAACGTGCATGGAATTCCCTTTTCAAAATATTAGAAGAGTGCCACCCCTCCTCCACTATAAAAGTAAACCTCTTATCCTCTTTCCTCAACCTCTCAAAGAACTTATGATAGGATAAGATCTTCCAAAATAGCTTCCCAATATACCTCTTATTGACATTTAAGCCTCTCTTTAGGTACAAATCCTTCCAATGATGTTGTTTGGTACCATCCAAACGTAGTTACCCAATTAAGAGGTGCGTCTTCTCTCAATCCTTTTAATTTAATTTCCTTTCTCCACCCCCTAAAATATTTATATTCTATTTTTCTGTAATAAAACCTGTATCATCAAAATACTAGGATTTTTTTTGGAAACTTTTTTGACCAAAAAATAGACACACTTCTATAGAATGGGTAACAACCATACTGTTTCTATTTACGGTGAACTAATACCACATGAAATGATGAATTTTCATTTTTACCTTACACCTCCCATAGTGTCCATTTTGATTGTCAAAATAATTATATATTTTATATATAATATTTATAATTTATTACCCATTCATTAATTTTCATTTATTATTTACTTTTATGATTTACATATTGTGTAAATATGATAATTTCATTTGAGGAAGTCTGGACTACGACACCCTCAAAGTGATATGACTAATTCATGACATACTCGGAACATATAAAGGACGCTTTCAATAGAACTATGTAATATATATAACATATATATGATACATTAACTATAATATACATATTTTTTATTTATTTTTCATTGTTTTAATACAATATTCAAATGAATGTTGTAATCATTTGTATATACGACCAACCATCTCCATGAATTGCACACTTCATTTCTAATCTCAAAATATTATGGACTAATCTAAAAAACATAAAAAGTTATTATATATGATAATTAAGTCATAATATATATTCTATATATTCTGAAACAATAATATAATTAACAATGATAATAAATAACAAGGTAGAACTTACTGGAGAAAACTAGGAAAATAACTCCTGAAATAGTAACATAAACGAAATTTGTTATCAAATGGGTAATAAGATATTATAAAAATATAATATATGGTATTAAAAAATAGTATGGTTATGATATTAGTTATTCATATATTTTAAACCACTCTATAGAAAGATAAATACAAAAAAACGGAAAAAAGTAAGGGGATTTCAATTCAATTTATATTATATTGAGACAAATTTATTATTATCTCACAATTAACTTTCATTAGGTGTATATAATGACCCTCTAAATAATATATCATAAATATATGTATTTTAATTGTATTATAAGTTTCATTTAATTCATGGTGATTTTTTGTTTACATTTTACAAAGAGTATGGGACACTTTGGAATGTTTAATGTTTATTTTTCCTCAAGAATGTTTTAATGTCAACAACCCTTTTTTCACATATCACCTTTTTAGGAATTATTGAAAAATATTTATTCTTTATTATATATAGATATTAGATAATGCATATTTTTTATTCAATATATAAGGAGTTCATTAGACAAGAAATACACGAGTTGGTGATTATTTAAGGAAATCCCTAAGGGTTGGTGATTGGTTAAGGAAATCCGCTCGATGCATTAGTAGTCACTTCAGGTGAATTAGTTGGCCAAACTGATTAAAATATACCTTGTCAATATATTTTTCATGGTCTTGGGAACTATGACATCTGATTATTATGAATTCCATTAATTGATAATTCATTTATTTTGTACCTGTGGGATTTTGGGTTGACATATCTATGGATGCATTTTATTTTCAGTTAATTTATTTAATGGAATGTGTGTTAAGATTCTTACCTTTACATATTAATATTATCTTATCTATTTGTTTTAATGGAATGTGTTATAGTTTATTTACTTTTCCAAGTTAATTTATTCCAATTGATTCATTATATCCTTTTCATTACAATCCCTTACTGAACATTTGAGTTCACCCTTATTATGTTTCATTTCCCTAGTTTACGAAGGGGAAATCCATGAAAAAGTGTTCAAGGATGTAGTTTATTTAATTTTATTATGTATCATGTTTTTATTTTTCTTTTCCCAACGTATTTGGGGTATCATCTATGTAATCTGTCATTCTAAGAACAGTAAATTGATCATTCATTTGGAATTTTATTCCACATAATCAAGCTGGTGTAATAAAATAGTGCACCATCTCTAGGATTTTGTGGTTGGGGCGTTAAATTTATAAATAAATCAAAACACACATTTCTATCAATAATAATAATAATATTAATATAATGTGCATAAAAATGATTTTTTGTAATAAAACATGTAAAATAAATACTATATTTTCATTTCATTATTTATTATTTGGATTATATTTTTTCAATTTCAAAATATATCCCTTGGATATACCTATCGACTATATATCCAATAAACATAGTTATAACATCTATATCTCCAGTAGACCTGAATGTAATATTCACATTTCTTTCATATATATAGTGTTACATTCATTCTCAAATAATTCATTATATTCACTTACAAAACTCTAATAATATTTATTATATTTATAATTATTTGACATATTTATATAAATGAAGTAGGCTTAATAAAATTTTTGTGAAATCATGATGAGAAATATTACGTTCCCATAGTATTTTTATATACATGTATATTTAATCCACTATAATTTTTATAATGATGTTTTCTTTTTAATCACACAAAGTATTAATATTTATATTTCATTTTAATATTTTTTTAAAAAAATTATCATAGTAATTTTTATTTTGGTGTTTTATGTCCGAGAAGAAATCCTAAATTATATTTCTTTAAGTGAAAAAATAACATTGTATAATCCATGGGTGATAGATGTATGGTATAATTGGTATGTGTAAAATTGTAATAGAAGATGTGGCTTCTAAATTAGGTAAAGTGGTAATCAAAAATATGATAATTATAATAGTAACTTGAAAATATTAATTGTTAACTGTTAGTTCTGTGTGAAAATCCCACACATGGTGCAATATCATTGAAAATGGAGGGGGATGAATTAGATAATAAATTTTCACTTACCATATGATGATTTCAATTAATAAACCTCTTTCACTTGTTAAAATGACATCTTAACACTAATTAACTATATGGATTATTATGATATATTTTTCTTTATTTCATGGAACATACTCTCTCAAATAATATGAATAAACCATTGTTATCATATTTTCGATTTTTTACACGTTTTTATAAAATAATATGAATATATTTTTTCTTTCTAATGTTTATATCTCAAATAATATTTAAAATATATTATTATATTCAATAAAGTTCCATAATTAATTTACTTGTTCTATAGGAGAATTCCATGGTTATAAAGGATCCACCCATGCAAATTAAATTTTGAATTCCTAAATAATATTTAATTTAATTGTGTATAAATTTTACCTCCCATTAATGATTAATATTAGAAAAGATATTTACTTATTGGTTGTTTGTTGTAATTTATAATAAACCATATTTTGTGATTGGGAATTGTATTTTGAAAGAAAATTATTTTAATGATACAATATGCGTGATTAATGCTTTGTATTTGGATGGACCTTGATAAGAATATTGGGCCATTGTCAATTCACATTGTTTTTTGATATGGTTTATTTACGATGTAAATCCACTGGTCTGATGGTCTTAATCACATCATGACATGTTTATCCCCTATTTTCCTTCACCTTTAAATTATCTGTCATGTTTAATTTAATTTTTTTCATTTTTATGATAAAATGTTTTTAGATCTCCTGAAATGGATATGTATAAACTATTTAGAATCAAATAGCTCTCTCAATCCATTATTCACGAATTAGATTATAATGAAACTAAACTAAAGTGGTTTTTTAGTGAATTTTTATGTAGATGGATTTAGTCTAAAATTTTTCCAACTATTCTATTAAATATTATCTCAAGTGTATTAGTTGGTTTGGTATTTTTTTGGTTGGTTATTATTTTTTAGGAGGCCATCCATCATGGATTTCTATATTATCAATTAAAGATATTCAAGTGGGCTTGATGTTATCTATGTTGGATGTTTCAATGTGAATATGATGTTAGTTCATGTGGCTTCCTCACCATTTAGGTATGCATTTCTATCAATCATAGTTTGTTGGTAGATCATTGATATGTTTTTTGATGTAAAATCCTATCACATGATTTTTATGGGTTGATCTAAAATTTTACTTTAGATATTTTTTTGTTGAATACATCAATGGAGGATAAGAATAACTAGAATTGGAAATCTTGTCTGATAAGTCATATGTGTTATTATTATGCTTAAATTTCTTACAGAATATATATTTTTCATCAAATATATAAATTAAGAACATTTTTAATATAGACCCAATTACATGATAAAATTGATTACATAGACTCGCCAATGTGTGAACTTTGGATATGTAGACTCGATTATGTGAGAACTTTTTTTTACGTAGATTTGGTTCTGTGAGAATTTTGGATATGTGAATATTTATTTTTATTGACATTTTTTATGTGAATTTCATATATGTATAGAATCAATTTACGTAATTGAATTTTTGGTTATGTTAAATCCACTATATAGAAAAAATTATCTATGTGAATTAATTTCATCTTATATGCTATATTTTAAATATTAGTTAATATTATTAATTTATTGAAATTTTATAATACATGTTTCAATTTATTTATTTTAACATAATTATTTATTATTTATTTATATTGTGTGAATATTATTCTAAAATTACTTTAAATTTATTTAATATAATACCATGTTATTATATTTTCAATGTGCATTGTTTTGTAAAAAGAAAATTATAATTTTTAAATTAATGTTTGTTCATCTCGCATGTTTCTGAAAGTATTAAAAGTATCCTTAAAATTTATTTTAATGATTTACAAATTTCTCTATTAATTATTCCTATTTTTTTTAATAACATGTAATATTTAACACAATATCTTTGATAACCGATATGAATGTTAATTTCCTTCTATTTATGAGAAATAAACATAACACATTTTATGGGAAACTAATATAAAATAACTCGATTTTAGTTCATTAATATTATATATATATATATATGTTTATCTCAGAATGAACTTTTGAAATGTGACTTAAATTTGAAATATATTGTGCATAAATAAAAAATATATATAGTTTATATAAATATTAAAAATGACATGATTTTATCAAAGATATAATAACTTTTAAGTGATTTAACTTTACTAATCTTTTTTTGGAAATTATAATTTTATCATTTTTATAGAATTCATTAGAAGTCATTTTTAGTGAATTGAATAATATTTTCTCAACATGTGTAAAATCATTGTCTACACTAGTTTCTATTTTATAATTTATTTTCTTTTTTTATAAATAATTTTGGTGGGTTATACTACCCATTAAAAGACTTAATGTTGGAAGTGTCTCCCTAAGAAAAAATTGGATAGGGTTTTGTGATAACAAAAAAATTCATGGATTTTTTTATTCGATAGACCAGTAAAAATTAAGGTTTGGTTTCTACCACCACCTCATAACAGAGCTTCTAGGTTGTTCCTCTATGTCATAAAAAGTAAAGGTTATTGAGCTAGGCCACAAGGCTTGAAAAACGTTTTTATTCTGGGTTCACACTCAAGAGAATAAAAAGGAATCATAAAGGGTTGTGATCTCCCTTCAAAATCCAAGAATCCATTAGACTGGGTTATATATTTGTCAATATTTAAAGGGGTGAATAGTATAGTAAAATCATTTAGATCCAAAATAATAAAAAAATATCTTCTATTAATTATTAATTATTTTTAATATATTAATAATTAATTGTGATATAATCAATATTAAAAATATTACCAAAAGGTGAATTAACCCCCTTCTTTTCAGTTCTATCATCATCCCTATAGGTTATAAAATTGGTATCATAGGTTAACTCTTAGATTAGTATGTATATTTTTATTTTTTATAACAATTAACTTAAATAACCATCAGTGGGTAAATATTATATTGATGGAGGGAATAAGTTTTAATGGTGAATGGTCTAATCAAGGGCCATCTCGTTTTTATAGTATAGATTTAAGGATATTGGATATCATGAATAATCAACTTCTCTATAAATATTAGAAATGATGACCTTAAAATAATGTAAAAACCATACAAATACATGAATTTGACCTTGAAAAATTAGTTGGAAATGGTGCGGTAATATATTTGTGGAATTATAAGGATATAATAATTTTATGTTATGAAATAAATAGAAGTGAGTTTCGTCATGTATCCTAATGTGAAATAGTAAATCAAATTTGGATTATCATTCATGTTACACATATTATATCAGATAATATTCTTAAAACTATGTGAGACATGTTTAAAATAGAAATATGATGATTTTTAAATGGTTGATGATAAAATAGTTAATCAATTTTTGCATATATTTATAAGTACTGTAATTTTTTTTATTTGATTTGGGGAAACAAAAGAAAAACATGTCCTTATTGAAATAGTTATTATTGTACTTCCCAATATGTGGAGGGATAAAAATGATTATATATATGATTGTAAATATATATAGAATATACACTTGATAGATTATTAGATAAATTTTATAAAATGAGTTTGAGATTAAAAATCAATCTGAAGAAGATAATTATAAGAAGTGGGGAATTTATTTAAAGTCAAATTTGTAAACTTATTATTCTGATTCATAATTATATATAATTAAGAACAATTATGTTTTATATGAAAAGATGGGAGGATATAAATGGTTAAAATTTTACTCAAGAAGATTTATAAATTACTATTGTTGATATTATTACATGTAGAAATAAAAATGTGATTTTTTACATAAAAATTACAGTTAGGAAATTATTTTTTATGAGTGTTATAAAATAGGGAACATAAAGATAGGTTTACAATAGTTAAATAAAAAAATAGTACTAAATAAAGAAGGGGAAGAAAAAAATGGGAGTTAGATAGATTTGAAGTGTGTATTTTAGTACAAATAAAAAATTTTATTCTAATGAGTAAAAACATTTGTGCTTAATGTCTTAATAAAATCATGTAAGTGACTTTACTTTTTATTGTACTTCTAAATATGACAAAAAAAATTAAACTATATAGGAAATGATTAAATAGTTTTAAATACATGATCAAAACATAAAAAATAATCATCAATTTATATAAGAAACATAAGTATAAAGATATTTTTTTTCTTAAAGAAAATGGTGACCGATATATATTTTCCCAAGTTTAATTTATGAATCCTCATGTAGAATAGAGAATTTCTTAAGAGAATATAAAATTTGTATTTGTGAGAAATGAAAAAATAAATAAATAAGTTTATTTCATGAAAGAAATTTAGTATTCTGAAGTAAGGAAATTTGATAATGTTCTTAAAGAAAATAAAAGTCTTAAAAATTATAAGGTTAAAATCATACCAGGATGGATTATATAAAAGATAATAAAATTATGATATGATGGTAAGAATGAAATAATTTAATAAATCAAAGAACATTCTGGTATTTGAAAATAATTTAACCAAAATTTTTAAGATATTAATTTTTCCTGAACACTAACGGATGCACATCTATAGCTATTTGTTATAGAGGGAAAATGAAAGGTTATTAAGAAAATTAGTGCTCTATGAGATTTCAACTGTATATTAAACATAATAAGGTTTTCATTTCTAAATCATTATTTTCTATATTAATTATAAAAAAGTGTTTTATATCAGTTTTTATTCCCATTAATTCATATTTTAATATCATTAGACCGAAATTTTTATTGGTAGAAAATGTTTGATAAATATATTTTTAAATTAAATGTGTATCAAAATAATAAAAATTAATTTTTATTACATGGATAGTGTATGATCAATATATATGACTACTGATTCATTAAAAATAATATCATTTATTAAATGTAATGAATGTAATAATATTTTTCATGATTATTCAAATGGGAAAGTTAATATTTCGAGTGATGTTGGATTTTCATATTTTATTACAATTTCTAAAGCATTATTTTTTGATAGTTTAAAGAATTATTCAATAAGAATTACAAAATTATGTGGTAATTTTGTGTTTTAAAATTCCAAAATTAGAAGTAAATTATATTTAAATATAAATATATTTTTATCTATGAAAATAGTAAATACTATATCTATAGAATTAATTTTTATGAATTAAATAATCAAAATTATTTTTTTTTAATTTTTTCATTATGATAATTTTTTTTATGGAATGGGATTCTAATTCATTTTTATTTCATGTTGGTGTCCATGTTTTAAAAAAATTATAATAGTTAACTAGTAAGTCAGGTTCAAATAATACATCACATACATATGTGACTGATGAATTAAATATAAACATTAAATAAGTACATTTAGATTGATTAAATATATAAGAACTATAATTCCACTTAATTTAATATATTTCAACATATATAGAATATTTAAACAAGATATTTTCTGTGGCTAGAGATATTTTTTATCATTATTTGATGAGTTTACTAGATACATACGGGTTTTATTTTTTATAATTAAAATCTAAATCTTTATCAATGTTTATCAATTTTTATAAATAAGTACAAAATTAAAAGGAATAAATAATTAAATCAATAATAATATATCATATTATTAAATTATAGAATCTATAATTTACCCATTTTTGGAATGAAAAAGGGGATTTTCAAAATTTATCAACTCTTACAACACCATAAATATTGTTTAGGAAATAAAAAACGTAAAAAAAGTTATAAAAACATTTTAAATGAGTTTATCCTAACTAAATATATTTAGTCAAAATATGTGAATTTAGAATTTTATGTTATGAATAAAATTATCGTAAGACCATTTTTGAAAAATAATCCTTTTGTCATTTGGAAGGGGGACATAAAATTGACTATGTTTGAGTCTTTTGGTGTATATTTTTCATTATTAATATTAAAAATTACTTGGATAAAATCAATGAGAAATCGAATGTAGACCTTTTCTTCTTATATTCAAATAATAGTAAGTCATATTGAGATTTTAATAAAAGAACCATATACTTTTAAAAGTCTATTCATTATAATTTTCATGCATTTTTTTGAGTAAAATCTATTTTAATGTTGATCAACAAGATGATGAATTTAGATATTTTAATTTTTAAGAGGAATAATATCAAGAAAAAATCTATATAATATCCGGGAGAATATTTATTTTAAATATGAAAATATTCTAGGAAAATCATGGAAGTCTCATTGAGATCATCTTAGTGATAATATTATTGTAAATGTTGATTCAAATGTTCAAATGATAAAATTTTATATGAATATTTGTGCTTATCATGGTTTTAATTGTGATTTTATACCCAAGAGTATTTATGTATCAGTAAATGAACATAATTGGATTATTGATATGCAAGAAAAGTTAAATCATGTTTTTAGAAATATAATGTGCACATTAGTTATCCACCAAAATATTCTCATGTTATTGGAATAAAATGTATATTTAGGAAACAAGTCCTTATGAATTTATAAATGTAGATAAAAATAAAGACATATTGTTTTATGGAGGATATTCTCAAGAAAAAGTTGTTTTAATATTAATTTATATTTATTTCAATATTATAATCACTTATAATATTATTATCCTATGATAATTTTCATAGAAATAAATTATTTGAAGTGGATTTGAAATGTCTATTTCTAAATGGTTATATTTTTGAATTATTAAATTCCAAATATCCCAAAGATTTCAAAATTAAAATTATTTAATTTTTTTGAAACTATTGAAGGAATTATATGGTTCCAAACAAGATCCTCATTATTTGTATCAAATTTTTACTAGATTTATTTTGAAAAATAGTTTTCATAATGTAAATTTGGATCATTATTTTTCATTATAAAATTTTGTAATGATATTTTTATTTTATAATTTTTCTCAATGAAATTATATTTAGATCATTATGTGAAAATATTTCAGAGGTGTTTTTAACAATTAATACCTTCTGAATATAATATGAGTGTGATGGGAGAATTTATATTCTGTTTTTCTATTCACTTTTTTCAATTAAATGATCTTTTTTTCTAAACAAATCCATGTATAATAATGATATAGTTAAAAGGTTTAGTCTAGAATCTTTTTAATGTGATAATACACCCCTGGGTAATATTTGTAAATTTTATTAAATATATATGGAAAATTAATTGATGTTAAAATTTATTAATGTATGATTGTAACTTGATAAAATTAACTTCTTCAAGATGCAATTATATTTTTTTCTATTTTTTTGTCCTATAATTTAAAGTCCCCATAATTAAAGACATTTAATAGATAAAACAATAATAAAATATTTTAATGAATCACTAAATATTAGTTTATTATATCCTCCTAAGAATTATTTAGATTTGATAAGCTATTGAGATTCTAATTTTTATGGGTAAAAACTTGATAGGAAAATCACTTCGTTTATGTGTCATTTACTTTGTAGAATGTTTTATTTTTGGGATTCAAATAAAAAAGTGGGTTTCTCTTTATTCTTCAGAATATAAATTCATATATGATATATCATATTGTGTTCTATAGTTATGGATTATGAAAAAACATAGTAATTTTTGTTTTTATTATGATATTATTACTAAATTTGTGGATAATAATACATCTAATTTCATTTCAATAAAATCCTATACAACACTCTTGATCTATGAAAATTGTTTGTAAGTTTTATTTTCATAAGTATACTGTTTATGATGGAAATATTGAAGTGGAATTATTTTCTACAAAAAATAGGCTTGGTAATATGTTTAATAAGCCTTATAAATTATCTAAGATTTAAAAAATAAACATTTAACTTCGAATGATGAAATTTAAATGTTTATGGATGGAATTTAGGGGGAGTTTTAATGTATTCATATTTAAAAAAATTTATATTTAAATGAAATTTATACTTCTATTAAATATCTAATACTTTATAAAACATAATTTTCAAAATATATAATTCTTTATGATGACTTCTTTTTTCATATAAAACATTTTTATAAAATAGTTTAATTTTTTTAAACATATAGCTTTTTATTTCTTTTGAGATTATTTTACAATGCACGAATTGAATTTTCCCCTCATTCTATTTTGATTTAAATACTAGTTTTAGTTTCATTCCATGTATTCATTAATGGGGTCCCTTTTATGTTTTTGTTTTTAAAATTATAATTGTTAGTTTATTTCCAAGTAATATTTTATAATGCATTGGTACATTTCAAAATGTGGAAATTTGTTTCAACATTTTGATAATTTCATGAATGGGGAGATGTTTCTATAATCGTACTTTGTTTTGTAATTATCAAAATAGGGGATTTTTTTGAGTACCTCCTTAAACCACATTATGTTAGGATAATTAAAAAACATTGGCCATGTCCATTCTGTTATAGGAGGACTTTGAATATGAAATAATTTTTTATGTGTGAATTTTCTTATATAGGGAATATTGGTTACATAAATTTTTACTATGAGTAAAATTTTCTTACTTTCTCTCTAATATATGAATTGAATGCTTAATATATGATTTATTTAACTTATTTTTCTTGTTTTTGATTTACTACATGTTTATAATACATTGTTTATATATTTAATTATACCATAGTTTCATAAAAATTATTTACAATGTATAAATATAATTTAACTATATTTTATATATATTCAATTTATTATCACAAGGTGATATTTTCACAGGGTAGTTTTATAAAAATAGGTTTTTGTATTTTAAAATATGAACATTTATTCTCATATTTATTGTAGTATAACACAAAGGATCGTTAAAATTTACTTTTATTATATAATAAATGTTTTATTTATTAATATAACATCCATTTATATATATATTATTGTGGTTTATAGGTTTTGGAAGAAAAAACACATAGTTATTAATTCCCTTTCATTTAAGAGAGGTAAACATGATTTATTTTATAAGAAATGAACAATTAACAACTCTAAATTTTTCATTTCAAGTTATATGAATGTACAAGTTGATGAAATATTTTTTTCAATGATGATATAATTTGATTGTAGTTATTCATGTAGAAAAAATATATAGAGAGCATAATAATCTAATTAAATAGACTTAAATCGTTGAGGATACATTAACTCTAAAACCCTAAAAATTTCTACACTTTTTATGAACATTACTGGTATGATCATTTTTATGAACTTCATAAAAAACCCTTTTCTAGACAAGGGAATATTGTCTACTTGACATTAAAAATAGAAATGTCTATACTGGTTTTTATTATTGTAATACATTCCATTTATTTCTTAATACACAATTTTAGGGGGTTATAATTCCCAAAAAAGTTTAGAATTTTTATTTGTGACTCACAAAAAATGTCAAGATCAGAGTCCTTTCGTAACTACAGAATGGTGGGATTTTAAATATTCATTGGAATGGTTAAATTTTTATTTTGGTTTCTACCACCACTTCAAGTGGTATCCAATATATTTTGGCTCTAAATGAAAAACATATAGGTTGATCATGTTTAAACACCATGTGTGAAAAAGGTTGTTTTTTTGCTTTCTTCCTATAGGTATTAAAAACACATTATAAAGGGTTGTGATCTCCATAAATTATCTATAGAAATTGTTATATTGTTTTCCATATCTCTCAGGGTTTGATAAGTTTGATGTGTATTTTACTCAAAATTTTTATCTTAACAACCATAAAAAATTATTATATTAACTATTTATTTTATTTCCAAAGTGTTAATATTTACCTTTTATGTAATAAATGATTAAACATTTATCAATGTCCAATTCTCCATCCTCTTATATTTTCATCTATCTCCCATCCAATATCTAAAATAACGAAAATTGTATTCAATATTTATTACATTATTTTGAAAATTAATAATACTTTATATTCCATAAAACATTAAGAATACATTTGAGTGATGTATTACTTCATATTAAATGTGATTTAGTGATTATAAAATCCAGTATGAGTTATATAAATAATTTGTATTGTGTTAATAAATTTTAATTCTTTATTGAGTTTGTTAGTATAGTATGTATTCTACTCAATATTTATAAATAATGATTTATGAATATATAAATTCTCCTTATTGAAAATATCAAGAAATACCAATAATTACATTGATAAATAAATTATAATGTAATTATATAAATGTTTGGTTCATTATTATGTCACAAAATTGAAATTACATTCATTAGATTAATATTTAGAAAAACGTGGAAAAAATAAATTATCTTACATGGTTTTTACAGTATTTCGGAATTTTATTTCTTACATTTTCAAAATCTACATTGTATCTATTTCAATCAAGAAATCACAAATTATTATTCATTTATTATACCCATATATATAAATATGAATTTATATAATTTTTATCATAAAATCATTTACAATTAGAATATAAGTCATTTTTTGCATCCTCCATAAGAAAAAAACAAGGATTCTTTAAAATATCCTTTAAGACAAAATTTACTTTGATAGAAGCCTAATGATAAGGCCCATTCAAAAAATTGGAATAATTACCTTGAATATTTATAATCTCACTAATAAACTTTTGAAATTCATTATTTTGTATTATTTGTGTCAGAATTCATTGGTTTTAACTTATTCATTGAAATTTCTAGATTTCATAAACCATTTGTTATGTAATTAATGAGTATTTATTTGAATATATTGAGTTTCAATAAACTAAACTACATTATCTAGAATTTATAAAGGTTAAAAAATTCTATGAACCATATAATATATAATTTCCATATTAATACTATATATATGTTTATTAATTTTATTATATAAATGAATTTTTTATAATATTTACAATTCATTATTTTTTTAGTAACTATTTAATATTTCTAAATAATTTAAACCCCAATATACATATGAATCCATTTCATATATATAAATATGATATTAATGGTTGAAAAAAATACTTATTCATATTCAATAAAATTGAAAATCATTTATAAATTTATTTATCATTATGTGGAAATATAAATTTTCATCATAGTCACATCCATGAAAAAGAATTATAATAATAAACTTACCAACCAACTAATGAAAAATATATTAGAGAAGAAAAAAGGGAATAAAGCATCTATTGATCATATTACAAAATATATCATAGAGAATAGCACCCAAACAACTACTATTAGGTTTTATATTTCAAAATAGCATAAAATTGTGTATTTAAAACCAATAAATTATCCACTAAACCAAATTATTATCAAATAAATTGTTTTATGAAATCTATAAAATCCTCAATATTGTCTAGGATACCTTAAAATATGAGCTATATTTCAATTAATATTCATTTTGATTCATTATTTATCCAAATTTCAAAGGAATTATTTTGGAAGATCTAATTAAAACATTAATGAATTTCAATTTATTTATATAAAAAAGAGTACAAATGATGAAATAAGATCCAAACTTAAAATAAGGAAATTATTTTTTCCATAAATTTTGATTCCATAGTGGAAATTTAATTATATATTTTAACTCCAATTTTAAATCAACATGAGTTAATAACTGAATTATTAGGAAAATATTTTTCTACACTAAAGATGACCACCTTAATAATATAAATTTCTTGTTTGAGAGAAAATTCAAGGATTCTTTCATGTGAATATTATGTAATATTTAATAATTATTATTCATGTTTTATCCATCATCAAATTAGTGACCAAATATTAATATAACACTGTATAAGGGATTAATAAATAAAAATGAAATAAAGATTGAAACTATAATTGGTTATTCTTTGGATGAAAAATACCAAGTTTATTCTAGAAATATCATTACTAATATTACCTAAAATACCCAACAATTTGTTACTAAGGGAGTTATATGTGATAAATTTTCAATACAAGTAACTACTTTTAGTAATTTAAATATAGTGATTTCTTATTTTCTAAATAATCATTCCTCCATCGTAATGAAAATTTCATTGACCAATGTATCTCCATATCTAAATCAAAACCATTTTGATCATATTTTACTAATTATTTTTGAATTTTAGATTTAGAAGATCAAATTAATGATAACTTCCCATAGATATATGATTCAACTGAATGTTGTTCATTATTATTTCTATATATTGTTTTTAATCCTATTGTAGAGCCCACATCATTTCATTCAGTGTTTGATTATAATAAAAATAATAATAAATAATACACAAGAACATAATTTTTAATAAATTTGAACATCCTCAAGGATTCTTTTTATTCCAAACAATTAACTAAGAACATAGTTTTCCAAAAGAACAATCCAGTGATCATACTTATAAAGAATTTTAATCTTCACCACCATAAGAGAAACCTATGATATCTATTATTGAAATAATAATACTAAAAAAATATAGATGAAATGTAAAATAATAAAATGTTAATAAGAAATATCTATTATTAAATACTATATTAATAAAAATGGGGAAGAAAAAAAATCAATCTACCCTTATTGAAAATATAAATAATCTTATTAACCTTAATAAACTAATGTTAGTATAAAATATAGAGAAAATTTTTGTCAAATGAGCCTTAGTAATAGAAATGTAATAAATATCACAATGGATATTAAATGTAAACTGATTAATAAATATTCTACACTTATATAATCTATTATCAAAATTCCTAAATTTTTAATTCTTGAACTATAATAAATTAATAATAATTATACATTTGATGGACCTATTATTCATATTAAACTATGTGACCATTTATATTAAAATTTTAAAAACAATCATCTTTAAAAATATAATTATCTACTGAAAAATAATACTAAATATTATAATAATTTATCAGAACCTTTAGATGGTATAAAATTAATGAACTCAACACTAATAACTCCATGTCAGTGTATGGATTATTACATTGTCATATGATACAATGAGTAATATCCTGATGTACTAAATATTTTAGTAGTCATAGTAAACTAGATACATACCTGAGCCTTATATTATATTTGAAAAACAATTAAAACATTGTTTTCTTTCATGAATACGATTTTTCCCTATAGTATATCTTTGCAGTTCAATCATATTATACTTCATGGATTCATGGGAATGGAAAAATAATAATAGTGATATAAAATTTTTAGTATGGGTTAAGTACAATAGAAGATATCGTTAATAAATGATGCATAATAAATTAGAAATGAACTATGTGACAAGGTAAATTTTTGAACTGACACTCCATTTAAATGATTGACTAGTATAATCAATGGAAATGTAAATAATTGAAAACACATTCCATTTAATCAATAACATGACTATAAAAACTGGATATGGCCTAATCAATATGTAAAGGTAAATATCTGAACACAAATTCCATTAATACAATATAATAATAAAGAAATTCTTCTAGAGATAATATCAATGATAAATTCACAGGGATAATAATACCTGAATTATAAATAAAGGAAATACTTAATTATTGGCTATCACGATCTCAAGAATTATGAGAACAATTTCTATTAAGATCATTTCTATATATAGTTAAAAACTGTTGGGTAGAAACTCATTTAACTAATGCAATCTAGTCAATTCATCAAATGAGACATGTCATTGCATCAATGGATTATCAATAATCACACCCTAGCCATATATTTATGCCAAAATATATACTAATATATCAAATAATTGATTTAATTCATAACAAATATGACTTACTAATAAATATTTGTGTTGATGAAATTTTGCAGGTTATCAAAATTTTCCCTTTCAATATAATAAAATTCAAAGTAAAAATTTTTAGGTATATATGAGATATGGTTTATTTAATAATCGTATGCATGATATTAAAAATTTAAAATTTATGGGAAATTTAATGTCCAATGATCACTAAAAAGTGAATATTTTAAAGGAAATTTAATTAATACAAAAAATAAATCAAGGAAGTGAATTTCAATTCATCGTTTTGTCAAAATGATCATAATGCCTCCAGAGTGTGAATAATGATGGTATCAATATAATATATCCCCATTTGAGTATATTTAATGTTGATGGCTGTTTTCATTGATGAATATAATTACTATAAAAAGATCTATAAAATAATTCTTTTGGAAAATATCCTTTCAGTTTTAGAAATCACCATTTAAAACTAAATTTCAAAACAATTAAATCAATTTTCTTTGAGATAATCATTGAAACTTATAATATAATATTTAAATCATTTATTTTTCATGAAAGCAAGAAATCCAATGCATTACAGGTACATTAAAATAAATATTCCATTCAAGTTTTTCATAAATTCCATATGGGAATTGTTTCAGAAGGATATAAATATTTTTTTAAATACAAGTTTTATAAAGTAAAAATGGTTAAAAAATCATTAATAAATCATTTAGATAAGAGTTAATAATATTTTGGATTTTTTTTTAAAAACATTATTTTAAAAGGAATAGGATTTCTGACTAAAGATAGAAATGAATTCATATTTTGTTAAATTAATTTCTTAATAATTTGAAGTTCCAAAGCGTAGAAAATTGAACAACTACTTAAAATATATCATTAATAATTATATTAGTATAAATTATAATGTTTTATTAAAAATTACCAATTATTTTCATTCAATGTAAATTCATATATAAACAATCCTGATAAAAAAGAGATTATGAAATAAAATTTTTTAACGAACATAAAATTGAATTATGGATTAGTAAATGAATCGATTATTTTTATAATATCTATTACAATATGAAAAAATTTGAAATAATAAAAAATATAATAATAATTCATTACATATGAAATTTTATAATATCAAGAACAACGAAGAAGTATTATAGCCAACTAAAAATAAACTGACTTTTGAAATAATTAATGTAACACACCATAGTTTTCAAAATAATTTGAATTCTAGATACAATGTTCTATGTAGATATTTATATCTATCATTTAAACTCATATTTTATTCTTTTTTTTGAATTTCGGAAAACAATCATCTATAATTGTGTTCGGTAGGTTATTTGGAGTCTTATGGAACCATCATGTTTTCTATTGAATAGTAGCATAACCTTATGAATAGTAATTTGGATTGTAATATGATGCTAATTAATATTAAATTGTATTATTATTTTATTTTCTTACGGTTTTAAGATAATAACATATTGGTTAACCTTTCAGTGTGTTATATAAGCAGGTATTGTTTTAAAATTGTTCATTTTTGAATTTAGTATGAATTTATTTTAAAAATAATTTAATAATATATATATAATTATTTTCAAAAAATGAAGTTCATTTTTATGCAAAAACATTGAAAAATGGTTAGGGTAAATTTTAGGGATTTTTCTGATAAAATTGATTTTTCAGTGAATAGTAAAAACACAGTTTTGATTTTCGGTGTATTAATGAAATCATTAATGATATAATAATTATGTAATGAATCTGGTAGACTTGTGTATATTAAAATAATATGTGAGGTGACTAATGTGTCTAATACCTTGGGAAAATACCAGGGGAAAGCCCAAGGTTTTGCAAATACCACTAATGAGGTGTCCCATAGAAATTATTAAAATATTCCTTAACTTTTGCTATAAATAACAACCCATTGCTTCATTAAATTAATTCCAAATTCATCATCGACGAATATATGGCCTTCATACCTCCCTAGTAGCCCTCCCAAGGTTTCTTCAATCCCCTATGGTCCCATCCTTCATGTTCAAGCTTTACTCTTCATGGTATGAAAATTCTAACTTTCATTCTTTTTTCCATTCAAGTTATCTTCTTTGTGGTATAAAATCCATGTTTCCATAACATGTTTGTATTAAGTTATTATTATTGCTATATTAATTATTATTGTTTATTTATAGATGGGTGACCCTTTTCCCCTCTCTTTTTAATATTTTCTAAAACCATGTTGCACAGCCGTTAGGATGCCGATTATTTTAAGGTTTTTCTCAATTATTCTTTTATTTTAATTATATTTTTTTTCTTATTCTTTATTAATATTCTCTTACCCAATAGACATTAAAACTCCAAAAACTATGAATATTAGGCATGTTATCAGGTTAATGGAAAATAAATAATCATTCTTCTCTCCTATCTAACTTACACTACTGGTAATCCAGCATTTCCCAACGGTTTAGAACCATTGGGAAAGGCTGCAGAACCGTTGGTATATGTTATACCAACGGTTCTGCAAACCGTGGGGAAGTAAGCCGTTGGGAAAGGCTTTTCCCAACGGTTTACATAGAACCGTTGGGATAGGTCAGAAAAAATCAACCTATCCCAACGGTTTGGCCCGTTGGGAAATCAACAGACAATTTTCTTTCCCAACGGTTTACAAACCGTTGGTAAAAACAACCCTGCAACAGGGTATCCCAATGGTTTCAAACCGTTGGGATAGGGTGTTTTTACCAACGGTTCCTTGAACTGTTGGTAAAAACAGCTACATAGAGCCTATGCCAACGGTTTGAAAACCGTCGGCATAGGCTTTGCTGTGCAAATTGCACAGCAGCCTGCAATTTCCACAGTAGGTCTGGTTTTTGGGCATTTTCAATTCAATTTTCAATCCAATTATTCCCTCGTTTTCAATTCATTTTTCAATCCAATTATTGTACCTGTAACACATATAATGCATACATATAGAGAACAAACCAACACATACAAATAATGAAAACAAACCAACCAACACATATAATGCATCCTGAAAATATACACATCCATAATTAAAGTAGAATTCATAACATAATTATAAACTTACATAATTCATTTAGAATTCATTTTAAAATTTAGATGACAATTATATGAGGAATCCGAAATTCAATTCACAATTTGATCGATTTTTTCTATACCATATATTTTTACCTCAAATGATGTCCATTTTAAACAAAATACATACACCTGAAGTGATACCGGCCACACCGCACCTCAGATTGAGGTGGGGTTGACTCGTACACGTCACATTTGACCCATGGATAGTTGTGCTAAAGTATCGACACAATCCGAATACGTTTGGTCGGTTTTCCGTATGCCAGTTGATGTTTTTCACTTAAAATGACGTTCTTTTGAAACAAATGACGGACACTATGAGTGGTGCTGACCACACCGCGTCTCCAATTGAGGCGGGGTTGATTCGTACATGTCACATATGACCCATGGATCGTTCTCCTAAAGTTTACATGGAAACCGAATGCGTTTGGTCGGTATTCCGTAAGTACTTAAAATGTTGTCCATTTTAAACAAAATAGTGACACTTAGACTAATCCTGACCACACCGCGACTCAGATTCATCCCGGGTTCGCTCGTACATGTTACATATGACCCATGGATCGTTGTGATAAATTATCAAAAGATTACGAATGCGTTTGGTCGGTTTTGCGTATGCCAGTTGTTCTTTTCATTTACAATCATGTACATTTTAAACAAAAGAGACAGAGTTAGAGCGGTGTCGGCCACACCGCATCTCAGATTAAGATGGGGTTGACTTGTACACGTCACATATGACTCATGGATCGTTGTGCTAAAGTATCGATAGAATCCGAATGCGTTTGGTCGTTGTTCCGTATGTCAGTTGATGCCTTTCACTTAAAATGACGTCTTTTTGAAACAAAAGACGGACACTTTGAGTGGTGTCAGCCGTACCGCATGTCGGATTGAAGCGGGGATGATTCGTACACGTCACATAAGACCCATGGATCGTTCTCCTAATGTTTCAACAGAAACCGAATCCGTTTGGTTGTTTTTCCGTATGTACTTAAAATGGTGTCCATTTTAAACAAAAGAGAGTCACATAGACTTATCCTAGCCACACCGCGACTCATATTCATCCTAGGTTGTCTCATACACGTGACATATGACCCATGGATTGTTGGGATAAATTATCAACAGATTCCGAATGCATTTGGTCGGTTTTCCGTATGTTAGTTGATTCTTTTCACTTAAAATGACGTCCTTTTGAAACAAAAGATGGACACTTTGAGTGGTGTCTGCCACACCACATCTCCGGATTGATCTAAAACCACCGTGAAACATTCTAATTGTTATTCGTGACATGTACGCGCAGACGGCACATCAATCGGACGTGCGGTTTGCACGGTACGACTCAATATTCGTGTTTTAAGTGATGTGCGCGCTTCGTAAACGCGCGTGAGGGGGGTCCAAATGGGCCGAACAAAGTCGAAATGGCCTGAAATCAGAGGAAAAATATGGGAGAGTGATTTATGAAGTGGTCGAGCAGATGGCATGTCAATCGGACATGCCGTGTGCCCACGGTGACCGACAACGCAGTTCTGGTGTCATAAACAGCCAAAACGGGTGTCCAACGGTCAAATTCATAGCGGACGACCTCAGATTGAGCTGAAACCACCGTGAAACATTCTAATTATTATTCGTGACATGTACGCGCAGACGTCATGTCAATCGGACGTGCGGTTTGCGCGGTATGGCTCAATATTCGTATTTTAAGTGACGTGCGTGCTTCGTAAACGCGCGTGGGGGGGGGGGGTCCAAATGGGCGAAAAGAAATCGAAATGGCCTGAAATCAGACGAAAAATATGGGTGAGTGATTTCTAAAGTGGTCGAGCAGACGGCATGTCAATTGGACGTGCCATGTGCCCGCGGTGACCGACAACGTAGTTCTGGTGTCATAAACGGCCAAAACGGGCGTCAAACCGTCAAATTCATAGCAGACGACCTCGGATTGAGCTGAAACCACCATGAAACATTATCATTATTATTCGTGACGTGTACGCGCAGACGGCACGTCAATCGGACGTGCGGTTTGCGCGGTACGGCTCAATATTCGTGTTTTAAGTGATGTGTGTGCTTCGTAAACGCGCATGAGGGTGGTGCAAACGGGCCGAACAATTTCGGAATGGCCTGAAATCAGAATACAAATACGGGTGAGTGATTTATAAAGTGTTCGCGAAGACGGCACATCAATCGGACGTGTCGTGTGCGCATGGTGACCGACAACGCAGTTCTGGTGTCATAAACGGCCAAAACGGGCGTCAAATGGTCAAATTCATAGCGGACGACCTCGGATTGTCCTGAAAACACCGTGAAACATTCTAATTATTATTCGTGACATGTACGCGCAGAGAGCACGCCAATCGGACGTGCGGTTTGCGCGGTACGGCTCAATATTCGTGTTTTAAGTGATGTGCGCGCTTCGTAAACGTGCGTGAGGGGGGTCCAAATGGGCCGAACGAAGTCGGAATGGCCTGAAATCAGACGAAAAAATACGGGTGAGGGATTTCTGAAGTGGTCGAGCAGACGGCACGTCAACCGGACGTGCCGTGTGCCCGTGGTGACCGACAATGCAGTTCTGGTGTCATAAACGGCCAAAACGGGCGTCCAATGGTCAAATTCATAGCGGACGACCTCGGATTGACCTGAAAACACCGTGCAACATTCTAATTATTATTCGTGACGTGTATGCACAGACGAAACGCCAATCGGACCTGCGGTTTGCGCGGTACGGCTCAATATTCGTGTTTTAAGTGATGCGTGCGCTTCGTAAACGCGCGTGAGGGGGGTCCAAATGGGCCGAACGAAGTCGGAATGGCCTGAAATCAGACGACAAATACGGTTGAGTGATTTCCGAAGTGGTCGAGCAGACGGCAAGTCAATCGGACGTGCCGTGTGCCCGCGGTGACCGACAACGCAGTTCTGGTGTCATAAACGGCCAAAACGGGCGTCCAACGGTCAAATTCATAGCGGAAGAACTCAGATTGAGCTGAAACCACTGTGCAACATTCTAATTATTATTAGTGACGTGTACGCGCAGACGGCACGTCAATCGGACATGCGGTTTGCGCGGTACGGCTCAATATTCGTATTTTAAGTGATGCACGCGCTTCGTAAACACGCATGAGGGGGGTCCAAATGAGCCGAACGAAGTCGGAATGGCCTGAAATCAGACGACAAATACGGGAGAGTGATTTATGAAGTGGTCGAGCAGACGGCACCTCAATCGGACGTGCCGTGTGCCCGCGGTGACCGACAACGCAGTTCTAGTGTCATAAACGGCCAAAATGGGCGTCAAACGGTCAAATTCATAGCGTACGACCTCGGATTGAGATGAAACCACCGTGAAACATTCTAAGTATTATTCGTGACATGTACGCGCAGACGTCACATTAATCGGACGTGTGGTTTGCGCGGTACGGCTCAATATTCGTATTTTAAGTGATGTGTGCGCTTCGTAAACGCGCGTCAGGGGGGTCCAAACGGGCCAAACGAAGTCGGAATGGTCTAAAATCAGACGACAATTACGGGTGAGTGATTTATGAAGTGGTCGAGCAGACGGCACATCAATCGGACGTGCCATGTGCCCGCGGTGACCGACAACGCAGTTCTGGTGTCATAAACGGCCAAAACGGGCGTCAAACAGTCAAATTCATAGCGGACAACCTCAGATTGAGCTAAAACCACCATGAAACATTCTCATTATTATTCGTGACGTGTACGCACAGACGGAACGTCAATCGAACATGCAGTTTGCGCGGTACGGCTCAATATTCGTGTTTTAAGTGATGCACACACTTCGTAAACGCGCGTGAGGGGGGTCCAAACGGGCCGAGCGAAGTCGGAATGGCCTGAAATCAGAAGAAAAATACGGGACAGTGATTTCTGAAGTGGTCGAGTAGACGGAAGATCAATCGGACGTGCCGTGTGGCCGCGGTGACTGACAACGCAGTTCTGGTGTCAAAAACGGCCAAAACGGGCGTCCAACGGTCAAATTCATAGCGGACGACCTCAGATTGAGCTGAAACCACCGTGCAACATTCTAATTATTATTCGTGACGTGTACGCGCAGACGTCACATCAATAGGATGTGCGGTTTTCACGGTACAACTCAATATTCATATTTTAAGTGATGCGTGCGCTTCGTAAACGCGCGTGAGGGGGTCCAAACGGGCCAAACGAAGTCGGAATGGCCTGAAATCAGACGAAAAATACAGGTGAGTGATTTCTGAAGAGGTCGAGAAGACGGCACGTCAATTGGAAGTGCCATGTGCCCGCGGTGACCGACAACGTAGTTCTGGTGTCATAAACGGCCAAAACGGGCATCAAACGGTCAAATTCATAGCGGAAGACCTTGGTTTGAGCTGAAAACACCGTGAAACATTCTCATTATTATTCGTGACGTGTACGCGTAGACGGCACATCAATCGGACGTGCGGTTTGCGCGGTACGGCTCAATATTCGTGTTTTAAGTGATGCGCGCGCTTTGTAAACGCGTGTGAGGGTGGTCCAAATGGGTCGAACGATTTCGGAATGGCCTGAAATCAGGCAAAAAATCCGGGTGAGTGATTTATGAAGTGGTCGAGCAGACGGCACGTCAATCGGACGTTCTGTGTGCCCGCGGTGACCGACAACGTAGTTCTGGAGTCACAAACGGCCACAACTGGCATCCAACACATTTCGAATGCGTTTGGTCAGTTTTTCGTATTTCACTTTTTGTTTTCACTTAAAATCTTATGGAAATTCATATAGAATATTTTTATATCATATTTAGTATGGATTAGATTTTAGTTGATCGTGCTATGAAACATTTCAGAGCTAATGAAATTAAGGAAGGTGGAGGGGCTGTCCGGGGGGCTGTAAGGGGGGGTTGTCCAGTGGGTGTCCGGGGGGCTGTCCGGGGACCAAGGAGGAGGGTGGGGGGGGGGGGGGGCTGTGCGGGGTCTGTCCGGGGGGTGTTTGGGGGTTGTTCAGGGGGTTGTCCGGGGTTGTTCAGGGGGCTGTTCAGGGGTTGTTCAGGGGGTTGTTCAGGGGTTGTTCAGGGGTTGTTCAGGGGTTGTTCAGGGGGTTGTCTGGGGTTGTTCAGGGGGGTTGTCCGGGGGGTGTTTGGGGGGTTGTCCGGGGTCCAAGGGGGAGGGTGGGGGGGCTGTCCGGGGGGCTGTCCGGGGGGCTATCCGGGGTCCAGGGTGGAGGGTTGGGGGCTATAAGGGGGGATGTCCAGGGGGCTGTCCGGGGGGGCTGTCCGGTGGGTGTCCGGGGGGCTGTCCGGGGACCAAGGAGGAGGGTGGGGGGCTGTGCGGGGTCTGTCCGAGGGGTGTTTAGGTGTTCTTCAGGGGGTTGTCCGGGGATGTTTAGGGGGCTGTCCGGGGGTTGTTCAGGGGGTTGTTCAGGGGTTGTTCAGGGGTTCTTCAGGGGGTTGTCCGGGGTTGTTCAGGGGGCTGTCCAGGGGGTGTTTGGGGGGTTGTCTGGGGTCCAAGGGGGAGGGTGGGGGGGGGGGGTTGTCCGAGGGGCTATCCGGGGGGCTATCCGGGGTTCAGGGTGGAGGGTTGGGGGCTGTACGGGGGGCTGTCCGGGGGCTATCCACGGGGCTGTCCGGGGGGTGTTTGGGGGGTGTTCGGGGTCCAAGGGGGAGGGGTGGTTGTCCAGGGTCCACGAATGAGGGGGGTTGTCCAGGGAGTTCACAAACACACAACCACTAAAAGACAACAACATCCATAAAAACCGACAATATATAAAAATAACTCAACTCCAATACTATATTACGAGTCTAGATAAAACCAACAACTAGAATAGATTAAACATCAAATCTCAGTAATATAAGTCAAAAATGTAACGGATCAATATGTCCCACATCAACATCACCATCACCATCATCTTCATCATCATCATCACCCTCGTCATCGTCCTCCTCATCGTCCTCACCCTCCACAGTGCCTTTCTCCTCGCCTTCGCCCTCCTCCTCGCCCTCCTCATCTCCCTCCTCTTCCGCATCAGACTCCTCGCCATCATCATCTTCAAGATGGACATCGGCCTGACCACCACTGGAACTGCCACCTGGTGCACCATATATAGAATGTATCGATGACATGTATTCATCAATCGCTGGGCTGGCATCTCCTGGAAGTGTTGGACGTAGAACTTCAATAAATTTCATAAATGCACTGTTTTCCCTAGCAGACTGTTCTGCCGTCTCTGTGGCCCTTTTCTCAGCCTGTTTTGCCTGTGCCCTAACTTGCTGCAGCTCGGTGGCACTAAAACTTGTACCTGAGTCAGGCCAATACCTCGTCGGGGCTATCTTAGGTCGGCAGCATACTCTGCCAGAATGATCCTCTCCCAACACCTGATGTAAGTGATCAGATGGCCCAAAATTGTCCGCTTCTTGGGCATCGAGGGCCTCTAAGCATCCTGTTACAAATATAAATATATTATTAAGTTACGAAATAGATATTTAAATATAAAATCAATAGATTAAAACTTACAATCTGCTGCTGAGTCGCTTCGTTGACAGCACTTCCATCATTTTTTCGTCTACTCGAGCAAAACAGTTTTGCTCGAGGCACACATCCTTCAATAGTGTGTACTTGCCTCTACAATGACATTGAAAACAAAAGTTATATAAAAACATTAGCAAATGATTAAATAATTGAGGACACAAAAGAAAATTTAAGTCGCAAAGAAAACATATAAACAATTGTCATACCTACTGCCTCTCATGATCCGGCATCGTCGTGCGTCCTAGTGTACGGAGGTATTTTTTTGCATCAATGTTTTTTTTATTTTTCCAGATGATTCCTAAATAAAATTCGATAATGCAAAGGATAATAATAATTCAAAACATGAAAGTTATTATTTAAATACCTCAAATGTAATTTATACCTTAAACTGGGTACTCGTCCAATGAGTAATCGTCTGACGATACTGCTCTATAGGACAATCATCCACGACTGGTACCGCCTCTAACTCAGTGCCAACTCTAGCACGCTAGCCAATATACAGGTCATGCTTGTAGGCTCTCCAAAGCTCGCCTAAATCCTTTAGACGTTCCAGTCGTGCACCCTCACCATCAGGAAAATTAAATCGAAGCTGAAATCAAAATATTAATTCATATAAATACAAAAATAATTCATGGCATTAAATACAACAGATTTTTTACCCATATCTCTGCCCAGGATCTATCTTTGACCTCATGTGGAAAATGTCTCCACGACAGTGGGATGACGGGAATGATGTCGGAGTATTTGGCAAGCGTCGCCAGAAAACTCCGACATTGCTGCCCTGTTTTCTCAACCATCTGATTGTCTTCATTATATTCCACCATAACCTGTGTGCGATGGTTCCACACCGAACGCATGCGTGTACGGCCCCGCCCCCGCCTCCTATCAATATATGTATCTGTCATGAAAGAAAAACAAATATTTTATCAAAACATGTTATAATGAAAATAAATATTGCTATAAATTTTTTTTAGGGTTTTATAAATATACCTGCGCTAGTCTGATCAATGAGTGACGCCGGATCCACAGAACCTGATGGAACACCCTCTGGTGGAACAGGAGTCGAAGACGATGGAGTATAAAATCTCGGAGAGACAGAAGTAGAAGGAAAAGAAGATGGAATAGATGTATAACCTGATGCTGACTGGGGAGTGGGAATCGTCATGGGACGTGAAAATGATGGGGCAGAAGATGCAGAAGGTAGCGAAAACATATGAGGCCTAAATACGCCATGTGTCCCTAACGACACACCAGGATCAGAATGTGGGAAGGCTGAAATGTCAGTGGGAGGGGCAAGGTCTAGTCAGGCACGCGCAGCTCTACATCCACCTCTGGTACGAACCCTCCTCATACCACCGGCATGAGTACTAGGACCAGTACTAGGCTCCTCGTCGAATAACTGTCGACGTAATAGTGGATCCTACAAAAAAGTTTACAAAAAAAATTAACCACATGACATTATATATTCTGTAAATATATATATATATATATATATATTTGAAATAAAGTACTCACTGTAGGCACTAATGGTGGAATGCCCATCTCCTCCATCCGACGATTGTTCTCCGCCATTTTTTATCTCCGTCTCTCTTCAATTGGCTGCATTTCCTGCATTTGAAAACAAATATGTAATTAATTAGAAAAAGAAAATTAATGTGTAAACCAAAAAACTAAATATATGAGGGAATGAGGGGATTTATTGGTAATTTAGCTATCAATTGTTTTAGAAGAGCTCGAATGAATTTAATAAAACATACAATTTGTAATGTTCACCAAGTTAGAAATATTGTTTGATTTGGTTTGAATACAGTTCAAATCCAAATTAGAAAATGAAATTCAAATAAAACAGCAACCAATAAACATTGAAAATTCACTTAACGGTCAAGTCAGCTAAAACATATTTGTGATCAATACTAAATAAATATGAATATTACCAACCTTAACAACCCAACTCGAGGTAAACCAAAATAATTGAGAACATGGATAAATGATTCTATATATTTCCAACCACAACTTCTGGTTCACAATCAACTCTGACAATTGAGCTATTGGAGTTATCAAAAAAAATAAATGGATTGGTTCCAATGGCAATAGGGACAGTGTCAATTCCATCATCAGCATCATCAAAAATATGTCTTGGAATTACTTCAACTATGACACCAAATTCAGGTTGAAGTTGATATTTGACATATAAAACTTGTTTAGCCATTGATGCCAACACATATGGTTCTTCGGTTGCAAGAGTGCAGGTCATATTAATTACTCGAAATCCACAATCATCAATAAATGTGCCATGTCTCGTCATCGAATCAAACCAATGGCATTTCATCATTGTGACTCGTCCATGAGAGTAATAATGCAATATTATTATTTTCTCAACGACTCCATAATAACCCACATTTTCAAGTCGCGGTCTACTATCTGATGCACTGGCATAACAATCTGTTGTGGCAGTAACCATAATACCATCATGTTGTGTTCTCATGTTTTTGGCTCGTTCAGTGACAATAAATCTATACCCATTGATAACAATTGATTTACAGTCACGAACCACGGTATTAGGACCAAAATCCAAAGCTCTTATTTCCTCAGAGACAGAATCAGCAGACAAACTCAATACCTGCAATATAAATGACAGTTAAACTTAAGTAAATATTGAAATAATTAATTTAAATAGTAATATTTTTACCTTCAAGTTTAACCAAGAAGAAAACTCTTTGCTACGCAAAGTCTCTCTCCTTCTCAAAGATAAAGAATGATGCTTCCTATTTATCATTGTTTTATATTCCCTGTAGATAAAAAAATATGAATAGTTTAACAGATATATATGTAAGATATACATATTCAATTTTTTTACCTGATATAGTCATCGAAAAAATCACAGTTGAACAAAACTGGGCAATGTGCCATCTCCCGCTCTTCAAGGATTAATGTCTTCAATGTATATGATCCAGGAATTCCTCCTATTTGAGGAAGTGATGGAAAACTGGGTTCAATTTTCTCATATTGTTCTTCTTCATTTCTCATTGGTCTGTTCATTCTTGTAGTATGTTCAGACAAATACATTGAACAGAAATCCATACATTCTTGAGCTAAGTAACCGTTCACGATAGAACCTTCGGGAAGATTCTTGTTTCGAACATAAGACTTTAATGTGAACATATTTCTTTCAGTTGGATACATCCAACGAAAAGAAACAGGTCCTCCGAGAAGTATTTCAGTTGGAATATGGACAGTCAGATGCAGCATGCATGTGAAAAATGATGGGGGAAATATTTTCTCCAACTCATACAAAATTAATGGGGCATCTGTCAACATTTTTTGCAAGAAAGACTTAGACAACTTCTTTGCACAAAGATCTATAAACAAATGGCACAACCGAATAACACCCACCCTTACATTATTGGAAAAAAGATGACGGATTGCTATTGGAAGCAACTCATGCAGTAGAACGTGATAATCATGAGTCTTCAAAGATTTTAGCTTCAACTCTCTTCTGTTGACCCGTTTAGATAAGTTGCTTGAATAGCCATCAGGAACTCTAATAGTCTCTAATACTTCCAAAAATTGTTTTTTTTTCAGTAGGTGTCATCACATAAGAAGCACATGGAAGTTTCCATTTATTTTCACTGATACACACAGGATGCAATTCTGGTCTGATTCCCCAATCAACCAAGTCACGTCGAGATCGTAAATCATCTTTTGTCTTCCCCTTAACATTTAGAAGAACTGAAAGCAATATTTCACATATATTCTTTTCAATATGCATTATGTCTAAGCAATGACATAGCAAATTGGTTGACCAATAAGGGAAATCAAAAAAGATACTCCTCTTCCTCCAATTGTAACAGGTTTCTGTGGAAACATTCTTTCTCTTTCCAGATTTCATTTGACCCTTCCTGAATGAAAAACTGAAATCTTTCAATTCATTAAGCACATCAGTTCCAGACATACACTGAGGTGGATCATCGGTCTCTATAGTATTATCAAATCTTCGACAATTCATTCTGTATGGATGATCCTTTGGCAAAAATCGTCGATGTCCCATAAAACTGAAACTACAACGATGTTTTAGTCTTCTGGATCGTGTATTCTTCATACAAACTGGAAATAACAATTTTCCCTTCGTACTCCATCCAAACATCATTGCATAAGCCGGAAAATCATTGCTTGTCCACATAAGCGCAGCACACATCTGAAATATGTCTTTCGAACATGCATTGTATGTGCGCACACCCACATCCCAAAGAAGTTTCAACTCTTTTATTAAAGGTTGCATGTATACATCAATATCAATATCGGGATCAGAAGGACCAGATATGAGTATACTCATGAAAGTGAAAGATTTATTCATACACAACCATGGGGGAAGATTATAAATGTGTATAAAAACTGGCCATGTGTTGTGCGAAGAAAGCATCTGCCTAAATGGATTAAAACAGTCGCATGAAAGACCCAGACTCACATTACGCACGTCAGCTACAGAATCAGGATGTCGAGCATCAAATCTCCACCATGCAAATCCATCTGCAGGATGAACCAACTCATCATTAGTCTTCTTTCTCTCGGTATCATGCCATCTCATTTTTATTGATATGTCATCAGTCATAAAAAGATTCTAGAGTCTGGAGATCAATGGAAAGTGCCACATTACTTTCTGTGGAACGCGGGATGGTGTTCCATCAGATTTTGACTTCCAGCGGGATGTGCCACATTTTATACATTCATTTCGTTCAGCGGTTTCTTCCAAGAATAAACTGCTATCTTTCAGGCAAGCATGAATTTTGTTTCTGGAAAATCCAAGTTCTTCAACTAACTTCCATGCCATATAGTGGTTTGAGGGAATATATGCATCATCTAGAAGTAAATCCTTCAAGAGGGTAAGAATGTAATCGATTGCTGTATTAGAAATCCCATACATAGTTTTTCCATGAAACAATCGGATTAAAAATTCCATCTTTTTCATTTTATCGCATTGTCGATATACTGGAGTCATGGCAGCATCATTAAATTTTTTCACCCTATCAATATCATCATTTTCACTAGATGCATCAGTTGTCCTCATATCGACGTCTTCTTGAGTCGAAATCCTTTCTTTTTCATGATGACAAATAAACAGAAACCGATCATCTAACAAATTCTCCATTCCAGTCCTTTCATTTCGATCATCACCAATTTGAGATTTCATTTTCTCCCCATTGTGATACCACACAAAGTAGTTTGCTTGAAAACCATTTTTGGTTATGTGGTAGCTGACTTCTTCACGACTCAACCATGGTCTACCAACACAATTGGAACATGGGCAGTGTATGCGACCACTATCTGAAGCATGGTGAAATGAAAAATCTATAAAGCTCTCCAAATTGTTTTGAAAATCGCTTGAGATACGATCGGTTTCATACATCCAACTTCTGTCCATTCTGTAAAAAGAATTCATATAAGTCATTTTGTCATAATCAATTCAATAGGATTGAACTTTAATAGAAAATACATTTAAGTAAATGATAAAGGAAGAAAATAATCATGGTATCAACTACACATGTGAAAAAAACATACTAATGTGTTATTGAAAAAATGTAAAACCAACAAGAACTTAATGTGTTATCACATCAGAGCATGCCTCACCCCATAACCATATTAGTAGGGTATCCTCATATGCGATTTAACTTTTTGAATTAATATGCACTTCCTCACCAGGTACCTGAGTAGATTTCATAGATATAATCATCTCACATCCTGTAAGGATTCCATTATGTATGATCTGCAGAATAATTTGAGTGATCATGAATCATGCATGGGATCTTCCCATGATCATTATAGATTATGAGAAGGAATTATGATAGGTCACGTGAAGAACATCAAACACATATTTTAGATAATTTGAGACATAATATAATAAAATAATGTATAAATCTATGGAATTTGGGATAAAAGGTGGGTTGTCCACGAGGGTCGATGATGTTCGGATAGGGGGTTCGTGAGAGCACGGCCACCTCCTGTGGCTAGCCCACCCACCCCCCTGGACAGCCCGTACCCCCCGGGATAGCCCCGCCCACCCTCCCAAACAGCCCACACCCCCTCCCCTGCAACCCCCCCACCACCACCTAGACATACCAACCCCCCTGGACACCCCACACACCCCTCCCCCACCAGGACACCCCACCCAGACCCCCAAGACATCCCACACCCCCTGGACTGCCCCGCCCACCCCCTTGGACAGCCTTTCCCACCCCGTGGACAGCCTCGGCCACCCCCGTGGACAACCCACCCACCCCCGTGGACGCCCCCTACCCCCTAGATAGCCCAACCACCCCCGTGGACAGCCCACCCACCCCCCTCGACACCCCTTCTCCCTATGGACAGCCCCCACCCCCTTGGATAGCCCGCCCACCCCCTGGAAACCCCTACCCCCTGTGGCCAGCCCACCCACCCCCCCTGGACAGCCCGCCCACACCTCCTTGACAGCCCGTCCACCCCCGTGGACAGCCCGCCCACCCCTGTACCCCCCCTCGATAGCCCCACCCACCCTCCCAAACAGCCCACACCCCCTTCCCTGCAACCCCGCCACCACCACCTAGACATACCACCCCACCTGGACACCCCACACACCCCTCCCCCCCAGGAAACCCCACCCAGACCCCCAGGACAGCCCACACCCCTTGGACAGCCCCGCCCACCCCCGGGGACACCCCCTACCCCCTAGACAGCCCAACCACCCCTGTGGAAAGCCCATCCACCCCCTAGACACCCCTTCTCCCTATGGACGTCCCCCCACACCCTAGACACCCCTACCCCCCCGTGGCCAGCCCACCCACCCCCCTGGACAGCTCGCCCACCCCTCCTTGATAGCCCGACCACCCCCGTGGACAGCCCGTCCACCCTTGTGGACAACCAGCCCACCCCCGTACCCCCCTGGACACCCAGTACCCCCCCTGGATAGCCCCACCCACCCTCCCAAACAGCCCACACCCCCTCCCCTGCAACCCCACCACCACTACCTAGACATACCACCCCCCTGGACACCCCACACACCCCTCCCCCACCAGGACACCCCACCCAGACCCCCAGGACAGCCCACACCCCCTAGACAGCATCACCCACCCCATGGACAGCCTTTCCCACCCTCGTGGACACCCCCTCCCACCCCCGTGTACAACCCACCCACCCCCGTGGACACCCCCTACCCCCACAATCCATTATCCAAAACATATCAAATTGGTTTGAACACAATCCATAATTCCCACAATCCATTATCCAAAACATGTAAACGTCCCAACTCTGATTTACATGTTTTGAACACTCTCCTTCCAAACATAGAATACAAAAACATTAAAGAAGTATTCACAAACACAAACAATATCCTATTTAGATATTAGTTTCAATAATCAATTAAACCACCAACACCTGGAAAAAAATATATTCATTAAAACAACTACAACAATATGGTTGAGATTAAATTTTACCTATTCGTATGGGGTGTACCTATTGGGATGGGGGGTGCTGGTGTTCGGATTCGCGAGAGTAGTGGAGTTGGATGGGGTTCGCGAGAGCATCGGAGCAAATAGATTAGGGCTCTGTCCGAATGGGGAGAGGAGATCGCGATCTGCAATTTGGGGGAAACCTTTGCCAACGGTTTATAAAAACCGTTGGCAAAGGCACACATTTCCCAACGGTTCACTGGAACCGTTGGGAAATGTGTGAGTTTAGTACCGCTTTCCCAACGGTTCCAGTGAACTGTTGGGAAAGGTGTGAGTTTTTCCCAACAGTTCCATTGAACCATTGGGAAATGTGTGATTTTAGCACCCTTTACCAACGGTTCCAGTGAACCATTGGGAAAGGGTCCACCGAAATTCTCTTTGCCAACGGTTTTCTTAAACCATTGGAAAAGGCTCACTATACCAACGGTTTAAGCAAACCGTTGGTATACTTCCGTTGGGAAAAGACTAAATTCCAGTAGTGTTATTCAAAGAATAAAAACATTGTTTGTTATGTGTCGAATTACAGACATCATGGATGATGTGAATTGAATTTGAATTAATTATTTCAAGTCCAGTAATGAAACAATTTTTATTGTTAAACCAAGATATAATATATTAATTAATTTTCAACAATAGTTCTAGAATTATTTTATTACTCATGGATTTAATTTATAAGACAAAATGAGGTTGTAATTGTCAAATAACCACTAAAATGATTTAAACGAGCATCATTAATATTTTAACTTATTAATAATCCTCATATAGAACTTCAAAATGATAAATGGGATAAATTATGATATTGGAAATATGTAAATAACTTCCCATTACAATTCTGGAGTTTCAATTCCAATTGAAAATAATATCCATCATGAACCAATCACGGAAAACATGTAATGAAAACACCCCAAAACAATGCAACGAACAAAATACTAACAAATAAAGGTTGAAATGATCTATTTAAATGATCATATAAGATTTTATTATGAATTATATGTTTCTTTCAGATATTAATAATAGTCTATTAACCATTATACATGAATCGTAAACACATTTGAAGTAAGAAGAACCTGAGGTATGTGAATTCTTAACCAAATTTCCATTCATTGGGTTAACATTATTCTTTATTAATTATGTGGTATTAATATTATTGGTATGATTATGTTTATTTATATTATGTTTATTTCTATGTATTTATATATTATATACATGTTCCATTCCATTATATTAATTCTCAATCTAATTATATTTTAAGGGACTTTCCTTTTAAAATCCTTTGAAAAAACTCTTTAATAAAATTAAAAAGGATTGTATTTTTTAGTGTATGGTATGAGTAGTTTATCCTAATTTAAAGTCAATTTATTACCATGATATCTTCCTTGGACATTATTTATGTTTGGTTTATCCCATTATAGCTCCCTATATGTTGGGTTCAGCCCCTTTATTGTTCATGATAAGTTGGGTTGAACCCATTATAGATCAATATATGACGAGTGAGCCCCATTATAGCTCTCTAATGCATTTGGTACTATAGAGATGGAAGTTGAAAAAAAAATTTATTTCGTATATAAGGTTAAATGTAAGAGAGATATGGTAAATATGTCCCAAGGAATCAAAATGAGTATACTATGAATTTGAGTTTTTATGATATGTGTTTTATTTGTTTTTATGTTATCACTTGACTAACGCTTCCTATAATTATATCCCATACTAAGTTTTATACTCATCCCATGTTTTTAAAAAAAATTACAAGATATAAGGATGGGTATGAGAAATTAGGGATTCGTGATGCATGACATAAAGTGTTGTTAGAGAAATCATGCATTATGTTGTAATGTCTTATATTTTGAAGAAAATGGAAACTGTTTTTAATAGAGTACTTTTTGTATGAATGTGGTATGTTATGAATGTAATATTACCTAATTATTTAAACTATAAAACTGAAAATATCCTCAATTTTTAATAATGTATGTCCTAGTTTAAAATTCAAGATTAAGTAACATTATATTTTCGGGTCCTTATAGTTGGTATCAAAATATGGTCTGGATAACATTAGGGGTACCAATGATATTTAAAGAATTTGATAACTAATTTATACTATATGATTAATATGAAAATTTATAGAATTTATGTATTACCATGTTTCTTCATCTATGTAATGTCTTTTGATAATGGGTTTTCGTAGATGAAATAGGGAAACCAATGTAGGAAGGCCCCGAGAGGCTGATTTCTGTCCGAATCTACAACCTGAAATGGTGTGGATTGGAACTAAGCAGTTTGTGATAGCAACGGATCAGTTGACTCATGTAATAAATGTGGGTGGTATCCATGCTATAGTGAAATATGATTAACCATGAAGAACATGTGTCTTGGGGAGATTTTTTTGAGGCAACATGATCCAGTGATAACTAATTGATGGATCAATGCTCTAGAAAAGTTATCTAATGTCACGGTATGTTCATAAATTTAAAAGGTAATACTAGAAAGTTATCGTTTGGAAGGTGAATTCGATCGGTGGTGGTCTCTAGTTATGAATATGTGAGAAAGATATGATCTTGAGAGTTTGGAATGGGATGAATTTAAGAGTCTTTTTTTGGAAAAATATTTTCACAAAACTGTTTGAATCAGAATGGAGAAGTGATAAATGGAACTAAAGTAGAAAGATGATGATTTTGTGGCAGTATATAAATCCAATTTTACAATAATGTACAGGTAAGTACCATATTTGACTTGGGATTTTGAAAGTAAAACCAATAAATTTTACACTAGTTTGAAATTGTATTTATAAAGACCTTTGGCCTCATGAGTGTTTAAAAGTTATAAGAAGATTCTTCATTGTGCTAAAATAGTTGAGATGGAGTTTTCTAAAACATACGTGCATCATGATGACAAGCATAAGAAGCGAGCAGGATGGTAGGAAATGGGGACGCACTCGTCAAATAAGTCTGGAGGTAAGAAAATGAATTTCCCTTCTTCTGAAAAGTGTTGTAAACGACATCCTATTGAATATCCTGAAAATTATGAGAAATTCTACTGATGTGGGAAGTCTAGAAACATGTATTTTAATTCCACATAAAATTATCCCAAAAATAATGACAAGATGATGGTGAGATTCTTCAAGTGTAAGTAATTGGGTCATTTTGCTAATGTTTGTGTGAATCTTGTTACTCAAGCAGGGAATCAACAAAATTAGGAGCATAAGGGTTTGGTAAAATATTTGGAAACCACTTTAGGAGATGTTGATCTTAAAATGAGGTGGCATCAGGGTCTACACATTCCTTAATTTCTTGTAATTTTTTAGAATAATTATGAATTCAAACTCATGAAATGAAAGTAGTCTCATGGTAAAAACACATAGAGAAAATATTCTTGAAAAAAGAAATTATAATAATATTCATATCCTTGTTTTTGGAAAGAATCTACTTGAAAACCTTGTTTTTTCCTCTATTAGAGTTTGAGGGTATTCTAGCTATGTACTGGCTCTCTTTTTATCCTCTTGAGTTAGATTTAAGTGAAAAATAATTTGTTTTTTAGAAAGAATTTCTTTTTGTGTACAAGAATGAACTGATACCATTAATAACATATCAAGAATCTAAGAAACTGAAAAGGTATGGAAATGAATGTTTTCTTGTGCATATTTTTAAATATAAGGGAACTATCCATGTTAATTATGTATGACTGGTTAATGTATACTTGGATGTTTTTTCCAATGATTTTCCTGGTGATATTCATAATCGAGAGGTCAGGTTAACTATTGAATTTTTTCCTGATGCTATGCCAATTTTTAAAACTTTTTATCTAATAGACCAAATGGAACATCTAGAATTAAAAAAGTAGTTGCAGTAATTATTATATAAAGGCTTCATCATACAAAACTCTTCACCATGGGTTGCTCCTGTCTTGTTTGTTTAGAAAAAATATGGTTTAAAGAGACTTTACATCAATTATAGATCCTTGAATATCATTACTATTAAAAATAGGTATCATTTCCCTCATATCATTGACTAGTTTGAACAGCTCCAAAGAGCATAATATTTTTTGAATTTTGACCCAATGTTGGGGTTCCATCTTTTGAAATTAATGGATACTGATTTCCCAAATATTGTGTTCTGTACTAGATATGGTAATTATGAATTTATAGTTATTCCTTTTGGGTTATCTAATGAACCTATTGTATTCATGGATCTTAGGAATAACATATTTCATGAGTTCTTGTATATGTATGTGGTTGTGTTTATTGATGACACAATAGTATATTCTAGAAGTAAAGAGGAGAATGGAAAACATCTATGGCGTGTTTTTTAAACCACAAAAAAAAATTGTATGGAAAATTATAAAACTGTGATTTTTCGATGCAACATATTTTTTTCTTGGGAACATTGTAAATAAACATGGAATAGTATTTGATCCTACCAAAACACAAGTGGTAGATGAATATCCAAGTCCTATAGATGTAATAAATATTTGTATTTTTCATGGTTTACCAGGTTATTACCGATGGTTTGTTAAAAACATTACACTGTTATCTAGCCCGCTAACCATGTTAACATTAAAATGGGTAAAATTTGTTTGGATAGAAGAATGTGATGTTTGTTTTCAAGAACTGAAGAATATATTGGTGAATGCTCTATTTTTAGAATTTTATTCCCAAAGTTGTGAATTTTTCATCTATAGTGATGCTTCATTCAAGGTTCATGGTTTTTTTCTGAGGCAGAATTATCAGGTAATTGCCACTACTAGAAATATGGGCTTTTGATCCCCATCACCTTTAGCGACCACCACTGGAAGTCGCTATAGGTAATCAATAGTGACCCCCAATGGCGGTCGCTAGGTTTCCCTAAAAAGAAAATAGGGCTTCACCCCCACCCCCCGAACCCTCCTTCACCCAACCTCGCAGCGCGCCCTTCCCATCACCGTACTCCCTCCCTCGCCGTCCTCCCCGGTCGCCGCACGCCCTTCCCCACCACCATGCACCCTCCTTCTCCACCATCCCCCATCACCCTTTCACCCTCCACCCTCTTCCGGCTACCCTTTTCCCTCCGCCGGCTGCCCTCCGCCCTCTGTCGGCCGCCCTCCACCGCCCCACCCTCCTCCCTCTGTCGGCCGCCCTCCGGCCACACTCTGCTCTGCCCTACATCTCCTTTAGGCTTCCTCATCCTCTTCCCTCTGGCTCTGGCCACCCTCCACCCTGCGGCCACCCTCCATCCTCCTGCCACCCACCTCCAGCAGCCCTCTGGCCACCCTCTGGCCTTTAGCCTCCAGCCCCTCCGACCTCCGACCTTCGACCTCCGCCTTCGCCCCCCCCCCCCCCCCCCCCGTACCCTGGTGTATCTTCCCATTGAGGTATTCTTCATTTGGTTTATGTGCTTCTTGAATTTTTATTAATTCAATTTGAAATTTGGATATGCATTGATTGGTTTTGTAATAATTTGTATATATGTTTTGTTAAATTTATGATTTTTTAAAATTCATTAACAACTAATTATTCAATACCTTTTTATTTGATTAACAATTGTACAAGTTTGACTTTTTTTAAAAAATAGTTTAATTTATCATTTGGACACTTTGGATAGTCCCCTTTATAGTGCTTTCCATGACTGCAGGCAAGTCAGGGGAAGAGGCAGAAGATCCACATCATCCATCTGAGGCATCTATGTCTCAGGGTCGAGGTATGTTGGAATTTCATTGTCTCTATTTTTTATGTAATTTATAAAAATGTATATATATTTATAACATATTTCAATTTAAATATAAAATTGTATTCAACAGAATCAGACTTGACTGCTTCTTCCTCTCGCAGGACAGGCCCTGGTCGTGGCATATTATCATGGAATTCTAACACAACTGTTGATGTTTCATTTGATGAGGTATTTCATCCCATGGGATGGAATTCCCCTGCATTTATTCTGCAGTTGGTTCATATCAAATGTGATCCACATCGATTTCCATTGACCACATGTGACTGGTCTTCTATCCCTCAGGACACATTAGATCGTCATTGGAGGGAGGTTCAGGTAAGAAGACCATTTTATGTTTATCCCTATGTATAAACAATAATAAAATATGTGATTTTTTTCTTTAATAGAAAAATTTTAAAGTACTCCCCGATGAGTTTCGGCCAGTGTGTATGAGAAAATTTTGTACGATGTGTAATGACTATAAAGGAAAAGTCAAGAGGGACCACTGGGTACCAAATGTGGGTGCCTCAAACATTCTGGAAAAAGTCCCGAGAGGTGTCCTCCTGCCTCAGTGGCGTTATATAGTTGCGTATTGGTCTATTGAGGGTGTTGAATTTTGTATATTTATTTTGGTATATATATTTTCAAGAGTGTGTGATTTGTTTGACATTTGAATGAATTGAATGTAGGAGGTGTCAACACGCCATTTGGAGAATCGAGCGTTGCAGGGACCACCTCACAGGATTGAGACACTTCACGTGTCTCAGATCCGACATGAGGTATTTATTATTCATTTTTTAATTTTTTTAATTAATACGGTTTTGTGTTTATATTCTATTCATATACAGTTGCGAGAGTAAGGGGCACCGACTGATAAAATGTCGGTGTGGATGAGGACTCGTGGTCGCAATGATCCAGAGGTTACAGCATTGATAGTAAGTTGTTGTACTCATTACCAATACTTACATAAAATCTATATATTTATATATGTATATATATTTAAATATTTCACAGGCTCAATTTGAAGCTGAATTAGAACATCCGCAAGAGGACCAGCGACAATTTCCCATGTGAAGGGATGAGATCATTCAATGCATTATTGGTCGGGACAGACATGGATATAGTTTGACCAATGGAAGAGGGATTCCTTATTCTGTAGTGTCACACGCTGCGGTTGTCGGTCCTTCTATTGCTCATATGACACATCGGTTGTCAAATTTCAAGTCATGACTACGTGCTTCCGAGGAGGTAAATTCACAATTGATTGTTGAGCTTAGAGCACTGCCACAATATCTGCGTCCAGGTGATGGTGCAGGGGATCACACGACGTAGCATTATACTGTATTTATTTATTTAATTTATATTTTTATTGTTACGAAATTATTCATAATGTTTTTTTGTTGTAGGCCTCAGAACCACCTGATGGAGGTAGTAGTCATGACCATGCATGACACATCATATTCACGAGGTGTGTTTCTGATTTTAATGGTGGGGTTGTTATTGATATTTATGTGGGGTTTCTAGTGAAATTTTCTGTGATTTGGGAGTATCATGTGTGTTTTGGGCTGATGTAATGTTTGTGTTCACGAATTGAGATGTAACCATGAAACTGATTAATTATTTGGATATTTTCTGTTCATTTAATTCTTCAATGTTTAGAATTTCATGTTCTGTAATATTTTTGAAAAAAAAACATGTGATTCCTAAAATAAACCATTAAATTTTGTTTTGATGAATGAGTTGAGTTCACTATTTTTAGTCCCCGGACAGCCCTCCCCACACCCTGGACAACCTTCCCCGTACCACGGATAGACCCCCCCCCACATCCCGGACAGCACTCCCCGCACTCCGGATAGGCCCCCCGCACACCGGACAGCCCCACCACACCCTGGACATCCCCTCCCCGCACCTCGAACAACCCTCCCTGCACCCCGGACAACCCACTCTGCACCCCGGACATCCACCACGCACCTCAGACAACCCTCCCCACACTCCGAATAGCCATCTCCGCACACCAGAACCCCCCCCCCCCCCCCCCCGCACCGCGGACAGCCCTCTCTGTACCCTGGACAGGCCCCCCACACCCCGGACAGGCCCCCCGCACCCTTGAATGCCCCCCACCCCGGACAGCCCCCCCGCACCCCGGACAGCCCCTCCCCGCACCACGGACAGCCCTCCCCGCACCTCGGATAGCCCTCCCCGCACCCCAGACAGCCCTCCCCGCACCTCAGACAGCCCACCCGCACCCCGGACATCCCTCCCCGGACCTCAGACAGCCCACCCCGCACCCCGGACACCCCCCCCCCCCCCCGCACACCGGGCATCCCTCCCCGCACTCCGGACAGCCCTCCTCGCACCCCGGATAGGCCCCCCACACCCCGAACAGCCCCCCCCCCCCCCCCCCCCCCCGACACCCTGAACATCCCCCACCCCCCCTCCTGTACCCCGGACAGACCCTCGCACCCCAGATAGACCCCCCCCTGCACCCCGGAAAACCTCTCCTCGCACCCCTGACAGGCCCCCTGCACCCCAGACAGCCCCCCCCCCCCCCCCCCCCCCGCACTCCGGACAGCCCCTCCCCCGTACCCCGAACAGCCCGCCCCGCACGCCGAACAACCCTCCCCGCACACCGAACACCCCCCGGACATCCCTCCTTGCACCCCGGATAGCCCTCCATGCACTCTGGACATCCCTCATAGCACCCCAAACAGCCCCCGCCCCCCACCACGCACGCTGGACAACCCTCCCCGCTCCATAGACAGCCCCTCCCTGCACCCCGGACAACCCTCCACACTAAAACATTAGGAATTTTATTTGTGACATGTAAGAGGAGACGACAGGCCCATCGGACGTCTGGTGCACGTGGTACGACTGATTGTTTCATTTTCAGCAGCTCGGTACGCGCTAAAATGGCATGTTGGGGGGGCAAAACCACCCGAACAACCTCGGATTGCCATGAAACCGTATGAAAATAGCCGTTTTGTGAATTGTGGAATTTTTGGGCAGACGACACGTCAATCGGTGGTGTCGTTTGACCACGATGACCGGAAACGTGTTTTTGGTGTCATAAAACACCAGAAACGGTATGAGACGGTCAAATTCAAAGCAAACGTGCTCCGGATGACCTGAAACCACACGAAGACATGAGGAATATTATTCGTGATGTGTAGGATGAGACAACATGTCCATCGGTCGTGTGGGGGCGCGCGGTACGACTGATTGTGTCATTTTCAGTACCTCGGTGCGCGCTAAAATGGAGCATTGGGGGGGGGGGGGTCAAAACCACTCGAACGACCTAGGAATGCCATGAAACCGTACGAAAAAAGTTGTTGTGTGAATTGGGAAATGTTCGGGCAGACGACACATCAATCGGAGGTGTCGTTTGACCGCGGTGGCCGGAAACGCGTTTCCAGTGTCATAAAACACAATAAACGGCGTGAGACTCTCGAATTTGGAGAAAACGTGCTCCAAATGTCCTGATACCACACGAAAACATTAGGAATATTATTTGTGATGTGTAGGACGAGACGGCATGCCAATCGGATGTGCGGTGTGCACGATACGACTGATTGTGTTGTTTTCAGCAGCTCGGTGTGCGCTAAAATGGCGCGTTGGGGAGTCAAACCCACCCGAACGACCTCGGAATTCCATGAAATCATACGACAATAGCTGTTTTCTGAATTTTGAAATCTTCCTGCAGACGGTAAGTCAATCGGAGGTGTCATTTAACCGCGGTGACCAGAGACGCATTTCCGGTGTCATAAAACAGCCGAAACGGCATGAGACGGTCGAATTTAGAAGAATCGTTCTCCAAATGACATGAAACCACAGAAAAACATTTGGAATATTATTCTTGACATGTAGGAGGAGACAGAATGCACATCGAACATGTGGTGCACGCAGTACGTCCGATTGTGTCGTTTTCAGCAGCTCGGCGCGGGCTAAAATGGCACGTTGGGGGGTCAAAATCACCCGAACAACCTCAGAATTCAATGAAACTGTATGAAAACATCCTTTTTGTGAATTGTGAAATGTTCGGGCAGAAAAAACATCAATCGGAGGTTTTTTTTGACCGATGTGACCGGAAACGCATTTCTGGTGTCATAAACCATCATAAATGGCATGACACGGTCGAATTTAGAGCAAACGTACACTGAATGACCTGAAACCACACAAAAACATTAGGAATATTATTCATGACGTGTTGGAGGAGACGGAATGCCCATCAGCCGTGCAGTGCGCGCGGTACGACCGATTGTGTCATTTTTAGCAACTCGGCGCACACTAAAATGGCACGTTAGGGTGGGTCAAAACCTCCCGAACGACCTCGGAATGCCATGAAACCGTACGGCAATAGCATTTTCATGAATTATGAAATGGTTATGCATAATAAATATCAATCGGAGGTGTCATTTGGCCATGGTGACTAGAAATGCGTTTTCGGTGTCATTAAACACCATAAACAGCGTGAGACGGATGAATTCAGAGCAAATGTTTTCCAAATGACCTGAAACCACACGAAAACATTAGAAATATTATTCTCGACGTGTTGGAGGATATGACATGCCCATCAGACGTGCGGTATGATCAGTATGGCTGATTGTGTCATTCTCAGTAGCTCGACGCGTGCTAAAATGGCGCGTTGGGGGGGTCAAAAGCACACAAACGACCTTGAAATGCCATGAAACCATATAACAACAGTTGTTGTGTGAATTGTGAAATTTTCGGGCAGACGGCATGTCAATCAGAGGTGTTGTTTGACTGTGTTGATTGGAAATACGTTTACGGTGTCATAATATACAACGGCGTGAGATGGTCGAATTTGGAAAAAACGTGCTCCGAATGACCTGAAACCACAAGAAAACATTAAGAATATTATTCATGACGTGTTAGAGGATACAGAATTCCCATCAAACATGTGATGTGCACGGTACGACTGACTGTGTCGTTTTGAGCAGCTCGGTGCGTGCTAAAATGGCGCGTTGGGGGGTCAAAACCACCCGAATGACCTCAGAATGCCATGAAACCATACGAAAATAGTTGTTTTATAAATTGTGAAATGGTCGTGCAGATGCCACGTCAATTGGGGGTGTCCTTTGACTATGGTGACCATAAACTCATTTCGGGTGTCATAAAACACCATAAACGGCATGAGACGGTCGAATTCGGAGCAAACGTGCTCCAAATAACCTAAAACCACATAGAAACATTAGGAATATTATTTGTGACATATTGGATGAGATGGCATGCCCATCAGACGTGTGGTGCGCACAGTACGGCCGATTGTGTCGTTTTCAGCAACTCGGCGCGCACTAAAATGGGGCGTTGGGGGTCAAAACCACCCAAACGACCTCAGAATTCCATTAAACCATACAACAACTGCCGTTGTGTGAATTGTGAAATTTTCGGGTAGACAGAACGTTAATCAGAGGTGTCTATTGACCGCGGTGACCGGAAACACGTTTTTGGTGTCATGAAACACCACAAATGGTGTCAGACAATCGAATTTGAAGAAAACGTGCTTCAAATGACCTAAAACCACATCAAAATAATGGGAATATTATTTGTGATGTGTAGAAGGAGACGGAACACCCATCGGACGTGCGGTACGCGCGATACGGCCGATTATGTCATTTTCAGCAGCTCGGTGCGCGCTAAAATGGCACGTTGGGGGGTCAAAACCACCAGAATGACCTTGGAATGCCATGAAACTATACGAACACAACTTGTTCTTGAATTTTGAAATGGTCGTGTATACAGAACATCAATCGGAGGTGTCGTTTGAACGCGGTGACCGAAAACATGTTTCTGGTGTCAAAAAACACCATAAACGGCGTGAGATGATCGAATTCAAGGAAAACGTGCTCTGAATGACCTGAAACCACACGAAAACATTAGGAATATTATGTGTGATGTGTAGGAGGAGAAGAAATGCCCATCAGATGTGTGGTGTGCGATGTACGGCCGATTGTGTCATTTTATGTAGCTCGGCACGCGCTAAAATGGCGCGTTGGGGGGTCAAAACCATCCGAACGACCTCGGAATATCATGAAACTGTATGAAAATAGCCGTTGTGTGAATTTTGAAATGTTTGGGTAGACAAAACATAATTCTGAGATGTCTTTTGGCCGTGGTGACCGGAAATGCGTTTCCAATGTCACAAAACACCAGAACGGCGTGAGACAGTTGAATTTGGAGAAAATGTGCTCCGAATGACCTAAAACCACACGAAAACATTATTAATATTATTTGTGACATTTTGGAGGAGACGGTACACCCATCGGACGTCCAGCGCATGCGGTACGGCCGATTGTGTCATTTTCAACAGCTCAGCGCGCGCTAAAATGGCACATTGGGGGGGGGGGGGTCAAAACCATCTGAATGACCTCGGAATGCCATGAAACCGTATGAATACAGATGTTGTGTGAATTGTAAAATGGTTGGGCATGCGGAACGTCAATCGGAGGTGTCGTTTGACCGCGGTGACCGGAAGCATGTTTCTGGTGTCAAAAAACACCAATAATGGCGTGAGACGGTCGAATTCGGAGAAAACGTTCTCCAAATGACCTGAAAACACACGAAAATATTAGGAACATTATTCTTGATGTGTAGGAGGAGACAGAACACCCATCAGACATGTGGTGCGCACGGTACGGCCGATTGTGTCATTTTCAGCAGTTCGACGCGCGCTAAAATGGCACGTTGTGGGGGTCAAAACCCCACGAACAACCTCAGAATGCCATGAAATCGCACAACAACAGCTGATGTGTGAATTTTGAGATGGTCATGTATATAAAATGTCAATAAGAGGTTTCGTTTGACCGCAGTGACCAGAAACGCGTTTCTGGTGTCAAAAAACACCAGAACGACGTGAGATGGTCGAATTCGGAGCAAACATTCTCCAAATGAACTAAAACCACACGAAAACATTTGGAATATTATTCGTGAAAAGTATGAGGAGACTTAATTCCCATCAGATGTGCGGTGCGTGTGATACATCCAATTATGTCGTTTTCAGCAGCTCGATGCGTGCTAAACTGGCGCGTTGGGGGTGAAAACTACCCGAACGACCTCAGAATGCCATGAAACCGTACAACAACTGTCATTTTGTGAATTTTGAAATGGCCGGGCAGATGGTGTGTCAATCAGAGGTGTCGTTTGACCGCGGTGACCAAAAATGCGTTTTCGGTGTCATAAAACACCAGAACGGCGTGAGACGGTCGAATTCGGAGAAAATGTGCTCCGAATGACATGAAATGATAGCATTTCTTAAATTGGGGTTTTTAAATTATTATAACACCATGATTTGATGTCATATTTAATTTTATTATATGTATATAATAACTGAATAATTATGTCTAATTTACGTTTGTTTTGTTCTGTGGTTTTTTTATTATTGTAGGTTTATTAAAAGTAGAAGATTGAAATGGATGAACCTGCTCAGATTGTTGAAGCACATTTATCATTTATTGTTTATGAAGATCTTGATTTTTATTCTATTTGAAATTGTTTTCCATTTTTTTATGATTTTTACCTTGATTTATCTCTGATTTTGAACCGTTGAGAAAAAAAACACAATTCGAACATTTCATTAAAAAAATGAAAATCCACAAAAAATATCACAAATTAACCCTAAAACATTTTTATGTTATGTTTTCCAAAATATAAGTTTATATTGAAATAATAAATTTATAAATGTTCTAGATTTTATATTTAAAATAGGATCCCCATTAAGAGGTAGTAAAATTACCTTTTTAGAGAAATAAAAATTTTATGCATAAAATTTGATTTATTATTACCATATGCTTAACAAACCTATTGGATGAATATGAAAAATATTTTATTTAATATTATATATATATATATATATATATTTAATTTTATATATATTAAAATATTTAATACATATTATATATATATATATTGAAAATTTTTTATTTAGTATTATATATATAAATATTTTATTTAATATATATATATATATATTTTTCAGTAGGACTTGTTTAAAAAAATATTTCCCAGACTAGCGACCGCCAAAGGCGGTCGCTATAGGCTGCCTGCCGGGCGACATTAGCGACCGCCAAAGGCGGTCGCTGTAGGCTGGAATTTTGGTCACCTACAGTGACATCCATTGGCGGTCTGTAATGGTGACCAGGAAGACCGCCTTTAGCGATCGATTAATGCCGGAATTTAGGCCAACTATGCCGACCACCATTGGTGGTCGCTACTGGCCCACTGCAACAAAGCTAAAGCGACCACCAATGGTAGTCGTTGGGCACTCTCTAGAGGCCTATAGCGACCGCCAATGGCGGTCACTATTGGCCGATTTTTTAGTAGTGTGCATAGGCTTCAAGATAACTAAAACCTCATTAGATAATTTATCCCACAAATGATATAGAATTGGAAGCTGTTGTTTTCACATTGAAAATTTATAGGTACCATTTATATGGATCCAAATATCAAATATATACTGACCATAAAATTCTGAAGTAAATATTCACTCAAAAGGAATTAAACCTGAAGCAAAGAAGATCGCTTGAACGGATAAAGTATTATGATTTCTCGATCAGTTACCATCGAGGAAAACCAAAATAAGTGGCATATGCCTTGAGTTGAAAACACCATGCATCATTAACCATGTTACGTTTGGAACATGATCAATGGACTAATGATTTGATGAATATTTTCTTATAAGTTTTCTTTATATGGAATACATCTCTTTTGTTTCTAATTTTAGTGCAGTAATAGTTATTATACAGAATTAAACAAGTGAAGAAGGAATACTGTGATCAATATAAAAATGGAGAATTAGTTATAATGGGTAAGTTTCTAGAATAATATCTTGGTAAAAATTTTGTTTTATGATTTGAAAAAAGGTTGTGTGTGCCTTGTGATTCCCTGTTGAAGAAAGACTTGTTCTGTAATGCTAATAGTTTTCCATTTTCAGTTCATCCTGGGAGTACTAAGATGTATAGAGACCATTAGGAGTATTCTTGGTGGGATGTAATAAAAATATATATTTCATATTTTACTATGAAATTCTTCACATGTCAAAAGGTTGAAGAATATTGGTTGTTATCGAAAGGGATGCTTCTTCCACTTCTAGTGCAAGAGTGGAAATGGGAAAATGTATCCATGGATATTTTGGTGGGACTATCAAATCTATATTAAGGTAAAAATGTGATTTGTGTAATTGTTGATTGGTAGAAAAAATCTTCACATTTTATTTATTTTTTAGATATAATGACTTTAGATCCTCATAGTTATTTTCATGCTACATTAAGTTCATATTTTCATTTTTCTAAATGGGATCCTAGGATCAATTCTATCTTTTAGAAGGGGCTTCATAAGTCATTGGGCATAGAATTAAATTTCATAATAGCATTTCATCTTTAATAAAATGTGATATTAGAATAAATTATTTAGAATTTGGAGGATATTCTTAGAGATTGTTTAATGGACTATCGGGGAAGTTGGGATCAACATTATTCTTTTTTTAGTTTTATTATAATAAATGTTTTCCTTCTAGTATACAGATAGAACCTTTTGAGGCATTACATGGGAAGCAGTGTTAAACTCCAAATTTTTGGGATGAAGTTGGGGAAAGGAAGTTGATGGGATCAGAATTAGTAGAGTAAGTGGATGAGAAAGTGAAGATGATCTGGTAGCACATGAGGAATGCTTAGAGCAGGCAGAAAATTTATGCAGATAACAGAAGGAAAGACTTTTCTTATGAGGTTAGTGACCATATTTTCCTTAAAATCTCACCTTATAAAACTGTGATGCGCTTCAGTAAGAAAGGGAATCTATTCTGCAGTTCATCGGCCCTTTTGAAATCCTGTAAAAAGTTGGAATAGTTGCATATCGAGTATCCTTCCCTCTGAGTTTTTTTCATGTACACAATCTTTTCATGATTCGGTGTTGAGGAAGTATGTGCCCGATTCATCACATGTCTTATGCACAAGATCAGTTCAGCTGGAAGAGAACCTTTCTTATGAAGAGAAACCAGTTTGGATTCTTGATTGACGAAAACAGGAATTGAAGAATAAGGTAATCCATCATGTAATGGTTTTTTGGAGAAACCACTTCGTTGAAGAAGAAACATGAGATTCTAATTTTATTATGGGGGAAAGGTACCCTCACTTGTTTAATGAGTAAATTAAATTGTGAGCATGCAATTTATAGAAGGCGGGGATAATGTAACAACCCATGGATTAAGAGATAAATTGTATTCTTGAATCATTTTTTATATAGATATTTATAACTATCTATAAACAAAATTTTGAATCTTCTATGTTTTGTATTTTAGAAAACAATCATCTACAATTGTGTTCAGTAAGTTGTTTGGAGTTTGATGGAACCAACTTGTTTTTTGGTGAATAGTAACATACCCTTATGAATAGTAATATGATCCTAAGGAATAGTAAATTTTATTATTATTTTATATTCTTAAGGCTTAAGATAATAATATATTGGCTTATTTTTCAATGTGATATAAAAGCATTTATAGTTTTCAATTTTTATATTTTTAAATTAAACATGATATTATTTAAAAATTAAATTAATAATATTTATAAAATTATTTTTAAAAAATGGAGATCATTTTTAATTTAAAAAAGTTTTAAAATTGTTGTCGTAAATTTTTGGGATTTTTCTAATACAATAGATGTTTTCGTGAATAGTAAATAAAATGTTTTGAGTTTCGGTGTATTAATGACAACATTAATGATGTAATGAATCTGGTCGACTTTTGAATAGTAAAATAAAATGTGAGTTGTAACATGTTTCTAAAACCTTGGGAAAATACCATGGGCAAGCCCATGGTTTTTCAAATACCTCTATCGAGGTGTCTGTTGGAAATTATTAAAATATTTCCCCACTTTTTCTATAAATACCAACCCATTTCTTTATTAAATTCAATCCCAATTAAAAATAAGTTATGATACATCCTCCTTACCTCCCTAGTAGTCCTCCTAAGGATTCATAAATCCCCTAATGTCCCAAACATCATGTTCTAGGGTTACTCTACAAGGTAAGAAAATTCTAAATTTCATTCTTTTTCCATTCAAGTTCCCTTCATTGTGGTATAACTTTTATGTTTCCAAACCCTATTCTTATTACCATGTTATTCTTGATATATTATATATTATGATTCATTTATGGAGGGGTGAACCTTATCCCCACTCTTTTTAATATTTTCTAAAACCATGTTGCGTACCGTTAGGCTGCAGAATGTTTTAAGTGATTTCTCAATTATTATTTTATTTTGAGATTCTTTATTTTCTTATTCTTTAATCATCTCTTCTAACCTATGAAGCATTAAAGCTTCTAAAATATTTCATATTCTAGATTTTCTCATGTTCATGTAAAATCCATCATCATTCTTCTCCCCTCTCCCACTTATTCAAGGAATAAAAACATTGTCTTTGATGTGTCGAATTACAGATATCATGGATGATGTGATTACAATTTGCATTAATTCATTCAAGTATGGTCATGAAACCATTTTAATGGTTTAACCATGTTTTAATATATTTATTATCTTTCATCCATAGTTCTGGAATTATTTTTTTACTAATTTTTTTAATTTTTAAGACAAAATGAGGTCGTTATTATCTAAGAACCACTAACATGATTTTAACGAACATCATTGATATTTTGAATTATGAATCATCCTCATAAAAAACTGAAGATTATAAATGGTATAAATTATGATACTTGAAATATGTAAATACCTTCCCATTACAATTTTGGAGTTTCACTTCAATCGACAATAATTTCTATCATGAACCAGTCATGGAAAATATGTAAAGAAAACACCCAAGAACAATGCAAGGAACAAAATACTAACAAATAAAGGGTGAAATGATCTAATGAAATGATCATATAAAATATTATAAAGATATATATTTTTCATTAATATATTAATAACACTATTTTAACCATTATACACGAATTTTAGAGACACTTTATATAATAATAACCTGAGGTAAGTGAATTCTTAACCAAATTTCCATTCTTTAGGTTAATTATATTCCTTCTCCCTTATGTGGTATTAATATTATTATACTGATGAATTTTTCCTATATTATGTTGATTTCGTTGTCTTTATAGTGTATATATCTATTCCATTCAATTCTATTAATTCTCACTCAAATTATTTTTTAGGGACATTCCTTTTAACATCATTTGAAAATTGTCTTTAATAAATTTCAAAAGGATTGTATTTTTATGTGTATATCATGAGTAGTTTCTCCTAATTTCAAGATACTTTATTACCATGATATATTCCATGGAATTTATTTATGTTGGTTTGTACCCATTATAGCTCAATATATGTTGGTTTGATCCAATATATAGCTCAAGATATTTTGGGTCAAGCCCATTATAGCTCAAGATTTGATTGGTGAGCCCCATTATTGCTCTCCAATGCATTGTTTATTGCAGATATGAAAGTTAACCAAAAGGTTATTCCAAATATAAGGGTGAATTTGAGAGAGATATGGTAAATATTTTCTAGGGAAAAAACATGAGTATTCTATGCATTCAAGTTTTTATGATATAGGTTTTATTGGTTTTTATATTATCTCTTGACTAACACTTTCTATCTTTATATCCCTTATTGAGTTTTATACTCATCCCAATTTTTTTAAAAAAAATTCACAAGATATAAGGATGGGTAATAGAATTAATGAATTGGTGATGTCTGATATGGAGTTTTGTCAATGAAATCACGCTTTATGTTTTAATGTCTTATATTTTGAAAAAAATGGAATCTATTTGTAATAGAGACCTCATTGTATGAATGTGGTATGTTATGTATGTAACATGTCCTAATTCATTAAACTGTAAAACTGAAAAAATCATCAATGTGTAATAATGTATGTTCTTGTTTAAAATTCAAGATTAATTAACATTATAAAGTCGGGTCCTTATAATTAACCAGTTGGAGGACTTTACAGAAAATCCAATTGGATGATATCATTCAAATTGAAACTTAAAAGAGAATAAATTATTAATAAATAAATATGTTTCAAGTCAAATGTGTATTATATACTCCATATTAGAGAAATTAGTAGTATATCATTACAATATACCTCAATGAAAGGAAATTGAGATGAAGTCCCTTACTACATGGTAACATTCATGAAAAAGCCAATTATAAATAAATATTTCATGTTAAAACAAAAAATAACCATATCTATAATGGATTCATGACATTAAAATTAAAAGGGGTTTTATTTACAATATATATTATAAATTAATGGCCTAGTAATAAAATTTTCCACTGTGAACAGAGATTGTGATGATGTCCATTGCCTCACTCTTCCTATTGGTTGATCGTGATTTATCCTCCAGAATAGATGTTTTAAAAATTTTATTAACTTATAAAAGAAAATATTAATATTTATAGTATCTATTATGGTCATATTATAACATCTTACCACATTTGAATCATTAATATTTTATTACATTCAATTTTTTGGGTGTTAATTTCTGTATATTCTCATGAATGTTTTATCATAAATGTTTTGGTTATTCTGCAAATTATATTGTTTCATCATTGACAGAATAATAATAATGAAATAATTATATCTTTTATGTATCGATTATATTTTTAATAAAATACACAAAATTTGTTTTTGATATAAAAGATATGATATTATCATTGATACGATATGTTGTACGTATTCATGGGTGATGTTTCCACTTTTCAAAGATCATTATGGAAATATTCTAGTTAATATTTACGATTTAAATAATTATAATAATATCAGAAATCCCATATTTTTTTCTAGAATATTTTTATATGTATCACTTATGAGGTGTGGTGATGAAATTGGAGTCACATATCTTCAGGAAGGTAGTACCTCACAAAATCAAAAATGATGTTATCATCTTTAAGTGAGTGAAAAAGGTAATATATATCATTTATGAATGATAAATATTTTATTAATATAATAATTATATATTTTATATCACATATATTCTTTAAAAGTATCCTTATTTCCATCTATGTATTGAATTAGTGAGAAACAATTTACATCACTTCGTGAGGTGGTAGTCAGTTGTACACACGAGTAACATTATCATATACCATATGAAATGGAAAACAAATATAACATAAAATTAATAGAGATGTATAATTTTGATGGAAATTTCATATATATACTTTTTATTTATCTTTATATCCCACCTTGTGAGGTAGTAATGGATAAAATTAATGATATTTCTTTGCGAGGCGGTATTCTACCTTACACATGAATGATGATTTCATTACCCATTTGGTGGACGTGAGGATGGTTTTACATAGTTAAAGTAACATAAAAATAATAGTATATTTCATATCATTACTTTTTTATATAATTTTCATGACCCGTACCCCAGGGCCCATGCCATGACCATCCCCAGCTTGCCTTCCATATGCAAGGGGCTAGAGACTAGCACCAAAAAGTGGATTCACTAAAACGGGAAGGCATTGCCTTTAAACATGTACAAACAAATTGTCCGAGAACACAATAAGAAGTAATTATGAAGTAAAATGTTGTTGAAAAAGGAGTGCTGAAAGTAAAAGGGGCCGGAATACAAGCCCAACAGAATGTATGAGTATAAAATAATAGTAATTATACAACTGAAAGGAAAAATACAATAGAAAAGGGAAAAGTAATACTGATTCATCCTCTAAGGATCCTTCCTGAAGGGTAGGTATATATCACCTCCTTAGAAATCCTAGACTTCTTGTTGCCTCTACATACCTCCTAGTTCTAGATCCCACAAACCTTATCCTAGTTGTTCATCATCTACACAAGACACAACAAGGTGCTGGTGTAGCCCATGTAGGGGTGAGTATAACGATACTCAGTAGGGACCCCGAGACCCGAGAAGGTCTCTCAAAATTCCACAAGGAAAACCAAAAATCAAGATCTCGATTACATAGCACATAGCAATAGACCTAGCTCAATTAGAGTGTCAACTAAAATTAGGTATACAACTCAGAGAATCCGGATTATGATGCTTTATCACATAAGATTTCTATGAATGATGATATCCATTTAGAGATTCTCTTGTCCTAGGAACAATTAACATTCCCAATCACAACATCAAATACCTTCACTGCGGGAGGGATCCTCCTATAAAGAGTAAAATGGGAATGTTGCAACACATAAATGAGATTCCCAGTAGCATTGGACTCCTGAGATACTCCTCCTATCGAGTACCTTGGTTCTACAGCTTCACACAGAGGTGCTCCCACTATGGGTCTGTCGCATCACACAGAGGTGCTCCCCCTCGTGGCCTGCTGAGGTACTCCTCCTGTCGAGTATCGTGGGTCAGCCACATCACATAGAGGTTCTCCCTACCATAGGTATACCGTGTCATATAGTGGCACTCCCCACTAGGTCATCGAGTCATTCTGAGTCGAAAGGTTATAGGTCTTCAAATCATAGCCAGTCACTGGGTTCCATATGTTGCACACTTGGGAGAACTGATACCCAATCCATCTATCATATTTCAACTAGAACGAAGTCTCACAAAAAAGTATTCCAATTATTCATCATGTCATAAGGGTTCCAACGCAATATATTGTCCATCAACCGAATACCTGGTCCGTGAGGTATTTGCATTTCAATGCCGAGGGCCTTGTTGGATTCAGGTACGATCAAACCCAGCCGTACTCCATGTTTATCCGAAAACACTCATGGAGTAAGTTAAAAGGATCGCCCCTCCCCATGCATCCCAACTCCACAGTCTGTTCATCAAATGAATGTCTGGTTTTCAACATAAGGCCCTTTAATTCTTACAGGTCGGTACTGGGTCTGGGTCTGTTCTTGCTCAGTCGGACTGGCCTGACCCGATTCGGCATGGTCTGACATGGATTGACCTGAGTCAACTCAGTCAAACTTTGGTCTGACCCGACCCATGTCAAACTGGCCCACTGGGACTAGCCCGAACCGGCTGTGCTGTGGGTCTGGCTGTTGGGCCGAAGGCTGGCCTGCTGAGCGGCGGGTCAATCAGCTGGGCCGACCCAACTGTGCCACCCGCCTGGTGGCATTGCTGGCCTGAGATACCCAGACGTGGTGCATCCGGGTAGGCCTGACGTGCCAAAGAGCCAAGTAGGAGGGTCAACCTATGGGGTTTGACCCAATAAAGGTCCACCTGGGGCCACAAGTCATCTATGTTGTGACAAACATGCCGCGGATTTTTCACCAGGTGCGCCGCTGGCACGCACCCCATCCACCAGTCGCTGGTCAATCCAGAGGCCCTTGCTCCTACCGCAGCCAACACAGTCCATGGTCTTGCTGCCGTCTGGGTGCGCCATCAGGGGAGCGCCTCACCCCTTCATGTTATGTCACAGGCAACCGACGTGCTGGCTAACCACTCTAGCCACACACAATGGCTCAACGCACCGTCACCCATGGTCGGATGATCTTCCAGCCTCTATCCCCTGGTCACCGTGATGACGATCCCTGACCATCATTTTTTCCATCAGTTGTGTGTGACAGCATGTCGTGTCTCCTCCATGTCCATCCAGTGCTGACCGCTCTAATGGATTCCATGACTTTGTGGCGCAGTCTCCTGCTACAGTGTTCATCAACACACTATCCCCAACGTAGCCAGTCAATATCGTCACACTATTTTTATTCCATGGAGGTGAAAAATTATCAAAGTATCGGATGGTTCAGTATGGGTTCATTCGGCCTGTGCCCTCTATTCTATCTCGCAATCATGGGGGTGTTAAGGTTTTAATAATCAATTTAATTAAACAACAATAAAAAACAAGGTTACTCTGTAACAATCTCCTACAAGAATGAATGAATTGCGGATCAACCCATTAGTCAGTTGGTCCACGTTCTTCATATAATTTTGGAATGGGGAAGTGAGAAAATCATTTAATGTGCATAAAAGAATAAACCCCTTACCTTGAATCATCAGAGAAACACTCGTGCTTGATGGTGGGTCGGTGTTCTTCATTCCTGAAATAGGATTCCAACAAATTTTCTCTTATGGTGTCCTATAGTTCATGGTTTGGTGTCACCCAACACCTCCTGCTGGGATCATCTCCATCTTTTAAGGGTCTGGTGTCGCAGTGCTCCCTCAACACTTTGATTCTTTGTGAAGCTGTGCTGGTACCTTCCCCCAATATCCATATATATTAGTGTGGGGTAGGATAAGTAACGACGTTGAAATTAACTGGGGCTCATTAACTAGGAATCTTTCTAATTCTACAATGACGTCATTACTTAAGGTTGGCTAGTCAATCCATTTATTAGCTTGAGACATCACTATCCTCACCCATTTTCTTATCAATTGGAGGATATTAAATAAAATAATAAAATAATTTTATTTCCTTTAATTAAAAAAGTCACAAAAAATAACTTTTTCCCTAGATCTACTGTGGTATAAGTAATGCCTCCCTTAAGAAAATCTTGTCGCTGCTAATTCAATGGTGCCCTCCGATTTTTAATCTGAGCAATGGTTCAAAAGTTAGAAAACATCACTCAGGATTTTAATGAACTTACATGAAAAAAGGTTCAATAATTTGATTATGATCACCCTTGACCCGCCCCAGTTGAGGATAGACATCACCTAAGGAGAAAATGCCCCAAAAAACTAAACAATACTCATGTATTTTCAATCTGAGTTACTATTTAGATGTTACAAATTCTATAATAAAATAATTAGCTATTAATTAATTTAATTACTTCCAAAAACTAACTTTCACTGGTGGATCACGCTGGTCAATGATAGTATCATCCAAAAGAGATCATAACCTCACGATCTCAATGATGGTCTTGGATTTTTAATCTGATTCATCGTTCATGAGTTATAGGCATATTAAAAATAAAATAACATTATTTAATTATTTTATGTACGTTTATTCCATTTTTCGGTTTTCATATAGGATGACTGCACTGACTAAACATAAGTTTCTCTTAGAGTAATCCCGCCATCATGAATGAAACTGTTCCCTCAGATTTTTGATCTGGGAAACTGTTTAAAGGATATTCAACTTTTTTAAGGAAACTGACTACATACGCTAATTAAAGCATAAAAGAACAAGGACGGATCATTCCTAGCACTCCAGGCCTCGAAATCATGCACCTTCGTATTTCGAGGTCTTAAAATAAATCCATATAATTAAAAAAATGTATACAGAAAATACAAGACATTAAATTCTTCCATCCTTAGGTATTTATGTCCTTGAAATCCAAAATAAAGGAAAATCAAACAAATAAGGGTATTGAGCAAGAATCTGAGCCTCCCTCTCCCATATGATCTTCTAGAGGTTCTTGTGCATCCAGCTTATGTGCATCGGAGGTATTGATTGACCAAGAAGGACTTCCTCCTTTCGATCATCAATCCCCACTAGAACCTCCATAATCGTTTCCCCATCGTCTATGTCCAACATGCTGTAGTTGATAATGTGTGATGGATCATGAATGCATCTCCTATGACGTGACACAAGGAAAACATTACACATTAATTTCATCTGTGGGGGAAGAGATAGATGGTATGCCACCTCATCCACTCTGCTGAGAATCTAGAAAGGTTCGATGAACCTCGGATATAGATTTTTTCCCTAGACAAACCTCAAAATTTTTCATCGGCGTGAGACCCATAAGAAGACATGGTTTCCCTTATTGAACTCCAAAGGTCTCCATATACAATTAGAAAGAGAATTTTGTCTACTCTGTGCAGTATTCATCTTCTCTCGGATGATCTACACCTTCTCAGTGGCAGCCTGTACCAACTCTGGACCCATATGTTTTGACTCCCCTTGGTCTTTCCAGCATTGAGGTGATCTGCAAGGTCAACCATACAACGCCTCGAATGGTTTCATACCGATGGTGGAGTGATAAATATTGTTGTAAGTGAACTCCACTAAGCTAAAGGTATCCTCCCAACTACAACCACAATCTATGATGCATGCACGAAGCATTTCCTTCAGCGCTTGTATGGTCTGCTATGTCCGGCCATCTGTCTGAGGGTTAAAGGGTATGCTCAAACACAGCTAAGTCCCAAACACCACCTTTAATTACATCCACATTTGGGATGTAAAATGTTCATCACAGTCAGAGACGATTGTCAATGGAACCCCATGAAGTCCTATAATCTATCGAACGTAATGGTGTCTCATTCCCTCTACTGATCCATGCTCTCGGATAGGTAGGAAGTGAGATGACTTGGTGAGTCAGTCAATGATCAACCAAATGGAGTCATGTCCACTAGACACACGTGGAATCCATGTTACAAATTCCATGGAGATCCCATCTCACATCCACTACAGAACCTCTAATGGCTAAGCAGAGCCTACTGTAACCTGATGCACAAACTTCACTTACTGACAAGTAAGGCATCATGAAACAAACTCTGCCATAGTCTGCTTCATCCTTAGCCAGCAGTGCTGACGCCAGAGGTCTGGTTACATATTTTCCATACCAGGATGTACTGCCAGATAGGGATGTATGGAACTCCCTCAAAACCTCCTCCTATAGCACCACCGGTACAATGGTACGTCCTCTAAAGTGGATGACGTGCTCCCCACCTTCAGAAAATACTTCAGGTGCATGTCTTAAGGATATCTGAGAACGTCGGGCCTCACAGTCAGTGTCCCCCAAGCTGGGCCTATTTGACTCGCTGAAGGAGTGGGGGAGTGGATATCATACACAGTATGTATGATTCTTGATCCCTATCCACAATGGAAATCTACAATGTGGCTGGCTGCTCTGTCTCCTCACTCAGCAACTATAGACCAAACATCCTTTTGAGTGCATCCTGTAACACATTACACTTACTAGGAGTATAGACTATCTCAAATTCATTGTCTAGTAAGAACTCTAACTGTAGTCATGGTCTCATGTTCAGTTCCTTCCGAAAGATATGTTGACACTTATCCGTACATATTAAAGGCTCCCCCTTTTCATGAAAGACGAAATGGGTACCGCTACCCAAGAAATGTCTAGTTCAAAACTTCGGTAGTACCCAACCAAAGAAAAAGTACCTCTCCCTTTGGGGAGGTAATCCTGGAAACATATTTTGAAAATATTTCCCTACACTCTTCCACTCATGTTGGGAACTGAGAAAACAAAAATCCTATTACCATGAGGTTAAGGCTGTCCAACTCAAGAGTGATCAGTGACACCCTCATTTACATGATTTTATCATATGCTTCCTGGGTTTCCATTTAAACCAACCAAGTAAAACCCCATTCTATTGTTGTAAATTATCCACAACCTTATTTCCTAATACAACCAATCTGAGTATGAACTGTGGATGTCTTATCTATACCCAAACTAACGTCGTAAGGCCTCGATGCTTCCACCAAGATGTTCCAACTGAAAATTTCACCTCAGGGTCAGATCACACCATCATCATAATTGTGATTATCAAGTATCCTCCAAATGGTATATCCAGATGTGGGGGTCAATTAAACATTTTAGTCGGAAACTCTAACTCTTGGACAAGATTCATGGAAGGAATGAATGATTGGTACCTGTGTTTATTAATACGACTGATAGTAGTAGAAATAGACCGTAAATTGAATCATTCCTAGAGCTATTGGGTCACACTCCTTAACCACATGCAGCTACACCTTTCCCCTATCCTCCAATTCCTTGAGCCTTGTGGGGACCACAAATGTGGGTGGTTGTAACATGTTGAAATGTAAACCACCTCATGCTCCTCTCCAAACTCTTCTTTCACATCCACAATCCTTCATAGTTGTATGTCCTTATCACATCATCTTTATGAATCGTTTCACATGCCCACGTCTTCGAGACTAATTCTAGTTTCCTGCTTTTCCCACTGCTAACATTCACTGGCTATATCCTCTTAGCCAAAGAACATTAAATCACAAAGGTTCTCTCTATCACCCTAACATATATAGGAATGAATAGAAGAATAGTGAAGGACCATATGAAACTAAAAACACCTTTCTTTGAAGTTCGAGCACTAAAGAACTGATCGTATTGTATTCATTGATTACCAGGAATGGTCGGTATGCCTTGATGAATATTCAACAACTAACATGTCATCCTGCCGAAGTTGTAGAATCTTTAGAGAACTCTAAGCCACCTCCTCAATCTAGTACATAGCTACCTGTGATTTGGGCTCTATTTGGAACCTGTGTGGTATCTGATGCTGAAACATGTGTAAGTAATTATACCTACAAGTTTCCTCTATGAATACTATTGATTGTAATTGTTGACGAACGGGTCATGATATAGCTAGAACACGAACTGAAGGTACCATATCAGGAAATGGTCCATGTACTGAAGCCTCGTTACCATTTAGACCATCCTCATTGCCACATACTGGAAAATACTAGCACCTAAGATCACCATCTACTCAACAGGTGCCCAACTAGGCGGTAAACTCTATCCACAACCTCTAGTTATTCCTCGAATTCCTGGGGATCTATCTCACCTCAAATTCTCAGAGGCCTCTACCGCAGGAACTCATGCAACACACTCAGTCTGTGTGCATCGTCTACCTATAAGGTTGGTGGTAGATGATTCCCAATAGGTGTTGGTGTTGCTGGTACACCACCCAAAGGTGCCCACATAGTAAGAGGGCCCTGCACTTGATCCTCGTCGCTCGGTGGGCCGTCACCATGTACTCTCATGGAAATATTAGCTAGATGTCTACAATTTGACATCCTATTAAAGAACACATGTTCCACTTTCATTATGTAATAACTAGTGAGATTACTCTAAATGAATCAAATGTCAAACATTTCAAAAACACACGTAGTAAGTGTTTTCATGCACTGAGTGGAAAATAAAATTTTAGGGTCCTACTATATGGATAAGTTGGCCACTGCACCAACACTAGACTCCCCAAACTGAAAACCACACTCATAACACTTAACACTATTGCTACATTGAAAAGATCAATTTCATAGTTCTTTGGTAGAACCGACTTCTCTGATACCACTTTGTCACGAACCTTCCCCTAGGGATCGTGCCGTGACAACCCCATGCTCACCATACATAGGTTTGGGGTTGAATAATAGCACTGAAAGGAATATTAATTAAATGGGAAAGGCATTGCCTTTACAAATGTATAAAGATAGGATGTGAGAACACAACAAGAAGCATCTGTGAAGTAAAATGTGGTAGTAAAAGTAGTGATGAATGTAAAAGGGGTCGGAATACTAGCCCAACTGAAGGTATGAGTACAACTGAAAAGTAAAACTAAAAATGAAAGTAACAATACAAAAGAAAAAGGAAAAATAGCTATAGAGTCATACTCCGAGGATCCTACTCGATGGGTAGGTATAGATCACCTCTTCGGAACTCCACATCCGCATGTCTCTTCCGAGTACTACTTAGTACTGGATCTCTCCAACCTCAACCTAGTTGCTCGTCTTCTGCACAAGACACAACAAGGTGCGGGCATAGCCCATGTAGGGATGAGTATAACGATACTCAGTAGAGACCCCGAGACCCTTGATGGTCTCTCCAAATTCCACATGGAAAACCAAAAATCATGATCTCGATCAAAAAGAAGAATTCAATATACACAGTTCAATTAGATTCTCAGCACAAACTCGGTATACAACTCAATGAAACATGATTATGATGCTAACCCACATAGGATCCCTATGAAAGCTAATAGCCATCCATAGATTCTCTAGGCCTAGAAAAAAGTATCATTCTCAGTCATTATGTCGAACACCTCGACTTCTGGAGAACTAATTCTCTAACGAGTACAATGGGCATGCCACGTCACACATAGGCGCTTCCAACTAACCTTGTACTGCTAAGGTACTCCACCTGTCGAATAACATGCATCTGCAACATCACACAAAGGCACTTCTCACTGTGGGTCTGCCACATCACATATAGACGCTCCCCCTCGTTTCCTACTAAGGTACTACTCATGTCAAGTATTGTGGTTCTGCCACATCAGGCATAGGTACTCCCCACCATGGGTATGAAACGTCACATAGAGGCTCCCCACTAGTCATTCGAGTCACTCTAAGTCAAAATATTAGAAGTCATCAAATCTCAGTCAGTCACAGGGTTCGGTACGTAGCGTGATTAGGAGAACTACTCCCTAATCCATCAATCATATATAAACCAGCATGAAGTCTCTCAATGAAGTAACCCAAGGATCTGTCATGTAAAAATGGTTTCAATGCAACAGACGACGCATCAACCAGTTGCCCGGTCTGTGCATTATTGGCATTTCAGTGTTGAGGGCCTGATTGAATTCGGGTGCAATCCAACCTATCCATACTCCATGTCTCTCTAATAATTTAATGGAGTAAGTTAAAAGGAACATCTTCCTTCAAGGATCCCAACGACATAGATGGTTCCTACAATAGACAACCGGTTCTGGAGATAACACCCTTTCAGTGTTACTAGTCGGTACTGAGTCTAGGGTTGGTCTACCCCGGTCAAAGCAGCCCAACCCGGTTTGGCATGGACTGACCCAGCTCCACCAGGGTCGCTCGAACTGACTTGATTCTGACATGACCTGGGTTAGCCCGCCTCTCTGGGATCGGCCCAACTTAGCTGGGCTGTAGGTCAATTCGCTGGGCCACAGGTCGGTCTCCTGAGCTGTGGGTCAGTCAGTTGGGCTGACACGGTGGCTCCACCCACCTGGAGGTGTGAGCTTCCTGGGAAACCCACACACGACTGGTAAAGGTAGGAATGACATGGCGCAAAACCATGTCTGTGGGTCAACCCACGAGGGTTGACCCCACGCGGCGCCACGTGGCTCTTTGGGTCTCTGTGCTGCGACCGACAAGCCACGACTTGGCCACCAGGCTCGCCGCTGGCGTGCAACACATCCACCGGCCACTATTCTATCTGATGGCCTCTACTTCCCATAGTGGACAATGCATCCCGTGACCCTGCTGCAGTATGGTTGTGCTTCTGGGGGCATGCCCCACCCCTGAAGATTCCATCGCAGCCAGCTTGCATGCCGACCAACCTCACTAGCAGCACCCGACAATGTGTTGTACCGTCCCTCGTAGCCGGTTGGTGATCTGGCCGCCTTCTTCCAGTCACTGCGAATGACAAGTTGCAACCTACTTTTTTCAACAGCGGAGCATGCTGACATTCCACGCCTCCTTCGCGACCGGTCGGTGCCGACCGCTCCGGTGATTTTCACAGCATTGTTTCATGGCCACCTCCAACGGCATGCATCGACACGCTATCACCAACGTAGCTGGTCGGTATTGTCGTGTCGTCGGTGTTGCATGGAGGTGAAAATTTTGCAATGTTTGGTTGGATTCAATCTGGGATTGTTGGGACCACTGCCACTATATTTTCTATCAAACATGAGTGGGTTTAAGGGTTTAATAATCAATTTAATTAATCAATAATAAAAAATCCAACAAGGTTACTCCACAACAACCTCCAACAAGAACGAATGAATTTTGGACCAACCCTATAGTCGGTTGGTCTGCATTCTTCATATAATTCATGAACGGGGAAGAGGGGAAATTATTTAAGGTATGCAAACGTATAAACCCCCTACATCAAATCATTAGAGAAACATCCAAACTTGAAGGTGGGTTGGTGTTCTTCGTTCCCACAACAGACTTCCAATGACACCGCTCGTACGTCAACCTCTTGTTCATGGATCGGGGTCAGCAATCACCTCCCGCTAGGATCAGCTCTGTCTTCTATGGGTTTGGCATCACAGTGCTCCTTCATCACGTCGATGCATGTAAAAGCTATTCTGGTACCTTCCCCCAAGCTCTATATATATATAAGAGGGGGGATGGTAAGTAATGACATTGGAATTTAATAGGATTTGATAACTATGAAGCTTCCTAATTACCCAATGATATTGTTACGTAGGGTTGGTAGTTCAAGATATTTATTGGCTTGACACATCACTGTCCATACCCCATTACTTGTCTGTTAGAGGATATGAAGTAAAATATCCAAATTATTTTGTTTCATTTCTTTAAAAAAGTAACAAAACTTAACTTTTTCTCTGGACATACTATGGTCAATGTTATGCCTCCCTAAAGTGAATCTCGTCATTACAGATTTGACAGTGCCCTTATATTTTTAATCTTAACAATGCTTCAAAAGATATAATATGCCTCTCATGTGTTTTCTGAACAAACCATAAAAAAGATCAATAAATTAATTACGATCACCCTTGGACCATGTTGGTTGGGTTTAGGCTCCGTCCGAGGAGAGCACGCCCAAAAAACTCAATGGTACTCTTGGATTTTTAATACGAGTTACCATTTCGATGTTATGGATTTTACAATAAAATAATTTTCAATTAAATATTTAATTTACAGCCAAAAACTAACTTTCAATGGTGGCTCACACCAGCCAATGTTAGTATCTTACTAAACAAGGGAATACCCCCACGAGCTTAGCAGTGGTCTCGGATTTTTAATCTGTGTTACTGTTTGTGACTTATATGCATTTGGAAAAAAAGTATCATTATTTAATTACTTTATATACGGTTATGCCATTTTTGGGTTTTCTGACAGGAGGTCTGTGCTGACTAAACATAAGTCATGCCTATGATAAACCCGCCATCTTGAATGCAATGGTGCCCTCATATTTCTAATCTGGGAAACTTTTTAAGAGTTATTATACTTTGTCAAGAAAACATCTTCCATATGCTAATTAAAGCATAACAAAAATTTGACTGATCATTCTAGGCATTCCAGGCCTCAGAATCATGGGTTGTTAGATTTAACGGTCATGAAATAATTTCATATAATTGATTAGTCGCTAAATGTGGCTAATATTCATTTATAATATTTTTATATTCATTATTACAAAGTCCATAAACATTTTTTTAGTGCAATACATAAATAGAACTTCATTTCTCATCTTAAATGCAATTCATGTTTAAAATGCAAATTTGGGCCCAATGATTCAATTGTTTGTGGACAACATTATATTCATTTTATGAATTTTAAATTTTGGGATATGATTTAACACTTTGTTTGGAACATTTTATCTTTTAGTTCCGATGAATAAATCTCAAGGGAAGATGGAGAATTTTGCGCCCGAATACAGAAATTTGCTGGAGAAACCATAATGGGCCTAAGGCCCATCAAACAAATTTGGGGCTTACAAAAGAAGCCCAATAAAGCTTAAATTTATACAGTAGAAAGATAAAAATATTAGGATCATTTTATTTAACTGTGGACAGAGCTAATTCTTATGTTTTCATGATGATAAAGGGATCTGAAGCTGAGATTTAAATGTTGGACCCGCCATTAATGCACATAAAGGCGTCCCACCATTTCGACCATAACATCCAAACTGATGAGCTAAATGTCCTGAATTGTTTACATCGGATAAAGGAAATATGGAAGAGGATATTCGTCTTCTACGACCCCACATTATTTGGCTTACATAAATTAAATATTCGAACGTCAAAATGGTGGACGAATCTGGACAGTTTTCCGGGTCAACTTCGAAACGTCAATTTCCTTTTGATTATTCACCCTCATTTTGACTCTATTAATTGTTGGGGGTGAATTTATTGTATGGGGTGGACCTAAGGCTCCTAATATTCTTATATAAGATGATTTTGGTGAAGGGAATTATCATCTAACATTTTTCTTTGAATCCATGTTCTTTTCTTTCAATTGTAATTTCCCGCTTTCGTTTTGTAATGGCATCGTCAATTTCTCTATTGTAAGTTTTTCATTCATGTTCATTATTTTAATAAAACTTATTCTTTGTCATTTTTTACTTTTCTTTTCTTCACACATTGATACCTTTGAATCAAGGTGTGTAATTATTCACACCATCACTTGTGATTTCAATCACACAACAGTGGAGTGTTTGTTCTTTTAATAATTTTCTTCTTCTTCAATTACACCCCCATAAGTATACATCCTGCATCCATTGGTAGAATATCATCAATTGAGTGATAAACTTTTATGGTTTGATCCAAGAGAGTTGCATGAGTTGGATTTAATGTTATTTTATGTACTTAAATTCTTAAATTTGTTCTTTATTTTAAGAGTTCCTTTCTTTGATTTATCTTCTTCTTTGTCTTCACCGACTTTAACGATGACACATTTTGAGTGCTAGTATGATCCAATTCCTTGGAGTTCTCATTTAATTGATCCTATAAGGGAATTGGTGATTAGCCTTGAAATTGTGTGTGGGTTAAATCGGAGTATAATATTGAGGGATTATTTCATTTAATGGATACCTCTTGAACCGATGAACAGAAAATAAAATGAAAAATAAATACATCAAATAAAGCCCAAGAGACAACCTAGGATCATCTCTCCTTAATTAGTTATTTTAATTCAAGTAATTTTATTTGTTTTTTTAAATTAAATCAATATTTCTTCAAATCAATCAACACAATAGATGGCCACTTCATAGCCAATCCCACATCTAATCAAAGTGTCTCATGGTTTCTTCTTCTGTCCATGTGGATTCGACTCCTACCTGTACAACCACAACCGCATACATGTAGGGTAAATTTGTGTGAAACCAAATTTTGGAACCGTTGCCGGGGACCCAAGTAAGTACCTTAGACCCACATGTTCTTTTCTCACCCAAATTCTCTATTCTCACCCTAATTTCTCTTCTCTCTTCCACTTTCTATTTCTGTGTATCCAAAAAAACCCCAAAACAAATTTTCAATAAATTCCAATGGATTATCCTCCAAAATACACCTTAATAAATCAATTTTTAATCAAATCAGAAATCAATATTGGGAAACACTTCACATAGGGAATTTCATTGACCAATCCTTAACTAAATACACCACACCAGATGAGAAGTACAATCAATGGGATGCTGAATATTTAAAATATTAATTTCCATACCTATCAAGAATGATTGAAAAGATAAATGATGAGGAATTACATGATGTAAAAACATATATCAACCCTAATCCTAAAAAAATTATTGAACAATTGTATGAACAAATAGTTAAAATGAATTCAGAAGTTTCATCTTTCAGATTAGAATTACAAAGCATTAAGATTTTTTAGGAACCCGTTCCCACTCAAGATTTTATTTCCTCATTATTGATATATGAATATTTTATCCCAAAAACCTCTCATGAATTGAAAAAGAACAAACCCTTGGTTATGGGATAACTGAACAAGATCAAGGAAATGATGAAGGGTATTTAAATCAGGATGAAATTGATTTCATGAATTCACAAGAGGGAAATTTTTCTTCATGGATTGAATGCCCGGAATATTTCTCCAATGATAATTTTTTAGAAACACCAATCATTGAACAATTAGGAGAAATCAAAAACATCAAATCCAAACCCATTCATGAAACTCATCTAGAAAACTTTGGGGTTGAATCTTCAATTCAAATGGAACCAATTGTGTTGGGAAATGCTAAAAATGAAATTGATTTTGATTCTAATTTCTTATCTGTGTTTGAATGTCCAATCCAACCTGAACTCAGAATCAATGTCCTTACATCCCCACCGAGGCATCCCATCATAGGTTATAAACATGACATTTCAGTTGTCATTCATCCATATCATAAAATAAATAATGTAGTAATGATCATTGGTGTCTTAGGAAAGACTATAGAAACAACTTGATCAACCATTTTAGATATTCCTTGGATTTTTCCAATCATTGTAGAAAATTTGATTTCATATGAAACAAATTTCAAAAAAACAATCAATCACAATCTTTTTAAAGTGGAGAAAGATTGGTTCATTAAAAATTTTAATGTTGGAATTGGATAAGTTGGGGGTACAAGTCGAGCTAACGACGTTAAACAAAAGCACTGCATGGGAGGCAACCCATGGTTTCCATGTTTCTAATCATTTTGAATCCTTTTTTTCATATAATGAATTACCATAGACTGTTGACCTGTTCTTCTTTTATGTGTAAGGATGGGTATGAAAGGGGAGCGCCATATTCATCTGTGTCACATGGCAAGATCTCTGAGTAATACCATACCCAGAAATCTAAAAAGAAGACAATGTATCATCAGTTTATTTTGTTTTGTTTATTTTTATGTTTTTTATAGGTTAAAAAAATAAAATCACATGTCGTAAGTCATAAGGAAAATCCATTTACCACCATCAATGCCACTGAGAATCGAACCTATGATTGAAGGGAGACATTGTCATGTGATTTCTTCATCAACCACCAGGTGACTTGATTCCATGATTATCATTTTCAAATTTCCTCTTTGAACTCCTCTCCTACCCCTTCTAACTTTTCTTTTCTTTAAACACTGGGGAAAATGTTATTCTATTTTGGGTGGAGATGAAATAAAAACTATTTTTTTCAATAAGAACATGCATGTAATGAAAAATTCCATTAACCTTAAACATGATAACACACATTTCAAACTCTGAAATTGGATATCAAATAATTTTGCTTGCCATGATTCTGATTTTAATGCAAGTTTATGTTCATGAGAATAGTTTTTGGAAAGTGTGGTTGTCTGATGTGATTTTTCAAAGTTTACATTTTCATCCTCTTAGTTAAAATGCCACAATGCATGTCTACTGGATTGTGGGGGTAAATTTGAGTTCTTGGGTCCCTTTTATTATAGCATAGGGTTCTGTGGTCACTTTTAGTTTAATTTGAGTATTCAAAAAAAAATTATAAAAAAATAATGACCACATAGAGCAATGTTTTGTCAAAATGTGTGGCGTCCGGTACTTGGGGAACATGACTCTATAGTTGTTTTTCCCAGAGTTAGGCTTTATATCTATATTGTAGAGAATGGGATTGATAATATGTGTGGCGTCCGGCACTTGGGGATCGTGACTCCATAGTTGTCTTGCCCAGAGTTAGTCTTTTCATATCTATTGTGGATAAAAAATCATCAAAAAAAAAAATAAAAAAATGGATACTCAGATTAAGGTTTAATGTGATTCCCACCTAGCGCTTCCAATTTTCCCCTTGAACAATAAAATGGGCCTCATATCATTTGTGATGCACAAAACATTATCATGGATAATTGAAATTGGATGAAATGTGGCGATGAATTTGAACAAAGGAATGGGCTTGGGATTGGGATATGTTTGTGGACCTATCTTGTTTTAAATGATTTTGATGGGTTTTATAATTTTTTTTTGTTATAAGGTCTTTGGGTGAGAAATATGTATTAAAATGTTTTTGGAAAAAGGGATTTTAATTTCATATTTGTAATTTATTTTGCTCGGGACTAGCAAAACTCAATTTGGGGGGTGTGATTAGTCCCTAAAAGTAGCTAATATTCATTGTTAATATCATTATATTCATTGTTCCAAAATCCATAAACATTGTTTTTAGTGCATTACATAAATTGAACTTCATTTCTCTTCTTAAATTCAATTCATGTTTAAAATGCAAATTTGGGCCTAATGATTCATTTGTTTGTGGATAACATTATATTCATTTTATGATTTTGAAATTTTGGAATATAATTTATCAGTTTGTTTGAAACATTTTATCTTTTAGATCCGATGGATGAATCCCAAGGGAAGATGATGAATTTTTCACTCGAATACAGACATTTCCTGGAGAAAGCATAATGGTCCTAAGGCCCATCAAACAAATGTGGGGCTCACAAAAAAATCCCAATGAAGCTAACCATTATACAGTATAAAGATAAATATATTAGGATGATTTTATTCAACTGTGGCCGGAGCTAATTCTGAAGTTTTCATGATGATAAAAGGATCTGAATCTGAGATTTAAATGGTGGACCCGACATTAATGCACAGAAAGTCGTCCGACCATTTCGACCGTAACATCCAAACGGCTGATCCAAAGTCCCTGAAATTTTTACATCGTATAGAGGACACATTAGAAACGATATTTGTCTTCTACGACCCCTCAGGATTCAGCCTATATAAATTAAATAGTCGAACATCAAAATGGTGTACGAATCTGGATAGTTTTCCGGGTCAACTTTGAAACGTCAATTTCCTTTTGATTATTCACCCTCGTTTTGACTCTATTAATTATTGGGGGGTGAGTTGATTATGGGGGGTGGACCTAAGGCTCCTAATATTCCTATATAAGGAGATTTTGGTGAAGGGAATTATCATCTATCATTTTTCTTTGAATCCATGTTCTTTTCTTTCAATTGTAATTTCCCTCTTTCGTTTTTTAATGGCATCGTCAATTTCTCTATTGTATGTTTTTCATTCACATTCAGTATTTTAATAAAATTTATTCTTATTCATTTTTTACTTTTATTTTATTCACATTTTGATACCGTTGAATCATGGTGTGAAATTATTCACACCAGCACTTGTGATTTCAATCACACAACGTTGGAGTGTTTGTTCTTTTAATAATTTTCTTCTTCTTCAATTCCACCCCCATAAGTCTACATACCGCTTCCATTGGTAGAATAGAATCAATGGAGGGCTAACCTCTTAAGGGTTGATCCAAGGGAGTAACAAGGTTAGGTATTTAATGTTATTTCATGTACTTAATATTTAAATCTATTCGTTATTTTTGGACTTCCATTTGATGAGTTACATTCTTTCTCATCTTTTCCAACTTTAACGATGACACATTTTGAGTGCTAGTACGATCTATTTCCTTTGAGTGCTCATTAAAGTGATCCTAAAAGTGAATTTGTGATTTTACTTGTAATTGTGTAGGGATTAAATTGGTGAATTATTTGGAAGAATTATCTCATTGTTTGGATATGTCTTGAATTAATGACATGAAATTTTCTAAGAAAAGAAATTCATCCAATACACCCCAAGCAAAACCCTAAGATCAACCCACAATCAATAATTGTTTAGTTCACATCATTTGTTATTATATCTTATTTAAATTATATCTTTAGTTATCTAATTAAAATCTACCTCAATGTTGGCCACTTCATAGCCAATCTATCAATAAATCATAGCGTCTCAAGGTTACTTCTTTGGTCCCTATGGATTCGATCCCTACTTGTACTTCAACGACCACTTTTACCGGTAGGGTAAATTTGGGCGCAACCAACAATTAAAAACCTTATATGGAAAATCTAGCACATTACAATAATCATGTTTTATTAATAATTATTGGAGGCCAAGGATGAAATGATATCAAATTGGTTGATGAATAATGATCCCTCTTCCTGAGGAAGCCTCATTAGGATTATAGAAAAAGCATTAAAAAGATGGATTAAAGAAAAAATTTGGGACTCAATTCTTATAAGAGATAATTTGGGAATTTATTTGGGTAGGTCATTTTTTATCAAAAGGATTTGAAGTTGTGATGAAAGGATGAGAGGGGTGGTCTTTAAAAATTAAGTCAGTGAAATACTTGTAATTTTTAAAAAGAAAAAGGTGTACCCATATTTTTCACATGAAAAAAGATAAAAATGGAATATTCCAATTAATTAGAAATTTTATGTTCATTATACATCAGTAAATAATATTACATATAATTTGTTAGTTCATTTTAACACTTACATTTTTTTCTTAACACATGAGTAAATCTATTTTTACCTTAGCCATAATAAATAATTTTTACTGTTTTTATATTTAATTAATTTTAAGAATTAATTTTAACATATTAATTAAACAAATTATTATTATAAATATTTAATCCATTGCCCAAAATTTCATTCATAGAATTGGAATATTTTTTTTTAAAATTGACACCACAAACATGAAGAGAATGCAAGTTTTACAAGAGAAAATGTTCAAAATAATACACATATTTTACATCACAATTAAATATGATAATGATTCCAATGAAATAAATTTTATTAATAGATATATAATTTAACTATTTTTACTTTAATAAGAAAATAATAATTTATTTTAATTTTATAAATAATTTAAATTAAATGCAGTTTTCAATTAAGAATCATTATTTTTAACTTTTCATCATCAAATTATTCTTTTCAAAAAAATCCTAAAATTTAACTCTGATAATATTCATATAGTTATTAAGAAAATTTGATTTAATTTAATCTAATAAATTTTATAATAGTGGTAAAAACTATGTTATAGTTATTTAGGAAATTCCCAACTAAATCATCTTTAAAAGAGAATTAGTATTTCATAAAACTTTTCTTTCTCTTTTAAATGATTCATATTTTTTTATAATAAATTAGTGACCATAATTTTCAAAAATTGATTATTACTATTAATAAAATAAAATTTGTTGTATTGGATATAATATTATATAATATTGTAAATAATATAGTCTCAGTGTTGCGTGTTCATCAAGCTATTGAAGTTTTTACATTTGAAGAAATATATTTTTTGGATTATTTATGATTAGTGTATTTTATCACATAGAACATAAAATAAAACGATATTATTTTTCATTTTCAGGGAGATCCATTCTACCCACATTAAATTAATCATTTCTTCTCAATTTTTTCTTAATCGCATTAATCAAGGGTATGACATTTGAAATCAAATTATATCCCACAACTTAAAAACGGTTAAAAAACATCCCCATCACAAGGGTGAACGGGTAGTAAAAAGGTCATATGAGATAACACATAACTTGGTTTACAATTTGGATAATTTTTTTGAATATTTATTATATGAACATGGAATGAATAAATAAATAATTATAGAGGTGAATAATGGTTATTGATCATAAGAAAGTGAATTATCAATGAAAATTCATTGTCCCAAAGACCATAAATATATAATGATTTAAAAGACCATTAGATAAATATAACAGAACGTAATAGGATAGTTTTTTTCAGGACCCTTTCACAAATTATTAGGAATTATTTTAATGTTTGCGGATATATGGAAATATAAGAACATGATACATTTTTATTTCAGAAGAAAAATTTCATCCTTTAGTTTATCTTTAATAATTTTATAATTCCACACTAACTCAAAGAAATGAATATAAAAAATTGAGTTTTTTTATTCATTAATCATCAAAATTCAAATTAAATGGATATTATGATCCATAAATGAGTGAAAAATACTTATTTGTATCTCTGACTATTTTCCAAAACAAATATGGTTAGAAAAAGATTTCCAATATAATAAATTAAACTATAAACCTCAATGGTATCACAACTAGTTCCCCATTAATTTTTATCTGTCTAATCATTTTTCAATAAACAGTGAAATATTAATATGTAAACCATGTAGTCCAGTGGAATGTGTTAAACCATTTTAATCATTTTCTTATGTGTTCAAGCCCTATAAACTTATCAGATGGGACGAGTTATCACCTGACATGTTGGTTTTCCCTTTTATAAAATTTTATTAATATAATTCCAATAAAATTCCTAATAAAATATGATGGATAGACTTGAATAAAAATTAATAATTAAATAACCTTCTTATTATGATTTTCAATACAACTTCATTTTTCCACAATGTATAATAATCATATTTTATTATTATCAAAACGTCTCTGATGGTAATATTAACCCTATTGCTTATCCATAACTTTACTCATAAGTATATAAAATCTAAATAAATTATTCCTCATATAAATGTTTTAGTAAGACTTATAATAATCTTATAGACTGTATTTCCATATATTTCTCCCAAAATATACATAATATTTGTATAATACCATTACATAAAACCTAAATATTGTTGTTCGGGACATTGAACATATTATAAATTATAACCTCAAAAATCAATGATGGTATCCATATGTTTTATATTAATGAATAAATATATTATTCAAAAATTTGAAAAAAAATTTATATGTTTCATTATTCTTATAATAAAAATACCATTCGAAATATTAATTCTACCATTTAATTTTTTCTTCTTATAATTAAACACTTTTCCCATTTTATTAGAACATATATCCCAACATGGTATAGGGTTTATCCTTTAGAACTATAATTGAATAGGATAATGAATAGGATCTCTAAATTTAAGAAAATAACCCATAAATGGATCCATATTACGAGGATTAATTTATTCCATTTTACTATTCATTTCTCATCATCAATTGTTTTCTTTATGTCATTATTCCCAATACATAAACCATTTACCCAATCCACTGAGACACTTTCCATTGCATCTCTTTACACATTTTTCACATGATGAAAATAAAGACTATTTTCTCAGATCCCTATCACCTGATCTCTAAGTGGACCTAATAATTCTCTTATTTGGTGAGTATGATTTTTTAGGGAATATGATATTACTCATATTTTAGAAAACTTTATAATGTATAATCCCAGTATAACTCACTCATGTAATCATCATATTTATTTAATCATAGTGCCCATGTTTTCCTTCATATTCAATTTTAACATGATTCCATCAAGTTCTAGATATTTTTTAATATCTAAAGGAATAGTGTGAGAAGAAAAAATAATTATAATAGAATAATAAAAAAAATATATGATATTTAAATAATGACAGATTATTTTTTATATAAGAGACCTTAGGTTTGACCTATTTCAACAATTCTCATTATCTATTCCAATCCTTTTTAATTTCATAAATATTAAATGTAATTCATCTTAAGTATTCAACCTCAGAGTGTCAAGAAAGTTTCATAGTAACGCATATTTTCATGCACAATGTGTTGATCGAGTCAATCCCAATGTTCCATTTTTGGTGTAATTACCCCTAGGAACTTATTGTATAGATACACTTCCACTTTTAGTATCAAAAAAGTGATGTATTATAATGAAAACCCACATAATCTATAGTATACCAAAAAATTAGGATATTTTTCTATGATTATCCTCAAACCCAACCATTAGGTTAGGATCCCTAATATATATTTTCCAATAAAATAGTTCCCATGGTTTCTACTAAACATCCTATGATACCAGATGCATCAAACCCATCTATAGTGGAGTAGAGAATATTTATTCTTTATTACATTATCAAAAGTCATAATGAATCACATCCTGAATGGAAAAATAGTTTAGTAATCTTAGTAATCTAGATATATACATCATTTTCATATTTTATTTAATAAAAAATTACAGTATAATTATTTTAAGAATAACACTGTTCCTTATAACATATCATTTAATTTTAATCACCAAACACTAGATGGATTCCTATGAAAGGAAAAATAATAATTATAGCTCAAACAAATAGTAAGTTTTAATTAATGTCAAGAAAGGAATGAATAAATTATGCATAATCAAAAATGTATGAACAATATATAAAGGTAAATATCATAAAACACATGCCAATTAAATAATGACTAGTAAAATTAATGGAATGCTAAATAACATGAAACACGAAAAATTTAATCAATCACATGAATACCATAACAATATAATGAATAATAAATACATAAAGGTGAATAAAACAAAACAGATTACAATAAATCAGTAAAAGGAGAATGAAATCCAACTAGAGTAACATCAGTATCAAAATATCAGTGATTATAAAAACTGGTTCCTCAATGAATCATATTCATTATTATTGTAATTCATGATCACATACATCATGAAAACCTCTAAATTAAATATTGTTCCTTAGGATAGCTTAAAATTTATGGGTAGAGACACATTTAACAAAGGCTATCCAATTGATTCGTCACATTATACATCATAATGTATTGATGGTTTACCAATATCTATACCCTGAACCTATATTCATCTCCAAATAATTCATAATATATTTAATAATTGATTTCATTTGTGATAAATAGGCCTTAAAGTTAAATATTTGTATTTATTTAATAATATGAGATATAAATATTTCCCTAGTCAATCAAGTATCTTTCAAAGTAAAAAACCATGTGTAGAAATAATATACTACTTATTCAATAAGAATATTGATGATAAAAAATATGGATATTTAGATGGAATTTAATATCTAATGATCATAGGAAAGTTAATATTTCAAGGATACTTAATAACTAGAAAAAAAAATCCATAATGTGAATTTAAATACTTTCTTTAGTTAAGATAATCATAAACCATCCAAATGGAGAATAAAAACTGTATAATTATGAAATATCCACACATGAGTATATGTAAAAGAAAAGGTATTTGTAAATTAAAAATAGAAATTCCTCGAAATGTTATTTAAAAACATTCTTGTGGAAAATAACATTTTAATTTTGAAAAATAAATTTAAAAACCATAGTCCAAAAAATAATTTTAAAATAATTTTAATTGAAAATATTATTTGAAATTAATATTGTAAACATTAAAAAATTGAACTTTCATGACTAAATTAAATTCTATACATGGCGATTATGTCAAAACAATAATTCCCTTAACATTTTTGATAAAAGATAAAGGAGACATGTTTTGAAAATGGCATCAATATTCCTTAAAAAATTAAACTAAGTCAAAATGGGTAAATATTTATATAATATATCATTTAGAAACATTTTAATAATAGTTTTTTGTTTTTTTAAAAACAAAGTTGTGGAAGAAAAATGATTTCTGGTCGAAGAGAGAAATGTTCTTGGATATTGTAAAAACATTTTATAAATAATTTAACATAACAAATTTATAAAATAGAGTTATTACATGATAAATTTTAGAAATTAATATTTATTATTAAAAAAATATTTTATTAAAAAATGATCAAACAATTTAATTCATTGGGAATTCATATAAAAATATCCTCGATTAAAATGATCATATAAAATATAACCTTCCATTGATCAAAGCATTGAATTGAGAATTTATTAATGAATAGATATATGTATAAAATGTAAATACACATGTGTTAACTATATATAAGAATTATGATAATCATAATTTATTACACATATAATCTTATAATAATAAATAAAATTAAGAATTAATATAACCCATTGAAAAGATGACAACACATGAAATTCCTTACCACTTTATAACAACTATGTCTAATAACCAAGGATGAAATAATTAATATTAAAAATTAATATATAAAGAATTATTATGAAACCATTATATTACATGTCTAGGGGGATGTATATACGTCATATAAACTGAACTTGGTCCATTATATTAAAATATGCGTCAGAGAAAAGAAATTGAGATAAAATCCCTTACAACTTTGTAACTTTAATATAAATAAAAATTGAATGAAATAATATGAGTTTAAACGTAAAATAACATTAATTATAAATAAATCAATATATTACTTGTAAATTAAAATTTATTTACACCATATATATGAAATTAGGTTCATAATAATAAAAGTTTCCTCAATAATGGGAGATTGAGATGAAATCCATTACCATACACCTCGTTTTGGATGATCATGATTTAAACTCATGTACAGTGGTTTCAAACATGTTTTTAACTTATACAATAACCATAATAAAATTTATAATATCATATATAATCATATAATGATATATTATCACCCATTATTTATTAATCATTCATTATTTTCATTGTTTCTAGTGTTAATTGTCTTGTTTTCTCATGCATGTTTTGTCAGGAATATCGTGGTTCTTATGAATATAATATAGATTAACCATATACCTAAAAATAATAACAATATAATAATAATATTAATTAATAATTTATAATTTTACAAACAATTATTAATTTTGGTTTTTAGAAATGATGTATGTTGATATCTGAGAGATGGTACGTCGTATGTACACATGAATATCATATCCATTTTTAATGATCATTATGGAAATGTGGTATGAAATATTACATATCTAAATAATGATAATTATATCATTAATACCACTTTATTACTTTAGATACACTTATATGTATCATCATTGTGGTGTGGTGATGAAAAGCGATTCATATCACTTCGTGAAGGCAGTCATCCAAACGTACACGAATGATGTTATCATATTTAAGTGAGTGTAAGGTAAAAAATAAAAAGATATATAATAATTTAATAGTTATAACTATTTCATTTATATAATAATTGTATCATTTATATGACATATAATAATTACATTTATCATTATTACCCTCCATGTAGAATGTTAATGAGAACGAATGACATTGTATCATGAAGTAGTAGTCCTCCGTACACATGAGAGGTGTTATCATATATCATACTGAATGGAAAGTAAAAGGTATATATGATTAAATGAATCTGGATGTATCATTATGTTATAAATATAAAATATAAACTTCTTATCCATCAATATATCCAACCATGAGATGCGGTAATGGAAAAATGAAGGACATCGGTTTGTGAGGTTATAGAACATCGTCGTCATGAATGATGATTTCATAATGGATTCGATGGATAAAGGGTTGGTTGTAAGTCATGAAATTTTTATAAAAATAGTATTATATGTATTATATTAATGTTATTATATTATATTGTTATAATAATTATGTAAGGAAGTTTGGAATCAAATAAGATAAAACAATCTAGGAAGAATATTAACTCTAACTTGGGTAACCCCCAAGGTTTGCATCAAAAGCATTCTAAGGTTTCATTTATGTCCAAAATTTATCTCGTAAGAACAGAATAAGAATTTTTGTGAGGTATTTTTCTTGGTATTTATGTAAAAAATGTGTTTAGTTGGAGAAGATGATATGATATTGGGTGGAATTTTACAAGTGAAGTGAGTGGCACACTTGTAATTTTAGAAAAGAAAAAGGTCTACCCATGTTTTTCACATTCCAAAAGGGAAAAAATAGATTATTATTAATACAAAGATATGGTAATGTAAAAATAATTATATAATATATATTTTATACTTGTTATATATAATTTAACCATAATATTTTTATTTTACCCCAAGAAAATCTAATTTTACTTTAATCATGGTTAATAATTTTTACTGATTTTAATATTAACATTTGTAAAAATAATAATTTGACCTCATTATAAAATATAAATTATTATGATTCTATATATTTAAGCAATTTTTATTAATTCACTTCACATAATTGAAAAATATTATTTTTAAATTAATATTTCCATCAAAATGAGAAATTTGGATTTTATAAAGGAAATATTCAAATGTTTAAAGAGTACTTATATCACATTTTGGAATAAAAATGATTATAATAAAATACATTGGATTGATATATATATATATATATTATCTAATTTTATTTTAAAACCAACTAAATATATAATTTATCTTTAGAAATGTATTTAAAAAAGGCACCTCTCAGTTAAAAATCAGTATTTTTTAATATTCATCACAAAATAAAACCCTTCCAAAAAATCCAAAATATATCAACCTAAGATAAATTTCTAATGTTTATTTAATGAATTATGTTAATTATATCAAATTAATTTTTAAATTTTTTTTAAATTTCAATTTTTACTATGTGGTTAAAGCGCAACAAAATCATCATTTAGGAAAAATACAATTTTTCAAAAAATAATTATTTTTATTTTTAATTATAATTATTTTTTTAACAAATTGAAAAATTAATTATTAATAATTTAATTATTACTATTTATAACCGCCAATTTAAAAGAAATATTATAATGGTATACTATATTATGACTCATCTAGGCTCAGGGTTGTGTGTTCTACAACCTATCGAATATATTAAAAATAATGAAATATTTTACATGGGCTGTTTAAGATCATTTTTCTATGTCTCATACAACGTTGAATACTATTTACATATTTTTGAATTTTGAGTTTTTATAAAAAATAAATTTTTTGATGACCAAATACTTCATAAACCATTATTACCTTGTCATTAAGGATGACCTCCAGTGAAAACATTAGTTAAGAGTGAATTAAAGATGAAAATCAGTAAAATATATAAGAAAATCTATCTCAACATAGTCTTATATAATAAATTATGTATGTTTTAAAATAAATGATAAAAAACCTACCCACATAAGAGATAAATTAATGTCTAGAAATCAGGTTAATATTTGGAGAAATGTTTCGTCTATGATACAACAAGTTCTCCCTATTAAATGAAATTATATATGAATATTTTAAATATAATTAATAATGGATGAATAAAAATTTAAGAAATAAATTATTATACATAGTACTTTCACCTATTCTATTCTCTATTCAGTATGATATTTTTTATTTTGGGAAAACAAAAACCTTTAGTAATAAAAATCTAACCATAATGTAGGAGTGCTATAAAAATGGATGAAATTATTAAATATATTTTTTTAATGGTAATGTAATTAGTATTTTTTATTAACTATTTTATTTCAAAAATATAACATGATAGTATTAATAATCATATACCTTTTATTTAATGTAGATCCTTTATCAAAAATACAAAAACAATCATTAATTTCACAATGGTTCACTCTCAATGGAATATACTACCAAATATTCTCTTTTTAATATTGCATAATCCACCCAACATCCAATAAAGGATAATTCCCCATGTTAAGAAAAAATTATTTACTATTTTTACTCTAAAATGTTTCATGATTATTTAGATGGTAAACATTTATCCCTTAAAAATGCAAATAAATTTTTTTTATAAGTACAAAATATTTATATAATGTTTTCGTTATTCTCTATAAATATGTGCTTAATGATGAAACTATTTTTATTAAATATCCTTCCCTTTGTTCTAGATAGTCTAAAAATATACTTGTAATTCCATTCTCATTTAATTTAAAATTTATAAAAAAAATGGTACATAAAACCGTTGAAAACTACACTGATCATAAATTGGTTTAATGTAAAATTGTTTCTCAAATTTATGAATTTTTTCTATAACATTATCATTGGATGATTTTTTTAAATAATCTGAAGTCATATTTGAGAACATTCTTTACATAGATAAAATTTTGTATAATCACGCTATATATAATGAGTCTATTTGTGAATATGTTACTATTTTTGAGTCTATTGAAAACTATTTTTTTTAAAATGATTTTGAAAATAAATACTAAAATTAGTTATTATATGTAGTATTACACTACAATATATAAAATTAAGCACTTATTTGAAGTAAAAAATTGAGTGTAAATTTTTTTTTGATGTGATTCTTGAGAGAGAAAAATTTGATGTAGTTGATTCTATAAACTCGATTCTACATTGTGTTTATAATCCAACACCTTTATAACAAAAACCATTACTTGGTAATCTTAGATACGATTTCGTATAAATGAATAAAGAAATATATTATCATAATTTAAATGATAGATCCCATAGAATAAAAACCCTAGTCTATCAAACATCATGGAGAGAATTAGAAATCCATAAACCAGACAACGGAAAATGTTCGAGGAATAAATATTTCATTCTATATTCATTGAATACTACAAAATTATAATATTAAAATAATTGACCAATTTAATGAAAGACCCAATCCAACTACCTTATAATTTTTTAAGAATGAAATCACCTCTTTTGGAATATAGAATATTTTTTATTATTTTTAAATATGAAAATGGTAAGTTCTATTCAAATACTTTCGACAAAGAATCATTTCTAAATCATTTAAAATATGTTTAGAGAGTTTATTAAAACTACTCCAACTAATAAATTTATATTATTCCTCAATTTCCATAATAGAAAACATGTAATTAAAAAAACACATTCTTATCCATTTTCATGAAAATATTTAATAGGTTTTAGATGGGGGTAAATTATTGCATTTTATATGTTCTTATGATATTTCTCAACATATTTATATATAACACAATAATCAAGAATAAACTACTTTTACATTCCTATTGAGAACATTTATATATTGAAGGGTTATTTTTAGTTATGAAATTATTTTAAAACTCATTACTGATCTATGATGAGTATCTTTTATTTTATCATATAAGAGGGAATATGATTTTTTTTATTAATGGATTAATTATAATGGGATTTCCTATTATAAGTTTTATATTAATTTTAAATACCATTTGAAAATATAACATTGAAAAAATTGTGTTCTAAATATTGAGAAGTTCATTTTTTATGTAGATAAAAAACATTTAATAGGCAATTTATTTTCTATATAAAAATGTTATGTTGTTAAATCTATTTGATATTTCACATCCTCTATTTTTTATCTTATGATAGTGAAATATGTGAGATCCTTTTTAGGTCATAATGGCTCCAAAAAATGTTTTATTCAATATTTTATAAATATTTGTATTTCCTTCTATATATTACTGTAGAAATACATCATTTTATCATTAAACGATTTCTTTCAAAACTAACATGCCAAAGGATATAATTAATTTCAATTGGGTATCATGTTTATTATTTATAATATACTCTTTTAAAATACTATATAAAAACAAAAACTAAATTTCTCTTACAAAGGTAATGCCAAAAGTATAACCCTTGCAAGAAAACCTTAATTAAAAATTCAAGATGATTAATTAAAATTATTGAAAAGTAAAAATAAATAAATTGATGTAACTACTTTTTATAAGTGAATTGTGTTTTTTGAAATCATGGATAATTTTTTACTAAATTGTGAAAATATATAATTAATAGTTATAAAATTTTTGGAATTAGATCATTGAAAATACTTTTTCATGATAGTCACTCTCTAACTATTAAACTCCTCTAATATCATTGTTATGTAATTTTCAAACTTTAGTAATTAATTGATCTAAATCCATGTCAAGAGATAAAAAATAAACTATAATAAGGTCAAGTAATAATATAAATATATATTAATGGATAAAAAATAAATTAATTAATGTATGAGAAAACAATCATCTGAAATATTCTTAAAAAATTATATAAGAATAATTGAATGAAAATTAAACAAAACTAACATTAAAAATAAAAATACATCAATACATAATAACCTCTAATTGCCAAACACATTAAATTGAATATTAACACTTCATTTTATACATGAGAGAGTACCTAAAATAAATATATCTAGAATATCCAAACATCAAACCTCTATATATTTACTTGAATAGTGGTTCTCATACATATATATATCAATTTTCAATGAAATTACCAGTTTATAAAGTTAAAAACACTTCATTTTACCACATAATATATATATATATACATGTTTACCAATTCATATCAACTAGAATTCATAAAAGTTATCACATCGTATAGTATCTAAATATATAATTATAAATCACCAAAATATTTCTTTTAGATTTCATAAAGAGAGGAAATAAAGAATTCCTATATTTGATAAACTATAAAAAATTGATTAATCCTCATTAAAATTACCATGGTGAGTCCCATTGCGATGGATTTTTTTTGTTCTTGGACATTTTGATTTTCCCCATTCTATAAATCATTTACCTCTAAAATAATTACAACTTTTCTTTTTTGAATATTCACATCAGGATGTTTGAAATGAGATTTTCAACCATTTTAATTATCCAATAATGGATTGACTACCAATATGGCATGAATATTATTGAAATAGGAATTTCATTTTAATTATCATGAAAACCGTAATGAAAATTCGTGAATATAGTTTCATGGTGTCATTGACAATCTTTAATGATTTCGAAATTCATTGTGCTCCTCCATTACTCTCATTTCTTAGTCACCATTTAAATATTCTTTATACATCATCTTCTATTGCGCGAAACAAAATTCAAAAAATAAAATGATCCTCTATTTTTCAATTACATATCCACTATAAATGATGACCTTATCCAAATATGATATTTTACTCAATGTTTTACACTCTATGAAATACCCTATCACATTTAACATGTACTATCGTTGTGTCATGCGAGTCACTTCCTCTTATATTGGGTATATAATTTCATTTTTTAGGTATTTCCAAACCTATGTTTTTGGAATTCCAATATTTATTTTCTGAAGAACATAAATTTTATGTTGGTTATTTTTAACATATAAACGATGATGTGATAATCATTATTGTGGGAATTATAGATTATTCATGCAAATGTATACAATACAACGGTAGAAACATACAAGTAATTTATCAATTTCACACAACAATACACGTTTTTAATTTAAAAATTGGATAAATCTCAATCTCATAACGTAGATCCACACACATTATTCATGTCATTTCATTCAAAATTTCATATATGTATGCATTATTATAACTGTAAAATTAAATTAAATACGTAAAAATTAGGTATCATAGAAAAGTTAAATTAAGTTATAAAGCGTTTAAAAAAGAGTAATAAACCACAAATATTATAAATTAGGTCTAGAAATTAGTTTATGGGATTTATATCAACCATAACACTTTACACACTTAATTATTATCCATTATTGGACTCTTTTGACCCTTGAATAGTGACTTGTATATTATATTATTTATAAAAATTTAACCCACAACCCTTTAAAATACATCCCTCCACTACCACATTTTTCTTATTTATTATCAATAATTATATTCACCAATAATCATCACAAGACTCTTCTAAAATAAATCCATGTTTCATAGAAGTTTTGGACTTTCCCCAATACAAAACTATGGATCATTAAGGTGTTCCCCAAGTTAGTGTGGCTGAATGGGTAGGCAATGATTTCTATAGAGATATAATAATTTGTTTATTCATAAAACTACTAAAATCCTTCATATCCATAAAATTATTTTAATTTAAATACCTTTAATATTATTAATGGTTATTATATTAATGAAATATCACTTGTTTTCCTTCTTCTAACATAATTGGAAAAATAAATGGGGATGTCGGCATGCATTCTTGTGGATTGTCAGCCCATAAATGTAGGGTTCCATTTCTCGTAAACTCCTAAAATGGATGGTTAAAAATATACAATTAAAAAAATTATAATATTTATAACATTACAAAATTTCGTAAATGATAAATTATTTTATTTTATACCTCTCTCTAATTATATGATAAATGATAGCATTGACTATGTGTATATGCATACATCTTCCTCTACTAAACGAAATAATTCATTTTCCAATACCACCTAACATGTTATAATATTAAAATTTATTTCATGTATTTAAATAGTATTTATACACTGTTAAATTTCCATAATGAAAATGTGGGTCATTCTAAAATTTATATTAACCATAAAATCACATGGTAAACATAATCTCTTAAAATTAATATAGAAAGGCACCATTTTTAATCTAAGTCCATTTTTTGAAATCCTAGGAAACTGTAAATGTTTTTTCAAAATGTAATAATAAAATATATACACATCTACAATTCTAGATTTTATTATTCTATTTTATAATATATTTGACCATGGTCAATATACAAAGGACATTTCATAAGGATTGATCAGACCACTAGATGTTATTAATGTAATTAAAAACTATTTAATAAAATTACCCATTATAATAATAGAACTTATAAAATGAAATATAAAATAATATTAATAAAAAGAGTATAATCTTATTTTTATTTTTCATCATATTAGGCACATACACTGAATGAATCGGGACCGGAGGTCAGTGTTTCTGTATCTTAATTTTGTTTCATTGAGATATGATCTAGACTCACCAATTGTTCTCTTTTTAAGGTAAATATTTCCAATTTAGATATTTTTTTATAATTATCATGAAATATAAGGGATTTAAAAATTTATATAGTTTCTTACTTTTGGGTGGTTTTTATTTAAAATATAACAAAGTCATAAGTGGTTTGTTAACCTAATTTTAATTCCATTTCAGTATTGTAATAGATAAATTGATGATTATTTTCAAGTTACTTTATTATACCATTTCAATATTATATATTTTAACTACATTTTTTAATTGAGGGAATTTACTTATTTAGAAACAAACTTTTTTATAGGTTAATTTCTTACTACATGTTATGAAACTGTTATTATTGATACTGGTATTCATTTATTAAATTTTTCTCCTCTACATCTATATTTTCACTTTAAAAAAGGTCATTGTTTCCTATTTGAGGGGGAAATGTATTTTAGATCTTATGATCCATATATTTTTCATTAATTATTTTATAATAATATGTTTCATTATCCTACATATTGATTTTAGTATCTAAAATGATATTTTAAATGATAAAAAGGGATATTTTGATCCACCCTTATTATGTTTCAGTTACATTTTATATTTTTTTCTCTCTTTTCTACTATATTGTTCTCATGTAATTCATTTTTATTTTTTATATATTATCTATAAATATATACCTAATTTAATTTACATATTATGGGGGAATAATAAATTTTTTATTTTCCCTACACTATTCTATCATTAAATGAACCTGATTTAAGAGAAATTCTCAATTTCTTATTTCATTTCAACAACCACCTCAATATTTTTTAATACATGAATTTATTTTAAAATAATAATTATTTAAATATAAAAACTCATAGATAAATTTTATTTTAAATGAAAATAATAATCTCTATCCATCTTTAAAATTATTCTTTACTTATTTTATAAAGAATCTCATATGTGTCTTGTTTTCATTCATAGTTATCCAATATGTGTCCTGAATTTATATAGTTTGGTAATATAATTTTAAAAACTCTCTTTATTTTCCAAATATGAATTTCCAAATACTTTACTTACTTTTTCTATTGGGTTTCCCTTTTTTATATTGACTTTAGTTATTTCTTGAGACAATATTATGAAAATTGCTTCCTTATCATTGGTTTTATAATTATTATGATGTATGTAATATTTCTTTTCCACTCATGGAACACATATAAATGTAAATTTTATGATTATAAAGTGTTTTAAATGATAGTTCACCATTTAATTAGGTAAATTTTACATCATATTATATTACATGTATAGTTAATTAGTGGTTATACTAATCACAATACGTTACATTGTATTAGAAGTTAACTTTGAAATATATTTATGTTTTAATTCTGTATTTTGTTTAAACATATTTATGATTCTATGAACATATGATATTATTATCTTATTCCATGTTTCCAAGATTATGTAATGATTTTATTTCATAGTACATGTTTGTTCAATTAAAATTACATGTTTTTTTATTATAACTTATGGAAAACACTTATTGTTCAATGATATTTTTAATAAGATATTTATCAATTACTATTGTCTAATCACATGATTATGATCCAAACATTGATGAAATGACACCCCTTAGTAATAATTTGAGCTCTACGATTACTTATGCTTCCACTAACTTCGTTATGAAGATGCTTATATCTTATGATAAGTCTATAAGATAGTCTAACATGGCTCAATTTTATAGAAATTTTCACATCTATTATAAAACAAGTTTATTTTAGAGTTACTTATAAAATAAAATAAACCTTCCATTCTATGGATTGTGAGATAATTATTAGATGAAATTATTGATCTATGAAAATGATCTAGAGCATATATATTTTTATATTTTATAATCTCACTTGGTATCATAGAAACCTTTTAAAAAAACATTTAGAATCAAACCAAAGAGGGTGGGTCTAGTCTGAGACATTTGGTATTAAATAAGGGTTCAATTATTTTTTCGGAAAAGTTGACTTAATTATTTGGATTATTTTATATAATTTAAGGATTACAATTTAAGAATATAAAAAATACCTTAATGGTATGTATAGTTGTAGGATAATTTCCAAATGTATTGATAAATATGTGTTTGTGATGTTTCCAAAAAATATTATTCATTCCTAGATTAAAGAGATTGGATTTTTCTATGGAATATATTCAACTAGGGGTAATAGCATTGAAGATTTATAGTTTAGTATCACCCCAATATTTACTTGTTTCATAATGTGTGGGCATATTAATGCACACATGGATTGACACTCAAGGGGGCTCTTATTTGTTAAATCACAACCTCTTTATGACCAATTGTATATATTTTTACTAAGGTAAGGAATTAGGTTTTGAAGTATGTGAGAATCCAACCTAAATAAACCCATATTGAACCAATACTAATTTATATTGAACTTAAATATAATCTGATGGTTTTAAAGATTAAAACATATTGAGGTTGATTTTTCCTTAATATTATTCATAATATTAATCTAACCATGTTAATTTATCATAGTAACCTAATTTTGTTTTTATTAATGGAATTATATTAAAGGGACCAAGTTAATGGTTTTTGTCAAGGCCAATACACAGTTTTTACCACCAAACAACAAAGAGGGATAATAATACAATGAGAAATATTTGTATTATTCAATAACAGTAATTAGGAATTTTGTTTAACAATTTGAAATTATTTGTCTTTACAAACTTCTAAAAAAAATAATGATGAAATCCATTGTATTTTCAGGTGATGAAGTTGATAAAGAAAATATGTTTCGATCTTTTATATGTAAAAAATAATGTAAATGATACTAATGAGAACATATTAAATGGATAAAAATGATTTATTGATTATACAAGAGGGAAAAAAGTAATATGTATGTAATGAAAGACTAATATTTTAGTTGACATGGTGATAAAGAAATATATGTTTTTTATTCATATATAAGATATTAAGGTAAACACCCCAATGGAAATTTTATCATTTATTATATATATCTTTTATATTTCCTTAAATAATTTCCATTACTAAATAAAAATTTAAACTTTTAGGAATCAAATTATTTATTTGGAAAGAATGTAATTCCCATAGATTTTTTGAGTTAATTTTTCCTTTCAAATAAATACAAAGATAAAAATATTTCTTTATACGAAACACCATTACAAATCAAACCTCATAACATAATATAACTATTAATTTTTATTCATTAGAGTTATAATTAAAAATATAGATAATCGCCACAAATATTTATATTTTATTTTACATTACAACATTTTGGATGAGTGGGAACTGAAGAGATTAGAAAATTGATTCAAAAACCATAAACCATAAATTAAAAAATTCAAAAAAGATCACACAAAAACTTTCAGGATTGACGAATTTCAAAACTAAAAAATTTGATGTGCTACTACCTAGGCCTGCAACCCACTAGTTGGAGCTTTGAACTGTAATCCCTGACACACCTTAACACACATCATCATCCATAGCACCACAGATAACCACCCAACGGAGATCTTCATCATCAGAACCACTGCATCCTTATCCGTATGAAATACTATAATCACAGTAACTGAAAAAAAATTCATTCTTCATAATCTAAACTCGAAGAAACATCATCACATCACCCTTTAAATCACCATAAATATCAACTCCATCACCACACATGAAATTTAATTCACTGAACAAGATAAAAAAATCAATAACACCATCAAGTGAGAAAAAACAATAATTCCTAAAATAACACAATACCCTATCACCAAAAACGTAGAAGAAGAAACATTATTAAAATATTTAAAACCAGAGTCCATATTCACAAGAGAAAATTGATTCTAGTCATTCATGGAACCCTAACGGACGAAGCACCATAGATCCCAAATACAATAAAGATACCTACACACTAATTCTTATGGGGATAGGCGTCGAGGATCATGAGTCTAAAGTAGATAATTGAGCATTCGAGGGATCTGAACAACACCATCAACAAAAAATGATGAAACCAAATAGAAAAACAAACAAAAATGAACCCACTATGGTAGCTCCTTGAATCTCATTGATTTCCAAACCACATAACCCAAAGCCTCATTGTAACCACCACACCAAATTCAACCAGGTGAGGCATAGATTCACTTTGGGATATAGCAAATTTAATGAAGCTTATAGATTCCATAACACAATCCAACAAGAAGCTGAAAGGGATGCGGGAGGAACCCACTGTAGCGAGCACAAGAAAGAATTATAAAAATGTTGTCATCATATTATTTTGTGATAAATTCATAATATTGTTTATTTTTTGGTGAAAAGTAAGAAATATTGTTTTGGTTAATATGATAATGTTTTAATCATTCTATTAATCTAATAATTTTTCCGAAAATTTAAAAAAAATCATGATGATGGTCTCTTAAGTGATAAGATTATTCATATAATATTTTTTCAAATTTAGAAAAATCATTTTTAACATTTTAGAACTTATGTAATCATTTATTTAAAAACAAATATATTTTTCATCTTCTTTTTAAATTTTAATATCATAATATAGAATTGTGTTTTAAATTTTTTAGGACATAGAAATTTTATTTTTTAAAATACTAACCTAATTATTTTTACAAAAATCAAAAACATTGTTGATTTTATTCGAAACATAATTCACATTCTACGAGATATAGTTATTTTAAAACGGTGATTTAGGTTCTTATCGTTCTATTTTTAAAAGTTATAATTCTAACACATTGAAATTTTATTCATAAAATAGATTTCATATTTTTAATCATTAGGTATAAATATTTTAATAAAGAAAACATTAATTAAATTCAATTCAATTAAATTATATATGTGAAAAATGTAGATTGTATGGTAATTGTAAATTATATTAATAAGATTTTAACTAAGCTTATGAAGCATAAAACCTTTTATAGACAATTATTTAAATGATTTTAGGAGATATGGATCAAAATTATACTTTACACACTCCAATATTTTAATTTTTTGTATCATTTTTTACTAGTGAATAATGGATTTTCGTATATATGATTTACAAAAAATGTCACTCATATCACTTATAAATACCACCCCACAACACCCCAGTTTACCACTTATTATATGGATTTATATCAAAGAAAACTCTACCATAGTTTTTACTAAAACAATCTACCCACAATCAATAATCCATTTTCATAAACAAATACTACGATATGGATCCTTATTGTGTAACCCAAGTGAGAACATCCGTAGGGAGAGTTAATGTTCTCAATAGATCCCTATTAATCCCTTAATTCTTTTACAGTATCAAATACTTACTATACATAAAATAGTTATAAGAAAAGTATTATTAAAATTATAAAATTATATTATTAAAATTTTATATCACTTTTATACCTTCTTCCAAAACCATTTTTTAAAAATAAATTTTCTATCTTGTATATGTGTGGACTATCAACACTATGATTGACATGTTACATATCTATTAACTTCATTACCAAGATAGTTCAAATGATTTATTTATTTTAAACTAATACTATTTAATAAATTATCAATACACTTAAATTTTTAATTAATTTATGTTATACCTCCTTACCATTCTATGAAAAATGACAGTGTCATATGTCTATATGTATAGACACGCACCTTTTTGAACAACTAATTTTATTTTCCATTACTGCATAATAGGGATGAAATTAAAATTTTAATAATTGAATTAAAATAATATATATGACACTATTAATATTATGTAAATATAATATTGAACATTTTATAAGTGATATTAATAATATGATATCATAGTCAACATAATCACATTAGATTAACAAATCAAGGTACCATCCTTAATTTTAGTCCATTTTGGAAAAAACTACTAAAAGATATTATTTTTTTATATTTAAGAAAACTATAAAAATTTTGATATTATGAAAAAATATTACAAAACATATTTCCCTGTTAAATATATGAAGGATGAATCATAGAAATTGACCGAACCACCTCATGTAAATAATAAATAAAACTAATAAATAAATAAATAAAAAATGATAATAAAAATACCATAGTAAATGAAATATATATAAAAAAGTTCGTAATAATTTATTTAATAAACGAAATTTTATTTTTCATGAAGATATTTTCAAACACATAATGAATTCGGACCTCGTGTAAGGGTTTATATTTCTCATTTTGGATTCATTGGAATATGATTTGTACTCACAAATTTTTCTATTTTTGTGATGGAGACATTTTACTACAGTTATTTTTATCAATATTTTATAAATATATATTGTATTTAAACAACTATATAAGTTTTAACTTATATTTGAACTTTATTTTAATGATAAAAAAATTCATAAGTGGTTTGTTGACTATATTTTCATTTCCATTGGGTTTTGAGCTATCGTTCATGACTATTTGTTATAAGTTTTATTTTTATAAAATTTTGTATTCTAAATGGTTATTCATTTCTCTTATTTGGTTAAATTAATTCAGTATAATAAAAATTAATTCATTGGTTAATTACTTCTTAAAAGTTACAACATGATTTGGATAAATATCAGTCATTTTTATTGTCTGATTTTCCTTCATGTTAATATTTTTTCCATCTGGCTAATGTTCTAATTTACTATTTGGGAACACAAATACGTTTTATCTCTTTTAATACTAATATATATCCTTAAAATTTCCAATAAAATATTTTATTATCCTTTTTGCAAATTTTAATTTCTAGGAAAGACATTTTAAATAAAAAAAAATAGATATTCTGAACAACCCTCATTACTTTTAGGTTACATGATCACTTCATTTTTATCAATTTTACATTATCTTATTCTCATTTAATTCATCAAAATTCAGGACATATGTTACTTATATATATATCATTATTATTCTACCTTTATTTTTAGTATAATATAGTTTTTATATTTCACCTGAAATTCTCTCCTTTATATGAAATTGATTTAATAGAACTTCCACATTTCATATTTTATGTTAAGAACCACCTTTATAAAAAAAATTTAATATCGATAATTTATTTTAAAAACCCTAATTATATTATATAAACCACTTATAGATCTTTTTTTTAATAATAAACTCTTTCCTTCTTTAAATATATTCATTACATAGTTGAAAAAACATCACCTATGTGGTGCATTCATATTCATAATTATCCTATTCTTATCATGAATTAGTCTAAATTTGAAAATAATATTCATGATTCTTGTTTCTATTTAAAATATGAATGTAATATATATATTAATTAATTATTCTATTGGTATTAAATATGATATAGCCTCTGGTTGTGTGTTGATACAAGATTATGAAACCCAGTTTCTTCAGATGGGTTTTTTCTTGCTTATGATGTATATATGGTTTCATTTCATATTATCACACACATTTTCATGTACATGTTATTAATATATATGGTTTTAATAAATAGTGATCCAATTCATTGGATAATATTTCCATCTCTTGAGATTCCATGTATGTTTCAAATGGAATTAGCCCGAGAACACTATTTTTATATATTCTTAGTAGTGATCCTTGACTTAATCTTATGATGTCATGCTTTATATAGTTTCAACAAATTTATGATTCCATGAACCTATGATATTTTTCCATTATTATATTATTCCATTCTCATTTAAACATCTAATTCTATGGTACATGTTTGTTCAGTTGATGTTATTTGATGTAATATCATGTCTTATGAAAGACACTCATTTTCTTATGTTCTTTTTAATATGTTATTTTATTCGTAATTATTTCTTCTCATATTCTTATGATCTAAGATAGGATGACATGATTTAACATAATGAGAATTTTATCTCGCTCATTTCTTATGATTCCTTTCCCTAGGTAATGTATATGATTATAACTTATGAGTATAATATAAGTGAGTCTAATGTAGATTAGTTATGGAGAAATGTTCAAATTCATTATAAAATAAGGTTCACGTGTAACTAGTCATCAAATAGTTTAATTATTCTATTCGTGGTATTATGAGATTATTGTGAGATTTAATATTTAATATATGTTTTTTAAAATATATTTATGTCTTTCTTGGATCATATAACTTGGTATAGAAATAGATGACTAATGGATGTTTTTTAGCATAGGACCCAGGAGTGTGAGTCTGAGAAGAATCACTCATTGAGGGAATTTTGATTTCATATGAGGAAAGTATATTTTACATATGGAATGGACATTAAAACATTATTATGGGAATATTTAGTCACATGTAGTTTAATATTACACAAATGATGAAGGATTTTTTAGAAGTGTTCATTCATCTATTCCTTATTTATTTCAATATGTGCCCATATTTTATTATTCCTACAATTAATATTTACTGATCCTTATATCCACTTGATATGAGAGGGGACATAATCCAAACTCTTATAGGTCATTTCATGGGTTATATGTGTATTAGATCCACCCCAATATTCTCTTTGTGATTCCCCTTCATGTATGGGATACTTGGCTAATGATATGCCTCATTTTTTCATCACATAATGTTTCTATTATTTTTATCCAAAATCAACATAATTCAATTATTATAAAATCAAAATGATAATAAATAAAAAAACTATTTAGGTAATTAATAATTTTTAAATAATGACATTGTCAATTAAAACTATTCTTGAATTTTAAACATCAAATACCCCTACACTGAAAATATTTTTTTCCCTCAAGAAATGATCTCCACATCATTGTTAAGGAAATCCAGAATAACCAAGGCATTACAATCATATCCAATAAAAACAATAATTATTAGATAATAATAAACATTTATGTATCATATAAGTAACTCTATTTCAAAACACAATTTTAAATAAAATCATGAAACCATATATTTTAATTTATCAGCTTATTTAACGATACTTCTCAATACTTCCATTCACACCATCAATTTTACTATTAGTATTAATTATCAATTATTATCTAATTTATTATAAAATTATTTCACTGATCACTCAAGAACACTTAATTATAGTTATGATTAATATCAAGTAATTGTATTATCTCAATATTCATGAAAAACATATATACATATATATATAAATAAATCCCAAAATAGTCATATATAGTTTTTCTTTATGTTCCAATGACTATGTGGTTGAAGTTTGTAAGTTATTATTGTGAAAAATTAAATATTATGTCTCAATTTGGAGGCTTGACTCCTAATTATAATTCATTAACAAATATATAACTCTTAATGAAAAACTCCTCCTCAAAATGATAAATTCAAAATGATAACACAAAACTAATCCTATTCTCTATCTCAATGGATTAAAAATCATAAAAAATGATAAATAAAAATATTTACCCATATTTAAACATTTTTTATTATTATTTCTATTTTCATAATATTTTATTATATAGGGTAAAAATGAAGGTAAAATGAATTTCTATTTATGAACCCTTCCCCACTTTAACCAATGATAACACCTCACATTCTCCATTTTCAATGAAGAAAATCCATTTAAATGACATAAAACTACACTTCAACAATGATTAATCTATTGTAAATCTAGTAAAAAAATACCAAGAACAGGGTAGGAAGGATAACTATACTTGAATTGTGGCCTTATACCATGGGAATTTATAGACCCTATGAGTGAACAACAAATAAAACATATGGAAGGTATCATAAAAAATATATAAAATGAAAATAAATCAATTGAATTGATCATATTAATGTGGTTAATAATAATCAACAATAAAATAAGATCAAAATGTATGTTCTACATGTTTTTAATATCCTAATAATATCTCATGAAATATTGTGTTGGAAAGAATTTGAGAATTTATTTTAAACACATCTCAATAATATGAATTATTATACTATAATATTCATCATAAAATGAATAATAAAAAAATCAGTCAATATATACATTATAAAATCAAATAATACAAATGTTTAATGAATTTAATTTATATTAATCAATCTACTTTTTAAATCATGATTCATAATATTAGTATTATCATACTTGTCATTATTTATCTAATACAAAAAAAAAACTAATTTGATTCCATAAATAAAGAATGCTAAAAAATTATTATTGAATGACCAATAAGATAATTTGCTTATAGTGAAAAAATATAACATCATTACTAAGTGTGTCGAGTAAATTTTTTAATTTAACAAACATGTAAAAAATATAAATAAAATAAAAGGTATCATAAAGTTAATACGATATTATCCAGTAAATGAATGATTTAATCCTTATTAAGTCTAATATAAAATTTAAACTAAATTATCATCTTGGAAATAAAAAATAAAATTTAAAATTGAATGAAGAAAAAATCATTCCATGAGATATCAAAGATATAAAAGATTTTGAATTATAATCTTAAAAAATTTCATAAAATATATCCCAAAAAATTATTCCTAAAATAAATTCCTACAAAATAAAAAATGAGATTCCTTCCATAGGTTCTTTATTTAAATTCATTAAGCTAGTCCTAAACTCATCATATCATATCATTTTAAATGGAAAGGTAATGGATTTTCCTAATCTATATTAAAATATGTTTTTAATTTGAGCTTACCTATACCTATAAATTTTATACTTTACATTAAAAATATGTATACACTTTCTTGAGGTGGGAACCAAGTAATAGATAACCTTAATGATCCAAACAAAATTTATAGGTAGACTGAACCTAGTAATATTCCACTTCTAGAACATCTTCATGGTGCACTAATTTTAATTCTTCAATATACCTTTTTATTATTTCATTCTTGTATCTATCTTCTCCATTTACATCATCCATTAAGGAATATATATATTTATGTTTTTTCACTTAAATTTTATCAAATTTGAGGGTGTGTTCATCCCAAGATTCTATTTCATATTCCAATTTATCATTATATGTCTCATAAAATTCAAACACAAAATCAACATCAATATCAAATTTCTACTTAAATTCATATTTCTTTTTTGTTGAATCTTTTTATTTTTCCCCTATTTAAATTATCTCAATTCTTTATGAACCAATTTAAAAAATTATATTGTATGTAAGGGATTACATCATCATCTCTTTTGTAAAATAATTACAGATATTCTTGCCTCTATATTTCCACCGTGTGTTATCTAATTTGATATGAAATATTAGAAAATAGAATGGAAGAGAGACTGTGTTTAGTCACTATGAATTTAGAATATACCCACACAATTTCAAACTACTAATTGCATAAAAAGTAAAAAAAATTAAAATATAATAATAAAATAGAAATAATAAAAGAAATATTTTTTTCAAAACTATAAAACCAAATAATTTTTAATGTTTTATGTACTTAAAAACTGTGCCAAGAACATTGACCCCCATTAGGGAGTCTATTATTAAAGTCGGGTTTCAGGTTCAGAAATTATAAAATAATCTATAATACTACTAACTATAAATGTATTGTAATTATCTAGTATGTGTGAAACCAACAAATAGAGGTATTAAAAAAATAAAAACCCTTATTCAAATTTTAATATGAATGATTATAATATTTTATGTAAAAACTAATAATAAATAATTGTCAATTAAATCACACTATATTTGTATAAATATGGTATTATAAGGTATTACAATATGTAGAATTTTAATGAATATTCATTTAATTATTGAATTTAGATCTAATAAAACTTTTTGTAATGTAATTCAGTCTCTATCCACTAAAATTATATTTTATTACAATCATGTAATTTAGATAATTGAAAATTAATTGATCCAAAACCGGTTTAAAATTATCAAAAAACCCCTCCTACGTTAAATGAGGAATATGGAAACAATATAATTCATGAAAATAAAATTAAATAATTAATTAAATAATATTAATGATCAAACGTAATGAAAATATATGGAATAATTATAGAATGAAAAAACATAAAAACACTAACATTGAAAGTAATAATTCAACAATATTCAATCACTGTTTATTTAAAAAACAATATAATGAAAATAAACACATTTTTCTACTTATGAGAGAGTACATAAAAATATAATTTACATGACTCTCTGGTATTATAACCAATAAATAAGTGCTCTTGTAGTGATTTTATCTATAATTTAAATCATTGATCAAATTAGTGAACTCTTTTTTATTGTCATAATACTTCCTTGAATCTTATCATATCACAATTTATATATCCTGATTTATCTCCTACTAAAATTCCTCAAAGGAAGAACATTAAAATTCATCTAAAATACAACCAATTATATCCCAAAAAATATCAACTTTTAAATTAAAAAATAAAAGGTGAGTATAAAATTTTCCCTTATTTAAAATTATCTCAAACTGGATTTATCCAGATTAAAATTATTGTGATTGATCTATCTATAGTGTAAATATTTGGGTTAAATAGTCATTTTTAGTTTTCAACAAGGTGTAAAATATTTACGTATAAAATAATTTCAACATTCCATTTGGTATATCTTCACATGAAGGTATTGATATAAAATGTATATCCATTTGAAATTTCTTATCTAGGTTACCATTATTTCCATGCCATATATATTTTTTGAATTATGATTTTTCATTTCCTTATAATAGAAACTATAAAGAAAATTTATGAAGATTATGGTGTGTTGTCCTAAACCGGCTTGTGTAATTTAAAAATTGAATACACTCATTTGACATGCCTATTTCACACTCATCATTTAATTATTATAGAATCAACAAATTCTAAATCATGTATTTATATCTAATATATCACAAAATACCTCATTTCATGTTTGAAAATTCTATGTAAAACATTTCTTTCATCTTTACATTGTTTTACACACAATTTCATTATCTATATAATACAAACTCATATTCAATTAGAATTTGTGTTATATAATTCCATCCATTTCCTCTATCTTTTAGTTTTTTTATTTCATTCACATAAGCCATTTCAAAAAAGGATTGTGGTTTTTTCAATATATCTCAGCCTTCACGTAAACCCTTTTCCTCATGTAGTGGGGGTTATTATTAATTTTTTTGAGATTTAAAGTTGGTTCATGAAAATAAATATGATGTAGGCATAAAAATGTGAAATTCATTTTTCCATTATGATGAACCATTCTGGGATTCTTGGTTTAATTAGTGTTTGATATTGAGCTCATCGCATGAAACCACTACTATTTTTCATTCAATTTTAGTCATCATTTTGTATAGTTTGGTTTCGAGATAATTGTGTTTATTGTGAGTTCATTTTAAAAATGTCATATTCTCTGTGTTACATTAATTCGAAGAATAATTTTGAATATTTTCCCATGAATATTGTTAAACCCTACACCACAGATGGTCATTTTGATCTAATTAAACATATGTGTGATTTATTTATTTTTCAGTATAAATCCTTATGTTATCAATCTCATATAAAATAGAAACTCATCCAAATATAAATTTTATTTGAGTGGGAACACACCCTATAGTCTTAATGTTCTAGTTATGGGGCATATATATTTCTGTGATATCCCACACATTCTTTATGATGTTCATTTGTGTCTATGGATTCTTATCCAATGATTGAACTGATTTTTTCACTTTCAATTTTTTATTATTTTCCATTCCTCCAAAAACCATAAAAATGAAATATTGGAAAATTAAACCACTAATTAATAAAAAACTAACATTTTTAAAAAAAATTATAGTCAGATACTGAAATTATGAATTAAAAAGTATTACTAGATTTTATATATCAAAAATCTAATGAAAAAAATTATGAATTGGATAATTATTCCGTCACCTATATGGAACCCTCTTTTTAACATAATGATAGATTCATTATATTATTCCTTAAAAGATATTTTACGATAGAAAATAGAAAATAATTTATTGAATTGACTTAAGGATGATGTTTTATTTTTTCAATATTTATTTATATATGATGGTAGTAGAAGTTATATTCATGGAATCTATGAAAGATATTATTGGGTGGAGTATAACTATAAACTATATCCTTTAAATATAAAGAAATACATCTATAATTTAACTAGTGAAAACACCCTTAATGTATAATGAATAAAACTAAAAGGATACAACGATCTAAGGAATATTTAATTAGTTATAAATAAATTTACATGAATATATGAGTTATTTTCATGTTTTTGGGATACATTTTCTTGATTTAAAGAAAATAAATTTATTGGAAGAATATTGGTAGTATGGATTCTTAGAAAATTTTTAAGTCCATTTCTATAAGATTAATATATATATGATTCATTCCCAATGATAGAGTATTAAATAAAAAATGTATTAAATTTTACTAAGCATGAACTAAGTTATCTAATAGTCATTTCTATATTATAAGAGTCATCATTGATAGTATAATTAGAATTATAATTTTTACAATAATCGTGTAGCATTATCGTAATGTTCATTATGAATCCTTGAGTAAAATATTTAAGAAACGTAGTTTTTCACACATCAATTGTAATTTCTACAACAATCAATTTTAAATATTGTCAATGTTAGTTTGGATGTTTGTAAGGATCATTAATCACTGTATGAATCATTAAAAACTTCACTAGGTTTATTTTATATTTACAAAGAGATTGTTGATAAAAAATAATCAAAGGTATTGAACCTATGTGATTTTCATTAGGATCATTATTTTTCTGTATGGATGATTAAGGATGCCATAATATTACTTTTTCTCTTATGATGCATCATTTGAAGTGAAAATTTATAAATTAATGGGATTATATAAGAATAATATATGACTCATTTTCACTCTTATGATAACATGATTTTTTTGATGTGAAAATGTAAGAAGGATGAAGTTGGTTTTAGAAGATTAAATTAGACTATGATATGACGATTTCTTAATATAAATAAACAAAAAATTAAAATAGGGTTGTGCTTAAGGATATTAGAGTTTAAATAACCAAGTGAAGTTGGATATAATTTTTGAGGGATTATTATTCCATAATGAGAAGTTTCACATCTTGACGGAATGTCAACCTGGAATAGTATTAAAAAATACTTTTTGGGGTAAATACAATGTTTTTTAAATATATAATAGATAATTAAATACAGTATTTCATTTGAGTTTGAAAGATATTTTAATGAGAAGATTTCATTCAGTTAAAAAATAATGAATTTATATATTTTAATTTTGGAAATAATATTCATGAGATTATTAGAATATAATAGGGAATAAGAGAGAGACATAAAATGTGATTACGATTTCTATAATTTCTTAATGATAATTTTGATTATTCTTATGATAAATGTGCAAGAATACTTCTTTTCCTCAAATAAGAAGAGTGCGAAAATGATCTATACTGGAATATCCTATATGGCGGCTCATTGTTACATTATAGATCAGTCTTCAAAAGAAATCATTTGTATGTATTTATATATGAATATTGCTTATTAAGGTTGGACTTATAATAGGATCATGCTCGTACCCTTTCCTATAAATATATCAGGATAATAAGATGTGACATGTGGGTAGGGGGATAAAAACAAAAAACACCTTGAATAAGTAACCATAATTTTAAGAGGTTATCCTTGTTTAATTTTTTTCTAGAATAATTATGAGAATTGGGAAAATATTGTTCAATATATATTGGAGCAGAAGGGTATTCTGAAGAAAAAACTATACATTCACCCCCCCTTATGAGTTATTATCACCCTTCCCATGATCCTATCAATTTATATTATATTAATCCAAATCTCTATTATTTATATATTTAAATTAACATGGATCAATAAAACACAGTTAATAGAAAATAAATTCTAGTATCAGATGGAAGAGGGATTCATATTGGTAATGATAGAATAATAACCAACCCTATATATTATTTAAATTGTATACTTGATTCTATCTAATATGTATTTCCTATTATAAATCATACCTTAATATAGTTTCTGATTAACAAGATATATTTTTTATATAATAGAAATTCTATAAATACATTATTCCCCCATTTATCATAATATTACCTTAAGGAAAATTAATAGACTTTGAAATCCCAAATATCATTTGGAAGCAGTTTTATAACATTTATAAAGGAAGAAATTAAAGAATCCATGTTACAAATAAATAAATAATAATTTGAAGAAAATTTTCACCATATTTTATATAATTATGAGTACCGCTGGAGTATATAATAAAAATCTATAATACTATAATACTGTAATAAAAATCTCATAAGTATTATTCTTCACATTTTTAATGCTAATATAATGACTCTTGAATATATATATATATATATAATGTTTTATTCTCCTTCTATTAAATTTATATAAATATTCTAAATTAATATGTGGGAAGAGTAGAATATATAAAATAATAGAGAAATAAAGAAAATACTACTTTAAGGATTATAATTATTCGAAAATAGAAGAGGATCATGGGTGTTTTGATAAAGAAGAACGTATGAAAGACTTACATAAAACCCTTTCTTTAATGGCATGTGGGTTCAATCATAAGACAATAATATATATATGTAATATTATTTTAAAATGAATTAATTTTCTGTAAATTTTTACATTTTTTTATTTCCAAAGTAAATTAGTGGTGAATGTAAATATGGTAAATCTACCATGATAGACACCATTAAAATAGATTCTCTATTGAAAATCCAATAATACAAAAATAATGAAGTTTTATCTAAATACATAAAAATATAGTTTTTAGTTTAATAGGCTATTTTAGTCAGTGATGAAAGTTATAATTATAAATAATCCCCTAAGAATCTTCTGAAGGAGCTCTCATGGAACAAGAATAAGTAAAAGATAATTTGTCTGAATAAGTTTCCCAATTCAATAGTGAGTATACTGTTTAATAAAGATAAATATATAAAGTATAAACTATGAGAATCACAGTAAAAATTTAGTCAAAGGAAATAGGGAGGAAAAAATATGGTTATTATTAGATTAAAATAAGTTAACAATAAAAATAAACAAAGTTGTGAGAAAGAAAAATTAGTCAGAGTTATTAAAATACTGATGATTTATATTTTTAATATGGGAAAGATAATTGAAGATATTAATTCCACCATTATCTTTAAGGATTTGAAAATTTATAAATTGATTAAAAATATAGTTCAATCTAAGAAGTAAAATCATGAAATTAAATGTAAGAAAGATAGAATGGTTACTAGAAAATGCAAGTATTCCAAAAAATATTTTTCATGAACTATTTTTTTAAGAAAATGTCAATGTTGAATAAAATCCTATAGATATTCCATTTCAAAATAAGAAAATATTTTATAAAAATATATTAGAAGAAAAAGAAATTAATTTTCAATAATATATGATTATATTTACAACTCTATAATGATATTGTAGTAATAGGATTTGTGATGCTATCATATGTTACTCATAAAGGTTTTAGAGAGAGTTATCTAAGAATATATGATGAGACAAAAACAGTTGATAACTATAAATAACGTTTAAAAAAATTCAATCATAAATAAAATATCACTCTAATAAAGATGTTTCGGGGATATAGCTAGTTTTATGTTATATTTTTCCATAAGGATTACAATTTTATGTATTAAATTTATTTACTAAGTCTTAGAAGAGAGTATGAATTGAGATAGTGACAACCAAAACAATGGTTGTGTATTTATCTAAAACACTAACAACCCATGGAGAATATTGATGTAATAAAATACTATAATATATTAGAATAATTTTACAGATGTCGACATCAACAAGGGAATAGTTCAAGTGAATATATCTCATTTTTACCATCCCAAATTGATCTTTGTTAATAAAAAGCTAACTTATAAGAAAGAAATTAGATAATTCAAAATAAAATATTTTTGAGGTTTCATTGAAGGATAGAACTTTTGAGTATCTGTAGTCCATGGATAGAGTTTTTTCCTCACATGTTTTGTCATTTCAAAACCATAAAAATATAGAAAATATAAAGCAAGAGTTGTTATTTTAGAAATTATATCTCTCTTAACATCAAATGATTAGGAAAATCCAATACTGAAAAAATTAATATCACTCTTGATAAATTTTAATTTTTTTCAATAGATAATAATAATCTATTAAGTTTAACAGAACCTTCTGATTCTTGAAATGAAGTTATATTTTGAAAACATCATTTATTATTCAAGATATATAAAGATGGGATAGTTATCAGGAAAGGTTTCAGAACACCAATGGATATTTTTCACGTGGGAGATACAAGATTTGTTTTTTTTTCAATAATAAAATAGACTGTATCATATAATTCTCAACCACCATGGACAAAAGATCATGAAAAAACTATACCAAGAAGTGGATATGAGAAATCTCTTAATTCTAAAGGAAGACACTTCTACTATTTTTAGAACATGTAATAAATGGATATGGTAAACCAAAGTCATAAATGTAGTGATATTCAAACCTTCAACCCTTTACATATTGTTTATTCAATTATTTTGGGCCTATTCCAAATAATTATGTTGGTCTATGTTTATAAATTTTTAATATATATAATTAATTTAGTATAATTATATGTATCATGTTCATGTCACTCAAGTCACAATCCATGGATAGATTAAAATAATTCATAATATTAGTAGTAAAATATATATCTTTGTCAAAGAGGTGATTATGAGTCTATAAGGAAACTAATTATTCTAGTAATATGTTCTTTGAGTATCTAGAAGATCAAGTTATTATACCAAATTATAGTCCCTCAAACATATAAAAATTGAATAGATTAGTTTATAGAAAAAACAAAAGCATGATTCTTATAGATAGAATCACATTATTTTAACATGATAGCTCAAAATACTTCAAGTTATATCTTATGACCACTAATAGAATAGTTTATAATAGTTTTAATTTTATTACCAAACTATGATATGACATGTTATGTCCCATATTTTTTTGTGTATTATTTAAACATTATATTGGATTATTTTGAGATCAGTAGTGGAGACGACATGTGATTCCGAGTGCAACACCCTGAGATTTTATGAAAAATATGCTTTAAATTTATTGATGTCTTTTGTTGTACGTTACACCAAAATTAGTTTGTGCTATACGCAACACTGTATTTGCTTATATTATACACAAACACTATTCTTGTCTTGCGTTACACGCAATCGTGACCTTCCTCGATAGCGTGTGTAGTACGCAATACCAGGTTTCACTAATCAATGATATATTGTTATAATATTATTATGGACATGCCGTTATGAATAGTATTAAATAAATTATAAATTTTATAACATTATTATTCATCTTACACATTTTCTAAAACATGGTATGTTACCAAAATAATTTTTTCGGGTAAAATAATTTTTTTAAAAAAAAATTCAGTTTTGTCGCTTTTTGATGGCGCATCCACATTAAATCTAGTTTTTGAAATGATAATAAGTTCAACTATAAAATATAATACTATTCCTTGGAATCAGGATATAAAAATTTAATTTGGATAAAGTTTTCATATTAATCTCATAACTTTCATATTTTAATGAATAGTAAAAACATGCTATATTATAATTAAAAATAACTTTTTTTCATCGCAATAATTTATATGGATATATTATCTTTTTAATTGGTTTTAAAGATTAATTAGAATATATTTTTACCATTTAATCCAATTTCTTTAATTGAAATTAATTTCACTTTGAAATTGGACATAAACAAGTGTCGACCTTTTGATAGTTATTGTTTCTTAAAAACAAGTTATTTTTTGATAACATGAATTAATTTTAAAATTAATTAATGCCACTTCTATGTTTTGAATTTTTAAAAATATGCATCATTTTTGAAATCGGAATTTCAAATATAGTTTAGGCTGAATTTTTGGTATTTTTCTGAAAAACGTAAATTTTTTATGAATAGTGAAACCACTTAGTAGTAGTTAAAAATCGGACTCTTTCATTTAAATGAAATTGTACCACTTTGGTGAATTGAATTTCAAAAATATGACATACATGTTTGTTATCAAGATGTAAAATGTTGTTCAATAAGATGAAAATAATTTTGGTGAATAGTATCTTTTGACTTTTATTTACTACAGTTAAAGGTAAATAGGGTAATTCAAGGTTAAAAAGAATATTATAATAATTCAAAATTACCATAACACTTCTCCTAACCTTATTTTATGAGTATTGGCCGACTCTGGGCTCCCGTGGGTCGATTTTGGGACCACATTGAGCCACTTGGTAGTGATAATGACAATTTGAATTAGTTAATTTAATATAAATACAAAATTGACATTAACAAAAATCATATAGTAATTAATTTTTATAAGAGGATATATAAATTATATTTTCGAATATAAATATAAATTGGAAATCTAAAAATATTTCCTACATGGTGGTATTTTTTTATAAATTTTAGACCTCAAATAAATTAAATTAGTTGTGACACAATAATGATGCAGTATTTACCTCATTAATAAATGATTTAAATAAATAAGATTATAATAATTAAAATATTATCCAAAACATGTCCAATTTTGATAGGATGATTTTATTTCGACCATGAGTCATCTTATCTTCATATTTAATTATATTTTGACCTTTTGAAACTAATGATTAGTTTATGATAAAATAATATTTTCACACTTTCCAAAAGAGACCCTCCACCCTTAAAAAGAGAGACCATTTCTATTCAATTACTCAAACCTCTAATGCCATTTTACACATTCAACCTCTGCCCAATAAAGCTTCCTATATAACTCTCCTCCCCCAAGAAGCCATACCTTAGTTAGAAGGAACTTCATGAAGTCCTTTTGGTTCAAACCAATGAAAGTTACCCAAATTAAATGTAACAATTTCTCTTATTTTTTTCTTTTATTCTACTTCTCCAACCCATAAACTCTTTTTAATCATTTATTTTGTAACAAAACCAGTATCCTCAATATACTATTATTTTGTTATGAGAAGTATTTTAACAACACTTACACAAACTTTTATCTAATGGATGAGGAACATACTGTTTCTGTGGATGGAAAACTAACGCCTCACGAAACGATGATTGTTCGATTTTCCCCTACTGCCTCTCATGGTGGCCATTATAATAGAACTGCATTTTTATATCATATATATAATTTATATGATTTCTTTATTCTTCTTTACTTAACAATTATATCAAGCATTTATGGGTTCCATAGTGGGTAAATACGATAATATCATTAGAGGAAGTGCGGACTACAGCCCCTTCAAAGTGAAGTGATTCGTTAATGCCTTATGTGGGACATATAAAAGATGGAGTTAATGATATTATATATGATATTATACTGGAATTATAATATAACTATGTATCATTATGTTTTAATTCCATCAAAATAATAAATATAAATGAAAGTAGAGTTCATGCGTATGTACGACTTATCGTCTCTATGAACAGTGCATTTCATTTCATACCTCCATATGTTATGTACTATTATAAATACATGTATATGATGGATATATATGATATATATATTATATAAATCATTAATATTATTCTGGATACAATGAACCTTTGACCACTTGAACAACATGTAATTACAAGAAGTCTATTTTTGACTCAAGTACCAAATATCGACAAAACAAACGTTATTAACAAAAATGGTTAAATAATGTTTATAACATGGTATTAAGTGATATAAAAGGAATAATAAACATGAAAAAATTTCTTAATAAAGTATAAATTATCTTTGGTTTATGATTCAGGAGATTAAATAACGATCGAGTCAAGTCGGACACGAGGTAAGGGAACTTCTAAACCCAATTTCCGTTCTTTGGGTTGATCTTCTCTTTCTTGTTTATATCGTTCTTTGATTATGTGAGGAATGAATTTTTATATCTTATCATGTATTTATCCATTATTTATGTGACTTTATAGTGAATACACATAAGTGAGCTATTTTATTTAAAAAATGATCTTTGTAAGGGATAATTATTCCAATCTCATTCTTATCCAAGATTGTTTATTCGTAAGTATTTACTAGGGTTAGGTTTATTATCCATGTCCATATGTTTTCAAAATGTTTTCATAAAATGTTTACTTTTAATCCATGTATGTTTAATGTCATTTTTACCTTTTCTTACTTTTACCACATCGTATTGAAGTAGTCTATCATTTTTTTACCATACGAGGTACTTTTTGACATTTCCGTTAAAAGTATGAGGACAATGTTTTTAATTTATACGGAATGAACGAATTTTTATGATTTTATAAAGAATTATTTTCATGAACCTTAATATACATGTTTTCATGACTATTTTCAGAAAAATCCTTTTCTTTTAAAATTGCATGAATTTTTGTGAAAATAAAATTATTTTGAAGAAGAAAGGATATTTTCCTCAATAATTTAATTCAACTATCTTATCAATACCATTTTCAATAAAAGATGACATTATTTCATATGTGTGTGTTTCAAGTATAATGTCTCTATGATTTACATGGTTTATCTTATATTATTATGAAATGATATCCTTTTGTTTTATATGGATTATTTTATGATAGGATGATGTTTATAAAACCCATTTTATTCCTTGGCTTATGAAGAATAATTTATGTTTATGTTGCGGCACACTTAAGAATGATTTCATTATATGATTGGCGGGACCTATATCTCCCTACAATGCATTGGGTAAAGATTTATGTCTCATTAGATAGAAATGGCTGGAATGGTACGTTAATCCAGTTCAGTGTTACAGGACTGGAACGAGGTGTTAACTTGATTCCGAAAGGGACTTTGTCCACTAAGATGGTATTGGTAGAAATGCCTTGAATACTATGGAAATCATATCATGTGATTAATGGTTTTCCAAAATTACATGATTTATTCCCATACTATTTTATCATGATTAATGTTTCTTTATGATCTATGATTTACGTACTGCCATGTTTTAGGTCATTGCTCAAGAATTTGATGTTTAAAAATTATTTTCATGTTTTTTGTTCAAATGTATATGATTTGTTTTATTTTCACCACGATTACCATTACTAAGAATTTGAGCTGACCCTTTATATGTTTTATTTTCCCTAGGATTTAAAGAAAAGATTTAGGTAATGGAAAAAAAGAAGAACTTTATGGGAGATGTTGAAGATCTTTAACCACGATTATAAGATTATATCCTGAGTTTCCAAAGATACTAAACTATTGTGGTCCTTGTGTGTCTTTTTTATATATATATTAATTATTATGAAAATTTAATGTAATATCAATGTACATATAGTATGGGACTCTAAAGTTGGTATCAGAGGAAAGGTTTAGTCAACCTTTGGATACTTGGATGCGAACACTTTAGTAAGATCTATAGAGATATTTCTATGGTATGTATAGGGATTTCCTTAAGGTTAAGTATAAGAATAGGTTATAGTCATTGAATTACGGTAAAGATCATAGAATGAAGCCTAAGATCTTAGATATTTAAGGTACACCCCCTTTATTATGTTGTTTTCCCTAGCATGATTTTTGCCTCTCACACTATTCTTTTTGGGGATTTAGACGATGGCTGGAACCCGAAGGAACCGTGTTGATCAATGTAATGTAAAATGAAATAAATTTCCTTCTAAACAAACCAATGTTATTGGAGATGGAGTGAAAAATATTATTGTTATACTTACATAAGCAATGAATCATTTTAGACTTCCAAAATAGCAGAGAAAGGAACAATATTATATTGAGTCCTTCATGAGGCAACATCCACCTTCTTTCAGTAGGTCTTATGATCCACTTATTGCTGATTAGTGGATTAATACCATTGAAAATATATTTTCAATACTTCGATGTTCAGATAATATAAATTTCATTTTAGCTGTTTACCATCTTGACGGTGATGCAAACTAGTGGGGGACTCTAATTAAGATTACAAGGCCCCAAGATGAAATTTAATCCATAGAATGGGATGAGTTCAAGAACTTGTTTTTCATTAAGTACTTCTCTCATATTCTTCTATAAAATATGGAAAAAGAGTTCCTTGAAATTAAGAAAAAGGATGTTGAATCTGTTGGTATATATGAAACAAAGTTTACAAGGCTTGCAAGGTTTGCATCTAGATTTATCATCCAACCTGAAAGTAAAGTTGATCGATTCTTCAATGGCTTAAAACCAAGTCTTCGAAGAGAATTAGCTATAGGAGACTTCAGTTGAAATGAAGAAATTGTGCATTGTGCTATCAAGGTAGAACCTAAAGTTGGTGTAACATATCCATCACAGGGTTTTGACAAGAAATGAAAGATGGAGTTCATGGAAAAATCTCAGAACAATGCTCAAAAGAAGATGATTGTTTCTTTATGATCAAATTGTGGAAATAAGCATGGTGGATATTGTCTAAAAGGAACTAGAAAATGTTTCAAGTGTGGAAAATAAGGTCATAGAGCAGGTGATTGTTGATGTAATTGGAAAAAGTTTTCTAATAATGTGAATAGAGAAAATACTACAGAGAATGCTTCACCAACACTTTAATGCTTCAAGTTAAAGGAAATGGGACATTATTCTAATCAACGCCCTAATCCAAGGGTTAAAGATGATCAACATTAGAAACCTCTTAAGGAAAAGGTCAATGGGAAGTCAGATGCAGTCACTATTAGCGATGTGGAATATGACGATGATGTGGTGGAATTATTAAGTTTTTATGTAATCGATTCCAAAATAATGTTGTATATTGTATCATAGAATATTGGAATATTTATGTATTACTCTATTGTTGTTTTCAATACTTTTATGGTACTGGTAACCATGAAAAGTAATTCAAATATTTTGGAAATCAGATGATATTCACATAATCACGGAATAAGGAGAAAATAATATTAATGAGCTTCTGACTGATATAAGGACAAAGTGATATCATGGTTTGAGTATATCGAAATTTTGGGATTTTGGTATGTGGAAAGATTTACCTTTTGACATCATTCATGCTTTCACTATGGTTCTATGGTAATTCATGTTGCAATAGAATACAAGATTAAGGTATTCACATGTTTGGAATGAGATCAACAAGATATATCTTATGATATATGGGTGATAATTGATGGTATTCACATGTTTGGTTAATGACATTTCTAGAAATCGTTTTCATTATACTATGAGATTGGACAGATGTATTTCGATAAGTCTAAAGACTAGAATGGATTATGTCAGACATCAGATAGTATTGTTTAAGGATAGAAAATTTTGATATTATTTTTGTAATGTTATAATAGTATAGTTTTAGAAAAAGGGAAACCCATATGATGGGGGACATCCCGTCGCGTCGGAAACAGTTACGGGAATCAAACCCACAACCGAAGTGTGACAGGCCTTTATCGCCTACCACTAGCCTATAGGAAGTCCCTGGTTAATATAAACTAGTTTTATTTTATTAAGTGCTATGATAGATGATTTATAAGTCCATTTTTGGAACCATATACGATTAATCTCACCATAGATGGACTTATGTATATAACTATTTCAAACCTTATGTTTGAGACAAATGGAATGACCTATCATTCTATCGGATGATCTACTAACACTTCACAGACGAAAAATTCAACATCATTTCTTTAAGAGATGAAGTGGAAATTGTTCAAGGCACGAGAAACAGTCATATTGAACCAAAATCAAGTAAGTATTTCTTGTAATTCATAAATTTTTCAACTTTAGGGAAATGATCTTGAAAACAAAAAATGTTGTCTTAGTTCTCTTATATTTGATGAATTTGATGGTACCTTAGATCATAAAAAATTTATAGATTTTTTATTGTTTACTTTTTTATAACCATGTTCTCTACCACTCTCCATCAAAACTTGATGGTTATATTTCTCTTCCACATCCATATTTTCACCTATGTTCTCCTATGTGGAAACCCTGTGATTAGTTAATTTGGGTAACCATTACGATTCATAATTTAGTTTTTAATGTTCTGTTTTGTTATACCTTTTTATGATGGGGGTTTCTATTAAAGAAACATTCATGTAGTAAACCATTTATAACCCCGATGAATTTTGAGGGCGAAATTCATTTTAAGGGGGATAGAATGTAACACCCCGAGATTTTATGAAAAATATTTGTTTAATTTCATTGATTCCTTGTGTAGTAAATTACAAAAAAATTAGATTGTGATATACGCAACACCGTATTAGCTTATATTATATGCAAACACTATTCTTGGCTTGCGTTACACGCAATCGTGACCTTCCTCGATAGTGCGCGTAAAACGCAATACGAGGTTTCACTAAACAAAGATATATTGATGTAATATTATTATTGCCTTGATGTTATGAATATTATTAACTACATTATGAATTTTATAACATCATTATTTATCTTACAAATTTTCTAAAACATGGTATGTGAACAAAATAAAATTTTCGGGTAAAATAAGTATTGTAAAAAAAATGTAGTTTTGCCACCTTTTGATGGCGCACCCACCATAAATCTAGTTTTAGAAATGTTTATAAGTTAAATTTGACAAAATAAAATTCTACCTTGGAATCAGGATATAAAGTTTTAACTTGGATAAAATTTTCATATTAATACGATTACGTTCATATTTTAATGAATAGTAAAAACACGCTATATATTAATTTAAAACAACTTTTTTTATCGCAATAATTTATATAGTTATATTATCTTTTTAATTGGTTTTAAAGTTTAATTGTATTATATTTTTACCATTTATTCCAATTTTGGTTATTGGAATAAATTTCACATTGAAATTGGACATAAACAAGTGTCGATCTTTTGGTAGTTATTGTTTCTTAAAAACACCATATTTTTTATAACGGGAATTAATTTTAAAATTAATTAATGCCACTTATATGTTTTGAATTAGTAAAAATAGACCACATTTTTTAATTCGGAATATGAAATATAGCTTAGGCTGAATTTTTGGTATTTTTCTGATAAACTTCAATTTTTGATGAATATTGAAACAACTTAGTGGTAGTTAAAAAACTGACTCTTTCATTTAAATGAAATTTTACCACTTCTGTGAATTGAATTTAAAAAATCTGACATACATATTTTTTATCAAGAAGTAAAATGTTGTTCAATAAGATGAAAATAATATATTTGGTGAATAGTAACTTTTGACTTTTATTTACCACGGTTAAAGGTAAATATGGTAATTCAAGGTTAAAATAATATTATAATAATTCAAAATTACCTTAACACATGTCCTAACCGTATTGGATAATTAGTGTCCCACCATGGGAATCCTTGGGGTTATTTTGGGACCCCATTGAGCCACTTGGTAATGACAATGAAAATTTGGATTAGTTAATTTAATGTAAAGACAAAATTGGCATTAACAAAGATCTTTTAGTAATTAATTTTTATAAGGGGTTATATAAATTATCTTTTAAAATATAAATATTCATTAGAAATCCAAAAGAACTTCCTACATGGGGGTATTTTTTATATAATTTTTAGACCACAAATAAATTAAATTATTTATGACTCAATAATGATGCAGTATTTACCTCATTAATAAATGATTTAAATAAATAAGTTTATAACAATTAAAATATTATCCAAAACATGTCCAATTATGATTGGATGATTTTATTTAGACCATGAGTCATCTTATCTTCATCTTTAAATATTTTTGGACCTTTTGAAACGGAAGATAAGTTTATAATAAAATAATATTTTCTAAAAGAGACCCTCCTCTCCCTTATAATAGGAGACCATTTCTATCCAATTCCTCACACCTCTCAAGACATTTGGCTCATCCAAACTCTGCCCAATTAAGCTCATTACATCCCTCTCCTCCCACTAGAATCCTTACCTTAGTCAGAAGGAACTTCAAAAAGTCCTTTTGGTTCATACCAAAGGAAGTTACCAAAATTAAAGGTAACTGTTTCTCTTAAATGTTTTTCATTAATTCTACTTCTCCGACCCATAAAATCTTTTTAATCCATTATTTTGTAACAACACCATTATCCTCAATATACTAGTATGTTTTTATGAGAAGGATTCGAACTACACATAGACACAACTCCATCTAATGGATAAGAACATAATGTTTCTGTGGATGGAAAACTAACGCCTCACGAAACGATGATTGTTCAATTTTCTCCTATAGCCTCCCATGGTAAAAATTATTATGGAACTGTATTTATATATGATATATATTATGTTTCTAATTTCCTTATACTTATTTAATTCCCAATTATATCATGCCTTTATGGTTTCTATAGTGGGTAAAAACTATAATCTCATTTGAGGAAGTGCGGACTACCGCCCCCTAAAAGTGATGTGATTCATTAATGCTTATGTGGGATTTATAAAGGATGGAGTTACTGATATTATATATGATATTATACTGGAATTATAATATACCCATGTATCATTCTGTTTTATTTACATTAAAATAAGAAATAGAAATGAAAGTAGCGTTCATGCGTACGTATGACTTACCGTCTCCATGAACAGTGCATTTAATTTCTTACCTCCATATGTTTTGTACTATTATAAATACATGTATATGAGATATATATATAATATATATGATATATAAATCATGAATATAATTCTTGAAATAATGAACCTTTTACCACATGAACAACATGTAATTACAAGATGTCCATTTTTGACTCAAGTACCAAATATCGACAAAACGAATGTTATTAACATATATGGTTACATAATGTTTATAACATGGTAAGAAGTGATATAAAAGGAATAATAAACTTGAAAAGGTTCTTAAGAAAGTATAAATTAACTTTGGTTTATTATTCAGGATATTAATGAATGATCGAGTCAAGTCGGACACGAGGTAAGGGAACTTCTTAACCCAATTTCCATTCTTTGGGTTAATCTTCTCTTTCTTGTTTATGTCGTTCTTTGATTATGTGAGAAATGAATTTTTATATCTTATTATGTATTTATACATTCTTTATGTGACCTTATAGTGAATAGACATTTATGAACTATTTTTTTACAAAAATATCTTTGTATTGGATAATTATTCCAATCTCATTCTTATCCAAGATTGTTTATTTGTAACTATTTACTGGGGTTATGTTTATTATCCATGTCCATATGTTCTCAAAATGTTTTCCAAAAATTTATACTTTTCATCCATTTATTTTTGAAGTAATTATTACTTTTTTTACTTTTAACACATCGTATGGAAGGAATATTTCTATTGTTTACCATACGCGGTACATTTTGACTTTTCCATTAAAAGTATGTGGAGTATGTTTTTAGCTTATACAGCATGAAATAATTTTTACAGTTTTATGAAGCATTATTTTCATGAAGCTTAATATATAAGGTTTCATGTATATTTTCAGAAAAAATTCTTTTCTTTTAAAATTGCATGGCTTTCTGTGAAAATAAAATGATTTTGTAGAAGAAAGGATATTTTCCTTAAGAATTTATTTTAAGTGTTTTATCAAAAACATTTTACATTAAAGATGAAATTATTTCATATGTTTATGTTTCAAGTATGATGTCTCGATGATTTACATGGTTTCACTTATCTTATGATTAAAAGATATCCTTTTGTTTTATATGTATTATTTTATGATGGGATTGTGATTATGAAACACAATTTATTTCTTGGGTTATGATGAATGATTTATGTTTATGTTGTGGCACACATAAGAATGATTTCATTATTAGATGGTTTGGACTTATATCTCCCTCCAACACATTGGGTAAAGATTTATATCTCATGAGATAGACAAGGCTGGAACTATAAGTTAATCCGGTTCAGTGTTAAAGGACTAGAACGAGGAGTGAACTCAATTCAGAAAGGGACTTTTTCCACTATGATGTTATTGGCAGAAATGCCTTTGATACTATGGAAATTGTACCATGAGATTAATGGTTTTCTACAATTACATGTTTTATTCACATGCTATTTTATCATGATTAATGTTTCTTTTGGATATATGCCTTACGTATTGCAATGTTTTATGTCATTGTTCAAAATTTTGATGTTTAAATATTATGTTCATGTTTTTTCGTCAAATGTATATGATTTGTTTTATTTTATCCATTCTTACCCTTACTGAGCATTTGAGCTCACCCATTATCGGTTTTGTGTTACCAAGGATTTAAAGAAAGGTTTTAGGTAAGAGAAATAAAAGGGAAGATCATTATGGGAGATGTTGAAGATATTTAACCACGATTAGACGATTATATCCCGAGTTTCCAAATACACTAAACTATTATGGTCTTTATGTGTCTGTTTTTGTTATCTATTAAGTATTCCTTATAAGTACTGTAATTTCTATGTATGTCATGTATGGGTCTCTACATAGAGGCCATGTATATCCAAAATAGAGTTTTTAAAAATATTAAACATTAATAGAACATATGATCAGTTTTCCTAAAAAAGTGGAATATTTACTAACTCGGTGCCTGAATTAGAAATTTGGTAGTACTGTTGCATTCAGACCAGCAAGTTTACCCTAGGAGAGACCTAACATTTATTGGTGCAGGTCAACTATAAAAAGTTGTTTTAGAAGTAACGTTAATAAAAATAGTTTATATTTAACACAGTGATTTCCATGTTTTAAGGCCTAGTAGGATTATCGGGTGATCATAATAACCCTAGAATTCTTCTAAGAAACTAGAGAGTGATAACCACTAGATGATTCATCTAATGAATGGAAAACACAATATGGATCAATGATTAATAGATCTATGCATCCACGAATTAGTTGGATCAAGGATTGATGAATGACGGCGGAAAAACTTCTCTCTTTGTTAACTAAATTCCATTTTGAGGTATGTGATGTGTTTTAATTTTAGTTCTTCCAATTTTTTTAATCCTACAATTAACATGAATCAATGTATGAATAGATTGATTCATGGGTCATTCCTTTTTCTGGTTGGGATTATATTTTTTTAATTTATTATCTAGGGTTGATTTGTTTAGATATTTGATTTTCTTCTATTATTATTCTTATGGAATGGATCAAGTCTATAATGAACAATGGATGAGGTTCATTCCTTGGGTTATTCCAATTTCTTTTCTCCACTAATGTTCATTATGTTTCTCATGGCTTTGAAACAAATGATCATTGTTCCTTCATTTCAAGGTACAATGGTCTAGGATTGATGATCATACCCTATGACGATGTAGGAGAGGTGGGACGATTAAGGTGTGTGAGATATGGTTGGGGTGGTGGAACACAGTAGCACACGATTATGGATTTAGTGGTGTCTTTAGTTAATCTAGGTGCGCAGTGGTGCGTGTCTAGGGGGTTAGTCCATGATAACGGAGAGCTTCCAGTGATGGGATCCATAGAAGAGGAAAGTAGCCTGATATGGCCATAAGGGAGGTTACAGTGGAAGAGAGGCCACAAGAATTCAGAGCTTGTGTGGAATGAATGCACGGTGGGTTGGCTACATTGGATGTGGAAATGAACTTCTGGGTAAACAGGGACACGCGGTGGTGGGTTACCACGTTTGGGGGACCAGACCTGTCCACCTATGTGCAGGCCAGATCAGTGGAGTGGGGCCACTCCATTGGCCCAGTGGGATGTGGTCTTGCAGAACCAGAAAGAACGGATGGTTTAGGTCGACCGACGGGTCGATCGAGGAAAATTGGGTTGGGTCAGACCTTGACTGGACCCGGGTCCGACCTTTTTAGCAAAACAGTCATAACATTCAAATTGTGTGTCTTTTTGACGAGAAATTTTTGGTATTTAAATCCTTGAGAATAGATGGTCATTTTGAGATATCCTTATTGGGTTTTTTGAAACTTTCATAGGATATAATGGATTAAGGAGTATATTCTCTTAGAACTTTCACACTATGGGTGGAATCCTATGGTTGACTGAGAGTTTGAGACTTCATGACTTTCTGAGAATATATGAATTACCGAGACTAACTATATTACTAATACATTTTTTATTATCGAAATATAGTATCTCTTAAGAACTACATATCTTATTGATACTGGGTGTTTTTATAATTACATCTAATGATTCTATTTTTTGTAATACTGACTTATACCAACGTGAGATGATTATACTATTTATTTTTTGTATAATTTATTTATTAATTTTTGGTATACTTCATTTATTTCTTACCAGTATTACCTTTTGGTTTTGGGGTCTCCTAATCAGTATTGTTTTACACACACATGCAGATGCTTTTTCCACATGTGTCGTGTCTTATGTAGATGAATGATGCTTTAATGAAGTATTAGGTGGACCATGACTAGGTGGTTCATAGATAGAATATATATTCAAGGTGTTTCCCTAGATGTTTAGATTTTTTTCATGTACCTTTCACTTCCATTAGGGTTTTCTATGAATGTTTTTTAAAATTTGTGCATTCCCTTTATAACTTATTTCTTTTATTGGTCATGTATTATTTCCAAGTATACCATCTTTTTTTCTACATTCATACTAAGTGGTTGGTATCTTAGTGTATGCATGCACTGTTTAATTAGCGTATGTACATTTCAGCATTTTGGTCATGGAGAGGTGGGTGTGTACAAGTACTTAGAAAAATTCCTCGCATTTGTGGGATATCCATACTTAGTACATGTTACCATCACATGAACTATTGAAGGTGGGATTGGGGTAGTCCTGACATGGGCCCATCTAAGAAAGTTCATGAACTATTGGTATCAGATAGTTCGATTCTACTTAAGGACCAAGAGTCTATATGGTCGGTTTGGGGAAACAGTGTTTTGTGTAATGAGTTCAGCTTTCCAGGTTAGGATTCTAGTGTTGGTTTGGTAGCTGACATATCCATACACTTAAACTCTTAAAATATTCTTATATACAAGGTAACTAGAAATACTAGTTATAAGGAAAACTGTGGTACATGCATCATATAGAATGTGGGAGTGTTCTCATGTACTTCTTTAGTCAGGTCAACAAGTATAATATATATATCGTGGTATATCTTATTATTCTTCAGGATTCCTCTAGGCATACAACCCAATAGGATTCCATTATGTGTCTAGGACGATGACCCTCCTAGTGATGAGGCATTGGTACAAGGGAATGTACCATAAATAGAACATTTTTGTGGTTTACCAATAATAAAACCACTTATAGACCATTAACTACTACCCACACTATCGACTGAGGATGCACGCAAACTGATTTCATTTCATGAGTTCTAGAGGAAGAGACCTACCATGTTTTATGGTGATCTAGAACACCATATAACATAGGATTGTCTGGTGAAAATTACCTATGTCTTCACCTTGTGATGAATGCTTTGGTCTAGATGAATGTTCTAGGAGGGAGTCTTCTTCAAAGATCTGCATGGATATAGTGGAGCTTAGTGAACCAGACACATGATGGGGAGTCTCTCTTGTAGGAAGACTTCGACCATCTCTTTAGAGAATCATTTTTTCTAGCTACTTTTCGATCAATGCACATACTAGAGCTCATGAATCTACAATAGGGCTATCAGACTGTGGCGGAATACTCAGTGAGGTTTACTAATCATTCATACTACTCCACAGATATGTTATGAGACCAATTATACAAGGCTCGGACCTTCAAGTATGGTTTATTCTATGATATCAATGAATCCCTGATATCCCTAATCATTCCTACATTTGTTAGGGTGATGGAGTGAGTTGTACTAGTGGAGAGATTTCTAGCAGAGAAAACAATGGCACTGGGACCTACCATTGGGAACCAGGTAGCTGATTCTTAGGAAGTGGGTATCTGATGGTATTCATAGCGACCCAAGTGGGAAAATAATTCTAGGGGATGACCCCAGGACCCATGATCATCATTGTGGGGCTCCCAGTGAAGAGTGAGTATGCTGAAGGACATGATTTGTTAATTCTGTAGTGCTTAAGGAAATCTATTTGTCATTTTATGAACTTTCTTATGACAGATTAGAAAATGATAGAGGAATCTCTGAGACTGAGGTGGAGTATTGATCGTGGTGTTACATGGGTCAGAAGATGTATAAGATGACTAAGAAAGGCAATATGATGTGGGTGGAGGTTGTACAAATTACTACCACAACCCCAAAATGGTCCATGACTGGTTCAAGGAGCTGGTGGATTGGGATGAGAATAGATTCAATCGATAGAGGCATATGACCTTGATAATGTATGGATTATTATAGGTAAAGTCTATATGATTTCCAGTATATCTACAATTTTGATAGGCATGGGTGTTAGTTATTCTTTTTTCCCAAGACCCATGTTCGAGACACATAGACTCTAGTGGAACTGTTGAATCAATCCATAGATTTAGAGACTAATAAAAGACGAGAATTTATGTTCACACACTACTATTGGGAGTGTGAACATACTCTTTGAGGAAAGATATTTGGTAAGGATCTTTTGGTAGCGGTGTCGAGGCCTTACAACATCTTTCTCAGAATAGACTAGTTATCCAAAGTCCATTATCAGATTGACTATTTTTGGTGCATATTACAATGTCTGCACAATTAAGAGACTAGGTTTTCCTTTTTTTGTGAAAAGAAAAACCATGAATTATAATATGGCCTCAGAAATAAAAGGGTGTATCCAATAACTCATCAGTTGGCTAGCCTAACCCTGGGTGTAGTGGATGATATGAGCCCTCTATTTCCTTTAGTGGTGGAGAAGTAAGAAGAAATATTTACTAATTATTTTATAGTGTTAAATTCTCAAAGGAATGTAGAATTCATAACTGATCTATACCCTGATATGGCACCAATATATACACTATCATATTGGATGGATCTGGCAGATCTTTTTGATTTGAGGGTACAGTTAGAGGACTTGCAATGGAAGGGCTTAATGAGACCATGTTTTTCACATAGGGCAACCCTATTTTTGTTTTACAATAATTACTATAATATATTGAGGTTATCTGTTTACATTTGACACAAAATCCAGGTTACCATGAAGCATAAGTACCCAATATTGATAATTGATGACCTCTTCGATCATCTAAAGGGATCCAGGTGGTTATCCATGACTGACCTTAGATATGGCTATCACCAGCTTCGAGTATAGGATTATAATATAAAAATTATTAATTAAAATATTGATAAGGTCTCTATGAGTTCATGAGGATTCCATTTTGAATGATGAACACCCCAGAAGTTTTCATGGTACTCATGAACATGATCTTACAGCTTTATATAATAATGGTTTTTGGTTTTCCTCATTGGTAAAATCATACAATACTTGGCATCTGAGAAGGGGCATGAAATACCCTTTGGGATGGTACTAGAAATACATAGAGTGTACTTTCCTTACAAGAAGCTCTTAATGTGTTAAATCTATATTTTAGAGTTCCATTTTCTAATAAACTTCATTTCAGAGGTGGGGGTTGCAGTTGACCCAGTGAAAATAGAGGCGGTGCTTTCTTCATTTCCACCCAAAAGTGTTACTACGGTGTAGATTTTCCTTGTATTGGTTGGGTACTATAAAATGTTTGAATCCCAATTTTTCTAAGGTAGCATAATCCTAAACAACATGGACATGAAATTGAAAACCATTCATGTTGAAAGAGAATTTCCAAGAGAGTTTTTAGGAGTTGAGGAATAGATTGAAGAGCCCTCATATCATATGATATCCAGAGGTGGGTGTGGAATATGTGGTTTTTTTCAATGCATTTGGAACCAGACATGGTTGTGTACTAATATAGGTGGATGTAGTGATTGATTATGTTCATGATAGTTGAAACCACATAATCAGAACTACACAACCCATGATTTTGAGTTGGCAGTGATAGTTTTCATATTAATGATGTGGTGACACTACCTTTTGGGTGAGCGGTTTATCGTCTACTCTGAACACAACAGTATAAAGTATATATTCTATCAAAAGGATTTAAACATGGGATATATTTGATGTTTATAGTTCCTCCAAGACTATGAATTAGATATTTTCTATTCTCCCATGAAGGGGAACATGGTGAAATATTATCTCAATAGGAGATTGAGTTCATAGCTACTACACGAGGAATCAATGAATTTATCCTCATTTTAGATATCCTATGAGGATGGAGATGGAGTATCTTACCATCATTTGATGGTTTTCACCCCTCCAATCATATAGTGATTCCAGGATACATTTCATGCAGATACTGACTATGAGAATTTACATCATAAGATGTACATAGGTCATTCCCCTAATGGATATTACAAAGGTGGGGAGCAGATCATTTTTTCATAGGACTCACAGCAGTACCAGTGGTTTTATAAGGGGATGTTTTTAGGGAGTTCCATACATAACCTTTTCTATTATATCTATTTGTGGTGAATATGTAATAGGTCTTTTGATATCAGTTCTAGTGGCTGGGAATGAAGTAGGGAGTTTAAAATTTTATCTCTTGATTCCTCAGTTGTTGGAAATTAAAGGTCCAACATTGGGTTTTAGCAGGTTTGAATCAACACATTAAGGTGACAGAATGGAAGTGGGTGGAATTTATATTTTCTTCCTTATTAGTTTACAGTTGAACTCTAGGTGACACGATACCATTTGGGTGATCGTTTACCAACACACCAAGTCTTCTAACATCCTACCTATCAAGGAGTAGTGTTTATTAGAGTGTGTGGGGAGTCTTTATATGCAGGAGATAGTTCATCATCATGGAGTTACACCATTGATTATTTCATATCATGATGATTTTATCACATCCTAGTTATAGAAGGTATTATAGGGGTCATTTTGGAATTAGTTAATATTTTTCATGACATTTCATCACCAAATGGTTGGCCTGATGAGGAGGACCATTTAGGTTATGAAGGGCATGGTGTGGCCAATTTCATCGATGACGATCATAGTTCGGAGGATCACTAACCACTGGTGAGTTTTTTAAAAAACAATAAATACTACTTCATGGTTTTTATCTCCCCATTTGAGGCAATGTATAGGGGACCCGGTAGGTCACTACTTTTCTAGAGTGACATAGGAGAGTCCACACTCATGGGCCCAGAGTTAGTGCGATATACTATTGAGAAGGTGTAGATCATATACACGTGGATTAATACTATGTAGAGCTAGAAGAAGTTGTATTCCAATAAGAGATGGAGAGACTTAGTGTTTGAGGAGGGAGACCATGTGTTCTTTCAGGTCTCACCATGATGTGGGATGAGGATAATTTATAGGGGTGGCAAGTTAACTCTTATTTTCATCATCCCTTTTCAAATAGTCTATAGAGTTTGTGAGATTCCATACCATCTATCTCTACCACTGTTGTTTATTTGGGTACACGGTGCCTTCCTCATGTTGCAACTGAGGAGTTACATGCATGAACCATTGCACATCATCAACTAGGTAGAGATGGACATTGGGGATGGGGATAATTTTTCTATGTAACCAATGGAGATATAGGATAAATAAAAGATGATTCTTTATTAGTGTGTGATTCTCTAGGTGACTATCTAGTGGAATCCCAAGAATCTCCAAGAGAACAAGTGCGATCAGGAGGATCAAATTTAGGTGTCGCACCAACATATATATGAGTAGTGTGATTTTTTTCCTTTTTAGGCATTTAAATCCGTATGGTGGGGGAGATTTAATGTCTTTGATTTTTCCATGTATTATTTTAAATATTATATGGGATTATTTTGAGACTAGGTGCATAAAATGTGTGTGATTGTGAGGCCCAATGTACCCATAAACAATGTTTGAAAATATTAATCATTAAGAAGAATGAATGATATGTTTTACTAAAAAAAGTTGAATAACTCCTACAAGGTTGTCCAGATCAATAATCCGAGAGAACAATTTTGTTCATAGTAGATATTTTACCCTAGTAATGACCTAGCATTGGCCGGTGCGGGTTAACTTTAGAATGTATTTTTTGGATGAAAAATTAATAAAAACATTTTTTATTCGATGCAAAAATTTTATTTTTTGAAGGATTTTCATGATTATAGGGTTATCACAATAACCTAAGAATTCTTCTTTATTGTCAGGGAGTGAGAACCTCTTGGGAATACAACTGAAGAATGACAAAAAAGAACCTATATCCAGGAAAAATGGATCGACACAAGCACGAATTTGGTTGCTCAAGGATTGATGAATGGGGATGGTGCATCTTTTCTCTCCGTCAATGATAATTCCATATTGATGTAGGACATGGGTTTTAATTTATTTCTTCACTATTAGGTATTCATATGATGAACATTAATCAATCGACAAACATATTAATTCAATGGTCATCTGTATTGCATGATGGGATTATATTTTATTGATTTAATATAGAGGTTAATTTCATAGGAGATTTGTCTTTGTTTTTTGATCGTTCTTATGGAATGGATCAATGTCGGAATGAACAACTGCTGAGATTCATTCCCAGGATTGTCCCATGTGAATTTATCCCCATTTTTTCTTCATATTTTTCATGTTCTCTGTGGTTTTGAAACAAAATATTATTGAACATTCATTTCAATGTGGAACAATCCAAGATAGAATATCTGACCCCGTGACGACACAATGAAGGTGCGATGGTTAAGGAATGACTAAATTGCATCAGCATCGCGGTGCATAGTAGCATAGATGGTGGTTCATGGTGATGGTTCAAAATAGCTATTGTGGTAGTGGCTCTAGTCGGTCTAGGCGAGCGGCAATACAGGTCCCTAGGGCCAGTCCAGGCCAACAACAAGGCTATAGATGGGAATGGCATGAGGTGGCAGTGGTCCAACTGCGTGGGACATGTCATGACATCTTTGGGGAACTATGTGTCATGTGGTTGGGTAGGACTACATGTGGCAGACCAGACCAAATCATGTGTGTGCAGGACAGACCAGAGGAGCTAAGCCACTCTAGCAGCCCAGTGGGCTGTCTTCCAGCAGACCCAGTGGGATGAGTTAGGTTCGCCAAATCGGATCGGGTTAGATGGTGGGTTATATGAGGTCCAGTGGGCCAGATTAGACTAATACTAGACCAGGGTCCGACCTTTTTACCAAAACAATAATAATATTCTAACCATGTGTTTGTTTGATGAGATGTTTTTGGTGTTCGGAACCTTGTGATAAGGTAATAGTTTTTATATCTAATAATTGGATTTTTGAAATTATTCATATTTCCTAATGGATTGATGGGTTGGTGCTTTCGGAAAAAGTAAACTTCATGTGGAATCCTATGGCTGACTAAGACTTTGAGACTATATGAATTTCATCGATTACATGACTTATTGAGACTGCATGTATTTCTGAGACTATGTTTTATACCAAGACTTTGCAACATATCAATTTTGAGTGTCTCGTCAGGACTACACGTCTTATCGATATCGAGTGTTATTTAGATTGTTTCTGATGATCATATATTTCATACTATAGACATATACCTATCTAAGCTGATTGGACTATTTATTTGTGTTTTAACTCATTTATTTAATTATGTTATACTTCATGTCATTATTAGTTGTATTGCATTATGGTTTTAGGGTATCCTATAAAGTATTTTTTTACTCACCCATACATGGGCCTTGTCCACATGTGTCTTTTCTTGTACAGACGATCAATGCTTTCATAGAGTCCTAAGTAGACCCTGAAAAGGTGATGCATAGAGATTCCAAACATTCAATGTGTGATCCTATGACTTTAGACACATATTCAGTACCTTTCATTTTAGGTAGGGTTTTTTGCATATGAGTTTCCAAAACATATACATTCACTTTTATAGACTCATTATTTTGATATTTTTGTATTCTGTCCTTGTTTACCTTCACATTTTCTATCGTCATACTCTATGATTGGTATCATAGTGTATGAATGCATTATTTACATAGTGTTTTTACATTTCAATATTTTAGGCTTGGAGATGTGTGTTTGAGTGTGTACAGTCACTTAGGAAAATTCCACCAATTTGTTGGATATGCCTACTCGATGCTAGTCTCCATCCCCCAGCCTATTGGAGGCTGTCTTGGGGTAGTAATGGAATGCCCCCCAATGAGATAGGTCATGAAATTACTCCCTTTATGTTAATATTCATGAATAATTCCCCTATTAAATACTTTATGTTTACTGTGATTCCTTCATTGACCAATATTAAAGATAGAAATGGTTTAATGTTTTATAAAATAGATAAATATGGAATAATAATTGGATACAAATGAAATGAATGTTTATATAAATGTTAAAATAAAAAAATATGAGAAAAATATTGATAGTTATTATGTCAAAAATTTTGAGAATAAAGAAATAATAAATATTTATATCATATATTATGATGAGGATGGTGTTATTTATTATGAATCTATTAGAAAAATAATGGAAAACAAAAAAATCCAATATTGAAGACATAAATTCTTCCTAAACTAGAGATGATTCTAAGAATGTAAAGATAATTGGAAAATGTGATATAATTTTAATGAAAATAGATGTTGAGAATATTAATAGATATTAGAATCGTGATGTTCAGATAAGAAGGATGATCCTAAAAATAAATTATACTCATTTTCTATCAAAAAAATACAAAGTCATAGACTGATAAATGTTATTGGGTAAGAATGGGTATTTAAACATATGTCAAATAGTTTAAAGGGGGTTATACAAATAGAGCTGTACCAAAGGTTTAATAAAACCATTTGTATAGGTCCCTGTAAACCAAATATTTTCAATGACTAGTATATAAGATGTTTTAGTGAAGGATATACAAATAGTTGAAAATAATATTAGTATAGGTTGGCTTAGTAGAGTCTATACAAAATTTTTTAATAAACTATTTTTATAGAGAAGTCTATGAGAAACAATATACCAATGGTTATATATAACCATTATAATTGACTGAAAATTAAATATTAAATCAATGGTATTAGTTAAACATTTCTATAGATATGTTATTCCAATGATTTAAAAAACTTATTGTTAAATAATTCCCAAACAATATCACCCTCACAGTCATCCCCTCTTCATATCTGACTCCTGTAAAGAATAAAACCTAAATGAAACCTCCATTTTTACACCAAACTATAGAGATCTATCCTATATGTTTCCATTTGTTTTTTTCTAAAACATTATATTGGTGAGTTCCAAACCAATCATATCTTATTCCAAGAGTCATTTTAATTTTTTTCTATGTATTATACACATAAATATTCTTTTTAGAAGCATTCTTCAAAATTCACTGAATAGGGTAAGTAATTTTACTCAAGGATTAGAGAAATTAGTGTTTTTTAATTTTATATTTTTTTTCTTTACTATTATTATAATCTTATTGTATTTCTGTAAATGTTTTTATAATTTTAATGCTGATGTTTATTTGTGGGGGATTTGGTTAGACATTGTCAATATATGAAAGTTGTGGGGGGTGCTTTTCTCTATTTTCCTAAGCTTCCCCCACTATGTGGTGTGGAATAACTATATAGGATAGGTCTACTTTTTTATGGAATATAATTTAATTTTTTATATTTTTTTCTTCTTATGTTTTATTCAAATAAAAAATTTATATACTAAAATTTAATGAGACTTTCTTTATTATCTACTAGTTAACTCTCTTTATTTATCTTTATCTTCCACATACACTACTTTTTTCAATTTAATTTTAGTTTTTATGTGGAATATTGTCTTAGATAAATCCCTATAAGGGAGTTACTTAGTGATGGGTTTCTCACTTTAATCACCAGTCTTGCATTTTTTATATAGGAAAACAAATTTAACTCTTTTATTTAGTATTTTATTCATAATTTTATATTTTTAGTTTATATAGACATGTTTCATGTGTGAAAGTAAATATTTGAAAAAATCAAAATGTTATATTCTTGATTAATAAACGTAAATGTCGACTAAAAGTGAAATAGTGATTCAAACTACACTAATTTCACTGAAAATATAAAATTTATTTAGCCTTTTCAGCTAAATTATTTTCTTGCTACTAGATTGCATAATTTATTAGAATGGATCGTCACTAGTTATTTACTATTTGATCAATCTTGATGGATATTATAAACACTTTATATAAGGATCAATTAACAAATAATAAAAAATTATATCTAGAAATAATTTCAAGAAACCCATTAATATAATCAAATTAAATGTCATGGTTTTAATATATTTTAATTATATATATGTATTATTTTTGTATTTTATATTATATTTATAATAAAGTGTAATGTTTCAATTATGGCTTTCAAAAAATTGAAAAATTATTATTTCCTTAAATTTATTGTCAATTTAAATTCAATAATATTTCATTTATTTTATAATATGACATATAATATATTTTATTGAATAGATAAAAGTTGGATGTATGAAATTGATTTGATATCTTACTGTTTCAAAAAAAAATGTTAGAATTTTTTTTTGAATTTTCATTTAATATTAATATATATAAAGGACGTATATATTTACAAATTTATAGTTTTTTGGTATTCCGTAGTTAATTCATGAGGATTTCAATTATAATATTAAAAAAAATATTGTTTTAAAGAAAACTACTTTGTGTGGTTCGATAATGCAGAGAAATAGAAATCACAAAATGTTCATGTTGTGATTGAGAAGACTAGATTGGAAACTTTCTTAGATGGTATTTTTCCATTTATTCATCATTTTTAGAAAGAAAATATTCAAACACAATAACTATTTGATATGAGAACACATTATACATGTAATTAAAGTGATGGTGTTGACTTGGTGAAACAATTAAATTATGTTTCCATGACACTAATATATTTGCATTGTTGTGGAATGAAAAAATTGTAATTTTAAATTTGGTGGTTTTAAGGGAAAACCATGTTTGGGATTATGTTACCTCCATTTATTATATTCTTATCTTTTTAAGGAATTAATTTTAGATTAATTTGATATTCCCTTGTACCATTATATTTCATGGAACATGGTTATTTTACTTGGATTTTTTTAATCAAAATCCATGTTCATAGAAAAGGTAGCAGTTTATTCTAAGAGTAAACTAGTGAAGAAAATGATTTTATAAAATATGTCACATCATGATGGAATCCAAATACTAATATAAAACTATATCATATTCTATATAATGTAATTTTTCAATTTTAATTGATTATCATGCACCAAAATCTATTTTCGTCCGATGAAATAACAATAAATATTTGAAAAAATGATACTGAGAGAAATAAGGATAACGATGAGTTAATTCATAATGTGGATGGATTATCATGGTATAAATTTGATGTGGGTTATCTTAATTTTGTATCTATCATGCATAATGTGAGGTTTTCTCTATGGGGTAACAATTTTAACTTGTTTGGGAATATTGATACATTGCACAACCTATGATTAGTTCTCAATGCACTTTTATAATCTTCCACCATGGATGCCTATGAAAAAGACATTAAAATTCATGATTACACTCATGTATAGACATTTTGATACTATAAATGATATAAATGTATACATTCAACCATTTATGAAAGAGTAGAATCATCTTCGGAATGTGGGTGTTCACACATACGGTGCTTATTTGTAATATATGCTTTAGATGTGTTATGCTATTATTTGGATGATAAATGATTTTATTTATTAGGAATTTATATTCGGATTGAACGTGAAATGATAACATTCGTGTCTGTTTTTTTTAAGAATACATGATATAAAAGACATAAATATCTATATAGTTTCTATTATATTAGACATTTGTTATTATTACTAATGGGCTATCTATGATGGAATAATCATAAAAGGCTTTTCAATACGATGGAGAAAAAAACACCTTATAATATGTACCTAACTAATATTCTTAATTAATTGAAATACGTAATGTTTTCATTCAATAAGGGATAGATTAAATTAATAAACACAACTAATTTTTTTCATTGAATCTAATTAAAATTTGAATAAGAGAAGTCTCTTTTTTGTGTATAATTATTGGTAAACTACATTTTCATGTTTTTTCTTATACATAATGCACATTGAAACAAATATATTTGAAATTGTGATTTTAATTCATATAAATATCAAGGGAGATACAAAAAATATTTACAACCTTAGTGTGTCTTGGTGGATAGGGGTATCAGACCAAAAATGTATCATGTGTGTGTGAGTGCCAACAAATGGAATTTTTAATCTGTTTCATAGGTGATGAAACATGAATAAATAATTAATTTATATAATTACTAGAGACTATCCATGTTCCTAATGAATAATCAAGTAATATATCAAAATTGGTTAATAGAAGAGTGTTAAAGCTGAAATCATTGAAGACTCTTGATTATAACATCCTTCATAATAAGTTTATTTCAATATAATTCCTTCAAATAATGTCCAATAATGTTAGGGTGGTAGTTATTCATTTTTATTCTATTTTTATTGATATTTTTGTTATAATATATATTCAAAGTATTTCTTGTAAAATACAATATAACATGAAACATTATTTATTTGTGAGTTAGATAAAATACTTCCTCTATCATTTTTTACATCCATGTGGCATCTAACTATCCAGATTCTATATAAAACACTTCTTGTAGGATTTAATTCCTTTCATTGGATGCATACAACAGAAATAAATATGGAAACATTGATGTATTATGTTCATAAAAGTAATCTTCCAGACTATTCTATTGTGAAAGGCTACATTGATGAAGAATTTATAGGTTTTTTTAATATATTTTTCTACTGTGACCATGGGATAGATTATACCAACGATATATAATGAAGAACATTATATGAAAATTGGACATAGATTACCAAAACATACACAAACATGGCGAATTCATGTATCATATACAATTATAATACTGATCCATCACAGATTTGTGTTAAACAATGATTTTTTTAATGACTACATAATGTGACTAAATTGAATATGTACATGTTATCACGTATCCTGATTTTATTCATACCTTTAAACAATTTATATTTTTCTTTTGTGAACATAATCAAATTCAAAATATAATTCATTTCTCATTTTAATTCATAAGTCTAGATACATTTTATAACAAACAACATTCTTTATGATTGAAATTTATTGTAGAAATATTACTGTGGTAAATAAATAAAATTAACATTTATTTAATTTTAATAATCATTTATTTTTTATATATTTACTTTTCAAAATTATTTTGTATCTTAGTAAATAAGGGACTAGGATTTTGATCAAAATTATTGGGTTAGTGGATAAAAAACAAATTTAAAAATAGTGATAGAATTTTTATAAATGAATGAGAAATGAATATGAAAATGCAACATGGTTGTGTTTTGGTAACTAAATGAATCAAATATGTAGTCTGTGAATCTGCTATTAGATAACAACGAGAAAATATACCTAATTATGGAGACATTGAAAATAATAATAATAATGGACTATAACTCTTATGGTTGTGTCACTATTAAGAAATGAAACCGGTTTGATTTGATGAAGAGACATGAAACATTTATTATTATTGTGGATTTAATTTTATTCTCAAGAATATAATTCTTACTACACGTGATTTATATATTTTGACATCATTAAAAAAAGATTTCTTCTGTGAAATAACATCAACCACTAGTATTTCGGTTCAATATTGATGTAATATGAAGAAATATTTTTGATGATGGTGGGCATGAAATTGAATCCATAACTTCCCCTATTGTCAATGATCAATTTATTACATATGATGACTCCAAAGTTCAATATTCAATGTTGATTGTTAACCTGAAGTTGTATTTGGAAATATATATAATCATCCATATGAGTTATTAGTTATTTTGGTTTATCATGACTTGGGATTTTCATGTTATAAATATTAAATTTTGTTATATTTATTAACCATATTTTGTATCAAACATATCCTTCATGTGCATTTTCAATGCGTATTGGGTGTAGTTTTATTTTAGTATCATTTTATATTATTGAATTGAACTGTATTAAAGCCTAGAAAACAATGAAAATCACGATCAATTAAATTAGAAAAAATAGATGAATTGAACAAAAACAGATGAAACTAATTTGATTGAAACCAAAGCCAGTGAGAAGAATGACCTAACCAAAAATTGAAAATAGACCTAACCCAAAAAAATTAACTAAATTTTATAACCCAAAGAAATGGCTAAATGACTAAATAAATTGACCAAAATGAACCCAATGACCTAACCAAAACTGAATTGGATCCAATTGGAAATAAAAAATACAACTATATCATACCCATGCGAAACATTATAATATGAATGTTTTTATTTTTCAATGAAACATCATTTATGTTTTGATATTATTATCACTAAATGTAATATTATTTGATTATGTCACCATGTATCCTTTATTTTGTTTAAAAATTGGTATTCACTATTTATGTCATGTCACATATTCTTCTTTGTTTGGATTCCACATTAGTTGTGAATTTCTAAATAATTGCATCTTTTTTTTGAAAGAATGATTTGGAAAAAATTATAGAGGTAAGAAGATAGAAGATTTCAAACAATAATGTTCACATGATATAGATGGGAATTCTCCATCTGGGGAATATTGTGAGTATTTTATTTCATATATATATATAATATAATTTCATGTCGTTAATTTTATATTGAAATATTAATCCGGATCCACCACCATAAGGAAAATTATTCTTTGATGAACCTAATGGAATTGGTTCTCAGTAAGATAATGCAAGTTTTGGTAATATTTCAACTCATAACACTCATCATGTCCAATCACACCCTATCCCTTCACCAGATATACTAACTAAGACACTTTCTTACCCCACAGTGTCATTATAAGCACTGAAGATATTTATCCCTCCAATAATTTCTCCACCATTTACATCTGACCACCAATATTTTTATTTACCTTTTATAATGATATATTATTCTCCCTATACATAGTATAAATTTCCACAAATTTCTGTTACATCATTTTTTAATTATACATTATTCTCCCCCAAAAATTTACATTTATTCTACTTCATCTTAAACTCCAGTAAATTATGAGCATCACGAGAAGACATTGGACCCCACTGCTACTATATAGGATGTTGATCGTTTTTAACCAAGGGATCTGGCTTTACCAATTAATCATCCATGCTTAGATATATTTTTAATGTCCTTGTAAATTGTGTTAAGTATGACTTATTTTCACAATAACATGTATTGATATAATTATTCATTATTTGAATCAAAACTGCATCTTTAACTAGATGGAATGGGTGTACATGCATGTGTGAGGTGTGGAAATCCCACACAAATTTGATGCTTTATTAAAATGAGTATAGTCAAATAATTTGAAAAATTAGATTGTAATGTCATTGTTTTAAGGAGAAACCTTCCAAATACTCTTCCATCATTCCATTCAGGACACTCGCTTAGAATCGTTTTAAAAATATAGTATTGGATATTTCTTCGGCAGAAATATGGGTTAGAAAAATAATTATATTTAATTTTATATTATTATTGTATTTATATGAATTAATAATTGTTCACCACATTGACGATAAATTTCCTGATATTGAGGTTTCAAGGACTATGTGACTCGTGTAATTATGTGAGATGTAGAGATAATATAAGTTTAATTTTTATAGAGGCTCATTCTATAGAGTTGGAATAGATTTAAAAGACATACCTATCATGAATGAGTGTCTATCATCACATTATCGAAAAATAATTTCTCATTGGAATTATGCTGAGTTTATTTTCATAAAAATATTTAATTATTATGAATGAAAATTAATATGAATTAAATTAATAAACTATTATAATTGTTGAGAATTATTATATGGGAAGCATTAGATGAAAAAATTAAAAAAAAAGATAGTATTAAATGCCTAAACAATTTCGAGTTGATTATGATGTCATAACATAAGAAGTAGGTATTATTCATCCAAAAACATTTATAATTTTTCTATTAAAATAATTATATAAATAATATTTCTTTAATTAAAAATAATAAATATTCATTATAATATTTCCATAACAACTATATTAATGTACATGTGAATTTATGGACATTAATATATATTTATGAGAAAAATTACATCAAAGAGTTTTTTGAAGGATTTATAAAGGAATTTGGATTGATTTTTATTTTAGTAATTACAATAAAGTTCTATTTTTTATTAATTATTTACATTGTTGGTTTTAGTGTCATCTTTATTTTTAATGACATTATGAGGCTTCTTCTTGTAATCACCCTTTAATTATTTAACCCATATTCATCCATTTCATTCAAATAGAATTTATTATCAATAAAATTCATGTCCTTTAAATATCCCGATGAAGGTGTCATTTTACTATAGTACATGTAGCTTATTCAATAAGATAAGTTTATACTACTATAGGTGTATCAAACGACATGATTTTTATTTATTTAAACCATAGGATCTCTAAAATAAAATTCTCTATAGTATATTTCAATATGTTCTTCACCAAGTGTTTTCTCCTTAGAATCATTTAAATAAAATTTTAAAAGAATAAAATATTTATAAATATTATACACATTAGTGTAAAAACATTATGTATTACTATATAATGAATATCCAATAAAATACCATTATCCTATTAGAAATTAATCGTATCCAATCAATCTAATGATTTTAAAATCAATACATTTCGTTTAAAAATTCACAAATAACCACATCCGAAATTCATTCCTTTCGAAAACACCTTATAAGTCTTTTAGTGAGTAGATAAAAATGTAATTATATTTAATATATAACAATATATTTATTAATATTCAAAAAAAAATTATCATGGGAATATATAATCACATTACACTATTCATTCTATTTGTTAATTTATATTATTATTTCTATAAAAGGTATAATATTCATACAAACAGCTATTTTTTTCTTTTGAATAATCTGGGAATGTAATAAAATATGAATTATAATTAATTCCATATATTACAAAAAACTATGTCAGGTAATTTAATTCAATTATTTCTATTAGTTGAAATAATCATGTGCTATTTTTCATTGAAATTTCAATTCTAATATGTAGATATTATAGATTGAGGTTCACTATTGGAAGAAATAAAATATTCTCATGTTATACTTCATTAGGCATCCACAATAAATCATCCATTTTCATTTCTTCTATAGATTGAATATATGAGTATTTAACAGAAAATCATAGTGAACCCACTATAGTGGTCATATATTTCTCTTTATTGATCTGAAAAAAAAATTCATTTACTTAATGATTATATAACAAAATGATAATTTCAAAGAAATGTTTTTCATATTTGTCTAATATTTTATTCATTTATTTCTATTTGATAATTTTGTAGTCTATAATCCCATGATTCATATTCCAAGAAATATTATTTATTTAACTGAAATTTAAATATTATTTTTGATTAATAGTAAAATATAAATAATTAACATAAGTATAATTATCCTAATATTTAAATTAATATAATGATTAATAATCATTAATAATAATTCAATTATCAATCATAATTTTTTCATTAATGGTATAATATTTTTTTTAAATGAAATTTAAATACTATTTTTTATTCAAAGTAAACTCTATGGGCTTAATATAATTATATTTCTCAAAATATATATAGTCATTCTATGAATAATTAACATTAATAATAATTTAATTACTATTCATAAATTTTTATTTACTAAAATTATATGATTATTGTGAAAATATAAACATATTATCTAATGAACCATCAATATATTAAATATTATTGACAATAGACATCAATATATTAAACTAACCAAAAAAATTTACGATTTTTATTTTTTTAACTCCAAATTTGATTATGCAACCACCACATATGATTTTTGAAACTATGTTTTATAGCTATTTGATCATATCTATTGAGATAATATAATATATATATAATACATCATTCATGAAACATTCATGTAACCATTAGAAAAAAATAAAAGGGCTAAAAAAATTTATAACATATAATATTGGATCTAATAATTTTAGTTGGATTATTAATAATAATAAACAAACATTTTTGGAAATTATTAATAGGAAACCTACAATATAATGATACATATATTTATTCTTTACTCTTTTAAATTGATAGTAGAAATATATGAATGTGTTATTAATGAAATAATCCATGCATCACATGTATAATACAAATAATAATCAAGATACTACCTTAATTTTTCTAAATATATTCTTCTACATACGTTTTATTTTATAATCATAACCAAAATCATTTTTGGTTCATCTTATTAATTAAAATCATCTTTATAGAACATTTTCATCCTTTATAAATTTTCTCTATGAATTCCTTCTTATATTAAGTTTACTCTTTAATTTGACATTCTCATTTTGAATGACCAATAAATCATCACAAAAACATATATTCATGCATGATATTATTATTTTTTGAATCTCATTATCTTGAAAATGAGAAATATTTATTACAATTAAATTTATTATTATGTCAATTTAATTCTTTATAGAACAAAATTTCTATAATAATATATCATTAGAATATTTAAATATATACATTAAACTCATTAATAATACATTTATCATACTATAATTTAGTATTTGAATAAAATTATGAATTGTAACCAAAATAGAAAACATAGAATGATTATTCCAAGAATTATATTATAAAAAATCCCTCATTATACTTAAATTCTTCACTAAATTATGAATCTCTAGTGAAACCACACCATAATTATTTTCTATTCTTCTGTTGTATTGTTAATCTCCAGTATGGATTGAATAAGTAAACTGATAAGATCAACATTTTACTCATGGATTTTCTTATAATCATATATGGATATTCTATTTCTGTTCCAATTTATAGGTAGTGATGTTGGAACTCTATCAACCACTTAGATATTGTTATGCTCTTTAACTTGTCAGTACATTATATTTATAGTGCTTGTGAACCAATAAATCATTTTACTTACATAATCTATTTCCAACATTTTTTTCTTTTAGTACACAGAATAAAACATGATTATATTAATTCAATTAAATTTATTATTATAATAATTTAAATATTATAATATTCTCCAAATATCCTGACCATTAATATTTAAGGAATCCTGGTAACAAGTTTTTATATAATTTGAAAAAATGTATACAAAATTTATACCAACTAGTTATAGTAAAAATGTATTTTCTGTATAGATTATAATGTTTTACTATTTATGCCTAATATACTATGGTTAATTAAAATAGGTCAGATTCCATCCTAGGATTCCAATAAACATTGGCATTTCCCAGATAGATTTGTGGCCTCTATAGAATCATTCAATTATTTGATCATTGAACTATCATATAATATAATCCTTTTAATATAATATAGATTATAAAGGAATATATAAAAAGTATTTTTATAAAAAAATACAAAAATAAATGATAAATATTTTATTCCTAGATTAATAAATATAATAGAGTCCGATGGGGTTAATGTGAATAGGCTAAAATTTGAACAGAAATGAAAATTAATGATGTAAATAAGGAAAAAATTATTGAGGTCTCAATGATCCTACCAATAATATTCACACACTCATACACCATGAATGGTATTTATTCAACTAAAAAATACATATTTTAGTTGAAAGGTACAATTTATATATTTTTTGTTCCTTTTTTAATCATAAAATTTGTTAACTATCTCAACCAATCGGTAACCAATTTATTTTTTGGCACATGGTCTTCATAATTTGATACCCATAATCAATTATTTTATTTTATCTAGACATTATAAGAGAATCATATCCATGTTTCTATATAAGGAATACCATATACCTAAATCTCTTGTTAATTACCAACACAGTTCTTTGTTATTACATTGTTTATTTTCATAAAAAAATATTTATCACCACACCAAATACATAGTCGTTGTAACTCAAAAATATACTTTAGTTTTATGTTCATATTATACCTGATCTCATCCTAAGTGTCAAAATTCTAGGATTTTTACATTACTTTTATTTGTTTACACAGTAATTTAATTGAAAAAAAAGAATAAACCACAAATGAATTCTAGAATAAATCCATGACATTTTTCATAATTCATCAATCTAATTTCCCCACATTATTTCATTGAAACTATACCAATATTAAGTATTGATCGAGATAAAATCATCATACTCATGTCTATACAAATATGTCAAGAATATCCTCATCTCAAGAAAGAAAATTTATATCAGGAGTCACCTCTATCATAGGAAGCATACACTGAATATCCTATAACCCACTAGTATCAACATATAAGTACAAACTGTAGGGAATATCATTAAAATCAAGATATATATCTTCATATAATGTTTGAATTCCTATTATGCTACATAAAATGATAGGTAATTTAGGTTTCCTACAATAAGGATGCCTTAAATTACACTAAACCTACATACTTGTTATTATATATCTAATTCTTACTCATCTTCTTCATGATATATTGTTTTGGTTACTTCTTATTTTTTATCTTCATAGACACTTCATCCACTAATTTCAATCCAAAATATTCTCTATACTTTATATAAGTATTGATTAATTTTTCTATTTTTAATCACACATCACAAAAATAGTAATCATGAATGAATTACAACATATATAACACACAAGTACTAGAAAATATAATTTCAATTTCAGATTGAAATTAAATGTCCATAAACACAACATTTTTCATATATTCCAAAAATTCTTCTTCCCTTTATAATTTTTATTATTATATTCATACTCTATTACTCATACACAATATAGTAGAATGATTTTTAAAATTGTCGTTTAGTGATTACATTGTAATGACTTCTACATCATTCAAATTAACTCATACAAACCTTTAGACCTAAAAATTTAAATCATGGATCCAAATTCAGAAAATTAAAATAATTCTACATTTTATCAAAACTCCTAAAAATCATTTAATCATCATTAATTACCCCCATAAACATTGTAATACACATTATCTCAAATGTATAATCTAATATAACTTTATTTAGAACATGTGTTTTGTTTCAGAAATAAATGAAAATACAAGAATCACATCTATTTAAAACATCTTAAATACTTATTTTCAAAATAAGCAAATTTTATTGAATTTAATTTCTATCACATCCATATAAATAAGAATAAAAATACTTACAAACCATTATTTTTTGCAATAATACCATTAATAATCCAACTACATCGAAATGTCTCATTAAGAAACCAACTACTTCTGAACATATTGTAAATTATTTATAATAAATATCATATTAACTATATTTAGAAAGAAAATATATAGCTGGTGGAACCTCATTGAGAAACTATATTAGGGTTATGTGTATCTATATGATCAAGGGGATCTTAAAAATGGGTAGATCAAGCTCAATGTTTTTTACACGATAAGAAATTACAAAACCATTGCAAACTATGAAAAAAAGATATAATTAGGATTTTTATTAGGATCTTGTCAAGAAAAATTCCCCATTGGCCCTAACCTACAAAATAGATATCATATCATAGATTTACACATGAAAAATGATAATGTTGATAAATATTATGGAATCATTATACCATCAAAAATATGACCAAACAAGGTTAATTACTAGTTTTCTTAAAAATCCCTTGAAATATGGTAAATGGCTATCACTTTATTCATTATAGAATTAATTTCCTCAGTACTAACAGACCATTTGGGGAGATTAAAAGATTAGTAATGTTAATAAAAATATAAAACAAATAACTATAAAATATTTCTTAAAATTGTAATAAATTAATCAATATTTTAATTTTATATAAAAGGAATACCTGAATAAAACAATAGGCCATGTTATAAGAAAATAATATTCATATAAATCATATAGACATATATTAATGAAAGTAAACTCAAAGGGATGATCATTTAAAACAAATTTAAAAATGTCAATAATAAATAAATGAAATATTTATTTTCTACTACATTATCTCAGGCCAATATATATATATAAAGCCCCAGCCTTAAACCTTACTTAATCTTGAGTTATTACAAGATTACACATTGAGGATCTTTTCAGTTTTAGAGTTTTAGAGAATTGGATCATAAAACTTACATTACATTCCACATTTAAACAAAGTGGTTACATAAAAGATAGTTTCCATTTTTTCCATCAATGGAAACATAATTAAAATAAAACATGGATTCTTTCTTGACACTTCCTTGGCACTATCATCATATCATGTACCTTTACCTTGACCTGTGAAAAACATATCAAAAAAACTTGGGATGAGCATAAAAAGATCCGTAAGGGTTATAAAAATATGGAAAGGAAACATGAGTTCATATATACATAAGAATGAAATCATACATTACCCATAAAAAATAGGCACTTTAACATACCTCATCAAATCATGAATAAATCATAAGATATAAAAAGGTAACATGAGGCATTCATAACATTCTTACGTAGGGAGTAACCCTCTTGGTTACGTTTGGAATACCCACCACAATATATTCCCTAAATCTCTTCAGAGAAACCTTAACGTTTCACTATTTTTGCTTTACCCAATGCATTGGAGAGCTATATCGGGCTCACCCGCCCTTATTTTATCACGGAACCACACGTCTTCATAACAATGCCCAAGAACCATAACATAATCGTATCACATACAACATGCATAAAGAAACATAACATTTCCACATTTCAGTCACAAGATTTCAATAAAACACATTGATATACAAAACCTTATGAAAACCATTTTCAATACAAAAATAAAAGAAAAGTAAAACATGGTATTTATTTTTCTTTTAAAAAGAAGTTATGGCTTGTAGAGGAAGCCGAAACTCAAATAATGGTCACAGCGGTGGAGAATTCATTGTTGCCGCATACGTTTGAAAAAAACATTCCCTTTTGTAATTTTTTAAAATTCTTCATGTAACAAAGATTCCTTTTGATTAAACATAAATGTAAAAGGGGTTTATACACCATATAAAAGAATGTTGTGTATAAAACAAAATATGCCTCAATTAAAGGAGATTGAGACGAAGTCCCATACAAAGACGGTATCCTTGGTTTATGGACAAATCAATTACATAATTATGTGTGACAAACGAATATGAAAAATACAACTGGATATTAAGTGTAAAAAAATCGAAGGCTATTCACACATATAAATAGAATGACATATTCAAGGAGTACATGTTTATCCCAAAGAATCAAATTTAGGTTAAGAAGTTCCCTTGCAAAAATTTGACATCCTAACGGCGTCACTACAAAATTCAGAAAATGAGTTGGTGAGAGATAAAAAGGGTATCTCATCACATGGACATAAAATTTAAATCAATACGGATATAGAAGAACATATCCCAACATAATAGTATGTGAATTAAAATACATAACAAAATAAGTCTTTTAAAAAGTGGAGGGTGAAAGGTTCCCTTACCGACATGGGTATCTTTCGAAACATACGCCCCATGAAAAAGGACAATACAACATTGATATAAATACTCATAAATAAAAGTATATTACAAAATGAGTAAAATAATGTGCAGTACATACACCACTCAAAGGAAATTGTGGCTAATTTAGCATAAATATCATGGGAATAAAAGTGAGATGAAAAATCTCTTACGAAGACTAGGCAGCCTAACGGTGCCACATAAAACTTCCAAAATGGATTGATGAGAGGAAATAGGGTCTCTCATCATATAAACATAAAGTTTACAGAAATTGGAATATAAAATAACATCCCCCAACATAACAAATAGGAGCTTAAAAGAAGTGACATAAAGGAGAGTACTTAAAAAGAAAGAGAGAGGTTGGATCTCTTACGAAAATTCGGCTGCCTAACAGCGCCACACAAAACTTCCAAAATGGATTGATGAGAGAGAATAGGGTCTCTCATCATATGAAAATAAAAATTACAGTAAGATTAATATAAAATAATATCCCAATAACAATAAATACATGCTTTAACATGAATGACATAAAAGATTATACTTTAATAGAAAGAGAGGAGTCAGATCCCTTACCTCAAGTCCAACTTGTCTTGTTTGTTTCTTTATATTCCGGAATAATAAACTTTGGTCAATTTATAATTGCCTAAGGACCTAATTTAGAGATTATTATTCAGTTCATATCACATATTATAGTGTTATAATAATTGTTTAATAATGTTAGTTCATATCAGACGTTTTTGCCGATGTTTCGTACATGAGTCAAAAATAAATTTGTTTGCAAAATGATTGTCCATGTAGTTATAAGTAAATAATTTCCAGAATATTATTAATGATTAAAATATCATATATATCCAGTACATATTCATTTTATACTATTCCATATCATTTTGAGATAAAAAACGAAAAGCACCGTTCATGGAGACAATAGGTCGTACGTATGCATGAACGCTACTTTCATTTTTTATTTGTCATATTAACGGAATTAAAAATAAATGATATATATATATATATTATAATTACAGTATAATATATATTCTATATATGTCACACATGTTCATTAATTTCATTCTTTATATGTTCCATGTATTTCATGTAGAGTCACATCACTTGTGGGGGCGGTAGTCCACACTTCCTCATATGAAATTATCGCATTTACACAACATGAAAGAATAAAGGTATTTTTTAAATATAAAATACAGAGGCATATAGTAAACATAAATACCATATATATCATATATAAAATATAGTGACATCATAATGGACACCTTTAAAGGTGTTAAAGGAATATTGAACAATCGTCGTTTCGTGAGGCAGAAAATCTCCAACCACAAAAACAGTGTGTTCTATTACCATTAGATGAAGGTGTGTGTAAGTGTAGCTTGAATACTTCTTATAACAAAATCCTAGTATATTGAAGATACTGGAGTTGTTACAAAAGAAATGAATAAAAATATTTTAGGGGGTTGGATAAGCAAAATAAAACAAAAGGACACAAGTGAAGAGATTACCTTAAAATCGGGTAACTCCCTTTGGTTTCAGCTCAAACGTTTCCTTGGGAAGACTTCTCCCCAAAGTGAGGCTTTAAGGAGTTATAAAGGGATGTGTATAGACAATTGGCCGAGCCAAAGGCTTTGGAAGTGTGGGTAAGGAGGTAGAGGTGGGGGCCTTTTATAAGAGGAGAGGAGGGACACTCTTGGAACGTAAAGAAATGTTACTTTATTTTAGAATTCGTTTAGGATTTTAATGGTCCCACATTGAAGTGTTTCTAGGATAAGCTGATAAGGGTTCGAATTCCACTCATCCAATAGGTTTTGGACATGTGTAGGTCTTAAATTTTACATTATCTTTCCATTTTATTTAAATCGTTAAATAATGAGGTCATCGCTGCATCATCATGATGTCATAAATAATTTAATTTATTTAATGTCTAAAAATTATAAAAAAAATACTATGATGTAGGAAATATTTTTAGCATTCCCATGAATATTTAAGTCAAACTTCTGACGTGTATAACCCCATGTCAAAATTGTTTTAGTAAAACATCTCATGTTTGTCTCATTTTTACTTTAATATTAAAGAAAAAGGTATTTATGTCATTTTCAAACCAAAGTGGCTCCATGGGGTCCCCAAGTTGACCCATGGATTATCTTGGTCGGCCATGACACATAAAATGAGGGTAGGACATGTGTCTAGGTCATTTCATTTTATTAAAACATTTTTCTTACCTTAAACTACACTAATTACCTCTAATCGCGATTAAAAACTTAATAAAGTACTATTCACCAAAAAATTATTTTAATCTCATTGAACCACATTTTACTTCTTAATGACAACCATGTATGTCGGATTTTTGAAATTGTAAACACAAAGATGGAAAATTTTCATTTAAACGGAAAAATCAGTTTTTATAAGTACCACTTAGTGGTTTCACTATTCATCAAAAATTGAAGTTTTTCATAAAATTACCAAAAGTTCACCCTAATCTAAATTTGATATTCCGAATTAAAAAATGATGTATATTTTAAAAAATTCAAAACATACAAGTTTCATTAATTAATTTAATAATTAATTCCCTCTATCAAAACAAATAGCGTGTTTTTATAAAACAAAATGTATCAAAAGATTTACACTAGTTTAAGTCCGCTTTCAAAGTGAAATTAATTCCAATGACCACTATTGGATTAAATGGTAAAAATATATTCTAATTTAACTTTAAAAACAACTCAAAAGATAATCTAATCATATAAATAAATTATATTAAAAGAGGTTTTGAATTAAATTACAACATTTTTCACAATTCATTAAAAATTGAACTTTTTCAGAAAAATACCAATAATTTACACAAAGTAAATTTTGATGTCCCGATTCTAAAGAAGAATTTTATTTTGTCAAATATAACACATAAAATTTTCAAAAAGTGTATTTAAAAGTGGTTCGCCATCAAAAGGCGGTTAATTGACCTTTTAAAGAATATTAGAATGTTTACGCTTAAAATTGGATTCATTTGCATTTTTAATCCTCTAACATTTATTGTAAAAAGTAAAAATATTTGACAAACATATATAATAATTTTGTAGTTAGTTCTGTTCATTCCTGCCATTACAACAGCTAGGCGTTAACTACTTTTTAAAATAAGATTATTTTATTATTAGAGTGCAAGATAAGATTCCCAAGAAACTCATTGTTGCGTGTTGGGTACGCCATTGAGCATATCATCCCCTTTAAAGTAATAATAATATTTTATTCACAAATATGGATAAATATAAAAATGCCATATTTTTTATTTACCTGGGGTGTTACATCCTTCCCCCCTTTTGGGAATTGCATCCTCGTAATTTTAAAATTGAGCTTGGAAACAGCTTTGAAGGTCCCACATCAGAACAAGAGTCGGTAAAACAATCACTTTAAAATAAAGAAAGATAAGTATAGAGGTCACCCAAGTTAACCCATACTAGGATTTCATGTAGGAAACATGGACATGTAGGAGAAAACATATGGTCATGTTCTGATGGAGAGTGATAGAAAACATGTTTAGGAGAAAGTTAACCACAAGATAATCACACACTTGTGATGGGTTAAACGGTATTTCATTCCCCAGTAGGAAAAGTTAATAGACAAAATTTTTGTTTTAAGTTACTTTTTATTGAGGAATTTATTCATAAGGAAACATAATCACTTATCATGTTGACTTTCAACTTTTATTAGATTCCTTACACAAACTCATATTTTCTCCAAAAGACGTGTATTTAGGAAGACTTGTTCAAATTAAGAGTACTATAATAAACTTCTGGAGAATCACCTAATCCAAAAAAGAGAACTATATACTTCCCATGTATTTAGACTTTAACCAAAACCAAAACCAAAAAGGTTAGTACAAGATCAGATAATCCAGAAAAGGATAACCCTTTATAAAAAGAAAATCTATTCTTAATCTCCAAAATTTGTCCAACAAAACCCAAACTTCAACGAGGACCATTCAATAAAAAATTTGTCCATAAAATTTTTCAAAGTAAACGAAACTAATATTGAAACCCAAATATTTGAAGGATTTTGTCACAAAGTATCCCAAAGTACAAATTAAATTTTATCTACAAATAACATCAGTTTCTCTTAAATTCTCATATTGAAAAATTATTAACCGAATCACATATCCTCCATGAAAGGTTAATCATTTACATAGATAACCCTAAATTAACTTACACTTGATTCCTAAAATCATGTAACTAAAACAAATTAGTCAAACTAACCTTGGAATTCATGTAGTCTAGTGGTAGGTGATAAATACCAGTCGCACTTTGGTTGTGGGTTCGATTCTTGCAGTTTTGTCCGACGCGACGGGTTGTCACACGGTCTGCGTGTTGTCCTTTTTCTAAAACTATATAATTCTCAAATCATTCCCCAAAAAGAGATAAAATCATAAAAAAATGATCAATACCTATTTTAACCTCAAGTTTATCTCATGCCTTTAATTTTCCATCATAACATATAATAACCCATAATTACCTCAAAAGTAAGGATCATATAAACTCTAATGGTTACCTTTATAATTATTACCTAAACTTCCACAGCCATTGGTCATCTCGTACCTAATGCATTATAGATCATACCAAGGTTCAAGTGGTTAATCATGACTCATTGATAGTTGGCTTAGAAAAACCACGAGTTTCCTCATTGAATCCCCCATTTTATCTAGTATCTTAATCAGAGAACCACCACAGTTTCCTTCAAACCTGTTGTCTCTTTGGTGCCTTCTAGATCCATCCATTCACTAAAAATAGAAATGTCCGTGAGAGTATATCAACAAAACCATCATGTACTAATGATGAACGTAAACACTAAGATATACTTACTCATTCACTTTATCTAAGACGAGGACTCTTTCTGAAATCCTAACCATTATGGTAATATCACTAGTGCTTAGAGAATACCCTAACCTCTAAAGTTATATAAACCGACCTTTGATACCAACTATAAGGCCCCAGCCTTAAAACTTACTTAATCATGAGTTATTACAAGATTACACATTGAGGATCTTTTCAGGTTTAATGTTTTACAGAATTAGATCATAAAACTTACATTACATTCCATATTTAAACAAAGTGGTTACATAAAAGATAGAATCCCTTTTTTGTCCATCAATGGAAACATATTTAAAATAAAACATGGATTCTTTCTTGACACTTCCTTGGCACTAACATCTTATAATGTACCTTTCCCTTGACCTGTGAAAAACATTTCAAAAAAACATGGCATGAGCATAAAAACCTCAGTAAGGGTTATAAAAATATGGAAAGGAAACATGAGTTCATATATACATAATAATGAAATCATACTTTACCCATAAAACATAGGCACTTTAACATACCTCATCAAATCATGAATAAATCATAGATATCATAAGACATAAAAAGGTAACTTGAGCCATTCATAACATTCTTACGTAGGGAGTAACCCTCTTGGTTATGTTTGGAATACCCACCATAGTATATTCCCTAAATCACTTCAGATAAACCTTTATGTTGCACTCCTTCACGTTACCCAATGCATTGGAGAGATATATCAGGCTCACCCGCCCTTAGTTTATCACGGAACCACCCGTCTTGATAACAATTCCCAAGAACCAAAACATAATTGTATCACATAAAACATGCATAAACGAAACACAACATTTCCACATTTCAAACACAAGATATAAATAAAACACATTGATATAAAAAACCTTATGAAAACCATTTTCAAAACCAAAATAAAAGAATAGTAAAACATTGTAATTATTTTTCTTTTAAAAAGAAGGTATGGCTTGTAGAGGAAGCCGAAACTCAAATAATGATCAATACGGTGGAGAAGTCATTGTCGCTGCATACGTATGACAAAAACATTCCCTTTTGTCGTTTTGTAAAATTCTTCATATAACAAAGATTACTTTTGGATAAACGTAAAAGTCAAAAGGGTTTATACACCGTATAAAAGAAAGCTGTGTATAAAACAAAATATACCTCAATGTAAGGAGATTGAGACGAAGTCCCTTACAGAGACGGTATCCTTTGTTTAAGGACAAATCAATTACATAATTATGTGTGACAAACAAATACACCAAATATAAGTGGATATTAAGTGTAAAAAAATCAGAGGATATTCACACATATTCATTGAATGACATATTCAAGGTGTACATGTTTATCCCAAAGAATCAAATTTGGGTTAAGAAGTTCCCTTGCAAAAAGTTGACATCCTAACGGCGTCACTACAAAATTCAGAAAATGAGTTGGTGAGAGATAAAAAGGGTATCTCATCACATGGACATAAAATTTAAATCAATAAGGATATAGAAGAACATATCCCAACATAATAGTATGTGAATTAAAATACATAACAAAAGAAGTCTTTTAAAAAGAGGAGGGTGAAAGGTTCCCTTACCAACATGGGTATCTTTCGAAACATACGCCCCATGAAAAAGGAAAATACAACATTGATGTAAATACTCATAAATAAAAGTATATTACACAATGAGTAAAATAATGGGCAGTACATACACCACTCAAAGGAAATTGTGGCAAATGTAGCATAAATCTCATGGGAATAAAAGTGAGATGAAAAATATCTTACGAAGACTAGGCAGCCTAACGGTGCCACATAAAACTTCCAAAATGGATTAATGAGAGGAAATAGGGTCTCTCATCATATCAACATAAAGTTTTCAGAAATTGGAATATAAAATAACATCCCCCATCATAACAAAGAGGAGCTTAAAAGAAGTGACATAAATGAGAGTACTTAAAAAGAAAGAGAGAGGTTGGATCTCTTACGAAAATTCGGCTGCCTAACGGCGCCACACAAAACTTCCAAAATGGATTGATGAGAGAGAATATGGTCTCTCATCATATGAAAAAAAATTACAGTAAGAGTAATATAAAATAATATCCCAATACCAAGAAATACGTGCTTTAACATGAATGACATAAAAGAGTGTACTTTAATAGAAAGAGAGGAGTCGGATCCCTTACCTCAAGTCCAACTTGTCTTGTTTGTTTCTTTATATTCCGGAATAATAAACTTTGGTCAATTTATAATTTCCTAAGTACCTCCTTTAAAGATTATTATTCAGTTCATATCACATATTATAGTGTTATAATAATTGTTTAATAATGTTAGTTCATATCAGACGTTTTTGCCGATGTTTGGTACATGAGTCAAAATGAACTTGTTTGAAAAATGATTTTCCATGTAGTTATAAGTAAATAATTTCCAGAATAGTATTAATGATTAAAATATCATATATATCCAGTACATATTAATTGTATACTATTCCATATCATTTGGAGATAAAAAACAAAAAGCACCGTTCATGGAGACGGTAGGCCGTACGTATGCATGAACGCTACTTTCATTTTTTCTTGTCATATTATCAGAATTAAAAATAAATAATATATATATATTATAATTCCAGTATAATATATATTTTATATAGGTCACATATGTTCATTAATTTCATTCTTTATACGTTCCATGTATTTCATGTACGAGTCACATCACTTGAGGTGGCAGTAGTCCACACTTCCTCATATGAAATTATCACATTTACACAACATGAAAAGAATAAAGGTATGGTTTAAATATAAAATACATAAGCATATAGTAAAAATAAATACAATATATATCATATATAAAAAACAGTGACATCATAATGGCCACCTTTAAAGGTGTTAAACGAATATTGAACAATCATTGTTTCGTGAGGCAGAAAATCGCCAACCACAGAAACAGTATGTTCTTTAACCATTAGAGGAAGGTGTGTGTAAGTGTAGCTCGAATCCATATTATAAAAAAATACTAGTATATTGAATATATTGTAGTTGTTACAAAAGAATTTAATAAAAAGATTTTAGGGGGTTGGAGAAGCAAAATAAAACAAAAGGACACAAGTGAAGACATTACCTTAAAATCGGGTAACTCCCTTTGGTTTGAGCTCAAAGGCTTCCTTGGGAAGACTTCTGCACAAATTCAGGCTTCAAGGAGATAGAGAGGGATGTGGAGAGAAAAAATGGTCAGGGTGTGGCCAAGGCAAAGGCTTTGGAAGTGTGGGTAAGGAGGTAGAGGTGGGGGCTATTTATAAGAAGAGAGGAGGGGCACTCTTGGAAAGTAAAGAAATGTTGCTTTATTTTAGAATGAGTTTTGAATTTTAATGGTCTCACATTTATGTGTTTCAAGGATAAGGTGATAAGGGTTCTAAATCCACTCATCCAATAGGTTTTGGACATGTGTAGGTCTTAGATTTTACATTATCGTTACATTTTATTTAAATCATTAAATAATGAGGTCATCGCTGCATCATCATGATGTCATAAATAATTTAATTTATTTAATGTCTAAAAATTATAAAAAAAAATATGATGTAAGAAATCTATTTAGATTTCCAATGAATATTTATAGTCAAAATTCTTACTTGTATAACCCCATGTAAAAATAGTTTTAGTAAAATATTTCATGTTTGTCTCATTTTTACTTTAACATTAAATAAAAGGGTATTTATGTCATTTTCCAACCAAAGTGGCTCCATGGGGTCCCCAAGTTGACCCATGGATTGTCTAGGTCGGCAATGACACATCCAATGAGGGTAGGAAATGTGTCTAGGTCATTTAATTTTATTAAAACATTATTCTTACCTTAAACTACACTAATTACCTCTAATCGCGATTAAAAACTTAATAAGGTACTATTCACCAAAAAATTATTTTAATCCCATTGAACCAAATTTTACATCTTAATGACAACCATGTATGTAGGATTTTTTAAATTCATAACACAAAGACAGAAAAATTTCATTTAAACGGAAAAATCAGTTTTTATAAGTACCACTTAGTGGTTTCACTATTCATCAAAAATTGAAGTTTTTCAGAAAATTAACAAAAGATCACCCTAAGCTATATTTGATATTCCTTATTCAAAAATGATGTATATTTTACAAAATTCAAAACATATAAGTTTCATTAATTAATTTAATAATTAATACCCACAGTCAAAACATATATCGTGTTTTTATAAAACAAAATGTATCAAAAGATTGACACTAGTTTAAGTCCGATTTCAAAGTGAAATTAATTCCAACGACCAATATTGGATTAAATGGTAAAAATATATTCTAATTTTACTTTAAAACCAATTAAGAATATAATATAATCATATAAAAAAATTACATTAAAAGAGGTTTTGAATTAAAATACAACATTTTTCAATATTCATTAGAAATTGAACTTTTTCGGAAAAATACCAAAAATTTACACAAAGTAAATTTTGATGTCCCGATTCTAAAGAAGAATTTTATTTTGTAAAATATAACACATAAAATTTTCAAAAAGTGGATTTAAAAGAGGTTCGCCATCAATAGGCGGTTAATCGACCTTTTAAAAAATATTAGAATGTTTACGCTTAAAATTGGATTCATTTGCATTTTAATCCGCTGACATTTATTGAAAAAAGAAAAAATATTTTATACCCTGAATCAAAAATATAGATAAATATAAAAATGTCATATTCTTTATTTACCTGGAGTGTTACAATATATCTATATCTATTTTGATACCCTGAATCACAGTCACTAATACATTTCTCATCATAATGAATTTTAAGTAAATATAAATTATATAAAACCACCAATTCTCAAGTATATTCTATCAATATAAACGGATAATGTCTGATTTCCATACACCCCAACCCATCAATAATATTTTGGGGGTGAAATTTAATCCAAATAATCTCATATCACATAACGTAATATAAATTCAATAATTTATGTACATTTAGTTTACTTCTATAAAAACATTAACTCCTCCTCTAATAAAACTTCTAAAACATATAACATCATAAAAATCTTTTAATTGAACTACCAGAATCATTATGCAAACATCCACATAAAAAACATCTTGAGTTACACTATTTTTTTTAATCCTCTGAAAAACTAGAAAAACTCAATTGTCAAATTTTTATACATATAGAATAATTTAAATATGGGTCCCATGTGTTTGGTAACTATCATCATTACCTTATGATGCACCAAGACTTATAATATATTCATTCAAGTCCCTCCAAAAAATTATAACTATCGTGTCATCAAATCAAAACATAAAATCCATGTTTAAAAAATTCTTCCTTATTGGGTTTTTTAATAATACTACTATAAAAAATTACCCTATATTAATCTAATTAATTAAAATAAATATTTTAATTTCTAGAGAATTCAACTCAGTCGTCATTTTAAAATATAATTAAATGTTATTTTTGCCTATATAATTAATTTAACTATCTACCCTTTTCACATTGATTTTATTTTTGGGTATAAATTCTTATAACAATTACTTATTATTTTTTGTTTGATTGAATTTAGTTTCAAAATTTTATGGATAATACAACACATATCAGTGAGATTTAATTCAATTGTATTTTTATTAAATTTCAATTAAATATTTGTTAGAAAAACGTATTTTTGTTCAAAAATAATATATTATAGAATAATGGTTTTCTACATTCAATTTTGATAAAGAGGTTTTTATTTAATATTTAGGGATGTCAATCAAGGGAAAATTATTTTTATTGAGAATAAGTAAAAAAAGTGAAGGTTTTGTAAACAAACACACACAACTGAAGATGAAAAATTTTAATTTGTTAATCTCAAAATTTAATATCTTTTTTGAAATCATATTTTTTATTTATGTATTTAAAAGTGTTCTTCGGAGGCCCTTGATGAGCATGAACCAAAAAACATTGGTGAATATGATGAATTTCATCAGGTATTAGGACATGAGAAACATGAGAGAGTGTGTTGTCTTCTATTTTACGCACAAAATAATGACCCACTTCAGGTTCCATTTCTAGTTTCAATGAGTTTGGAACAACATGTATAGAGGTCACACATGATCATATAATAGAATAATAGGCCAAACAATGGTGATGCATGAGCATAAAAAGATTCAAAATTCCAACAATGAATATATGAAATTTATGTAAGCCTTATTTCCATCACATAAACTAGATTGCATCGTGTCTTGTGATTCATATATGTTGATGATAAATTCTTTATTTGGGGCATGAGGACATAATCTTAGTGCTAGTCGGGATGATGACTCTCTATGTGATGGTGATGTGATGTTGATGGTGATGGTTATGGTGATAGTGATGGAGATGGCTAGGATTATGGTGAGGACAATGATGATAATTAAGATTATAATGATGCTGTTATGGATGGTGATGATATTTTTTGTGATGAGAGAGGGAATGAACCTTAATTTTTTAAACAATATTCATTAAATATGGTGTTGAGAATAGTATGTGAATGAATATATGTGATGTTATAAATGTGTGTTATAACTGGTTGAATTCATTAATTCTTTTTCTTGAATAATGTTTATTGGCTGGTAGTGGTTTGGGATTTGGTGTTATCATGTTTAGGTGTTTGATGATTTTTGTCGTTTTTAGGCCATGGTGGAGGGATGCAAGTGTTTTATGATGAATGAAAGATATGGTTTTGGTTTCACTAGAAGGTAAGGTAATACAAGTATATTCTAGTAGTTTTAAAATAATTATTATATACACATACCAATAGTTTTATAAAACCATTGGGATTGTTTTCAATAAGGAAATTTTATTTCAACAGTTGGAAAAACCTTTTCTATAAGTGTATAATGGTGGTTTAATAAAATTATTATTAATATTTCAACACGTGTGGCCTATAAATATGGTTCCAAGTAATCATTTGAATAGTCCAATAATCGTGGAATTGTTTTTAATGAATTAGAGAACCATTGGTATAGGTCATACTAATTTCATTCCTGTATATAACAATAGTTTTGAACCATAAGTGTTGCACCATTTTCTAGAATTAGTTTAATGAGAAAGATGAAATGGCTAGGAACAAGGCTATGTTAGTATCAAATGGGTACTTATAAATTAGAGGGGGTTGATGTTTGTGAAACATATTCCCTAGTTCCCATGCCTGAAAATATCAGTATTTTCATTGTTATTATTTCTCATAGATACTTTAAATCATTCCAAATAAATAAAAAATCATCATTTTTGAATGAATAACTAAATGAAAAAGTTTACAAAAAATAAAAAAAGGGATTTATGTTGAAATAAAATGGTGTTAAAGTGTGTAAAATGGTGTAGGTTCTTTTTGGTTGCATGTAATCTCTATGATCATGGTATTTTATATTGGATAAATATCTATGATTTATTGAATTCATAAAATGATAAATTTTATTTAATTAATATAAACACTACATAAATATTTTTGATATCTATTTTGGGGAAATTATTTTATCTAGAAATGATTTAATATTTTTTGAAGAATAATCAATTCACTGGAATAGTAAAATTAAAGTCCCTATGCTTGAAGAGATTCAGTTTTTCTTCTTCTTATAGATTACCATATTTTTGGATCTATATTTATCCCCCACGAATAATATTCAAAGGTGAATTTCAAAAGTTATTGTATATATTAAAATAATAGAGTGTGAAAAAAAATTCAAGTTTAAAAATAACTAAGCAAGAATGTTAATGTCATTACTTATAAGAACTGGGAATTTAGAATATTTAATTGATGCCTCGTGTACATGACAACATCTAGGTCTAATATTATTTTTGTTGTTACTACTTTTTTAGTTATAAATATAATATTAATGGATCACATATTTTATTAAAAAAACTATTATTCAGATTATCCTTATTTTCCAATAGGATGTTAAGTTAGATCTAAAGGTGTTTAAAGAAGCTTTCTAAGTATATGTTGTAAATGATCAGAATTACACATCAGGTGGAACATTTTTCTATGGTAAAATCTAAATTCCAATGTATTAAAAGAATAAATCATGAGTTAAATTTCATTTTATGGTGGATAGATATGTGGTTTCATCCTATGAAACAATTCAAATGGTATGGATGAAGACTATATTAGAATATTTGCATAGTGAAGCAAAATATACCCTATTCATTATCTATGATATTCAAACAAACTTGAACCTATAAGAAAAAGTAATACAGTATTCCGATACAAATACAATGATATTCAATATTACAGTAAAAATAAAAAGTTATCTGAAGGAATTATTAAACTAGAAATTATTCTACCCAAGGAATAGACAACTGGAATTCTGACCTAGACACTTGTGATTCATTTATGAAGGTTAATCCATAAATATTAGGGTATCCAACTTTTCAACACCAATGTATGTTTTTAATGGGTTTCCTTATATCTTTCCTATGTATAAATTCTATTTCATAAAGAGTATATCGAATATATATAGGTAAAGGGAAATTTTTTATTTTTTATAAACTTTCATAATATGTTTTTTAGTTAATAAAGAGACGAGGTTTATAAATTTATTTTATGTGAAATTATGATTGATTTTTATGAATATTAATTTCTAGAATATGTTTCATAAGGAAATTATTGATCTGCGAACACATCCATCTTTTTTTACATTGATATTTCTAAAGTATACATAATGTTGATTGATTTATAGATCTATTTTCAATGGATATTTATTTAAATACCACTTGTAATTCAATTTGGATTAATTTTCAATAGGTGTGTAATAGATGGATAATAATGATAGAAAATTAAATGTGAGAGATTATAGAAATCACATAAGAATGATGTTATGTTTTTTGTCAACTATTTTTACCTTTTATGATGGTAGAATATATTTTCATAGAATCCAAGACATGTTTTGGTGGAGGAATTATCATAATATAATATAAATGATTACTATAGAGATGTTTATATATGGATTAAGGATAAAAAAATTGCCTTAAAGCATAAGAACCCATCGAAAAAACATTATTATTCGAGGATTTTTTAATCATTTATATATATTTTTAGATAATATTTTTATTTATTTCATTTGGATTGGACTATTTGGGATTATTTAAACAAGTTAAAATTTTATTATAAGAATATAGAATTATTGAACTAGGAAAAATGTCTATGTCCTTTTTGATTAGTGTCATTTTTGTAATAGTAATTTCTAGATGTAGAGTCGATAATTTGAAATGAAATGAAATTTCTATAAGAAAGAATCATTTTCCATTATAGTCACTACCAAGTCATTAGATTCAACTATGACTACATAGAAAATTGAATTTTATATAAGTATCAATTGGAATCACTGTATGGGTAATTCTAAATCCCAATGTGCAATATCTGGAAAAATAATTTTCATAATTTTCATTAAAAATTTTCCTAAGTTTTAATCTACATTTCAATTATAGTAATTTTGGTTTTCCATAATGATCATAAAACTCAAAAATAATCATTACAATTTCCATTAAGAATAACTAATCCTTAGTAAATATTTGATGATAAAAATTTGGAAAAGGGAAGGGAGTGATGATATTTTTTAAGGATAATTATGATTTTCATGAGGATGAGTACGAATATCATATGAGCCATTTTATTCTTATGATATATAATTTAATATGGAAAATGATAATGGTTTGATGTCTTGAGGAATTTCATAAGATTTATTTTCACTCTTATGATAATGGGATTCTAAAATGATTTAATATTTTGGGGATTAAAATAGTTATGAAAGATTAAATTAGATAACTCTATGATGTGTTCTAAATGAATATAAAAATAATAATAAGAGAGGTGTTTGGACAATGTTGATTTTGAATAATGAATCATATGATGCAGTATATAGAGTTTTAGGGTTGACCACACTATAAGTATAATATCCATGTCATATGGTTATATTGAAGTGGAAGATAATTAACGAATCTATTTTTTGTGGAGGAAACTCATGGTATTTTAAAATATCTCATGAATAATGAAATATAAAATTTCATGCGATTTATAAATGGATTTGAATGAAAATATATCCTTATATATAAATTCAATGAATACCTATATTTGAATTATTTATATAGTATCCATATGTTTCGTGGAATTCAAAAGAGAATAAGAGGTTATAGAGAAAGGTGGTGAAAATTTATATTATTTTTTACCAAGCTTTCTGAGTATTATTTTGTGAATAGTTAAAGTAGAATAATATGACAAAGGAAGAATAGGAATAAGAACATATATATTTAAAGAAACCATTTGGAGGGTAATTCACATAAGAGAGATAATTATTCAATAGAAGTCAATTATTATGTTGATATAAGATTGTAACTGTTTGAATATAACATTTGTAATTGGTCTAAGTTCATAAAATTTATAAAACAACTTCCTAAAAATTAGATATAATATGTGTGGGTTTAAAATTCATAATTCCAGGTAGATATAGTAATCTTATTTATAGTTGAACCTCATTAACCAATGTGAAGTTTTTATTTCATTTCATAATCATTGTGATTATTAAATCAATTTTGCTGAATGTGCATATGAGTAGAAGGTTTTTGTAAAATATATCAAACAATAATTCACCCAAATATCTATATTCATAATCTTTAATGTTATATTAAAATAAATCATCTATTATATAATAGGCCTATATAATATAATATTCATCTAGTTAATTACACTATTCCTAAAAAATATTTATTTTCTATTATTTATTTCTATTAAAAAATACAAGTGTTATATTTTTTTGATCGATGTAGTGTTTTTCAAAAACCGTAATCTATTAGATACCATATAAAAAACAAGAAGCTAAATCTAGGATTCTAATATCGATCCTTTTACTCTAGGAATTTAATTTTTAAATTTATCATACAAAAGACTTTTAAAATCTTATTCCACATCATTTAGGAGAAGAATATATTATAGGAGATGAAAATCTATTCATTATATACATTATAGATTCGTTTCAAAATAAGGAACTATATGTTGTAATACTAAATATGCTAAAATGGTTTCTAAACATTTTTTATTACTTTTATGTCAATGAAATAACTCATTATATTATTTAATATCGGGTTATTATGTCAGTTAATAATGTAAAAGGGTACAATTGGTATAATATATACCTTTGGAACATAGTAAGTGGATAAATAACAGGAATGTGTGCTCCAAATCATAAATTATCTTTAGCTCTAATTTATTTCATTCATTTAACAATCGTGGAATTTTTATACACAAATGATGAAAATAAAGGGATTATATTAAAGACTATTTTAGATCATAGTTTTTAAAGAAACTTTTGATTATTTTAAAACATTTAAAACTAAAAAATTTCAAGTAGTAATATATAATAGATATGAAATGTTTTAACAACCAATATTTTGTAGTTATGCCTTTTAAATTTTAAGTATTGAATTTATGGTTCCATATATTGATTTTTTTTGTTACATATATATTACTTATTGTAGGTTACATGTTTATGTACGTAAATTTCATTCCAATAAATAAATATTTTGTTAAGGTTGTCAATAAATTCATTAAATGTTACATTTTCAATGTATTTGGATTTCCAAGATTCATTCTGAATGATCAAGAACTAAATTTTGTTAAAAAACAGTTGAATCTATTTTCAAAAAATATGATCATAAAGATAAATTATTAACATTGTACCACCCCCAAACAAATGGAATGGATAAAATATCCAATAGATAAATAAAACATATCCTAGAGTGAATTTATCACTAAAAAATGAAATATTAGATCATGATAATTGATTTTGATATTTTTCCTTATAGAAAATCCTCAATCCCCATGTAAATGACTTTTTTTGGTTGGTTTAGGGAAGGCAATGTCATCTCCTAGTTGATTTAGAACATAGAATATATTGGTTTTTCAAAAAATATTAATTTATTTTTTTTATCATAAAAATAAATGAAATGATATTTTATTAATTAGATGAAATTAAAATAAATTTGTATGAAAAAAATCAAGAATTTACATAGGAAAAAGATTATTTTAATAATATATTGGTTCTTAATAAATAATTTATGTGAGTGGAAATGTTATGATATATAACTCTTGACTATGAATATATCTAACTAAAATAAGATATTAATGGTTTATTCCTTTTATATTTACTCATTTATTTCCCTTTATTGAAGATTATGTAGGAGCAAAAATGCATTCTGTTCACTATTAATATGTATTGGTTGATAATTTTCATATAAAATTTAGTATAGCATCATTTAGAGATGATCCTACTGCTAAATCCTAACTACCAATACTTATAAGGTCATTTAATTACTAATTATTAATTTTATGTCATCAATTGATGTGATTTTAAATTGATGCATTTTATTTATTTTATTTTGGGACATTTCAATTCTAAATTATAGGAAAAATTATCAGTGTCACTATTTGTATGTATTTTATTTTGATATTTGATATTTCAGTTTTTTATTGAATTTTTTTCCAATTAAATATTTTTTATAGAAATAATATGATTTTTTGATAATTGTTGTTTGGATATTGAATGTTTAATTAAATATTATAGTTTTTTCAATATCAATTCAATTCACAAGAAATCAAATTATAATTATTTATTTCCGAAATTGGAATTTGAATTTATTTTTGAAGGGGTCCTTTTATTTAGTATTATGTTATTTTTTTAAAAAAAGTAACCTAATTTCAAAATCCATTGTAAGATAAAACTATCATATTTGATTAGAATATATATTAGAGGAATATAAACAAGTTTTACATATTCCTTCTCAAACCCTCAATAATTGAGTAAACTTCGAAGATACTCATTAATTTAGAACTTATTTTCCCATTTCATAAAGAATTATAGATACTTGAATTATAAAAATAATTAAGGATAACATTGTATTAAATGATCCCCTTCTAATTTTATTTTTTTAGAAAAACATATATTTGAATTTTGTGAATCCCTAGAGACTGTGAATTCTTATATAGAATAAAAATTACAAACATAAAACCCTTCCTACACTAAACATTTATGTAAAAGAATATATATATATATATATATAGTTTAATATAGTGTTCGAGGGGGGGGGGGGATATAAACCCTAAAGGGGAAATATACTCAAAGAGATCTCTTTTTTAAAGAAGGGGTATAGTTAAAACAACTATTTAAATTTATTTCCCTCAATATTTAAGATCATTTGTGAATGAAATTAATTTAGAAAATTTTAAGAAGATGTTATTTTTATTCATCGGTAGTAGTATGTTATTAATATGAGACATATTATATTTTCAAAGTGAAATTCAATATTTCTATCAAATATTTGAATTCTTTTTCATGCTTTGGTAGAAACATATTTTACAAATAATATTATATACATTTAATAATTGAAAAAAATTCTATATTATAAAATATTATAACAAATAATATGAATTTATGTAGTTGATGTGAATTATAATGATAATTGTGTTGTTTTGAACTAAAATATTTTGAAATGATCTCATTTAACTGTTATTTTTAAATGGACCGGTTAATTATGTTTCTCTGGGTATAATTAATTTATTATTCAGAAAAATATATTATCTATGATCCGAGAAATTATGATGCACTATTTAGGTAGATAATATAAATTCAATAGCTAATTAATTTGTATAATTTATTTGATAAGTAATATGAGCTCAGTGTGAATTTATTTTTTGAGAAAGAATAATGTTAAGTCAAATCATTCAGTCAAAGAAAAGACATAGTTATTGGTGATTAAAACATATGTTTGAGAAATATAATTTTTTATGAAATGTGAAATTAATAAATAATATATACATGTGATTGTTTAGAGAAAAAAATACATGAATTATAATTTATATAAATATGAATTCCATCTATTTCAATAGTATTTTTATAAACAAAAACCAATTTAACATTTGTTATTATAAAAAATATTATTCCCCTTTTCATGTATTAAATTAAATCCTGACTACCTACCTTAACAACTTAAAAACTATAATTAAAACTATTTTATGTTAATATATCCTTCTCAAATGTTTTTAGGTTTGACTACAGTAGCAGGGATATGTAAAATTAGTTTATTTCCCAATAAAAATAATTATTGAGAGTGATTGATTAATCAACAAAATAAATTATGTGTTAGTGAATTATGGGTATATTTGAAAACTGAATAAACTTTTAGGAAATAAAAAAAGATGAAATAATGAATCACTAATAAGAAATGGAGAAAAATTACTGTCAAATAATGTTAAATTTTCAATTAAAAACTTAAAAAAATTAAATGCTTTTGATATTCAATTTTACTCATGCTGTTAAAATGGTACTGTTGGGTGTTTAATTTAATGATATATATATATATATATATATATTTTAGTATTACGATGAATATATTATCCTTTTTATATTAATCCACTTATTTGATTAAATATTCAGAGTTAACATATTTAAAGAAAATAATATAAACCATTTATTATTTTATAACTTTAGTATCTCGAATAAAAATTAAAATTCATTTTTAGATTTTATAAATTACACAATTTATTCATTTATTTTTTTAGGTTTATTTAGAGGATATAAATGACCCAATTATTCACATTAAAATATGTATACCTTAACAATATTGAATACATTTTTTGTATAACGCTCTTTGGTATTTGAAGATTAATACTAATTATTCCAATTTTTTTGGTTCACCATGTAGAGGTTTATTGAACCATATTAAATAATTGGGTATTATTTGTTTATAAGATAATATTTCAACATTGGGACTAAAGTGATAAATTATTTGTAACTAGATGGGCCTTAATAAGAACATTGGGACTTTTTTTATTTGAATTGGATTTTGTTTATAGGTTATTAATTTGGGTAATTAAATTTCTGTATTGTGTTAACCTAATCATTATATTCCCTTAAATTTTTTATTCACAATTCGATAATCTAATATGATTAACCTCAATAAGTAATTTTCTTATGATGACTAGTAATGAGATATTGTAACATCCTGAGTTTTCAGAAATAAATTCTATGTTGATAAAATACATAATATGCTACATCGAGCATAAATGAATAACAAAATATTAAAATTTAAATTATACCATTATTACCTAGCCATTGGAATGAAAACAGTTAATAGTATTAACTTAATTGTAAAAAAATGGTTTACATGTTTTTATAATTAATTATTTTATGAAAAATTAATTATAAAGTAATATAAAACCCTCATAAAATAATGTAAAATGGTTTTCTAAATAACTATTTAAATACCAAAAAGTGGGTTTGAAAATAAATAAATAAATATTTTTTTATTTTATATATGATATATATATATTTATATATCTGTAATATATTCAATGTAAACGTTAAGATTTATCTTATATGTTTTCTAGACATGACATAATAACATATTCATTTTTCAGATAAAAGAAGTATTTCTCGAAAAATGGTTTTTTTGCCGCTTTATTATGAAAACCGTATTTCAAATATATTTTCTGAAACTTTTGTAAGATATATTTGACCAAATAAACTTATCCTTTTTTAGTTTGTAATAAATTTTTACATTGGATATATTTTTTGTTTTTTCAAATAATATTAGTTTTTTTATGAATAATGAAAAATACTGCATTAAAATTTAAAACTGCATTTTCAATTTATTTATTAAAATAATAATATTATATTTTAAATTTTTTTAATGTATATTCAGATTAATTTTTTATAAATTAATCCAATATACATAATTTAATTTAATTTCAAGTATAAAATAGATATAAAAATATTTCAATGTTTTTAACGTTTCACTTTTAAAACCTGCTTCTAAGTGTTGTCTACGAAATTACATTTAAATATAATTTTTTAATTTTTTTGAATTTTATTTATTAAAATGGATTCCATATTCATTTAATTAAAATATAAAAATTTGTTTTTAATTTTAATTTTTTTGGGTATTTAAAAGTTACCATGGTAAAAATATATTTACCATAATAACAGTAAAATTTTGGAAGGGGTTAAAATTAAAAGTTTAAATCTTAACCTACGTAGAAACTACAAATTTTGGAGGGTTTTTGTGATGTGGATCGACCCTAAACATCCTGTAAAACATTAATTGCATTAAAATTCTTATAATTTAATGCAAAATCTATATTTTTTCATTTAAAATATGATAATCAATAGGGAAATCATTTGAACCCACCACTCCACAAGTATAAATACCCCCAATAAACCTCCCATATTCCAAAAACAATGCATTTTTGCTCCTAAAAAATATTCCCAACCCACTACTCCTCACTCTATACAAGTTCAAGTACTACTTGAGTCACCAAAATACCAAATCCAAGATCCTCACATTTCTTTCAAAGAGGGGATATTCAAGAGGTAATTTTCTCAAAGTTCCTCTCTTAATTTTATTTTTTATACTTTCTTCTCACCTCCTTCATACATAAATTCATGATACCTAAAGATTAATTTATTTACAATATTTATATGTTTATAATTAAATATATCATACCAATTTCATTTATTATCTCCTCTTATTCAAGGAAACAAAATGGTTGTCTATGTTATGTCAGTTAATCACCACCGTGAATAATTTTTATGTTATTTTTTCAAAATTTCCTTCATGAATGGTATTAAAACCACTATTCCGGTAAAATATTATTATATATATAGATATTATAATCTATTTTATATTATGGAATTGTAATATTAAACATAAATTCTTTCTTTCCATATTTTTATTATATGAAAACATCATTTGTGGACGTACAGACTACCGCCTCCTCAATATGAAGCGATTCGTTCACACATAACATGAAATGTATTAAGAATTATTTAAGTAAATTAATATGATATAAATGAAATATTAATTTTAACATAATTATTTTTTATATCTTATATCTTTATATATGTTTATTTTAATTACACTCTTTCAACGTGATAAAGAAACAAATACCATTTATGCGTTCGTATGGTCTACCATCTCTATGAATGATGTTTTCAATTTGTCTTAAAATGTTATTATAAATAAATATATAATGAATATATAATATATTTATATCATGTTTTATATTCTTTATTTGTTTTACTTATGACCAAATGGGCAATTTACATCATAAACAAGTTCATTTTTGACTCAAGTACCAAATATCGAAAAATCATCTGAATGAACTTAAATAATTATGTAATTTTTATAACTTGTTAGTATATGATATAATAGTAATAATTAAATTGAAAAATGTTCTCAATAAATTATAAATTAACCAATGTTTTTTATTTTATAATTACATGGAGTATAAGATATGATTCGGACTCGAGGTAAGTTATTTTTCAAACTCAATTGCCATTTATTGGGTTATACATCTACTTTATTAATTTTATTCAGGCAATATTTTGTGTGGAATATATTTTTATTGGTTTATGATATATTTAAACTTCTCTTTGTGTGGATATATTTTCACTATTTATAATTACCCAATTTATAAATTATTATTTCATTGATACAATATTTGTAAGTATTTACTCATCTAACTTTATACATCTATGAGATATATGCATTATTCAGCACTAACTTATTTTGTGTAGTGTATACTGAAATTTTATTTTAAATATCATTAATATATTAATCTTCATGGTATTAAATGTTTTATTTTATTATTATTACTTTTATTGGTCATAAAATTCGACATAATACAAGTGGTAACAGAATTTATTAACCCATTATCCATTATTTAGGTTAAACATCAATTATTGATTATTTAATTCAACTACTATGTGTAAATTTAATTTTGAATATCTTATATTTTATTTCAATTTTTTTTATGTACCTTAATTCTGAAAACATATAATTGATCTATTTTATTAACAAATGATCTCTGAAAATGGTTCTTTAACAAAAAAAACTATTTTAAAAGTTTTATTGATTTAATATTCTCAATTCGTCACTTTCATTTACACGTTTTGAAAAATGGTTTTAAATAATTTATCTATATTGAAATGAATGTTTTAAAATTATAATTCATTTTAAATGTTTCAGTTTGGTAGGGGATACTTTAATTCAAAAAATTTAATTTATAATGATTTATATGTGTTTTAAAAATGGATTGATTATTTAAATATCTTTGAGTGTAGTTTTTTGACATATTATCGATGAATGGGATTTATCAAATTTATATCACATTATTGTTTTGATTTTTAATGTAAATTATAAACTTTAATTTTAAAATAAATTGTTTTCAGTTATGATTCCATGGATTTGTAAAAATGATATGTGGTTTCAAAGTGGAAATGTAATATTTTTTATTTTATTTTAATTTTATATGTTATGATTATGTTTTGGTTCATGGGAATTTCTTATGTATATAGGTGGTTATGTGATAAAATAATTTTGGGTCTGCTGGTGATATCTCTCCAATGAATTGGGTAATGATATAAGGTTAAACAAGTCGGTTTCTCTTATTTGATTTAGGGAATATCTGTGATGAATATTCCAAATGTAACCATGAAGGTTACTCCCTATGTATCTGAAAAAACTACAATATATGAATCATTTTGATGCCACAAGATACCTTTATGATTTATTATTGCTATGAAGTTTCTCAGGATTCTTATAATTTTATGAGGTATATTAAAGAGTATATGTTTTATTAGAGAACAGTATGATTTTGTGGAATTATTTTCATGGACTAACGTTTTCATTCCATATTTTATATCCCTTACTGAGCTTCTGGTGCTCATCCCATGATTTTGAAAAATATTCCACTGGGTGTATGGGTTATTAATAGAATGGTATAAGAATATATTATTGTTATGAATATTTTTATCAATGAAAGTAAGACATGTTTAAATGTTTTAAATTATGAATAAAATGGATAGCGTGTAGACATATCTACTTTGAAATATTCAAAATATTATGTAATATTTATGTCATAATTCTCTAAATCTATAAACCTAAAGATAAGCTAAATTCGAATTCCTGACCTGACTTATTATTACATAATTGTTTTGTCTATGTACTTATAAGTGGTATCAAATGAATGGTTTATAAAACAGAAGGGATTGGGAGTATTGGTTAAACATATGCTAAGTTTCTTTTTCTATTGTGTTTTTAAATCCTTATTCTGTTACTTTTTCAGATTAATGGAATTTGGCTTCAAATGGATGTAAAGAGATCTGAAACAACATTCATATATCTTTGTAATGATATGATTTAAATAATTATTAAATATTCATGTTTGGATGAGTCTCAAACATTTTCTAACATACAAGTATCATTCAAATAGGTGTATGAAAAATCAAACACATCCTCTATGAATCGATACCGTTATGGATCATGGGTTCTTTTAATCAAATTCTATTTTATAAATATTCTCATAGATTCATAAAAATGTAAATATTTTTATGAAGTTTTGACATATTTTACCTTTTTACAAGATTATGAAGCATATTATGATTTTTAAAATATTGCTGAGGAAAAATAACCTTGCACAACCTATTTATACATTATTATAAAATATAATGTTTTATCACTTACTTATAGTATTTTTAAAAGGACCATTTATTGGATGTTTCACGTCAAACACAGTCTAAATGGTTTATAAAAATCGGGGTTTATCAGATTTTTTAAAATTATATGTCATACCTGATTATTTTACAAAATCTTTTTTCTAAGAACACCCATACAATCCATGTTCTACTAGGTGTATTTAAAGAAAAGAATCAATTGATCATAAAGAATCTATAAATAATTTTTTAAATTCCTCGACCATCTATCTTTTTATACAAAATGACTATGAAATATGTTATACACCATTATCCACTTACGATGTTCTTTCATTTCAGATTAGTTTTATTAAATCATATGGAGGTGAAATAAAAAAGTCATCATTAATTAAGATGGATATTTTATAATTATTTAGGATGAAAATAAGAGGTATAATATCACCTTTGATGTTAAAACACATTATAGTTACATATTTGTTTTATAAAAAGGGACACCGCATAAGATGGGTGACAACTTATTGCATTCAGCAAAGCTGTAGGAATCAGACTCAGAACCTAAGAGAGGCAAGGGTGCATCACCTAACACTACCTTACATGAAGTACGTGGTAAGTATGACTTTTTATTTTTAGTGAAAATAGTTTATGTAATATGAATAAGATAATTTTTGGAACTTATGTTTTTTCAAATGGATGTCCATAGTATTGGAAAATGATTTGGAAATTATGTAATGAATGTTATTTTTGGAAGATGTTCACTATTTTGGGATCCCAATATTACTATGGTAGATAGAATACTGTTGGATTTTATTTGAGGAGAAATGGTTGAATTTTATTTTAAATGAATCTATATTTTTATTGATTTTTTATAGTGATTTGAGATATTTATAGAAATTATTAACCTTACTTGGAGAGTATGTGATTTTGGAAAATACATTTCTGGTATGAGGAATTAAGAGTGATAAATGTTATTTGGAGATAGATGTTAATATTTCAATTGAACGACTATGTTATAAAATCCTTATAACTTTTGGGATTCAATCTTAGTTTGGATTATTTTGAGTAATTTTATGTACAATTATTTATCAAATAGTCTATGATGAACTTAGGTTTTTATTTTGAATTTTGGAGATTAAATTTTTTTTTCATCATATAATGATTTATTATTTTGGTGTAATTATATAATATAATCCTAATCCTTTTTTTTGTTGATGTTTCAAGACATGATGAATATATATTTAGAATTTTGTGGAATATGTGTTTCTATAAAAGTTTATTCTAGTGCATCAGGTGTGACCAAGTCATCTTGATTACTAATCATTTGGAGAAAAATATGATTTTTTGTAGGAATTTATTAATGGATGAAACACTTCTTGACAAGTATGTATGATCCCTTATATTCTTAGTCAAGGTTGTAAATTAATTCTACAAAATTATGTAAACAATCTTAAAACGAAATTTTTTTCTGTTTACTTTTCTTAATATGAATTCAAAGACCATTTAACCCATCATAAATTTATTGATTTTAGATTATTAACATTACATTATAATTTTTTATATTTCTATACATCAAAACATTATATTTAATTTTCTATTAAATATCCATGTTTTCTAATATGTAACCCTAGTATTTGTTATCTCATGTGATATTTTTACATCACTTTATTTCTTTTAAAGTGTTAGTTTTATTATTCATTTTTTCCAATGTGGGATTACAATAATGGTATTTTGAAAAGACATCACATAGTTACCAAACCTGAATTAAAATTTAAGTACACAATTTATTAAATTGGGGGAGGATGTAACATCCTATATTTTAAGAAATAAATATTATGTTTTATATCTTACATGATATGCTACATTAAGCATAAAGAACAACTAAATATTATTATATAAATGTTTTTGTTATAACATAGTTATTGAAATGAATGGAATGAGCATTATTAAATGAATTATAAAAAATGGTTTACACAAGTTTATAATTAAATCTGCAGTGCACAATTAATTAGAAATGAATTTAAAACACATTTATAAGAAAATGAAATTTTTTTCTAAAAAAAATTGAAATTAAATTAATTGAAGTTATAAAGAAAAAAATCAATATTTTTTGATTTTATTAATAATATATATTTAATATATTTAATTTAATCATTAAAATTCATCTTTTATGTTTTATAGACATGACATAAGAACAAATTCAATTTTTTTGGATAAAAAATTTATTTCTCAAAAAAATGATTTTTTGCCAATTTCTAATTGTGAACCCATTTTAAATTTATTTTTTGATAATTTTAGATGTTCTATTCAGAAAAATAAACTTCATCTATATAATAGGAGCATAAAATTTTTCTTTGGATAAAATTTTGTTATTTTTCTGAAAATATTCGTTTTTAATGAACATTAAAAAATATGATATTTTAATTAAAAAATCATTTTGCATCTAATTAATTTAAATTGAATGATTATAATTTTAATTGGTTTTAACGTATATGTAGATAATATTTTTATAATTAAATCCAATTTATGTCATTGAAATCAATTTGAAGGTAAAAATAGATATAAAAACATTTCAAACTATTGAACATTTCACTTTAAAACCCGTTTTTTAGTTTTGTCTGTGGAATTATATTTAAAGATAATTTTCAAAATAATTTGAATTTAATTACTTAAAATGGATTACAAATCTGGAATAATATTTTATAAATTAGGTTATAAGGTAAATTCTTTTTAGGTATTCAAAACTATCCTTAGAAAAGAAATTACCCTAATAAAAGTAAAATTTTGGAAAGGGTAAAAATTATAACATAAAAGATTAACATATCTAAAAACTAAATAATTTAAAGGGTGGTGAATGTGTTTCTTGATCCTAACCATAATATAAAACATTAATTAAAATACAATGTTTTGAAATTTAATTCCATCTCTATATGGTTTTCTATTTAAAATAAGATAATTATTAAACTAATTACTTGTACCCACATCTCCTCAAGTAAAAATACCACCACTCCACCTCCCATTTTTGAACAAAAATTCATTTTAAATAGAAAAATATATACCCAAACCTCTCCTCATCACACTCCCTTCATTTTTATGGTCTCACCAAATGGCCAAATCCAAGGACCTCAAGGGTCTTTTATGGAGGTTATATTCAATAGTTAATTTTCTCAAATTGCCTCTCTTAATTTATATTATTTTCCTACTTTATTCACACCTCCATCGTCCATTAATTCATTATAACTATATATTAATTTTTATATAGGAGTTTTATGCTTATAATGGAAAAACTTATACCCATTTCATTTATCGTCTCCTCTAATTTAATGAAAAAAATTATTGTTCAAGTTATGTCGATCAATCACCTCTATGAAGAATGTTTTTTTATTTTTACTTTACCACCTACATGGACAATTATAAAACCATTATTCTAGAAAAATAATATATTTATATTTATATTATAAGCTATTTCATATTCTGAATATGTTATATTTAACATACCTTATAGAGACCCTATTTTTCATACATTACTTTTACAACATTATAATGATAATCAACATAAAAAAATACACAACAAGGATCCAAAGGTTTAGTGTTTTGGTAAAACAATGTCCATAAATAAATTTTAAATCATAAAACAAAATCATTTAATTATTTAATTATTCTATAGACTCTTATTTCATTTTAATTCTTGTTAGTATAAGTAGTCATTGGAGGATATACATAAAAAATGGAGTCAGTTGAAATTATAATAAGAGGATATATGATAACATAAAAAATATAAATTGGGTTTATCATAGACATAAAATAATCATCATAACCACTATAGGAAGCATTATATAAATTAATGGAATGTGTTAATGCATAAAAAATGAAACATCATGTCTTATTAGTCAAATACCATATATAGTTATAAAAAAAAGATAGCATCGTGTTCATGCATATTTAAATTTAACTAATGATACTCATCAGATTACCCAATTAATTAGAGCTCTATTTAACTTCAGGCACACATGTCACATCATAACATTTTACATTGCGCTATATAATTCTAGGTGCAACTATAAGATTATAACATTTTCATTATCATTCTTTCAACATTGATCATATATGATTCTTGGACATTAATAAACCATGTAAATGAATGGGATTAATTTAATCAAATATAAATTAATAATAATTGGGTTCCCAACTAAACGATGGGATAAAATACATGATTTAGGTATCAAAATTCTATAGTGAAGTAGAAACAATCATGAGTAGTAAAAGGCGTGCTTTTTGAAAAAAGAGTTCTTTTGAAAAAAATCATGTTTTTTTCCAAACTCAAGAAGAAAACATTTATATCCCATAAATGGGATGATAATGATTAAAAAGTTATTTTTATGAAATATCCATATCAAAAATTGTTTGAATGGGTGAAACCCCTAATAATGACTGTTTTGATCGAGAATTCCCTTACCTTGTGTCTGAATGCTTTTTTCACTTTAATGTCTTGTATAATCACATTATATTAATTAATTAACAGTTAAAGTTCATTTTATAATTTAAATTTATTCATTATTGTTTTATTAAGTTCCTTATTGGTCTTTTTGATGAGTTTTTTTGTTTAAATTCATTGTTTGGGAGTGTTCTTTTTTATTATTTTCTTGAAATGTTCACTTGTATTCGTGAATGGATGTTCGTTTAAAACATGGATAAAAGTACATAAATTAAATTAAATGTTATTTTTAATATTACATATGTATTTATTATCTTATACTACTTTTTTTTATATTTAATTATGACGAATAATTAGATAAAAGTTAATGATGGTCATTTTTGGTTAATTTGGGTGGTTTTTCAATCACAACAAACTTGTTTTTTTTTATATTTTATTACTATGTATATAAGTTAGTTACAGAACATAAAATGGGTCAAAACATACCATTAATAATCTATTTTAAATCATTTATTGTTTTTATTTAAATCCTTGAAGGTGTTGAAGGAAAATGATAGTTAATCGTCCACGTTTTCGACAAATTGGCACATCAAGGGCGATGATATCATTTTTAGAAAAAAGAGAGAGATAGGGAGGAGTATAATGATTAATATTCCTTTATCATGATATAATTAAATTAATATTTAAGTACTAGATATATCTTGAAATTTTGAGTAAGTCCTGAGGATATAATAATAAAATAAATGAAATTGGAAATGAATTTAAAAGAAAGTGGAAGAGTATTTTACCTCTTGAATATATCCTAAATGATAACCTCCTTAGGGCCAGTATCATAGTATTTTGATGAGATAAATATGTCCAAGATGTGGGGTAGTTTCTAGGGAATATATTTTGGTAGAATTTGGACAGGTCTGGAATCGTGATATGTGTGGGGAAATGAGGTTGTTAAAGGTGGTATTTATAGTAGAGTAGAGGGGAATTTCTAATTATTATATTCATTAGATTTATTTTCAACAAGGCAAGAAATAGTGATGATTTCAAGGATAAATACATTAACATGAGAATGTGAGTTAGAACCAATGGTTATTAAATCATCAGTACATCATCCATGACTCTATGGTTGATGTATTTAGCTTATTTTGCAAATTATCGCATTTTATTATTCACCAAAATTTAAAATATTTTAGAGTAATCCCAGGAATTAACCCTAACCATTTTAATATTTATAGATTCCAAAAATTAAATCCATTTTATTAAAATAATTCTCTAAATATATGTACTTTAATTTTTTAAATAAATTCATCATTTACATGGAAAATACATATTTTAATCATATAAATGATTTTGTAACACTTTGGAAAATTAATTATGGTCTCATAAAATTTATATTAAAATCATAATACATATAAATGTTGATTTAAGAACACATTTTTTAATAATATTTTTTTAATTATTAAATTAATTACAAAACTCTAATTAAATATTTGTGAATTATAAAAATACTAACAATTAAATAATAATTTTTAAAATATTTACTTACTTATGCTATGATATAATTATATAATGTTGTCACGTATAAGATTAATAAATTTTATCTATACATTAATGGGTAAAATAACTATTCATTTGGATGGTTTATTATTCATAAGGTTTATATTACTATTATTATGGTTATGTTACTGTTTCATTGGAATATGTTCATTGACTTCCTGAAACACATCATATTTTATTTACAATTAAATTATAAGTATTTTATTGTGGTGTTTAAATGATTATATGTGGTTTATATTCTATAAAATTACTATAATAAGGGAGAAATTTCATTGATTAATGTTTGGGTCATTACACACCTTCAAGAATTCCATATTGTTGTTATATTATAACTTTGTTTAGGGACATGTGTACTACTGCCTCTTCAAAATGATGTAACTCATTCACACATAACATGTAATTTATTAAATATTATTTAGTAAAAATATATGATATAAATTAAATTTAGATATAAAATAATTATATTATATTTTTATACATATTTATATACATTTCATATCATATCACTCTTTCAATACGATAGGAAAAACGAAAATAGTGTTCATGCGTATGTAAAGCATATCATCTCAATTAATAGTGTTTTTAATTTATCATAAAATATTATTATAAATACATATGTAATAAATATATTATATATTTATGTCATATTTTATATTATGGAGATTTTTGACTAATGACCACATGGAAAATTAACATAAAAAATTTTAGTTTTTACTCAAGTACCGAATATCGACAAAACATCCTATATGAACTTAAATAATTATGAAATTTTTATAAAATGGTAATAAGTGATATAAATGGAATAATAATATTTTAAAATGTTTTATGTAATCAATAAATTAACCTATTTTTTATTCAGGAAAAATGAAGAATATACTAGACAATTCGAACTTGTGGTAAAGGATTTTTCTAACGAAATTTCCATTCATTTAGTTATATGTATACTTCATTTAATTTATTAAGAAAATATTATTTTTTGTAATAACTTTTTATTGGATTATATTGTATTTACACTTCTCTTGGTGTGTATATATTTTTATCTACACATAATCACCCCATTGATAAATTCTTATGTCACATATATGAACATTTTAAGGTTTTACTCGTCTCCCTTTTTACCTCTGTGAGATAAATTCATTATTCACCAGTAATTTCATATGTGTGGTTTATATATAATTAATATTGATATAAAATATCATTAATATATTAATATTAATGGTATTAAATGTTTCATTCAATTATTATTACTTTTTTTGGTCATATAATTCGATAGATTACAAGTAATAGGGGAATTTCTTAACCAATTATCTAGATATTGGGTTAAACATCAACTTTGTGAACATTTCGTTCAACTATTAGTGTAAAATGAAATTTTTATATCTTATTTTTTATTTATAATTATTTTATGCAGATTTATAATGAAAAAATATAATTGATCTATTTTATTAAAAAATTGATCATTGTAAGGGAATCTTTAACTAAAACATCATTTTGAATGTTTTAAAGAGTTAATATTCTAAATATTTCACATTAAAGTAAATTTTTTAAAAAATGATTTTTTAAGGATTTAATTATATGAACATGAATGTTTTAAAATTTTAATTCCCTTTTATATGTTTCAATGTGGTATGAGATACTTTTATTTAGAAATCATCTTTAAAAATGATTTTAATGGGATTTTAAAATTTATTGATTATTTCAATTTGAAATATTATCCATTAATGGAATTTATCATTTTTATGTTTGTAATTTTTTTATGTTTACACTAAAATTTTAAAATTTTATTTTCAAGTAAATTATTTTCATTTATGACTTCATTGATTTTTAAAAATTATATGTGATTTTAAATTGGAAATGTTGTTTTTTTCCTTCATGCATGTTTTGTGTTTTATTATTATGTTATGGTTCATGGGTATTACTTATGTATATGGTTAGTTCCATGATAAAATGAGGTTGGGTGATCAAATGATAGCTCTCTTATGCATTGGGTAATTAAATGGAGTTAAACAATAAGATTTATCTTAATAGATTTAGGGAATATAGTGTGATGGGTATTCCAAACATAACCAGAAAGGTTGCTCCTTATGTACCTCTAAAATTTACAATGTAAGTGTGATAATGATCCCAAAAGTTACATTTATTATATATGATTCATAATAAGTTTTCTAGGAATCCTGTGATTTCATTAGGTATTTTAAGGAGTTTGTATTTTATGGTTGTAAAGTATGATTTTTGGGAAATTTTTTCAGGGAATAATGATTACATTCCTTATTTTATATCCATTACTGAGCTTTTTGTTCTCATCCCATGTTTTTGAAATATTTTACATAGGGTATTATTATGGGTAAGGGACATTAATAAAGAAATAAATATTTTATATAGATTTTTATAAATGAAAATAATTTAAGTTAAAATGTTTTAAATTATGAAAAAAATATTGCATGTAGACCTATAAAAATTGTAATATATGAAATATAATGTAATAGTTATGGCCTAATTAACTAAAAATCTAAACCTTAAAAGTTCCTCAATGTGAATTCAGGACTTAACTCAAGATTATGTTACCTTTAATGAGGGGTCCTTATAGACACTCTTTAAATGTTACATTTTTACTATTAAAAATCTTCTAGTTTTTACAGACTAATTTTGAGAGGTATTTCAATAAGAATGTAAAATAAATAGGTTTTAGGGATTTTAATGGAATAAAATATGGTTTGAAATATTTTTCTTCAATTTTATGAAATCTGAGATCTGTTCGTGAGGATGGGTTGGTGTTTATTGGTTGGTTATATTTTACTGGAGGCTAATCCACTTCATTATTTTTATGTTTGAGTGAGGATGTATGGTTTGATGCCATATATATATGAAATGATAACATTAATATGAAGTTAATATGGGTATTTGTTTTTCTCTTGGAAGATACATTACTAATTTTACAATGTTTTTAGTGGATCATCAATCAATAAAATGAATTAAATATATTTCTGATTAGGTTTCAAGATATTATCTGAAAATTTAGTCAATATATTTTGATGTGGAGCCCAAAAAAATAGTCTATGAAGACCTAATAAATGAATTATTGATATATATGATACTCATATAGAGAATAATGAGTCACATTAAGATATAAATAAACTATTATTGAATAATGTGATCTATTGGTTGAGTTTAAGAAAAGAATATAAAGATAGAATGGGTTTAATATAAATCTACATAAGGATAAATCTTTTGGTTACTATACATTGGGAGACTCTCAAAGACCTTGTGGCGAGTATTACACATTTTTATTCACTTTTTTATAATTTCTGGACTAATTGCATTGATAAAATGACAGTTTTAGTATGGTTTTTTATCATCATTTCTATTTTAATAAAACAATTTCTATAAAATAGTTATAATAGATTCAATTAAAGATTTATTTCCTATTGATTATGGTTATGTTAATATAGAATCCAGTATAAGTGATATAAATTGTTTATACAATATTTAAAACTCTTAACACTCTATTGATATTGTGATGATAATATGTATTCTAGTAAGTATTTATAATCGGTAATTTATAAATAATATATCACTATTATTTAAAATAGAGATTAATCATTATGATTGTATTTAGAACCCCCATTTTTAAAAATAATATAAACTTTTCCTTCACTATTATGTATCTATCATTAAAAATATATTATTTTTATAAACCATTATACAAAGAGAGAAATAATACATGGGGAATGAACATGGATAGGTTTTAAAATTTTAATGTGAATTAAATTTACAAAAAAATTAATTGTTTATATCCTAACCCCGTTATTTTTTCAAATATAAAATAATAATTTTTTAAAATAATTGATTCATATGATTTAATCCTTAAAAATTATATAATTTTAAAATTAAAAAAAATATGCATCCTTCCTAATAGACTACTTATGATTTATATTACATATACATTATGAATAAAACTTATGGATGCCTACAAATTAGGCACATTCACCACTCACTCCATAAAAAATAAGTAAGTAATGGAATACACCATGTAAAAAGTTCTCCATTTAATTATAATGCATATATCCTTGAATTGATATGTAAAATCACAAATGAAAATTCCAATAGAATAATTTCGATGGATAAAACATGTTGGTTGTATAAATTATTTTACATCATAAAAACAAACAATATAGTATTCCAACATAATATTTTACCTTCAATATTTCATTTTTATATATTATATTATTAATTTAGAAAGGTTTGGATATATCATTCATCCATTCTAGTGATACTATCAATTTATAATATCATGTTATCCATACAAATAATATATATCAAAAAATTGTTGTTTATCCCTCCACTTATTCAGTACACATCAAAAGTATGATGATTCCCTCTCCAAAATCACAATGTTGCATATACACTTTGACCACTATCAATTAAATATATAAATTAATTATATTGAATTTTATTATTGTCTCTCACCGTATTATTCCATATTAATTTATCTTAATCTTTATAAATTAATTCAACACATCATAACATCATCTAACTCTACTTCTCACTATAAATTTCTACAATTAAAATCCAAAACCAAAACTCCCATATTAACATTAATCAAATCCCACAAAATGTCTATCCACTAAATCAATAAAAGACTTCACATATCCTAAGACATAATTTATATATTTAATAGGGTGATGTTATATAAGACATATTATGACATATCAATCCATATAATCAAATTTTTTCATATTGAGTTTTTTATAAACCACCAGAAGGCTAGTTCGAACCATTAAAAGTTAATTAGTGTAAAAATTCTAGAAAACACACCTCTATCATTTCCAACAATAGGCTAGTAAATTACCAAAATAAATATGGTTAAATTCAAATAAAATATTATTTTTTAACAATATACTACCATAACTCTGGTTCCAGTCCACAAAAAAACCATATCCAAGGAAACAGAACTCTTGTACTCAAAAAATAGAAATTTATTCTTATATTCTCATTAATTACTCTCATTATATAATCACGCATCATATTAATACATTTTAAACACTAAATGAAATTATTATACATTAATAAAAATTAATTTTTTATTGAAAAATAATACCATTATTTGTGATAACAAATGTTTAAATTATATTCATTAACCTAATTTTCTGTTTATTAACTTGAATTTTATAGACATTATTTCTAAAAAAAATACAATAATAGTTGGTAATATCTTCCCATAAATCTTTTATTTAACTCTCAATAAGTTTTCTAGTCATCTTCATGCCATCTTCATATATTATCTTAATAAACCAACCCTTTATATTTTATTGGAAACAAATATTATAAATCAATATGATAAGAACCATATAATGAGGCCCCATAATTATTAATACAATATTCATAGAAATAGAACACTAGTAAATTATTTATAGTCCTTTTTAACTATACTCTTTGAAGAAAACTACAATTACTAACCAATGAATTAATTATTTCCTTAAAAATAGAATGAAAACATCACTAACCATCACTACATTTTTATTACCAATATTATTAGAAAAATATCCATGGATATATGAAAGACATTTTCATTTTCAAATCATTCAAAAAGAACACATTAGACTAGTTCAAAAACTCTAAACACTCTTAAAAAACTCACATCTTTATACTCATACACACATTTGAATGTTGGACAAAAAATATTTACCTTTTGGAAAATAAAAATATTAATTTTATATTTCTCCCGAACTATTAAAAATATTTATGTTTCAATTTATATTTATAAAATTATACCCCCTTTGACCAAAATAATCTTATGAACCATTTATATAGTGTTCTATAGTACATACCACATCCTTTAAAATTTGAAGGACATATTTTTTTCATTAACCTCTATTAATATGATGTTAATACACATTTGTTCAAAAATTCAATTTATCAAATAGATTATTTTTCAAAATTAATTTAGGGTCATGAATTTTTTCATTTTCAATATAAAAAATTTGAAATGATAAAGATTCTTCTATCTTATTTCTGATTACATCGTCTTAATTTTAATAACATTTATAATGGTATCCTTAAACTTTATACAATTATTTAACTCTTTTATTTTTACACTTCTTTGATATCCTCTATTTGAGGCAACTCATACCGTATTCATAATTGAAAAAAAAATTTATCCATACATTTAGATGTGAAAAATCATAAATAAATTCATATTCACTACCTTGGTGTTTTTATACAGAAATTATTTCTTTTTGGAATTCTTTTTCTTATTTAACTGTTGAAATTTATGTAAATCTTGTTATAAAAAATTTCGACCCAGTATGATCATGGGACACTCCTCATAAACATGAAATTATTATTCATATATTACACACACATCATTAAAGAAATCAAAACTATTCTTAAAATCCAAACATTATTATTGAATAACATTCTTTTTAGATTATTTTCTATATAAGGGACATATCCCTTTACTTTTCCCCCTTTTTCTCCTCTCAATGCTTGAGATATTAATCTAATGAAATACAAAAATCTCATAATGTGATTTTATACTCCATAAAATCAATAAAGACTATAAAATTCAAATATTATCTCAAAATGACCAATCAATCAAGATAAATCATAGTTTTGAAACTCATAATTTTGAAATAATTTATGGATTCCATTGAAAAATATACTAAAAAATTCATTAACTGATCTTATTAATTGGACATTAATTTATAATTTTTCTATTCACATAAAAGGAATTGTTTCTAAAAAGTAAAAATATATAGGAAAAAATTCTAAACTAACTTATTTTATGTATTTTTTCAATACTGTTGACAAATTTTGGGATAAAAATTTACTTTAAAAATTCAAAGATACTTTTAAATTTTTTAAAGATAATATATCATTGAAATATTTTGAATATTATCTTTAGTCAGAAACTATTTTCTATTCACTATGAGTTCCCTAACATCATTATTAATATTTAAATAATCATACTTTAATTTTTTCATAGGATTATATTTTTATAGAAACATCAATTCTAAAGATTAGATCTCTTTTTATTTTAACAAAATATTCTCTTCCAACTCTATAATCATATTTATTAATATAAACAATACTTTTTCCATGTGTTTCTTAATAAATATTCTTTTTGACAACACTTGATGAAAAATAATTTAATCTTTCTAATCATTATTAAATGATTAAATTCAAACCATCCATTCATATAATTAATATATTCTAAACTATACAATTAAATTATTTATTAGTACCACTATAAATAAATTATTATACAGAAACATTGAATAATTAATAATTCCTTTTAGTGATTAAATAATTATTATTTAGTTTTTTTATGAAATCTTTCCCCTTATAGATTCGTAAAATTCTTCATTAAAATTTCAAGTGAGGATTTTTATTTATATTCAGTTTCATATTCCTAAACATATTCACTACTCTATTAATTTATATATAGTGGAATATATAAAAATTTATATATTTCCTCCTTTAAAAGCAAGAGTGGAACATTTTAGTAATATTTACTCCGTAATAGTCTGACCAAAAGAAAAAAGTTAACCATTTATAAAATAAAGGAAAAAGTGTAAAGGATAGAGGTAGAAAGGGTAAAACCAATGGATTTACCCTTATATGAAACAAAATATACAAATAAATTATAGATCATATAATCCATGTCATGCCCATAATTATAATCACCAGCAGACTCCCATTCAAATTGAGATTTATCTTGATGGAATATCTTGAGAATTTCTACATTAAATAGCTTTGAAACATTATAGGAATATATAGTAAACAATGTCTATGATATGTTAAAATAGTCCTTTCATGGCCTTCCCTTCAATTTAGTATAAGCAAAGCCCTCACTTTCAACAAACTTTTCCTTGCTATATAAAAAATTCATCTTTAAATTAGGCATGACACCACTACCTGATTCCTTTAGGGGGTGTGATTTTCAAAGCTTCATAACCATAGACATTTACCTTCTTCTAATAAATCCTTGAATAAGAAAATATTTTATAATTTTCATAATGACAATCAAATTTCTACTGAGTTTTTATTTGATTAAAATCATCATCCTGCATGGTTGGAGTATTTGAAGCCACCAAATTTAAGAATAATTTCTCCAAATGAGGTAGATTAGGGATGTACTATGACATAAAAATAGGTATCACAACATCATCATCATTATCAACCACCTTTACATTTTCATCCTAGATAGGATTTAAAAAATTACCATTATTCTGATCACCTATGGAAATAAAACTTCCACCACCATTATCAACATTATTATAATCCTTCAATTTCTTCCTGCGAGATGGATCATGATTCCCTCATATATAAAAAAGGGAAAAAATAAATATTTATGGCAGGTCACATTGACGTGTCGAATAGCTTGATGGTTCACAAAAAAATAAGTAAGTCCCTCATACTTAATCATAAGAGGAATATCATCATCCAATGGTGAATGAAATATATGGTTCATTAAGAACATGCTTAAGTCATCTTCCTCCAATATCCTAGAAAAATTCCCAAACATATCCACCTTAGTGGATCTATCCATTTTAATCATAATACCAAAAAAATAATTAATATCAAAAAAATATTGTGATTCCATAAAATCTAGTTAAGGCTATTTATTTTGATCGCTTTTTTGACATTAGTATTTTTTAAAGTGAATGGATTAAACCAAGAATCCCATTCCAAAAATAAATCATATCTAGATTTAAATTAATTGATCCAGTCCCCCAAGACATGGAGTTCATCTTCTATTATGAAAAAATTATGTGGATGAAACCCCTACCAATGTGTACTTATTTATAATATGAATAATTCCAAGAAGAATAAATCTATCGAACAATGTCCATAACATTCAAAATTTTGCCAACTATAGGGAGAAGCATCCTTGAAATAATATATATTTTACAAATAGAAAATCAATAAAGAATAACCTATTTGATTTAAATAAAAAGTGTGATATCACTCCTCCTCACAATCTGATCTAGTTCCTTAAAATTCTTGAAGTTCCTTCTGATGAAATCTATGCAAACTACAACTAAATATTTTTTATTAGTCTACTCCACCATCCAAATCATGGAATCTTGGGATTTACTTTCCATTATAGAGAACATCCTCTCCCCCACCATATATTAATGCCTACTTACATTGTCATCCTCCATGGAGACCGATCTTAGTCTGGACACCATAGATCATAACCCTCAAAATCCATCCTCGACTAAACCAGGCCCTAAAAAATTATTGCATTCAGTGCATCTTAAAACCATCGTAAATGACTCAACCATTATAGATCAACTAGTTCTATTCATTATAACACCATCAACCACTATGAGGCTATATCAAAACAAATATGATCTAGACATCTTAGATCAAGCCTCATAGATGCCAACCATAGCAAGTCGAGGGCCCTCGAATGTCTCTGTATCACCTCATGAATCTACATAAGAAGAAACGAACATATATCTAAAAGATATATTCAAAGCCACCTCCTAGTCAATAGCCACTTCATCATCCCGAAGAGAGCCTCCATTCGACTCACCTATATCATTTATTAATGATTTTAATGATATTTTCTTCTAAACATAAAAAACACATATTATTAACCAAATTAATAGTATCATAAATAGAAATATAAATTAATAATATAAATTTATGTTCACTTGATATCTTCAATAAATAAAATGTAGAAAATATATTTATTATGGAATAGATGAAAACAATGACACTAACTGATATTAAAAGACCATGAAAATTATAATTAGTAGAATTTTTTATATTTAAATAAACTAACACTCTCTAATACCAATTGATTATCCCAAACATAATGATATTTAATTTAACGGGTAAGTTATTGAATAAACATTCACATTCCATTTTAGGATTTATTTTAAATCAATATCTATCACTTGTTATATTGATTTATCACCAAACTATAAAACTCAAAAACTAAATAGAATCTACCAAAAAATTAATAATAGATGTAAAATGTTTTCTAATTAAAGTGAATATTTATATCATTAGAATGATTCAAAAAATATATGTTCATACTATTTTTTATAAACATTATAATGGATACACAAAGAAGGGGTAATCTCTAAACATCCATTATTATAAAAAATGAAAATTTATACTAACCATCATAAAATAATGAAATTGTTGTTGATCCTTTCACCTATTTAACAGGCATCCATGTTTTTATTGTTCCATCTTCAAACACTTGAACTAGTATATTATATTCTTCATATTTTTTTATATCTTCTCTATTCTTATTATATTTTTTTGTATTTATTATCCTTCTATAAATTTTACATCATTACTTTCATTTATACTCTCAAAATATTTAATACATATCAGTGAAAAATATTACACCACATACCTCTTTGAATATTAAAATTTAATTTCAAGAAATTAACTTCCATATTATCATTCATAAACTCCTACTAACACATAATACATTAAATAAAATCTATAATACATATCACTTTTGATATGATTTATTTATATTTTTGTCCATTTTGGAGTACCATTATGTAGAACATATCACGATATATCATCAAACACCTTGAAATAGAGTTTTCATTGAAAACTATAAGAAGAACTGTAGATACCGCCTGAAGTGTACTATAGCATAACTACATGAAAAAATATTCTATCCCTATTAAAATATAGGATATATTTACTTTTCTGACACAATATATTAAAAAAATAATTTTGTTTATGATATTTTAAGAGGAATAGAAGAATGATTTCAAAATATCTATATTTTTTTCCCTCAAATAGGGATACCAAAAAACTACCTTATTTCATGCATACATTAATGAAATAATGTTTTTATGGAATAAAATCATGATTCTAGATGATTTATTCTATACTAATAGTGTTCAGTTAAATTTTACTCTATTTTTTCATTTCCCTAACTTAAAATTTTTTACATGGATATATTTGAGGGGAAAATACCCCTAACATGTCAAATATAACTCCATTAATAATATTTCATGCTCCATTTATGGAAAAAAAAACTTTTTATAAAATCCACTATAGTGAAGGAGGAGATTGAGGAGGTTATCAATAATCTCAACCATGATAGTTCCTTGGTTCCCAATCAATTTATAGGTTAATTTTATGTTAAAACAAAAGTGATCATCAAAAAAATGACATTGATTCTTTTTATGAATACAATGATGGGGTAATTATTACTAGAGCCACATGAATTTCAACTACTGTCCTAATACCTATAGTGGTACATCTGAGATCCTACAACCTATATCAACCTATATAAATGTTTTAGTTATCCTAAAAGTTCCTTTCCAAAATATGGAATGACGGACTAAAATTTATTCACTACAACCAGATCTCAAAAGAACAACACATATTTGTTAAGGGTATAAATATACAAGTTGACATCAGATTCGTGAAAGAGATATTGGAATATTATGACATGAAATTTATTATAACTAGCTTATGGATGAAAATTGATATAGAAAAAGATTATAATACACTTGAATATAATTTTATTTAAAATTTAATGAATCTATGGGGGTACTCAGAGTTGTCTGATGACACATAATATTTCAATTATTCTTCCATATAGTTCTTGACCACTCATAAATGAAGTAAATTATGTTTCCTTATGTCGATGTATGGAATTTGTTAAGATGATCATCTCTCTCCCAATGTTGACATTCAGGCATATGATTTTCTAATTTGGAATATAAAAAATCTATTTATAATAGGGACAATATTTACATCAAAGGTAGATATAAATTCGTGATAATATCAAAACATTAATTAAATAAGATATTTTATTCTTCTTAAATACTAGACATTAATACATTCTAATCTTACACATTATGTTATACATATACAGTGTGTATAGAGGGAAATAAATCAATAGTAATAAAAGTAGTGTGATTTATTCTAGTAGATGTATAACCATAAATTCCCAAATAATTCAAATATGGATTAGTTTTCAAAAAAAAACATCCACATGATCTATTTTGGATTTTTATTGTATATAAGAATGATATATCACTATTACTTAAATAGTTTCGTGGAAAGAATCACAGGCTTTATCCCAAACTGGGAATGTCTGTATCTTTATTTTTTAGGCTATATCATCCTGATTATATGTGTTATTTATTCAATGAAAATATATTTATTTTATGTTTTAGCTCCCTAAGTCATCAATTGGGAACATAATAAATATCTTCAATTGTGTCATGTGTGATTCTTACCAAGACGGATAATTCCAATATAAAAACTAGTCATTCTTGAAGAAACTATTTTGTGTAAAGGTATCAATATTATTATTCATAAGGATTAAATTTATGTTATATTGTCTTTGGATATATTTGTGGGATAATATTTGTTATTTAGACACATAGAGCAAAAAATATGAGTGTATCTCTACTACTTGACATAATATGAGATTTTCAAAATAATTTATTTGGATGAGTCTTCATAGAAATTTTTATACCATTTTTTAGCATTAATGTTTGATCATATAGTGTATTTAGATATCTTTTAATGAGAACTGGTCCGAAAATTCACTTTTATTTTGATGGTTCTAGTAACCCAGAATAAGATTCCACATAAAAATGGATCGATATAGGTTAATCAATGATGTATTTGTTGATGATTTTAAGCGATCCATTTTTATCAATAGTTTTTATAATGATCCTAAAAACAAATCATTTAACGCATCTAGTATTGGTTTTTCTACATTTCCTAATATCATAAACTCATCCTTGTCTTATAATGATATAAAAAATTAGATAAATTTGGTTGGATCAAAACTGTACCTTCAAAATAAAACTACATGGTGTGTAATTCATATCCTATACACCCCAAATAGATAACTAAATTCAATTTAATAGAATACACATAACCTATGAATTCTCAAATTGAAAGATATCAAATGTATAAATAAAACATCTCCTTTTATGGGAGGGGAAGAGAATGTTTCATTTAAAATTTATTTGGAGTTGTATGGGTGTTCCAATTCATATTAGTTTCATTTAGTAATTCATATATTCATGGTTCCATAATTTTGATATTGCATCTATTAATGTATTAGATCATATTGTGGGATTTAGCATTGGATTTCGTATCCTTGGGAGGTGTATAATGAGATCGGTCATATTTGTACTCGGGATATAACTTCTTACATAGAAAAAATTCCTTATAATGATCACTAATATCAGATCGCAGCATATATGTATCAACCTATCTCTTAAATTTTAGAACCATCAATAGTAATTTTTATTTAACCGTGATAGGGAGACTTAAAAACTACACAAGGATACTAGGTGACATAGAATGTGCTATGTGATTAATTCAAACTCAATACTGTTAATCATTATTCCTATAGTATCATATGTAGGAGAGGTATCATATATAGTCCAGAACATAATAAGATTTACTTATATTCAATTCATTTTTCATTATTTTTATTTATTATTTTATTTTTATTATAATTTGGAAGTGAATTTTCAACACATTTAATTGATTGAATATTGTTTAAATATGAAATTTTAGAATCTAATTTACATTCATTAATTTTAAAATATATTTATATTTATTATTCTTTTTATTTCTATTTTGAAGGCTTATTGAATAGAACATAACATTGCAAGTCAAAAATGATAAGATAACAATTTAAGGATGTGGTGATTTTTTGATGTTTTTTATGGATGAATCATCCCTATGAGATCATTAAGAAATAGAAAATAAATGATTTTCCTAAAGTAAATTGAGTTCATTGATAAGAACCTTAATTGATTTAAATAGGTTTACAATGTATTTGAGGAAATTTTGGATGTATAATACTGGTGTTAGATAAAATTTCCTAGGAAAATATATTACAAATCATTCAGAAGAAAATCTGTGACCCACATAATTGTTTTCAAACCATGTAATATTTTTGGATCTATATAAGGGAAATAATCTATAAATAATAAATTTCTGGTTTCCCTAAGATATTTTGTTCACATTTTTGATATTAATGTGTCTTGAAATTTTTTGAATGGAAAAAATTGATTTGATGATTATAATTTCAACAGGATGTCTGATATTTTATTTAATTTTTTAGATAATTCTTCAATATTTAAGAAATTTTTTCTATGAATAATGGAATTGGTCCATGTATAATATTATTTATTTACATTTAAGATTAATTATTTTGCATTATAATATTTCCCACATAAGATATTTTACATTGATAAATACTAAGTATTTTTAGAATTAATTATTTTTAAATAAATTAATCCTTGTTATTTTATTAACATCATGGATTAAATAATAGGATAAGTTATTAAGATTGTGATTTAAAAAAATATTAAAAACTATGAGATGGATTACACTTAAACAAGATTGATACTAATCAAGGGATTCCACACACATCATAATATGAAAAATATTTTGAATATGAAAAATGAAATAAAGTTCTAGAAATTTAGGAATAGATGATCATAGATAGATTTAAAGTTGTAAGAAAGAAGAAATATTTATAAAAATAATAAATCGGAATCATAGACGACTGACTAGAGTTAAATAATATGAAATTATAGGATCTACATAAAGAACAAGAGGCCATAGTAATTGGAGGTTTGGTCAACTATTCTTAGTGTATAGAGTTATCTAGAGAGACCATCATGAAAACTACTACTAATTTCAACTTTTAGTGTTATTATTTTCTATTTCAATATTATAAGTTATTTTCCATTTTATTTTATCATTAGAACTTATTTTAGTGTAATCTAACCCATTTCTACATATTCTTTCTAAAACCGTCATTTAGTGAGTAATCTTGGGTGATACTAAAAAGTTTAGAACATTTTTCTCCACATCATAAAGAATTAAGCATACCTGAATTATAAAAATGATCAAGGATACCATTGTATCAAATTTTCCCCTTCTAATTTTTTTCTACAAACATGTATTTGATTTTATTTAAATCCATGGAGACCATAAATTATTTTATACAAAAACAATTATAAAAAAACCATTCCAACGCTACACATTAGATTAAATGAATATAGATGGAATAAGAGTTTATGGGGAGGGATATAAACTCTCTTTGGGAAATTAAATCGGGGATATTTCATTTTGGAGAATGGGGTATAGTTCAAAAAAATATTTAAATTTATTTTCCAAACAATATGGTGTCATTTTTGAAATAAATTAGGAGATTTAATTTTAAGAAGATTTTTTTATAACTCTTTAGAGGAAGTAAGATACTAATTTAAGTAATGGTAGAGATTATATGAGGAAAATAATGATATATATTAAACTATTGAATTTATTTTCATTATTTTAAATGAAAATATTTAAAAAAAACTATAAAAATATTAAAATTGTAAAAATTTTCTATAATATAAAATATGATAAATACTAAGATGTTTCTGTATATTTCAAGTTAATTAAAATGACTATTTTGTCGTTTTGCATTCAAATATATTGAAACACTCTCTATTAACTATTGTTTTTCCATATATGATTTAATTAATTTTTCACATAGTTAATTAATTTTTTACTATGAAATAATAAATTATAAAAGTAGTTATAATTTATGATAATCTTTTTTTATAGATAATATATATTCAATAGTTAATTAATCTAAGGAGGAAATTTGAGAAGTAATATTATCTGAATTTGAATGTATGTCTTGGGAAGGAATTTGGGTAAATCAATTCATTAAATCATATAACACACATATTTTTTTGTGAATAATACATAATTAAAAGAAATATTAATTTCAATGATAGGTGAAATAAATAATTAATATATATTTATGATTGTTTAGAGAAAATAAGACATGAATTATAATATGTATAAATATTAATAAAGTCTATTTCCAAAGTGTTATCATATTAAAAACCAAATTAACATATGTTGTTATAAAGACTACTAAAATTCCTTTTCATTGCTTTTTTATTTAAATTATAACTACCCACCTTAACCTATTGAAAAACATTGATCAAATTCTTGTTTAATTAATAATTTTTTCTCAATATGTGTTTTTTTAACTAGAGTAGAAATCCTATGTAAAATTAACTTGATTAGAAAAAAGGATAATATTTGGGAGTGATTGAAAAACCCACACAAAAATTTATGTGTTTGTGAATTATAGGTATAAATAAAGATAGAATACATTTTTCGGGAATACAAAAGTGAAAATAACATTATTTTATGAAAGGGCATGGTGAAAAATGAATATAAAATAATTTCAAATGTTCAATTAAAATATAGTAAAATGATTTTCATATTTAATTTTACTCAATATATCAAAATTTAACTCTTCAAGGTTTAATTTAACAGAATTTATTTATATATATTTTTACAAATATAAGTAATATATTCACCATTTTTATATAAATCCTTTAATTTGATCAAATTATTCATAGTTAAAATGTTTTTTTGAAAATAACATGAAACTTTTTTATTTATCTACATTAGCATCTCAAATAATATTGAAAATACATTTTTAGATTTTATGAACTTGCACAATTTATTTATTTATTTTTTTGATTGATTTTAATGATATAAATTCCCTATACGTGCACATTAAAATATGTATGAATGAAAAATATTTAATTTATTGTTGAATAATTTTTATTGGTATTTGATTATTAATGCTATTTTATCCAATTCTTTGTTAGTTCAATATGTTGAGGTATTCTGAACCATATTCCATCATTAGGTATTATATATTGAGAATATAATGATTCAAAGATGGGACATAATTGATTCATGATTGGTAATGGTTTGGGACTCAAAAATAATATTTGGCCTTAGTTTATTTTCATTGGGTCTTGATATAGTTTATTCATTTGGGTAATTAGTTTTATTTTTGGTCTTAATCTCATATTCATATGCCCTAACTATTTTTATCTACCATTGGATAAACAGGTAGGCTTAACCTCATTAGATCATTTTATATGATGATTAGAAATGAGGACTTCGATAAATTTTACATTCCAAAAATTAAAAATATTCTAGTTATTATAAAATCATTTTTAAAACCTCATAAAAAAGAAACTTAATTAAAGAGGATTTTTAGGAATTTTCAAGGAATTATATATTCTAAAAAATATATTACTTCTGTTTGAGTAAATTTGAGATAAGGCATTAAGGATGGGTTGGTATTTATTAGATGGTCTTATTTCAGTAGAGCCTAATCAACTTTGTTATTTATGTGATTGAGTATATATGTATGATCTAGGTAGATATCATATATCCAAGAAATTATAATATAGAGATGATGTTAAATTAGGTTTCTTTATTAACCTTGAATAATAATTATTATTGTTTAATTTTTCTTAGTGGACCGTGGATAAGTAAAATGAAGTATATATCACTTCACCTAGGTTTTATGATATTATCATAAATTTCATTAAATATCTTCTAATGCGGACCTCCAAAAATGAGTCTCATAAGATCTATGAAAGAGATGACCAATCTATACAATACTCATATAGAGAAAAATTATAAACATTCAGAGATTGATCAACCATTATGGAAGAATTTGATATTTTTTAGCATAAGTAAAAGAATATAAAGAATGAATCGGTTTACTATGCATATATGTGGGGTTAAATCCTATAGAGACATACATTGGGATAATCTCTAGGGCCTCCAAGAAAGAATTTTATATTTTTATTCTCATAGTTATTATTTTTGGATCAACTAAATGGATATAATGAAATGTTTTTAGTATAGTTTTTATCTTACATTCTATATTAATAAAATTTTCACATCCAACAGTTATAATACATTCGATTAAATAATTATGTCTTTTTTAATATGTTTATGTTTATATGGAATCATTTACACATGATATCATTTTTTTATACACTATTTAAATCTCTCAACATATCTCATGAGACTGTGAGTATAATATGTATTACATTGAATATTTATAATTAGTTATTTTCATATAAATATATCACAACTATTTAAAACATAGATTAATAACTATGATTTCAATGATAACACTCATCTGCTATGATAATATTAATTTTTTATTCATAATAATATACATACCATTAAAAATATATTATTGATAAAAATTATTGACAAAGAGATAAAGAAATCATGGTAATTTAACTTGGTCGGGTTTCTTAATTTTAATGTGAATTACATTTCCAAAAAAACTTCTCTATTTTTTCGATCATAAAACAATTTTTTATTCAAATATAAAAACCAATTTATAAAATAATTCAATCATTTGAAATTAATCGTTAAAATTTTTAATAGTGAAAACGAAATCCAAATTATAAAACCTCCCTAAGAGACAACATAATATCTCTATTATTGTATTCTATATGAGAAGAATAACTTTGATAATGCCCAAATATTATTCCAATTCACCACTCACTTAATAAAAATTAAATAAATTTGAATAAAAAAATATACATAGCATACCATTCAAAGAAAATTTATATATCCTCTCAGTAATATAGAACAAAAATTAACAAAAATTCTACTATAATAATTTTGATGTATTCAATGAGTTTTGTTTATCAATGAACATAAAATATAAGAAAATTCCATGTATTCTTCCAATATAAGATTAAAAATATTTTACATTAATTTTCTTTAAAATATTAACTTATTTATTTAATAAGGTAGGTATATGTCCTTTTTCCATTTAAAAAATATTATTTATTTCTAATATAATCTTTTCAATCACATCACTAAATCACCAAACTAGTATGGATACTTCCACATATTTAATTCACATAAAAGGTATTATGATTCTCCCTCCGAAGTAAAACATTTGGTATGTGTTATTCCCCCACTCTCCATTAATCCTATCTGTTCATTGTCTTCTCTATTATTCATCTCCCACTCTCAATTATACCATATTCATTTCTATAACACTTTATAAATACATTCAACACATCATAACATCATCTCACTATACATCCCACTATGAATTTTTTAAATTAAAATTAAAAAACATAACTTTCATCTTACCTTCCATCAACTCCCACAAAATACTTATCCATTTTATCAGTTAAAACCATTACAGAAACATAGATATATTTTGTGGATATTTTATAGTTAAGTTAGAGAAGTCATATTGTTCACCTATAAATCCTTATAATCAATAATATTAAGATTATTGTTTTCATAACTCACTATAAGGGTTGTACGAACCACTAAAAGTTCATTGGTGTATAAATTCTAGAAAATCCACCTCTACTTTTGCCATATGTATATTGGTAAATTACAAAAATAAAGGTGGTTAAATATAAAAAAATAATACATATTATCAATAGTCTACCATTAATTTTATTCTGGTCCATGAAATCTTAATTCCAGGGAAATAGAACTCTAGTAGTTAGAAAATAGATATTTATTCTTATATTATTTCTAATTCCTTTCCATATAGAATGAATTATCATAACAATAAATTTCCAACACCAAATAAACCTCTTCGACATGAAAAATATCAATTTTTATTGACAATTAGTACCATTATTCTGGATTACAATATTTAAATTAATATTCATTAAACTGATTTATATTTTATTTCCATGAATTTAATTGACTAACTAAAAACTGAATTTTTATTAATAAAATCACTTTTATGTAAAAGTGAGAAACCAGTCCCAATAAATTAGGAGGTGAATCCTCATAAGAAAAGACAAATCCATCAATGTATATCCTCAACCTATTGTCACTTTCTTCTCTTTGAAGTTTTCCATTCATAAGACATACCTTAGCATTAGGATCATCACTAATAGAAACTTTTAAATGAAACACAATTTTGTCCCAGTTTCTTATCTACTCTTCTTTGCTGATTTTCCCACCATTGAGGCCTCTCATCATGATCCTATCATGTTTGTCGATCCAGTTAGCCAGACTAATGTTTAACTCCACTAGAATATATCATCCCATCATCTCAGCCATATCCTGTGGGATTTTGACTAAAATAAATTCTTCCACCATCTCTTCCTCATAGTATAGGATAGGGTCTTTAGTGTCCTTTTCCATTTCAGTACAGTTTTTGGTAGCTTTACAGCTCAAAAGAATCATGTCATTGCTGATTCCATGAACTGTGACATGAAACTTCTCTTACACACCATCCATAGAAGCAGATGATATTTATTTCTCACATGGTTTAGATTTTTTACCTGATCGTGTTTCCATTGGTTTTGGTAAATTTGAGTAGTCCTTATAGCCTCTACCCTTATTTTTATATTGGATATTCCCCTCCTCGTGAGCCTTAGATACTCCAGAATCCTCCTTAGACTGCACACATTTTGTTGTTCCTCCATACATATCACAGGACAGCTCCTGTATAATCTCATCATTTTCAAAACACTCAATATAATTATTATTATGAATACCATCATGGATGAATCCCTTTATTACTGATAGTTTTATGACCCCTAAACAAGATACACTCTGAATTGAATTGATTCGAGGTTTGATCTCTAGACCATTTATCCAAGACCTGAACTCCTTCATATAGAAAATCCCAACATCAATTTGATGAGGTCAAAAAGAGGGATCATCAGTTCACATGTCCACTGATTTAATAGTGTCCTGGTCCCTTGAAGCCTCTTTAAGCCTATCAATAAACCACGAAACAATGGGTTCATCATACTATTTTCGGTAGGTTTACTCTGCACCACCTTGCTGGCTAATTGATTCTCCTAATTAACATCCTCTCACTTCCTCACCTGCACTAGAACCTTCCCCTAGTGAACATCTTGTCTACAGTTGGGAACTCAGTGACCCAATCGATGGAATGATGAGCATAACTACACCCAATGGTCAAATACCACTAACTTCTTATACTGTAACTCCGTGTTAGCTTCAATCCACACAGACATCACTGGTGGCCTTGACAGATCAACCTCCACACACATGCATGGGTTGAGCAGATGGCACGTTGAAGTAGTATGTGTATCATCACTAAGAAACTGACCCATTAAATTTCTTAAAATTTTAAAATCACAAGAATTTCAAATGGGAGATGTAATTTAGGAAGGATTAACCAAACCTGAATTTAATGGGAATCGTGATTCAAGTATAGATCATAACACCAGTGAAATAGATAGAATCTGTAGCAACATCACTTCCTGGGAGCACATGACAAAGCACAGATAAAATCTTCTAACGAAGAACATTGCACCATCAGATTCCTTTAATCTAACATACTAAAAACTACTTGTTCTTTAAGTCCCCACGTTTCAAAGACAAACCTGTAAAAGTGATCCAACTAAGTTTGTTGGTTCCTGAATCCTACAACCAAAGTTAGGTTCAGATGCCCCTCCACCTCCGTAAACATAGGAACAGATAGCGGGATCACGAGATCACCTTCTTGAATACTAGAGAAAATTGGGCCTAGTTTAATATTAGGAAGCCTAAGAATATATTCAAGATCATTGATTGGTTAGAATTCACATCTCTAGCTATTCTGATGAAGTTGCAGATCCTACCTCCTTTCACCGACTAGATTCTGAGGGAGGAATGCCACCATCCCCATTAGGTTCCCACTATCACTGCTTCAAGCTCCAGCTAATCACTAGGAGTTCCTCCTCCATGAATTTAACTATCTTTACATTCCAAAAAATAGGCCACTAGTTTGGAATATCTTCATATCAATCTCTTCTTTAACTACCTCTCCGTGTTTTGATCATCTTCGTGTCATCATCATAGACGATCTCAATATTTTAACACATTCTATTTATTAGAATAAAAATATTATAAATCCATATGATTAAAACTATATAATGAATACCTAAAATTATTGTTACAATATTTATTGAAATGAATTTCTAATTAGTTCATTATAGGCCTATGTAAGTATAATCAATGTAAAAATAATAATTACCATCAAATGCATTAATTGTTTCCTCAAAAATAGAAATGGACAAATAACGTAATTACAATATTTTTTATTAACAATATAATTAGAAAAATAACCTTGTATATATGAAAATAATTCTTATAAATTTGATTCATAAAAAATACATCAGAATAGACCAAAAACACTACACACGGATGAAAAACTTGTAAGTTCATACACACACACATTTTAATGTTTGTCTCAAAATATTCCTTATTTTAGAATATCACTATTTATTAGATATTTCTCCCAAATTATGAAAAATATTTATGTTTCTATTTATATTTATATCATTATACCCACATTGAAAAATATAATCCTATAAATCAGTGATATAGGGGTAGAAAATATATATCAAATTCTATGAAAGGTGGAGAAATTTTTTTCTTCCATAACCTCTTTAAATATTTTGTTAATCCCCCTTTGATCAACAATATCATTGATCAAACATATTCTCCATTAGAATTAATATCATGTTACAAACATTATTCTTCTCAAAATAACAAATATAAATTGAAAAATATTGTTCCATCTTATTTCACTTCACATTATCTTCCTTTTTAGATGTTTTACAATGGTATCATTAAATTTTATCACAATATTCAACTATTTTATCATATACCATTATTTGATATGTTCTGGTTGAGACCACTATTGAAATATTCATCAATAAAATTATTGTTTATCCATCCATTTAGAAGGGATAAATATCTAACAACTTTATATTCAATACCTTGGTATTTTTATATAGAAATTATTACTTCATAGAATTCCTTATATTATTTATCTTTTGAAATTTATGTAATAGTTGTTGTCAAACAAAAAATTTCTACTAATATCATTAGACAAACCACATTAACATAAAATTATTGGCCATATATTCCACACACAACATTCAGTCCATCAAAATTATTATTCATATAGACACTTTATCATTGAATAACATTCTTCTTGTATTATTTTCTATATAAGAGACATATCCAATTTTCTTTCCCTTCTTTATCCCCTTTTAATGGATGAAATATATATCTTATGGACTATAAAAATCTCATAATATTCTTTTCTACTCCACGAAATCAATAAAGTCTATAAAATCCCAATATTATCCCAAAACATCAAATCATCCTAGATAAAACACTCTTTTAATATTCATAATTTTAAATGATTTTATGGATTCCATTAAAAAACAGTAATCTATAAAATTCATTACAAGGTCTCCTTAATTAGATATTTTTCAGAATTTTTCTTTTCACACAAATGTAATTATTTCTAAAATATTTTAGAAAAAATTTAGAAACTAAATTATTTTAAGTATTTTTATTAAATATTTTTATCTTAAATTGGGAAAAATAATTCATTAAAATATATTAAATACTTTTAAAAAAATTTAATGAAATTTATTCAAGAATCCCATTAATTTAAACATACTTCTCTTAGAGTTACGGTTATCCCCCTTCATATTATGAATATGAAAAAGTGTACTCTAATTTCTTCATATGAACATATTTTTATAGACACCTAAAATTTAAAGATTAAATTTCTATTAATTTTAAATTAATCTTCTCTCTAAAAAATATAACCATATTTATCAATATAAAATATACTTTAGTTTCATGTATTTCTTAATAAATATTCTTTTTAACATCACTAAATGAAACCACCTTTTCTTTTTCTGAACATTATTCAATTTCTAAATTCAAAACATCTTTTCCTAAAATTAATATATTTTCACCACTATCAATTATGTGTCTATTAGTCACACTACTATAAATTTACTAAATATAATCTTTGTATAAATAATTTATCCTTTATGTGATTAAATCATTATTTCTTTGTCTTATTTATGAAATATTTCCCCTTATATAATTCATAGACTTCTTCATTAAAATTTCAAGTGAGGAATCATATTTATATTCATTTTTTTATTTATCTACATATTCATTTTTATATTCCTTTATATTTGTCATAATATACTGGAAAATATAAATTTCCTCTTTAAAACACATAAATGCTATTTTTCTAGGATATTTACATTTTTCCATTCTATCAAATCTCAATATGAGTGGCATGATCTTGTAAATAATATTCTAAAAAATTAATTATAATTAAAATCATAGTATTATAATTTTAACACTTTTAAATTCTTATCATTTTTTAATTATTTGAGTGATATTTACTTTTTATATTCAAAATTTATCCTATTATTAATATACTTAACAGTAACCCTTCCAGATATAATATTTTAAAATATAACTATACTTACATTGATAGTTTCAATAAATAAAAATTTGAAAATAGATTTATTCCAATAGAGAGACAAAACATTGATACCAGCTGAGATGGAACAACCTTGAAAATAATAATTAGTAGACTCTATGTTTTCATTAAAAAAATATGAATATCTATTATATAAATTAAATATACCAAAAATAGTGATTTTTAATTATGGGGTAAATTATTAACTAAATTTTCACTTCCCCTTTTCAGATTTATTAGAAATAAATATCTGTCACCTGTTAGATTGACTGATCACCATATTATATCACTCCAAAACTAAATAGAATCAATAGAAAAATTGAAAATATATAAACATGGTTCACTATATAAAGTAAATAGATATCATTATAAATATCTATAAAACACATGGATATATTATTTCTTATAATAATTTTAATCGGTACACCAAGAAGGGTTCATATCTAAACTCATAGTGAAATAAAAAAATTATCCCAAACATCAAAAAATAAAATTATTAGTGTGGATACTTTCACATATTTTATAGACATACAAGGCTTCAGGATTACCTCTTCAAACACATTAACCAGTGTCAAAAATTCTTCAAAACGTTTAATTTTCTTGTATTCTTATTCAGTTTATTTATTTTTTTTCTCCTTCTATAAATTATCATTTATTATTTTCATTTATACTCCAAATATTTATAAAAAATATAAAAAAAAATAAAACACCATATACATCATTGAATTTTGAAATTCAAATTCATGAAACTAACATCCAAATTAACATCTGTCAACATCTGTAAATGATTTATCTATAAAATAATTTCAGAACTATATATCACCTTCGAAGCGATTTATATATGTTGGAGTTCATGTGGGAGTATTCATATATATAACCTGTCACGATACACCATTGAACACCTTGAAATTGAGTTTTCATAGATAAAACCTACCATAATAATGGTACATACCATTTTATGTCTAATAGAGCACGACTTCTTTAAAACAAACTTCTAGACCTATCCAAATATTAGATATATATTATTTCTTTACCCTGTATAAATAATACTTTTGTTAAAGTGATTTATAAAGGAATAAAGGCATGATTTAGAAAGATCCTAATATTTTTTTACCTCAAACAGGGATACTTTAAAATTAAACTATTTCATGTATATATTAAAAAATGATTTTAGGGAATCAAAACATGTATCTATAAGAAATATATCATACTAATGGGGTAGAGGTAATTTTTACTCTTTTTTAATTTCATTATGTTACACATAGGTTCATGGATATTTATACGGGGAAAATACTATTGGGGGTTAATATATGACTCTATACTTATTAATTTTTCATGCTCAATTGATGGGAACCCAAAGACTTTATTAAACCCACTATATTGATTGGGGCGATAAAGTAAGATATTAATAATTTCATGTCAGATAATACCCTGGATCTCGATCAATTTCTAGGTTAGTTTTTTGTTACAATATAAGATATTATTAAAAAATATGTTATTGAATTTTTTTAAGAATACATTAAACGCTGAATGCTCACTAAATCCACATGGGTGTAATCTGTTATCCTTATTCTTATAGTTATTCATCTGAGCTCCTTCAACATGTATCAACACATCATATTTTTTTATTTCTCATAAAAATTACATTCCAAAAAAATAATTATAGCCTCCCATATAGTCGCCATATCCTATAATTATAGGAACAAAAAATATTTTTTATGGGGAGAATTATACATGGTGGAATCAGATTGGGGAAATATATATAAGGGGATATTGATTGAACCTTTTCTGGAAATATCAGCATGAAAAAAAATTATATAGAGAAAGATTATTATAGACTTGAATAGAATTTTATTTCGAATGTAATAAATATATGACATTTATTAAATTGGTTTGATATCTTATTATTCTATAGTTATTCCTCCATATGGTTCTTGATCACTCATAATTGAACAAATTTTTTTCCTTCAAGTTGATCTGTGGCCTTTGTTAAGATGATCCACTATCCCCCAGTCTCATTATTCTAGAATATGATTTTCTTTGTAGGTATATAAAAATATATTTATAATGGTGAGGATCATTCTTTTATATATAGATACATGTTCGTGGGAATATTTAAACATTCATAAATGATGATATTCTCTTATTCTTAAATGTTATATATAAATCCATCAAAATATTCCACATTGTGTTGAACATATATGGTGTGTGGAGTGGAAAATAAATCAATAGTATTAAAATAAGTGTGACTAATTCTAGTAGATTTATCAACATATATACTCAAATAATTGAAATATGGATTATTTTATCAAAACAAACATCCCCAAGATCTATATTGGATCTCTAATTTCAATATGTAGGATATATATACATCAATTCTATAGTTTGGTGGAATGAATCATAGCTAGTATCATAAATTTGGGATTTATACTTAATTATTTTTTTCATTATATCACTCTAACTATATATGTTCTTTATTATACATTAATATATTTGTTGGCAGTTATGGGGACTCTAAAGTTTTCATTGGGAAAATAAAAAATATCCCCAACTGCTCCCTATGGGATTCTCACAAAGGGGGTAAATTCTACAGGTAAAGTTTATACATCCTAATGAAACAATTCATAGTATTGGTATCAATATTAGAGTCAAAAGAGAGTTTCTATATGTTATATTTTCATGGGACATACTTGTCAGACAATCCCAGTGATTTAGACACATAAGGAGAAAATATGAGAGGATCAATACCACTTTATATAACATGATATCAACAAAATAACATCTCTAAAGGAGTATTTATATAACATTGTATAAACTTCTAGAGCATTTATGTTTTATCATATGTTGTAGTCAGATACACTTGGATGATAATTTCTCAAGAAATTACCTTTTATCTTGATGGTTATAGAAACCCTATATGAGATTCCATATATAAATGGATCAACTGAGGTTCATCAATGTTGTTTTTGATGATTATTTGAAGGACATCATTACTCGTATCAGTCTCGAAAATGATATTAAAAATTAAACTTTTACCTCAGCTAGTGTTTGTTCTTTCTACATTTCTGACTATATTAAACTCATCCATCTATAGTGAGGATTTGAATAATTATATAAATCCTTTGGTGACAAAACCACACCTTCCAAATAAAATTTCATAGTGTGTCATTATTTTCATATAGAACTCTACATATATAATTAAATTCAATAAAATGGAAACCTCCTAACCTATAAATGCTTAAATTATAAGAACTCAAAAATAGAAAATAAAAATAACATTTTATTGAAGGGGAAATGGAATTAATCTTTTAATGTTTTCTCTAATAGTTTAAGGGTGTTACTATATATATAAGTTAAATTTAGTAATTCATATCTTCATGGTTCCAAAATTTCTATGATGCATCTATTAAAATATTGAACCACATCGTGGAATTTATCTTTGGATGTCGGGTCTTTAGGAGGTTCATAATGATTTTAGAAATCATGGTACTCAGGCTAGCACTTTTACCTTGGAAATTAAAAATCCATACAATGATCAATAATATGGGATGATTTTATATTTAATCAACCTATCACTTAAAATTTCAATCCTTTAGTGGTAATTTTTATAAAACCAAGATAGGAATACTCAAAAATAAACAAGAATACTAGGTGACATAAAAGATTCTATGTGAGTAATTCAAACTCAAACTTAATTATTATTATTCCAAGAGTATCATATGTGGAATAGATATGTGATATAGTTCATAACTTCATACAATTTATTTATATTCATTTCTGTTTTTCCATAAAATTAATATATTATTCAAGTTCAATTTTATTTAAAAATAAAATTGTGAAATCATTTAATAGAGTGCATATTTTTTGGGATAAAATAATTTGTGATCTAATTTTTATTCTTATATTTTCAAATTGATATCTATTGATTATTATTTTTATTTATATTGTAAATGATCAGTGAATAGAACATATCTTTGGATTTCAAAATCAATAGGAAACCTTTAAGGGATGTGGTAATTCTTATAGAATAATTATGAATTAATCATCCCAATGATATCATTATGAAATAGAAAAATTAAGTAATTTTTAAATGAAATTTGAGTTCATTGAGATGACCCACAATTTATTTTTAGATGTTTAGAATGTATATAAGGAAATTTGGAATGTACTATGATGGTGTTAGCAAAAATTTTACAAAGAAAATCTATTATAGATCCTTCATAAGAAAATTCTTCAGCCACATAATTTATTTAGAACCATGTATTATATTTTGATCCATATAAGATAATTAATCTAAAAATAAGAAATTTGATGATTTATTCATATATTTTGTTTAATTATATGATATTGGTGCATACTAAAATTTTTTCAAAGGAAAAAATTCATATTATATATTTCATTTCAAAAAGAAATTTTATATTTTTTTATCAATAAGATAATTTTTAAAATGTGTAAGATATTTTTTATATAAAAAAGAGATTTGTTTCATTTTTAGTATAATTTATTTAAATTTAAGATAAAAAAATTATGTAATAAGGTTTCTCACGTAAAATATTTTACTTTAATAAATAGTGATATTTTTTAGAATAAAATATTTTAAAATATACAAAATATTATTATTTTTAACATTATGGATTAACTATTATGAGAAGTTATAAAGATTATGATTAAAGAAAAGATAAAAATATATTGAGATAGGTTAGACATCTATATGAAAAAAAACAAATCAAGGGAGTCTATATAGACAATAATTTGAGAAATATTTTGATTTGCAAAAATAGAAAGAAAATTTCGTATTTTTTGGAAAAGATGATCTCATGGATATTTATTGTTGTGAAGAAGAAAGAAAATTTATAAAATTTAAAACCAAGTATCTTTCAGTATTGAATAATTTGAAGAAGATGAAATTATAGGAGATGCATGAATAACGTGAGACTAAAGGAAGTGGTGGATGGTCAATAGTTCGTAGTGTGAAGAGTTTCCTTGAGATACCATCACGACTACTACTACTAATTTAAAATTTTATTGTTTTAATTTATTTGTATTTCATTAATATAAGTTATTTCCCATATTTTTTATCCATTAATATCTTTCAAATAGAGAGATAAATTTTATTAGAGATTAGGGAATAAAAGTTTTCTCTTCTATAATTCTTCATTATTTATACTTGAATGAATATTTATCTTCTCTATTGAATGATTTTAGTTTCTATATACTATTTAATAAATCAAAAAAATAAATTTTGTCTTGAAAATAATTATTATTACTACATATATTGATAAGATGTAATCACCCTTAATCGAGTTCTTTTTATCTATAATGTAATATGTGGTATTGATTAGTGAGTATTGAGAAATTTTTGCCACATGTGTAGATATAGTGAGTTACTTATAATTTTCATAGAAGCACACATATTTGATTAAATATTTTCATAATAGTTTAGGATTAGTTTATTATTTTGGTGTTTTTCATTTTTTTCAATAACATGTTAAATGACGATAAAAATATGTGATCATTATTATACTAGTATCCATGATAGCCTTCAAAATCATGTGTTTTGGTTAATATATTAGGGAATATTACATGTATAAATTAACAAAAATAAGAGTTTAGTAATTAATCACTAGTATAACCATGAAAGAATAAAACTATCCCTATCCCAATATCCCTTTCAAATAAATTTTTTCCTTCCCTTATTTCACTACATATTCTTGATTTCAAAAAAACAATTCCAAAACAACCTATTATTCTCTGGCCTATGTGATTATTGATTTTGAGCACTACTACTTAAATTTTAACCTAGTATTAACCTCACTAATATATATAACCATATAAACAATATATTTTCATATAACACAAAATGTACACATCTAGAAAAATTCACTATTGGGGAGGAGGTGTTTATAAAAATATATGTTTTAAAATTGGATGATTGAATATTATAATAACTAACTATTTTATAATGAATCAAAAATTAAAAGAACTAAATTATCTTAATTGTGTTATTTAAATTTATACCTTAACCTTGATGTTGTTTCCTTGACAGAATTATGTGAATCTTCTAGTGTTCTCTTTCTGTCTACTACCATGGTATCCAACCCAAACCAAAATAATTAGATACGTAAGTGCACCCCAAATCATCATTCATAGTAATTAGATTTCCATTTCTACTTTATAGAATTATTTTAATGTTAAATATATTCTAATCCATTTTAAAAAAATATATTTACTATTCTTTTAATTAAAGACCCATATAAACACATAAAAGAGTCTAAACTATTATCTTATAATTTAAAACCAAGATATCGAGATACAAATAATTCATGTGAATGGAATGCCACTATCATATAATAAATAAGCTAAATAATGATTATATAACTTATGGCCATATGATTTTCATGAATATGGTGGCCTACAATGATATTTTCATTAGATATTAATTTATATACCGATATTTATATTCATAGTTTTAGTGTTCTATACCATTAGATAAGATTCTAGAGATACATTATATTATTATGTGGATAGGTTTAAGAATATATATGCCACTTTACCTCCTAATGTTATAGAAAAACATCATTTCCATGGGTTCTTTTTTTAAGTAATATTGGGAAATGAGAGTAATTTGTTTGATTCATCATTTGAAGGATCATTGATATAAAAATTACCAATGAAAGACAAGTTACTCCACGAAAATATGGAACAAAACTAGTAATAGTTTATAATATGAGGTACAATCACAAGATGACTCTATGAGGTAAGATTATATAATTCCTTAACTTTTATATAATCTATATTTTATGAGATAACCATTACTATTAAAAAATTAGAATGAATAAAACAAGTGAACAAATAGACCTATCAAAGTTTTATGGTTTTTTTAATGCCCTAATCATTTTACATATTAGTTATTTGAGTTGCAATGAGAATAAAGTTGTGTAGAATCATTTAAATCAATGAAATTTCAACAACTTACTCAAGGATGGAGAGATCTTTCCCTTTTCCAATAAGATCCAAAAATCAAATAGAAATACCAATAAATGTTATAAAAAAAATTATACACAACATTACACCGACCCCACTTACAAAAAATCATATCCTTTACAATAAAAGAAAACATTTGGATAACCCTCCACCCGTCAATAACTAACTATTAAACATCAGTAGGAACATAAAGTGGAGTTGTTTAGGGAATACTTTATTGAATTAAAAATCCTTCTAAACTGCATTGTAAAAATTATATCTAAAAATATAGTAAAAATACTAGACCAATCGGTCACGAATATGAAAGTAAATGTGATTATGATAGCCATAATAAGTGGAATCGTAATTCCATCATCTTTTATACCTAAATCCAAACCACTGTAACTTAAACACGAGGAAAACAATGATAAAACATGTAGAAACAAACCTAAAACTAGCCTCATGAAAAATATAACATATATAAAGGGGATAATCCCAAACCATGAATAAATACACAATATACATAAATATAAATTTACCAATGGAAGAATAAAGACCTTCCACTATCATTACAATCAATGATTATTTAATGAAATAATATTTCAGAGGAATAATGTTGAAGATAAATTCTATAAACAAACCATAAATTATATAGTAATATTCCCATTTTATAAAATTTTAAAAATCCAAATATATGCTAATTTACTCAATGATATTTTTACCAAAACATAATTGTCTTCATGGTAATGAGAGGGTCAACATACTAAATAATTTTTTATCATTGATTACACCACAATAACCCTAAATGTTTTAATATACAAATAAATTTTATACGATTTTCAGTATTAGTTCATCGAATTTCACAATTCATAATGTTATTTAGGTGATTTAATAAATTTAATTTCTTATTCAGTGTATACTTTTTTGTATATGGGAGATTAAAATTCAAAAATAGTTATTTCACAATATAAAAAAATTCTAAACCATTCCAATGTGTTAGTTATAGTGAAAATAAGATCTCACCAGAAGACATTTATGTGCAAAAAATAAATGATTTTATAACATAGACCTACTCAACCATTTTTTAACAAGACCCTATCATAACCTAAGCATCCCCAAGATAAAAACATGGCTATTTAACCATATAGATATCTTTTAAGGCCTCTGTTTTCTTCCTAGAACCCCACAAGTTATTACTAACTTGGGTCACTTATATGACTAATGATTTTTCACATAGGCCAACACATATTTTTTTAGTTTGTTGTTTCCTAACAAACAAACATATATTTAATCGATCTATTTATTCACACATCCTAACACGAATATATTACAAAAATTATTAACTTTGGATTTCTTATCACATAGGCTGTAAAATAGATAGGTGCACCTTTATTACATGGTTAGTAATATTTAGCCTTTTATGCCCCATATTTAATGGGGAGATACACTCTAAAACCCTTTAAAGCCAAATTACCAAATTCTTAATGACCCAACCTTCCAAGGGTCATTAACCTGATCGTTTAACACCATGGGTCTCCTATAATACCTTGGTATCTATTCCAGTAAAATATAGGTTATTTCCCACCAGGGCCACATATATAACTAATGAAAATCCTGACAACCTAACAAATGTTTTATTATTGTGTGTTTTATTTACTCACACACACCTTGGGAAACATCCCAGGAGGTCACTCACCTTGGCACTACATCAGACAAAACAAGTTTATTCATGGAGTTCTAAATACGTAAGATATCAAAAACGATGTTTCACCTTGTTAACTTGGGTAGTAATAATTAAACATTTATTCCACATATTTTTGTGGTTTATATAGATCCTTATAAAAAATTTATAGTAAAATCCTCAATTTTGATGAGAAACCCTCACCATGGAGCTTGAGATAGTGCTACCAACATAAATATTTTTGACTCCATGATGCACCACATAGAGAATTATTCACTTATTACAGATTTATCCTTTCAAGAGGCTGAACCTAGTGAGTATACTAGTATGTTTCATGAAATCCTTTCCTTAAGGTGAAACTTAATGACTAAAAACTCCATAGAGAAATAATATGCCCATAAAAATTGAAAATATATATTCATATTAATGGATGATGTAACACATACATTCATTAATGGATTTTATTATTTATTTAATAATTAGGACACTTAAATGATATCATGTGTGTATGAAGTCTTTAATATGTAAGTTATACACCCCAATCAAACTTCATTTTTAATGTCTCCACTGAATTTTAAATTTAAACAATTTCAAAAAAATGGTAATATATATACCCCATTAAAGAATAAAAATTACTTCTAATCATTTACGAAAGCATTAACCCTTACTAATAAACAATTATAAAAAATTTTAAAGAGAAATTATTATAAATATGTTAGATTTTGGGAGATATTCAGGCATCAATCCCAAAATTTACATACATAGTATTATGTATTTGTAAAAGTAAATACCAATTATAAATCATTAAGAAAAAAATACCACCATGATGTATTTCGTTAAGAAAGAGAAAGACAACATTTTATAGTTTGACATCATCTACTCCATTTTAGACCCAATAAAAATGAATTCATATAGTAATGAATTTCTAAAATTATTCTATAGATATTATTATTTAGTGTAGATAGAGAATTTGGTTATTTTAATTCACGATAAATAGATTCACTAGTAAATGTCCTATTTTAATTCAATTTATTGACCAAATATTTGATATATGTCTTAGTCGAACTAAATATTATTTTTTATATAGACTTTCTGGTTATTTTAACATAACCATTACAATAAAGGACCAATAAAATGTAGAAATAAAATGACACTTTGGAACATTTTTTAAACGAGTATTCCACATGGAGAATTTAATAATCTATATATATTTAATAGAAGCATGGTAATATTATTGTTTTATCACATTGAGTATTAATTTGAATTATCATTGGATAACTTCATTATTGTTTTATTCATTTGATCAATGGGTAAAAAAACATACATAAAATTTTTAGAACATGTATTAAAAAGAAATTGGTTTTGAATATTAAAATGTGTCACTTCAGGGTAAAAAGATTTATAGCACTTTGAAATATTATTTCAAAAAAATATTGATGTGATGAAATCCAAAATTTAATTGATAAATAATTTTATTTACCCCACTTGTATGAAACATGTAAGATATTTCCTAAGGAATACATGATTTTATAGTAGTTTTAGAAAATAATTTAGTAATATTTATATTCCCATTTATATGATACATATTAATAATACTTAGATTTATTTTGATATTTATTTCATGGAATAATTTTATGAATTTTCAAGTATACTAATCAATACACTAGTGATGTAACAACCAATATTTGAGAAACATTTAAGAGAATTTCTGATTCTAAAAACCATATTGTTGGAATAGCTATATCATTTAGTATTAGATATAAATATAATGGTATTGAATTTTCATAAATGGCACTAGATTATACCTAGGTCAACTATGCAACCATATAAAATAATTTTTTAATAGTTGTTTTTTATTTAGATAATTTCATATCATACTTGTTAGTAACAAATATTATTGTTTTTTATCATTTAGCTCATATATACGCAATATATATGACCAAGGAAAAGTTAAGGAATTTGAGATTGATTTTTATAGTTCAATATTTTATTTTAATGAACAAGGATAAAAAGGGATCTTAGAATCATGTAGATTAACACCATAGATAATTACCTAACATGTCCAATGTTTATATTAGAGACTAAGAAATAATAAATGGCCATATTCCAGGAGTGTAGTTGTATATAATTGACGGATAAGTTACATAGAATTCTAAAAGGTTCAATTTTCTAGTAACCTCATAATTATCATCCCATTTTATCCCATAAAACATTAAATGACTATAATATGACGAAAATATAATACATTAGGGAAGATCCCTATATTTTGAAAATCCTAAATGAACAAGTGATTATAACATATGTAACTTGGAGTGAAATTCAATAGTTTTTTGGAAATTTTCCATAAATGAGCTTGTGGATACAAATTATAAAAAAATTCAAGTAATTTTGTTTTAAAAAAACTGAGAAATTAATCTCCCCACTGTATTTAAAGAGGCACTATTATTTTTTAAATGTTTTAAAATACTGATTATAATGGAAACATCTCAAAGAGACCATAAATTACCCAACATATAGTTCATTTCTTTAATATTTTTTAACCGTGGGAAATAAATTTCATTGAAAACATTCCCATGTCATTTGTAAATAGTTAAATTTTAATATAAGTTGATTATGTCCCTAAATATTTTGAAACTATGGCCACTAAGGCATGTTATTCCAAATTCGTATGTTATTTTGGTTAATATAGTATTTTTTAATTATTTGGAATCCCAATACCCATCATCTGTGATTAGGGAACCCATATTTTTCTAGGATCATGGAAACCGTGATATGAAAGTATGTGGTGACCCACAATATTTCAACACCATAGCATTCCAAAACAAAATTCTATGTTAATGAGTCCATCATGACAGTAAAAATTATTTTTCATGGAATTATTAAACTAAATGAAATAATATCATAGAAGAACAATATTAGAATCGTTCCATTCAAATTTATTTATGAAAATACATTTTACGTACATGTGGAGTTAATATATTTGGCATATTGAGCATTGAGAGAGATAAATTAGTACCTAGAAAATATCATGATAGAGTAAAACTACTGTTTTGGGAGTTATTATAAATCAAGAGAGAAGATTTTGAGAATTAGAGACATTGAAAATAGAGGACTCAAGTGGTTTTTGACAATTTAATTAATCCAATAACATAAATCCAGGGGAAAGAGTACTATTATACAAATGAATACATAAACAGGATCCTTGTTAACATAATTCTATATTGGGAGGTCCGTTTATAGATATTAATTTGTATCCCTTCATTTTTGGGAAAATCACTATATAAAAAACCATTCAATATTAATGTGTATAAGATGAATATATTCCATAGAAACCTTCCCTATTAATGAATAGAAGAGATCACATTCCTCCAACCTATTTTTCAATGAATACACACCATATTGTACCTCTACTTCTCACTTTATTGATGGTAGTGATTTCAATTAAAATAAATTTTTCATGGTGAGTGTAGTAAAATCCATTGAGGTAAATGTATAATTTATGTTTAGGGGAGGGATCCTTTTCAGGTTTTGATTTCTGAAATTTTATTTCCCTAAAAAATTTGTTGGCAGTTAAATTTTTTAATTTTAGTGAGTTTTTGAATCCTATTGAGTTCGATACAAAAACCCTTCCTATAGTTGAATCCAGTATAATTTTGAAAAACTAGTTTGAACTATATGATCACTATAAATAAATTTTGAAATGAACATGTTTTAAAATTATAACTATGGTATCTTGATAATAATACTACTGAATATTTAATCTCTTACCATGTCATACTACCATATATTTGAAATTAATTTTCCAATAAAATTATGAATCTATTTATTATATCATTTTTTAAATATATTTTTTCGAGATAAATATGATATTCATTAATAACTAGAACTTATACAGTAATATAGTTAAAACCATGGATCATTTAATGGCTTTTTTAATATGATTTATTCGTTATTTGTGTTTTTAAGACTCTTTTACAATAAAATATACTTTTAGGAAACCCATTAAAACTAAACATTTTAGTCTGTATCATCCATGAATGACCCTATTATTAATTTATATTACTACTCAAAAAACATATATATATTTTTATAGAAACTGATACATGATCTAAGGGGGAGTAATGTGAAATAGATCAAGGTGTTTTGAAAAATATATTTAAACAATATTAAACACGATTTTATAATTTTTCTATTTATTTTGGGAAAACTCTTGTTGGGATGTAAGGTAGTATAGCATAGACATCATAAAATGTTATAAATTAAGTATTAAATTGATTGGAATTAAAAAATCCCACTCTTTCACAAAATGAAAACTACACTAATTTCCAAATCAAAAATACACTTAATCGAACTGCTAAAAATTAATGTTTAAATGGATGAAATTATTATTACTACTAATTTCATTTATAACTGGATTTCCCTATAAGATGAATATGGGTTTGGAGAATCGTTTGAGTTCTAATAGAGTTAAAATATGCATAAAAAATATTATAAGAGGGGTTTTCAACAATGATACTTTGATTAGGGTTATTTTTTTTTAAGAATGACTCTATAACACATTAGAAGGAATGAAATACATAATAATATAGGTAATGTCAGAACATGTACTATCTTAAATAAATTTAATGTTCACCTCTTCCCTCAATATAATATCCAATGTAAAAGATAAATCATCAATCAGAACACAGTGAAGGAAATGGAGATTGAGAATGTTTACTAGTACTAAAATTAAAAATTTGTGGACTTTACTATCACAGCTTAATTAGTTGAAGCTAAATTAGTGGAAGATGGATACAATTATGGAATTTATTATTAATTAAAGCTGAAAATAAAATATATTTCTTCAATCATATAGCCATATATCTGAAATATAACTCATATTTTCTTATTATAACCTACCAACATCAAGATTTAGAAAAAACTATAAAATACCTCATGAAAATCATAAATACTTCACATATTGGGTGGAGATGATGAAACTCATCAATCCTATGGTGGACAATACAATGGACTGGAATGACAAAATCATTTTTTAAAGTCATAGTTGAGTGTTGAGTAAATTATTTATGGAAAGGTAGGTATAAGTTCGTGTGGTAGAGTAAAGTAATTCGGAATTAATTGAATGTACTAAATGATGAAAAGGGAAATAAGTTATTTAATGATGCATCATAATATAGGGGAACATGATGTTAAAAAGGGAACTCATATTGGCTTTTATTTGAATTTTCCTTAGGTTATTTATTATTGATCACATATATCGGTGTCTAATGATTATGTGTTATAGAATTAAAATATCTCATTAATATATATTATTTTTCTGTTATTAAATAAATTTTATTACCACATATTTTTTTCATGTTTTAATACATCTTACAATTAACGTGTTAAATCATTTAAAGGTGTGAATATTTTTTGATTTGGAAAAATTAGTTATTTAATTTACATACAAATTTTTTAGAATGGAATACTACTAATTAGTATTTATCATTCTGTTATATATGATTCAATCATGGAATGTGACATAGTTATTCATTAATAATATGATAGTATTTAAAGTAACTTGTGTTGCTTGGTGGATTACTGATTATTCTTCTTCACTAATAGAGCATGAATAAATAGATAATGAATGATTATTCAAAAGATATTTCAAATAGTTGATAAAGAAAAAAATTTATTTGTTGATGTTTAAAATATATTTAAAAAAACAGGTAAGTACTATAATAGTTTCATAAAAAAGGACAAAAAAAATAGTTTTAAAACACCTTAATAGTAAAAATTTTCATTTCTTAAGATGTTATATTCCATGTAATATAATTATTTTATACTTAAGGAATTTGAGGTGGCTATAAGATATTTTGATCTTTCATCTGATATTTGAGCCTGGAAATTTTTATCCAAGGAGAAAATAATATGGTTAAATACATTTTAAGAGGTCGTAAGATATTTTATATATGCATGAAAGAGTTTCTTCACCTATAAGATATTTTATCTATGCATAAGAAAAATTTTCAACACATTATTTATTATATTTAATAATATAATGATTTATATCATGTAAGAAGATTTATCATGTATGATATTTTGATTATGTAAGATATCTACATGTATGAAATTTTACATTGATAAATGATAAGATATTTTAGAAATATTTATTATGAAGGAGAATAAATCTAATGATACTTTTATTGCAATCCTCATGTATTAAATATAATGATCAGATATGAGGAATTTGATTCTAGATAAAATAAAAGGAATCAATGATGGGTACCACATCAAAATGTATGGAACTAAAAAAATTAATCCACATGGATGAAAATATGTACAATTTTTCAATCTAGTGAAAGGAAATAAATATTTGGATTTTCTAGAAGAGTGGGCCATGTAATATTTAATGTATCAAGGAAGAAAGAAAAAATTAAAATATTAAAAATAAAGTAATTTATGTTTTTGTCATGGATGAAAAACATAGAAACCAAGGATCAAAAATAATAATGTAATTCTAAATAAAGTGGGGTTTTCATTGAGAGTTTTATGAGTGGAGATATTTACAGAGATATATGCATGTCTCTTGCTGCTAATTTCAAATTTTAGTGTGTTATTTTATTTTTTTATAACATTGTAATGACTTTTTCATCCACATTCACCACTAATACCCTTCTAGTATAGGGTTAGATTTTATTTAAAATTGAGATAGGGATGGTTTTAATTTTTTTATTCTTGATCCTTTATACATTATTAAATATAACTCTTCTTTATTTATTATTTTTTATATCTAAAGACTATTTGATATGTATAATATTGTTTTGTTTGATGTGTTAATTTTAATTAATTATGTTGATAACTTATAATATTTATCTTCCTAGTGTGGATTCTCTACAATAGAATAGGTTGTATTGGGTAGTGTGTGGCTAGAAATTACAGACACTTGCGTGATAGTAGTGGGTTAATCTTTACTTTTCTATGAGAATCATTTCCCATATTGGAATTATCTGGTTAGATTATGAGTGGTTTAAAATTTCAATTACCTTGAATCTTTTCACACACAAATAATGGTATGTTAACTATAAAGTGATCATTTTTAAATTAGTATTTATAATAACCGTAAACCTCAAGTGTTTAATAATGTAATTGTGTTATTTTTTACTTTATTAATTAACAAGAAGATGAGTCAAATAATATAAGGACTATGATAAAATTATAATTTGAACACCAATACTAAACTATGATCTTGTTCATAATTTCTATTTTACTCACTTTTTCATCCTATTCATTCTTTTTAAAACCAAAAAAATTCAAAACAACCCCTTTTCTAAATCCTATGTGAAAACTGATTTCAATCCCTCCTCTCTAGAGATGATACTATGGATTGAACCAATAATAAATTTAATCTTCAGATGATTTCTTTTTTATTGCTCCGTGATAGAAACATTTAAGTATCATATGTGATGCTTTCAATGTTTATTATATTTTACATTCAAAACAATCATTGAGGATGGGAACCTGCTCATCAGATGTAGCTCCCTGACCCTAGATAGCCCAGAGATAGTATCTACAATCAAGTATATATGCATGATAACAAGGAATTAAACCCCAAAGGATTAGAGAGATTATTAGTCTTGTTAATTAAGATAAAAACACTACTACAAATCATTCCTTTAATTGTGCTCTCATTTATTAGTGCTGAAAAAATGCACTGATAATTCACATCTTTATCTGCGCTAATAAAGAGATCCCCTTATCTTCTCTTTTTTAGCACTGATAAAAAGAATATTTTATTAGAGATTTATCTTAGTGATATTAAAGGAAACCTTTTATTTATGACTTCTTTATAGCATTGCTAAAAGGTACAATTTATCAGTTATTTTTTTTAGCACCCTTAAAGAGATCCCCTTATCAGCACTTTTTTAGTGCTGATAAAGGCCTAGAATGAAATAAAATGTTAAACAAATAATAATAAAAAAATAACAATATCATTAATTAAATATTTATTTTTAAAAATTTATAAATTTAATATATATATATATATATTTTAAAACATAATAAATATTATATATTAAAATTTACAGACATGTAAATGAATAAAATGAAATAATTAGAAAATAAAATTTAATATGAGTAAATTATTAAAAACAATATTAATCATTTTATTAATTATATAATTATTGAAAAAATTAATAAAATTAATATATATATATATTATAAATATTTATATGTAGTATATATTAAATATAGATACATAAAATGAATAAATTTTAGTAATTAAGCGAAAAATTAAAAAAATTGAAAATTTATTAATGAAACAACTATTAATAAAAATTAATGAGTTTGATATATATATATATATATATATTATAGTATTCAATCATATAAATTCAATATAAATATATATAAAATAAATAAAATGATAATTAAAAACAGATTATTGTGGTATTTCTTTTTAATGTTTGATTTTTAAATTTAACATATATTAAATTTCATGTGTTACATTTATTTCACGTACATATATATATATATATATAAATCATTTTTATAGAAAACACCTACAATAATATATATATGAAATATATAGAAACACATACAACTAACATTTATGTAATTTATTCTAATTTTAGTATATTTTAATATTTCATTATAACAAGATACAGTTAATATATTATGTTTTTAGTGGGTCAATGTTATTTATTTGTTTTTAATACTATAGTTAGGATATTAAATTTTTATATTTTATATTTATTATTTTATTTTTGAATTTGATCATTTTCTATTATTTATTTATATTTATTTATTTATTATTTTTTAGTATTTTCAATATGTATTCACACACATTAATATATATATTTATTTTATAATTTTTATTTAATTAATAAAACTTATCCATTTTTCAATATTTTTAATGTGTACTCATTTTGAATTATTGAATTTCACTCATTTTTAAAAATCTCGAATTTATGAATATATATCCAATAATAGTGTTATATATATATAATAAATTTATAAATTTAAATATTTATAAATATTATAAATAAAAAATTACTATTTCAAAAATTATTATTTAAATAATTATATATATCTAAAAATATAAAATTAAAATTATAAGACCATTATAATCACTAAATTATTAGCACTGATAAAAGTTATATTTATCAGTGCTAAAAATCATTGTTAAATGAAATATTTATCATCGCTAAAATGTTAGTACTGATAAATGTGTCAATTTTCAACCTTAAAAAATAACTAATAAATTTCCGTTTTATCAGTGCTTATTAATTTAGCGCTGATAAAATGGATCATTACTAGCGATTTTCAGAAATCAAAGATAAAAGTTTCCCCAATCTATTTTAAATAACCTTAACTGTGACTTAGTCACTCATGATTCATAAGCTCTTAAGGAACTCAAATGCTTTTGTTGAGACTCATCTATGTTCCCATGAATTAATCAGGGCTTAAATCTAATGTATATTATTTTATACCTTTCCTATATCATTGTATGTTGTTTTGGGTTCTGTTTTTTTTTCACTTTTCTTACCCATATAGAACCCTATACCTCATCTCCTCGTTTTTGAAATAAAACGAGTGGTTCTATTTCATATTTTTTCTCCATAGAAAATGGTTTCGAAAATATAATATTTCTTTCATATGGAAGGGTTAGTTAGAATAGGTGTATGGGTCCGTATGGATAAATAAAATATATTTTACACCACATGCTACTTAAAAGGTAATTATATCTTTATAGAAAGATAAAATTGATTTTAGTCAAACATTGAAGAAGATAACCCATTTCTCAAACATTATATATATATATATATCCCTTATAATTCACACAACACTTTAGTGATCAAGAAGTATATCTCAGTTGATGTGCTAACCTGAATTGCGAAAAATTTGGGTATACTTGGTCAAAAATGTTACAAATTGGAATCAGAGTTAACCTAAGGATAGTGGTATTGATTATAACTAAAAAAGAAAATACATTTCAGAAATAAGAAGTAATCCATAAATATGTGTGTATTGTATAATTTTTTTGGATACTTGAGTTACCATATGTAGTATAGTTTTTTTTATTAATTTTTCCATGACCTATCTTTACAAGTATCATGACACTTATTTTTGAGTTGATAGATATGAATCTGTAAGAATATATTAAATGTGTTGTTCTTGTGTAGATTCGATTATTTTTTATAGAATAAATTATAAATTTATTTTAATAGAACCATTAATAATAAATAAATAGTGCACTCTTATTTACTTATTATTGATGATTAGGTTTATATAACTTATTAATTGTTTCAGTTTATTTAATAATCCCCTATATCAATGTTATTACTTAATTGTTTCATACTTATATTAAAAATAATTCTTCTAACATATTTTAGATGATATATAATTTATAAAAAGACATATTACATATGAAACGAATGAAAGAGTGATAGGGGATCACATTTAATATAGATTATTTTGTGCCTATTTGTGAAAGGTTATTATTTTTTGTAAGGGGAAAATTATGTGGATAACTACATTAATAATGAATTTGACCCCACTCTGGCCCCTATATCACCATAGGAATGATCGAACAAACATTCTCTATATGATTGAACTTATATTAATCCTAATATATTTGAGGTAATTTTAGACATACTTCAAGATTTTTGGTATAATTTTCAAGGTTCGGGATTATCTTTGGTTCCTATAAGATTTTATGGTAATATATCATAATAATAAATTTTTTTATTTTATTGAATTGATTCATTTATTTTATAAGATTAGAAAAATTATACATCAATATTGAACATAAGTGGAAAAATTCACCATTCAAGGTGATGTATGTTATTGGAGGGATCTTATGGTGGATTAAAAAAATATCCAAAATCGGATGTTGAGGAATCCATGAGTAGACATAAGTGATGTAGAATGTAAGTGGGGTGAGATTTATTTCTTCAGGTCCATTATAGTAGAGATATTCCAATTCCTCTTTAATTTAGCTAACTACTTGAGTGATTCCATCAATGGAGGTTCCTAGCACACATTAATCCTTATTGCCACTTTGATGTGAAACATTTTGATCAATGTGGTTTTCTGAGGAATCTCTAATGGTCCTTTTATGCTATTCCTTCATGGAAAGGTCATTAGATATGACTGTTATAATTATAAGGTTTCAGTATACTATGTATGTGGATAAATAAGGTTCTTCTATAGTGATAGGTATATTATAGTCTTGTTGAAGGTCTTAGGAAAGAGAATTTTACTATTATTTATTTATGGGTATATTATATATCATAAAAAGGCCATGGGATTCACAAATAATTTTGTGTAAATAAGTATTCATTTAGTTGTGATTGATATACAATAGATTATACTCTAAGTATAAAAGTCCACATATGTATGCATATTTCATAAAAATTGTTGATGCCTTCAATAGATATATAATACATCAATATTATAGCAAAACTAACCATCATTAGCCTTTTTTAATCCATCCTAATATTATTGATTTCCTTCCATATCTTGATGATGGATTAAAATAACTCTTTTAAACTATTATTCCTCCCATCATAACGATTCTAATGTTCCTTGATGGAATACCTTATAATAAGATTTTTTTATTTAATTTCCATCAATGATGCTTCTATGGATTTTTATACCACATCTCCCAACTCATTCTTAAACTCTTTCACCCTTTCATCTTACTCATTTAATTAATCAAAACATAATGAATGAATTTGGTTGGTTTCTTGATATTTATTTTCTTATGTGACTCACTAAATTAAATTTTGAAAACACACCATCCTCTCCATTTTTATAATATATTAAAAACAATAATTGAAATTAAATTTATGTTATTTTTTAACCTCAGTGGAAACTCAACATTCATCTCTTGAGTAGTTTTTATTGTATTTTGTTTCAAAAGACCCATAACCCATCTCTTTAATGTTTTTTATTTACTCTGAGTAGTATCAAACCATATTGATCAATAAGACATAGTGTGAGATTAATTTTGGATAGAGTATTTAATGAAATATATGTTTATGTCCCAAATAAATGGTAGATAATTAAGAAACTAAAAATTAAATAATAACTAATTGGGTGGTATTTAATCATATAACTTTAAATCCACAATAATGGGAGGTAGGATAGTTGGAAAGAAGATGTCCAGTCAATCATTAAGAGATAGAAGAAAATGAAGCTAATGAGGATGGATTAAATAAGGGTAGTGATGGTTGGTGATACTCTTGTGTGAATTATTACATCTTTTCTCAAGATAGTAACAATTTTCATGTAAGATTCATGTAATTGTGGAATTTTATGCACGGAGTATATTGTATTGTTGTTATTCAAGAAAATTTAATGTCTTAATACACATGAAGTCAATGTATTTTAAACATGATGGTGTCACCAATCCCAAGGAATAAAAAACTTCTGATGATGAAATTGTGTAATTATTAAAGTATCAACAACATGTTTATGAAAAAAATAACTGCGCAGAATCATATTCTTGAATATAATTATCAAGGATAAATTTTAGTGTATAAAATATGTGGTTGGTTAGAATAAAAGCGACCAACCTATTAACAACAACAAGTCAACGTTCATTAGTTATCTTGGGGTCACAATGAGGATGAATGTGTTTAATGAAATTAAACTCATGTCATCACATCAAACAAGGAATGAAGAAAATTATTTGGAATGGTATAATGATAATTTTAAAATATAATTCTATATTTTACTGAAAATTATATAATGAATATTGATTTAATTTTCATTATTCTTTGTAGAATTAATTTATTTTTGAATATTATGGAAACAAAATTTTGTTTATGGATACTTGAAAATATCATAGAGGATTCTCATCTCTTCTGATAATGATAAATCTTAGGGATGCAGAGTGGAAACTAATACCACACCCACCACATATGTATACACACATTATAACAATGGAAATATGGATATATTTCATCAATTGTTGCAGGGATAAATCATTACAAGGAAATTTAAGTTGATAATATATTATTTGAAATTATTTATGTTATCTAACTTGATCCAAAATTGTTAATTTATGAATCATAAAAAGGGTGATGACAATAAACAATGTGAATCAAAATGAATGAACCCATATCACAAAAGAATGATGGGGTATGCATTATTATAGAATAAATTGGTATGTATGTTAATTGAATTAAAAAAGATTAATTATGTGATATGAGAAAACATATGGTGTTCTGATTATATGAAAATTGATGAATCAAAATCTGAATCCACTTCCATCCTACATCATGTTGTATGGAAGGATGATCATGTAAATAAAGTGGCTAAATTAGTTGTTGAAAACAAAAAATCAATATGGGAAGCATGTGTTAGTATGAAATAATTATAACTACTCATTATTTACAAAAAATTTAAATAAAAATATATATTAATTTTCATATTCATTATATGGTTTAGACAAAACAATCGATGATGCTCAAGCTAGAAAAAAATATACATTCAGTAGCTTTGAAGTGGCCTGAACGATGTTGCCATATTAGAGGATTGGGTTTTTTAGTCTCTCCTAGAACATATTTTGAGAAGATTAAACCACATGGAGATTTATATAATATGATGGGAATATTTCAGATACATATAGAATCACTAGAAGATATTATTTTGCAGTTGGGTTTGGCATAACAATGTATAATAAAGAATCAATGTGAACTGTTGGTGGATCAATGATCCTCACATATCTCGAACAATCCAAATATTTTTTAGGCTATTAATTACCCTCAACTGCATATATTACCTAGGTATTCAATTTTCCATTACTCATTTTCCTAAAAAGCAATAAATTTTTTTTGATTACTTTATATTACTAAAATTTATTAGGGTATAGATGTATGTAATTTATATCATTCAACACCCACTTAGCATTGTGTTTTGATGGGTACAGTGTATAATATCCCAGGAAAATAGATAAACAATAAAACCCTCCCAAATGATCTCATGAGTGAAGGTAATTTGGTATCTTATTAGCCGACTTCTGGGTTTCATGTTTCCTTTGATGGTCTTGATATTACAACAGTAAAAATTACTATTGGAGATTTCATTGAGTGGTTGTATAATCATATAATGATATATGAGGTATGTATTTAACAAATTATTTCATATGGAAAACATGTAACTATTGATGATAAATGGTATGAAGTGAGGTATGATATTACATATGAATAAATTGTTGGTGTGAAAAATGGTCGAATCGAGAAAATCTACTTATTCGATCAAGAAAAAAAATCACATTTTGATAGTATCTTCTCCCCCGCAGTTCTATAGAAGCATTTATTATCATTAAAAATTCATGTGGATAACACATTTAATGATAAACCTATTTTTTAAATAGAATATGAATAATAAATATAATGAATTTCTATGACAAACATAATTGGTATTGATGGTCTAAATGAGATTCTCATGCTTTAATGGTTCCAAGTCTCAGTTGTGAATACATATATAAGGTATGTTTTCGTAATATGACTTTCAAAATAGTGAGCTAATATGTTTATTAAAGTTAACATCTATTCATATATTGTATAGGTGTTTATATCACAACTATATAATGGGAAGATCGTGAGAAGCATGATTTTATTTAATCAATACCTATATCATTTCTATAGCAGAACTCACATTATAGAATAATTAAATTGAGAAGAAAAAATATCATTTACTCCAATAATTTGATAAAAAAGCATCATATGGAAGACTCTTTTTTGGATCCAATGCTTGGATATGCAACCAAAAAAACTAGACAATATGTGTATTGTGTAAATATAACACTAAAATAAATATTTTATAGATATACATTGAATTATATGATCTGTATTTATTTTTACAAGAATTATTTTATGATAGGGTGGTCTCTCATTACAAGCTATATCATGGCATGAAATTAGTGTCTAAATGGTTAAATCCTATGAATAATAATAAATGCAATAAAATTATGGTATATATGTTAAGATTTAATAATAAAAACATTCCAAAACAGTTAAATTATTTTTCACAATGTTTCTAGAGTGTTTGAAACGATATAATGATATCGATTGTGGATATTATATTTTTTTTATTTCGGAGAGAAATCATAAATAATGAAAATAAAATCATCCCCCAATAGGTAATTTTTTGAGGTAATAAAAATTTAATTAAATATATTTCATAATCATTTTTTGTTTAAATTTTCTCAGTATAATCAATATTCCCAAAAACCTAGTTAATCAAAAGAATTCAAATATTTTTTAGAGACAAGTGGGTAGTGTACATTTTGTTAGAATTTTTGTCGATAATAAATTTAGGTCATTACTAACTATTTTTTCCCTATTATTATTTATAACCTTCGAATGATATTTTGTGTGTGAAAAATTAGTGTCAAAATTATTTTATATTATTTTTTGATCTTTTTCTCAAAGAGAATAATAATGAGAAAATTAATTTGTTTAGAAGCATTGACATATAAATAATAAAATAATTAGAAAATTTTGAATGTGGAGACAAAGGTGGAGGTGAAGGAGAAGGAAGAGGCAGAAGAATAGGTGAAGGGTAGGCAGAGTAAATGTAAAATACTATTGTGGATGAGGAGGAATAGATAAAGAATAAGGTGGAGAATGATGTGGAGGCGGCTAAGAAACACTAGCTTGAAAAAAATTAAAATTATTGGCAAATGGGGTTGAATAAGGATCATACCATGATTGTGTTCGAGAAAAAACTGTTTAAAAGTTCACACAACACTTCTAATGAAAGATAAGATCCAATTTTAATTTCTTTTTATAATTAATATTTGACGTGAGTGAATCAGTATCATGTAAGACCCACACACAACTCTATATATATGGACCAATGTATGTGATTCCAGTTTAAAATGAAATTTTGGTAAAAAAACACTAGTGGAAAATGCAGAACCAAGGAAACAAAATTGGATTGTTAATTTTGTACAAAGATACAGTAGTTATTAGAAACATGTAGAAATCATACAAACCCCAATTTGATGAACGATGTGACCAGTATGACTCCAACTGCATCTTTTTATTCAAATTTGAATTTAATTTTAGTAAACAAATAATAATCATTCTAAAAACTGAGAAAACACTTTCATAATGTTTTTGTACTTTAGTATAATGATCAATATTTTATTTTTTTGACCATTAAAAACCATATACACATAAATATGATTGACAATGTTACCGTTATGCTATCAAAGTGTTCATTATCAGTTTAAAATTTACATTTTAAAACAAAAAATCATCACTCGCTAAAAATCGAGAAACCATGCTTTGATTATATAGATAATTTGGAAAAAAGTATTAATATTTTATTTTAGACATTTATGAATTTGTCTCATGTCAATCACACACAAGATGACACCTATATAGCTTAATGTGATAGTTTCTAATTTAAAATTAAATTTTGGTAAAAACACAATTAGAATACTCCAAACAAAGAAAATGAATTTTTATTATTTTTATTCTTTATGAAAATTATCCTTGAGTTATTTGGGACATTTAGAAATTAGATGCACCTCAATATGATGCACCTTGTGTTTGGTATGACTGAAATTTTATCTTTTTATTCAACATTGAGATTAATTTTATGGAAAAAAATAACTGACATAATAAAAACTGAGAAAACACTTTCAAAATATTTTGGTACATTGGAATAATGATCCATATGACATTTTGGAGGTGTATAAATCATATTTACTTTAATATTATGCATATTGTGATGGGTATGGTGTCAAAGTGTTTGTTATCAGTTTAAAATTTACATTTTAATAAAAAAACATCGGTCATTGAAAACATAGAAAAAACTCTTAGATTGTCCTATTAATTTGGGATATTCATTGATAATTAATTTCTTATTGGTAAGATTCATTTTCATGTAAAACCCACCCACTATACTCTATGTATGGTCAAATGTGGTTTTCTAGTTTAAAATGGCATTTTACTAAAAAACAATTATAATACACAAATCCAAGGGAAAAAAATTTGATGATTTGATACTTTATTAAAATGATCCATGATTCATTTATGATGTTTTGAAATTTTCTTAACATTAATTTGATGTATGGTGTCAGATGCATGACTCCAGTTGTGTCATTTTATTCAAACATGACAATAATTTTATTGAAAAGAAACAATGGACATACTCAAAACCAAGAAAACACATTTTGATTTTTTTAACTTTAATATAATTATCCATATGTAATTTATGGTGTGTATTTATTATAAGTACCTAAATAAAACATATGGTGTGACTAGTATGGTGTCATAGTGTTTGTTATTAGTTTAAAATGAATATTTTAAGGCCAAAACGAGTCACCCACTGAAAACCAAGCAAACATTCTCGGGTTGTCTTGATAATTTGAAATAATGATTCATATTTTTTTGATGTTTATAAATCAATCTCATGTCAAACTTGCACACAAGATTAATCCTTTACAGCTCAAAGTATCTGTTTCCAGTTTAGAATAACATTTTAGTAAAAAAACACAAGTGGCATACTCAAAATTAAGCAAACACATTTTGTTTGTTTTAGTACTTTAATAAAATGACCCATCAGTCATTTAATATGTATATCAATTATCCTCACCTCAATCCAACACATGGTGTGATAAGTATGACTCCAACTACATGTTTTAATTCAAAATTAACATTATTTTGTTTGAAAAAATAACTACCATACTCCACACTGAGTAGATGAATTCAGATTGTTTTGGAACTTTAAAAAAATGATTCATATGTCATTTTAAGGTGTATAAATAATTAATAATTCAATATTATTCATGGTGTGACATGTATGGTTTCAAAGTGTGTGTTATGAGTATAAAATTGGCAGTTTAATACAAAAAAGAATCACTTAATGAAAACTAAGAAAACAAACTCGTATTTTCTGGATAATTTGGTAAAATTAGTAATAAGTTATTTATGACATATATGAAATAGTCTCATGACGAACCCAAACATGAGGCCACCTATATGGATCAATGAGCATGTTTCTAGTTTAAAATGGAATTTTAGTAAAAAATAGAAATGGCATACTCAAAACCAAGGATACACATTTTGATTGTTATGATATATTAGTGAAAAAATAAATTAGTCATTTTGGAAGTTCTCTAATCAGATGCACCTCAATATGATGCACAATGTGACAGGTATAACTCAAAGTGCTTATTTTTTTCAAAATTATAATTACTTTTAGGGATAAAAAACAACTGACAAACTCAAAACATATAAAATGTATTCAGATAGTTTTTTTACTTTCTAAAAAGGAATGATTTGTTATTTTTTGACATGTAGGAATTTCCCTCACATCAATTTGACACATTACATGACCGGTATGGCTCCAAGTTATTCTTTTGATTCAAAACTGACATCATTTTTTTTAAAAATGAAATTGGCATACTCAAAACTAATGAAATTAATTCTGATTGTTTTGATACATTATGAAAATGGTCAATATGTTATTTGTGAGATATATGAATCATTCACATATTAATTCAACTTGCGGTGTGACTGGTATGACTCTAATTGCATATTTTTAATTAAAATTTACATTGATTAATTAAAAAAACAACTAGAATACATTATAATAGTGTTTTATATTTCTGGTATTTTTGTTATATGTTTTAGTTAATTTAAATTAATTATTTTAATATAATTTTTTTAATTTAATTTTTATAGTGATACATTATATTGTTATAGCACACTGCACCTATTTCTGTATATTCTGTGTGTTATAGTTTCACATTGTAGTTTTATCCTTTATTAACACTACTAAATGCATTGATAATGATATACTTTATCGGCATCCATATAAACTTCAATAGAGTAATCCTTTATCAATGATATCTAAATCATTGATAAAATATATCTTTAGCAGTGCTTATAAAAGCACAGATAAAGGAAATATTTATTACTGATTTTTAATGTTCCAAAAAATATACCATTATTAGTGTTTTAGAAGTGATCATAACGGGGTTATTTATATGCTCATGAATAATAGATGATAAATCCTACTTTTATTATTGATTTTTAGAGTACCGATAAAGGAATATTTATAATCTCTCACAAAGGGACTTCTTACAAAAGGTAAATAAAATCACAGATAAATGGATTATTTTATTAGTGATTTTATTTTTGCTAATAAATATTTCTTTTAGTAGTTATTTTCTAGCCCAGATAAATGTCATTGAATTTTAATCATGTTTAGGTGGAAAACACTTTTCTAGTGCTGATAAATTCTGATTCTTGTGCTCTTAAAGGAATGTTTCACAGAAGTGATGCATGATACTTTTTTTTACAAAAGTATACACTAATTAAAACATTATTATTTTTATTCATTTTAAATAAATATATTACTTTTAGGATAACATTAATTCATTTATAATATCCTTGTGTATCTTTCATAGTATGATTCTTAGATTTCTAGAAAAATAAAAATAATATGGGTGACTTCAAATGATCAATAAGTTTAGAATATAGCAGAAGCAATAATGAACAAATGAGAATAATCAGTATGACAAGGTAAAATAAATAAACATGCACTCCATGTAATCAATAAAATAAAATGAATTACATAAACAATATATAACGACAATATATAGAAACACATTTTATTCAAAAATCTGGATAAGGAAAAATAAATAAGGAATCAAAAGAAACAAAAATACATGTCATTTAATCAATGAACAGAAGATAAAATGTATACATAGATATGTCGATGAAAAATATCATGGAGGAACAATAACTAAAACTAAATGAAGGAAATTCACAATTATTTGATGTCATGTTTCCCAAGCACAGGATACCATTTCCATTAACATATTGATTGGACTTTTATAATTTGTGCAACTAATGAGTCCCTTGATACTATCAATGCATCGAGGGGATTCCATTAACAAATATCATACCCATATATCTTGAATTAGATCGACACTACCTTTTAAGGAATTCATTAACTGGTCCCCAGCCCGTATAGTGTCTGTCCAAAGAAGTTAAATAAACAGAGTCACTTATAAAATATTTGTATCTAATGAATAATTTTGGTTTATCCATATTTCCACAAATAATAAGATAACATTCAATATAAACACCATATGAAAATTTCAATATATTTTAGTCAATAATCTTATCCGTGAAAAATTATATGGATATTTAGGGGAAATTCAATGTTTGATGATCATAAGAAATTGAATATTTCATGGGGTTTAAAGGAATCAAGGAAGTGAATGTGAATACTTTCCTAGGCCAAATCATTCATGAACCATCCAGATGAATAATAAAAATGGTATTAATAAAGAATACCCTAAGTAGAGTGAAATAATGTTTTTTGACACTGTTGAATGGAAATCTTATAAAAATATGTTTTAAAAACATTCTTGAGGGAGATAATCATTAAAAATTTCAATGTGTCCCATACCACATTGAAAAATTTGAATCATAGTATCTATAAATGTATGATGATAAATTAAACTAATAATATCATGAGAATAACAGGATTCTTGATATGACATGAAAAAGGATGTTTCTGCCCCATATAAAATTGAATTGGTTCATAATAACAAATGAGTCTCAATAGAATGTAAACTAAGACGAAATCCTTTACCACTTGAGTATATTTTGAACCATTGGTCCATGAAAGATTAATATTTCCAAAAAAATGTTTAATATCATTAAATAAAGTTTAAATCCAAATATAATATATCAAAACGGCTTGTGGGTATACCACACAAAATAATGGAGTAGTGAACATGACATTTATCTCGTAGAAGTTAACAGTGATATGAGAATATCTTACAGTTGTGGTAATATATGAATTAGAAGACCCCAAAGTAATAGTCCTTAAATGAGTATTTTGAATAACATTAAGATAAAATAATTCATGATATATTATATCAAAATGGGAATTAGGTACACCACACAAAATAAGTTTATGGTGTTAATGGTGTATGCCTCATGGAAAAAACATGAGATAAGAATCCTTTACAATTGTGGTGACATATGAAATGGAAGACACAAAATAAATAGTATTTAAATGAATCATTTAAATATCATGAATATAAAATATTTAATGATATATTATATCAAAATGGTTTGTAAGTACACCATAAAAAAAATTATGTTTTATTAATGGAGTATGCCTCACAGAAAGAAAAGTGAGACATGAATCCATTACATTATGTTTCCTTTCAGGTGAACATACTTTAACATCTTCTATAATAAACATTTGTTAATTTTATTACTTTTTTATAACATTTTACATGATTAACATTATTTTTATTTCACTTATTACTATGTTTTATACAATAACTTAAAAAAATATGTTTACATCGGGTGTTTTGACCAAATTCATTTTATATGTCAAAAAAACAATGGTATGTAAAATATGGTCAACAGGGGTCATTATAAAACATATATAGAATAAAACAACTTAAATAATTATTATTTTTATTAAACAGTAAAACATTTATATAAAATAGTTAAATATGGTTATGAAAATTAAACAATGTTACAATCATAGAGACTGTAGGTTGTATGTAAGCATGAGTAACCTTCACATTTTCTTATTATCTAAACGGAAAGAAGTTATATAATAATATATCTTTCTAGAATTATAATTATGTCAAAAATACCTTATTATTCAAGAATATACACTTATATATATAATTTTGGTATGTAAATTTAATAACATCATGCCTAGGAGACGGTAATCTACACATCCAACGAATGATGTTGTCACTTTGTGTGTGAAAAGGAAATAAAGATAATTATATTTATATAAATAGTATATTTCTTGATTTTTAATTATGTCATATATATAATATAGATGTTTCTTACGCCTCATATTTTAAATTAAAATCATCATTTATACATTCCATGGAACGTGTGAATGAATCACATCGCTTTGAAGGGGAGGTAGTCCACACTTCCTCAAACGATGTTATCATATTATCATAAAATGGAATTCATTAAAGGTATGTGTCATAAAATAATTAAATGAGTACAAATAAATAATAAATATCATATATATATTATATAAATAGTGTTTCCATCATAATGGACACCATGATATGTGAAAAGGTAAAATGAACAATCATCGATTCATGAGGTCGTAGTTCACCGGACATAGAAACAGTATGTCCATTACCCATTAGATAGAAGTTTGCATAATGTTAGTTTAAACTCGTTACATAAAAAATAATAGTATATTGAGGATAATATTTTTTTATATAAACATGGAACAAATTTGATTTTAGGTGGAGGATAATAGAAATGAAACTAGAAAACTTGATAGAAGGTGTTTCCTCTTAATCGAGTAACTTTTTCTCATTAGTTTAAAAAGTTTCATAGGATTTATTTTGTATCAGAGAGGGGATTATAAGATTAGTTGAGGGATTTGTTAGGAGATATTTTGGTAGAAAATTGTGATGCAGACGTGGCCTGAGAGGTATGAGGATGTGGGAGTAGAGGAGTTCTTTTTATATTGGAGGAGGAGTGTCACTCTTGTAACATTTTGATAATGGAATTATTTGTAAATTTTTATGTTTCAAGTGGATCCAATAATAAAACCCATTCTATAAAATGGAGGATAGAGACAAATATGTCAATCCAATGTATTTTGGACAATTAGATATGTTATTTGGGACCATATGTTAATGGTTTAGTCCTTTATTGATCCTAATTTATCCTTAATCATTGTAAAAAAAGTTAATTTCTTCCAAAAATATTTTTGGTCAAAACTATGTTGAACTTATTAGAGATTATAAAGTATTATGATTCAAATTATTTAATCCATTTTTCAAAAATCCAATCACATTATTGGTAGAAATTAATTTAAAATTCATCCTATAGGTGAGATGACATTATGGGTTTTTAATGTAAAAACATCTGAAAGATTGATATGTTTTTATAATCAATTTCAATTTAATGTTGACTCAAATGGTGTAAATTATATTAAATGATAAAAATAATAACTTATTACAATTTAAATCTAATTAAAATTATAAATTATCATTATAAATAAAATATATTAAAAATCAGTGTTGAACTCAAATTCGGTATTATTAACAATTCATAAAATTTAAATGATTTAGAAAAACTATTAAAAAATCACTATACCCTCGTTATTTTACTTGAAATTCAATGATGGAGATTATTTTGTCTTATTTAATTAATTAATGTGTCAAAATTATGATTTAAAATGTGTTCTCTAATAAAATGTGTTAAAATTGTCTTCATAAAAATATTGGTTTTTAAGTCTAAAATTGTGTTTTTTCTTATATTATGCCTATTAAAACTAGTGGATGAACACCCAAAATATTAGAAGTAATATTAAACATATATTTCATTAAAATAATTAACTAAATATAATTAATTATGATTATTTATATAAAACTCCTTTAGAAACACAAAAATAATATTATTGCTTTTTTATATCTAATTGGTTCTTATTTTCAATTTTTAATTAATTGGAAACTAATTAAATAATTTTATATCTATATAAACCATAAATTTTAAAAATTTACTAAATATAATGCATAACTATTAAAATAAATTCAAGTTTATATCATATTATATTAAATAATAATATTCTATTAATTCATTTTGTTTTGGTGAAATTTAGTCTTTCATGTAACAAAACCTACTGTGGTCAGTTGATCTTGTGCGTAATGAAAGCTATCGAGGAAGGTCACTCTTTTGTGTAACAAAATCTAAATAAATGTTGTGTACATTGAAATATACAGTATATATTTCAAATAGTATATATATAGTATATTCTCATGATATTATATTCCCTTACATGTTTTCTGTCTCTTATCTCACACACTATTGAATACATGATTCTTACATTAGATTTTCAGGGTGTCACATTCTTTACACTGTATTTTAATTACTACATCACTATTTAATCTTGATCTTTTTTATATATTTTTTTTATACTTCCTATGTTTGAAATACCACATTATGATACAGTTTCGTAAGTCATCATCTATAAAAGATACAAGGAAATGTGTAAAGGTTGCATGGACTACCATGCAACTAGGCCTATAAGTAAAAGAACATCAATAGAAAGTAGAGATATCTAGTCAAGGGAAAAGAGAAAATATTTATAGGAAGTGACTGATTTCTTAAATCATAGTCATCTAAATGGTAAATGAAATTTTAGGTCCTCAAACCCATAAATATTTTATGATTTTGAAGGCCATTAGTTTAACTGAAACTACAGTAATATAAAATCATTTTTGATTGAAGATACCTTTTATAATGTTGATGAAGTATTTTACTGCCTAAGAATATAAGTAAATTTTATTACTTTATAGGTTTCAATATTATATGATAAATCCTAAATAAAAATTATCCTTTCATCACATTATAATTGATTCCATCACTCCTACAAATTAATTAGAAATAATAGATTTTTAAGCTTAGAGGACTAAATGAAACTTTTAATGGATCATAATGCCTATAAAAGAGTAGAAATCCTTACTATCTTTATTTAAATATCTTCCAAAAGCAATATGGTTAAAATATATTTCTATAATCCTCAAAAGTGACACTAGAGGGTCATCATTTACATGTCTTCATTATATTTTTTATCTAAAAACAATGAAAATGTTACCAAGACATTGTTTAGGTCAGTGGTTGGCATGAAACCCATAACGTCCTTAGGTCATGGGTTCATGACCAATGATATTTCTGTATTTGATTGGTGGTCACCCATCTTATTGGACTTCTTTTTCTTAAACCAGATTATATATAATTTCTAAAATAAATATTATTTACATCATTTAAAATAGTTTAATAACTAAATATCATTTTAAATATGGTTTTTAATATAACTAAAATACATAAATACATTATCCACAAATTTCTACATAGGTCCTTCCGTAGTCTTGGGATTATCCATATTATCATTTATTGGTTTTCTATACCATAAAAACTTATCATAAATATAAAACACTTAAGGTTAACCTCGGTTATTCATTATCAAAATCCATCTTGGGGGATTATAAATAAAATATGAATTATCCTAAGCATATCCCCTAAGAGGGTCAAACTAGGTGCACAGTAAGTCCCATTTTCATGTACCTAGTTACCCCAAGTCAAGCTCATAACACATTATTGGCATTAATACTTTTATGTACAGCTCTTCTATAACCATGTCAACTTGTAGTATCTATATAGGGATGTACATCTGGGAAAACCCACAAAATCCCTAAATTAAAAAATCTTATAGAATTTTCTTATATACTTTTCCTCAAATAGAATCTTAGGGTTATTTTATGTATCATATATTTTCTTAAATCTAGTTCTCATGGTTATTAAAAATATTTCTCTATTACTAACTACAGTTACCCGACATCAAATATCTTAGAGTTGATGTCTCTAATAAAAAACATTGGAATGATTACCAAGAATGAAGCCCTAAAGGAAATGATATTTTCATGGTATTGGTAACCTAGAAACATATAAATGAATATTTCTAAAAATAATTCACTCATTACAAAAAAATAAATTTTCTCATTTCTGAACAAAGTGTGTTCTTCGATAATAAATTTATTCCATCTAGCATATATTTGTGTATTTTTTATCGTATGATTCTTGGATTCCTAGGGAAAGAAACATAATAATGTTGACTTGAAATTTTAGTAAGGTTAAAATATATTGGAGGATACAATAAATCATCAGGAATAGTTAGTATGTGAGGTAAATAACTAAACACACGTTCCATGAATCAATAAACTTAATGGAAGTGCATAAAAAAATTTCAAATTAATCCATTGGAAAAAATTCCATCGTATAACTTGATATTGAAAAATAAATATGGAAAGGTAATAATCAAAAACATAAGACATTTAATCAATGAAATGAAAATGAAAAATATCCATAGATATATTGATGATAAATCTAATGGATGAACAATAACTAAAACCAGATGAGGGAAATGCTTGCTTATTTGGTGTCATGTTTCCCAGTCACATGATAACTTTACTATCAAGATATATTTTGAAATTTTCAAAATTTCTCAACTAATTCGTACTATGATACTACTAATGTGTTGATGGTCTTTCATTAACTGGTTCTCAACTAATATAGATTTCATTAACCAGTCTCTAACATGTAGTTCTTGCATTAACTTATCCCCAACCCATATAGTTTATGTCTATAGAATTTAAATAGACAATGTGCCTTATAAAATATCTATATTGAATAAAGATACGATTATATCAATGTTCCCCAAATAATGAAATAAAATTAAAAGTAATGACCATTTTAAAAATAGTATAAATTTTAAGAAATAATCAAATCCATGAAAAATAATATGGATATCAAGGTGAATTTCAATGTCCAATGATCATAGGAAATGTAATATTTCAAGGGGAAAAATTTTGTCATTAAAGTGAAAGTAAATAAAATACAAGGAAAAATCAACCGCGAACCATCTAGATGAAAGATATGGATGGTATCAATACAACATAACACATGTACTATAGTATAAATGGGTTTCTTTCATTGATGAATGGAAATATTATTAAATTATCTTTTAAAATCATTCTTCAGAAAAATTATCTTTAAACATTCCAAAGTGTCTCATATCAAATTAAAACATTATAATCATGATCTCTATGAAGGTATAACATTAAGTGAAAATTAAAATATCATTAGAATCATGGGATTCATGATATAACATGAAAAGGGTAGTATATACCCCAAATAATAGTGAATTGGTTCATAATAAAAAAAGCCACAATAGAATGTAAATTGAGATGAAATCCCTTACTACATGAGTAGATTTTGAATCATGGGGACCATAATGATTACTAATAAATTGAAACGTTTAATATCAAGAAATAATGGTGAAATAATGATATAATTTATCAAAATGTATAGTAGTTATACCACACAAAAGAGGTTAGTGGTGGATATGACATTTATCTCACAAATATATAAAGTGAGATAAGAATCCCTTACAATTGTGGTAATATATGAATTTGAATTCCCAGAAGTAAATATAATTAAATGAATAATTTAAGTAACATATATATAAAATTATTTATGATATATTATATCAAAAGTTTATGTAGGTCCACCACACAAAATAAGTAACGGGTGTTAATGTTGTATTCCTCACGGAATGAAAAGTATGATTATAACCCCTTACAATTGTGGAAAAATATGAATTGAAAGACCCAAAAGAAATAATCATTAAATGAATCATTTAAATACCCTGAATATAACATAAAAAATTATATTTTGTATGTAAATGTGATTTAGGTACACCACACAATGAAATAATATTGGTTAATGGTGTATGCCTCACGAAAAGAAAAGTGAGACAAGAATTTCGGACCATGTGTTTCCTTTCAGGAGAAATTCCTTTAAATTAATTTATAATAAACATATGTCAATTTTATAATTTATTAAGTACCTTTTTAATGTTTATAATTAATTTTATTTCTATTATTACTATTTTGTATACAACATCTTAAACAATTATGTTTATGTTGGGTGTTTTGACCCAATTCAGTTTATGTTTCAAAAATGACTTTGGTAGGTCAATTGTGGTCAAAGGGGTCATTATATAACATCTCAATAAAAAATCAAGAAATAATTATCATATTTATACATCAATTATAATTTTATAAACAATCATTAAATGTGGTTTTGAGAAAATGAATCAATTTTTTAATCATAGAGACGATAGGTAGTATGTATCTAGGAGTAACATTTTCATTACTCTATAATCATTATGGAAGAAAGTTAAAGTAATAATATATCAATAAAGAATAATAATTATATCATAAATAAAAAATTATTTAAAAATATATAATTTTATATAGAATTATTTTTATATAAGAGTAATCGCATCATATTGAGGAGGCTATAATCCACACGTCCATGAAAGACGTTCTCACTTTGTGTGTGAAAGGGTAATAAAGAATATTATGTATATATATATATATATTACATTTACATAAATTTATTTATGTTATTAATTTCATATATATGATTCTTATGTCTCATATTTTTAATTATAATAATCTTTTATATATTCCATGGATCATATGAACGAATCATTTTTCATTGAGGGGGAAGTAGCTAACAGATCCTCTAATGATTTTATCGTATTAATGTAAAATAAAATGCATCAATTGTATGTGTAATAATATTATTAAATTAGTATAAAAAATAATAATTATCCTAAATATAATATATATACATAGATTCCATCATAATCACTTACATAATATGTGGTAAAGAAAAAAAAATGAAAAATGATTGTTTCATGATTCAGTAGTTCAACGTTTACAGAAACAGTATGTTCATTACCCATTAGATGAAGTTGTTTGTAATTTTACATAAAATCATTTAACTATAAATATAATATTATATTTATCATAATTTTTTATTTTTATAATCATGGAGTCAATAGATTATATGATGTGGATAATGGAATGGAAACAAGAGAGCTTTATATAAGATTTTACCTCTTAATCGGGTAACATCTTTTGGTTTGTAGAAAAATAATTCTTATATTGCTTAATTAAAAATGGTATTATTATATGATTCGTTGATGGATTTTTTATGATATATTTTCTTGGATATTTTTCAATCCAATGTGTCTTGATTGGTTTGATTAAGTGGGAGGAGAGGAGGTCCTTTTATAATGGGGGAGGAGTGGCACTCCTGTAATATTTTGACAAGGGAATTACATTCACTTTTTTCATGAATAATGTGGATACAATAATGTACCAAAATCTATCCAAGGTAGTATAGAATCTAAATATGACTATAAAAGTGGTTTTGGGGAATTTTCTAAGTAATTTGGGCAATTCAGTTAAAGGATTAGTCCTTTATTAAACCTAATTTAACATTATTCGTTTTAATTATTTTTAATTACTTTCAGTAATACTTTTAGTGAAAAAGAAATTTTTGATTATTATATATTATATTATATTAGGATTAAAAATATGGAGTCTATTTTTAAATATTGAAATCACATAATTTTTAGAAATTAAATTAAATTTAATCTTGTTTGTGGAATGGTAGTGCATGTTTTTAAAGTAAAATGTCTGAATTTTCGCTATGTTCTTATAAAAAAACTCAAAGTTAAATTGACTCCAATGATATAAATTTTATTAATTGATAATAATATTATCTAATTATACCTTTAAACAAATGTAAAATATAATTTATCCTTATAATTATATTTGATTAAAAATTATTTTTGAACTCATATTCTATATTTTTAACAATTAATTAAAATTGTAATATTACAAGAAAATTAAAAAATTTCACCCTAACCAAATTATTATTATCATATTTAAATTATTAATTTAATTTTGACATATTAAATAAATTTTGGTGTCAAAATTCATATATAAAATGGGTTCTCAATTAAAAGGCGGTAAAATTGCCTTTATAAAAATATAGATTTTTATGTGTAAAATAGTGTTTCCTCTTATTTTATGTATATCAAGCCTAATTGGTGAATATAAAAAATATTTAGTTGAATAATATATATATATAATTAAAATCATTATCTAATTGAAAATAATTTTTTTTATTAAGATAAAACCCTTTTATAAGCATAAAAATAATAATATTTCTATTTAAATCCAATCAGCTCTTATATTCATTTTTCATTAATTGGAGAATTAGTTTTATGGTTATATAAACCATATATTTTAATAATATTGTTAATTATGTTTATAAACATAAACATAACCATTTTATTATATCATATTATATTAAATAATAATATTTTGACAATAAATTTTTATTTAATGAAACACAATCTTTTTTGTAACACATGTTGTTGTAGAAGGCCTCTATTAAATTTAAAATAAGATATTGAAGAATGTCTCTATTACATGTAATGTAATATAACTCATTTTTTCATGAATTTAAATATATTGAAGCTACGTTAAATAAAAAATATATAGAAGAGTGTTGATATATTATATTTCCTAACGTGCTTGGTGTCACGTGTCATACAAACTATCGAATAAAAGGTTCTTACATTATATTTTTTTTGGCATCATATTATAGCATCCAAAGATATTAATTTTTGTATTCTTAATTAAAAAAATTACAACACATACCTTTATTTTTTTTAATCAAATTATTCTTTAATTTTTAAATTTTATTGGTATTCTCTCTCATTCACATGTCTATTATTTACATGATTAAAAAAATAAAAGAGTCTATTTGATTACGATGTATTGATTCTACACAATTTTCATGATGGAAAAAACATTTGATACATATTTCTTCTAATTTTGATTTAGATGAAACCATCAAACATTTTACTATCTTAGGTTACTTCCCACTTGACATTAAAAATAATTTGTGTTGGGATTCTATTTCTCTCCACCACTTCTTACTCCATTGAACACTAATTTATGGTTTTTATACTATAGTAAAATTTTAATTGTATGTGTGAGAATGTTGATACACTACAAAAAAATGGTTTGTGATGGATATAAAAAACAATATTTTCCAAAAAAATCCATCAAAACATCAAGTACTAAATAATAAAACTTTTCCTCCAATTTTATTTTCAAAATGTATTCCTTTATCTTCAATCCCCACTATAATTCATTTCAATAACCTAATGATATTCTCCAACATACTAAACATCCACATTTATTTAATAAATTTCCTTATTTTTCTTATTGACATGATTATAATTTTTTTATTACCTTCATCTACCTTTACTTATTTTATGTTACCTTTTAAAAAAACAACACCAAGGGTGACCATCTTCATATAAAATTAATGTTAAACTCTATATCCATGTTATTTTCATCTCCATATCAACTTTATAAATGGTCTCAATAATGGTTAATTGATTGTATAAAATTATAAGTTACTACGTTCTAATATTTGAATATGGATATATCCTAAATGAATATTTAAATTAATTAATATAAAACATTAAGTAATCTAGAATACAAATATTATTATAATATAACTATTTTAAGTGATTTCTATTATATTTATTTTTCAAAAATTAATGTATTTTTATTAAATTAAAATACATAATTTACCAAATTATAAAATTTAATTTGTTAAAAATAAATAAAATTTGGAATCAGCATTTCATAATTGGTTAAGAGTAAATTATTTATATTTCTTATAAAAATGAATTTTCATGTAAATATAGAAGTATAGATTGATATATGGTATGTTTTTTAACATCATATTGATGGAACACGTAATTAATAATTTTCATGTGAATATAGATGTATAAATTGATATATTCCATTCATAGTCATAATGATTAATAATAATCATAAACCTAAGGAAAATATTAGTATATTAAATTTTTTATTCAATAAAACATTTCACTTTAACTAATTAATACCACCCTTAATCAATAATTTCTAATCACTATGATAAATCCTAAATTATAAAAAATCTTACAATATAATTTTCATAATCCACTAATAAATATTACAGAGATTTTTCTCTCATTTTAAAATAATAATTTTAAAGGCGGGATATCAATGAAGTAGACACATAGTTATAGCTGGAGTATTTTTTTTCATTCATTAATATATTCTTTTAAATATGTTTGATCATTACAATAAAATGGAATAAGGTATATAAGAAATCTTTAATTAAATTTAAAATATAAAATATGAATCATTTTTAATTATCAGACCCTTCAAAATTTTATTCATATCATTTTCAGTTTATTCCACCAATATTGACGTTGTTATTTCATTTTGATCACCACCTCTCATGAATGCTTCGAACTATCATTTTACATTTATAAACACTTTTAATAGTGTTTTTTCAGACAATAATATTCTATAATGAATGATTTTATATCATAATAATTATTCAAAATTAAATCACCATTTTTTGTTAAACCAATTAAATAAAAAATTAAATGACTAAATTTATGAACATAACATTTTGTACATTATTTAATACATATTAAACTCTTGAGTTTTGGTGGTTTAATTAACTTGTAAACTTGATATATTTTGAAATTATTATTTGAGTGAAAATCAAAATATAACCAATACTAACATATGAACACAACCACTTAATTGTTTAATATATATATATATATTTATATATGGAAAATCCTCACAGACAACAAAAATAAAATAAATGATTATGAAATGAATAATAATAAGTGACAGAAACATGAATATTGTTTTAAAATAATAAATTAATAACACAATTGATAATATAGAAAGTTATTGGTGAGTCTAAATAGAGTTGGGACTTGAGGTTTGGTGTTTGCATTATTTTTTATATATTAGTTAAATATAATATATTTTAATATAAAAATATTTTATTCTTATAATTGAACATATTATAAATTATTGTCCCCTTATTGTTTTGTTATTATTCTCCTCTTTAGTATTATTATTCATTACTATTTCATACCATGTGGCGATTGTAAAAACTCACTCTATCCTTCACCTATTATAGATCATTTTCAATTTATTATTTTCAATATCCATGGATTTTTAAAAAAATTAATATGTTCAACTGAATATAAGATATGCTAAACTATGCTTAAACAAAAAAAATAATATAATTATAATATGACGATTACAAACTAACTATAGAATTGGTGGGTATAAATAGGATTATATGCCTTATAAAATACATATAAAGGTTTTATAATATATAAATATATTTATTTATTCATAGAAAATAAGAACTCAATTTTATTAATGTGATTTTATGCTAAAAAACATTTATTCAATGTTTGTTTTTGATTCATTCTATGAGAAAATAGTATAATTAATTTCAAATTTTTTTTGAAAATTTATCTTGTAAAATGAAATTAAAATTTTAAATCATAAAATAAAAATTATCCCTTTCTATATTTTTTTGAGACTTTTCTAAATATTTTGATTATTGAGTCAATACTTAAAATAATTATCTTATTGAAAACTATACTTTCTTTAAAAAAATTAAAATATAATTTATTTTTTGGATTAGTATGATAATTTTACTAATTCCTTTTTATTTAAAATAATAAAATTGTGTTTTAAAATTACTTTTAGACTTTAATTTAGCCTGAAAATATTTATATTCGTCAAGGGCACATTTCTAGAGAAAAAAAATTTCATCACTATTTTCTATCTAATTTTAAATTTCATTCTTCTCTTTATGTATTTATAATATTTAAAATTGGATTCCATATTTTTAATCTACTGATTAAAATTTATTAAATATTTCCCTATTATTTTTAAACATTTTTAATAGTAAAAATATAAATATCTATTACCACAGTATGGGTAAATTAGGTCAGTAAGGGTTAAAAATAATATTATTACCACTATAAAATAAAACTAAAATGTTATTCATTTTAATTTTATGAGTCCATTTTTTTCATACTAAACCAATAATCAGTTATATGATATATTTTTCTATTTGGATGTGATTATAACCTTTATAATAATTTCTGTAATGAAAATTAACCAATGCCACACTCTTATTTTTAATTACTATAATAGTTTTAACATGGGTGTAAATGGATGATATGATTAGATATATATATATATTAAATTATTTATATTCATCATTAAAATATATTTAAAATTTTAGTCACAAAAATTACCTTAAATGCCTACACAATGCTAATGCAGTAATTATTCCCTTACTGAAAAATAAAATAAATTAATTTTAGGAATATTAAAAGTACTATAAATTGAAATAAATAATATGATATAAGAATTTTATAAACAAACATATTTTATTGGATTTCATAAAATATTTAATTGAACTATCAGTAGTTTACTTGAACATATAAAATTAATGTAAATGAATATTTTAAAAATTCAGATTATTAATATTAAATGAAAATAATAATCTATCAAAGGATGTAGAATTATAAAAAAATATTGTTAATAATATAAAAAATTCGCTAATTATGGTGCATTATTCATTTTATATTAACTATGTTGGCCCCTTAACTGTAAAAAACAATTATATAAGATTAATTGCGAAAATGGATAATAGAGGGTTAAAACAAAATAATAAGGGTAAAATTATGATCTAAAATAATACAAAAATTATTTTATGTAATTTTTTTACAAAAAATAATATTATCGAAAAATATTTTAAATTTGAATCCATTTATAAGTAAAAAATAATTTATATTAATTTAATATTTGAAGAAATTATAAGAGTTTTCCTCCCCACACTTATACAAAATAACTTATTCTTATCATTTATTAACAGAGAAAAAACCATTTGGATTATAAAATACCTACAAAAATACATTCCTAAAATTACAACCAATGTTATAAGTTCTTCATTTATAGAATAATACTAATATTTGGGTTCTTGAGGTGAAAATCAAATTAGATTCTCTAATTAAGAGGTATAACATTGAACCAAATGTTTTCTTTTTGTATATTCATCCACATTCTAAAAATATTATTCAATCATGATAGTATAATTACATCATAAAATATAATTCAAATATATGTTTTTATTTTTATTTAATAACTTATTCCCTCCTCTAAAATCTATCAAATTGAAAAATAATTCATCAATCATGTGTAAGGTGGACAACCACCTCACAGACCTATGTAAATCAATTTCAATCACCACCACAAACAGAAGGTTATAATGATGGATTTATTATATATATATATATATATGATATTCAAGAAATATATATCATTATAAAAATATAATATCTCATTTACCTTCTTAAGTTCCCATTTAGGGAAGTCAAATGTTGTCATTTGTGCATACATATGGACTACCACCTCTGTGAAGTGTTGTGGTTTATATTTCAAAGCCTCGTCAAATAAGATATATATATTGGTATATTTAAGAAATAATATGATATTTATGATATTATGTTAATTATGTAAGTAAAAATAATTCTTACCCTCTTTCCATAATGATTGATGAAAAATGGAAACACAACCCACACATATGTAAGGCCCACTGTCTCGGTGATAAAAACATATTTCATTTTTCATATCCTTAATTAATTTTTGTGATAAAAAGTATAATGTATTTAAAAAAAATTCAAATAATTTTATTATTATCATTCTATATATTATTGAATAATTGTCTATTTGACCATAGTCAACCAACCAATTTTATTTTAGACTTATAAACTAAATATTGTTAAAATGTCAGACATAAATTTAAATGATGATTTAATTATTTATAGAATAATAATAATTGAAATAAAAGGGAAAATAAAATTTTAAAAGGTTCCAAATAAAATAAATATTCAATATATGTTAAATATTCATGACTCTAAATAATTTATATGGCCACCTGGACTCGAGATAAGGGATTGTGTGTCAATTTCTTTTCTTTGAGGAATATATGCCCCATATTTATTTTATTTTGTCAATATACTATATTTTTTTCATGTTATATCTGGAACAATAAATAATTAATGATATTTTAATTTAAAATTTGAATTATATTATCTAGATATATTTGACATGAATGTTACAAAGTGATGAATGGTGTTATAAATCAATTTCTTCTTTTGGGGTTATAAATCTTCTTTATTGAATTATTTATAAAATGATTAATTTTAAATATATCACATAAATTATTTTCAATTTATTTACAGTTTATTGTTTTTGTTATTATTTATTACAAATATTCAGTATATTTATTTTCACTCAATTCAATGATATTACCTTTTTTGTTGCAATTCATCCCAAATTCTCTTTCTTTGGGACATACCATAATGGTATGAACTTATATTATTTTTTGATCTGTATATACATCCCCTTTGATGTGTAAAATTATTAATATCAGTACATTAATTAAATGTAATGTTTCAGTTTAGGTAATTATTTCATGGGTATTATGATTTAATAGTGATTAATGTGAAAAATGATTTATGTTACAATCTATTTACTTTTCAAGATTAATTATTTTCATGGTTCCTTTTGGGGAAAAGAATATGCTCCTTTTTTATCCCAAAAAAATTATTATAACCATGTTATGAATGTGTTTTTCAGGTATAATTTCCTTTACATCTGTTATTTATTATAGAATCATCAATAATTTTGTTTGTAAGTTATATTGATCTTGGGTCTTCTTTTTGATCAATAATAATTCTCATTATATCCATATATTCTAAAACTATTTCAAAAATGTTTTTTTATAAAAAAATAATTTAATAAATATTTTTTACATTTTCATTGACATTATTTTCCAATATTTCAAAAAATAAATATCCTTACATTTTCCAAATGGGTCTTATTAGACTCATTTGACAAAATATTTTAACGTAATGTCCATTTATAATGTTTATGATATTAATGGATTCTCCCACCATAATTTCCATTATTATCATTGAATATTACAATATATGTATCCAATGGTATCATTAAAGAAATTTATTTTCAAAATATTATATGAATTATCATTTTGTTTAAAAGTGATTTTAAATGTGAAATTTTTATTTTTTTGAATAATGATATTAAAGGTATTTTATTTTTATTTTTAATCATAATTTTTAAAAAACACTTGACGTTAATTATCATCCATTGGGGATATTTTATGATGATAAAATCATCATTCGTTCTTTGTATGGATTAGAATTTTTTAAAATATATTCTAATTCAAACCAATTTTTTTCAATGGTTTAAGTATGTTATGAAATGAATAATAGAAGTTTGATTATAGGTATATAGTGTGATTATTATTCTATATATAACCTTTATTGTTATTCCCTATGTATTTGTGAGGGTCACTAAATATATTAGAGTGATTTGGACATTATTTAACAAGTTATCTATTTCTTTTATTTATTTTTGTTATGAGTTTTTATTGATTCATTTCATCAATATTCACATCAAATTGATCAGGATTAATATATACTAGTACATTTTGGTTTGTTAAATTATTTATTCCATGATCCATGATAAATGATAAATGTTTTTTTGGGTATGTATTCCATAATGTTATACCCATTCTCCTTGTTTATTTCATTATATTCTTATGGTCATTTTTCCTCACAAATGTCATTAAAGTGTTATTTATTATGTTTACTCTTGCTGAGTATTTGGGATAATCCATTTTATATTTCCTTTTATATTGGTCATAAATATTGATGATAAATTATTCAGTATAGAATGTATTAAAATGTGATTAAATTTGTGGGATATGTTGAATACTTAATATGGAATATGTAAAATCATAGTATAGTGCAAAAAGTGATCTCTTGAAGTTATGAATGCTTTCTATGTAAGAGATTATCCTAATTCAATAAAACACTGATCCTAATATTTCTTTGGTAATACATGTGATCTAATATTTTATTTTCTATGATGTGAGGTTTTCATTTTAAAAAATTGAGTTCAATTTATCATTATCAAATCTAGAAATTTAATATTTTTATTGTTAGAACTGAATCTGTGAGTCAGGTTTCAAGGTATTTACTGTTGGTATCAAATTATGTTTTAGATAAAATTGTATATTTTGATGTTTTTATGTCAGGTTATCTTATGATTCATATATCTGATAATTGGTTAATTATTTTGACTTTAATAATTTCCTAAATGTTTTAGACACCCCAGTTAGGTTTTATTTGATATAATTTTAATTTCAGGGATGATATTTTGGGTGGATTTTAATTGTATTGGGGTCTATTTAACCATTAGGTTTAATATGGATTATAATTTAAGGAGTAATGTTTTTATTATATTTTGGAATAATATATTATTTTAATGTGTCTTTATAGTGATTCATGTTATTTGGGGATGTTAATATCATATCATGGTGACTATATGAAAATGTCATACAAATGTTTTGTTATATTAATTTATGAGTGAATATTGTTATCAATCTATAAATGTTAATTTTTTATTATAAGAATGTGTGATCAAATTATTATAATTACTTGGATTTATACTTAGAATATTTTTATGAATTTTATGGATATTTATTTATGGAATGACATAGTCTTAACATTGGTATTATTATTGAATTTTGGATGTTAAAGTATTATTTATTCATATGAAGGTTTATTCATTTTAGGAAATATCGTACCATGTTATAACTATTTTGGTTTTTGTTAGATTCTATAAGTGGAACAAATATCATATTACCATCTTTTGGAAGTACATGATCTAATGAGAATTTATTCTAGTACTTCAGAAATGAAAAATACATTTTTAATACTCCTCGTTTTTGAAAAAATGATAATATCATGGTAGAAATTTATTAGATGATCAGATTATACATGTTATGTATTTATGTTCCAATGTGTTCTCAATCTGTATTGAAAGCATTTCCTTAACTCCAGGGAAAATATTTTAAAAAAATCTATCTTATTACTTTAACATCCAATAAATTGATAGTCTTGTTCACACCTCTTTGGTTTATGGTATTGTGTTTGTTTATTTTCCTAAGATTATCTGAATTATTAGGTTCAATGGTATCAATCATTGTCCGTGATTTTTTTAAAACTAAATATTTCTTACAAGTAAATATCATCACATCCCACTAATGCTCTCAAAATTTGAAACCTAATATGTGTTATTTAATATATACTTCACCTTTTTCCCTTTACCTCTTTTCAATATGAATTTATATTAATCATATTTATGATGTGGGATTTCAACAATGTAATTTTGAAAATTAAATCCCCTGGTTAACATGATTAAGGTTAAATATCAAGAAAATAATTTAATAAATGGGGGGTAATTTATTCTCTTGATATTTTAAAGGAAATACAATACTTAATAGAATATAAGATACACTTCACCGAGTATAAATGAACTAAGAAATAATATTATTTAAATATGGCCATTATAAAATAGCCATTAAATTTTTGGGTATGAAGAGGATTTATAAATTTATGAAATACAGATAATGTTTTTAAAAAATATAAACATATTTTTTAATTCTTAGGGTATAAATACGCAATTTTTTTAAATTCATTTATTATTTAAAACCATTATATTCAAAAAAAATCATTGACATTAATGAGAAATAATTATAATAAATTTCTTAGAAATTTTAGTAAATATATCTAATAAAATGAATTTAATTTTTTGAATTTGTGTATCAAAATTTTCTTATGTTTATAATTTGAAATATTATAAAAATTTTCATTTTTTATTGAATAGATAAAAATAGTAATTTTAATGAAAAATAAATTTTATATTAAATTATTAAAGAAGTAAAATTATATTTTTTTAAATTTAATTAGTTAACCTTTTAATTAATTCAATTATGATATATTATATTATTAATATACAATAATTTTTTAAAAACAATTTTATATTTAAAAAGGTATTTAAAAATATTTGCATGCTCTTTCTATTTAATATTAAATTATTTTTATTAATAATATATTTTGAAAGATTAAAAATGGATTCCTTATTTTCATTTAGTGGGTTAAAATATATTAATTTGGTCCATTTATTTGTTTACATTTTGAATAGTAACATTAGTAATATTTATTATAACTCTAAGGAAAAAATGGAAATTGAGGGTTAAAATAATTTGATAAGAACTATAAAATAACACTAAAACAAGCCATAATTTTATTTTATTATTAAATTTCAAATATAATCATCAGTATTCAGTTATACGTACTTTATTCCCATCTAGATGTGACTATAACCATTATAATATTTTATGTGATGAAAAGTCAAAAATTCCAAACTCTTATTTTTAATAACAATACTTTTTTTAGAGAAATGATATAGGTACAATTATCCCCATAAAAGTAAAACTATTTTTATCACTTTAATTTTCAAAAGGGTTAATGGAGGGTTAAAAATTATACAAGTACAATTTTGATATAAACAAGTGAAAAAATTATTTTATGAAATAATTTGTATGAATACTTATATTTTATTTGAATATTAGTAGTGTGGATCCATTTGGAAATCAAAATTAACACATATTTATTAATATTTTAGAAAATACATATAGTTTCCATAAAATATCATATATAAAAGAGCCCATTATTATCATTTATTCACTTATAGATAACCATTTCTGTTCAAAACCTAACCAAATACTTTCATAAAATTACTCTTCACACTCTAGAGAGCTTAGGATATTTTTTCAATAAATGGTCTAGTGTTTAGCCGAATGTTTTTGGTGTATTTTTTCATAAAAAACCATAAAATCTACTAAAATCATGACTATATAATTAATAACTTTTCTACTACGTATTTAAATGTAATTGTGATAATTTAATTACCAAAATACATATACAACTACCATCAAATTAGAAATAATTTCATTATTTATTTGTATGGATGACTACCACATCATGAACACATTTAATTCATTTTCCAAAAAATAATCTCATGAATGTTTATAAATATGTATTTAATTTATATATATGATATTCATTATATATTTATTATTATAAAAATATAATTTCTTTTACTTTCTTACCATTCTATTGGCATGAAAATTATATCATCGTTCATGTTTACATGAGTACTACCTACTAATTGATTCGATGAGATTTAGGTGTCTTCACCCCCTCAAATTAATGATATATAAAACTATATTTAAAAATTTAATATAATAAGTATAATATCATGAGTATTAAAGAAATTTAAAATAATACTTGTCATCTTTCAATAACGATCGTTGAAAAATTGAAACGTTACTCATGTGAACATATGTCCTACCATATCCATGATTATAACATATTTCATTATTCATAATAGTATTTAATTCATTGATATAAAACTATAATTAATTTATAAAAAAATAATTATTTCATGATTATTACACTAGATATTATAAAATATTTTCCACTTATTCCACAGTTAACCTACCAATGACATTTTGGACATAGGGACTGAAATCATTAAAACATTATAAGTGAACATAAATTATTATGTAACTGTTAATAACATGTTAATAAGTGAAATAAAAAGTATAATAATGTTTATAAAGGTACAAAAAAGTTAATTAATAAAAATATTTATTTATTTAATATGATAAAGAATGTACACAATCAGTCAAACTCAAGGTAAGTGATTTTATATCTGTTTCCTTTTACTAATGATTATTTTAATATTATGAACCTAATATCTCTTATATGGGATATATACTAACCATTTAATATGTAATTTGATGAATAAAATATAATTCATCATATTCTATGTCTAAATTTGAATTTATTTATCGAAATAAATTTGACATATATATTATCAAGTGGTAAATGATTTCTTAAATAAGTTTCTTTTCAATGGATACGACTATTCATAATTGAAATTTATATGATATTATTTTGTGTGAAACAATATATCAATTATTTTAATCCATAATTCCACTAATTGTTTTGTAATTATATTTTTTTATCATAATCATTCCAATTATTAATTGTTAATTTAGTTATACGATATTTGTACTTATTTGTCTCAAATTCACATTCATTGGGACCTAAAATTACGATATGAACTTATATTATTTTATGATGTGTATATATGTACTATTTAACATTATATATCAATAAAATACTTATATTAAGGTTATTTAATACTTCATATAATGTTATTTATTTATGGGTCTTATGAATGACATGTTATCAAAGTGGCGTTATCTTAATCTACTTCCTTTTTGATATTTTTTATCTTTAAGGTTTGTTTTGGGTAAATAATATGGTCTTATTTTATTCAAAAAATATATATTATATTTTCCATTGGTTATAAATTTTGGTAATATTTTTAATTTATATTTCCTCCATTATTTATCAAAAAACATTAAGTAATCCATTTGTAAGTGATATTGATCTTGTATCTTTCATTAGATAGAAAATATTTTCCCTCCATACCCATGTTGTCTAAAAAGTTACCAAAAAATTTATTTTCAATAAATAAATGATTTTCTACGTACATTTTAAATAACCTTTTTCCATATTTTAAAATGTCTAAGAATGTATATTTTTTAACATTTTCCAAATAGGTTACTTTAGACTCTTCTTAATAAATATTTAAGAATAAGTTTTATTTCTAATGATTACAATATGAATAAATTTTCATATAATCATTATCATTATTTTAATTTAATATTACTTTATAAAGTTTTAAGCTTATTTTCTAAAAAATTTCAATAAATTATTAATTTGTTTCATTAAATGTGGGTTTCCAAGGGAAATGTTTAACTTCCTCAAGAATAATTTTATTGTTTATTTAATTATTTTTTGTATTTATCAACATCAACAAAATAATAGTTTTACTTTTGAACTAACATTTATTGTTTATTTTTATGCAATACTCATTCGTTTTCTAGATGGATTATGATTATTTCAAATATATTTTTAAGGAATTTGATTCTTTTCATTGGGTAATAATGTTATGAATTGAATAATTCATGTTTTGTAATGTTTAAGAATAAATACAATCTATATATACTTTATTTATGTTGTTGTTCTTTGTTATTTTTTATGTTGAATGGTAGATCTATTATAAAGCAAGGTTGGGTGAGCCATTTATATCTCTCTAATTAATTTGGTATCAGATTGAGTTAACCAATTATGTTTTATCTAATATATTATTGTAATATATAGTTATGATTATTCCAAATATTTCATTGAGTTAACCGATTAGTTTTCCCCTATGAGATTTTTGTAATATATAATGGTGGTTATTCCAAGTGTAATAGTGATTGTTATCCCATGGGTAACTACAGGGGTTACTCAATATGTAAGATTTAAATGAAAATGATTCCTAATATTACTTACATTTTTTATTTATTTATTCTATTTGTTTATAATGATTCCTTCAATCATTATTGACATCACATAGATCAGGATTATTGAATCATTTTACGCTTCTCATTTTTAGAAGTTTCATTTCATGATTCTGGATTGATGATATAGGAATTTATAGGCATTAATTCTCTTATGTTATTCACATCCACTATTTGTATGTAATTATACCCTTATACTGATTTTGCTCTCAATAAGGATATTCAATCATTAATGTTTATTTTTTCCTTATTTAAAATTTAAACTCACACTTCTTATATATACTTTTCCCCATGTTATAAAGATTTATGATAAATTATTTTAGTCTTGAATGGTTTCACATGTTTTCAAATTATTGGGAAACATTGAAGTCCAAATATATAATATTAAAATCTAGGTGTGGTTGGAAAAAAATCTCTTGATTTTATTATTGTTTTTTCGGAAAACGTTTGTCCTAATTATCTAAAACTAAAATCCTAAAAGGTCCTTAGTAATATATGTGACATAATGATTCTTTTCTATGTTGTATTGTTTTGATATAAAAAATATTATATCACACTTATCAGTATCAAAGGAGGAAATGTAATGTTTATGTTTTTACACCAGATCCAAAAGTGCGGGTTTGTTTCTATGACATCATCTACCTTATTCTATATTTATTAAATATCACCATTTAATTTCTTTTATTCAACTTCAATTATTTTATATAACATTCTCTCTAATATCCTCCATATTATTTTTTCTTTTATCCCTAAAATTTCAAAAAAAAACACTTCTTGATTATTTCTCGTTCTATATGATGTTCTTATTTTATGTACATATTATTTTGTTAATTGTATAACTAATATTCTAGAGATTTTTAGTTTTTATATCCCTCCATATTATGAATTATATAATAATTAATTTATATTACATTGTTTTGTAAACTAATGTTTCATGGTTTTTCATGTATTTTTTGATTTGTTGAATTTTTCTAAATCGCACACATGTGTATATACAAGTTGGAATGTGACTTGTGATTCTAGAATTATGTAATCCCTTATATTTTAATTAATTCTTAAATATTATAATATTATATTTATTATGTATGGGTAAAGTTATTAGCTCGTTTTTTATTGAATATTAGTAGAGGGCCTTAACATATTATTATGATGGTATATTATATGTTTTTGAAATATTCCAATGATTTCCAAACTATTATGATATGTATATTCCCATTCTATTATAATTTATTATTATATATGACTCTTATTCTATTATATCTAATTATTTGCTTTATAATCATTCAATATTCCTTATTGACTCATGGTTTTCATTTGGTTATCCACATACTGGTATTTTACCTCATAGTTTTTTTCAATGTATTTCCCCATGGAATCACATGTAGTGATTCACCATGAAGTATTAAATGACAGATATTATATAAAATTAAAAAAATTATATTTATATATTTTTATTATATAACTAATCTTTAATGATATTGGTTAAATTAGTTTTGGTGTGTGAATATGATATAATATATTATTTTTTACAAGAAAATGTTTAAATATAAAGGTTAATGAGTGATGTGTAATTAATTGTGGTGTTTATAAATGGATTTATTGTGATTAATGAACGGAATATAATTGGAAATATATTATAAAATAATAACCAAAGTTTTACATAGAGTTTCAAATGTTAAGGTATGTTAGTGATCTTATATTTACATTTTCAATGTATAAGAATATTTACACATTAATATTTAATTAAATTGTATATAAAATTTTATTAATATATTCCCATATTTTAGTAAGTGAATATAAATATGAGGAATCAGGAAAACAACTGATGTGATGGAAAATAAAGTGATTATACAAACAAGATGTTGAACATGATAGGAGCATGAGGAAAAAACATTATATATATTTTAACTAAATTGATTCATGTTTAGTATAATAACATGAATATTCTGGATTTACCAATATTCCAAAAAAAGAAACAAATAATTTTAGAGTCATTTATTTAGAATCAAACACAATCCAGTTGTAGATATTTTGATCCATTAATGATTGAAAAATGGGTCAATTAAAATAATAATAAAATTTTCATTAATGATTTGACAAAAAACGATAATACTAATCGTCTACCATAATTAATGGGAAGAGTGTTATTTTTGAATATTTGTCAATAATATTAATATATAGGATAGAAACTATTCAAGATAATGGGATGAATCCAATAACCTAATTTCCAATATTAAAATTCCTTGTACTATTCACTTTAAAATGAAAAGAGAATTCCTTAAACTAAAGAAAAAATTGGATGAATCGCTTGGGTTTTATGACATGAAATTCAAAATAATGTTGAGTCATGTATTTTGATTTATCATTGATACTAAATGAAATATTAACCAAATTATTTAATAAAGTAAAATCAACCCTTTTATAATATTTTAAAAAATTATACATTAATAATTATAATGAAATTATTCTTTGTGATATGGGGGATTAAATGTATATCAAATAAACATAATGATCTAGAGTATATTAAGATGGTAAAATAATAACAAAATTTAATTTTATGCCATTAAATTAGAAATTATTGGGTGATATATGCACTTAAACATAGCCCCCAACATGGAGATAGCCACCATGTCATTGTCTATGTTATAGAATGGTTTTTTATTCCATTTAATTGTGTTCATGAATAATGATATGATAATTCATTTAAATGGTTTTGATTCATTGATTATTATACAGAATTATTGTTCTGCATCAAGTCATTATTATTACAAAATCAAGTCAATAATAAAACATTAATTGACTGATTTCAATAAATATAATTTCAAAAATGCTACTAGGTTTTTACATAGAACCATAATTGATGTCAGTTATCATCTTTTATGGGTTTCCTTCTTACATGACTTTATCCTCTCATCAATTCTCCTTTTCAATTTTGTATTGTTTTTTTAAACCATTATTGTTTCATTATCAATAATCCATGAATCACCCTTATTTATTTATATATTATATTGACCATTCAGTTATTTTTTACTAATCCTATTCTCACTTCACATTTAAAATCCAAGATTTATCTAGCTTAGGTGTTCCATAGTTTTTTTCTGACCCTATAACAACAAATCCCACCTTTCCTTTTTTTCATCCCCCTTTAGTGTCTTCATGTAGTGGTGACGTCGAACATTCAGTGATTAATAAAATATCTCATTGACTCAATGGTGGAAGGTTTTTTTGGATAATTGACTTTTTTATTATTTGGTGGTTGATCTTGTGTTGTTGGTAGCCTTCCATGTAGTTGGTTATTTTTGAATTTTTTTAAGGATTTGGTTTGATTCATTATAGTGACCTAATTCAATGGGGGTTAAAATCTTGAATTGTGGTTCCTACCAATTTTTCAATGGTGTATGAGTGTTTGAAAACTTTTCAGTGGGAGTATTAGTACCAAAAATATTTTTTTACACCAAGTTATATTCTAGGCATAAAAGTTCTCTCTTCTTAATGAGATAGATTCAACTCCCCTATGGTAGTGATAGTATCCTATTTTCTGATTGTTACTCCAATGAATATATTCTTAAGATTCATTCCCTTAATTATCCATGCTTTTATTCATTTATTTTTTTCTCTTAAAGGAGTTCCCTCATTGATTTTTTCATGATGAAAAAGTTACTTGGTTTGGTTGGTATTGATGGGATCTCAATAGACATTTCTTATTATCATTGAATCGTGTACAATAAAATTGTCCGTAATTCAATAATAAATTCCATGAGGTCTGGAAAAAATGAGTGACTTGAGGATGTTCATGGGATATCAAATTTGTTTTAACATACTTGATGGCTAGTTGAATCATCACAAAACCCTATGGTTTGGCTTACCATAACTCCTCTATGTAATGAACTATAAATGATCTTATACTACCTAACACTTCCCACATTCCCCAAAATTAATTTCCAATTAGTTGTCATAGACTTTGACACACATAATTTAATTATTTCATATATTTTTTCTTTTTGTGGCCTTTAATCAAAATCCAAAAATATTAGTTTGAAAATAATGATAATGTGTTTTAATAAGTATCTTTATAAAGATTTTAATCATTGAAATTGGTAAAAAGGGTTGAACTAAATAGTTTTCTAGATATTAATGTATAAAATTCTTAATCTTCATGTGGATCCATCATTTTGTCAAGTGTTTATATTCGAAGTGTGTTTGTGGACATCACTTAACATACATTAGATCATTCACTAACAATAAAAAATTTTCTGTATATTTTTCACTATATTAAGATTATATTTTGTTCTATAACACTAAAAGAAGATGAACACATACTAGTGATGAATGTTTTGACTCCATTTCAACATATGAATAAGTTTGGTTGTATGAAATTTCTTTTTTTTTATAACGTAACTTTTACATTCACTGTATAAATAAATGAACATATAATGTTTAGTGTCTTGTTAAAACGATACACAATATATGGAATCATAAAAAAATCTTCTACAAACACATTATATACATCTTCATAGGTTCACTATAAGTTACTTTTACAATTTATAATACCATGGGGATATAAGTAAATGGAAAAGGGTGAGAATGAAGCCTTGTAATTGAATGAGGAAAAGAGACATATATCATGTGATCATGAGACATATGAAAAACAATATAAGCCATAATGAGAAGGAATGAAAAATAGTCATATCATAATAATACTAAGAATATGAATCATGAAATTGAAACGTGTCTACCAAATTTAAATTAAAACATCTTAATAATATCACCAAGGTGTTGTAAATAGAAATTAATATTGGTATTCACCAAGGTATAATAAAAAATTCCATCTATAGAGATTAAATTATTTTACCAATGTATTGGAAAAAATTATATATATTTAAATAATAGGTCATAATTTCATTATATCAAAATTGATCATAAAATTTCATTTCATTAATAAACCATAGAGAAATATGAATAGGTTTCTTATAAAAATCATGGTGTAAAAACTACTTCAAGACATGATCATTACATAATTTTAAACCCATAAAAAGGAAATATGAGTTTCATATATGTATATAATAGATTAAAAAATACATTTATAAATCTAGTTGTGTAACTATTGAAAATAAATAAAAATTGGGTGTTCAAATAAAATGGGAAATAGAATTTTTATGTAAAAGATGGAAATTTTAAAAGTAAATTTGGCAGAATAATGGGAATAAAACATGGGTTTAGAAAATAGATATAAATGAAAGCGGAAAAGGGTCTGCCATTTATAAAATAATATTATTTTAGTAAGGGTATAAAATAATGTTGGGAAATGAACTTTGATCTCAAAATAAGAAAATGTACCATAGGAAAAGAGAACTTGAATTGAAAAGAGAAGTTAATATTTCTCTTACCTTGAAGAGATGTTCCCAAAACATTAGGATGAATCCTTGGGGGATTGAGGAAACCTTGAGGGAAACCATGGGAGGAAATATCAACAGAACATCACATATTATGGATTGTGATTGAAGGGGAGTTGTGAAATGGGTGGGTATTTATAGAAAAAGTAGAGTATTTTCTTAAGAATTTCCAAATATAGTTATTATAAATATAGGTTATTGAATATCAAAAAACATTGTATTAACCATTGTTTTTTCAAATGATTTTAGATATTTGGGTAACATTTGTTTATTATTTAATCTAAATAAATCAAAGACCATTTTTATACTTATTTTGGCATGGAAAGGTTTTGATTTTTCAAAGTAATGTTTTTTTAAAAAAAATTACTTTTTAGGCTTCAGATAGAAACTCATAGATCTAAAAATTTATTAAAATCTATTAAAATACATAATATTAAAAAAATAACATATTTATGGCCGTGTATTGTGTCTAATTAATTATTAATTCCTTATGGGATTAGTATAAAGTCATATGATATACTAAAAACCTAAAACTATATTTGTAACTATTCACGAAAAAATAAAGTTTTTTTGAAAATCAACATAAATTTAACATAACCAAATTTTGATTATCTGATTTCAAATATAATTATTGATCTTATATAATAATTTTATTAATATGATAATTTTTACTTTTAAATATAAAATCCTTATTTATCAACAAAATACAAGTTCTTACATCCTTGTCAAAATTCTAACACTTATAAAAAATATCTTATGATATTATAAAATTAATTAATCATTTATATTTTTTTAAGAGTGTTTTAAAATAATATTTCATTAAAAAATATTATTCATAATACTTTAGTTTATTATAAAATAATATATTTTTTCTATAAAAATAAAATTATGTTTTATTTGTGGCCATAGATCAATTTATCAAATTTACCTCAATTAAGCATGTATTTTATTATAAAAATTATTATTTAATGTCATTTGTGTATTGAAAATTTTATTTATAAAAATTAAATTCAATTTATGTAACTAATACCTAGACAGAGACCACTTATTACACCTGCATACGCTCTAAGGAAAGGCATGTGATGGGTCATTGTTTTATGGGGTGGCTCACCTAACATTGATTGGGTGGTAATCTATAATGACTTGACCTTCTCTCATAGCTTATTTCTTTTAAGGTTCACTTGTCGATTCTCATCTTGGGATTGATCAAGAGAAACCCCAGTGATTATACCTTCCTCCCATGTTCAGACAAATGGGATTCAAATGACACAACTCTACTGGTTGAGGCCATTAATTATATTTATGCATCAATTATAATTTTTAATTACTACTTATAAACACCAATTATAATGGTAAAATAAACCAAGGTTATTATTTTCAATGTTCATATATTGGTCAAAACCAAAACCAAAATTTCTTTTTATACCCTAAAAATACCACTTCATTCTTTCACACAATATTCCATAAATTTAAATTAAAGATATATTTTCATAAGATGCTGATTTTTTTACTAATAATTATTTATTATTATAGTGTTTTTTGTGTTAGTAATGATTCTAGTAGACATAGGCGATCTATATATTCCCATTTTATATTTTCTATATCATATTCTTTGTTTAGTTATAATGTTTGACATATTAATTGTTTTTATTGATAACAAATGTCATTATCTTAGTTAAAGAGATAATATTTTCTTGGTTTTTATTTTTTTTCTTGCATGATATTATATAATTTGTAAAAAAATATTTAAGAAAAAATATCATTTAAAAAAGCCTTAGAAATTACATTCTCCCCCACTTAAAATTTTGTATCCAAAAATTTTCAACAAATTTGTAATATTTTGGAAAAGTGAGGGTACTTATCTCTCATTATCTCCTCTAGTTCCCCTATAACTTCATCATATTTATGGTTCTTCCAAAACACTTTTATGATGTGGGTAGTCTTGTTTCATATAACCATGTCTCTACAGTCCATGATCTCTATCATCTCCTCCTCATAAAAGAGGTCATGTTCCAGTTGTACCACCTTCAGATTCAATACATGTGAGGGATCAGGTATGTACGTCATAAATAGTGATACATAGAATACATTGTAATCATGAGATAGGTTTGGTGGAAGTTCTATATATTAGTCCACTTATCCTCTAAAATAAATGATTTCATAGGGGAAAATGTACCTAGAGATGAGATTCCCTTTCTTCCCAAACAGCATGACTCTCTTCAATAGTGATATCCGATGATAAAATTTGTCTAGAATATAAAACTCCATGTCCCATAAATGGTTGTCTTAAAGGATTTTATAATGAATCTGAGCATCATTTATTTTCTGTTTGATGGTTTGAAGCTTATATGCCATCTCTTGTACAAGATCAAGGCCAAAACAAAACATCCCACCAATATCATCCCAACTTGTATGATTTCTACATCACTTTCAATATAAATCATTATATGGTTACATTTGAATAAAATAGTTGGAAAATTTATGTATGAGAACTCAACTAATGGGAGGTTTTAATCCTATCCATCTTTAAATTACATTGATTATGCTCTCAACATGTTCTGAGGATGTCCTCATGTTTTGGAATAGTCCATTCAGATTGGTTATTAGTTTATGGTTGATAGGGAATTCTAAAATTCAATATTGAATTAAAAGAATTTTCTTGACTTATCAAGAATTTAGATTTGAACCTTGCATAATGATGAGGAATAATAGAATGTGGAACCCCATGTAATCTCACCACATCATTCACATATATCTTAGATAGTTTTTCAAGTGGGAAATCTTTCGAAATAGAGATGAAATGGGAAGACTTGGTGAATCAATCGACTATAACGCATATCGCATTTTTCCATAGATTTTTCTCAGTATACCAATAATGAACTCCATAGTGACTTTGTCCGACATCCATTTTGGTATGGTTAGTGGTTACAATACCCCTTTATAAATTTTTTGTGCTACCATCACTTCCTAAAACACTAAACACATTGTACTGTAGTCAGTAAGGCCCATTTTAATATTTCACATCTATAATGTTCATAATGGTCCCTATAAATTTTAGGGATTATAGGATGTATAAGGAATATAGAGCAATGAGATTCATCAATCATATCCTTCTTTATCTCTAGGATTGATGGCCAATATAGCCTTGTATGAAATTTAAATACACCTTATTGATCAATATTGAACTCATGAAACAACCCATTCATCACAACATCAAACATCTATTGTAATAAAGGTTTTTCTCTTTGAGATTTCCTAATTTTCTCTAGTAATAATTGTTGGGAAAAAATTTCGGATACGGTGGAATATTTTCCATCACTTATAATTTACTTGTCCAATTATACTAGGTCATTTTTGAAAGTATTTGTTTAACTCTTCATCATTTCCATCATATCAAGGTCTTTCCAACTTAATTCATTAGTGATTTTTATTATCTTCTAGGGTGGTAATAAATTGAATAATCATAGTCTTTATAAAGATCTAACCATATCCTTTGTCTCATGTTTGATTATTTTTGTGTGAAAATATACTTCAAACTTTTGGGGTTTGTGTATACATCATAATTTACAACATAATGATGGGGTCTATATATTTTCAAAGAAAAAACTACAACTAACTTCAAGTAATTCATATAATAATTCTGATGACGTAGATATAACTATTGGGATACATGATTAATCACCTTCTCATTTATCATGTGTAATCACACAATCCCTTACAAATATGCATCACTATAAATTAATAATCCATTTGAGATAGAGGGTAGTGTTAACATAAGGTCATTAACCAATATATTCTTTAGTTCATGGGAAAATTATTTACACTCTTTTTTTCTAGATGAACTTATCTCTTTTTCGAGTTAACCTGTATATTAAATTAGTAAGATGTGAATTTTTTCACAACCCTCCTATAATATACAACTAAATTAAGAAAATTATTTTTCATCGTCACTACTGTGGAATAAATTCATTCATCTTCATCCATTATCTTTATAGTATTAAATATGATTAATTCAATGGTTATAACACTTTCCAAAGAATAAAACATGATTTCACCAAAATTCACATTTGATGAATTTTACATAATTCTTACCCTTCCTTAATGTTTTTAACATAAACATTAAATGATCATAATTCTCCTTGAATTTTTTTGAATAAACAAGAATATAATTCAAAAAAATACCCTGAATTTATTAATGTATTCCTTAAATACTCTGTTCATAAAATCCAAAAATATAGTAGGATCATTGGTAAAGACAAAAGGAAGAAAAACTAACTCATAATTCCTATATCTTGGTTATAATTCAGTATTTCTAATATATTATTTCAATAACCTCAATTGATGATACATAGATCAAAGTCTAGTCATGGAGAATAATTAAGCCCAATAAAGCTGGTCAAACAAATCATCAATACTTGGGAGAGGGAACTTTTTATTTACTGTGATCCCTTTAGGTTCTCTACAATATATGTATATCCACATTTATACATTAAACTTCTTTAAAAATAGACTAGGTTATCCCTAGAGAGATACACATGGTTATATAAATTTTTTATCCAAATTATCTTGAAGTTGTTTCTTTAATTCCTCTAACACCATATTTTCTATTCAATATAAGGTTATTGATATTGTCTTCTATTGAGGTATGAGTTCAATAGATTAATCTACACATCACTCTAGTGGAGGTCCATATATGTATTAAATAAATAAATCATTGTATTATAGATCAATGGTAACATTCTATATCTTTACATACATATTTCCTTCTCCCTATTCACTGTTAATCTACTTAAATAATGTTATAGTGGTGGTTCTAATCAAATTTTAAGTCATGATATATCTCCTTTGAAAATGATTATAGGTTTTAAATTAATGAATACTGAAATGTTTTTTCTTCTATAGTTGTTCATGTAATTATACATAGAGATCCATTCCAATTATAGTATAGTGTCATATTCCACCATGGGAATGACTACTATATTTTCAATGAAGGAAAAACTCCCAAAATTTAATACTATAGTTTCTATAATTTTTTTATTCTAATATAATACCTCTATAAGTCTTGATTGATAAACCATAATTTTACGTATTAATTCAATATTATTATCAAGGATGGATGAAATAAAGGAATGTGTAAAACCAAAATCAAACAATGTACTTTCTAGATTTGATTTCATAACGAGTGTATCGGCCACTACATCATTTAGATTAATGACTTCAGCCATCATGATAAAAAATTCTTGATCATTCCCACATAGGATATACTATGTTTGATGGTGTTCCCCACCATTATATTCTAATTTGAAAATTAATTTAAAATATTCAATGTTTTCCAGACTAATACCATTGAACTTTCGGATATGTTTTTTCCATAATCGCATAAATCTTTAATATTTATACGTTAATGATTCACCTAAAAATGAAAGTTCTGATCTATTTAGTAATTTTTTCTTCTCTTTTAGCACTTTCCACTACCAATAAAGTTGTTCCTCAAATTCTAGTTACCAAATTAATTTAAGGTGGGTGGCTACACTTTCTTTCCACCTATTATAAGATCAAATTTCATACCTATATTTTACTACATTTCTCTTTTATTATCATTCAACCTATGTGACTGCAGTATCCCTCTAAACTCTAAAAAACCATCACAGCCGTATACACTATCTCATCATAGATTTAATTGTAATTATTTTCTCGATTCCTCTATATATGTGGTCTCAGCCCACCAAATATCTATGAACCATTTCATTTGCATCAAAAACAATTAGTATGTGTGTCGAGAAAGACTTGTATAGAAGATCTCATAGACTCCCACAATTTTAGTTTCCTTCTGCAAGATCTCTAGGAATTCATTCTCCATTTTTATTCACATATGATGTGGTTGAAGGAGATTCCCCAAAAATAATTCAACTCTACAGGATCGATCTCTCTTCTGGGATTCATGTTTTTAATTAGTTTCCTCCACTTATGAGCTTCCCCTTCTAAGAGGTGTATTGCCATGGTAACTTTATCTTTCACGGAACAATGGGTTATAGAGATGAAATTTTCTATATTTCTTATCCATTGTTCACCAATCAGTGGGTGAATTGATTCACTAAAATAAGATGGTCATTGATGTATAATGAACTAAATGGAAATTTGTTCCCTTCGAGGTGAATATGGCCTCTAAACTTGATTCATGTTATTTTTCGTAACTCGAGTTAGTTGATTCACTATCTTCATGAATTTTACCATTCCATATTCCATCAAAACACTATCAGTGCATCATCCATTACACTCATTAATTATCTGGTTCCTACTATTTCACACCATTTGTTTAATATAATAAAAACTTAGTATGAGATGTGCTATAATAATGAATCTTAATGTTCTAATGGTATTTTATTTTTTAAATCATCATTCATAAATATGATATTAATCTCAAGTTATAATAATTAAATTTTCTATATGGCCTTTATAGTGGTTTGTAAAAAAACCTATGATTAACTAATCATATCCCCTGGGAGATTCAAACTCATAGTACAAGAAGACACTTTTAGTGTACCAGTTCCTCTTCGAGTACAGCTCAAAGCAGTGTTTTTTGGTGTTACCCTTAAATACATTTTTTACATATCCACATCCACTTGTTTGAATCCATACATTGAATTCTTTTCTTGAAACCCATATAGATAATACTACATGAAAATAAAAATATTTCTTCATATATTTAGACTTGTACGTAGTTTTAATCATATATTTTTAATATCTTAATTTCCAAAAATAAATACATTTTCTTTTAAAACCAATTAAGGAATCCTACCTTTTAATTATGTTACTTTTAATTACATTATATAAACGGAATGTCATTAAAAGTTTAGTTTCTTGAAAAAATGGTACAAAATAAATGAAAACAAACAACATTCTTCTAAAACCACTTGAAATAAATCTTCATGGGTTAACTCTAAGATAATTTTGTTAAATCTCATATCCTAAGGACAAACATCAAAGAAAAGGGGTTATAATTTAATCCATCAAGTGAGTAACCAAGCGAGACATATAATATGTGATCTTGAGACATATCAAGAAGAACATAAAGCATAATGATAAGAAATAAAAAAGAGATATATAATAAAAATAAGAATAATAAAATATATCATAACATGGAAATGTGGCTACAAAATTTAAACACGATATTCATAAGCTTTTCACTGAGGGTAATCACCAAGGTGTCTCAAATGAAAATTACCAAAATTATTCACCAATTTATTATAAAACATGTCATCTATTTAGATTAAATTTATTACCCAATGCATTGGATCACTATCAAGGAACAGATTTTATATATATTAACCTAATATTTTCTATATAAGTCATAGAAGATAATTATAATAATAACATGTACAGAATAATTGATGGGTTTCTTGTCAATATATTGGCATGTGAATGTTCTTACAAACATGATCATTACATCATTTTAAACCCATGAAAGGAAATATTAGTATAATATATGTAAATAATTGAATAAAATGGTAATTTTTAAATCTTTTTGAATACCTATTGAAATGAAAATAGGTTTGGTTATTCAAATAAAAATGAAAATATAATTTCTCATGTAAAAGAATGATATTTTAGAAGAAAATCCAGCTGCATGATGGGTATAAACCATTGTTTTTTAAAAGGGTCAAATAAGTGGGGAAAAGGGTGCCACAATAATAAAAATGTATTATTAAAATAATGGGAGAATGGATAGTGGAAAAAATAACATAGTTTTTGGAAATTTCTAGATATACCACATGAAAAGGGAATTTTAATCAGAAATAGAAATCAAGATTCCCCTTTCCTCTAAGAGTTGTTTCTAAAACATACGGTTGGAACCTTAGGCTGTTCATGAATCCTTGGGGGATTACATGGAATCATAATTCACCTAAAATTAAGGAATGATATATTGGGAGAGATGTGTAGATGTTAAATGTGTGGGTATTTACTTAAATTGTAGAGGATATCTTTAATAATTTCTTAATATAGGACATGAAAATATATGTTATAGAAAATGAAAAAAAGGGATTTCCTATAGATTTTACTGATGTTTTCGAAATTTAGGTCACATTTTATGATAATTTAATCCCCCATAACAATAAAATATTTTTTAATACTTTTTTTGGCATGGAAAATTAAAGATTTTTCAAAGTAATGTTTTAAAAATTAGGTTTTATTTTTTTAGAATTGGGAAAGTAACATATTCTTTCAAAATTTTATTATAATATATTAGAATAAATAATATTAAAAAAATGACATCTTTTATGACTTAGATTTTTTAAATTAATTATTTCATCATTATGACATAATTTTGAAGCCAAAATTTTATCAAAAACTAAAAACATCATTTCTTATTATTTATGAAAAAAATAAAATATTTTAGAAAATTATAATAAATTCTCTTTGAACTAATTTCAACATTATTACTTCAAATATAATGTTTATTTTTCTAGGATTATTAATTAAATAGAATAATTTGAACTTTTAAATATAAAAATCTATATTTATTTGAAAAATATGAGTTTTTATGTCATAGACAAAATAATGACACTTACAAAAAATTCATGGGCCCCTACAAGATAATTTAATAATTATTATTTAGGTAATAGTGTTTGAGAATAATATTTTATTTAAACCCATTTTATTTATAATAATTTATTTTATTATAAAATTTTTTATATTAGCAAAAAAATACAATTATTTTTTGTTTGCGTCCAAAAATCAATTAATCAAATTCATATCAATTAAAAGTTTATTTTATTTAGAAAAACTATTCTTAAAGGTAACTGGTGGAACAATAATTTATTTATAAAATAAAAATTACCCATTATGTTACTATGTACTGGACAGATAAACCCTTTTTACACCCATATATGCTCTAAAATAAAGGTGTTTGACCGTTTTATTGTCATGGGGTGGATCAACTAACATAAATTGTGTAGTATTCCCTATTAATTGAACTTATCCCATAGTAAATTTTATTAAATATTATCTTTTTGAAGCTTATATTGGGCCTATTTAAGGGAATTCCCTAGTGATTATACCTCCCTTAAATAATTAGACAAATGAGATTCAAACTGCATGACTCTACTTGTAGATATCATCGAGTTTTCTTTTTGTATCAATTATACTCAATCATTATTACCTAAAAACAGAAATTATAATGGTATAGAAACCAAGGGTATAGTTTTCGACAGTCATATTGGCCAATGGTCATAATCAAAACCCAATGGTCGCATTTCCATTTATACCATATAAATACCACTTCATTCCTTCACTAAGAATTAACTAAATTTCTATTAATGTTATATTTCCATAATATATTGATTGTTTTATCAATATTTTGTTTTATTTTATTATATTTTTCTATGATAGAGATGGTTCTCGTAGATTGGGATGATATATACTTTTATATATTAGCTTCTATATTTTATATTCTTTGCTTATATGTAATGTGTTTCATTTTAATTGGTTTCAAAGCTGACTAATATAATGATAGTTTTTAATGAGATAAATTTTTGTTTTTCCTTTATGTTTTATATTTATTGTATTATATAATATGTAGGTAACATTTATTTAGGAATTAAATATCATTTAAAAAATTTTGTGTCATTATAGGATTTAAGAATTATTTATTCACCATTAAGGGAATGATAAAAAATTTATTTCATGTAACTTTTGTCTTTTATTCATACAATTTTTTTATTATAAGGTTATTTATTATTAAAATTTATTATTATTAATGTATTTATTGAATAAAATTAATTTTTTATTTTTATTTTATTTTCATGGATTTAATTTACGTCCATTCCATTATGTCAATGAATTATTCTTGAAATATCAGTATATCATGGGATTACTTAACAATGAGGGTTAGTAAAGTTTGTTTTCTTATTGATGAGTCTGGGAGCTACATTTGGTGTGATCTTTTAAATTTTGCACACATTTATGTTTTTAATATTATATCCATATTGTTCTTACCAGCTCAAATTCACTTGTGAGAGTTTTCTAAGGAAAGATGAGTTTTGAGTAAGTAATTTTTTTAAATTTCTATCTAATTCAGTATTTAATTTCATACTTTTTCTTTGTCTTGTAAATTTTTTTTTTCTATTTTTCATTTTGGATGTTTCTTATGGGGATATTGTTTTATTGGTGTTTTTTCTAGGGTTCATACTAAATCCTTAAAAGTGCTTCCTCTTTAGAAAAAAATATTTTTTGTAATAGGTTTTTTTATTTAATATCCTTTGGAATATTAAATATAATTTATTTGTGATTAATATATATAATTTATATTTAATATTTTAGAGGAATTAATGATATAGGATGTTTACAATTACTTAATTAAATATACCAAATGTTCATGAAATTTCATTAGTAATGTTTTAACCCAGATAGATTGATTAAAAATATCCCTCTCTTAGAATTAGAATGTCTAGCTAATATTTTATTAGTAATAAACATTTATTTCAATTGAATGTTCCTTATTCACCTAAACCCCTATTAAAATTTATGAATCCATAATCCCAAATAGATCTCTTTAAGGCTCAGTTCATCTATCCATGTATTTTTTCACTTATAAAGTCAAATAATATTATGTTTTGTGAAAGATTTTCCAGGTAACTCAAAATAACTGCACGTCCAACTGAAAATATATTTTCCATAAATTAGAATATTATTTCAAAATAATATTTTAATAAACAAAAATTATTTAGTATATGTTTAAAAATATATATTTATGGTCTTCAAAGCATTGATATTTTAACTAGCCATGATTTAAGAAAAAATATTTTATAATTGAGATCTGTTCAACAATTTCACTATAGTACTTTAGTCCAGCACCATGGGATCCCTATGATATTATAATTTATTAACTTTCTCTAAATTTAGTTCAACAAACCAATATAAAAATTGTCAACATCATGAAATTTTTCACATATAAAGAACAATAAACCAAGCATTTTGATTGTATCCCAAAAATAATCACAACCATCTTACCTTCATTCTCAACCCAACTATCAGAGTTCCATTCCATGTCCAAAACTACTCTTACAAATTAATCATTAAACCCAAAATTAATAAATGGATTTTTAAAAACATGATAGAGGGGATTTATGTATTTAAATATTAATTTCCCATGAACCTAATAATCCCATTTTAGATAATGTAATATTGAGTTGATTTGATACTATCTGGTATAAAAGTATGTGAGATTAAATGATTGAGCTCATATGAAGATAATTTTTTATTGATGAAAGGTTAGTTATATACTATGTTGTAGATAAATTTATTGGTTATGGATAAAACATATAATTAATCGTTCTAGTGTTTTTGGGGGATAAGAAAACTTCAGGACGATCTAGAGAAGTTAAGAGAACACTTAGTAGAGTATGATTAGATAATGATAGTTAAATGAAATTTTATCATAAATGTTATTAAGAATAATATCAAATATTATTGTAAAAAGAATGTCCTAGGAATTAAACAAAGATATTTTTATAAATACATTCCACATGGCTAACCAATTCTTATTGGGGAATTTTTTATGAATAGTTATCTATTATTTATAATTAGGATGAATGAATTCATTTATAGAGGGTTTTCTCCCCCATGGTGATATAAATTTTTATTTATGTTCCCTTCTAATTAATAGAAGTATATTGAGTCACCTCTCACGAAAATATTTTATTATATTTCTCCTTCAAGTAAGAAAAAATATATATTACTTTAATGAGGGAAATAATCCACAAAATGAAGTTTTTATTTTGATTATCTCACTATTTATTATTAATATTTTCAATATCAATGTTTAGTTTATTTATAAACTTATGATGGTGATATATATCTCCCTTATATCAATGAATTATAAGTATTCTATCCTATTTAATATATTCTACTTCCCTTTATTATCACATCTCTTCATGTGATATATGTTTTATGGTTGTGGAGTATTATGGTATTATTGTAAAGAGATATTCAAGTAGAGATTTTCTATCATTCTTATGATATAAATGCAAGGTTTCTATAGGTATAAAATGAGTGGTAATTTTTTATATCCATGCTTTTATATCTATACATTTTTGGTGATTTCAAGTGCTTTCATTTAGAGAATACTGGGCAGTTTCCTCATCATCCTTATTCCATTGTACTTTTCTATTGTGTTATTCTAATATCAATTGCCTCCAGGTAATATTTCAATGATTATCCAACCATATCTAGGTATAATTATTTTGATATAGTGTGGCTACCATGAATCCTTTCTAGAGTACATCCAAATACAATGTTTTCATGCCATCTGTTATAATTTTTATGAAGGTATGTCACACCTCAAATTTATTATAGGTTTTCCTTAAATATAAATTAAATTAATTAAAGAATCATTATTGGTTTATAAATATTTTTACTAACATGATATGGAGATCATGGAATGGACCCCCTATGCCTTTTTGGTAATATTTTGGGACCAATGAGATCTCCCTTTTGGTATTTATCCAGTAATACTGAGTTGTATAATTTTATAATGAATTTATAAATTGATTAACAAATTATTTTTTGGTTTCAACTAATTAATTAGGATTTTTTTGCTTCAGCTAGAAGATCGGGTGGTGGATTAGTCTTGGTTGAGAATTGACTGCTTTTTTAGGATTTTGAATTTTTTAAATGGAGAAGGATTCTCATGAGGTAGGTGGACCTAATACTAGCCTTATGGGTTTTTTGAAAATTCATATAATTAATGGTATATGCGGTCATGGGATCAAAAGAAATGGCTTAATTAAATTAAATATTTTAATGATTAGTTAATATTATAATTAAATTCATTTTATAGGAATATAAAAATTTTCTAATACCATTTTGGGACTTGTTCACTATTCATATTCCTTCACCAATGATAGTCAAGGACTAAAATGTTGGCTACCATTGGATTATTGGGACCCCTTGAGTATGGTGAAATTTAACAATATAAAATGGAATTTTGAGTATAGGTTGTATTGGATGTTCCTTACGAAATTACTATAAACAGAATGTTATAGGTTGGTAATATATGGACCAAGTGCATTATAACATGATCATGGGTTGGGTGAGTGACTAACCAGTGCATCCAAGGATACTACTATAGATTTGACCTCTAACAGTGATAGTAAAAAGGTTTTATTGGAGCATAAGAATTGTTTATATTGTGAGAAATGCTAAAAGGTAACATTTATAAGTGAAAAAAATTGGCAAAGAGTGACTTTAATGTCACTAAAAATCACGAAATATAGGAACCCTTTAATAGTTCAATTTTTTGCATCTTTAAAAAATTTAAAAAAAAATTATGGTTTTCACACACCAAAACACCCCTACCCCCCTTATTAGTACTTTCCACCACACCCACACCCCCTCATCTTTCCACAACACTTGAATACTCCACCAAATACCTATGTTTGATTAGATTTGATCCGATTAACTCCCTTATGTGATTGGATTTTTTTACCACTGTTCAAAGCTTGTATTGTTTTATTTGTTATGATATTATTATTTATTTGTATATATCTAAAATTCAGGGATATATTTATATACACTTATATTTAGTTAAATATATTATATATTAATATTCATTTATATATACTATAATGTAAATATATGTGTTTATTAATACACATACTTCTTTTTGTATAAAATTATTTATTTTTATAAGTATATATATATATATTAATTGATTTCTCATGTTAAAAAAATTTATATTTATTCATTTTAAATAAATTAAAAATTAATATTAATGTATATCTGGTTTATATATTAATAAATAAAATTTTATATATATGTATTTGTACAATTGATTTATTATATGTAAATATTTCAAAATATGAATATATTTAATTATAAATAAATTTGTTTTTGAAAAATGATAAAATTTCAAAAACATTATATCTATATGAATGTAATGCATGGGAGTAAATTTATTCACCACAATGAAGACACAAGAAGACTTTCTTAAATTACGATTAAATACTATCAAATATGAAAAAATTAGGGTATCCAAACTAAAAACAGTTTTTCGGATGCCTTATAGGTCCTTTTAACCCTTGAAAATAGTTACTAGGGTATTCTATATCACTTAAACATAAATCAATTCCCTATATTTGATTTTATATGTCGTAGAGAAAAAATAGATGCATGAATAAAAATTTATTTTAATTTGAAGTTCAAGTCATGTTTTCGACTTATCTTAGACCGTTTACTAATTTATTTAATTTCAATATCATCTGATCTTTATTAAATGAAGATTACTTGATAATAATTTAAAATTTATTATTTAATAATAATTTTTAATCATTTTAAAAAACATATCAACCAAATATATTATATATTAATTAGAAATTCGTAATTATCCATACCCAAATCATATTTAAAAATTATACTATATTTATATCAAAAAAAGAAATATCTTAGTAAATTATTATTAAGGGATTTTAATTTTTTTTTGAAATATAACTTTTATACACACTAGAAGAAAAGCACTGATAAATGGGGGAATTCTATCGGTGATAGTAAAAAACTTCTGATAAATCTTAGGTCTTATCTGTGCTAAATTTACATTCACTGATATTGGCCACCTTTAACTTTACTTTTTTATTAACACCGATAAAGACCTCCCTCCCCCTTTATGAGTTCTTTTTAATTTTCACAGATTGGGGGGTCATTTATTTTTTATTATCACTAATAAAGCGACCCCCCTATATCAACATTCATTATTAGTGCTGACAAAGAGGAATATTTATCATTGATTTTTTTAGCACTGATCAAGGGGCTTATATCACCACTTTTAGCTGGAATTAATAAACACTCACTCTTGATAAACCCATATTTTTAGTAGTGGTAGTTCGAGACCAACTATATGTAATCTATTTAGTGGGTTTACTATGACATGTTCTTTGTTTAGCCTATGTGGTCTTACCTTGGTTATGATCCCAATGAGGGGGTGTTCCTGGGTTTTGATGATGATGGTGGGTATAGGCATTCGACCAACCACTCATTTTCCATTAGATTTTTAAAAGGATTGAAAAAACCATAGAGGAAATATTGATATTATTTTTATTAAAATATGGACTTTGGTGGGTATTTTATTTATTTGTGGGTAAAATTCCATGGGGGTCATTTATTATGCACGGAAACCTCCCTTGGGGTGATCACAGATATTTGAAGATACAATTAGCATAAGGGGTGTTATGATACCTGTCTATGAAAACTATCATAGGGTAGATTTTTTCTATATATCCATATATCAAGGAGACTCAGGTCTATTATATTGGTTTTCATGGTCACCATGACATGATGAGAGACCCCCATTACTATTTGAAGTAGGTATGGTTGATCAAGGTCATTGGCCTAAGGGTCAATGATGGGTTTTTTGAATAGATTTCCATTGATGTATATGAACATAGGGTGGTTATGATAGAATTTTCATCATTGTGACAATGATTTTATCCAACAAATACCACCATATGTTTAATGTAGTTATGTTTGGTAAATTTTTTATTTATTATGTTCAATAGTTCTTTTCTGGTTCACAACTCATCAGGTCACATTTACATATAGTCGCATTTTTGGAGTGGCACGAGAACATGTATATGGTAAACATATGTTTTTTTACTCACACCCTGCTCGGGAAACCATTTATATTAGGTACCTATGTTTCCCTAACTTGTTGCAAGTCCAGTTTAGGGTTAGACTGAATATTTTATAATTGAGTTGAAGTGGGTTAGATAAGATTTAGATATAGGGTTGATCGGAGTCTTAGGAATTATAGTGGATCCTATTGTATGATTGTTCTATTCTATATTTATTCATTTATTTTTGTTTTTATAAATAATCAACCACATGGGTGATTTGCCTTTTATGATTGTATGTGAATGTTAATTCCTAATTTTATTTTATTTTTGGTTGTGTTGTTTATTTAATCATATGTAATGTGATTATTTATTGTTTTGGTTTATATGGGATATTTTTTATATCATTTTTTTACTCTAAGATATGAGTATTGCATCCCTAGGATACCTCTTTATACCCCCACATATAGTTCGTAGCCTCTTAAATATGGGAAGGTGCACTTATGGTAATGTGATGAATCGGTTGGGCTACTGTTCCGAGTGATTTTATCCATGAAGTTACAATTCCTCATCATTAAATTATTGAATACTCATTTATCATTTCATTTTCCTTCACAAATTTACCAACATTTATTTTTTTATTTATTTATTTTAATTAAATAATAATAATTAAAATTTTATAGAATATATTTCGAGTGTTCTTCTATGATAGATCCACATTAAGGTTACCAATATTGTACATTCCATAAGAAAATATAAAATTAAACTTATTAGTACTTCATGAATAATATACTTTTATCAAGATGTAATTATTACATAGTAGTTCTACTATACTCATATTTATGGTTCATAAGTATTTTTTAAGATTTAATTAATTCCAAATATTAATAATCAATAAAAAAATTTATTGAGGAAGAACATATAAAGAAATAAAACATATACATGGCCTCACAACCCATAGGGGAATGAGTATAGTAATGAAGTTGTAGGACACAAATTATGGAATAAATTTTAAATACTAAATTATTTTTTGGTTTAAAAACTCCTAAACTTATGAAATCAAAAAAATGGAACAATATTTCTTTATAATAAAATAAATAAATGTTTAAGGCATATAAAAACAAACATGTAAGATGATATGTATAATGAAAATATATCACTATACATACTTGATGTAGAAGTTTTCGAGGTGTATTAGAAGGAGAAATTTCTATATCTATTATTAGAAAGTTGCATACCACTACCAGGATAGAATCTAAGGAATGTTTGGAAACTAATTATAATGATTTAGATCAAATTACATTAGAAGAAATTTTAATAGATTGATTTCATTTTCAAATTCCATATGATACTTCCAACTTTGATGATGAACAATTAACTTTTTTACTCTATAATCAAGATAATATTGATTAGACAAAAAATGAAATAGTTTATTATGAATATACAATAGAATAAGATACTTCCATTTCACATCCATAGATGTCCTTCATGGAGCATTTGAAATACATGGAGAATTATAGGATAAACATAATTTGAAATATAGTTCCTTTTGAAATTTATTTTATTTTAATTTTATAAAAACTAAACCATATAACGACTCTTATTATATAAATATTGTTAATTATATGATTCACATGATATCTCAATGCCAATATTTAAAGGAATATAATAGATTTTATATACATAAATCCACTTGAAAATTGATAAAATAGAATTCTTAAATGATAATCCATTACTACCTCAATGAGGATCAGTTTAGACCTAACATACTAGTTTTCACAGTAAATGATGCTCCCATTTGCATTGAGAACCATTAGTTATCTCCTCACTCCCCATTGGATGATGTGGATTTACCCCAAGGCAATGCTCATGGTTGTGTTTCCCCTTCATGTGGATGTTGGAAAAGATTCAGATGTGTTTTACCTTAATTATCAAGAATTCGAAACATGGAGGGACAGTGTGATTCATGACAATAACATGAATTATTCCTATATGAGTCATGTCTTTGACACGGGAAAGGAATTTCCAGATTACTCTTCTCAATTAACTAAAACATTGATGCAAGGTCGTTATCCAAGATGTTGTGGAAGGGGGCATGGATGTGTTGATTGGGCTCTCCAAATGATGATTTGTAACTATTGATTGAATATGACACTGATGGCATAGACAAAGAAAGCCTCCTTCAGTAGGCACAAAGACTAGAAGAGAGCTACTCTAGAGGTCAAGGTCGAGTGCAAGGATGAAGTATAAATTGTAATGACCATTGAGATGAAGAAGAAAAATATTTTCTCTAAAATTAGGTGAAAATGAGGTCCTTAATATCTTTGACGAGGGTAGTGACTCTGTCTGGCCCCATCCTCACACTTCTTTGTACTGTTTTTTTATTTATTCTATGGGATTTGACCATAACTTTTAAAAAACTAGTATATAACATTGAGTTCTTAAACATAATTATATAGGATAAATTAACTAAATTAAAATACATATTGTTTTTTAAAATTTTCTAAATATTATTAAATGGAATAACTCTTTAACATACCCTTTATTGAATAATTATAATGTTAAAACTATTTTAAAATTATGATTATGTTTATATGTCATCATAATATTTGTTTAAAACTAAATAACTTTTGATTATAAAATTAAAATAGTTTTTAGAATTTCTACTCATATTGTTATCATATACAAAACATCATTTTACCATATACCACTTCATGATAATTTCCATAATGTTGTAACTTTCAATATGTCATGTCCAGTTCTTTAATAGACACAACACAATAGTTAACTAAATAGGTGGTTGGATTGTCTTATCGAGTGATAGTGAAGAATAATTATAAGCACCTAATGATGAATTAGTGGATCTTCGTGTACAAATATTATATCAAATAAAGGAAGAAAATAATGAATAAGCTCTTCAGGAACCCTCTGTTGGGCGGAGAAAAGGAGAATAGTGATGGAAAGAGGGGGGTGAATTGCCTTTTAAAAAATAATTAACAATTTAAAATCAAAGTTAAAAGTGCAGCGGAAATAAATAAGGCAAGACACAAAACATGATAACGGAGTTCGGCTTAAACCCAAGCCTACGTCTCCGCTCCCAACTCAACCGTTGAGAGATTTACTACCGCTTGCTTTTTAATGGTTTTAGCAAGAATCCCACTAGACTTTAAGGTTAGTCTAGAACCTATTACAGCTTGCTTTTATTGGTTGAGCAAGAACCCACTAGCCTTCTTACAGGTGAAGGCTAGCTCACCTATGTCTCAAGCCTTTTAAAGGAAAGGCTTGACCAACCTCTTCACACCTTAAAGGTGATGTGAAAACCCAAGAGAGAGGATGAGAGAAAGAGATGGGGTTTGTAGGCACAAACCCAATTTGATGCTCAAAATAAATAAAATAAGAAAAACCGTAATGGGAGAAGCCTTGGGCACCAAATGATTGAAGGAGTTGATGAAGAGCGCTCCCATGCTTCTTTGACGGTGCTCCTTGGATGTGGAAGTGAGTTGGAGCTTTTGGAGTTCCTTGGAGGAATCCGCCGGAGGTTCGCCAAATGATCAAAAATGTGTCCGTTGGCTTCTGTATGGCTTACTTATAGTTCTGACATTGATCCGGGGCTTCCTAGTCCTTTATTTATAGAGGGGGAACCCTCATATGGCTTTTGGAGGTCTTCGGAGCCGTTGGAAAAGGCTTCGGAGCTGTTGGGAGGCAAGTGGACCAGCCTGGTCAAAGGCCCAACGGCTAGTTTGACTGGGTCTATCGACTGACCGGTGCAGAGCCACCGGTTGGCCGGTGCTTGCAAAAGGGAAGAGGGCTCGGGCTCAGGCGCCACCAGCTGGCCGGTGCTGAGGCCACCGGTTGGCCGGTGGGAAGGCATTGGGTGTCCCTTCTGCCCAGGGTCCATCGGTTGGCCGGTGGTGAAGCCACTGGTTGGCCGGTGGACATGAAAACAGTCCACTTTGGCCTTCTTGCTTTCTTGGCCCAATTCCTTGGCCACCTGAAATCATTCCTATCATCCAAAAACACTTAAAACAATATTAGATAAATAATTGAGTGATTGTGATCATGAAAATAAAACCACGAGGGGTTCGAGAGGTACAACACCCTCTATACACACAAACTACATTACAGAATAAGTAAAATAGATGGATGATCATTGTTTGATATACAAGGTGGTCCTTAGTGTTATGTTGTGAAATCTATTATGACTAACTCTATATGTATTTTCCTCACAAATAAATATAACTTGAATATAGTAATTTCATTTTCTGAAATGACAACCATTATCAAATGTGGGGATTAACTAATTTCACTACCCAGTTTTCAATTTTCAAAACTACAATACCTCTTGGTATTTCAACTGATGATTTTTTTTATGATTAATAAATATTTTTTGGGTAGATATGATAAGGAAAGTTTTATCAAACCACCCCCACTGGGACTCAACTCGATTCGATAATGAGATATAGTGTGACCATTAAAACTCACCTTCAAAATGCAATAGATTGGTGACTATAGCCAAGAGTTTATCGTCACCCATATATGGAAGTCATTGTAGTTTACGATAAACTCTCGAAACACTAAAAAATGATCAAATTCAAAATACACCTAAAATTGTTGAATGATGAATTAAAATTATTTTTAGGTTATAAATGGATAATATATAAATGTAAAACAATCATACATCCATCAACTCCTATATTAGTTAGGTAAGGTGTTATACAATCCAACTCTACCAAAGAGTCTCATTTTCAACACCAAGGCCTCATGATAACACAAACAATAACATAAATATAAAATAAAAATATTATATATAATCTAGGTGTGGGTATATAAATATATTTAGTAGGTTCTTCTTCAAAAATATATTGTGTCTATGTAAATAAATCATACCAATATATACATGGATTGAATAAATAAGAAAAAATAATCAATTAATAATATTTCTCAAATATTACATCATCCATCCACATTGATTTCATACTACAACCCCGCAATTTAAAAACCACATCATCTCCTTATCACACAATTTCATATAATGACCACTATAACAATAATTACCTTTAATCCAAATATAATAATTCTTCTATCCACAAGAATCTCACTATAATATTCTTCTTGTAGTTTAACACCCACAATGAACTCATTGTGATTTTTTAGTTATTTTTTTTCTATAGGGACTTAATTCTAATTTCACCACAACCAAGTAGTTATCCACCCACAATGAACTCACTATAGCACCTATATCATCATATAGTTACCCACCTGTCGGGTGCTCTCAATAACACCAATATCATCACATTGATATCCACCAAAATAACATGATAGTCATCCAAATAAAATGGTTAGACAACTTTCCACCCAGAAAAAATATCATTAGTCTCTTAGGTATCCAACCTAAGAGAGTCTCTGCCATAATACATAACATATTAAAAGTTATTAACCCTTAGAGAGTCTCGTTATATTACCATGTGTCAGCCCTTAGGGACACTCCCTTCCTCAACCTACATCACCTCAACCACTCATCATATCCACTAGTCCTAGCCATATTATAGATAACATTATCCTCATCCTCATTATTATCATGTATCAAACCTACTACCACATCACTAATCACAACTTCCATAGCACTACCATATACTGAAAATGGATTCAAACCCCTACAATCCACTCAATTATTCACCTAGAACATCATACAAACTAAGGTCCTAGGGAAACATAATTTCGTCAAAAATTAAACCACATTGCAACCTACGTCAACATTAATTCATAACCTAGGGTGTAATTAGTCATCAACATTCCTTATATTTTGGATTTAAATATGTTCTAAAACCACATTACATATCCAACAAATATCAAGTAATATTTTTTAAGAAATCCACATAATCCAACACACTATTTCACATCTAAATATATAATTATTCACACTAGGGTTGTTATTTAGTGATTGGAACTAAATTCATGTTACAAAACAATTATCATATCATCCCACAATTAATAAATCACAAAATCATTAGGTGAAACAAACCGTGATAAAAATGGAATGAAACCCATAAAAATACACCACCATATGTATGTCACTACAAGAAAATTTTCAACTATAGCATGTGTAATGAACCCATGCACAAATGGAATAGCACTATTTAACACAATTCTACATTATCCTAGATTTCTCACTATGTCTTGAACGCATTTTCTAAATAAGTGAAATTATCCTCATTCTATATTGGCCAAACCAATTTGAAATTAAATTTCATCTCTATCCCATCTAATGTATTTTTTATAAATTTCTATTATTATAAGATCTTTTTTAACATTTTTACATGAAAAATATTTCAATAAAGTTAATAAAAAATTCAAAATACTTTTTATAACATAAACAAAAACTGAATAATTTACTTACTAATCGTAAACAAATATTTAATTCCTTAATTCATTATGATGTTTATGATTAATAACTTTCAATCACTACCAATTCAATATTATATATTCAAAAAGGTATATTTTCAATAATTTACAATAATTATAAATTTCATTAAAAATCTACCAATTTATATTTCATCTCACTTAAATTATTAAATAAAATTATTTATTCCTAAAATTTCACATTCATATTTCATAACTTATTTTAAATTTACTATATAATAATAATTATAGATTCTTGTAATTATTCAGCCCAAAATTGTAATCCATGACTTTCTAGATTCAAAATAATTTTATACTTTGATGAGAATTCAAGTCATTTGCCTTGATTCTATAGCGGAAACACTTTATCAATCATCTAATGCTAACCACCAATAATTCATCTAAAATCACATCCTATGAAATTCTCTCACTTAATTTTACCACCAAATTTATAAAGGCTCTGTCCCTTGAGATATTTAATGAGAATGGGAGTAATTTTTCTCTTTGAAAATTAATTATCACCCTTAAATTTATTTTAACTCCATTATCATTAATCTAAATAAATTCCATGTGTGACCATCCAGTAATCCTTTCATCGACTTTATATTAGATCATGCCATTTAAATCCTCTCATTAAATCCACTGACATGGAATTTAAAACATTTAACAAAATTTCAATCTCCATAAGTTTAGTATAATAACCCCAAATCACTCACTCCATATATAAAATATCACATGACGCAATATTTATTTACTAAAATCTATTAATTATGAAATAAATTAATAAATAATAAATAATAAAATTCCATCATCCCAAATAATATTGTGGAAAAACAAATCACTACAAAAAGTATAAAATTTCCACCCAAGGATTAAAATTTCATTCTAAATTCACTTGAAAATTATAAATAATTTTATGATGCCAGAAACATTTCCACATTACCCTCTATAGACAAAAAATCATTAAAATTATTAAAAATTATCTATTTTTAATGTAATAGTTTTCTTCATTATACACCCATATAAAACTTTTCACCAATAAAAAGCATCAACCATTTTCAAAAATATGAATCAACCAATTTAAACATTTGATCAACCATCATCAATATAAAAATATTGGACAATAAATAAAATAAGAACAACTCAATTTTGTTTTGGATATTGAGCTCACACATGTGATTCTATATCCCAAGTACATTATACTTCACTACAATACCATAGAATATTTATAACTATGGTAACAAATTTTCCTCATAGGAAATTATCTTTTTTATTTTAAATTTCCACCAAATACATGAAAAGTTCATATCATCCCTAATATGTACATATCTCAAATAAATCACATGTGATATACCATGATAATAGTTTCAAAATAGTGATTCATGGAACATGTCATGAACCTTTTCCAATCATATTGGTAGTTTGGAGGGGTAATTTTCCAAACCAACCTATTCTGACACTTTAAATATACCAATAAGGCTTGTAGAAAATGTTATTACGTAAGAAAACCATTAATGATAATGCCAACAAGAAACAAACATGATCATAGGATCTCCAACCTTAAACATTATAATCCTCCTTATATAATCATTGTAGGATTTTTTCTTTCTTAGAACCATATTCATGTAATCCAAAATAACATGGACATGATTTATCATATCATGCACCAATTCTATCAAAACTATAGTGGTTTAACTAACCTCAACACGTCATTGTAGTTAATAATATTTCCAGCCATAGAAATCCTTTAAAGATTAAAAACCAAATGAGTAATTAACACATTTATTATTAGAAAACTAAAAAAATTAAAAATGGAAAATCCATGCTCTTCAATATTCTGAGATACAATATATTAACATTTCCTATAATTGTTTTATTATATATTTAGTTTGACAACTAATCTATTAGTTAAAAATGATTCTAAATAACAAATATGAATAATATTCATATAAAAATATTTTTTTCCCATTATGTGACCCAAAAACAATATGAGAAACTATCCCCCTTCAGACTCTGTGAAGCTCTACCACCTCTGTCGTATAATCATCACCAAACTATCCATTGAGAATGGTTTATCTCTTATTATTAAAAAAGGGAGTGTCCATGTGTGGAATTTTTAAACTCTCCTTCCAAGGATATCCCTCTCTACCTAAATGGATCACTCTGGAGAGAGACCTAGCTGGGAAGGATCTATTGCCCATCGAGAAGGAAGAGCTTCCCTGAGGATGACAACCCAAGTGATGGTCATTAGAAATTATAAGTTGTCAACAAAGGTGGGTCGCACCTCATTTCACCAACCAGGTTAGAAACTAGGTGAATATAAATGATGACTGGATCTTGGGGGATGTGGAAACTCTCCTAAGAGCAGACTCACATTAATCAAACCAAACACCTCTCAAATAACGGTTTTTTGTACCCCTCCACATCACCAATATGCCACCACCAAAGTGACACTAATAACGATTTATAAATTTTTAATAAATGATCTAACATAACCAATATTTTTATATCAACCTAAATGGAATGAAACCTTATATGGGTATTTAGAAAACCTATAATAAAATCCATTAATAATCCTCCCATTTCCATGAACAATTTTTAAATGATGAAACTGTTAGAAAATATCCTCATGGTGTATTTTGGGGTTGTGTTAGTCAAAAAAAAGTTGATGAAGACATCCAAGGGAGTGATTAAAGGAGATACGTAGCTATAAAATATTGTTAATTTAGTTGGGGATAAAATGATTTGGTAAATTATAATTATAAGGCATATACCAGAATATGGTATTGAGAACCAAAACTGTAGTGGATGAAAAATATTAAGTAGGTTGGTTCCATGTCCTAGGACTTGATTTTTTGAGTTAGAAAGTATTAGTGTAAAATGAATATTAGTTTGGTAATATTTTATGGGGAATTAAATTTTTCACTAGTAAATTCCTTATATATAAAAGGAAAGATGGATCTATAATTTTATAAGTCATTATAAAAGTTCAAAAAATTTAGGTATGGTTGGAAAATGTAAAAATTGACCAGTGATGAGACCATGTCCTGGTGGATATAATGTATAATTATTAGAATATCTACTAAAATGAGGAATTTAATTGCAGTTATTTTTTCATCATGGGGAACTTGAGTAATTTGAGATAAATTTTAATATTAAAGGATCACAACACCCTGTATCAAGGTGTGTTGAGTGTCCAGTTGCTGATACTGAAGAGAAAAGCAAGTAAGCGAGAGTGTTTTTGGGTGTTTTAAAGTTAATTATCCCTTTATAATGGACTGTGTCATTGTGATAAATTTTTTATTACATGATTAGTGTATTTACAAAGGAAGTGACAATTTTTTTAAAGGATTGGTAAACATAAACAACACACCATGTAGTTACATGTGGTGTAATGCTATAAAATTTTGTAGATATGACCATGTAATTGTGAATTTGGAGTTATAATACTCACAATTCATATATACTATATTTTAGGATCACATATGAATTAAATCAGTGATTTAGACTCAAAAATATATTGAGTTATTTGAATATTTTACCTTACTAAAAAATATGTTTGATCTATCAAAAGGGTAACATAAATATTATTTAGAGATAATAATGAACCATCTATATATTATCATTAACTAGATAAGGGTCATTAAAGTATGAGTAAAGGATATATATCATAGATATGAAATGTTAGCTGAGAAAGATTTCAAGAATAGTTATATAAATTACTATTTTCATGGAGAAAGTTTAATTGAAACGTTTTTTGTGTAAAAACATCTTATTTATGTGGATTAAACAAAAATACTAACCGGCATAGTGAAATACTTGAGTGTATGAGGGTGGTGGTTTATTTATTATCATGGATGTTTTTAAACAAATAGATTTAGATATGAAACTATAAATTGTATTCAATAATAAGTATAGTTATTTTTATAAGTGTATAACACATTTTCCTTGCATGATAATTGTATTTGATAGGTTTAAGTGAACTAAGTAAATTTCATGTGTCCCTCTTTTACTGATTTACCACATTATATAGATTGTTAGGGAGTAGAGTGTTAGTAATATATTGTTGAATAATATCATTGTAATTTGGTTACGAATATTGTATAAAATTCCTCTCTGATTATTTACACACAACCTCAACATAATCTCACATGTTAGTGCAGTAAATATAACATATAATGGAAAAGGTAATTTTTACTTGGTTAACTAGTATTGGGACACTAAAAGGAGCATAAAATTGTTAGTGTATTGATGAACCAAAGTCCATTACATTACTAGTTCATTGGATATAATATTGTAAGGGTCACTCTACTCTAAGTATCACTACCTATATAATGGTTTGTCTTAATATCACTTCACAGCCAAGTCTTTCCAAATTTCCTTCTACTTTTCACACTTATTAGTGTTGTAACACAAAATAATATTAGACAAGTAGGTATGTCCATGATTTCATATAAATATATTGTTACATTCATCCAAAAAAATTATATGAATTTGTTACATCTTTCTATACTATTCTTTCCAACATAAAATTAGGTGGGTTCAATCTCTCTGTATGAGGGTTGTGACAATTACTTATAACTCAACAGTAGTAAATAATTTATCACCATATGGGGATAATAAAAAATAATACTAAACATTTTATCCATACATTAATTTATAGTCATGGCAGTGAACACTTACTCTTCTTCAATCAATCTTCTTAACATGGTTGTTCCATTAGTTTTGAAATCATATCTTGTAGAAGGTCCAGGTTCCCTTCCTTCCGTTATTTATTGGATTTCATGGAATAGATACATTATCCCTCAAAATGTTTTTTTCTTATATATTCAATTCATATAATAATTCTAATACCCATGTGTGATAAAATAACATATTTTATTAATATGTAAACATGCTTCATTATTGTTGCATAAGATCATGAATTTAAAATACACACAATATAAGGTACACAACCATCCGCATTTCAACATGAATTTATCTTTTTCTTTTTGTGTCTGGTTAAATATTTCTCCCAAAAAATGAATCTTGAAAAATTGAGTCTGACATAATTTTTTGAGTAACTCATGTTACTTTTTAAATCAATATCCATACAGTTGCTTCACAACATACACAACATCTGAACCTTCGATTTTATTTTAGTCATGAATTTAATTCAGTATTCCATGAAATAAAAAGCATTTAAGAACCATGAAATGATCATCTATTTTATGGGAACCAATCATCAAAAATTTAATAATTTATTTTCTCCTGAGCTTCAAGATTACTCATATGCCGATGTTCTAAGTTATCATACGTAGTTGTAAATAACCCATACAATGATGACTCATAAATGATGACTGGTACAAAAATGAAACCTATTAATTTCTAGTTAACTCATATGTGATTATCATATGAATCATATATACTTTTCAGTCTCACATATAAATTTCATACTTACTTTATCCATTTAGAGTAGATTTCACTTTCATATAAGTTGCATATTTCTTATCAACTCATGTATGGGATCTTGAATTGTAAGGCATGGAACTCAAAGACACAATGAAATTTTTTTACATGAATGTAAAAGTATGATGTTGGAGGTTTAGGTTGATTTAAATAGAACTACCTCATTTTATTTCCTCCTATTTTAAATGATTGATAGTATACAAATTTTTTTGATATCCCAAAGTAGTTTTACAATAACTTGATTTCCTTTTTTTCACACTAATTATGATTTATTTTCATTTATAAAATATATTAGGGCTTGATTTATACAAAAAATCACTGTGGCATCTTCTGCAGTGATCTAATCCTCTTATAGCCTCTCCTTACTCTTCCTTCTAGTGTCAGTAAACACAATCTATATGGTATCCAAATTCAATCTCATATATAGAGCCATTGATTTTGACCTACATCATAGATAATAGGTTTCTTGGGGGATGAACATGAGGGTGATTGTTCATTTTTTCCTTTAAAACCATTTAAATATATTTCAAGAATAAGATTATTTTAAAATATATGAATCATACATAGTTAAATATTGAATCATGCATAGTATTTCATTATTTTTAAATACCAAGTTATTCTAAAAAATGTTTAATCAAAGAATGTCAAGGATAAATCCATAAAAATACTCCAATGATTATTATATTCTCTAATATCTTACATATCAAAAAGGAATAAATTTCTATATCTTTCCAAAATACCATAAATTTACAACAGAATATATTTTTTCAAATAATTAACCATAAACTAATAAGGTTCTAATGATCTCTGTCATTCGATTTTTTTTTAAACTGAATACTTTAATACAACTTCCCCAAATAAAATGATTCTTATAAATATAGAAACCATATATTTTAGATAAGAACTATCACACCATTATTAAAAATGAGCTAAAAGGGCACTCCTATAATTAATTTAAAATTGTCTCTCCATTTTTTAATGGAATGCAGAGTTTTCCTTCGCTAGTTTCTACTCCCACTTATTCTTTGAGATATATGGGGAATTTTTCATCATCATGAAAACTAAAACTTTTTCAATAATTCCATTTAGTATTTATATTTTATCCTCCACTTAATTATTTTTATTTTAAAACCCACTAGGTAATCAATAGTACTTCTTACTATCAATTAAGAAATTCTAGTTAGGCTATCCTATTTGATAAAACTCCTCCTATCATTTTTTATAATATTTCTTCAACAATATTTACACTCACTTAGACACCTATACTGATTCAATCTAATATATATAACATTGGTTATAAATGAATAATCTAATACTCTTGATCTTAGTATCAATTTGGTGGATAATATTTCATGTCTAGTCCCTCTATGTTTTCCGTGTTACCAACTATTTTGGATTTCAAAGATTTGTAACTAAGAAACCTAAACATTATTACAAAAAAATATATCATGTAATTTATTCATATTATCAAAAAAATTAAACAGATAAGTAATAAAACACCAAATGATAGAAACATACAACTATTTTACTTAATGTAATGAACTTGTTACTAATGATATTGTGATACCACATGAATTCTCGGTTTCTCTATATTTAACCGGCCTCTCTTTTTCTTCTGTATAAGAATTTATAGCCTTCGTTATACTCAATTTACTACTTCCAAAATAACATTGTTATTTATAATGATGTTTAATTTAACTGTGGGACTCTAATTATTGTAAAAACCCCTCTCGTTCATCGTATTTTTTTATCTTTTAAATCAAAATAGTAAATACCAATTTTTAATGAATAAATAAAAAAATATACTTTTCATTTATGATTATAATTTAAATAAAAATTTATAATCCTATTATATAAGACTATTTCAACCGAAAATATATCCTCAAATATATTAATGTAAAAAATTAATCAAAACATCACTTGTTACAAAAACATATTTTCAAATAATTCCACCTCTTTTAGTGGACTGCTCAGACTAAATTTATAGCCCAGCATCACATTAGACAACTCATAGTCAACATGATAACATTGGTTATTCAAGATATGTATTTTATTCTTTTTAAAATCGCAATTTATTCTATTTTAATGAATGTTTAAATTAAACATGAAAAATTACTTTTGCATGAATATTCTAGCTTCAGTTTTCAAGAATACCCATACATCATTTGGTGCATATATTTACCCCATACTAATTATATTTTCTTTATTATTAATTAAATTTTAGTAATTAAAGTTTATTCCCAATATATTTTATTCCCACCTCAAAAATATATACCTTAAAACCATTTATTATGTAATAATAACAACAAGGGTAAAGGGTTTCCCTGCCAATTTCCTTAGGTTGAGGAATAGTGTTGGTCAGGATAGACCAACCCTATGTTTATCAAATTATTATAGTCATTTTTAGTGGTTAATTTTTAAAATAACCTTGAATAGATTTCACACTAGGTTTATGATATTTCTTCCTTATTTTTATTTTGTTTTATGTCAATTTTGGAACTAATTCAAATTGTTAAAATATACTCTTACGATACAAACATTATGAAATAATTATCATAATCCTTTCTCCATAAAAGTAAAAATCCACCGATTATCATTTTATACCATGTAGTAGAATAAATTCATCTACAAAAGCAAGATTCCGGTTTCCATTCTCCAATTTCTATCAACACAACATTATCCTTTTGTTTGTGTGGTTCATTATTTTCATATAGGATTCTTTCTCCCAAAACTGGGAAAGAATCCATTAATTATTTCCAAATTTGTTTTCTTTCATTCAATGATGAATATTTGAGAGTATCAAATGAGGCCATTTATTCACCTATCATGTGTCATGTAACATTTCTCAAAAATCTTAAACATGTTTTCTAGAATAATTGGAATCATTCTAGGATAAACCATTTTTTGTGGATCACACGAGTAGTGGATGTCCTTGTACATTCTCATTTTCCATATAACTATAATTAATTTCAATATAATTATTTATTGAACATATAAATCATTTACTATTGAAAACATATATCTAAAAGTCTATTTTTTTGTTAGATTCCTGCATAACATGCATTTTTTATTGATAACATGGTCCTCCAAAAACAATCGCATGCTATGTACCAATCTAAAACAAAAGTTTTACATTATTTATTAATTTAATTGTATGCATATTCATATAGGATATATATAAAACATAATCTTTCTTCCCTATTCCAAAATTTGATACTTTTGGAGCTTCATCTATTGGGACTATCAAAATTGCAACATCCACATTTTCTTTTCCCTTTAAGGAATTGATAAATTTTTCAACTGTATAGTAACAATGCCAATCTTCCAATATGAAGAAATATCTCATAATTAAAAAGGAGTGATTCAATACATAAAATAGATATATTAATAGAAAATCACATATTAATAAAAATAGGCATTTATTAAAGATCTATAATTTAAAAATTAAAGGTTTAGAAGAGATTCAGAGCCTTGGAAGTTCAAAATAAAGAATATAAGAGCAATGATAAAAGGAAAAAGTGACTTTATTTGTGATATATCTTGACAATTAGAATGTAGATGTATATATAGAACGAATGTAATGAATTTATCATCCTATTTCTTCTTTAGTGAAAAATAAATTTAATTTATACATGAGGAAACTTCCATTTCTAATTTCCTCATCTTCATGTTGTGTCATAAGGGGAATGATAAATTCTTTCAATTTATTCTCTATTTCCATCTACATTCTAATTTGTCGGGAAATTTCACCAATAAAGTCACTTTTTCATTTTATCATTTCTCTTATATTTTTTTATTTTTAACTTCAAAGACACCTAATCTCATCTAATCCTTTAATTTTCAAATTGTAGATCTTTAATAAATGAATATTTTCATTTATATATAATTTTATATTCATATTTCTCTTTTATGTATTGAATCACTCCTTGTCATATACAAGTTATTTCTTTATATTAGAAGCTTGGTTTTGTAACTATATAAAAATTGGACACATATTTCTCTCCATCTACCACAGTAAATCCAAATTAATATATTTTAATGAATTATCTAAAATAGTGTTACATTAATATATAAAAAGGTATTTAAAGTTAATCACCTTGTTTAGATATTATTTATTCTAGGGAATCTTTATTTGATTTCTACTTTTCCACATTCCATTATATATGAGCCAATAATCTCCATTTGTATTCACTAGTTCTGTTTGACTAGTTTTTTATTTTCCTTTTAAAATTGTTTATAATCAATAAATACCTTCAATATGTTTCAAAATATACTGGAAGAGATTTAAGTGATCTTACTTCATGAAAGTATCTTTTTTATTATCACCCTTCAGCGACTTATTAATATAATAATCATTCATTTTATTTCATTTATATTTTCAAAAAATATATCAATGTCAACATAATAGAATAATTTTATTTAGCACCATTTCATGAGGGACTTCCATGAACTCTCCAATATTTGTCACACACTTCCTTTTCCAAATTTGCGAGTTATTCCCATTAAAAATTGTGGATTCCTAATTGAAATAATATGTGTAACAACTTAAAGGTATGAACATGAAGATAAAACCTCATCTCTAATTCAACATGTTCGGTCCTGAGTTACTCTGAGGGTGTGTGAATCAATGTGCACGTCAATTTTACATTACACATTGATGAATTTTTTCCCCAAATAGGTAGGAAATTTTTTCACTCCTTATCCTAATTCCCTTATTCAAAAACTAAATTAAATATCAAAATATATTGTAGTGAATACAATATATAAGAGATTATAATTTTTACATAATTCTATTACACTTAGATACTCAAAATATAATTCAGTTGGATGTGTACCAATGTAGAAAAATCCATTAATTTACTTGTTCAATGGATAAAATATTGTTTTGTTTACACAATTAAAAGTATCACTTATTATTTATGTTTTGCATAAAAATTACATTTATCCCAGGGCTCGACACCTTTATTTTTCCTCTTCACACTACTCATTGGAAGAGCGTGCAAATTTTATAAATGTACAGTTATCATGATGATTAAAATTAAATATATAATTATTTTCATCATAAATTCTATTTAGATTTTTTGTTCATATATTCAAATATTTTTATTTCCTAATTCAGAAACAAATGGGATCAATCACTTGGGTTGAGAGTTTTGGAAACGCTTTCCACCTCTGGAGTAGTGACTCATTTTTCTTAATATAGTAATAATACCACACATAAATGATATTTTTATTCTTTTTATCTTAAATTAATATAATTTAATGGAACACTAAATAACCATTAAATGTATTCGCTTATTGACTCAAACATTAGTTTCATAATTAGTTCATTTTGATGGTACATGTTTTCTTCTATCCTTGATGTACATATTTTCATTGAATATATTTGTTGGGACTCTATCATTATTTTCCATCCTTATACTCTTCATATAGAAAATGTATTATCCATGTGATATAAATTTAAATTTTTTTAAATTATACAAACCACCATTATTCTTTATCCCTTATATAATTTATTTAAAATATACCTAGAATGAACTAAATAAACCTCCATGTTTTGGTTTCTTTTCACTATATTGTGTTGTATATGTTAAAATATTACTCTAAAAATGATAATAGTAAAAATTAAGTCGTATTGATTATATTTATTAACTCAGGTACATTTTAGAATCTATATTCATGCTACTACTTTACAACTACAATAAAAACAAAAAATTATGTTTCAACATGAATCATGGATTTAAACCAAATATCAACGATAATTGCATCATTTAATAACCATAAAATGACCACCTTAATTAGGGGAAATAATCTTCAGAAATATTGGAATTTGTTTTCAATTAATTTCCCTGATTTTTTGTAAATAGAAGTTCTACAGACTCATATTCATTTGAATGTCACTAGTATTGTAATGATTATTACGTGATGACTCGTATAAAATTGATACATATTCATTTCATGATGACTTTTATGTGATTATAAAATGAATCAGTCTTAAATTTTAGTCATTCATTAAAACATAATCCTTAATTTATACTTTTTGAATATATTTCCATTTTACCTAAGATGCATCTTATAGATCAATTCATGCATTGTCTTTCAAATTATTAAAGCATGAAACTCGCAGATTAGGTGTAATGCTTATTGGAATATGTGGATGTCTAGTAATGGTGGTTAAAAATGAGTAAAATGAAACCACCTAATTTTATTTATGTATGTTTTAATAGATGAGTAGTTTTATCATTTTTTAGTCACGCCACATTAGTATTATATTCGTTTTACTGATTCATTATTATATCAACTATGCCTCGACTACTTTGAACAATTCCCATATTGACTAACCATATTGAAAAGGCATCACACTACCACACACAGTGCTTTCTTCTATATTGTATTTTTTATGATATCTATACTTCATTCAGCCCACATTGGCTCTATATTCTCTAATGTCACACTCTCATTAAATGCCTTTATGATCTTCCACAATCATAGATGTTGAAATGCTTGGGTGCCAACATTGATAGTGTTGGACCATTTTTGTAATAATTTAAAGAGTTGTAAATAATTATTTTCTTACACAATATATGACACATATTCTGGAAAGGAGTCACTCGTATACATTATTTCCTTTTTTCCAATAATATTTCATTCCAGAAAATATGGCTATCAAACATGACATGGATGAACGCATAACAATCCCCCAAGATTCACCACTTCATTAGCATCTAACTATAAATCATGAAATATAATGATACAACATTCTAATATACAATATATTGGCAAAAAAACATTTATTGTCAACAAATCGATCATATATCATTAACTCTCTAGAAATCATCATTGAATACAACCAAATAAATCACTAAGATATTGTTAAAACATCCTATTTATAAGCCCTATAAACATGTCCAACACATTCATAAATCCCAAAGGCATCATTATAAACATGAAGCACTATAGGAAAACTCATTATTTGATACGGACTATTTGCGACGGGAATAAATATCGTCGCAAATAACAAATTATTTGCAATGTGAATACGCACCCCATTGCAAATAACCAATTATTTTCTATGGGAATTGGTGCCCCATCGCAAAAAGTAACACGTAGATTGGCGTGGTTTGCATTCCAAACCGTGCGAAAGGGTATTTGCGATGGGTTGGCACCACGGATTGCAAATGTCGGGAGGCTGTAAGACCTAGTTGTGATGGGGGGATCCCCCGTCGCAACTAGTTTGACCCTCGGAGGATATTTGCAATGGGACTTGTCGCAAAAACCAATGGTGATAAAAACCTATTTGCGACGGGATGTTGTCCTATCGCAAAAAGATTGTCGGCTTGTCACTTTTTGCGATGGCCCCCATCACAAGTAACCTTTTAACCGTGGATGGTAATTAATGTGGCCGATGGTATTTGTGACATGAACCGTCGCAAAAATATACTCTTGGCGATGGGAATCCCGTCAATAATAATCTCATCACAACTAATCTTACTTATATACCCCCCTTCCGTTTTTTCTTCTCTCGGCATGAATTTCTTGTTCCTATGCTTCTGTAAACATTTATTTTTGAGTGAATATTTTTAAGAGTAAAATTTTTTACGAAGAAGTTGGGAAGTTGGCTACAATTATAAGAGATCAAGTTTAAAGGTATTTATGTTATATTTAATTTAGAATTTATTTATTCTCTTTATATTACTTTTAATTATTGTTGATTATTTGTGATTAAGTTGGATTTAAATTGGAATGTCACCGATATTTATTTAAAATGATAAAATTTAATTGTTAGTACTAATTCTTAGTAATTAGTAATAATTAGTAATTATTAATGATAATTAGTAATGTATAAAAATAATTAGAGGAAATTAATAATTAGTAGTTGTATTTTTGTAGTAATTAAAAGTAATTAACACTAATTAGAAATAATACGAAATAAAATGTAATAATTAGAATAAAATAGTAATAAATATTAACAATTAGTAATAAATAGTATTAATTAGTAATAAATTGTAGTAATTAATAATTAGTAATAAATGTTAATTATTTTTAATAAATACAAATAAATATTAATAAATAGTAATAAATACTAATAATTAGTAATAAATACAAATAATTATTAATAAATACTAATAAATAGTAATAAATACTATTAAATACAAATGAACAGTAATAATTTGTAATAAATAGTAATACTTTGTAACAATTACTAACAGATATTAGTAAATACTAATAAATAATAATAAATACTAATAAATACTAATAAGTACTAATAAATACTAATAAATAGTAATAAATACTAATAAATACTAATAAATAAAAACAAATAGTAATAAATAGTAATAAATAGAAATAAATATTAATAAATACTAATAAATAGAAATAAATTCTAATAAATAGATATAAATACTAATAAATACTAATAAATACTAATAAAATTTATTAAATTGTAATAAATGGTAATAAATACTACTAAATAGTAATAAGAAGTAATAAATAGAAATAAACTGTAATAAATTGTAATAATTAGTAATAAATAGTAATAAATAGAAATAAATACTAATAAATAGAAATAACTACTAATAAACACTAATAAATATTAATAAATAGTAATAAATACTAATAAATATAAATAAATAGGAATAAATACTAATAAAGTGTAATAAATACTAATAAATACTAATAAATAGTATTAAATAGTAATAAATAGTAATAAATAGAAATAAACAGTAATAATTAGTAATAATTAGTAATAATTAGTAATAATTAGTTATAATTAGTAATAATTAGTAATAAACAATAATAAATACTAATAAATAAAATTAATTGTATTAATTGTTAATAAATATAAATAAATATAAATAAATACTAATAAATAAGATTAAAAACTAATAAACAGTAATAAATAGTAATAAATACTAATAAATACTCATAAATATAAAAATAGTAATAAATACTAATAAATACTAATAAATACTAATAAATACTAATAATTAGTAATAATTAGTTCTAATTAGTAATATTTAGTAATATTTAGTAATAATTATTAATAGATAGTAATAATTATATAAATTAGTAATAATTATTATTAATTAGTAATAATTATTACTAATTAGTAATAATTAGTAATTATTAGTGACAATTAGTAATAATTATTAATAATTAGTAATAATTAGTAATAAATAGTAATAAATATTCATAGATAGTAATAAATAGTAATGAATATTAATAAATAGTAATAAATAGTAATAAATAGATATAATTAGTAATAATTAGTAATAATTAGTAATAATTAGTAATAATTAGTAATAATTAGTAATAATTAGTAATGAATAATAATAATTAGTAATAATTAGTAATAATTGGTAAAACATAAAAAAATTGTAATAAATGGTAAAGAACTATTTTTACTGGCTCAAGAGGCACATCAAATATATTACACAAGGTATTGTGTTACTTCAAGAGACCAGAGTGATTGGTGGAGAATAATAAAAATAAAATCTTGAGAAATTTAGTTTACTCAAACTGAATCTGGTTTCGATGATGTACAAGGAATTGATATTTTTCAAGAAAATACTCAAAATCCATCCTTTTTACAAAGAGACATAAATATCTATGATGACACCCCAAAATTAAGGGTCGATGGTGATGATGATGTTAATGGTGTTTCAAATGAATTTGAAATGGAAGGAAATGATGAAACTGAAACTCGTATGGATATTGATGATGTCGATGATGAATTTGAAGACATTTACATCGTTAGATATGAAGATGATGATCAAGGTGAAAATTGGCACATTTAAATGCCAGTTATAATCAAAACTAATATATATCAATATGTAATAGTTATTTTCAACTATATGCTTACAATAATAATTTTGTGCTTCATATGGAACCTAGTATACATCATGAGTTGGAGGGGGCTGAGCTACCTTGGGATGAGAAAGATTAGGGATCATCTGACTCTCATGCTACTGGCGGTTTAGGGGGTACGCGGAGGAGGCAGAGGTTTTCACGACTTATGATTTTTGACCCAATTTCTGAGTGGAATCGACATCTTCGTTTCGATCCATGCACGCGTAGGTATGATAACAGGTATATTTTATTTATCTTTCATTAATTTATTTATATACTAATTGTTTGATTATTTTTTATTTTTTCATACTTTTTCACGCATAGTTGTTGGATACAGGAGCACTATCTTGCGCAATTATTTTTCTCCGCCATGGATAACATGGAAACATATTTCTGTTGATGGGCAACTCGGAATGTTCAATAATTAGCTGCTACATAAAGAAATAATATTTATTTATAAATTTATTTCATTAATAACCAGATATTATAAATTATTTTTAGGTTTTATGGAATCTTATCGATGATAGAATGTGTGGAACTATCAACAAGGCATGGTAGGTGTCTATGTGTGAGTGTTTCGGTCAATGTTTGCACAATTTAAGAAGGAAACCCAATAAGAAAGTATGAGTGACAGTATTTGATGAGTCATGTAGATCCCACCAACTAGAGTGCATTTAATTTCACATTTGTGATGGATTGTGTTCACACTAGTTGAGTAGTGGATTTCATACGAGATCTTTATTGGGCTGGTAGAACTGAGGGAGATAGGAGGTGACACATCGAGCTGGTAGTCTTACATTCATTACACATAGAGAGAATTTGGTATGTATCTTTTTAAAATATTTTATATAAAATTACATTTAAACATTTTATTTTATATTCATATAGGCAGTCGAGCATCCTAATATTACTGAGTACGATGTTTATTAGAGGATGGACAATGATCTATCCACTGAAGAGATTAGAGATGATTGCCAACATCCGACTGTGGTCAGTATTATTTGTTTTTCATATTGAAAATTAACTACATATAATATATTCACTATTTTTATTTCAAATTGAAATTAAAGGAGTCATATGGGGACACCTCTTCTCAAACATGGGTTGATAGTCAGGTCGAGACGACTAATCATACTAGTGCCCACCATTTCAATGAGGCGGAAAGGATGTAGGCAACCCAGTATGCATTTGAGAAGGGATGAGTAATAGGTATCAGCTCTCATTTGACTCCTAGGACATATTTTGGTACTTCTCTAATCTCAACATCTAGCTAGATATGAACTTCTGCAAAGGCATCATCTTTTGGATCAAAGTATTAGGAGCCGTTGCGAGCTCTAACGAAGCTTATAGAGTGTTTTCAGAAGCAGCAAGAAGAGATGTGTCAAAAGAAGCAGTAGTAGCACGAGGAGGACATGCGTCGATGGTAGCAGCAGTAGCAGTAACATGAGTAGGTCATCCGTTGATGGCAGAAGCAGCTGTATTAAAATGTGGAGGACATGTGTTGATGGTAGCAGCAGCAACACGATCATGTGGAGTACAGGTGTCGTTTGACTCGTAGTTTAGGGATAAAGTTTTTCCCACCATCTCCTCCTGCTCCTCTAGAAGACTATCCCACAAATGTTTTTTTCTCTTAAAAAAATTTGAATTGAACATTTGTTGTAATATGAACTATTTACGATTTTTGTCTTTTATAATGATGCGAATATTGCTTAATTTTTTTATTTCTAATATTTTTTTATTTTTATAAATATTTTCTAATGTTTTATTTTCTAATGTTTTTTTTATTTTACTAATAATAATTTTATTATTATTTTATGAATTTTTTAATATTTTTTTGAATATTTAAAATTTTAATATATTTAATTTTTTTATTATTTTAATAATATAAATATTATTTTTTTCGTTAATCAATTTTTTTATTTTATATAGTATTTGCAAATATTCAGAATTTTAGTATTTTTATTATTATTTTTTTAATATTAATATTTTTATTTTTATTTTATTAAGTATTTGCGACGGGGCCTTTTGTAATGGGGGGCCCGTAAAAAATAGATTATATATATATATAGTAAATTTCTTTCTGATGGGTCCTTTTACTGTCAAAATAACTTTTTTTGTGATGGGACCATCACAAAAGGTTTAAAACATAAATATTATTTGTGACTGGCTGGTGTCCCATTGCAAATAATTTTTGTTATGGGCCTATCGCTAATGGTTCTTGTATATATAATGTATCTAATCAGACATCTATTTGCTAGAGAACCATTACCCTTCATAAGTAATATTTTTCGTGACGAGCTCATTTCAAAAAATAATAGTTGCTATGCTCTTTTCTTTAACAGGCTATTTGCAACGGTACCTGTTGTGAAAGGGTTTCTACGATGAGATCCCATCGCAAATAGTCTAACTTCCATTAGTGAAGTGATTATATCAAAATTAAAAATCTATTTAAGTTATGTCTTTATCCTTGACTCTCATCTGGTGGTATCGAGATCATAAATCAATATTTAAAAAAACTCCCTTATGGATAAAATATTCGATAAGAAGAAATTTCTGTTTTAGGGTTTCAAATTTGTATTTCCCACCAACTCAAATCATTTTTTTCCGATTTACCTAGTAAAATAGTAATTTTATCCTCCATTTAATGACTAATTACATCATGGTTAAACAACCTCACTTTTTTGAGCTTATGAGTCTTTCAATTGTATGACTTCCCATGCACTACACTAGGTCAGATAAATCATCTATTCTAGGAAGGTGATTGTGTTTATTTAGAATCACTTGATGTAATCATTGTTAATTTATGTAAAATCTATTTTTCAAATTTCCCTTCTATAAAAATAGAACTTGATAAACCCATAACCACATAATTTTTTGAATTAAAAATCATTTCAAAAACTCAATAATATGAATTTTCAGCTCTCAAAGCTCTTATTTATTAATATGATAATCCACTATGATGATAAGAGAGAGGATAGTATATGAATCAAACTCAAAATCAACCACTCAACATACAAGTAAAATAATAACCAACATTATCAATACATTAACATAATCCCTCACAACTCATGGAAACATCTACACTACGACATTGATTTCATAGAGGATTATTCTCATTAAATGGGGTGTAATAATATATAGATTAATATATCTCTTCCCTAAAAGTAATATAATTCCCCAAAACCCACATATGATAATCACACAATCTATATAAAATTACACTCTATAAGAAATAATTACTAAAATATATATGGAATATGTCAAATACATCCCTATAATAGTATTATAGGGTTATATCTATTAAGATTTGGTTTTAATAGAATCTATCACACCCCATAACCAACTAAAAATTATACTCCTCATCCAACCTCATCTGACCAGCCACTAGAAAAATCAACACTTAATGCCACAAATTATAATCTACTTAAAAATATGACCTAAATAATATCGATCAATATATATTAAAATGTTTAGTGAATAAAAAGTTTACCATAGGTTGCCTATAATCACTATAATGCATGAACTTTCATAACCTAGAGTTTCCCTCTAATAACTCTTCTTCCTCATCACCCTGGTTACCTCCCTCTATCTTCCCTGTAGTCTTCTCTCTACTTGGTTACAATATTCTTTACTTGTTTTGTGCCAAATTGTGACGATTGTCCTAATGGCCATATGTGCTATTATTTTAGGGGAAAAGTTTGTTAAGGAAGTTATCGAATGTAATGGGGTGGTCCGTTAGCTATCGCATTGTCCCGACACATCTTCTAACTACCATAAAATTATGGGAATGAATCCTTGAAGAGTTTCACACATCCGTAATAGAAGAATAAATAGATATATTCTCTATCATATAGTTTTATACTACCTTATAGGATTTTATGGATTGAAGGAAATTGTTCATTAGAGTATAAGACATTATAAATATGGAAATAAAATCAATATATAATAAAAAAATAAAACCACATAAACAAAAATGGAAATTACATATCATTTACCATTGTTTTCAATATTAGTTATCCTCGACCAATTCATGATTAGGATCACAATGAATAAATTATGTCTCTCCCTCCCTATTGTACCCATTTTACAACTGAATATCCTAGCAGTGTAGGTATGAACCTCCTTGAAAAATTGATATTATTGTAACTATGGTGTTAATGGGATGAAATTGAGATATCTTTAAACATAATAATTAATAAGATGGTCACAAAAATATTAACATCATTTTCAAATTATTTATCCCCTTTATATAGGCCTTGAGGTACTTCCAAGAAATCCATTTTATTTACATAATTTTTATAATATGTCTCTATAATGGATTCCATTTATAAATGTCTTCTATATTTTTTCCAAATATTAATCTATTTTTCTCATAATTTCATTTGATTATCCATATGAATCATTATATGAATCATTCTTAGACAATGATTTTTTACACATAGGATTACATAAATGTTAAAACTTATTTTTTTTTCTATATTATCTGTTATAACATGTTGCATAAATCATAAAATATGATTTAATGCATTAAAATATGACCATGTCCTTTAATATGACTTACCAAGGCATCTTTATAGAATACCACTATATCATATGAAATAATATACCTAATGGATTACAAAATTACCTTTGTAACGTGTATGTCGTACCATACAACATACTCATACCATACTATAAATCATAGAAAAAACATAATGTGATTTATATTTTCTTTAGGGAATTTCTCTATCAATTCTCCACTTATACAATAACTATATAAACTTAGTCATTTCAGCATGTATTATATCACATATATTAAATTCTAAAATATTATCCAGAACTAATTTTGGTGGTCTCAGAATAAATTTTATAAATATATCATCAAATTCACCTTGAACTAAATCATTTCTAATACCTTGAGTGTTTCCATACTTGGATAAGATCTAAAAATTTTAGAAAATATAATTATATTATTAAAAACATAATCTTCATTCATTCAACCACAATGTTTTACCCCATGGGCCTATGTATCATTAACAAACTTGAATTCCCTAATTCGTATTTTTAAGAAAAGACTATCCCATAGAAAATCATCAATAAAACTTATCCTACAAAGAGATACTTCTTGATATCCATCAAGCCCAACTATCTTAATACCTTTGTACACTAACGGTATCATATACATTCAAGCATTTTATATAGTCTCTTCGTCGAGGTCATTGCGAATCATTAAGACATAGAGTAAGTTAATCTCATATAAATACTTGTATATTCTTGATTTACTAAGTATATACTAACTATAAAAATGTATATATAGCATTTCATTCACTTTTATTGATGGTAACGTCACATTTCCTTCATACAATTTATAATAACATTTTATGTCTTATGTAAGTTTGACCATACACAACATCAATCTATCTTAATCGAGTGAACTAGTTTAAAACTCATTAAATGGAGGAAAAATACTATCTTACATATGTCTCAACTAATGACATGATCAATAGTATATCAAACCACACCATTAATATATAATCACTATGAGTTTCTAAGAAAAGTATTACAATATTAAGGGTCTCATGAAAGGAATCTTTCTCACCTCTGGTATTGGTAATTTGTGATATGAAATATACAAACCTAGTATACTAAATACATTGTACATGACACCCAATGTTGTATACATGATGGGTAACTCAGCACATAATACTCCTTTAATGTCTCATGAGAATATTTTATATCATTATATGAAATCCTTCCCATGAACACATTAACATTTTTTTAACTACGTAAAATAATTCAGAATGAATATCACATAGATATAACTCAATGTTGAATATTGATAGATTAATTATCATTCCAATTTATGAGTATATATAGCTGACATTAAGGAAAGTTATAGTAGAGTATACCTTTTTTATAGCATTATACAGTTTATATTTTTAATAAATATTAATAATATTAACTAAATCATACATAATCCCTTATCCAATTATATCCCATTTGATAGAACACCAAATATACCTGATGTTTGCTAAAGTTTTCATATTTTATTAAACCTTTTACATATATTTGTGACCATATGATAAATATTATCACTACATACATAATGTGTATCATTTGTGAATAAAACATGTTTTTATAATGAAAAGAATTATAAATTATGTTCCTAATGTTACACTTGTTAAAACATATTAAATCACCACAATATTTCTAAATCAAATGTTATGATGTCAATAACTTCTATTATCAACTTAAAACACTTTATAATTTTATCATCACCATTTTTCATAGAAATATTACATAATAATTTTCATTATGAACATTAGATTGAAAATATGTGACTCTTTACAATTTTTTCATTTACCAACACATCTTAAAGTCTTTTAGAATATAAAGATATTTTTAATTTGTTACCACAATAAAATTTAATAATTTATATTAATCCTCACTAATATACTATAAAATAATTTTTAAAATATATATTCATATTCACTTGGTATTTTATTTTTTGAGTATTATATTTTTCATAATATTAAATTCATAAAACCAAAACATACTCTCACTAGCCTCTTAAAAACTAAATTCCCTTATTAAAATCATGATATGATTAATAAAGTAATTTATTTGAGAAAATAATACTTTTTTAGTTGAAATATTCATCAAATAAACTATTATATCTATTTCATTTACGGTATTATATGTTTTTAGAATTATTTAGAAAATAATTTTTTTTCATTAAAATATGTCATCGAAGTTGTTGGGAGCTCTTTTACTAAAATTTATCATATATATTAGAGAAAATATTTTATCTTATATAAAAAAATTTCATTATTTCATTATTTTTCACTATGATATAGAATATTAGGGATTAAAAACCTTGTGTATAAAAATTATCATCTCATTTATCTAATAAACAACCAAAGTTTACAAGAGTTTGTTAATATATATGTAAAAATAAAATTAGATTCATTAAATGGATATTTTGTTTTAAATTCATCCAAGATTTGAATTAATTCTAACATGAAAGTACACAATACATCATATCCTTTCTTCTTTACTTAAAATCATTCTTCAATCCTCTTCATTCAATTCTTTATCAATTTTGAATGATTTTATATTTATTATACTTGTAAAAAATATTTTGTGTCATAAACCGTTTTAAAATATACGAATTGTTATCCAATATATAATTCATCGGTATATATATACAATATTGGTACTATATATAATTTTTTATCCATTAAATAGTTTTACATAATCAAAAAATAGTCACTCCTTGTTAACTCATCCTTTCTTTTTCATATAAATTGATTGGTTATTAGAAGATCCACTATTGAACATTATAATAGTTTATTTCTTATTATTTTTTGAAATTCCACCCCTAGAAATATTATAAGTAAAACTAAGCCTAGACCTACCATTACACTCTCATATATCCTTAATATATTAAGTAATTTAGTTAAACATTTCCATAGTTCATTACTATAAATTCACAATGAGATTTCAAAACCATTCTTTGGAAGATAATATAATGAAATCAGTACCCAGATCACAATCTTGTGTTGACATTAATATCTCAAAATCATTTCCATACCAAATCATATAGTGTATAATAATATTCATAGGTATATTTAACCATCATTAACAAATATTGTGATAATTATACCCCAGTCTAATATGATTCTATAATTTTTATTCTATTTTTCAAATATTTATCTCAAATCCATATTGGATGATGATGATAATACATATCAATAAAAAATCATTCTACCTAGGAGTACCATATATTATATTCATTAACTATGGAATATCATTAAATGTTTCCCCAAAAAAATTGTAAACCCTTATACTTTTAAAAACAAATACATTATTTTTCCAATATATATATATTACTAATTAAATAACCTATTTTAGTATTATTATCACAACATAGTTATTTTTTAGATTAAAATTCCTAACATATCATATATAAGTCTTATATAGTTAAGTGTACAACTCAATTATAAATCCATTAAATGAATAATCTCTACATTATTCCTCTATTATCCTTTCTAAAGGCTCACCAACTAAGTGTAACCTAAGTAAAATACCAAAAAATGAGTCACCAAACTCATAGTTTCATCTCACTATATTATTTATTTATATAATATAATTAAGGGACACCAGGTTTTACCATCAGACTAACTGGTTAGATTATTTTGGTCATGAAGTATAGAAACCCAAGACATGAACATGATTTATTTAATTATAATTACAAACTTTTCTATAAGAATAAATGATGGGGATCTAAATGTATAATGTCTTTGGGAAATTAGACATATAGATATATCATAGTAAATATAAAAGAATAATATTTATTTGGATCAATATATCGTTCCCCTAACACATATATTTCATCTAAATCTACATATAATACTCTATGGAAAATAGACCATGAAAAGGGGAGCGATAAAGCCTAGTCGAGGAATAAACATGTCAATAAATAATAAAACAATGGTCAAAAGGCATAACATGATATCATTAAAAGGATGATCATAATATTAGATGGATGGAATAATAAAATGATTTTATAATATCATTAATATGAGGAATCGATATACAACATGATATCATAAATATAATTCATGGGTCACTCTGGAGACTGCATCATAAATTAGACAACGTCCCATGGTGGATTAGGTTCATTTTCTAATCCCTTGCATAACAAGTCATGAGATATATATCATTAACCAATGAATTTGAGGGAGATATAATTTTAGAACAAATAAATTTATGATTGAAAAATAAAACATATTCTTGCCACATTAGAAAAATAAACCACACATAGTTCATAAGGAAGATGAATCCCATTAGAAGGAAGTGGGTTTCAAAACACTTATACAAGGCATAACTAATGGCTAGATCATAATGATTACAAATTGAATAAGGAATAAAATAATTTGTTTTTTTATAAATGAAAAAGGAGAAAATAGTTCTGTCATATTCTTTTGTAATATATAGATTTCATTAGAATGGTCTAGAAGAAGAAAGAATAAAAACATACCACCCTGGTAAAGATTTATGAATTTGTAAAAGATATATTTAAAGAAGGAAATATGTATTTGTATTAAGTAAATCCATAATTGCTCCAAAAGTCTTATAAATTAAATAATTAGGGTTTTTAAAATTTAATCATGTTTTAAAAACATTTTATAGGGGTGATTCTTGATATGAGGAAATAAATTAGGAAATTCTACTAAATTAGGTTTACCAAAAAATTTGAATTTTGAGGGGAACTAAAAAAAATTATCAACCCAATAATAAAATGGATATTTCAATTGGTATATATATTTAAGTTCAATATAAAAAAATATTTACATTAGAATAATATTTCATGAAGTGATAAAAAGGGAAGATAAATTATAACCAAAAGATAACGAGGGTGGTTAGTAATATACCTATTTATAATTTAAAACCCCATTATTAAAGTCTGTGAAGGTATAAAAAAATAAAAAAATATTTTAAAAATATAATATGGTAAATATTAATTTTTTATGAGTTATCACATAATTAAGATTCAAATTAAAAGGGATAAAATTAGTAGGGAGTGAAATTATGCACGGGGAGGGGAAACCATAGTTTTAGAGTTTTGGAAGTATTCATACAATATTTGATATTTTTAGAAGGATTATAAATCATAAATAATGTGTTTTTTAATTAAAAGTTATTTACCAATATATAAAAATGGTATTACATAGGAAAATAATTATGAAACTCAAGGAGAGACATTATAACTTAATAAAGAAAATTGCGTTATGAAAGACCCAAATATTCTATGGAATATATAAATAATGGACCATATAAAGGAAAGACATGAGTTGAAATTAATTTTACTGATTAAAAATTAATTAATGGCATTACAAATAAAATGGGTTTTACTTACACCATACAAGTGAATATTGGTCCATGATATCCAAGAAAGCCTCAATGAAGGGTTATTAAGATAGAAACCCTTACCTTGTGCCTAAATTCCCTTTAAAAAACATTACCACCATAATAATGAAATTTGGATTTGTAAAAATCATTATAAAACCCTTTTCAATCTATAATACTATTTATATGATCTATTTATCATTATGTGTCACCAATTTGTTAAATTATTTCCTCTTATTTTGGTTACATTATGATCTTTGATCAATTTCTTAGAAACATTAATGTGATTTTTACCCAGGTTAATGAATTAAAAATTAGTTTCATAATATCCAAAATTATAGATTATTATATCCTTTTTATACCATTATCTCACAATTTATACAATTAAATAGTTTTTCCATTAATGGAATCAATTTTCAAAATGTACTTCGATATCTCATTTTTAGTGATTAATTTCACTATTATAGTTTATTTTTAATATTACATATAGAATTTCCAATATTATAAATAAATAATTTTAAGTGTTTTATTAATATAATTTTCATAAATTATAGTTGTGTTTTATTCTACCAATGTTATTTGGTATGTAAAATTAAATAGAAACATCATCACGTGGAGGTGGGAGTCCACAGATGCACATAAATGATTATTTTGTTTTATTATAATTGATAAACCGGTGAATATAGTATATCTTATAATTTATGAAAAATATAAATTTTATAAACATACTATTTTCTTATTAAATAACTTTCTTTAACCATTCATGAATGAGAGTGACATAAAATTGAACATGTAGTTCTTAGAGTTGGTAATTTGCATACACACATGAAAATGTTTTCAATTTTCTCAATGATTTTGGAGGAAGGTATGAAAAGGAGTTTATGTTAGTGTAACAACATGACTAAATATTAATAATATAATTTTTATCATACTATCATGTATAGGATATGTTTTTTTGTGGTAGAATTATAAATTTATTAAGAAGGTGCTATGAAAAATATGACCACTCACATGGGATATTCTCCTTCAGTAACCACCTTCATGTGTATTATCATGGTATTTTAAACATATAAAATATGAAAGGATATGGGTATAGAGTTTAGGATATACCAGTTGAAACATACTAACACTTGATTTTAGGTGATATCATTGTATTATTTTATCTTTTCTCTTTTTAGGACAGATCTCCAGTTATTCTTATTAATTCTTGTTTTTGCCTAATTATTTCTATAATCTATAAGAGTGCATTTCTTAATAATTTTTAGGAGGATTGGAGTATTTGGGTGTTTTAATAATTTATTTTCACATTAACAAGTAATTATAAAATGTAATAGAATCCCACTAGTTTGCTAGTGAGACATGTCAGCCAGCAGGTGGAAGGATGATAGTAAGGGATTCCTTTATTCTTCAAACTGGCCATCCAGTGGAATATCCAATGGTTCAAGATTTTCTATTACCAGGACTGGATAGATTATTGAGTTACTATTCACCCAATAATAATTATTGTCACCACTAGCTAGTCGGTGAGAGCTTGGTGCTTTTAGGTGGTGTTAATCTGAGTATGTATATGGTGGGAATTATCATAATTTCATTACTCAAAACCTGAGTTTTGTTTCATTAACCTCCTCCCAGGAACCTATTTCGACCCTTATGTCTTTTGGATACTCTCTTGATGAGATTTTATTTATTAAAGACATGAAAGATCATCGATTTTAGATATGGTTTAAACATTGTATTTCTGTTAGTAAGTTTGACCATTATTTAATTGGGAATTCCATTATCCAAGATATTCTTCAAGAGAGATATGTGAAATTTCTTTATATTGTTAGATTCAGGTTTTTTTTAGAATTTTCTTCTAGGATTCCCTCTTTAATTGATTCCAACATTTTCTCTCCCTCTATATATAGATCCCATATTGGTTGTGTAGTGATACTGTGAATGATATTAGTGGTTGAGTAATACATTTATAATCAATTAAAAATATTTTTTCATTCTTGATTTGTAATGTAATTCTATTTGATTCCTAAAGCATAAGTTATGATATTTTTAAAAAATCAACATGAATGTTGAGTGTGGAACCTATTATACTATATATTTTCAAATAATTATTAGATTTCCATAAATTTATTTCTAATTGAAATAAATAGTTTGAATACTGAATTTGATCACTATTATTGAGAAAAGAATACATGAAAAATCGATTTATTTGAAAAGAAATAAATTTCTTGAATTATAAGGACTCAGCACTAAATATTACATAATATTGAATTATGAAAAGAATTCACATTGAGGGTCTTTTCATGTTTAGAGTTTTATAGAATTATTCAATAACTATTACATAACAACTTGAATATAACTTGTAGACACTAATACTAAATATCAATTTTTTTATAAAATAAAAAATCATAAAAAACATGTCTAGTTTCAAGTTTTAGACCAGATTACTTTTCCTTAATCCCATCCTTGACCCAAATCAACCTCAAGTCCTTTGGAAAATATTTCAAAAACGTGGTATGAGCATAAAAATCTCATTAAGGATTATAAAATAAGGAAATAAAACAGTCTCCTATCAATAAATAAAAATCAATGATTCCATACTTTTCAATCATAACATACATCCTAAAAATATAATATTAATGAATAACACAGTGAAATCATGAATAATAAAGGTAAATTAGGGCATACATAAAATACATACATTGCAACTTCCATATCTACGTGGGGAGTTACGTTTGGAATACCTATCACAGTATATTCCCTGAATTTATTTGGAGAAACATTAATGCTTACCTCTTTCACGTTACCCAATTAATTGGAGAGCTATCTCTGGCTCACTCACACTAGGTTTGTCATGGAACCAGCCATATGTGAATAAAATTACCAATAACCATAACATATTCATAACGCATTAAACTAGAATAATGGAAATATAACTTTTCCAAATTTCAATCAAAATATATCATTTCAAGATATTGACATTTACAATGCTTTATCAAAACATTTTCAAAACCATTTAAAACATTTAATAAAGTGATTTTTGAATCAATAAGTCCCTTACCACTTTAAAGATTTTAAAGGAATTAAAATTTTAAAACATTATTGTTCATAAAAATAAATTCCTAAAAGTATTTTAAAAACATGTACATTAATGAGAAATATTTTAAAGAATAACTCTTTAAAATAATATTTTTGTTAAAGAGTTATTAACCAAATGAGATATGCTAGAATACAAATAATTGAGTAATAACATTTAATCAAAACACTTTAATATCAAGGTAAAAAGGAATTCATCATAAAATATCCCAAATGACAATATATGAGCCATATAAAAGTTAATTGGTGCATAAAAATAATAGTCTTAATGGAATGTAAATTTAGATGAAATCCATTATAAAGGTGGTATCCTTACATTAATGATAAATTAAGTACATAATTATGGGTAAAAAATATAAATACACTCAATATAATTGGATATTTACTGTAAAACAATCATATTTTATTCACACATATTCATAGAATGAGATAATCATCAAGTAGAAGTTTAAACCAATGAATTTTAATTAGGTTAAGAAGTTCCCCTAAAAAAATTCGACAGCCTAACAACATCACATTAAAATTCGAAAAATTAGTTGATGAGAGAGAATATGGTATCTAATCAATTGGACGTGAAATTTACTGCAATAAGGATATATATAAACATAACCCAACAAAAGAATATGTAAATTAAAAGGCATAAAAAATAAGTCTTTTGAAAAGCGGAGGGTGAAAGGTTCCCTTAATGATTATGTAACTGACGAAATATAAAACCCGTGAAATAATGATCATAAAATGAAGAATTAGTTAATGGTAAATTAAATTATATTACACAAATAATAAAATCATGTGCAGTAGATACACCATTCAAAATAAAATAGTGTCAAATATAGCATGAATCTCATGGTAATAAAAAGTGAGATGAAAACCCCTTATAACATTGTAAACAATTAAGTTATATGACCAAAAGGTAATAAACACCAAATTAATCACAAAATACCATGATTATAAAGTGAATAAAGATAATATATATACAATTTATGTATAAAATACACCCCATGCAACAAAAAATTGGCGAACAATGGAAATATCATGGAATAAAAAGTGAGTTAAGAAACCCCTTACCACATGTCCGACTTGCCTTGTATGATCCTCGTTCATCATGAATAATAAAATTTAGTTAATTTATACATTCTTAATAATAATTTTCAAGTTTATTATTCCTTTTATATCATTTATTACCTTGATATAAAAAGTTGTTAATTTTTTTAGTTCATATCATAAATTGTTTCGATGTTCAAGACTTGAGTAAAAAATGGACTTATTATAATTACAAATTGTCTATGTGGTCAGAAGTTTATAATCTATAGAATCATATTCATGATTTAAATATCATATATATCCGAGTGGATATCCTTTCATCAAGATATGTTTTCATATTTTGACGGGCGTTTATAAGGAATGGATGGCTCGTGCAGTGATTTTCAGTTCTGGGTTTTGGTGTATATAGAAAGACAGAAAGTAGGAGTGGTTCAAAGTTGTTGTTCTAACGAAGAGGTCAATAATTGCGATGGTACTATACATGTTTATTGATATCATTTATCTCTTTAGTTACTGGTTCAAGGCTATTTCTTTCAAACTTCATCAAACTAGTACTTCCATGCCTCAACCATTCAGGGATAATATATAGGTAAATTGGATAAGTTGACACCCTAATATCTCAGGATACAAACTGAATATGGATGGGTCCTCCACCATGGGAGTGATGATGGGAGGGGAGTGGTTCATGAAAATGTATGGAATGTGGTTTTGGCCTTAAATTCATTTTATGGCAATGGTACCCCCATCATGGATGAGGCCAAAGACTTTCCCACCAGGCTCTTACTTTGCACTAAGGATAATCAGGCTCTTTCTTAAGAGGAGAACCACTCCATGGTCCTCCATAACTCTATCCATGGTAAAGGATCCACTACTTGGTCCATATCCAATATTGTAGAAAAAATTGAACCCCTCTTAGAAATAACATTCAATTCATCGACACTTTATGGCAGGGGAATTAGGTCGTGGACTACATGGCATATATGGATGTCCCGAGATCAAACAATACTTAACTCCTCTCTACTGATTTCCTTAAACCAAAGGATGTCAATTTTATTAAAGGGGAGTCCCTTGTTTTTAACTAATTTATACCCCCTAATTCTCAGGTCCACCTGTTTTCTTGTTTTCAATTTTTTATGTTTTCCTTTTTTTCATTTTTTCTCATTTAATAATATTATTATTTGGATAGATGGATGGAGATAGTAAGCCATACGTATGCATGAACACTACTTTCATTTTTTCCATTTTTTAAAAGAAATAAAAACTGAATGATACATAGTTATATTATAATTCAATTTTAATTTCATATTATATATATGTTACATAATTTTATTAGAACATTCTTTTATATGTTCAACGTATGTCACGAATGAATCATATCATTTTTAGGGGTGGTGGTTTTCACTTCCTCAAATGAAATTATCGTGTTTACACATATTGGAAAGCATTAAGGTGTGTTTGTAAATAAAAATTACAGAATCATATAGAAAACATAAACATAAGTTATATCATATATAAATATAGAGATATGTTTCCATTATAATGGCCACAGTGAGAGGTGGCTGGAGAAGATTGAACAATCATCATTTTGTGAGGGAGTATTTCGTCGTCAACAGAAATAGTATGTTTGTTACCCATTAGATAGAGGTGTGTGTAAGTGTAGTTAGAATTATCCTCATAAAAACAACCTATAATATTGAGGATAATTCTTTTGTTATAAAAGAAATTAATAAAGATAGTTTATGGGGTTGGATAAATAAAATAAATGAAAAGAACGTAAGAGAAGACATTACCTTTAAATTGGGTATCTCTCTTTCGTTTGAACCAGAAGGTTTACTTGATGTTCTTTATGCCTATAGTAAGGCTTCTAGAATTAATAGAGGGATTTAAGAAGCTTATTTATGAAGATTTTGGATGAGCCAAGGGGCTTGAGAGGTGTGACTAATCGTCTAGAGGTGAGGGCTTTTTATAAGGGTGAGGAGGGGCTCTTTAGGAATGCTTGAAAATATTATTTTATTATTTTATTATTTTCAGTTAATAAAGGTCCAAAACACGTTAAAGTAGAATATAATATTACTCTTGTTCGAAATAAAATCATCCAATAATAATTGGATAGGTTTTGTATATTGTCTTAATTTTTATAATCATATTTGTTTAAATTAGTATTTTATGAGGTTAACACATCATCATTATTGTGTCATAAATAATTTTATTTATTTGAGGTATATAAATTATTAAAAAAAATGATTTATTAATTATGTTTAGCATTAAAATGAAAATTTATAGAGAAAAAAAGAAAACATAAATAACCCCATGTAGAAATTGATTTACTAAAAGATATAAGTTTTAGTCATTTATGTATTTACTTTAAATAAAGTTTCATTATCACCCTTATGTGGCTCTATGTGGTCCCATAATTGACCCAAGGATGACTATGGTCAGAAATGTATCAACTATTAGTATTATGACACATGTTATAGTAATTTAAAATTAATATAAATTTTATTTTTTTACCCTTATTTACCAGATTTACCCTTTAAACATGGTAAATAAAATACTTACTAAAGTAAATATTTAAAAAGCCAAAAAATAAAATTTACTTAATAAAACAATAAAATCTTCTTGATTCCAAATATAGAATACATTTTTTCAAATTCAAAAATATAAGTTGAAGTAATTAATTTTAAATTAATTCATGTTGTTAAAACAAAAATATTTTTTTTTAATTAAAAATATCAATCAGAAGTTTGACACTTATTTATGTCCAATATAAAAGTTAAATTACTTATAATGGAAACAATTGGATTAATTAGAAATAATATAGTCTAATTATACTTTAAAATTGATTATAATGATAATATAAATAAATAAATAAATTATAATAACATACAATTTTGAATTAAAATGCATTATTTTTCACTGTTTATTAAAAAATGAACATTATCAAAAAAATATCCAAATTTCAACCAAAGTAAATTTTGATGTCCCGATTGTAAAGAAAAATATTAGTTTTCAAATAGAAGAAATAAAAGTTAGAAAAAATATATTTAATAATAATTCTCCATCAAAAGGCAGTAAATTGAACTTTTAAAAAATAGTATACTATTTGTGCATAAAATAAACAATCATTCTTATTTAAAGTCTCTAAAATTTATTGGATAAATGTAAAAACATTTAACAAACATATATGATAATTATTTATTTAGTTTTACTAATTCCCTCCATTACAAAGGCTAGGTGTTAGCTACCATTTAAAATAATAATATTATATTATTATTTTTTAGTATAACTCAACGGTGTCTAAAACATATGATTTCAAAGAAACTCATTGTTTTGTTTCAGGTATGCCCTCGAACATAGAATTCCCTTTAATGTAAAATTAATATTTAATTCACAAATATTAATAAATAGAAAAATGAATTTTTCTTTATTTACCTCGGATGTTACAACATTCCCACCTTTTGGAAATTGCGTCTTTGTAATTTTAAAATTGGGCTTGGAATCTTAATTGAATGTTCTTCATAAAAAAAATAGTAAATAAAAAATCACTTTAAGAGAAATAAATATAAGTACAATGGTCACTCAGATTGCCCATACTAGGATTCCATGTAAGAAAGAATAGATATGGAAGAGAAAGAACCATCAAGGTTTGATGGAGAGTGGTAGAAAACAAGAATAGGATAATATTAACTACCATAAAATCACAAATTTGTGACGGGTTAAACGGTCTTTCATTCCCCAGTATAAAAAGTTAACAGACAATGTTTTTTTAAGATACTTTTCATAAAGTTGATGAATTTATTTAAGTTCATAACTAAAAACATAAGGAAACATACTTACTTTTCTTGTAGTCTTTCATCCTTTACTAAATTCCTACCATAAACTCATCTATTCATGAAACGATGAGTTTTCATGATGACATGGTCACACGTGAAGTGCTAGAATCAACATCTATAGAACATCATAATACAAAAAAGAATAAATATATATTTCCCCTATCTTTAGAAATTAACCAAACCCAAAAAGGTTAGTACAAGATCAAATAATCCCCGAAAAGGATAATTCATTATAAAAATAAATACTACTCCCAGTATCCAAAATTAAACAAAAAGTACCCAAAGATCAATAAATACCATTCAATACATAGTTTTCCTTAAAATTATTCAAAATAATACAAACTAAGTTTGAAAACCAAAACTCATAAGAATTTAATCGCATTGTCTTCCATGATTAAATCATAGCATCATTTTTCTCCAAATAACATTGACTACTCTTAAAGTCTCTAATAGTAGTGTAATTAATGTTATCACATATTCTCTATGATTGGTTAATCATTTCCTTAAATATCCCAACATGCTTATAAGTCCACAATAAAATCATAGATTCTTTAAAAAAAATCCATTACTCCTCAAATAAAATCCCAAATTATTCTACTTTCCATAGGCATATAGTGATTCCCAAAAATAGTGAACATCTTCCAAAATAACCTTTATCACGTAATCACCAAATAATTTTCATATATTAAGGATATCCATTTGATAAAATATATTTTCCCAAAATCAACTTATTCATGATCTATAAAATAATTTAACATAAAATAATAATTCATACTAACTAGGTACTTCACATAGGCTTGTGTTAGGTGAGGTACCCTTTTCACCCTTCAGTTGTGGGTTTGATTACAGCAGACTTACTGGATACGATGGGTTTACACCCATCACATGATTTTTCTCTTCTATAAAACTCAAAAACAATCTACTAAGTTTTAACCTCAAAGGTTTTCTTATACCTCTCATTTCCTTCCCAATACATTAATACCTCAACATCTTAAATCATGTAGCCTTATATATATTAACCTTTTTTTATTTCACCTCCTTATGAAAAAATAAAACTATTCATAATAGATAGAAAATCATACCTTCATCATGGTATCCATATGGTTTCATCTCCATCTTGTTCACATAGGTATAAGGTCCATGCATTGGAACAATGATTTAGAGATTCTTTAAAATAATTTTCTTCCTTCGGCCAAATATACCTTGTAAAATGTGGGTCATATGGGTGTTCACATAAAAATATTTTTGTAAACAAAATCTTATATGACATATAATTTCAAAACATCTGATAAAATATGACTTTATAAAATAGTCGGACTGAGTTAGAGTTGAAACATTCAATCAAAGGTCCTTTTAAAATACCATAAGAATATTCTGAGAGGCAATATTGTAAAAGAAAATATAAATAGGTTATCAAATGATCTCCTTCTTCAGCACCTTTTTTAAAATCATAATATACCGTAAAATCTTGTGATAAGGTAAAATATTTGAAAATTCCTTGATAATATTTACCTTTCTGGAAAATATGATAATATTATGAAAATAGTATTTGATTAAATACAACCCATGATACATGATGATATCGAGTTACAGTGGAAGTGTTTGGTATCTCAAACAACTTCATGAAAATAATTTTTATGCTAGAAAAAAGTCTCGCAATCATCTGAACATGATTTTGAAATAATTATTTCAGGATTGTCATCATGAAGGGATAGGAACGTCATTTGAGATCCTCCTCCTTCCATTTCTAACAGACTTTCCTTGATCTGAAAAAGTTATAAAACAAGGATTTAACTGAAATAATAGACATATGGACTAACCAAGTGTTTAACAAAAACTCCTAATCCCTAAATTTGTCTCAACCAACCACTGATACAATCTATAATGACCCAGTCTTAAAAATTACATAATCTTGAATTATGAAAAGAAATAACATTGAGGATATTTTCAGGTTTAGAGTTTTAGAGAATTAGGCCATAACTATTACATAACAACATGAATATTACATGTAGTCACTACTACTTAGTATCTATTTTTCTATAAAATAAAATATTTTAAAAAGAAACTTGTTTAGTTCCATGTTTTCGATAGCACGACATTTACTTAATCTCATCCTTGACCCTGCTGATCATTAAGTCTTAGGGAAAACATTTCAATTACATGGGATGAGCATAAAAAAGCTTATTAGGGGTTATAAAATCAGTAATGAAAAGATTATCCCATCAATAAACACATATCAATTAAACTATACTTTTAAATCATAACATACCTCATGAAAACATAAGATTTTTGAACAACACACTGAAATCATAATTCATAAAGGCAACTTATAGCATACATAACAAAATTATATAGTTTCTTTCACATATACGTCAGGATTTACATTTAGAATACCCATCATTTTATATTCCCTAATTCTCTTAGGAAAAAATTAACATTTACCTTCGTCGCGTTACCCAATGCATTGGAGAGCTATCTTGGGCTCACCCATCATAGGTTTATCATAAAACCACCCATATGTGTAAATAATTCCCAATAACCAAAAACTTTTCATAACACATAAAAGTAGAATAATGAAAACATAAAATTTCCACATTTCAATCAAAATATATCATTTCAAGATACTAATATAAACAATTATTTTTCAAACCATTTTCAAAACCATTTTAAACATTTAATAAAGAGATTTTTTAATCAGAGTGTCCCATATCACTTTAATGCTTTTAAATAAATTAACATTTTAATACATTAACAACCATATAAATAAATTCTTAAAACCATTTTGAAAACATGGACAATAATGATAAATATTAAAAATAATAAATCATTAAAACATTATTTTAGTTAAGGAGTTATTAACAAAATGAGATATGCTTGAATACAAATATTTGAAGAATAAAATTTACTCAACACATTATAATATCATGATAATAAAGTAACACATCATATCATATGTCCAAGAACATTATATAGACTATATAAAAGTTAATTGGTTCATAACAACAATGAAGTCTCAATGGAATGTAAATTGAGACGAAATCCATTATAAAGACGTTATATTTTGATTAAGGTTAAATCAATTACATATTTATTTTTGGAAAATATAAAAACACTCAATATTATTGGATATTTAGTGAAAAAACTCATATTTTATTCAAACATATTCATAGCATGACATATTCAACAATTATAAGGTTAACCCAAAGAATTGAAATTTGGTTAAGAAGTTCCCTTATAGAAATACAACAGCCTAACAACGTAATTTTAAAATTCATTTAATGAGTTAATGAGCTAATAAATGGTTTATCATCACTTGTACATGAAATTTACAGAAATTAGGATATATAAGAACATATCCCAACATATGAATATGTCAATTAAAAAATATAACAAAAATAAGTCCTTTAAAAAGAAGAGAGTGAAAGGTTCTCTTACCGATTTAGTAACTTACAAAACATACAACCCATGAAAGAATGATCATACAATGAAGATTTAAATTCCCATAAATTAAATTATATTACATAAATCATATAATTGTAAATATTACATACACCACACAAAAGTAAATAGTGGAAAATATAGCATGAATATCACAGGAATAGAAAGGGAGATGAAAACATGTTACCATGTAGTAATATATCGAGTTGTATGAACCAAATTTAAAAATCACCAAATTAATCACAGAATATCATAAATATAAATATAATCATGATAATATATATAATATTTATGTACGCAATACACCACATGCTATAAATAAGTGGCGAAAAATGGAAATGTCCTAGAAATAAAAGTTAGATAAGAAACTCCTTACCTCAAGTCCGACTTGTCTTGTATGTTCTCTGTTCATCCTGAATAATAAAATTAAGATAATTGATACTTTCCTAAGAACCCTTTACATATTTAGTATTCCTTTTATATCAGTTATTAACTTTCTATTTCATTTTGTTAATTTTTTGAGTTCATATCAGTCATTTTTTCGATATTCGAAACTTGAGTCAAAAATTAACTTTTTATAATTACAAATTGTCCTTGTGGTCAAAATAATATTATCTCTAGAATATTATTCATGATTTTAATATCATATATATCATATATATCTAGTATATGTATGTATTTATAATATTACCAAACATTTGTATGTAAGGATTCAAATGTAATGTTCATGGAGACGGTTAGTCGTATGTATGCATGAACACTACTTTCATTTTTTCCATTTTTTAAAAGGAATAGACTCACAATGATATATAATTATATTGGAATTAAAAAATAATTTCATATGATATATATGTTATATAATTTCATTAATTCCATCCTTTATACATTCCATGTATGTTATAAATGAATCATATCATCTTGAGGGCGCGGTAGTCCGCACTTCCTCAAATTAAATTATCATTTTTACACATAATGGAAAGAATCAAGGTATGTTTGTCAATAAAAATTACTGAATAATTTACAAAACATATACCTAATATATATCATATATAAATATAGTTCCATCATAATGTCCACCATGAGAGGTGGTAGTAGAAGACTGAACAATTATCATTTCGTGAGGCAGTAGTTCACCAAACGTAGAAATAATATGTTCGTTACACATTAAATGGGGGTTTGTGTAAGTGTAGTTATAATAATCATAATATCAACAACCTATTATATTGATTATACTATTTTGTTTATAAAATAATGGAATAGAGTGATTTTATGGGGTTGTATATGTAAAATAAAAGAAAATACCTTAAGAGAAGACATTACCTTTAAATCTGGTATCTCCCTTTTGTTTGAGCCAAAAGGATTACTTGATGTGCCTTATTCCTATGGTAAATCTTCTAAGAGGAAGAGAGGGATATAGGGAGATTATTTATAAATATTTTGGATGAGCCAAGGGGCTTGAGATTTGTGAGTAATGGGATAGAGGTGAGGGATTTTTATAAGGGGGTGGAGGGGCTCTTTAGGAATGTTTGAAAATATTATTTTATTATATAATTATTTTGGGTTTCTAAAAAATAAAATCTAATTAAATATGAATATAAGATGAATCGTGCTCAAAAAAATCATCCAATAAAAATTAGATAGGTTTCGTATATGTCTTTAATTTTTATAATATTATTTATTTAATTCATTCATAAATGAGGTAAACACTGCATCATTATTTTGTCATAAATAATTTTTTTATCTAAATTTTAAAAATTATTAAAAAATTACCATGATGTATTAAATATTTTTATCTTTCATATAAATATATATAGTCGAAGAGATATATTATATCACCCAATGTAAAAGTTTATTTACTAAAAGATATATGTTTAAGTCATTTTTGTCTTTTCTCTAAATAAAGTGCCATTATCAATCTTATGTGGCTCCATGGGGTATCAAAATTGACCAATGGATGACCATTGTGGGAAATGTATCAATTAATAAGATTAGGAAACATTTTATGGTAATTTAATATTATTATAAAATTATTTTTTACCCTTATTTACTAGATTTACTCTTTAACCATGGTAAATAAAATATTTACTAATGTAAATATTTAAAATGTCTAAAAATAAAAGTTACTTATTTAAAAAATTTGGGCCTGCTGAGTCCGAATATGGAATCCATTTTTATAAATTCAATACACCTAAGTGGAATTAATTAATTTAAAATTATTTCCCATTGTCAAAATGAAAAGCGTGTCTTTAAGTAATAATAACTATCAAAATATTGACACATGTTTATGCCTAATTTCTAAATTTATTTACTTCCAATATACAAAATTAGATTAATTGGTAAAAATATAAAATAATTACATGTTGAAACCAATTAAAAATATAATTTAACTATATAAATAAATTAGACTAAAAGATACTTTTGAATTAAAATGGAGTATTTTTTACTATTCATTAAAAATGAACATTGTCAGAAAAATACCAAAATTTCATTCAAAGTAAATTATGATTTCTCGATTCTAAAGAAGAATTTTTTGGTCAAATATAATATATAAAAGTCACAAAAACTAGATTTAAAAATGGTTCACCATCAAAAGGCAGTAAATCCACCTTTTCAAGAATATTAGACTATTTGTGCATAAAATCAGGTTTTTACTTTTTTTAAGCCTCTAAATTTTAATGGATAAATATTAAAACATTAAAAAAACATATATAATAATTTTTTAGTTAGTTATACTCATTCCATCCATTACAAAATCCAGGCATTTACTACTATTTAAAATAATAATATTATATCATTATTTTTCAGTATAACTCAACATTGTGTGAAACGTAATATTTCAAAGAAACTCATTGTTAGGTATCTGGTATTCCATCGAACAAAGATTTAACATTGAATTAAATTTAATATTTAATTCACAAATATTAATAAATATGAAAATATCTTATTCTTTATTTACGTGTGATGTTACATGACTGATAAGAGGTTTTTTATAAAATATAATTGGTAATGGTTTTTGAAAAGAAATGCATGGTTAAAAATGATTTTTGGACTCATGAATTAAGATAGATGAAACTGATTTGAGATGTATGATATTTCTCTATATGAATTTAACTGAGGCATATATGAGCTTGGGTAGTTGGGTGGGTAGTCAATGAAAATCATTCTAGGCATGTATTTTCTCTTCCTAGACATGTATAGATGATGAAAATGTACTAAACATGATTATTAATTTGAGTTAATTCATTGGGATAGACTCATATTCCCTCTTGGCTTGATATCTAGGGATGTGTACATATATGGAACCGTATTTCATAATGATGTGTGAGGATCCTTGATCTTTGATTTAACTAACCCTAAGAAATATAATTATAGTTCTTTGATTGAAAATTATTTATGAATTTCAGTTTTTATAAATTTATTTAGTTATGTATAATATTATTGAGATGAAAATTAATGCCTATTTTGACATAAATACATATTTTTACATTAATTATCCTTTATATGAAATTTATTTAAAAATAATGGTTTGTTATTTTGTGAAAATGATTATTATAAAATGATTATTATAAAATTAAATTTCGTCAGTTTATTTTATATAGACTACTTATGAAATTTTTGGTGGGATCCCATTAGGGAATTGTTTCCCACACACTAATTTTTCATTTTGGCGTTTATATACTATCTTTTATGAAGACCATTGATTGATAAAGAAATAATTTGAGGAAATGGGAATTCTTGATAATGGAACCATGGGAGTTATAACTGATAAGAGAACTATGTGATCCATATATTATGAGGATATCATGATGATGTTGTCAGAATATTTTATGAGATATCTTAGTTTGATATACCATTTGGGCTGTGTCATTTATAACTTGTGGAATATTACTCTTGATTTTTATTTTTTCATATTTATTTTTCTGGATTCACACATAGTTTTTTTATTATTGAGTTATTATTATGGAAACATTATTCCCTCTTGGGAAATAGTTTTTCTAAGATCTAGTAATAATCCCATATAGATTGAGAACACCATTCAGGTCATTTCAGGTCTGATGAGAGTAAGGGGTAATTTTGTTCAGTTCAAGAAAAATGTGTATCAAAGGAATATTTTTCTCTTCTTGGATATAGATATATATTTTTGGATGTTATGGTAGTCATAAGATAGGATCATTGGGATTTTATGGGTAGGTTATGAGAGATTACCAAGCCATATTTTATTATAACAAACCTTATGTTACTAAGGGAGATTATGAAATACATGCCTTTAAGAAAATTGTTTGATCTCCTTCTATATTTTTCTCATATTTTTTTCTTTTATTTTTATTCCTATATTGAAATTTTATTGATATAGTTTATGTTCTTACATATCATAAATGATTTTTTATTGTTTTATGTTTATGTTTTTTTCACCATGCCTCTAAGAATACATTCGATCATAATTTAGGAGGGGGATATAACTTCACCTATTCGGAATTCAAAAGTGAATCCTTACAGGGATGATAATAGAGATCATGAAAATTAGATTATTAAATAGAAACACTATACATACATGGAACAAACATTACTTAGGAGGAGGAGGGTTTTTTTAGGAATGATTGAATGACTCATCGGGTTCTTGGAGAAGTAATATTTTATTATGGTGAAGTGTTACATATTTATGCTTGAGGGTTCAAGTAAGAGATGATGGTATTTAATAGTTACGAAAAATAATAATGATTAATTTGAGTTAAAATAATTTAAGAATAATTTTATAAATAAATTACAACATGAGTATATGATACTGGCTATGTCCTTGGAGTTTCTTAACCATATTCTTGGTCATTATAAAATGACTCAGTATGATAATTGTTTTTAATGTTTTAGTTATCACCTGTGGAAATATCAAATGAGGAGGCGATGTCCCGGATGTATCATATGGGTATTTTATTATATATCTATTCTCATGTCATTATCCTAAATAGTACCATTTATAAAGTCGTTTTGTATGTGATCTGATGGAAAAAATCGACATGGCTGGTAATTCAAGGATGACTATAGTTCCTCCTACACTTAGTAGTAGTTTATATGGTTACTTTTGGGGGAAGAGAAGTAAAAATAATCTTCATTTGGAATGATTTGTGGTGTTCCATGATAATAAAATTCATCCCAATCTACTTTAGTGTCTATTAATGTCCCAATGAACTTTTCTAATGTGGAATGGGTGGGTACTTGATGAGTTCCTACATGGAGGAAGATAAATATTTATGCCCAAACAGATTTCTAGGAACCATATATATGTTTCTACATGTCATTAACACCACACATAGTTTCAAAGTCTCTTCATTACTAATAAAATATAAAGAAAAAATAGATGATTCATGAATAGCGGGGTTCTACCCACATTCATTAAGAATGATGCTCATTCACATAGTGGATGAGTCCCGAGTGAGAACTGATGTGGGTATTATGACAAAGATAAGTGCCTTTGTTTTTTCATCTTCAATAGTTTCTAATTTATTTAATATTGGTGTATCTCATTTTTTACTATTAAAATTCACTATATACCTACTGAAACTTCTAATTGAGATCATTCTTTATGTGATGGAAATTCTATTGCCTCTCAAAATTATGTGAGAGTAAGGTATCTTATACACCTATTGTATTTTATTTTTGTCATAGATCGATCTTGTCTGGGGATTATTAAATTTTGATTTAAACACTATAGATTTCAAACTCATGATAGATTGGTTTGTTATAAAAAATAATTGGTTGACTATTTTCATTGATGGTTATCCATTAAAGTGAGTGATGTGGAGTGCCATGTTTTTAGTGCGAATGGGATGCAAGGATAGGTCGAGTGGGACCTCCTCTTGTATAGTTTGGTAAAATGTTCTTATTTTTTGTTGTTGAAAAGGATAAATAAGTATCATATATTTAACTAACCCCGTAATTCATTGATTTTCTATAAGTTTTTATATAAAACTCCTCTAATCTAATACTGTAAGGGGAGGTGGAGTTATTCATTTAATAGGTTCTTAACACTCAACCCATATCTATTCCATATTACATTATGACACTAACGAAATTGAAGATCTATAGAATTAATTGGATTATTTGATGTTAAAATTAGTCATTCAACCTATTGTGTAACCTTTGGAAGCACCAGTGTTATTCACTATGTAGGAAAATGAAATACAATTCTTTTGTGTTGATTATTTGAAAATCAATCATGTAATGATAATGAACTAGAATCTGTTTTAAAAAAAATTGAAAAATAGAAAGGGTAAATTTGGTTCTCTAAGATTGATCATCTATCCAGTAAACAATAGCTTTTGATCAAGGAGTATGATATCCTAAACAAATTTTTAAGGATAAGGTATGGCCACTATATGAATCTTATTATTCCATTTTTTGGCCAATTCCCCTAATATTTTTATTGTAATGATGAAATATAATTTATTAAAGTATTTCAAATTATTCATTACAGTATTTAGGGATATAAGAATTGTTTACTCAAAAATAGTGGAGGATCATATACATCATTTGAGATCAATTTTTGATATCTTGATGATTCTCCAAATTAATGTCAATTTTTCCAAGTGCCAATTCTAGATTTCGGAATTGAATTTCATGGGTAATACAATCAAAGAACATAGAATCTCAATTAATTAGGAAATGGTGAGTGTTATTATTTCATGAGAGGGACTGTCAAATAACTATGAGATACAGAGATTTTGGGTTTGGAAGGATATTATAAGCGATTTAAAAAATATTTCTCCATGTTTTATTCTTCATTAACTCCACTCAATCATAATGGAGTTAATGTTGTTAGGAATTAGTTATATGGAGGGAGGCTATTGATGAATTGTATATTTCACCAAAGGGAAACCTTTGCAACAGGAAACATAATGAAATTCTTTTTCCTATGAGAATGGATGTGATGGGGGATTTTTATTATTCATAGTGAGTGGTTATACCAATCATAAAAAAGTAGTTTATTTAAATAAATTTATGATTCAGGTGTCCATGTATGAAATGGTATATCGCAGATATTTTTCCCATTATTCTATCTTCCATTAGATTATATAGAGAATAATAAGAGTTTAGATAGGCTTTAACCCCTTCATTTATCGACATGGATGTGGGATGAAAAAGTGATTGAAATTTTGGTTAGGTTTTATCATACACCTTAAAGAAATAATTCAATTTGGGTGGTGTTTAATATAACGACCGCATATTCTCACTTCATTCATATTAATGATACCACAAAATTAGAGGAATTGGGAAATATGTATTTGTAAGAGATTATGATATTGCACAATGATATATTTTCTATTATTTATAATAGGGATCCATGATTTATATCCTAATTTTTGAGATATATTATAGAGATTATGAGACCCTGCATCAAGTTGAGCAAAGTATACTAGACTCATATGGATAGTCATAAAAAATGGGATATATATATTATTGAGGACATGCTTTGAACATATATCCTTAACATTGGGGGATCATTGGATTTAAATTTTGGGATAGCAGATTTTTTCAATAAAAATATATACCTATAATATATTAAAATTCCGACCTTTGAGGCCTTGTATTGATGGCCCAATAAATCTCTGATTTTTTGGACAAAGGTTGGTGAATCTTATATAGTTGTTCATAGTTTAGTATAAGAGATGAAAAAAATACCTATATTAATATTCATTGGTTAGTAATGGAATATATTTGGTATAAATATTATATAGATCATTATCTATGTACATTTGATTTCATTATTGATGACCACGTGTTGTTGAAAATTTCACCACCACTAAGTCACCGCTGGATCAACAAATAATGGATGTTGGCACTGAGATACGTGGGAATGTTTTTTTGAGGTTGTCGAGTTGATTAGAAAATGTGAATAATATTCCACCTTAACACATTACATGATTTTGATCCCAGCTATTTTTCGCAATTCGAACATCAATAAATATCATTTAGACTCATCTCATGCATTGAATTAGGAGGACTTTGATGTGAAACATGATATGATACTGACTGGGCATCCAATTAATATTTTTGACTCCTATATAATGTTTCACCATGGAAATTCCATACCTATATTCAAATTGAAATTGTATCATTGTTGAAATTATCTTCAGTTGTTGGGGCATGAGGCAATTATGAGAGAGTAGTGTACTCATCTATTTTTAGAGCAGTCTTATTAATGATGATTTTTTAGGGAATAAATCTTTTTTTATTGGGATAATTATTACTTACTGATAATTTATTTCAATTTTAATCCTTGGTTTATTTTGTTTCTTATTTTTTTAGGATTTATATCTAGTTTTTTCATTTAATTATTGGTTTTACCTACCTATTTTTATCTTATTAAGTGTCAAGAGTGTATTTTTTATTCTTCTATGATGGGTAGAAAGGTGTCTAGGGGGTTTATCAATAAGGTGTGCATGAACCTATAGCAAGGAAATATACATGGTCTCAATAGGAAATTGCTTGATACCTACTATCTAGCTAGTGGAATGATAGATGCAAATGGATTTTAATAGAAATCCCACTATCCAATTAGTTGGATGTCCAATGGTGTAAGATTTCTTTATATCACCATTAGCTAGCAAGTAGTATACTATGTCACCCACGAAGCCTTCGATCTGTGACTGGCTAGCCAGTCATAGAAAATGGACAATTTTTTATCCTTATCTAAGTGAGTATGGTATTAGAATTATCATAATTCCATTCCATAAAACCATTATTTTATTAATTTAACCTTCACTGTTTGAAATTATTCATCAATTATAACATTAGATACCCTTGTGAGAATATTTAACTCCATTCCATCATTGAAAATACAAAAATTGGAGTGAATATTGATGTGTTCTATTTCTTAATTAAACGCAATGTTGGTGTAGTTGTTATTTCCCTTCTACCACACGCAACTTATTCTCTAAGGGATTTGAAATCATGAGATATTTCTTGATTTAGGTTTTGATTTAAGAATTGTGTTTCAAGGATTCCCTTTATAATTGATTATATAATATTGATTCTATTTGATTGTTGATCTTATTTTTGATGTTTGAATATACCATCATTGTGGTATGTGGTTTTGTTCTTCAGTTCCTATCAATCGAAACAATTATTTCATTGTGGATTTGAAATGGATTTCTCATTGATTCCAAAATAATCAATAGGGGATCATTATAAATAAATTTAAACCATTATGGTTTATATTGATACTTGATCACCGTGGATTTTCCGATAAAGTTTTAATTTCATGAAGATGGTTTTTAAATGAAAAAAAATGATTTAAACAATAAATTTGATGATTATTTTAGATAAAATAAGGCATGAAATATTTTGAGGATTTAAAATAATGTCATTTATTTTGAATGTAACTATTTTCTATTAAAATTTATTTGTGATGTTCTTTAAAATAAAATGGCATGTTTGAAAACATGACTTGGGGATACTTGGAATATATTGGTGAAACTAATTTGAGATGTATGATTTCCCCTTTATTACGTTTTTCAAAGAATATAGGAGCCTTTGAGTTAAGTGGGTAGTCTAGGATAAGAAATCTATGTATTTATTATCTCTACCTAAATATGAATTTAAATCACAATGATAATAAAATTAGTTAGGGTAGAGATTTTATTGGTTGAGATATACGAATATTACCCCTAAGACAGAATCTATGGAAGTGTGTACAATAGGATCTGTATTTCCTTGAGATGTGTGAGGATTATTAAGCCTTATTCTAACTACCCATAGGGATTATATCGTTGGGTATATGATAGAAAATGATTTATATATGAAAATATTTGTAAATTGATATACTCGTGTCTATTTTGGTACAAATGTTGAAGTGTGCATGTTTTGATGGAAATTTTTTTCTATACCCTCTTTATACATTCCCTTGAAAATATTTTAAAAGAATATTTTCTTAGATTATGAAAATTATTTCCAAGACATGTTCTGTATAAAGTTGACCATATTTTGTTTATTCGATATAGACTGCTTATGGAGTGATTAGTGGGATCTTTCTGGTCTAGAGTTTCTCACACCCTCTTTTTTTTTCTTTTAGGTGTTTGTAGACATTATTTTTCTAGGACCACATAATGAAAAATACCAACATATAGGCCGTGTGTTTTCTTTATACCACAAACTTGGGAGTAAGTGATGACATACATTGTATATGATCCATCAATTATGAAGAGATAGTGATGATGATGATGTTACCAGTCATGAGATGTTCTAGTTTTATATATCATTGGGTCTTTGTATTATTTCATTATAGTAATTTTTTATACATAATTGTTTTAAAATACTATCTTTTTTTAGAATAATTCATTTTTCATATCTTATTGAGTTATTTTTTAGGTGGAATTATTCCTTAATGATTTTTTTGATGCCCTGGAAATATTTTCCTTTGTAAATCAAAAACCTCATTCTGGTTGTGTTTGGTCTAATTCATGAACTATTTTATTGGTTTATCTAGGATAGTTCATCAAAATAGGGTATATTTTGGGTAAATCCAATGTGTATTTTGAAGTTTTTGTGGTGCATGGGTTGTGGTTCCTTTCATAATTGAAGGAAATATAAATTTTCCCACATATAATCCTTTAATAAAAAGGGCATATATTTCACATGGAATGTGAAGCCAAAGTGGATAATAATTGAATTTGGAAAGGGGTATGGTTGTGAAATCCTCAAAAATGCATCGAAAAATATGTCTTAAACATTTGTCAAGTCATTTACTCTTTGATTTTTCCTTTTATCATTAATTGTTTTTTCTGAGTTAACTATTTTGAAGTTAAGTAATTTATTTTAAATCGATAAAAATAAAATGTGTCTTACCAGATAATTTCAATATACTAATTAAAAAATGAAATATTATATATTAAAGAAAATGTCTATATCTCATAAAAAATTAATTTTAACAATTTCACATGTAAAATATAAAAAAACACATTTTAGAAAATTTATATTTTAAAGAATTTCTATTTCAGATAAAATTGTCAGCATTGTTGATTATATTGATATTACAAAGTCTATTATTAATAAAATAATATATAATTAAATTTACAGGAATTAAAAAATCTAATTTGACCCTGTGAAATGTTTATTATGAGAAACAGACAAAAAATGTTTTCTTTGAAATGATACCTACATTTTATAAAATGTTAAAGGTGGGTTTTATATATCAAAATAATATTTTAAAACAGATAATTTAATTTTATAAATTATATTTTTTTATCATAATTTTTTCTTAAACATTTATGTCATTCTTGTATTATAAAATTGATAGTTATTATCAAAATGTGTATGTTTACTATTGACCAAAAAAATCGATTACTTCAGAAAAATCTCAAAAACTCAAACTAAATTAATTTTGAAATAATTTATCAGAAATGGTTTTTTTTATAAAAATGAAATTATAAAATATTTATTTATTTTTTAAAAGAAAAATATAAATATTAAATAAAATTAAATTTATTAAAAAATGAAATTTTAAAACGTTGTGTGTTCTTAATAGTATTGCATATAAATTTATAATTTAAGTGTTTTTAATGTATAATTTATATATAACAATTTATAAAAACTATCAATTTAATTAATTAAGTGAAACCAAGAAATACTTGATAAAATATTTCTTTACAAATATATATAGTATTTTTACTAAATACGCTTCCACAAATTATGTTAATTAATTATTTAAAGTTAAAAATATATTTTCACTACTTCATCGATATTGAAATATTTATTGAAATTATATACAATTATCATATCATATTTTAATAGTAATAATAATAATAATATTTATAAAATACATGTAAATATATATGTTTTTTATAATATTTTAATATCATATTTTTATTTAATTGTGAGTTATATTATTTTAAATTTACTACTTAACAACACGAAACCTTAATATACCGATTGGATATATGACTGATTACCAAATTTGAAATGATTGTATCAACAATAATAATATTTTCAGTAACCTTATTTATAATTTCCATATTTAATTATTATAGATATAATTACGAAATCATTCATTAATTTAATTCAAACTTATCAAGGAATGGTTCTTTTTTCATATTCTAGATTTTCATTAACAATTTCTCCATTAATTCTTATTTTAATCCTTATATAGTTCTTTTGGATATTGGTAATCCTCAATGATGAAGATGATAAAGCATATTTCTTATTTGTGATGATATAATTCTTTTTTCTACTTTCCCTTATTGATGATTTCAATTTTAGTGAATTTTCCTCATCCATGGTTAGTAATAATCTGTGCTGTGCATTAATTGATTTTATATTAATTTACTATAATGTCTCTCTTATAAATGCATAAAATGTATTTTATGGTTCTTATCTCATAGGACACATTTTCAAATCATGTTTTATACGTTTTAAAAAATAGACACATGTTTTTTAAAATTTTATACATTAATAATAATAATTATGATGATGATTATGATGATGATGATCCTAAAAATCATCATTATCAACATCATAATAATCATGGATCTTAAATCCTAGGGTGTTACATTCTCCTCCCCTAAATAAATGGTGTCCATGAAATTTCAAATTTTTCATACTAATAAATTCATCTAAGGGTAGTAATAATGTGACTTGAGATTGAATTTACTAAAGAGGTAGAAATCACATTTATTCATTATAATAATCATATTCACTGTATTATTTTTCTTCCTAACCATTTATATAAAATTCCTCTTAGAGTTTAGGGTTAAGACCTATTTAATTTTTATTTTTTGATATACATGGTTGTATTTAAAAATTTTCATAAATTTATTTGAGATATGAAATGTGATTCTCTGGGTTTCTTAATGGTTAAACTACATACACTTATCTCTTATCCCTTATTAATTTTCAACATGGTGGTTTTGTTGGAATGTTGTGGTCGACTGATGAAGTTTAAAAATAATGATCATAATCCTTATGAGCCTCATTAAAATCCATATTCTAGACCCCTCCTATCCCTTTATAAAGTATTTTCCTTTACCACATTGTCTTGAACCCTCTCTAGCTTATCCATTCCTAATGCTTCCACCCTTAACAACAAGCCACCCGTCTCTTCACAGACTTATTACACCCATAACTACATTACCTACTCCATGAATCCCGTCTTGATAATGTTTAGTGTTAAATGTATGGAATGTTGCATCTACTCATTATGTCTATTTAGGTGATGAAATTGGTACTTCCAAGACCCACACTGTTTCTCAGAGACACATCATGGGATCACATACTCTGGGGAATGGAACCCAATTCTAACATTTCTACCATAATTTAGGTCAAAAGGTTGAAAACTGCTATTTTCGTATTATTGTGTCATGATTCACTATAAGTGGTTTTGGTGGGTTATATTCTCTATCAACCATTGGAATAATGCATTCAACTTCAATATAACTATTGGGGATAACATGTGGAGGTTTTACGATGATGGATGATGACAAAGACAATTTTTTGTTTTTTGTTATTATAGTGATGTTAATATATCTCTATGGTAAATGATAGTTATTATATAAAACCCTATATATTTTTCCTGTATAGAGGATGTTGTGGTTAGTCTAACAATTATTAGTTAATATAGAGTCTATGTTGAAATAGATGGTCTATTATTAGATTCACATTAAATCCTTATAAAATTCTTATACCAAGATTTATATTCCCATAAACATAGATTTCAAAATACAACCATCATATAACATGACTTTTAATTTGATAAATTATATATTTTGGTGATACACCTATAAAAATCATAGAATTTTTGAGTGGCTAAAATAATGATCTCATGTTTACAATCATGAGGTAGAGGATTTTGTTTACACAATCCACATCATTGGTAGTCATTTAACTGGATCCACCTCAATCATGTGGTTGTGGTGGCTATTAACTCCTATCATTATTATCATCCATGGAATTAAGAAAATAAATTTTTTTTATTTAAAATTACTCTACACATAAGGAATTGGAAACATAGTGTTAATTATGGATGCATTATCTCCACCCCCATCATTCTAACCAACCTCTTTATATTTCCCAAGGATGTTCGATGCTCAATGACCCCCTCTTCCATAAGTAAATAATTTTCTAGTCAAGATGAGGAATCATACTTGTAATATATTCCTATATTTTTAAAATATAGGTGGTTGAATATCCCATATTTAATCATTTTAATTTCATACATTTTCATGGGATTCTCTCTTTTTCAACTTTGGTGCAATCATGATTTCAACTACAGTTACATTATTAATCATTTTTGGAAATTGTTAGTTGGTATTAATCACCATATTTGTATATATATATATCCCATTAAAATGGGTAGATAATTGAGGTAATCGTTACATTATCCTTCACATATATGGTAAACTCTATACCTTTTAGTTCTTTACATCACTAAAAACGGGTTAATATGAGTGAAGAACATTCGAAATCAATGGGGAATTATCTAAATCAATAACATTAAATGGATTAAGTATTTGAACATTTTACCATTTTATATGATCATGGTAGCTCATAATTATTATTGTTCGATATATATCAATCTGAATTTCACATCAGTTACATTATTTTTGGTTATCCTACGATTCTCAACTTATTCTATCAATGTTACCATAAAATCAGTCCTTTATAGTGGTTTAAAAATAGTATATGATCAACTAATAATATCTCATGAGAGCATCCAGCTTATGTGAATTATAATGCTTGATCACCTTAAATTATATTTATGATCAAGTTAGTTCCAACCCCTCATTTGGGGGGGGGGGGTTACTCCTAGGTTCATCTATTCTAAAACCCAATCCACTTACTAGAGTCTATAAATTTATGAAATTTTGTTGAAAATCACATACTAAAAACATGTGAAAAATTATGGATGTTATCATATTTTTGAGATTTTCTATAGGTTTTTCACTATGATTCAATCTTAATAATCTTCAAAAATAACTAGATTATCCAAGGATACAAAATATATCTACCCAAGCCTTAAACACAATTTATTTAATAATTATTAAAATATTTTTCTAACAAATAAAATCCTAAGATCGGGAGGTTTAATGTATTCCAAAGATTATATATACATATACATCCTCTCAATCCTAAAAAACATAATTATTTAAACATCCATATAGTAAGAATAAATCCCATAGATCTTCTAAAAGTGGATAAGATATCCTAGGGAAAATACTCAAGGAAAAGGGTAATATGGGAATACATATAAAGGGGAAAGAACATAAATAAATAATAACATAGTATTTAAGATGGATAACATGTTTTCATAAAAAATATTATTATAATCACAAAAACATGGAATAAGTAAATGATAAAATTATATCGTAAACAAGTGGAAGCAACATATGAAATTTTATGACAAAAATAAATCATGGGTCACTCCCAAGACAATTATAACAATGTATACAAAGACTCCTGGTGGATTAGGTTCAATCCCTTATCACTTACATAACATATACTGATATATAATGTTTTACCGAATATAATGGAGGGATAAATAATTTTTTGACCACCTATCACAAAAATTAAAATCATATAAATGTGTTCCACACTAGGGAATTAAACCATAAATAAAGCACAATCATAGTCAAACCCATGCTAAGAAAGTGGGTTTGATATTTCTAATTTAATTAATTTATAAAGTAAATATAATAATGATTCTCAAAAAAAGGAATTAAAATTTTTTATATTTTTATTTGAGAATGAAATATTGTTCTTGATAGTTGATTCCCAATATATATATTTCTAGATACTGATCTATGAGAAGAATGAATAAAAACATACCACATGGTGGAATCTTTATAAAATAATTAAAGGATCATTTTAAAGAAGGAAATGAATTATTATTTTTCATAAAACAATAATTAAACAAATATGGTAATATATTAAATAACTATTGTTCTATATTTATATTCATGGTTTTAAAATTATTTTATTGATTTAATACATTTTATGATATAGAAAATAAGAATGTTCCCTAAAACAGTGTTTTTTAAAAATTATGAATACCACAAGGAACATAGAATGTGTATAAAAACCACATTGAAATGGATATTTGACAAGATATTCATATAAGGGGAATATAAAACTAAATAGAAGATATACATGAAAATAATATTAAATTAAATGGAGAAAAATAAATAGAATATGTTAATAAAATGTAATTAGTGTGTTTATAATTTCGTTTTTATGTTTAAAAACACCTTTGTTGAAATCCCACATCATAAAAATATTATTTTTAAAATAGGATAAGATAACACTTAATTTCACATTATATAACACTTAAATAAGATTCCAATAAAAATGAGAACATTGGTTGGATGGGAAATTGTAAAAAAGGTGAGAAAACATTCATTTATGGGGATCTAATTTATTCATAACATTGTATCATTTTCAAGAAAGATAAGAACTCCTAAATAAGGTGGATTTGAATCAAAATTGATCTCTAAAGATATAAGCAGGTTATACCATATGAATTATAATATGAAACTAATGAAGAAACATTATACAACAAGAATGCAAATTGTGTTATGAAAGACACTAATATTTAAGTTAAGACATCAGTGATGGACCATAGAAAGAATGAGAAAGAATTAAAGTATAGTTTTATTTTTAAATAGTAATTTATGAAATTATAAATAAAGATCTAATTAGTTAAAAAATCAAATGAATATTGGTACATGATATAAAATCATGTGTTAATAAAGTTTGATTGATAAACAAATAATTACATCATTCTTGAATGTGATTTACTCTTTCACTTAACATCCTAAATCTTCAAATTAAGATTAGTAAAATTATTACTAAGAACCTTATTCATCTATATTTCTTTTTGTAAGGTCTATATATCATTATGTCTCTTTAATTGTTTAATTTTTTTGGCTTATGTTGGTTACTTGTAGTTCTTCTATCAATTTTTTGAAAACATTCATTGTATACTAATCATTGTCAAAGTATAGTAAAAAAAATTCATGATGTCTATAAATTTATATTAATATGTTATTTATTATTCCATTAGTACATAATTTATATTGGTAAATAGGTTTTCCAAAAATGGAATTGAATTAGAAAATTTTCTTTGACATAACCTTTTTAGTAGTTAAATTTTACTTTAACCCTCTATTTTTAATATTAATTTTGTAAACTCTAACATTATCATCCCAAAAACATAATGTTTTAGTAGATAGCATTTTTATAGATTATATACATGTTTTATTCCACCCATGATAATCTTTTTTTGGAAAAATAAAGATATATATCAATATGTCGAGGAGGTAGTTCGCATATACAGACAAAAAACACTCTCATTTTTGTAATATAAAAGGATGTTATAAAATAATATATTTGTAACATCATATGCATTTAAGCATATATTTTATTTTTAATTATTTTTTAATGTTCATTTATAATTGAAACAAACTAAAGTATAATTTAATAGAAAATTAAATTCTTTTCTGAACTCACTACCAATTTTGGTTAAAATTAACATAAAATATTCAAATTATAAAATATTAATTTTATTTTCCATTAAATAGTATTTTGTTGATGTTATTTTGAATAAAATATATTATATTTTTAGTAAATTGTTTAATTAAGTAAATATAAAATATGTTTTGATGCATCATTTAAAATATATGATTCTTTATGATATATTTTACATTATTATTTTTAATAAAAGAAATTTAATAGTGTATGTTAATTATAATAAATAAATTTAAATATTTTTCATAAAACATTATTTACTCATTTTTATAAAAAAAAATATATTGTTTTGTGGGACAAAGTGTTTTAAAATATTGATAATTACACTAATATAAAATTACTGGTTACTAAAATATTAATACAAGTATAAATATAATCATAAAAAATACCAATAGAAAGTAAACAATGGGTAAATTTACAAAATATGATTTGGAGATAAAAATGATAAATGTTTATATATATGGTTAGATATGTTTAATATGATTTTTTAGATATTTGAAACTGAAATTTTATAAAAAATTAATTTTTAATTATTCAAAATATCTTTTATTTTTAATATGAATATTCATAATTTTTAAAATATTATAATATTATTAGTATTTATTATGTTATTATTTTAAAATTATATTATTAAATTATTTAGTTAATTTGTTGTAATATTTTACATTAATGAGTCATATAATATTAATTTGATAATGGAATTAACAGTATAATATATGATATATATATATATATATCCTTGTGTGTGTGTGTAATAATATTAAACTGTGATATTAATATGAAATTGGAAGATGATTTATACACCTTCATCATCTTATTTTCATGGAAGTACCAGCAATAGTGATATATATATATAGACACACACAAATATTCTCTTTCAATGTTATTGTACATTCTCATTTGCACTACATTCTAGGAGGAACTTATATTCCTCAAAGCTTCAATATTATTTTTAAATTACATTATAATATATTTCTTCAAAATAGCTAGTTTTCGCATATTTGGAAGCATCCATAAATATTAATATAATATAAATATGATGAACAGTGAAAAAATAAGGCTATATAAAGAGCTTCCCTTTGTATGTTAATCCATGTATAATATCCTTTTTAAACCCCATATATAACATTAGTTTGAGTTACGAATAAGTGAGGGGTGGAGAGGAAATTAAAAAAGATTTTATTGATCTTTCTTCTACCATGTAAGGGAATTAATGTTTAAAATCCATGTATTTATTAATGGTAAATGATGTTTTTAAAATCCATATTTTATAGAAAATTTGTCTTTCTTATTAGTATTATATTTTTTAAATCCATGTTATATTGAAAATTATTCCCTTTAAAATCTTCTAAAAAAATAAACATCGAAGAAATTTGTTTTCTATATCTAAATCTTTTTTAAAAAATTACATAAAAAGTTCATTTAAAATTTTTAGAAGGGTTTTAGTGTTATCATTTTTTACACAAATATATTTTTAAAATTTATTGATTTTTCACTTATAAATATGTATTTCCAAGAACTATTAATGTCAATAAATTCCAATTCGTGTTTAGAAATGTTACCACCTTCTATAATTATATTGTGCTTGAAGGTATCAAATTTTATAGAAATGTAGATTATCTAATTTAAAAGAGGTATAAATTAATATAAATATTTATTTTTTATTATATAAAATAAATTACATGTTTGTAACGTTTTCTAATTTATGTTTTAATGCAATTAAAATGTTAAAGGTATGATTTAAAAAAAGTTTATTTAATAATTTCGTACATGGGTATTGAATGTGATGATGGGGAATAGAGAGTGAACCCATAACCTCAAAGGGATGTTTTCATAAAGTTGATATTACTCGTGGCCTTATATATTTCATAACTCTTTCCATGTAATATTATATTCTATAAAAATTAGTTATTTCCAATAAAAAGTTTTCAAATTTGAAGGGAAACCAGAGTAAATTTAAAATATCATCATATTTTAGAATCTAGTCTTATTTTCAAAGAAACATGTATTTTAAATGGTTTTGAACAGTACATCATATGAATATATTTTTTAATATAGTAAATCTATAATTTTGAATAATTATTTACTATATCAAAAGTTTTAAATTTTATAAAATGGTTTCAAATAGTATTTATGTTACTTTTGAAATGATTTTAATATGGGTTTTAAAATCATTTAATATGTTATTTTATGCTTTCCCCATGATTTAAAATATTTTCACAGGCATAGTATAAGATTCAAAGGTGTTTGGTTTCATTAAGTGCATAACATGTGTGATTTTGAGTAAATTTTTATATATATTCTTTATCGAACTATGATATAATTTATGGTTTTTTTTATAATCCTCAAATACTTAAAATGATAAGATCCTTGGATGTATAATGTATTATATAATTTTTAGTAAATTTCTATAAATTAAATATAACATGTTTTTAGAATTGAATATGTGAATGAGGGACTCATGCTATAACATTCGGTATTAGAGAAACAATTTAGATAAATTTAGAGATTATGATATCTTTATTTGATGAGAATTTAAGACATAGATATTTTATTCTTAGGTTATAGAAAAATTAAATTTTAGGGGACTCTTAAGAATATATAAATTTTATGTATCCATCCATCCTAATTTTCAACAAAAAAATTCAAAATATTCTTAAGTATGATGAATAAATTAAGAGGGTCGAAATATTTTATGGGGGGAATGTAACAGACCATCATTTTTAAGTATCTTTTTTCTTTTTAATCGTGATTAGTTTAATGTTTTTTTATAATTTAAAACAATAATGTATGATATGAGATAAAATTAAATTTATTTCTTTAATAAACATCACATTTGGTTATAATTAGTATAAAATATTCAAATAATAAAATAGTAAATTTAATTCCCATTAAGTAGTATTTTATTGAGAAATATTTTGATGTATATATATTAATTTTTTGGTAAATGATATAATTAAACAGTGCTAAAATATGGTTCCATGAAATATTTAAAAGATATGATTATTTATACTAATTATTAAAATATTATTTTTAAATTTAATAACTTAATTGTATTAATTAATTATTAAAAATAATTATAATGGTTTTTCATAAAAATATATTTAATGTTCTTTGTGTGAAAATTTTAAATTAATTAGATATAAAATTGTATTAAAATATTTAGAATTAAACTAACAAAAATTTAATGATTGTATTAATATTAATACTAGTATTAATATAATCTATTAAAATGCTAATAGAAAGAAAAAAATGATTAAATTTACTAGATATAATATTCAAATAAAAAATTAAAATATGTACATGTATGGTTTGATATATTTAAAATTATTATTCATATATTTAAAACATACATTTCAAAAAAACAATTTATTGTTAATTATTTAAAAATAAATATATATTAATAAGTGAATTCATTGTTTTCAAAATATTATAATACAACGACATGGGAATAAGATATTATATTCAATTTAAATAATTAAAATCCTTTGTTAATTTGTAGAAAAAAATCATTAAAGAGTGGAAAAAATATATATTTTATTTTGAAATTAATAGTATAAAATATGTTAAATAATTAATTTTTTCATTTTAAATTCTTATGTATTTTTATGTTATAAATATAAACAAAATTGGCCAATAAAACCCACTTGGGACCCACAACAACCAAAAATTTGTGACCATGATTTGATCACATAAAAGAAAGGTCGACCCAATATATTTAGTTTCATTGTGGGAACATGTGACCCACATAGTGTATCAATGGTATTCCACAACACCCACATAGCTTAATTAGGTGAGCACATGGGTGTAGGAAGGGCTGGTTAGTGTGGATCTTGAGCCTAGTTGTGTGTGTATGTGTTTATTTGTGCCAAAACCCTAGTTGTGGGTTTATGTGTTTATGTGTGTCTGTCCATTATTTTAATATGGGATTATGGAAAGAATGAATTGTAATTTCATGTTAAAATATTCCATATATAATATCGTCATTTTATCAAACAAATATCATCCATCTGATCAAACTGAGGTTTCATCTCTAACATCATGATAAACTAAGATAGCCAGAATCCATATTCTTCATCCTCTAAATTCAAGAACTATCCTCTTTAATGATGCATGGACCATTTCATTTTCATCATCATCATCTATGAATGAAAAAAGACTATTCACAATTTTATATTATTCTATTTGAAACCTAGATTATAACATATTCCATTTTTTCCTTCAACAAATGTTTTTATCAGGATAATGTCCATATTAGAAAATAGTCTATGAAGTCTCTCTCAATTTCCCTTCAATATACAATAACAATATATATACACCATTTCTGTTGATGTTTTTTAATGAAAAATTAGTTTTAATGTGAATAATATAGGATGTATTGTAATGTATAGAATGGATTCATGACTAATTTCAACAGAATAATTTGGAATAAACTATTTATATTTATGTTTTGGTTTTAATCAGTTACTTGCACATGCAAGTCAATGTTGATTTAGAAACCTTCATCATATTATTCTCAGGATAGTACCAGTAATGGTAACCATATATATATATATATATATTCTCTTAATTTTAATGCACATTCTTAGCGTACAACACGAGTCAGAAGGAATTTGAATTCCTCAAAGAATCATCTTTGTACTATTATGAAAACGTCAAAATAATTATATTTCAAAACATTCTCCAGTTTTACATGTATATGGAATCATCTATACACACTGATATCATTTAAATATGAATTAATGACTAATCAAATATAGCTATATGAGGATATTTCTTTCAAAATTTTCTCTCCATCTATTACTCTTTGTAAAACCCAATTATAACTTCAGTTTGAAGTGTGGAAAATTTAGAGAGTGGAGAAGCTATTAAAAGGGATTGTATAGTTCTTCCTTCTACCATGTAAGGTTATTATATATACTAAAAATTATATTTTATTGGTGGGATTTTCTTTAAATTTTATTCATATTTAATTTTCAGAAAAAACCCCCATTCTTATGGGTGATTTACTAAAATTTCATGGTTTTAAAAAAATTGTTTTTGTTTTATCAAGCTTCATTTTTTTTGAAAAAACCTTGTTATATGGAAAATATTTTTTGTTAATTTATTCTAAAATCAAAATTTTGGTAGAAAATTATTTATTTTATTTTTAAGATGCTTTTCAAAAATTATTTCAATAATTTAAATAATAATTTTCACATAGGTTCTAAATCGATCATATTATAAATAAAATTATTCTTTAATTTTATGTATGTTGTAAATAAAAATATTTATATCCATGATTTCTTTTTCTAAAAAAAAATTACAATTTGGTTTACAACGTATCTACTTTCAAGAATTATAATGTGATGGAATGTTTTAAATTTTATAGAAATATAGATTATCCCTGTTAAAAGTTTTAATTCTTAATAGTAATGAATTTATTTTTTTAAATAAATTGAATATATATACTTTTATAAGGTACTTTTTAATTGAATTATAATGATAAAGGAAGGCTTTGAAAAAATGTTTTATTTAAAAATTCATCACTTGGGTATTAAATGTTATGATAAAGAAATGGAAGCTAAACCAAGACCTCAAGGGGGTGTTGTCTTAAAAAAATATTGCTATTAGCCTCATAGATTTCATATGGCTTTCTAAAAGACATTATATTCTTCAAGAATTTATAATTATAAAGAAAATATATTATATTTTATGTATAAATCCAATTACCTTTCATATTTCATCATTTTTTTGAATTAAATTAGATTTTGAAAGTAATAAATATTTTTATAATATTTGAAAAGTACTTCCTATGTTTTTATTTTGATAATAATAAATATATATTCTAGAAATTTTTTTGTTATATAAAAATTGTTATATTTTATAGTCAATTAAAGGAGTATTTATAGAATTTATAGAAGGATTTTACTTCAGGTATTAAAACCCATTAATGATAAATTCTATGCTCACCCGATGTTTTAAAATGAAGTTTATAGGCTCAGTAAAATTTTAAATGGTTTTTAGTTTTATTAATTTGTTAGAGTTAGTGATGTCAAATAAATTTCTATGGATATGTTATATTAAACCCCAATATAATGTAATTTTTTCATAATCCTCTGAATCAAAATACAAAAAAATAGTTGGACGTATAATGTATACTGTATTTTTCAATTACATTTTATAATGAAAATAATTATCATGTTTTGAGCACCAGATCCGGGAGTGCGGGTCTAGGGGAATCATAATATCTTATTATTTAATAATCATCAACATGTTATAAATATTGAAATATATTTTTAAATATACTTTTTAACATTACATTAAAGGAGTTTGTAATGTCTCGGAAATTCCATGTTATTTGTTTTCAATTATATAGAATTATTTTGAGAACAGGTGCTGAGACGACATGTGATTCTGAGGCCCAGAGTGCCTGGAATGATCTGTCAAAAATATAATGTTTTAAATAGTGTGTGTGAGTGGTTTTCCTGAAAAAGTGAAATAACTCTTGAATGGGTTCCTAGATCAGAAAACAAGGGCACTTTTGTGTTCAGGATGACTTGTTTACCCTAGGCGTGACGTAATTTTAGTCAGTGTAGGCCTTGAGTAAGGAAACTCGAAAATGGAATAACTATAAATAAAATTATTAAATAAAATTATTTTTTTTCAAATGCATATAACTAATGAATGGTGACTCAGATTGAAAATAAAAGACCACTATAGAGCACTTTATGTATTATTTAATTAGGTAGATCCTAATGTTGGTTGGTGCGGGCCAATAGTAAAAGTTAGTTTTTGGTTGTAAATGAAATAATTATGTAACAATTATTTTATTTCCCAATCCTTATAACTACAAAATGGTAGCTCTGATTTAGAATATAAGAGTACTTTTGAGCTCATGACAGAGGTTTTCCCTTAGGTCGATCTTATCCTTGACCAACGCTGGTCGAGGATGTAAGATTATTCTTGGAAACTTTTTAAGAGAATTAGAATGACGCATGTGGGATATTTTGGAAACATCTAAATGGGTTCTCAGATTGAATATCAGATGTACCCATTATGTCTGATATGAATAAATCACCTAATAATGGGCTCAATCATATCTGACACAAGTAGGGGAAAAAATCTAATTCTCATACCTTTCAAAAGATAAATGAAATAATTTAAAAAGTTATTTTATTTTTTTTCTCACCGTTTAGTAGTGGCACATCAGCACTGTAGTTTAGCAACGAGGAAATGATGAAAATCATTAAATTATCCCCATTAATGATTCACTTTAACTAAATTATAGTAAACATGTTGTTTCATAAATAAAATAGTGTAATGACGCAATGATGCAGTGTAACAGAAACACTACAACACATTTCTCTTTTAATTAGATAATGTGATAGAGAAATAATGTTGGATCTTGGATTTTCTATGACGTGTATACGGGGAGGAATCCTCTACAATGGTTAATTAAAATTTCATTATCCTTCCACCCTTTGAAAGATCTCTAGAAACATTGGTGGCATATCAAGATTGGAGAAAGAAGGTGCATGACCCAGCTCTTCCCTGACCAACATCAATCCCATTGAGGAGTTACTTTTGTAATTTTAATTCCTTGTTCTTATTTATAAAACAACAAACATTGATCAATTCACTAATAGATTGATCAATGGATTTATTGTTCTTTAGTATACTTCTTATACATGGGGTTTTTTATCGAGATTAAATTTCTGTAGAACCTTAATCTTCCTATCATGTTTTTAAAACTCTATCATGGAGGGTGCAGACTAACACAATAAATTATCATCCCATTTGTTATGGGTGTTTAGGTTCTTTCTTCATGGTCGAACCTCTGGGATTACAAAAGATCATTTTAGAGGTCGTAGAAGGAATGATAGCATCCTATGGAGGCCAGAGGTGCAGACAGTCTGAAGAATAGACCACTGAAGTGGACATTGTTAGTCCTCAAAAAATCATATCGGTGCACTGACACTATTAGCAGCAGTCACTGGCGGGTGGCAGCACAGCAAGATGGCAGGCCGATGATGATGTCCTAGCTGGAAAAGGTCGTGGCGGGCATTAGGAGCTTCTAATGTCTAGGAAAGGTGGGACGCGGTCATCTGACTATGTCAGAAGGGTGGACCACACTGTGTAGGTCGGGGCGCATGATTGGATGTGGTCCAGTAGGAACCGCATGTATAAAAAAGAGGTGGTTGACTTAGTCAACTGCAACATGTAAGAACCGGAGGCCACATGGTGTGCGGGGTGTAGGAGACTGACCCATCGTGTAGGTTAGGCCAGGGGGCACGCAAAACAGGACACTGAGCAGCCCGGGTTGAAGTTATGTCATACAAATTTTCTAGGCTGGTCCGGTGGGATAAAGCTGCGTATTTGGGTGGCCTAGGCTGGGAAAGAACAGTCTCAACTATTTTGGGCCATGCCAGAAGGAACCACATGATTAGGAAACCTGGCAGACTGGACACACAGCCGAACTAGGTCGAGTCCATCAAGGTCCAATGGGTCTGGAGTAGTGGCCAGGTCAGACCGAGTAAGCCTAGACATGAACTGGTTCAGGTCAGGTCATTCAAACTAGACCATGTCATGGAGGACCCCCGGGATGGTTTGGTCATGTCGGTCTGACCAGGTCAGGACCAGGCCTAGAGGGAACCTACCCATGTTTACTAAAATTCCAATATATTTCAGATCAGGCGTTTGATTATCAAGTTGTTGGTGGAGTTGTAACCCTATCAACAAAAAGTTCATTTTGGAGGTTTCTATGGATACTTTCATAGAATATGAAATATGGTGAATGTCTTGATGAGTGGATTCTCCTGTAATGAATCACACTACAACCGATAATTTTACTGCTTACTGTGACCCGAAGACTACTAAAGAGAATGTCTAAATGACCATGTAAGCCAATATGACAAGATAACATGTGTGCATCAGCTACAAACAACCCTGTGGGATCATCTACAAGTAACCCTGTGTGGATCAGCAATAAGATACCATGTGTGGTTCAACTACAAGCAACCCAATTTGGATCAGCTAAAAACAACCCTATCTGGATCACATCCACGTGACCATGTGTGGATTAGCTGCATGTGACACTATGTGGATCAGCTACAAGCAACCCTGTGTTCATCAGCTATAAGTGACCATGTTTTGATCAGCTCCGTGCAACCCTGTGTGGATCAGCTACAAGTAGCCCTATCTAGACCAACTATGAGGACCTGAGTGGGAGGTGACTCTGTGGGACCAAGCATACCCACTATACTCATCAGGGATGAGTACCTCAGTAGTCTATGGTGTTCAATTTTGCGAATAATATTATTTTTATCCATACTTTTTATTACACATGTTTGAGTGTTATTACTTCTTGATAAATCCTCTTTGTTTTCATAATTAATTTCATTGTGGAATTTCAATATTGTTTTAGCATCCCTATTTATTATTTTGTTACTCACCCCTACACGGGCTTCACATACACATGTCATGTCCCGTGAAGGGGATCAACTCTTCGATAGAGACATTAGTGTTCTGGGACCAGGTGGTGGATAGTGAGACGAGATGGAAAGACGCTTTGAAAGATACATTAGTGGTCTGGGACTAGGTGGTGCTGAGTGATATGGGATAAACAGACACTTCAAAGGAGACCTCAGTGGTCTGAGACAAAGTGATTCTTAGAGAGATGGGATAGGCGGATGCAACCAGGGAGACCTTGGTGAGCTCTGACCAGGTAGTGCTTAGTGATATGCGGAAGACAGACATACTTATACGGCTAAAGGAAGCTACCATTTCCCTACCCCTTCAGGTGGGGTCTTTAGTGAATGGACCATGGTAATTTTACATTACATTGTGGTTTTGGGCTTGTATTCTGGCCCATTTGTACTTTCATTTTCTGTTGTACTCTCTATAGTTGTCTTAGGGATAGTTGTGGTTTACATCGTGTTTACTTTCTATAGTTTGAGATTTCTGCATGTGTATAGGTTTAAAGGTAAATACCTTCTCTTTTTCGGATATCCCTATTCGTTTCTAGTATCTAGCCCCTAGACTATAGAAGGTGGAATTCAGGTACTCATGGCATGAGGCCTAGGCGATGGGTCCTGAAAATATGATATCATAGTAGGCCGGTTCTACCAAAAGAACTAAGAGTCTATAAATTGTTATGGGGAAAATTGTTAAGTGTTTCGAGTTAGGAATTCAGTTCCAGGAGTCCAATGTTGGTTTTTTATCCAACATATCCATACAGCAAGACCCTGAATTATATTTTCTGAACCTAATACTAAAAAACTAGTTGAATGCATCTTTGAATGTATTCCTATGATCTTTTTGAGTCAGATTCAGCACACTAGGTGTAATAAATTGACCGCGGTCCATATTGATTCTCTTACATGATTCCTCCATGCAGATAGCCATCCAGGATTCCAGTGCAGGACCACAAGGATGGTCCAAAAAATGATGAGGCTTTGGTATAGGGATTGTTACCCAATATGGAACCTTCGAGATGTGTCCCAGCGATACCACCACCCATTGGATAGTAGTTACAACATGAACTACTAGTAGAGGATGCACATAAAGGCAGTGCCTTACATGAGTACCAGTTACAGGGACCTCCAAGGTTTATGGGAGAGATAGATCCTCAATTCACTAAGGATTGGATGGATGTATTGATGTAGTATTCCACTTTGTGAGGACACCACTTAACCAGATGGCAGTTCTGTCCATGAGCCTTCTACGGGTCTGTATATTTAGAAACAATTATGGGAGATCAGAAGGAGATGGTATACATTTTGACATGTTACAAGCACCAACTCTATGATTTCTACACTGGGCATAAGAGATGGGGGAAAGGGGAAGGGGGTAGCAGCATGATACCATCATTACTCATGTATTACTAGATGTTTTGAGTATTTAGTTCCCCACATTGGTGGATGAGTAAAAGGACATATTTTCAGTAGATGTTCCAGGACTACCTCTTCACAAAAGTCTAGACATCTGCAATGATTTTTACACTGGTATGTCACTAATATCTTCACCTTCATATAAAAAGTCTCCCACAGACCTCCAATATTTGAGGGTAAAATTGGAGTATTTTAAGTGTTAGGGATTCGTAAGTCCTATGTTTTCACCTTGGGGAGCCCCAGTGTTGTTTTCCAAGAAGGAAGACGGAATCCTGAGGCTATGCATGGACATACGCTGCCTAAACGAGGTGACCATGAAGAACAAGTAACATCATCTAGGGATTGATGACCCCTTTGATCAGATTAATGGATCTACATGGATCTCAAAGATAGAGCTTAGATTATGCAAACACACGCTTTGAGTACGAGATGACAACATCTTAAAGGTGTCTTTTAGATGTCGTTATGGCCACTATGAGTACTTAGTGATGTTGTTTGGCATGATGACTTCCCCATAAGTGTTCATGGTACTCATAAAAATGATCTTCCAACCGTAATTAGACAAGTTTGTAGTGGTCTTCATTAATGACATCTTAGTGTATTCTGCGTCAGAGGAGGAGCACGTGATACACACGAGGATGGTTCTGGACACACTCAGAGGGCACCATATTTAATGAAATCTCTTGAAGAGTTAGTTTAATATACGAAAAGATAGTTTCCCAGGATATGTCATCTTAGAGGTTGGATTTACATTGGATCCAATTAAAATTGAGGAAGTACTTGCTCGGGAACCACCCATGAGTGTTACTGAGGTGTGGAGTTTCCTTGGTTTCTTTGAGTAATATCGGAGAATTTTACCTGACTTTTCAAGAGTAGCAGCACCCATGAAAATATTGACTGAGAAAGAAAATCCCTTTGTGGGGGAAGAAGGATACTAGTAGAGATTTCAGCAGATGCGGCAGAGCTTGACGAGTTTTCCTATCTTGAGGTTTATATAGGAGGGTGCTGCCTACATTGTGTAATATGATGTATGAGAAACTGGTCTTGGTTGTTTCATGATGCAAGGGATTGAATTGATTGCTTATGGATAAAGATAGTTTAGGTCATATGAGTAGAACTTTTTGACTCATGACCTTGAGTTTGAATCGGTAGTCTTTACACTAAATATGTGGTGATACTACCTTATAGGAGAACAATTCATCATCTAATATAACCACAACAGTCTCTAGTTTATCTTTTCTCAAAATTTTCTGAACCTTAAACAGCGATGTTGGCTAGAGTTCATCCATGACTCTGAATTATGATATTTTATACTCTTGGGAAGGGGAACATGGAAGCAGATGCTCTGGGTAGTAGATCAAGTTCACAACTATTAAATGATGGATCAGAGTAGTTTGACTCACTTCAAATATCCTTTGTGGGTAGAGATAAGGCAGATTTTCTTTAGTGGATGGTATTTGACCATCCCCTCTTATAGCGAGTTAGGGAGGTGCAACTCAAAGATTCTAGCTACGTGGCTACACTTGCCCATATTTCCACAGGGCATATCCCTGTTGGATATTTGAATGGTGGGATGCACAACATCCTTTTCAAGGGAGACACCATTGTACCAATGGAATTATGAGAGGATGCGTTATGGGAGTTCCATACATCCCCTTTGGTGGTAGATCTAGATGTGGTTAAAATGTACCAGGACCACCAATTTTAGACCTAGTGTCTAAGTATGAATATGTATGTGAAAGAGTTTGTTTAAATATTTCTCACTTATCATCAAGTGAAGACTAAGCACTAGGATTACGCAGGTTTGATCCAACCTCTTTGAGGTACCAAAGTGGTAGTGGGATGGGATATCGATGGACTTCATGGAAGGCTTACCACATATGTCCAAGGGGTACGATACCATCTGGGTGATCGTGGACCGACTCACCTGTTGGCTCAATTACTACCCATTCAAGAATAGTGTTCAGTAGAGAGCTTGGAATGCCTCTAAATGAAGGAGATAGTTTGACATCATGGAGTCCCATTTACGATAGTCTCTGATCCTGATGCACACATTACATCCCGATTGAGGAAGAGATTACAAGAGGTTTTTGGGACTCAATTTCCCTTGATCATAGACTTTCACCCACAGACGGATGGTCAGCCGTAGCAAACCACACTGACCTAGGAGTACATGATTCATTATGGTGTTCTTGATTTTTTTCATAGTTGGGAGGACCACCTACCACTTGTAGAGTTTTTTTAAAACAACATCTACCACTCCAAAATTGGTTTGGAACTATTCTAGGAATTTTAAAGATGACCATGCAGGTCACCATTATGCTGGATAGACCTAGGGGAGTATAACCTCATGCATCCAGAGATGGTATAGGCTTCCACAGAGACGGTTCAGGTTATCCAAGAGTAGATGATGACTGCACAAATCTGACAAAAGTCCTATAATGATTGGAAATAGAGACCATTGGAGTTTGTGGAGTGGGGACCACATATTCCTATGAATCTCTCCTCTATGAGGGATGTGGATATATGACTGAGACGATAAGTTATCTCTGTGGTGCATAATCACTTTCTAGAATCTGAGAAGAGTTTGAGAGGTGGCATATATCCTAGATCTTACCCCACAAATGCACTGGGCGCATGATATTTTTCATATGTCATATCTGAGTAGGTACATGAATCTTCCATCACGCGTTATCGACTGTAGCGAGCTAGACATTGATGATGGGAAACCTTATGTAGAGTTCGTGCTGGAGATAGATGATCAACAAGAGTGGTTCCTTCAAGGATGGCCAATTTGTCTAGTGCATGTTTGGTTGCATCATAGGAATATTGAGGAGGGAACATGGTAGTGTGAGGCTTAGATTCATGCTCAGTACCCCCATTTATTTGTTTAGCCTTGTTTTGATTTATGGGACGTGAAGACCTAATGGTGGGGGTAATGTAATGTCCTGGATATTCCATGTAATTTTATTAATTATATTGAATTAATTTGAGACACGGTGCTGAGGTAGCATGCAATTTTGAGGCCCGGAGTGCTCGGAATGACCCATCGGAAAATATAATGTTTTAAATAAGACACGTGATATTTTTTTAGAAAAGTGTAATAAATCGTAAATGAGTGTTCAGATCAGAAATCTAAGGGAACCTTTACATTAAAGATGGAAGTTTTACCATAGGTGTGACTTAGGTTTAGTCTGCATAGACCTCTAGTGAGAAACCATGAAAATGGAATAACTGTAAAAAAATTATTAAATAAAATTATTTTTTTCAAATTCTTATAACTCACAAATGGTGACTTGGATTGAAAATCAGAGACCAGTGTTGAGATCATGTGTAACACCTTGAGGGTTTTTAAAAATAAATTGAAATTATTGATTTTTTTTTAAGTGGATATTTATAAGTACCATTATACATAATTTTACTGCATATATGTTTTGAATTTTGAAAAATGGTCATCTATAATTGTGTTCAATATCGTATTTGAAGCCTATTGGAACCAACTTGTTTTTGGGTGAATAGTAACATAACATTCTGAATAGTAATATGAATAGTAATATGACACTAATGAATGGTAAAATTTATTATTATTTTATTTTCTTAAGGCTTTAAGATAATGACATCTTGATTATTTTTTCAATGTGATATAAAAGCAGATATAGTTTTTAAATAATAGATTTTTAAATTAACTATGATTTTATTTAAAAATTAAATTAAAAATATTTAGAAATTAATTTCAGGAAATGGAATTCATTTTCTAATTCTACACTTCAATAAATAGTTACGGTGCATTTTGAGGATTTTTCTAAAACAATTGATTTTTCGGTGAATAGTAAAGAAATAATGTTTTTAGTTTCAGTGTGTTAATGACATCATTAATGATTTAATAATGACTTCATAAATATGGTCGACTTCTGTCTAGTCAAATAAGATGTGATGTGTCCCAATAGTCTTATGCCATCAGAAAATACCATGGGAAAGCCTATGGTTTTTCAAATACTACTCATGAGGTGTCCCTTGGAAATTATTAAATTATTCCCTTAATTTTCCTATAAATATCAACCCATTCCTTCATTAAATTCTTTCCAAATTAATTCTCAACAAATCTCTAGCCTCTTTACCTTCATAAAAGTCCTCTCAAGGTTTCCACAAGCCCTAAAGGTCCCAACCGTCATGTTCTAGGTGTTACTCTACAAGGTAAGAAAATTATGAATTTCATTTTTTTCCAATCAAGTTGTCTTTTTTGTGGTATAACATTCAAGTTTCCATACCATGTTATCATTTACTTATAATTCATGATCTATTATATATTATAATTCATTTCTGAATGGGTGACCCTTGGCCCCTCTCAATTTTAATTTTTTCTAAAACCATGTTGCATAGCCGTTGGGCTGCTGAATTTTTTGTAATGGATTTCTCACTTATTCTTTTATTTTGAGTTCCTTTCTATTCTTATTCTTTCATCATGTGATATTTACCAAGAGGAATAAAATCTCCTAAAATCATCTGTATTATGGATGTTCTCATGTTCTTGAAAAATTCACCATCATTATTCTTCTACTCTCCCACTTATTCAGGGAATGAAAACATTGTATGTGATGTGTTGAATTACCGACATCATGGATGATGTGATTTTAATTTTCACTAACTCTTTCAAGTAGTTTCATGAAACTATTTTTATAGTTTAAAGAAGTTATAATATATGTATTATGTCTCATCCATGGTACTGGAATTCTTCTTTTTTACTCATGGTTGTAATTTATATGAAAAAATGAGGTTTTTATTACCAAAGAACCATTTAAATGATCTAAACGAACTTCATTAATGTTTTAACTTATGAATCATACTCATATAAAACATCAAATTGATAAATTTTATAAATAATGGTATAGTAAATATGTAAATACCTTTCCATTACAATTCATGAGTTTCTCTTTCAATCGACAAGAACATCTATCATTGACCAATCATGAAAATCATTTAAAGAACTCACCCCAATCAATGCAAGGATAAAGATACTAACAAATTAAAGGTTGAAATAAAGTTATAAAATTATCATAAATGATGTTATAATCATTAAAATGTTTCTATAAAATATTAATAAAAATATTTTACACATTATATAGGGGGTTTAAATAAGTTGGAAGTATGAAAAACTTGTGGTAAGGGGATTCTTAACCCGATTTCCATTCTTTGGGTTAACCTTCTAATCCCTTATTTATGTGCTATTAAAATTTTTTGTGTGACGGGTGATATTTATATTATGGTTAATTATGTGTATTTATAGTATATATACATACTCAATCCACCCTATTAATTCTCTCTTCAATTGTAAGATATTTATAAGGGGCTTTTATTTTAAAATCATCTTTTAAAATTAGGTTTTACAATATTCAAATGTAATGTTTTTATGTTATTATTCATGTTGTATGATTATGTTTTGGATCCTGGGCATTTTTTATGATTAAGTGGGGGAACTATATTTCCCTCAAATGCATTCGGTATGTGTATATTGGAGGTCAGTCGTATGGTTACTCCAAGTGTAACTGCGATGGTTACACAAATTCTAAGGTAAGCATGAGGGTTACAAATTATAAGGTAGTTGAGAGGGTTGCAAGATTATGTAAGTAATTCCCCAATATACCTTTATGGTTCTAATTACGTTCTTATTTATTGTGGAAATATCATGTTTCATAATGTAAGTATATATATATAGGTGATAAATACGTCTTTTGAAAATAATTTCATACGTTACAAGTATTAATGGATTAATGTGTTCATCACTTCATTTTATATCCCTTACTGATTTTTGGTGCTCATACCATGTTTTAAAAGATTTTTATAGGTTAATGGATGTGTAATAAAAATAAGGAATCCATGTTAAATGTTGAATAATTCTCAAGGAGTCATGTTTTATGTTTTAATGTTTTATATTTTTTTAAAAATGGAAACTGTTTTTATGGTATCCACTCTGTAATAATGGGTAATGTTATGAATGTATTATGTCACAATTCAAAAAGCTCTAAACATTAACTAATCCTCAATGTAAAAGGATGTTTTTTCAAGACTAAATTCAAGATTATATATGTAATAAGGTCGGTTCATTATAGTTGGTAGCTGAGGATGGTTTAAATAACATTAGGGGATAGAATGATGTATAAAGAATAGCATAAATGATTTTTACACTATTATTAATTTGAAATGTTATAGAATTTAAATATTACCATGTTGCTCCATTAAATATATGTTTTTTAGAATTGTTGTCCATAGAAGAAATAGGTAAGCTGAATAGGAGAGGAACCGACAGAACGACGTCCTTCCGAATCTGCATCCCAGAATGGTAGGGATTGGAAGCGAGCATTTTGTGATAGTAATGGCATAGCTAACAAAAGCAATAAATGGTGGTGGGATCCATGCAATAGAACAACCAGAGTTACTACAATAGAACATAAAAATAGTGGAACATTTAATGTGGAAACACCCTCGTTCTTTCAATGGATCTTCTTACCCAGTAGCCACTGAATGATGGATTAAGTCCCTTGAAAAGATATTTGATGTTATGGGATGTTCATAAAATAAAAAGGTATATCTTTCCATTCATTTTTTTGATGGTGAAGTTGATTAGTGGTGGTAAATGGTAAGGAATATCAGGGATAGAAAGGATATTTTTTCCATTGAGTGATATGAATTTAAACTTCTTTTCCTTGAGAAATATTTTCCCAAGGTGGTGAGGCTTAGTATGCGGAATAAATTACTTGAATTGATGTAAAAAGAAGATGATTCAGTATCTTTGTTTAAATAAAACCTCACCGACTGGAAAGGAATGCTCAAAATATTATTCTAGATCTTGATATAAAAATCAACCGCTTTTACTTAGGATTGGAACCAAGGTATCGGAGGGTGTTGGCCTCCCATGAAATCAAAATTTATCAGAAATTTCTTTGATGTGATGAGAGGGTAGATATAGAGTTTTTTGATGATGTTGTGAATTTTTTCTACATGGAGAATAATAGTTCTAGGATGGAGGTGATGGATAAGAATCAACCAAAGAAAAATGATGGTATGAAAATCCAATTTCTAGTTTGTGAAAGGTGTGGTAAGAAAAACCCTAGGGAATGTCTTTGAAAAACTATGAAGTGTTATAAATGTATTAAGTTTGGACATATGACCCAATATCACAATGAAAATGATCCTAATACTAATCCGGATAAGAAAACCATAATGTGTTTTAAATGTTGTCAGATGCGTCATTATAAAAATTCCAGCCCAAAGAGAGATTCAAATGATGAAAAAAAGCCAGTCTATAAGCAGAAAGGTGTAGTGAGATCCTTTGAAACCATGTCAGAATATTTTAGTCCATCCAATGATGTTTTATCAGGTACATTGTTTGTTCAGTCATATTTTTCTAATGTTTTTTATATGGGGTCTACACATTCCTTCATCTCTGAGAAATTTTCTGATAAATTGCAAATATAACATCAAAAAATGAGACCATAACTGGTTGTTAAAACACCAAGGGAAATATTATAGCATAGAGGAATTATAGTAATCTTTCTATTATGGTCTAAGGAAAGAATTTACCTTCAAACCTTGTTTTTTTACACTTTATAGATTTTGATGTCATTTAGGTAATAGATTGGATTTTTTGTTATCATGCTATGATTGACTATAGAGCTAAAGAAGTTGTTTTTCAGAAAGAGTGTCAATTTTTATATATGAACGAACCCATAAAATTGATAACATATCAAGAATATGAGAATCTATTGAAACATGGAAATGAACGTTATCTAGATGATATTGTTGAAAACAAAGGAACTGTTTAGATTAATGATGTTCTAGTGGTAAATGAATACCTTGATGTTTTTCATGATTAGTTACTTGATGTCATACTTGATCGAGAAGTTGAATTCACAATTTAATTATTTTCTGATGCTAAGATAATTTCAAAACTCCCTTATCGTATGGCTCAAATAGAACTTCTTGAATTGGGAAATCAGTTACAGGATTTTCTTAATAAAGGCTTCATTCATCCTAGCACTTCACCATTGGGAGCTTCTGTTTTGTTTGTTAAAAATAATGATTGTTCCAAGATACTTTAAATTTATTACAGAGATTTGAATAACATCACTATTAAAAACAATTATCCTTTACCTCATATAGATGATTTTTTTTATCAGCTCTAGGGAGCTCAGTACTTTTCTGAGATTGACATGAGATCCAGATACCATTAGCTGAAGGTGAAGGAGGATAACATCCCAAAAACAGCATTTCGTACTAGATATGGGCATTAGTAATTTGTTTCTATATCCTTTGTGTTAACTAATTACCCTTCTATATTTGTGAATCTTATGAATAATGTATTTCATGAGTTCTTGGATGTGTTTTTGGTTGTATTTATTAATGACATTATGGTATTTTCTAAAAATAAAAAAGAGCATGAAAAACATCTAAGGGTTGTTTTACAAACTGTAAAAGAAAAGAAACTATAAGGAAAACATAGAAAGTGTGATTTTTGATTACAACAGATTCCTTTTCTTGGGAACATTGTAAATAAATATGGAATAACATTTGATCCATCCAAAACAAAAGTAGTTGATGAATAGCCAAGACCCACAAATGATATAGAGATTCGTGGTTATCATGGGTTAGCAGGTTATTACTGATGGTTTGTTAAGAACATTACATGGTTATCTAGAACAATAACTTAGTTAACATGGAAAGGGGATAAATTTGTTTGGATAGAAGAATGTGGTTTTTTTTTCAGGATGTGAATAAAAGATTGGTGAATGCTCTAATTTTGTCCTTACCTTCACAAAATTATGAATTTTTCATCTGAAATGATGTTTCTTTGAAGGGACTTGGTTGTGTTTTGATGGATAATGATCATGTAATTTATTATTCTTTGAGACAACATAAACATCAAGAGCTAAATTATCCAACACATGATTTGGAATTGGCAGCTGTGGTTTTTTATTTGAAAATTTGGAGGTATCATTTATACGGATCCAAATATCAAATATATACTGACCATAAAAGTATAAAGTATATATTCACTCAAAATGAATTAAACATGCGGGAAATAATATGGCTAGAAGTGATAAAGGATTACGACTACACAGTCAATTACCATCATGGAAATGAAAACAATGTGGTAGATTCCTTAATTCGGAAACATCAAGCATCATTAACTATGCTATGTTTGTAACATGATCCCTTAATTAATGATTTCATGAATTTTGGATTAGAGGTTGTCAGTACATGAAATACCACTCTTTTTTTCAGACTTCAGTGCAGTATTGGTTGTCAGACAGAATTAAGCAAGCCCAAAAGGAAGACCATGAACTATTGAAAAAAGGTAGAATTGGTTAAAATGGGTAAGTATCCATAATTTAATCTGGATAATGACTGTTTTTTGATATTTGGTAAGAGGTTGTGTGTGCCTTGTCATTCCTAGTGAAAGAAAGAATTTTTCTGTGAAGCTCATAGTTCTCCAATTTCAGTTCATCATGGTAGTACAAATATGTGCATGGGCCTTTGAGAGTATTATTGGGGGGATGGAATGAAAAGAGATATTGCTGATTTTACCATGAAATGTTTGACATTTAAACAGGTTAAAGTAAAGTGGATGTTACCGAAGGGGGTGATTCAGACATTACCAGTGCCAGAGTGGGAGTGGGAGAATGTATCCATGGACTTTGTGGTGGGACTACCAATGGCTTATCAAGGTAACAATGCGATTTGGGTTATTGTTGGTCAGCTGACAATGTCTGTACATTTTCTTTCTACTTCAGATACAATGTCTTTGGATTAGCTTTCTCGACTATACCTCAAATAGATTGTCAGGTTACATGGAGTACCTATTTCAATTATATCTGATCGGGATCCCAGGTTCACTTTTAACTTTTGGAAGGGACTTCAGAATTCGTTGGACAAAAAATTAAATTTCAGTATACCTTTTCATCCTCAATTAGATGGGAAGTCAGAATGAAATATTTAGACTTTAGAGGATATGCTTTGAGATTCTCCAATGTAATACCAAGGAAGTTGGGATCATTATCTTTTTTTAGTTGAGTTAATATTTTTCATTCCAGTATTCAGATGTCACCTTTTGAGGCTTTGTATAGGAAGCGGTGTTGAACTCTAGAATTTTGTGATGAAGTCGGTGAAAGAAATTTGATGGGGATAGAATTTGTAAAATAAGTGGCTGAGAAATTGAATATAATCCTATAGTACATGAGGACGGATCAGAGTAGGTAGAAAAGTTATGCAGATGACAGAAGGAAATACTCAACTTTCAATGTAGGTGAACATATTTTCCTTAAAATCTCTCCCTGGAAAAGTGTTATACGTTATGGTATGAAAGGAAATCTATGTCTATGATTCATCGATCCTTTTGAAACCCTAGATAAAGTTGTACCAATTGCATACCGAGTAGCTCTTCCTCCATGTTTGTCCCACTTACGCAATGTTTTTCATGTTTCGATGATGCGAAAGTATGTTCCAGATTCATCACATGTTTTGAGCCCAAAAGTAGTTCAGTTGGAAGATAACCTCTTTTATGAAGATAAATCAGTTCATATTCATGATCGAGGGGAACATGTACTATGAAATAAGTTAATCCACCATGTAATGTTTTTGTGGAGAAACCACATAGTTGAAGAAGAAACATGGGAGTCTAAAAATTCTATGAGGGAAAGGTACGCTCACTTGTTTGAAAAGTAAATAAAAATTCAAGGACGGAATTTCCAGAAGGTGGGGAAAATGTAACACCCCAAGGTTTTATAAAAATCACTTGAAATGATTGAATTTTTTTAAATTATATATTTATATGTAGACATTAAACATAATTTTACTACTTATATGTTTTGAATTTCTAAAAATGGTCATCTACAATTGTGTTTTATATGTTATTTGGAGTCTATTGAAACCAATTTGTTTTTTGGAGAATAGTAACATACCCTTATGAATAGTAATATGACCCTAATGAATTGTAAAATGTATTATTATTTTATTTTCTTATGGATTTATGATAATGAAATCTTGATTAATTTTTCAATGTGATATAAAAGCAGTTATACTTTTAAAATAATTAATTTTTTAATTAATTGTGATTTTATTTAACAATTAACATTAAATTGTTTAGAAAATTAATTTCTAAAATTGGACTTCATTTTTTAATTCTACACATCAATAAATGTTTAGAGTGATTTTTGGGTATTTTTTTGAAACAATTAATTTTTCGATGAATAGTAAAAATACAGTTTTTAGTTTTTGTGTGTTAATAACATCATTAATGATGTAATGATGATGTCATAAATCAGGTCGACTTGTTTATAGTTAAATAAGATGTGACGTGTCCCATTTAGATTATACCATAGGCAATTACCATGTTAATGCCCACGGTTTTTTCAAATACTACTCATGTGGTTTCCCTTGGAAATTATTAAAATATTCCCTTACTTTTCCTTCAAATATCAACCCATTCCTTCATTAACTTCATTCCCAATTCTTACTCAATGAAGATCTGTCATACTTGCCTTCTTAGTAGTCCTACCAAGGATTCCTCAATCCCTCAAGGTCCCAACTTTCATGTTCTAGGGGTTACTCTACAAGGTATAAAAATTCTCAATTTCATTCTTTTTCCATTCAAGTAATCTTTTTGGTGGTATAAAATTAAATTTTCTATACCATGTTGTAATTTACTTCTTATAATTTATCTATTATATATTATAATTTATTTTTTATGTGTGAACCTTGTCCCCTCTCTTTTTAATGATTTCTAAAACACTGTTGCATAGCCGTTGGGCTCCCGAATTTTTATAATGGATTTCTCACTTATTCTTTTATTATGAGTTCCTTTCTTTTTTCATTCATTATTCATATATTATTACCCAAGAGGCATGAAATATCTAGAAATAATTTTTATTATGGATGTTCTCATGTTCATGAAATATTCACCATCATTATTCTTCTCCACTCTCACTTATTCAAGGAATAAAAACATGGTATGTGATGTGTCGAGTTACCAACATCATGTATGATGTGATTTCAATTTTCATTAACTAATTGAAGTATAATCCTAAAAAATTATATTTTAAAAAATTTATAATATATTTATTTTTTTCTCATACATGGTTCTAGAATTATTTTTTTAACTAATGGTTGTAATTTATAAGAAAAAATGAGGTTGTTATTATCCAAGAATCACTAAAATGATCTAAACAAACATCATTAATGTTTTAACTTATGAATCATCCACATGTAAAACAAGAAATTAATAAATGGAATAAATTATGGTACTATAAATATGTAAATTCATTTCCATTACAATTCAGGAGTTTCACTTCCAATCGACAAGAACATCTATCATGGACAGATCATGAAAATCATTTAAAGTACTCACCCTAAACAATGCGAGGAACAAAATACTAACAATTAAAGCGTGAAATGAAGTTATGAAATTATCATACAAGATTTTATAAACATGAAAAGTTTTCTGTAAAATATTAATAACATTATTTTAACAATTATACATGTGGTTCAAAAAAGTTGGAAGTATGAAAAACCTGAGGTAAGGGAACTGTTAACCAGATTTCCATTCTTTGGGTTAACCTTTTACTACATTATTTATGTGCTATTAAAATTTTTTGTGTGATATGTGATAGTTATATTATGTTTTATTATGTATTTTTATGGTATATATACACACTTCATCCACTCTATTGAGTCACTCTTCAATTGTAAGATATTTATAAGGGGATTTTATTTTAAAATCCTCTTTTAAAATTCTGTTTTACAAAATTCAAAAGTATTGTTTTTATCGTATTGTTAATTTTGTATGATTATATTTTGGTTCTTGGACATTTTTTATGATTAAGGGTGGGACCTATATCTCCCTCCAATTCATTGGGTATGTGTATGTTGGTGGTTGGTTGTATAGTTACTCTGAGGGTAACTACGATGGTTATACAAATTGTAAGGTAGTCATGAGGTTCAAAAATTATAAGGTAGATGAGAGGTTTACAAGATTACGTAAGTAATACCGCAAGATACATTTACGATTCTACTTATGTTCTTATCTATTGTGTAAATCTCATGTTTCACAATGTATGTATATATATATATAGGTTATAAGTATGTCTTTTGAAAATGATTTCATACGTTACAACTATTCATGGAATAATGTGTTCTTCCCCTCTTTTTGTATCCCTTACAATGTGTTTGTTCTCATACCAAGTTTTAAATGATTTTCATAGGTTAGTGGATGTGTAAGACAAAGACGGGAGCCATGTTAAATGTTGAATAATTGTCAAGGAGTAATGTTTTCTGTTTTAATGTTTTATAATTTGAAAAAAATGGAAACTATTTTTATGGTATCCACTCTGTAACAATGTGTAATGTTATTAATTTATTATGTCCCAATTCTTTAGATCTATAAAATTGAAATGATCCTCAATATAAAAGGATGTGTTTTCATGACTAATTTCAATATTATGTATGTAATATGTTCGGGTCCTTATATCATGAAGGTATTATTTCATTAGGTAGAGTTGGACATTGGCCAGTGCAGGCCAACAGACAAAGTATTTTTTGGTCATAAATAAAATAATTAACAATTATTTTATTGTAAAATCCAAATAACTCTAAAATGGTAACTTTTATGGGAAATCAGAGAGTATGGTTGATCTCATGAGGGAATTTTTCCCTATGGTGTATCTTAACCGCTACTGGCATGGGTTGAGGGTGAAAGATAGTTTTGTAACTTCATTTAAGAGAATTAAAATGGCATGTGTGTATGGTTTTTGAAACATCTAAATGGGTGCCCAAATTAAAAATCATACGGAACCATTGTGTCCAGAATGGTAACATTACATAATAATGGACCTAACCTCGACAAGAATAGGTCAAGGGAAAAATTTAATTTTCAGACCTCCCAAAAGAGAAATAAAATAAATTAAATAGTTATTTATTTGTTTTCCCCACCATTGAGCGGTGAAATGTCAGAACTATGGTGCGGTGACGAGGTGAAGACAAAACTCATTAAATTATTCCCATTAACGGGTCTCTTTAACTTAGGCATAAATGAGATAAAGCTTCATAAATGAAACAACGTAATGATTCAATGACACAACATAATAGAAATGAAGCGATGCATTTCTCTTTTAATGAGATAACAGATTAGAGAAATAGTGGGAGATCTAGGAATTTCTATGATGAATATATAGAAAGTAAAACTCTCCAATGATGAATTATGAACACATTCTACTTCCACTCTTCGAAGGATTTCTAGAAAACTGGATGATGTATCAAGAGTGGAGAACGAAGGCACGCGACCCCATTCTTCCCCAACCAACTTCTATCCAGGTTAGGGGTTACATTATTTAATTTAAATTCATAATTTTAATTATTAAAACAACAAACGTGGATCAAACCATGAAAATGATGATAAATAGATTTCTTTTCTTGCTAGAGGGTGCTTATTCCTAGGGGTTTTGCATCATCGTTGATTTTGGATAGAACCTGTAATCTTCCTCGTATGTATTAAAAACACTAACTTAGAGGGTGTAGGCAGACACGAAAGGGGATCAAGCCCCTCTAATGTGGGTGTTCTTGGGAATTCTTTATGTCCAAACCTCTGAGTTGATAGTGAATAATTTTAGAGGCCATAACACGCTAGATTGTTCCCCATGGTGTCTAGGGGAATAGATGATCTGAAGAACAGAACACCAGAGTGGACCTGGTGATCCATAGAAAATCCTACCGATGTGCTGGTACGTGGTAGTATCCCATGACATCCTGTCGAGGAGGATGCCATAGCCAGATCAGGCTGCAGCAGTGTAGTAGGAGCCACCAACGCTCATGTTGATGGTTGGTGGAGGCAGGAAACGGCCATCTGGCCCCACCTATAGGGAGGAAACTATTGTGCAGGCCGTGGCTCATGCCGGCATGCGGTCCAGCGAGGACCACCTTTAGGGAAAAGGGGTGGCCAGTTTAGCCACCCATGGCACACGTTAACTAGAAACCACATAAAATTTGGGATGTTGGAGACCGCTCCGCCATGCAGGAGGGGCTGGGGGCGAGAAAAATAGGTCGCTATGTGGCCCAGGTTAGACTTAAATAAACTTCCTTTTCTGGGTCGGGACACTGGGCGACGCTGGCTAGAAATGAATAGGCCCTTCAATTTTTTTCTAGGCTAGGTAGAACCTGGTCATTGGATATCCTTGTGGTCTGGACCCACGACCAACTAGAGCTGGGTCATTCAAGGCCCAATAGGCCTGGACGAGTAGTTATGTTGGAACAGGCTAGCCCAAACACAAACTAGGTTGGGTTGGTTCGGTCGAACTGGGTAGGGTTATGCGATACCCCTATACTAGGTTGGTCAGGTCGGTCTAGGCCCAGACACAACCAACCCCTGTTTACTAAAACACTAATATATTTTAGACCGAGCATCCGTTTGGTGACCCATTTGTGTCATTGGAATCATCGTGACGATACATTTATTTTTGGATTGATATAAGGAGACCTTCATGGAATTTGAAATATGAATAATGACTTGAGGAGTGGATTCTCCCACAATCAAGTGAATTTCATGTGTGAATTCTGCCGCTAGAAGATCCCGAAGAGTTCTATCGAGAAGAATAAATGACCACACATGCCTATATGACAAGGGACCCTATGTCCATCATCTACAAGGGATGTTTTGTGGATCATATACAAGCGACCCTATGTGGATCAGCAACATGAATCCCTGTTTTGGATCAGCTACAAGAGATCCTATGTGGATCAACTACAATTGACCATGTGTCAATCACCTACATGCGGTCCTATGTCGATTAGCTCCGAGAGACCATGTGTGGATTAGCTACAAGCATCCCTATGTAGACCGGCTATTATGGCCTAAGTCGGATGCATCTCTATGTGACCTAGTAGACCCACGGTACCCATCAGGGATGAGTTCCTTAGTATTTCAAGGTTTTCAGTGTTACGACCGATATTCCTGCTTTCTGTACTTTAGATTATACCTGTGTGAGCTCTCTTTCTTCATTACCATGCTTCATGTTTTTATTTGTGGACTGATTTGTGGTATGTCTTTTGTGGTTTGGGGTCCCTACTATGTATTGTGTTACTCACCCATTAATGGGATTCACTCGAACCATTTGTGTCCCATGTATGTGATTGACACTTGGATAGAGACATTGGCAGTCTGAGACCAGGTGGTTCTCTGTGAGACAGGATGGATGAATGCATCGATAAAGACATTGGTGGTCTTGGTCCAGGTGGTGCTCAGTGATACGGGATGGACGGATGCATCGACAGAGACCTTGGTGGTCTAGGACATAGTAGTGCTCAGTGAGATGGGATAGATGGATGCTTCGAAGGAGACCTTGTTGGTCTAGGTCCATGTAGTTCTCAATGAGATGGGATAGAAGAGAATACTTCTACGGCTATAGGTAGCTACCCTGCACTTACCACTTCAAGTGGGGTCTCGACTAGATGAACTATGGAAGTTTTATTTTCCTTTGTGGATTTGGTATCATATTCATCCAGTTTTACTTTCAGTTTTTACTGTACTCTATGATGTTTCCTCAATAACATCTCTAGTTTACTTCATGTTTAATTTTTGTTGTTTGAGAGTTGTGTGTGTATACAGGTTTAAAGTAAAATTCCATCCATTTTTAGGATATTCCTATACAGTTCTAGTCTCCATCCCCTTCCCGATAGAAGGTGGTCTTGGGGTAGTCACAGCATGGGCCCTGGGAGACTGGTCATGATAGAGGTGATGTAAAATTTTACATGTTTTTCATAGAGGTGGTATTCAACAAACACACATGTAAATGTCTTCATTTTTCACAATGATTTTGGATAAATGTAAAAAATGAATGATCTATTAGTATAAAAAAATAAAATAATATTACTATTACTATTTTTTCATAATCTCGGATATAGAATGGGTTTTGTGTTGTAAAAGTATAAAATAATTTATAAAGTGAGGTGAAAAATATTATCTCTCATTTTTTATCCACTCCTTTGTTCATCACATTAAAAACCCTTAGCTGGGTCTTTTGAAAAAATAAGATTTTATTGGATATGGAGCTAGGTTTAATGATAGGCTAGGGCAGATTATAATTAAAGAATTTTAGGATTTGTAAGTGTGTATATGTGGAGGGGTGGTGGTTCCTTTTATAATTGAAGAGAATGGAAATTTTGGAACATAATAATATTTAATAAAAAGAGAGAAAAAGTTTCACATGTAATGTGAAGCCAGAGTGGGTAATAATTTATTTTAGGGAGGTTTAATTTCTTTTATGCCTCTACCATGCTTTTGGACACAAGTTTTAAACTTTTTTTTATTTCATTTACTCTTAGATTTTTTTTCTTTTACCATTTTTTGTTTATATAGTGTTAAAAAAATTACTTGTGTAATTTTTTTAATGACAAAAAAATTATACATCGTATATAATTATAACCTAACAATTATAGAAATTAAATAAAATATATCATGTAAAATTTATATGTTTATTAATAAATAATTTTCACATTAGATCATGTAATGAAAAAACAATGAGGTTTCAGAAGCAGTGTATTTTTAACCACAAGTATTATGTTTACAATAAAATTATCAATTTTATTGATTATATTGACATTAAAAACTCTATTATTTTGAGATAAACTTTTTTTATGATATTTTGTTTTTATATATTATAAAATATATTTATACCAGTTTTTTGAGATGATGTACTATTCTTATGCCAGTTGAGAGGAGAATTAATTTTATAAAATATTAAATATATCTTATAACACGTTCATCTTGTTTTTATAAAAAAGTGGAATAACTCTTAAATGTAGTCTCATCATAAAAATATGAGATCATTTTTTAGTCTAAAACCTGATTTTTGGCATAGGGTTGACCTTAGGTTGGTCGGTGTTGGACGTCTGATTTAGTAATCCATTAGCGTGAATTTTTATTTTAAAGCATTAACTATTTTTTTATTAAACAACATGATTAATTATTCCATAAATACCCTCTTATAGAGATTTTCCAATGGTTTCATCTATAACCTTTTTTATATATAAGAGGAATACGAGATCAATCTTCATTAGAGGACCATGATCCTAGAATGACAGACAACTAGATCAAGGATAATCGTGAGATGAATGATGAACATAGTGGGACAATCACCTTCATCTCTAGTGAATGTGTTATTTACCAATGATAGATCCATAATCAAGGAATCTCTCTTAATTTATTTTCATTATTTTGATTAAATTATTTAGCATTTATTAATTATCTTCTTTTAATATATGATTTATTTCTACCTTCATGTCAGATATGTTGCCTTGTTGTGTAATTAATACATCAATCTATTTAATTCTCCTGAAATAAACCTATTTATATAATAATTGGTCAATAACTATTGGTCAATTATTTTTCACATTGATCTAGTATATTCCCATGTTTATTCATCACATTATTCACTATTGGCCTATATAACTGTGGCTTGACATTACTGGGGTGGGATTGAGCACGATTGAACCCCTATATTTGTTTCAATAGAATGAATGATATGATGATTGATGGTTTTTTGGAAGTTTTAATGAATTACATGAGATATATGGGATTCTATGTTGATCCTAGATCTGTAGGGGTGATGGGATTGCGCATTTGGAACATGGGATGTGCATTCAAGGACATGTGGTTTCTGTGGATGAAAGTGAGATATTTCTCAGTGATGATTCGTTAAAATCCAATTTTTTGGCCCTATGTGGGGGTTAGTGTGGGTTATTATTATTTTTAATAATAGTAACATGCTATATTTATTATTATTTTTAAAAATAATGATGATTAATTTAATTATGGAGGGAGGTGGAATTCTATCTTTTCTAGGGAGGACCATGTACACACCACCCCAACATGTAATTGGGGGTTCATGAATTCTTATCACCCTAAAGTTATGTTAGATTGTTATTATAAATGATAATAATAATATTTATTTAATAAATGGAAACATAGGATATTCACTAGTGGGCATTTTGGCCGTGGTACCCAAGTAAGAGTGGTGCTAATATTGAATTTTTTCCTCCCCTTTATTATTATTATCATTATTAATGATATTAGTCTTTAAAAAATTAGATAAAGGAGGATTTTTGGGGTGGATCACATGTTGTAGGAGTAGAAGGGGGAAGTGATGCTTCCTCCCATTTGAATAATATATATTAATAAAAATAATATAAAATATTGTTATTGTTGTTGTTATTATTATTATTAAATATATAATTTACTTGTAACTCCTTCATGCAACATCGGATTGGGGATCCATATATAGTATCTATATCATTGAATTGAGGTGATCGATTCAAGACAAATATTGGTTATCAAAACTGAAAATTGAAAATTTTATGATGGGTTATTTACGATGGTGTCCCATCAAAAATAACTCATTGTAGAAAATGCCATCTAAAATATTATTTTTCACGGAGTGTTGTCGCAAAACAACTACATGCAATGGGAGAACTACCCATCACAAATAGTTTATCCAGGGTTTATAAAAACCCATTTTCAATGGGTGGATGTATGTGTTAGAAATAAGTATTTGTGATGGGATGATCCACCCATCATATAAACATACACAAAAAAATAATATAAATAAAATTTAATATTATTATTACTTTTAATATTAATATTAAACACAAAAATATTATTTAAATTTAATAAAATAATAATAATGAAATAAAAAAAATTACAAAAAACTAATATGAATTAAAAAATTAATAATAATATAATTAAAATAATAAACATTAATAAAATAAAACAAATAAAAAACACAATAATCTCAAAAATATAAAAATAATAAAAATAATTAAAAACAAAATATTCGCAACAATATAAATAACACTCTATATAGAAATGTAAATATATGCATTAAAAAAAATATTACATAAAATTTGAACTTTCAAATATTTATAAGAAAAAGTAGATAATCACTTAGGGGTGGGTTTATCCTAAGGAGCTAAAGGATATGAAGTATTTGGTGGATGGAAATACATCCCTAAAACATGATTCATACATGGAATCTACTACATTTTATACTAATGTTGTTGCCCCTATCATCTACACATCTCCTCCTATTATTCCATCTGATGTTGATAGAGCACATCCTTCTCCCTATGCATGGTCTCTACAAGCTCACCCTGAGCTCATAACTGCTCCTCATACTGTGAAATAAATGATGATCATTATCCTTTATCTCTTATAAAGATGAATAATGATATCACAATCATACCATAATAAATCTCATACATCAATAGAAATTCGATACCAACAACATAACCTTTCTTGAAGGGATACTGAGTCGCCTACATCCATGTTGCATCATCAAATCCTACTGGATTGGAGGTCAAATCCTCAGTATCGGACTAACTTTCAGCCATTATGTGTGACATCATGGCCTCATAGGACTCAGTAAATTTTAATTTAAAATTAATATAGTTAAAATAATATTCTATGTCAATTTTAAAATTAAAAAATTAATTATAATGAATACAATATGGTGGTGTAGATCACTTCTAATCTCTTGAGTGGAATGATCATTGAACATTCTCCTATAAATTTCAAACTCTATGATATTAGGATGTTCAAATTTCTATATGAGTATAAAATAAATATTTTACATTTAATAGTTTATAAATTATTAAAAAAAAGTACTTACTATATTTTGTTGATTCATACTTAATGTGAAACTACTAGTTCAATGTGTCGCCTCTTGTATGCCCCGGTTTTATCAACCTTATGGTGATATCCTAAAAAAATTAGATCTCATCCAAAATGAACATAATCAATCTCAAATTTTAGATGAGATGTAGTCTGGTCGATGGGAGAAGCAAGATTGTTGAAAATATATGACTCTAGATTTTTGCATTGTTGTCCTCCTCAGATTGTGAAAAATATGATGGAAATTATCATGCAGATAGACCTCTCATACCTCCCAGATAGATTCTCACTTACTATTAGTAATGGGATACCATAAAACCTATAAATAATTTATAATTTCATGTTATTAATTATTTAAATTTTAAAATAATGTTTATTTATTTACGTATCATCCAATGATTGAAAATGTGGTGGTAAACATCAATGGGAATCTGATCCCATGTAACCCATGATCCAAAAAAATAATTCCACCATATCTCACTTCTATATCCCACAACTCTATGTGAAAATCTATATAAAAATAGATAGAAAAGTCATAAAATTATTATAAAAATAATTAATGAGAATTAATGAAAACTAATTAAAATAAAAAAATGATAAGAACTCTACCAGTAAGGATTGAATTGAACATATGGACAATGACCGTGGTTACGGTCAATAATAATCAATCTCACAAGATTGTAACCCCTCTAATTCATCATTGTACCACTAACAATATGAGGGTTAGAATATGTATCATCAAGCTTATCATCAGGTAGTACGTCATCGTCTAACTCATGAAATATATCAGATAAAAAAATTTCATCCTTCTAAAACACAAAATTTTTGTTTTCCAAAATTAATTGAAAATGTGTTACATATATATATATATATATTATTTATGGTTATAAATGGTGTTTAACTATGTAAATATCCATCCTAATATTCTTATATGATTTTTTCAGTATCTTCTTATTCCTCCTCATTATAATCAATTTCCATGGGAGTTTCATATTCATCATCTCTTACTATTTGAAATTCACTTGTTACATCAACAAAATCATCTCCTTCATCGACCCATAATTGTGGGCTATCATCATCAATACCCACGTCTCTTCATGGATAAGATATATTTGGAGTTGTCTCTTGAAATTTTTCAACTACATTCACATCAGTGGAACCACATTCACATTGGATAAACTAATTTTCACAATATGTTATTTTTATTATTCTCAACCAATCACATAACTCTCTTAAAGAAGTACAACAATATTTATAATAAATATTATGTGACTGATAAGGCAACAAAAATGATTAATTTACTACAAGAAGGATTTTATATTTAATATCAATGATTCCATTTCATGAATGGATATATAAGTCTCTATTAGTATCCAACTGATGTCATTTATACATCATCATGTAATTTTATCCCAGGAAACAAAGTTCAATAATTTATTTTAGCAAGACATAGAATTAAAAATCAATTTCTATATGATGATATCCTCTCAAAAAAACACTATTATTCATTGTTTTATTATTCTGCATATGCACATGTATGAAATCAAAAATGGTTCACCACATATTCATTATAAGGTTTAACCATTTCGGATGGTGGGTTACTAAAAATAGGCAATCAATTATCAATTTTATCAGCATGCTGAGGTACCTAAAATTTTGAAAAATATTATTAATATAAAATGTAATAAATTTATTTTATAGGTCAAACCATAAAAAATATAAATTACTAGTTTTTACAACCATTAAAAAAAATTAATTTTCCAGCATTCTTCAAGAGCAGTAGCTCATATTTTTGAAAACTTTTTCATAATATGATTAGAATATAATATAAAATTAAAATAATACTAATTTAATTTATAAAAATTGTGGAATATGTGATTGTAGCACTCACTATAGAAATGGTATCATTTATTCATAGTGTGGAAGAAGATATGTATGAGCTCTGTGATGTTCATCATCTGAAATAAAAAATTTACAAACTACACCAAAGCTAAGATCAGACTAATTAAAAATTGAAAATTGATTTTTAATTTAATCATTAGCATTTTTCTGATTATAGAACATGTGGTATTTTTTGTGGGATATTCATATTGAAAATATTGAGAGTATAAAAATGAAATTGTCTCATAAAAATAATCTTCTACAATTACCCCTTCAATTAATGTTATTTACACAAATTTCTCTTCAATTTTATCTTGAATGTTTAAGATGGGTTCATCCCTCAGAACATTACCGACCCTACACATTTTTATTTATATAGAAAATGTAACAACGAATGTTCCATTGAATCAAAGAAAGATGATAGAAGTTTTTTTAAATTTACATAAAATTAAAAAATCTTCTTATAGAATACTTAATATATCGTAGTCTATTTTCACCTTAAAAATGATTTGGAAAAAATATAATATTTCTATTAGATATCGTAAATCATATAATTAAACAATCCTCTAAATTCAACCAGTATAATTATTTCCATTATAACATGAATGATGTGATTTTCAATCCAGTAATGTAACCATTTCTGATACATTGATCCAAATTGGAAACATATCCATCTGGAAGCCAGAAATATGAAATCTACTAACATAATAATAAATAATTTTATTTAGAAACATGTAAAGTAACTTTTGACTTCATTAACAACATTGATCTGAATTTTTCAAATATATTAAGATCTGTACTCCAGTAATGTTGGAAGATATATAATCATGTCATTAAATTGTTTTTAGTCTTAACTAGTGTATCCAAAACTATATAAAATATACTATTAAAATAGTTCTTCTAAATATTCATGATATTTAACATGTGATAGACCAACAAATCATACCAAAAAGGGAGATCCTAAAAAATGCTATTTTTTATCCAATTCGGTTTTTTCACAAATCCAATAATTTTTTATGGGTTAATAGTCAGTCTAGATGTAATGTGAGGTGGAAAAGAGAAAATATATTTTAACTCAATACCTTAGATCATCGTTTGATGTCTATATCTTCAAATGTACCTTTTCTAAAATGATATACGTTTTCCCAAAAAGGATTATTGGTTGGAATAAATCTATAATAACAGTCGAAAACAAATTCCTTCTATTGATGTGTATAAATGCTTTGTTATATCTCATACTGTATGGAAATGATTCTCGACCATGTGTACTCCTACCAAATAACAATCCAGATGTTGGGAAGTAATAAATTTTCTTCATCAATGTAGCTTCCAATAGGAAATTTGTTTGGTTGGAACATTTTTTCTACTAACACCATTACTTTATAATAAATTTAACCCATCATACAATGGATTCGAATAAACATCAATATTAATTTTTGGATGTCCTAGGATTTGTATGATCTAAAAGATAAATGGATCATTCAGAATCATCCAATAAGGTAAATTCTATGGAGTTATAAAGATATACTGACAAGAATGTTAACTAATTTAAGAATCAAATGGATAGAAACCATTATTAGAAATACTCAATCACAAATTTTGGGATTCTAAAGAAGAATATGGGTGTATTAGTAAAAATATTTCGTCAAATCCCCATCATAAGGATGATGTAATATTTTACCAGTTGAAATATTCTTTTTGTTCCATGATATTAATGATATTATGTTCTAAGACATAAATAAACTTTATAATCTACGTGTATGTGGGAAATAACCCATCTGTTTTACAATAATCAATCAGTCTTCCTTAGTTATGCTACATTGTACCTTGATTTTCCATATGTTCGACAACTAACTAATGATTCATTTTCACCATAATATTATATGAAATCATTTGAACATGTATGAATCTTTTGATATCCAAGAACCATATTACAAACCTACCACTTTCTGTAATATAAATTTATAAGAATCACATTCCCTTAAGGTAATAGTGTTTTAATCAAATATAATATCGGAAAAAATGGCTATTTAATATTCCATTATCTAATTAAATAGACATGAATTTTGAAACCACTTAAAATTTTCTTATTCTGTAATCAGTATATAGAGTATCCCCAGAAGACATCAACAACTCATAAAATATAGATGATTAGTACTCAAAAGTTAGATCAATATCATCTTGATTTCCAATTTTTATAAAATAATGAACAATTACATCACGAACTAAATTTTGAAATTGTGATGGATCTACAACTAAATTATTAGTATCTTTTTTGGAACAACATTCAACATGCTGATAAGAAAACATAATTATTTTTAAAATAAAATCAAAATAAATGACTCCCAACATTGTTAAATGTGTCAAACCTCCTTAGAACACATTTTATTCATGGAAACAAAATTATCTCTTCTAAAACATATTTTGGGTTTGATGATGCATATGAAAAAAAGCTTCAACACTGTTAATACATACAAGATTTATACCAAAACCTTTAAGATTCCAATGATGATTTATCCAATCTAAATCAAGTAATAAACACTATTATTATCTTCCTTGATCCATATTACTGTAAAAAATAATAAATTAAAAAACTGTGATAGATTTGAAAAAATAAAAAAATTCCAAATAATATTATAAATTAAAAAATCATAATTTAATTATAAATATTGGGATTTTTATCTACTTTCCACTGATATTTTTTCAAAATTATTTTTACTAATTACTATTATTATTAAATAATTATAGTGATTTTATGTTCTGTTATAAAATTTTTTTACTATTTTTACTATTTTATACTATTTGTTTTCCAAATACCAGTACTTTTTATTAATTATACTTATTTACCTTCAAGGTTCAATTACATATACAAATTATTACAAATTACTACAAATTATTACAAATTATTACTGATAAACACACATTATTTGTGATTACCACTAATTAATATTGATTATTACTAATTACTATTGATTATCACTAATTACCACTATGTACCACTAATTACCACTATGTTCCACTAATATTTACTAAGGATCACTAATTTATACTAATTACCACTAATTATTACTAATTATTACTAATTATTACTAGTAATCGTAAATTATTATAAATTACCACAAATTTTTTGTAATTATTACTAATTACCACTTATATTTACTAATTATTAATAATTATTATTAATAAACTCTATCTATTACTAATTATTACTAATCAATACAAATTATTAATAATTATTACTAATTATTACTAATTACCACTAATTATATCTAATTAGCACTAATTGTTACTAATTACAACTAATTATTACTAATTATTTCAATTTGTAATAATTATTTCTAATTACCTATATTTTCCAATAAATATTACTTATTAGCACGGTTTATTTGATAACTACCACTAATTATTACTAGTTGCCAAAAATTACCACTAAATATTACTAATTGTTTCCAATAACCCCTAATTAACACTAATTAACACTATTAACATGAATTAACACTAATTATTACTAATTATGACTAATTTCCAATAATAAAAATAAATTATTACTTATTATTACTAATTACCGGTAATTATATAAATTTTTTAATAATTATCACTAATTATTACTAATTATTAATAATTATCCCAAATTATCAACAATTGTTACTAATTATTACTAATTACAACTAATTGTTACTAATTGAAAATAATTATTATTAATTACCATTAATTCTTACTAATTCTTACTAATTATTACTAATTTACTAATTACCACTAATTATTTCTAATTTTTACTAATTAGGACTAATTATAACTAATTATTACTAATTATGACTACTTACAACTAATTACTAATAATCACTACTAATTATTATTAATTAATACTAATTAGCTTTAATTATTGCAAATTTTTTACTAATTACCATTAATAATTACTAATTATTACTTACTACCACTAATATTTTTGATAACCACTAATTGATATTAATTATCACTAATTACAATTACTACCACTATTTTTTAATATTTTTTACCAATTACCAGAAACTGATTTTAATTATTATTAATTATTACCAATTATGACTAATTATTAAAAATTACCACTAATAATTACTAATTATTTCAATTTAACATTAATTTCAACTATTTATTACTAATTACCATTTATTGTTACTAATTTCAAATAATTATTACTAATTACCACTAATTTTACTAATTACAACTAATTACCACTTATTTTTACTAAATATCATAGATTACCACTAATTACAACTAATTACCACTAATTATTACAAATTATGACTAATTACACCTAGTTTCCACTAATTACTATTAATTACCAATAATTATTTCTAATTAGTGATATTTTTTACTAATTACTCTTATTTTTTGGTAATCATCATTAATTTTTACTAATTACCGCAAATATTTAACAATTATAGATAATTTTAACTAATTATCACTAAGTTTTACTAATTGCCGTTAATTTTTACTAATTACCACAAATTTTTTGTAATTACTACAAATTACTACTAATTATTTAAATTATTACTAATTACCATAAATTATTTCTAATTACTGCAAATTAACACCCATTATTAATAATTTTGATTAATTTATAACAATTTATTACTACCACTTATTATTACTAATTTTGGATAATTATAACCAATTGTAACTAATTATTACAAATTACTATAAATTATCACTTATTAATGCTAATTTTTATTAGTTTATAAAAAATTCTAATTAGCTATATTTAAATAATTATAGTGATTTATATATAATTTTTATTAATTACTGTGAATTATTACTAATTACCATTAATTATTACTAATTACTACCAATTACTGCTTTTTATTAAAAATTTATATTAATTTAAAACAATTTATTACTAATTACCGCTAATTATTAATAATTATATTCGTTTATCACAAATTTTAGTAATTTCCAATAATTACCTTTTTCTTACATTTTAGTGTTAATTATTACTAATTACCACTAATTATAGCTATTTACATCCAATTAAAACTAATTACTGCAAATTAAAACTATTTAATTTTTAGTTACAAACATTACTACTAATTTAACATAAATATTTCATATTTAAAATAACTACTACTAAAAATATATAATTACTTATCATTATAAATAATTACTTATCATTATAAATAATTACTTATAATTTTAAATAATTATTTCTATTTAATTCTAATAAAACTAATTAATATTAATAATATCAAATAGAAAATAATTTAAAATTTTAAAACATTACATAAATACCTCAAAATAAATATTTTTTTCTATGTATGTTCAAAATATCCTTCCCCGAAAAACATTATACATACACTTGAAACATAAGGGGAGAACTGATGAAATGAGAGGTGAATGTGTGAATGGAGAGAAAAAATTCACAGGGGGAGGCTTATATAGGTTAGATTAGTAGTGACGGGACTATTTGAGATGGGGTACCAGTTGCAAATAGTGAAAGTACGTAATAAAAATGGTATAAGTAAAAAAACAAATTGCAACGAGTCCCATAACTAATACTCACCTACCGGATGAGTATATGTGACGATTCAATGATCTCATTTCAAAACCCTTTAGATGACAATGGGTTTTTGTGATGGAAACCATGTCTCATCATAAATACTCATTCCATAGTTTTTTGAAAAAGACGCACCAATAGTATTTATGACGACTTTTTTCCTATCGCAAATACAAGTTTAATTAATTTTATTTGTGAAGATATTCTAATCTCGTTGAAAATATCCCTCTAAAAGTAAATTTTTTTCACTGGTCGATCCTGTCACAAATGGCCCATTGCAAATGGTCAATTTTTTCATAGTGTGCCTTTTCCAACTCATGGATCAAATCTTAGAAGCACCCAATTATAATAATAATAATAATAATAATTTTTATTTTTATTATTATTATGGAATATTGTATCTGACATGACATCATTATACAGTGTCAGAACAAAAAATTGTCTACAGAATCACAGTCCTGATATTTAGCAAGATGTTTTAAGACCAAATTTAGGTGTTTAATTCAAACTTATGGATTTGGTCTACGAAGTTACACACATACATGTTACTGTGAAATGCATTTCTTTTACCAGACCTAGTAGAAATACATGCTTCAATGTCAAATATATGGAATTGGTTTTTTATAAACCAATTCAAAATGTATCTCCATGAACATTTTTGTATCATTTTTAGCATAAAATCAAGAGAAAAAAAATTTATTGGCTTTTCACATTAGTATTTTTAAAAATAAATATTTGAGACACCACCAAAATGATTTATTGCATCTCATTTTACAAAACCTGACGCTATAAATGGAAAAAAATTGGCATTGGTTTTTTAGAAACTAACATTGAATTCTTTTAACAATTAATGGAAAACAAAACTATCATTTTTTATATCTATAAACCCCTCTCTCAACTTTTGATAAGCCTGACGGTGACCTGATGATCTCAGCTGCCATTGTTATTTACCTTTTTCGATTTTTATCATTATTTCATGATATGTGGTCTCGATTTTTCTTCTTATTTCATTATTTCATCACCCATGGAATTATTTCTCTTTGAAAACCATTTTCCCGCTGATCATTATCTCCAGTTTGATTTAATTTCTTTTTTCTTGTTTACTTTTCTTTTATACCAACATTTTTGTTACAATATGCATTATTTTTTCCTCCAACAAAATTGAGGGGGAATTTTTAAATTAAATATCTATTTCCCTTGGTGAACATCAAATTTTTTACGTTTTTTAAAAAATTTGGAGGTAAAATTTTTTATCATTTAGTTGTATTATTAATTTATTTCTTCAATTATTTGTTTTAAGTTGATTCTTATTTATTAATTTTGTTTTTAAACGTTTTTTCTTTGGATAATTTTTTTATTTGATGTAATTATCAAATGGTCTTGATGATTTTTTGAAATGAACAATGATATGATATGTTATCATTCATCAATATAATGTACATCACATTTAATGACTCCAAAACATTCACCTATTAATTTAATACAATATTCAATACCTTTTGACACAAATGACACCAAACTAATGTAAGAACTATGTAATATTAAATAGTACATATTAGATAAATAAAAAAATAAATTATAATATCAAAATACCACATATATATAATTTGAAAATTTAAAATTTACTACTTGTAACAGAATAAGATACATAATTTAAATTACAGTTGGATTTTATCAAATAAAATATGTTAACCTTTTGGGTAATTGACCATAATAAATTAAATTGAAATATTTTAAAAAAATAGAAACTATATTTCCATTTATGAAGTAATATATTAGCATTAATTAATTTTAATATTGTTTTGAAATAATTTTACAAAATTAAAAATGTTCAAATTGTCATATTATTTTGAAATAATATATTCGCGTTAATTAATTTTCATATTCTTTTTATGTTTTCAATTTGATTACCATTCATTTTTATTAAATGTATTTATACTTTAAATTTATCTATTTACATTTCCATTTTTAAAATCTTATATGATTTAATATATTCACTGATTATATCATGATATCAGGTTTTGAATGGAACATAATTTGGAAAATTTACAATTAAACACTAGTAAATATGTAAAAGAACTTGATGAATTCTTAAAATTTTTAAAAGATATCTTCCAAACATAGATTTTATTTTCTGTCACTGTATGAAGTGTCTGAATGCGAGAATGTTAAACTCCATAGAAATCAAGGATCATCTAATTTGTTATGGTTTTATACATAATTATACACATTGGATCTGGAATTTTGAAATAACTGATAATTCAACATCTAATGTTGATGGAAATATTTATAATGAGTCATAGGATCATATTGAAGAATTAATTAATGATTTTGGTGTTTAAACCATGAAAAAACAGAAATTGGTTAATGATTGTGTGGAGATTTTAAAACCCATTATTCCCATGTTGGAGAAAATATTCAATGTTATCATCATTTTTGAGATTAGTTACCTTGAAAAGAAGAAATGGATAGAGAGATACAAGTTTCTCCAACATACCATGACTTTTAAATGAGATACTTCCAAGAGGAAACAGCCATCAAGATTCCAATCATGATGAAAATAAAATATTATTCCCAATGGTTTGGGGTATAATAATATACGTTCTTGCTCCCAATGATTGTGTGTTGTATAGGAAAGAATATCAATATCTATCAAGTTGTCTTATATCTAGGACATCATTCTATAATATAGATGAAAAAGTCAACTCAAATTCATTCTATATTACTGACATCTAACCTCATGTAAAATAAATTTTAAACATTATAAGGATATCATCCAATAATTACTTTATACAATTTTGATAATTCAACCTTGATTCATTCATAAGGACTAGAATCGAAGATAATGCGAAATCAATTTTGTACCTTCCATTAATTCTTTGTTTGAAGCATCTATTTTCAAATTCATCTAATGAAAAAATGTTATGATAACATTTATATGAGTGCATCACTGATGGTAACTTACATCTCCATACTGCTTTACCACAGTTGAAGAGATTGGATTAAAAACATCATGATTTTGTAGGTGAAGATAGAAATCTCATAATGTGATTGTGTATTGATGGAATGAATCCATATCGGAGCCTAAGTAGCCAACATAGTTCACAAACTAATTTATTGGTAGTTTGCAATGTTTCCCTAAATATATGTATGAAGAAATAATATTTTATCATGAGCTTCGATGATTTCTAAACCAAAATAGCAGAGAAATGATATTTATTTGTATCTTTAACCATTTATTGTTGATTTGAAATTATTATGGGAAACGGGTGTTACAGTTTTCGATCAATAAAAGAAATAGTATTTTAGTTTGTGTTCTATGATAATGTTCACTATAAATGACATTCTAGAGTATGTAAACTTATCTAGATATACTATCAAGTGAAATAAATCGTGTCAAATTTGTGGAGAATATACATCATATTATCAACTATAGAATATATGAAATACAATGTAGAGGGTACATCAATGATTTTTTAAATTTTTTCATCCTTATCATAGATTGAAAATTAATTGAATTGTTTACAGGAATAAAATCTCCCCCCATGACCATTTTCAGTTAATGAATATTATGAAATGGTGAAAAATATTGATTCGACATTTGGAAATAAAAGAAGTTCTAGTCTTCAAAAATATATATAGAAGAAATGGTCTAACTTTTTCAAACTACAATATTGGACATTTTTTGAGACAAAAAATAACATTTATTATATGAATGTTGAGAAAATTGTAATGACCTGGATTCTGCTGATTTTATTTTTATAAAATTACATGGAAAAGTACAAGACTAAGAGCTAAGATGAAGTGTGATCCTAAAGCCCGGTGTGACCGAAATGGTTTGGAAAAAATTTTATATTTTTAATAGTTCATGCATAAATTTTTCTTGAAAAAGTGGAATATATTCATAATGGTTTCCCAAATCAAAAATCTAAGGGAATTTTTGAGCTCATAGATGTTGATTTACCCGAGACGTGACATAAATTTAGTCGGTGCGGATCTTCTATGAAAAAACCGAAAATGGAATAACAATAAATAAATTAATTGAACAATTTTTTTTATTTTTAAATTCTTAATAACTCAAAAATGGTAACTCGTATTAGAAATTTGAGACCACCATTGAGTTCATAAGGTGGTATTTTCTTTAGGAGAGGCCAAATCGTCATTTGTTCAGGCCAGCTGTGAAAGGTAGTTCTTGGACATGAACATCATTAAAATATTTTAATAAAAATTATTTTATTTAGTGTTATGTGATGATGCAACCAAAGTTTCCCTTTTTAATAATCCATTTCATAAATATAAGGTTAAATCTGTAACACTAGAGTTTCCCTAAGAAAACAATAAAGATTATCTCTCTCTAGCGAAGAATGATTTGTTGTCGGAACTCCGATCAAACATCGATGACCGATGAAAATGTGGATTTGTGCTTCATTAGTGACAAATATAAACCATAGAAAGGGTTTGTTTTTGTTGATTTTTCTTCCCATATTTATTATCCCTATGAATAATGTGGATTAGTCAATGAACTAACTAATCCACGGGTCGTGCATATTACAGGTTGAATTTATTCTATTGCGGGAGTTGTTGTTGGATTGATACATGTTATAATTTAATTATTCCATCACCATTCGTTAAATTGTAACATGGGTAGATCAAAGACGATACGAACAAGGAAAAGATCCAAACATTTTTTCTGTTCATGTGCCTTTCCATTATCACTTTATCATTCTTTGATTCTTGTGTTTTCACGATTAGATGATTATTGTGCCTTTGTTTCATGGTGCAATGATACGGGTTGGGATCCAACCCCATGGAAGTTCAAGGCGGAGGCAGCATGAGGTATTGGAAAAAGGTGGTGGATCTAACCATTTCAAGTGGAGTGCGATGATGGGAGGCCACCGGCGGGGTGTCCGACAACAGAGCTGGCGACGCAACTCGAGTTGCGTCGGAGGGAGATCCTTTAGCAAAGTCATTGGTGTGTACTGGAAATGCTGGTCGACCATATTGATTAGGGGGAGCTGGCTAGTACACGTTCTGGAAACCATGTGATCCAGGGGAAGGAAGTGCTATAGCGGGCCTTGTTTGATGTAGTAGGGCTAGCCCACACGACGTGGGGCGAGGTGGATAAATCTAGCCTCCCTGGGAAGCCCCTTAGACTAGACCGCACACACAAGTGGGCCATGGTCGAGCTGCATCGGCCCAGGCCAGTTTGGGCCAGACCTGACTGATCCGGGTGAATCGGAGGGACCGGGTCGGGTCAGACTTGTACATGTTCAGACCTATTTTAACTAAATTGGATGTAACATTCAAAAGGAAGGTCTCTTTAATTAGATGTATGTGTAATTGGTACCCTTGAGATGAGGCACTCCTTTTGAAATGGCCTGGTGGGTTTTTAATATGGATCAATATAGAGGGGTAATTTCCCTTGGTTCTTTCATTAAGGTTTCAGTACATCATTACTTCCACCACACTGTATAGTATTACCCTCTATAGGCTGATTCCCATATAGTGTTGTGGTATTCCTCCTTGGGAATAGAGTGATCCTTTATCACCCTTGATAGGGTTTTGTTTGAATTGGCATAACCTCTTAGCACATGACATTAGTCCTCCATCTAGTGTTCCATATATATAGAGTTTTATGTATTCTCAGTGGTGAATCCCCAAGACTAAGAGACGCAATGGTAGGGTTGTTGGTATTCTATGAGGAGGATCCCCTACATTGTTAGCTCATACAGATTGTGTTGTTGGGATTATCTGGGAAGGACCCCCTCTATGTATATCATGATCATTGATCCATATGTTTAATTTGGATTGGGCCCAAATTAACGTGACCTCTTTACGAGATTCTTTAATGACATGATAGCATGAAAAGTATGTTTTCCCCAAATGAGAGTTCCTTGAACGTAGTCCTATGGTTAATTATTATTTTGGATATCGAGACTCTATATCCTAGGAAGACTATATGTATCAGGGAATCCTTGTAACATATCAAGAATAGATGTTCACTCGGATACTTTGGGTAGACCTATTTTATATGCTTATAATCATATGGGTCAAGGAATGAGATCTCTTAGAATGAGAATGCTACGAGCAGAATAGTATAGCTAGAAGTGGGGGAGACCTTGAGTATTTCAATCCTTTACAAGAATACCTATATGTTCTTATTATATGTGTTTTAGACATATACCTTCATTAAGCTGACTGTATCCTCTTAGTGATATTTTCTTTTTGGTCTTTTACTTTGTGTTTTTGGGTGTCATAATAAGTGTTGTTTTACTCAACACTACAAAAGATGTTTCCACACGTTTACTCTCTTGTGAAGATGATCAACACTTTGAAGAAGTCCACATTGGACCGAGGCTAGGTAGTTCTTTAAGATACCGGGTAGATGAGGTGTGCTTTGGATACATCAAACAGTTATTCGTTACCTACCCTTCAGGTAGTGTTTCATATGGAGAAGATACAAGGACTTATACCTTTTAACTATTCTTTTTTGGGGGTTTATTATTATATCCCTATTTAAGATTATTTTTATACTATTTTTATATATGTTGGAATATTAATTTTATTTCTGATTGTTTACATGGTTTTTTAGTTTCAATAATTTTTCTGGGAGACATGTGCATGTGTACACATACATTGGAAAATGCATTCCATTTGTGTGATATGTGTACTCAGTGCTAGTTTCTAGACCTTGGCCTATGGGAGGTTGGTATGGGGCAGTCACAATACGGGCCCAACTAGGATGGTTTATGACATAATAGTATCAAAGAAGGTTGGTTAATTCTTAAGGACCAAGATTCTATGTGTTTTGGTTTGGGAAACAGTGTTAAATGTTTCTTGTTCGGTTTTCTGGATAGAGAATCTAGTATTGGAGTGGCGTATGACTTATCCATACAATAGAAACCTGAATTAAATTTTCAACTTGGTACATGAAAATAGTAGTTGCGGGGGGGGGGGGGTATTATGGTCCATGTATAATATGGGAATGGGTTGTGTTTTCTATGCCCTTCTTGACTTAGCTAATCTGGTATAATCTATTGACCGTGGTACATATTGTGTTATTTCAATATGATTCGATGTAGTCATCCAACCAGGATTCCATAGCGTAATCAAGAGGATGATATGTAGGGTAACAAGATATCAATACAGAGATTTGTACCAATGATAGCACCTTTGGGTGGTGTACCAACTATTCCACCACATGTAGAGTAGCACATGGTACTCGTAGTACTAGTGGATGAGATGCGTAGGGGGAGCACAATTCACAAGTTTTAGTGGTATAAAATCCTCAAGTTAAAATTCAATACAAAATCATGGGAGAATGAGGAATACCTTTAGGTGATGATTGTGTTTTCCGTTCAGTTAGGGAACAAGTAGATCAGATGGCGGTCCTGGAAGAGAGCCTTCAATGTGAATCGGAAGGGCGAGGGTGGGATTTACATTACCCAATCTTATAATGAGGTGACTCTGCTATGGATAGTGTTTGAGAACCATTTTCAATGAAGTATTTCTCACCTTAAAGAAGATAAGTTCTATACATGACCAAGAGATTCTATAGCACTTTAAACTTGAAATGTCAGTATTTTAGTATTCATTGAGTCACACCAATCTTTCTTGGTAGTCGATTAATATGATACACGACAATTGATTAAGGGATAGAACCATTAGGAATGATTTATTTAGGGACATTTGATCTAGATTTATTCTTTGTGAATTCCTTCTTATTCTATGTTGATAAATAAAACCTTTTTGGTTGAATGGAAATTTCCTAAGTGAATACCACCAGTGAATGTTAGTAGTGGAAAAGCAGTGGGAGAGACCTCAGGATTTGTAAAATTACGTCATTATCAGAGACTGGATGTCTGTGACATTCCAAGAGGAGTCCCAATGATAATGGATTTATAGCTATGGTCTCATAGGATGAGTTCAGTTTGTCTTGAGAGAGGCAATGATTTTTTTGTCACCTGGGGACTCATCACTGGAGATTTCCCAGCCCATCATATTACTGGAAAAGAAATTGGGAATAGGCCACCAAGGAAAAGATTGTGACTAGAGCATAGGGATCTATAGGGAAATATACAAGGTAGAGGAGTTGTAAAATCATCAAGAGGTGGTATTCATTTTTACATGTTACCACCACCACCATGTGGTCCATACTAGGCTCAGGGAGCTGGAGGTCAAGGGAGGGGATATCTATACGTGGTCGAAGCATATTAGAAAAGGGTTAAATGAATGATTCGATGCATATTTGGTGTCTACTCATAGTTTATATGTTAATAGAGATAAGTGTTCATCATTATTACCTTCCATGAGCCTTATCCAAGACCTAGGGTTTCTGGTTAAACTATTAACTGAATCCTCATATATGGAGATACCAATAGGAGGATACTTAACAATCACTTTAGTTTTGATAGTGTGATCTGAGCCTATAAGTGATAGTTTTAATTGGAACCTCTTGGTGGCAACATCGATGCCTTACAACTTTATTCTTGGTATGGATTGGTTATCGAAACTCCATTATTAGATTAAATATTTTTTGAAACAGGTGTGGTATGTCTGCAGAGGTCGAACATGGTTTTCCTTATTCGGAGAAAAAGGAATCCCAGGAAACATGAGAAGGAGTCATATATAAGAGGTTACAACTAATCACTCATGAGTCATCTAGTCTTTCCCACAAAGTATTAGGTGTTATATGTTTTTTTGTTTCCAGTATTAGTGGTATTGTATGAGGATGCATTCCCTAAAAATGTTCATGGATTACCTCCCTATAGGGAGATAGAGTTCTGCATTATTTTACACCCTAGAATGGCACTGATATCAGCATCATCATATTAGATTTTTTCGTAGAGCTTCATGAGCTAAGGGATCAGTTGGAGGATGTTTAGAAAAATGTTTTAGTAAGACCTTGTGTTTGAGGTCATGTCTAGATTATCAGTTCTTTAACCAAGTACCCATGGATAATGATTATCCACTACTAATCTTTGACATATTTGATCAATTGAGATAGAGGCGATGTCCAATTTTCCTCTAGGACTGTGACATAGTGATTTTCTATGATCCAGGTAATGGAAACATGGAACCAGATGGTTTTAGTTGGAGATCTAGTTCGTAGTTACTAAACAAGTTAGCATAGTAGCTATCCATATTACAGATTTCCTTTACGGATGGAGATGGAACAGCTTACCTCTAATCAATGGTTGTCTCCCCTACACTATTACAGATAGGAAGGGAGGAAAGACATAGAGATGATGATATTGAGTCTCTACATCCTCAAATTTTCATAGGGGATTCCCCTGATGAATATTAAAATGGTGGGGAGCATGTTTTTCATTTCCAAGGGTGCAATATGATACCATTTTTATTGCCATAGGAGGTTCTGAGGAAGCTCAAAAGTCCCCTTTAATTGTATATCCATGTGTGGAAATGTTGTATGAGGACCATCGACGTCTATTTTGTGAAAAGGGATGATGAAGGAAGTTTCAAAGTTTGTGTCTTGATGCCTTACTTTTAAATAATTGATTTCTATGTATTAGGTTCTAATGGATTTAACATAACCCCTTGAGGGGAAATAGTTAAAGTGGGATAGAATATTGATGGACTTAGTGGTAGGTTTACCACATACATCTAGGGGACATGACTCCATCTGGGTGATCATTGATTAAATAGCCATGATGGACCACTTCTAAACTTTTTGTGAAAATAATTCAGTATAGATCTTGGGAAGCCTGTACGTGTAAGATATATGTGGACTCCGTAGAGTTCCATAAATCATAGTTTAAGATCATGATAATCACCTTACATCCTATTTTTTGAAGGGATTACTGTTGGATTTTGGGACTCAACTATACTTGATCATAGTGTATTGCCCATAAATGGATGGCTAGACTGGGTGGACCACTCAGGTTCTAGAAGTAATTCTATGGTATTTCATGTTAATGTTTTGGCCAATGTTTGGAGGATCACCAGCCTCTTGTGGAGTTTTCATAAAACAATATTTACCCATCCACCATCGGTATGACTCCATTCGAGGCTTAGTACGAGTGAACTTGTAGATCACCACTTTATTGGATTGGCCAGGGGAGTCAATAATCATGAGAACATAGTTGGTGCATGCAACTACGGATTAGTTTTTTATCACCCAGGAGTGTATGATGACTACAAAGAGCTATCAAAAATCTTATACAAAAAGGTGATGAAGGCCTTTGTTGTTTGAGTAGGGAGATCATGTGTTCCTTTAGGTATCTCCTTGTTGCAGGATATAAATATTTGGTCAGTATTGAAAGAAATATCTGAGGTTCATTATCCCTTTCAAGATACTACATAGAATTGGAGTGGTGGCATACCGGTTGGCTCTACCCCTGCAGTAGAACCAGGTACATGATGCATTCAACAAGTCTCATCTAAGGAGATATATTATAGAATCCTCTCTTTTTATAACATAAACATTCATTGCATTACACAAAACTGAGGATCTTTAAGGTTTAGTGTCTTGGAAACAAAGAACATAAAACATAAAAACAACATAAAACATTCTTCTTAAACACCTGAAAGGCTTCTTTTTAAGTTCATCCTAGGTTCATTACTGCATCTCATAACCTGGGGACATACATCAAAAGAAAGGGTGAGCAGAAGACCCAGTAAGGGAAACAAGAGAAGCATTTTACATGTGAACTTGAGATACTTCAATAAGGACATGAAAAGAACTTTAAGGCATGAGAAAAGAATCATGAGATACATCATAATAAAAATAAAAAATTTCATAAATTGAAGATGTGGCTGCAACATTTAATATTGAAAATCATTTCGATTCACCGAGGTCCATCCCCAAGGTGACATTAAAAATTACCAAGGTTATTCACCAAGGTATCAGTCTAAAAAGTCATCTCTAGAGATTAAGCATTTACCCAATGCATTGGAGCGCTATCTGGGTGTACCCTTGACATGTCTTTATTATCATGTGAGCCACATATATCATCATCAATCATTTCATAAACAACCCATATAGCATAAACGAAATGGGTTTCATTTCATAATCATAACGTTTTAAAAACTGCTTTAAAGACATGATTTTTATGTCACTTTAAACCCACGGAAAGGGAAAGAGGGTTTCATGTATGTAAATCCCAAAATTTAAAATAGAAAATTTTGATATATATGTGAATAACCTTATGGAAATAAGAGCTTTGAGTATTCACTTTATAACATAAAATAATTTTGACAAAAGAGAGAGAGGTACATTGAGACGAAAATTCTACAGCATAACGGCTATGTTTCGGGGTTTTAGAAAACATTGAGAAGAGAGGGGACATGGGTCAAACATTCATAAATGACCCATAAAACAGTATAGGGGCAGAATATAAGGGATTTAAGAACATGGTAATGAAATTTTAAAATATACCATATGAAATGAAGAACATGAAAGGAAGACAAATAATAAGATTTCTCTTGTGAGAATTCGGCAGCCTAACGACGTCCCTTAAACTTCAACAAAAATGAATTAACATGGTAAAATAGGGTCTCTCATCATATGAACATAAGAGTCCAGTATGATAGATATATAGATCATACCCCAACGTAATAGAAAGTTACTTGAATTACTTGACATGAAAGTAGAACTTTGAAAAAGAGAAGGGTGAAAGAATTCCTTAAAAATCCAGCAGCCTAACGGCGTCACTTAAACTTTCATAAAACGAAATGATGGGAGTAAGAGGGAATCTCTCATCATATAAACATGAAAAGGAAATTAAGTGGAATATAAAAGAAAATCCTCTCACATAAGAACATGGATCATAAAAGGAATGACATAAAAGAGATTACATGAAAAGAAAGAGAGAGGTCGGATCCCTTACCTTAAAACGTAACTCTTAAAACTCAAAGGTTTGGACCTTGAGGGCTTGGGGGCACATTGGGAGGACTCCTTGGGAGGTAAGGAGACCATAACGTCATTGGGGGAGAGTTTGGAGTGAAAACTAAAGGAGGAAAGGCTGGGTATCTATAGGGAAAGTGAGGGGACAAGGCATTAATGGCCAAGGGACACCTCACAAGTGCTTTTCTCAATACCATGTGCTCTCCCTTGGAATTTACCATGGATTTAGGCCACATGGGGCCCCCAAAACAATAATTCATCACCCTTGGCCGTCCAACCCTTAAAATATCTTGTGACATCATCATGACATAGTTATGATGTCATTAAACATACCGAAACCCTAAAACTGCATTTTTACTATTCACTGAAAAATTCATATTTCTCAGAAAAATCCCAAAATTTCACCTTAACTAAATATTGATGCTCAAATTACATTTATGAACTCCATTTTATAAAAATAATTTTCTAATTATTTTTAATTTAATTTTTAAATAAAAACACTATTCATCGAGAATTCATTTTTTTCAGAAAAATCCCCAAAAATTTCCATAACATAATATCGATGCTCTGAGTTCAAAAATAAAGTCCTTTTTATAAAAATAATTTCCTAATTATTTTTAATAAAATTTTTAATTAAAAATCACTATTCACCCAAAAAAAATAATACTTGACTAAATAATTTATGAAACCGTTATTTACCCATTTTATTGAATCACATTACTTAATCTAGGTATCTAAATTATATTAAAACTTTATTTGAGTGAAATTACTAATCCATTTGGTCACATTACTAATCCTAAGCGTAAAATCACTATTCATAATTTACTATTAATCAAAAATTATGTTGATCTTAGTAGAATCCAAATTCCTTACTGAACACTTTTGTAGAAGACCAATTTTTGAAAATCATTACACATCATTAATTATATAGGGTTTACATAAATATTTTAAAATATACTTTTTTCAAAATTCATCAATAAAATACATCCTAAAATTATCCAGACATTTGAAATTTCACAAATATCACTAAACGAAGAAATCTCAATTCATTCATCCCAAAGGATTACACAAAAAAGCTAGGGTCTCGTCACATAGCCCCTTATAACACCGGAATATGACCTAAGTGTAAGGTGTGATATGGTGAGAGAATCTGAGGGAGGCTCAGATAACATTGCCCTAGTAGTAATCTCTACTAACTTGAACTTCTCCCGTAGGCATTTCTGTTCAAGCTTGACACGTTGTAGTTCGGCTTGGGCTTGGTCTAAAGTGAAACCCACTAATGCTACCTCCTTCCCAAGCTCTGATAAGTGGGCTTCATAGGGTTCGAGTCTAGTGGATGAAGCCATCGTCTCCTTTTTCTACATTAACCATTAACATCTTATTAAATCATTAAGATTCAGTTAATATACTACTCAAAAAGATTGGGTCGTTACATTCTTCCCCCCTTAAGAAATTTCATCCCCGAAATTTATACTTGAATCCTAGTCGAAAATGTGAGGGTACTTTTGCTTCATCGTTTCCTTAGGATCCCAAGTCGCTTCTTCGTATTTATGATTCCTCCACAACACTTTCACAAGGTGGGTAGTCTTGTTTCGTAGAACCTTGTCTCTACGGTCTAAGATCTCCACTGGCTGCTCCTCATAAGAGAGGTCATGTTCAAGTTGTACCACCTCTGGGTTCATTACATGCGAAGGGTCGGGTATGTACTTCCTCAAGAGGGACACATGGAAGACATTTTGAACTTGAGCTAGGTTCAGTGGAAGTGCTAGACGATAGGCCACTGCTCCTATGCGATCAAGGATTTCATAGGGGCCAATGTACCTAGGGTTGAGCTTCCCTTTCTTCCCAAACCGCATGACTCTCTTCCATGGAGAAATTCGAAGGAAGACTTTGTCAACAACACCAAACTCCAAGTCCCTTCGACGATTTTCAGCATAGTTCTTCTGTCGACTCTGAGCAACCTTTATGTGTTGTTGGATGGCATGAACCTGTTCCATCATCTCTTGAATGAGATCAGGCCCAAGAAGCTTTCTCTCACCAGTTTCATCCCAACAAGTAGGAGTTGTACATCGCTTTCCATATAGAGCTTCATAGGGTGCCATCTGAATACTCGCATGGAAGCTGTAGTTATAGGAGAACTAAACTAATGGGATGTGTTGATCCCATCCACCTTTAAATTCCATTGAGCATAATCTCAGCATGTCTTTGAGTGTTTGAGTAGTCCTTTCAGATTGGCCATCAGTTTGAGGAGGATAGGCCGTACTAAAATTCAATTCAGTATTCAGAGCATGCTGAAGACTTCTCCAGAATTTTGATGTGAATCTTGGATCACGATCACACACGATGGATAGTGGTACCCCATGCAGCCTTACCACTTTCCTTACGTATATCATGGAAATTTGATCTAGAGAGAAATCTTCCTGAATAGAGATAAAATGGGGTGGTCTTGGTGAGACGGTCCATAATAACCTATATCGCATCGTTTCCTTTGGATGTTTTCGGGAGACCAGTTACAAAGTCCATAGTGATATTATCCCACTTCCATAATGGTATGGGTAGCGGTTGTAATACCCCCTTAGGAAGTTGTCGTTCTGCTTTTACTTGCTGACACACCAGGAACCTTGTAGTGTAATCAGCAATCTCCCTCTTCATGTTGTCCCACCAATAATGATCACGAAGGTCTCTATACATGTTAGTGCTTCCCAGATGTATAGAGAAAGTAGAGCTATGAGCTTCATCCATCAGTTCTTTCTTTATCTCCAGAATAGATGGAACACATAGTCTTGTACGAAATTTAAATACACCTTCTTGATCAATATTGAAATCCGGGAACTTCCCATCTTTTACAGCCTCCAACTTCTCATACAGAAAAGGGTCTTCTTTTTTAGCCTTCTTGATCTTCTATAGTAATGAAGGTTGAGAAATCATTTGGGATAGGGTTGATGATGTCCCTTTCCTTATAATTCCCATTTACAGTTTTACTAGATCATTAATCAAGGGATCTCCTAGGATCCTCATTGTTTCCAGAACAACAGGGTCTTTCCTGCTTAACGCACCCGCGACTTTATTTGCACTTCCAGGGTGATAATGAATTGAACAATCATAGTCTTTAATAAGCTCCAACCATCTCCTCTTTCTCATGTTCAATTCTTTCTGTGTGAAAATATACTTTAGAGTTTGGTTGTCAGTGTATATATCATATTTATCCCCATAAATATAGTGCCTCCATATCTTTAGAACAAAAACAACTGCCGCCAGCTCTAGATCATGCATAGGATAATTCTGCTCATGAATCTTCAACTGTCGAGATGCATAAGAAATTACTTTTTTATTTTTTATGAGGACACACCCAATCCCTTTTAGAGATGCATCGCTAAAAATAATGAATCCTTTATTGATAGAGGGTAGTGTTAACACAGGTTCAGTAACCAATCTCTTCGTCAGCTCTTGGAAACGTTCCTCGCATTCCCTTGTCCAGATGAACTTAACCCCTTTTCGAGTTAACTTGGTTAGTGGATTAGAAAGCCTTGAAAGGTTTTTCACAAACCTCCTATAATATCCTGCTAAATCAAGGAAACTATGAATCTCAGTTACTGTTGTGGTTAGAGTCCACTCCTCCACAACCATTGTCTTTGCAGGGTCAACCGAGATTCCTTCATTAGTTACGATGTGCCCCAAGAAAGCCACTTGTTGTAACCAAAACTCACACTTGCTGAACTTTCCAAAGAGCCTCTCCTTCCGAAGAGTTTTCAAAATAACCCTCAGATGATCTTCATGCTCCTCATGACTTTTTTAATATATCAAAATAGCATCAATAAAATCTACCACAAAGTTGTCAAGGTAGTCTTTAAAGAATGTATTCATCAAATCCATGAAGATAACAGGAGCATTAGTCAAGTCAAAGGTCAAAACAGTAAACTCATAATGCCCATATCTTGATCGAAAGGCAGTCTTTGGAATATCTTCCTTCTTCACCCTCAGTTGATGATAACCAGATCGAAGGTCAATCTTAGAGAAGAATTGAGCCCCACGAAGCTGGTCAAATAAATCATCAATTCTTGGAAGAGGGTATCTTTTCTTCACTGTGATCCCATTCAGTTCTCTATAATCAATGCATAGCCGCATTGATCCATCCTTCTTCTTCACAAATAGAACTGGTGCCCCCCATGGAGACACACTCGGTCGGATAAACCCCTTATCCAACAAGTCTTGGAGTTGTTTCTTTAACTCTTCTAGCTCCACATTTTCCATTCAATACGGGGTCATTGATATCGGTTGTGATCCAAGTACGAGTTCAATGGAGAACTCTACCTCTCTTTCTGGTGGAGGTCCAGGTAACTCCTCAGGAAATACAACCATGTATTCCTGAAAAATTGGAACATCACCTATTTGTATGCTCCCTTTTCCTTCTTCATCATCACCAATTAACTCCATGAAGAAGTCAATATGAGGTGCTTCTAGATAGGGATCAGTTCTGGATATCTCTCCTTGGAAGATAACTGTAGGTTGTTTATTCAAGACTACCTAGATTTCCTTACTTCTGCATTTGATCTTAGCATTATACTTTGAGAGCCAGTCCATCCCTAGTATAACATCGAATTCCAACATGGCAATGACTACTAGATTTTCAATAAGATTGTGATCACTAAATTAAACACTAGAGTCTTTAAACAATGTTTATGCATGGATAATCCCCCTGTGATTCTTGACTGACAACTCTACCTCAAGAAATTCAGGGATTGATTCTATATTCTCTGCAAACATGGAAGAAATAAAGGAATGTGTAGAACCAGAATCAAACAAAGTAGTTCCTAGTTTTGAGAGGACAACAAGAGTACCTGCTACCACGTCATTCGGAGCTTCAACTTCAGTTTTCTTGATAGAAAAAGCACGACCTTTCTCCCCTGGCCTTTGCTGAGGTTGATGGTGATTCCCCTCCACTGCCCTTGGATTTGGACAGAGATTTCCATAGTGCCCAAGCTGTCCACACTTGAAGCAATTGACTTCGGGTAAGGCCATAACCATCTTTCCTCTATCGTTAGTGTTGGGGAGTTGAGGCTTCACCTCACTACGACAATTCCGAGCAATATGGCCTCCTCTACCACACTTGTAGCACTTTCCACTTCCGACCAAGCAGTTCCCCATATGCTTCCTCCCACATGTATTGCATGTGGTAAGTTGCAATTGCTTTCCACCTCTTCCCTGATCAAAAGTATTCCCTAGACTGGGCTCAAACAATCTCTTCTTTTCATTTGATTTATGAGACCACTGCGTCTCACCAAACTCCAGCTCGACTTTCATTGCACTCCGCACGATCTCCTCGTAGCTATCGTAGTCCCGGTTGGCTAAATTCTTCCCCAGATGAGGTCTCAGCCCACCGAAAAATCTATCAACCTTCCCAATTGGATCCATGACAAAGCTAGAGGTATATCATGAATGTCGGGTGATTTTCATCTCATAGCTTCCGACAGATTCGTTCTCCTTCTGCTTCAGCTCGAGAAACTCTTTCTCCATTTTCATTCTCATGGAATGATGGAAATGCTTGTTAAAGAATATTCCCCGGAATTCTTCCCACTCCATAGCTTCCATCTCTCCTATATGCTTCGTGTTTTTGACCAGTGACCACCACTGATCAGCTTCTACCTCTAGGCGATAAACAGCAAGGGTGACTTTTTCTTGTTCCGAACAAAGGAGTACAAAAAAGATCTTTTCAATGGAGCTTATCCATTGTTCCACAACCAAAGGGTCAGTAGATCCACTAAATGATGGTGGTCATTGACGCATGAAGGACTCAACAGAGTGTTGTTCCCTTCGTGGTGAGATCGTCCTCTCAGCTTGATTCATGTTATTACTCATAACTTGAGTTAGTTGGTTCATCATTCGCATGAATGTTTCCATTCCGGCTTCTATCGGAGGGCTGTCAGCACATGGTTCATTGTGGTCACCATCGGCACGGTTCCTCCTATTGCCCACCATTTTCTAAAAGAATAAAACCTTAGTGAGAAACTTATTTCATTTATGAATATTTTAACTAAGACTTCATTCTTGGACAATTACACTTCTCTATAATTCCTTCATGATGATTCATAAAAAGCTTGTGATTAACCAATCATTTCCCCCGGGAGTGTCGTAACCAAGAGTACAGCAAGGCCCGTTATCGTGCACCTTTTCCCGTTCGAGTCTAGCTCAAAGCGGTGTTTTCGGGTTTTACCCCTATGTACATTTGTGCCAGAGCCGCCTCTACCAGCTCGTATCCAGACAGGGATGTATTTTTTTGATAAACCACTCACTCAATACTTACTAAAATACCAGGAAGTTTTCCTATATTTAAACTTTTCCATAGGGTTCTTCGAAAAGTTTTTATATCCTAATTTCCACAAATAACTAAACCATCCTCTGATACCAACTATAGCATCCCGTCTTTTTATAACATAAACTTTCATTACATTACACAAAACTAAGGATCTTTAAGGTTTAGTGTCTTGGAAACAAGGAACATAAAACATGAAAACAACATAAAACATTATTCTTAAACACTTGAAAGGATTCTCTTTAAGTTCATCCTAGGTTCATTACTGCATCTCATAACCTAGGGACATACATCAAAAGAAAGGTTGAGCAGAAGGCCCAGTAAGGGAAACATGAGAAGCATTTTACATGTGAACTTGAGATACTTCAATAAGGACATGAAAAGAACTTTAAGGCATGAGAAAGGAATCATGAGATACATCATAATAAAAATAAAATTTTTCATAAATTGAATATGTTGCTGCAACATTTAATATTGAAAATCATTTTATTTCACCAAGGTCCATCCCCAAGGTGTCATTAAAAATTACCAAGGTTATTCACCAAGGTATGAGTCTAAAAAGCTATCTCTAGAGATTAAGCCTCCACCCAATGCATTGGAGCGCTATCTGGGCGCACCCTTGACATGTCTTTATTATCTTGTGAGCCACATATATCATCATCAATCATTTCATAAACAACCCATATAGCATAAAAGAAATTGGTTTCATTTCATAATCATAACGTTTTAAAAACTGCTTTAAAGACATGATCTTTATGTCACTTTAAACCCACGGAAAGGGAAAGAGGGTTTCATGTATGTAAATCCCAGAATTTAAAATAGAAAATTTTGATATATATGTGAATACCCCTGTAGAAATAAGATCTTTGAGTATTAACTTTATAACATAAAATAATTTTGAGAAAAGAGAGAGAGGTACTTTGAGACGAAGATTCTGCAGCATAACGGCTATGTTTCGGGGTTTTAGAAAACATTGAGAAGAGAGGGGACATGGGTCAAACATTCATAAATAACCCATAAAACAGTAGAGGGACAGAATATAAGGGATTTAAGAACATGGTAATGAAATTTGAAAATATACCATATGAAATGAAGAACATGAAAGGAAGACAAAAAATAAGATTTCTCTTATGAGAATTCAGCAGCCTAACGGTGTCACGTAAACTTCAACAAAAATGAATTGACAAGGTAAAATACAGTCTCTCATCATATGAACGTAAGAGTACAGTATGATAGATATAGAGATCATACCCCAACATAATATAAAGGAACTTGAAAGACTTGACATGAAAGTAGAACTTTGAAAAAGAGAAGGGTGAATGAATTCCTTAAAAATCCGGCAGCCTAACGGCGTCACATAAACATTCATAAAATGAAATGATGAGAGTAAGAGGGAATCTCTCATCGTATAAACATGAAAAGGACAGTAAGAGGAATATAAAATAACATCCTCCCACATAAGAACCTGGATCATGAATGTAATGACATAAAAGAGATTACATGAAAAGAAAGAGAGAGGTCGGATCCCTTACCTTAAAACGTAACACTTAAAACTCAAAGGTTTGGAGCTTGATGGCTTGGGGAACCTTGGGAGGACTCCTTGGGAGGTTAGGAGACCATAAAATCGTTGTGGGAGAGTTGGGAGTGAAAACTAAAGGAGGAAAGGGTGGGTATTTATAGGGAAAGTGAGGGGACAAGGCCTTAATGGCCAAGGGACACCTCACAAGTGCTTTTCTCAAAACCATGTGCTCTCCCTTGGCATTTACCATGGAGTTAGGCCACATGGGGCCCCCAAAACAATAATTCATCACCCTTGGACGGACAACCCTTAAAATATCTCATGACATCATCATGACACAGTTATGATGTCATTAAACATACCGAAACCCTAAAACTGCATTTTTACTATTCACTGAAAAATTCATCTTTCTCCGAAAAATCCCAAAATTTCACCTTAACTAAATATCGATGCTCTAATTACATTTATGAACTCCATTTTATAAAAATAATTTTCTAAATGTTTTTAATTTAATTTTTAAATAAAAACACTATTCATCGAGAATTCATTTTTTTCAGAAAAATCCCCAAAAATTTCCATAACATAATATCGATGCTCTGAGTTGAAAAATAATGTCCTTTTTATAAAAATAATTTCTTAAATATTTTTAATTAAATTTTTAATTAAAAAACACTATTCACCCGAAAAAACTAATACTTGACTAAATTATTTATGAAACCGTTATTTACCCATTTTATTGAATCACATTACTTAATCTAGGTGTCTAAATTATATTAAAACTTTCTTTGAGTGAAATTACTAATCCATTTGGTCACATTACTAATCCTAAGCATAAAAACACTATTCATAATTTACTATTCATCAAAAATTAAGTTGATCTTATTAGATTCCAAGTTCCATACTAAACACTTTTGTAGAAAACCATTTTTTGAAAATCATTACACATCATTAATTATTTATGGTTTACATAAATATGTTAAAATATCCTTTTTTCAAAATTCATCAATAAAATACATCCTAAAATTATCTGGACATTTTAAATTTCACAAACATCACTAAAGGAAGAAATCTCAATTCATTCATCCCAAAGGATTACACAAAGAATCTAGGGTCTCGTCACATAACCCCTTATAACACTGGAATATGACCTAAGTGTAAGGTGTGCTGTGGTGAGAGAATCTGAGGGAGGCTCAGATAACATTTCCCTAGTAGTAATCTCTACTAACTTGAACTTCTCTCGTAGGCGTTTCCATTCAAGCTTGACACGCTGGAGTTTGGCTTGGGGTTGGTCCAAAGCGAAACCCACTGATGCTACCTCCTTCCCAAGCTCTGATAAGTGGGCTTCAAAAGGTTCGAGTCTACTGGATGAAGCCATCGACTCCTCTTTCTGCATTAACCATTAACATCTTATTAAATCATTAAGATTAAGTTAATATATTACTCAATAAGATTGGGTCGTTACATATATGCATTATTCATTGCACGTCATTTAATGGGAAGACTTATATGGAGTACTCAGTGGAGATCTATGATTAAAAGGAGTAGATCCTTCATGGGTGGATAATTACCCTAGTGCGTGTTCGGTTGAAAGATAGGAATCTCTATGAGAGAACATAGGAGTGGGAGAATCATATTCATGATTAGTACCCTAATATTTTTTGGTAGCCATTGTTCATGTTATCGGGGATGTATATGTTTATGGAATAGAGAATTTAATGACTCGGATTTTCCAAATTTTATTTTTTTGAAAATTACTAGGAATATTCCAAGACATGGAACTGAGACGACGTGTGATTCTAAGGCATAGTGTGCCTAGAAGTGTTCGGTGAAAATGTTATGTTTTTAATAGCACGTATGATTTTTTTTTTATGAAAAAGATGAATAACAGGTAAATGGTTTCCCATATCATAAATCCTACAACAGTATTGAGATCAAAGTAGTGGATTTACCCAAGATATGGCTTAGCTTATGTAGGAGTAGGTCTTCTATGGAAAAACCTAAAAATGTAATAACCATAAATAAAATTATTTTTTTAATATTATAATAACTCATAACGGATAACTAAAATTGGAAATCCAAGACTAATTTGGAGTTCTTAAGGGTTGTTTTACTTAGGAGAGGCCTAACCGTGGTCAGCGCAAGACAACTGTGAAAGACGGTTTTTAGATGTGAATGTCCTTAAAATATTTTTATATAAATCTTTTATTTATGGTTAGGTGAAATTTTAGTGGGGATTTCCTTTTATAAAAATCCTTTTCATAAATCTAGGGTCATCTCCATAACCCAGGTGTTTCCATAAGGAAATTAGAAGGAGTCTCTGTCATCGATGATGATGGATTGGAGGTCAGAACTCGGATCAAACATCAACGAACGACGACAATGCAGATTCATTCTTCATTAGTGCATTATCTAAACCCAAGGTAGGGTGTGATTTTCTTTTATTTTTCCTCCCCAATTATTTATCCCATGATGAACATGGATTATTTGAGGAAATTACTAATCTATGGGTCGTTCATATCAAAGGTTGGGTTTATTCTATTGTGGGATTTGTTATCGGACTAACACATGTTAGAATTTAATTATTTTCTATTCTTTCTTTAAATTATAACATGTATGGATCTAATATGATATAAAAAAGACTAATATCATTACATTTTTTTTTCTCTCATGTTCCTTTCCTTTATCCATTCCTCATTCTTCGACTCTCACATTTTCACAATCAGAGGACCATTACGCCTTCGATTTGGGGCACAAAGATTTGGGTTGGGATCCAACTATGTCATGGTGCAAGGCTGTCACAACAAAAGTTGGTGGCCATAAGAGGAAGCTCTGACCATTTTTTGTGGATCATGATGAGGTGATGTTGTCAGAGTGGTGGCCATAAGTAGAGATGGCATCATGGCTCGAGCTATGTCGGAGAGAGAACCTACAAGAGAGGTATAAGTGTGTGCTAGAAACATGGGACGAATAGGTTAGCTGGGGAGAACCATCTCACATTTCGTGAGAGAGTGATCCTCTATCACCCTTAATATAAGTTTTTGGTAATTAATTTGACCTTATACCCCATGAAATTAATCCACCATCCAATAGTCCATATCGATAGGGTTGTCGGTGTCCTTAGTGGAGGATCCCCTACATTATGATCCACATCGGTAGGGTTGTCAGTATTCTCTATAGAGGATCCCATAATTTATGGGTAAATATACATTGGGTTGTAGGTATTCTATAAGAAGTTTTATCTCTTTTAATACCATTATCATTTACCAATAAGTTCAATTTGTGTAGGGGCCAAATTGTCAGTACCACATTACAAGAGACTTCGATGACATCATAACATGAGGAGTACATTCTCTAGGAATAATCATTCCTTACGGAGAATATTTTGACTAATAATTGGTTGTGATAATGAGGATACATGTATTATAGACACCTAATGTATCAAGTAAACTTCGTGACATATTGAGACTAGGTGTTCTCTCATATACCTAAGGTAGGCCTATTCTATGTGCTTACAATCCGATGGCTTGAAGAATGTGATCTCTCGGAATGAGCATACTATTAGCAGAACCATATATCTTGCATTTGAGGAGACCCTGAGTCTTGTAATCCATTAAGAGTATACCTATATTTTCTTATTTATATGTCTTCTTGACATATACCTGCGTTGTGATGAATGTATCCTCTTAGTGATGTTTCATTTGTAGTCCTTTACTTCATAATTCAAGGTGTTCTATAGAGTATTATTTTACTCACCCATGTATGGGCATTGTATGCATGTGTTAGGTCTGGAACAGATGATTGGAACTCTAATAGAGTGCTTGGTATATTGGGGAAAGCTAGTGCTTTAAGAGGCCTGGCCAATGAGGTGTGCTTCTCTGGATTCAAACAGTTGTTTTTCACATACCCTTCAGTTAGGGTTTTCTATGGAGGAGTTCCAAGTAATTATACCTTTTAACATTTATATTTTTTGGTTTTCTATTCTATCCATGTTTACTTTTACTTTTCTACTATTTTACTCTATGTTGGTATCTTAATGGTACACCTATTTTTTACTTAGTGTTTTCAGTTTCAAAACTTTTTCTTGGAGACGTGTGTGTGTGTGTGTGTGTGTACAAGTTCGTAGGAACATTCCTCCCATTTTTAAAATATTCCTACTTGGTTCTAGTCACCATCCCATGGCCTATGGGAGGTGGGATTGGGGCAGTCATGACATGATCCCCACTAGTATGGGTCATGACAAAAACATATGTGATAGTTTTATTGGAACACTATTAGACATAAAAGGAAATAAACAATGATGGATTACATGAGAGATTGGAAATGATATCATTGGGATTAAATTTTGTAGTTAGAACCCACTATGAAAAGAAAACAAAACATATTTACCTTCGTCTTGTCACACATTAAGAAAGATTAAGAATATGAATTTTTGCCAGTTTCATCATGGTATTTAAGTAACCAGTGGTTATTAATTACATGTGAAGATTTTGGTGTCCATGAAAAATTGTAAATTAATAGGTTTGAAATCTCACGATTTTCATGTGTTGATGCAAAAACTTGTACCAGTCTCACTGTGTAGTATATTTACAATTGTTTTCATAAATACTATCATCAGGTTGTGTAATTTTTTCAATTAAATTTGTAGAAAATTTGTTGATCAAAACTTGTTAGATGTGTTGGAGAATAAAACTTCTATTATTCTTTGTCAACTTGAAATTTATTTCCCACATACATTTTTTGATATAATGGTTCATCAGGTGATTTATTTGGTGCATGAGATAAGAATATGTGGCCTGGTTCATTTACAATGATCATATCCTTTTGAATGATATATGAAAATTTTGAAGGGATATGTTAAAAATCATTATCAACTATATGACTATATTGTTAAATAATATGAATCTAAATAGGTTATTATGTTCTGTACGGAATATTTTTATGAATTGGAGCATATTCATATCCCTATATATTGAAATATGATAGTTGATAGTGAAGGTAAAGGGATTCAAGGCTTAAAGGTAAAGTTCATTCCATGTGATTAAGTGATGTAAGAACATATATAAATTTGCACAAAAAATGAGGTTCAATCATATATATCATCACATATTACAGAATTAAAGTTATGATATCCAAAATAAAATGAAAATTGGATGATGATTGTACATAAAAAGAGACATTTGTTTCATTTTTTAAAGCGAAAGTCATCACATATATATTTTCATCAGAAGCACTGAAATGGTTGGTGGAGGGATCAGCTCTTAATGTGATCACATAGTCTGGTTTTGATATTAATTGGTACAGATTTTAGACAATAATGCTCAATAAAAAGTGTACAGTTCAAAATTGTGGTGTAATAGTCATCACTATAGCACTAAATTCTTTAGTGAATAAGATAAAAACCAATTTTCACATCAAACCAATATTTTGGAGTTCATGAAGACTTACGGGAAATTGATTATATTAAATTTCAAGTAATCGTGTTTATGTATAATTGGGTTCCCAGTAATAGTTGTGTGAAACATGATAAATATGGGTTTAAACAGGTTTATTTGAGAATCATTAGTTCCAATGAGGAATCATTTATCATGGCCACACATGAAAAGAAAATATGTTATTTCATTGACACATCGAATGACCAGTGGTCCATTGTTTTTCAAGGGAAAAGAATCCATTTGGATGATGAGAATGATGATGATGTTATTTATTTATATGATTCTTCTTCATCTATTAAACTATTTCTAGATAACAATGACTATCACGTAGACATGGTGCATGAAATACTAATTGATCTTGATAATGACATATGGGAAAAAACTAAATTACTCTCCTAATTAATCCCATAATTATTTATGTTATATTTAGTTTTTTAAATTTATATGTGTAAAATCTGTATTATTTAATAACTATTTGTTATTTAATTACATATATTGGATTATATATTGGATTTTTTTTTTGTTAAATTTGGATACAACACTATTATGGTTAAACAATTTTTCAATGAAATACATGAGATATATTATTATATATTTTTATAATTTATGTTTATGTGAAGACATTTTCATTCTTTGATATTTTAAATTTTAAATGTTTATATAATTTTAAAAGTAATGTTTATATTTAATATCTCACCTTACATATTTATTTGGTTATGAATCAAAAAAATTGTTATTTTTCAAAATACTCAAACTTGTGTGCCACATTTTTACTTAAAAATTTCTATTTTATTTTTTTATAATAACATAAATTTATAATAACATTTAGGTAGATAATAATTTCATTACATTTTCTTATTTAAAGGACAGATATAGATATAGAGACATTGGAAAGTCTCCCAAGGTATTTTTCTTTTTCATATTTTTAAATATCCAGTAATATAATTATTTAATGAAATCAAACATTTAATTTAGAAAAAAAATAATTTCAGGACTACTGATGAGCCTTCATTAGGGGAGCCTTTTGGATTTACCATTTGTAAATTGAATTCTAAAGTTCTTTAATGTGGAATTATATGTTTAGAAAAATGGTCACTTTCTCATGGAGATGAGAGATTACATAGTAGTTTTGAGGATAATAATAATCTAACTGGCCCAAATGTTACTCATTTTATCAGCTATATCGGTGTGATAATCCATTTTTAATTTATCATTCTATATCCTGAATGGAATTCTATCAACATGATGGTGATATATCAGCTTTTGGATGCCATAAATTTAAAATATCTCAATTGATTTACTTTACCTCATTTTTAAAGTATGATATATTTTAAATAAATAATACTTATATTTTGAAATTAAAGATGACATTCAATTTTGATGAAAAAAAGTTGTTATTAAAAGATGTATTACTTTAGCAGTGGTTAGATGGAGGTATTTTAAAACAAATCTGACAAAATAAAATTGTGTTTGGAAGCAGAAACAATGAAATCCCATTACTCGTGTATCAATTTTTAGATGAATATACATGAAAAAAAGTTGTTTCCACCTGGCATGATGAGACATTATAGGTATTACAACTATATTATATTATATTGTAAAAAATATTATATATATACATAATAACTTATTATATTTCTTTTTATACAATAATACTCCACGAAATCACATCATGACATCTATTAGTTGAATGTATTTCTTAATACTTTATCACATGGAGGTTATCATTTATTGCAGAAAAAATTATTGAGGAAAAGTTTGAAGCACTAAGAGATCCATCCCTTAGTGGTTCTGATGAGGTCCAATTCAGTCCTCCATCTCCACCCACTCGATAAAATAATTGGAAAAGAGAAAGAAGAAAAAAATAAAAAGTATCTTATAGAGAATGATAAGGATGTATATGAAATAATTTTAAGTAGATAATTATTATTTTTCATGATTTATTTTATTTAGAAATTAACAACACTAGTATAAAATTTTAATTTTTCATTTCAGGATAAACTTCAAAAGAAATTGTCACATGGAACATTTCTCCCTATGAGTTGGATATAAATCCTAGACACTATATTAGGAAATCAAGAACACCTCGACCGCATTAGAGGATATGATTTGGGTGTTAATATTCAGAATGTTTTTGGACATCAATGTATATAATCAAGAGTCTGAGAAATTGAATCCATTAAAGATAAGTTGGAAGATATGAAACAATATATTGGTGATCAAATTCCAGAATCTATGTAGTAGGATATGTTAGGACAATTGACCAGACAATCATAGTCTATGAAACCTTCCCAGCCCTCCCATCATACCCACTCAGATCCTCCACCTCCTCGTATAGACTGAACATTATATTATGAGTTATATACAGGAGATCCTTTTGTACATATTGTAGGATTTGTAGGTGTTCATTTATTAGGGGATTGTGTAAATAATTATCCTATTTATATGGGTTAGGATAGAGTCTCGATACATGATATTATTGATCCTACTTCTCTACTACCATTCCCTACCCTGGAGGTTACCAGATTTAGGGATTTTATGGGTCATTTTTTATATTTTCCATCTAGGAATCTTTATCATATTTCTTATGAGGTATGATTTTTTTTAATATTACCTATATCTTATTGAAAATTAGTTATAACATTTTCATAAATTTATGTAATATATGATTATCTAAAAACCAAATAAATGCCACAATGGAGACAAAAGGTTTAGGAAAAAATAAATTTAGATACTTTAGATATTTATTATGGGATATAAAGATTATCTCAGGTATTTTTTTCCTGGGATAATATCTATTTGTTTTGGATGCCCTCCAATATATGTGGAAGAAAATATATATTGATAATATTATGAAAACATTTCACAGATTTAATTAATTTTGAAGATCTCAACATGCATGAGTTGCTGTTATTTTCCATTTAAGAAAATTGATGTTTTAGTTTTTTCCATTGAAGATGGTTTAAACTGACTAACTATATAAATTTTTAATTAAGGAATCTACTCACATTTCTTGTTCAAAATTACACCACATGCATTTATTGTTTTATAAATCAAGAACAAATTTCAATGATTTTTCAATATGTGTTGACTAAAAATAGTGTGACATATATATGTGAGAAGTTATTAATGACAATTTTTAGTTGTTGGTTTTTTTTCATTTCATGATGGGTAAGAATACAAACATAATTATGAACTAATTTTAATTATAATGTCATTAAATGTAAAAAAATTGTATTATTGGGGGAATTGGATGTTAGGAATATTCTACCCAAGTGAATACACATTATATTGTTTTTTCTTTATCCTGTTGTGTTTTATAGAAAATTTTCCACCTTGTTGGACAAGTAAGTGTTTTCTATTTATAATATCATTATGTTTAATTCTTATTTTTTATCCATGTATTATTAGTTGATATATAAGAAAATACAGGTCATCGAAAAAAATTAACAAAGATCACTTGTTAGTAATGAAGCCTAATGAAATCAACTATATGGAAGTATAGATGATTATTTTTTATATTAGATATTATTTAAATTTTTGGATATATATATATATATATTGGTTTTTGTTATCATGTTAATATATTATTAACTTAGTTTCATTTGAAATTACTAAATATTTTTTGTGGTCAATATGTTCTATGATTCATGTACAAGATAATCAAAATTGGGGTAACAACGGATTATGATTAGGTTATTCATATTAATTATTTTATATTTTCTATCACAATATTCTATTATTTAATCATATATCATTCAATGTTCTTGTACACATTCAATGATGTGGATTCGTACTGGAAATATGAACATCACTATCTTTTATCTTTGTTTTCCAACAATTTTTTAAGTGTAATTATGTTTTAAGGTATGTACACTATAGTTTTTCAAGTTAGTATTAAATTTTCCTAATAAAAATTGTTAAAAAATAATTCTTTTATTACAATAGGTGTTTGAAAATAACGATATCAAATGAATGGTTCTTGAATTACCAATAATGATCATTTTGTAAATTTTGAGGATGTTTTTTTTAATTTTACTTCATAATACAAATTTGTAGATAATTTTTTGAATAGTTTGATAAAATTATGTGTTTTTATATAAATATTTAGTCAAGAATACATTTTTTATGGTTGAATACTTTTTTTCTATTCTAGGGATTCTGGTTTTTTGGGGGTATAATATTTAAAATTTTCTGAAAATATTTATCTTTCAGCATCTTTTTTTATAATTTCAGACATTGAAAAAAAAGTTGGTTCACCTTTTGATGTCAATTTTTTTAAAATAAAGGACAAAACCCTTGTTATCAACATCACCATTATTGAGTTTTGTTAAAAAATGATGTTAAATCATGTTTTTACAGTAGCGAAGGTGTCCAATTTGGGCATGTCATTAGCTTATCCCAAGTGGTTTTTTTCAAGTATAATAACGTTGTGACTTTGTTGTCCATTCATGGATGTTTTTTATGACATGTCAATGGTTTGATGTTTTTAAACATCAGATCAATGATGATACTCTTGAATTATTCAGGATTTTATCTAGACAATTCATGCACTCTTGGAGTATATAAGCTTGCCTAGGGGTAGACGACTGTATTGGGGTACCCATGAATATATAGTTATATGACTGGGAAGTGGAGAGGTTCCACACACCATGAAAACGTCCATACACATCATGTACATATTTATGAAACTTATACCTCTCGTATCTCCTCCTTTTTTACTTGGATTACGTCCCATCAATTGCCTAGCTAGATTTTTTTCTACATAGAATGTGATTGTGAGCTTCATAGAGTATTTTGAGATATGATACAAGATATATTGTTTGTGAAATTTCTTTAAGTGGGACACTATGATGATATTTATTGGGAAGGTTCATTAGATATAGGCAATGGTTTACAACCCCCTATCATTCCCGGATGTGGTTCCCCTCATACTCCTCTCACTATTTTGGGTGGAACACTCCTATTGAATCATGGAATGAATTGTCTACCTACAAAGTGGTAGCCACCATTATTATCATTTCTTTGATCCTCTACCTACTGAGTTGAACCCTACTGTTGTATTAGGACAAGGATACTCTATCTACTAAGTGGAAACCTCTTATTATATTAGGGCTTTGGACCTCCACCTAGTGATTGGAACCCTCATGTGGTATCCGAGCATGGGTCCTCTACATACTTAGTGATACCCTTATGTTGTATCAGGTTAGGGGTATAATGTTATTAATATTTTCAAAACTTTTTAGATACTCCCTTTACTTATTTTATATTAATTGTACATAATTTTTGTGAAATATTAATGTTTAAATATTATATATAATTTTAGGGAACTATTTGAATTCATCCAGATTCAAGTCTATTTAATGTTTAAAAAATACCACTCACCATACTTATCCTAATTGCATTATTCTTGTTTTTAGGTTACCTTATTCAACATACAGCATTGCATTAGAAGGGACCTTTGTCCAAATCTTCTACATGGAGGGTCATATGGTCCACACAAGAGGACCCAAATAATCTGTGAAGAAACCGGAACATCCTTGAAGATAGAATTATTGCCCTCACCCCAGAATTTGAGATCTATTAATTATCTTCCAAAGGTATTGGTATGATGCAATTCATATTTGATGAAATGTTCAAGGCCCTACAAAAAATACAATAGGCCCAATTGATGAACTGAAATTGATCCCACCATTCTGTCTGGGAATTGAAATTATAACACCATTATTATTTTTCTCCTGATAGATACATCAATTAGAGCTGGTATTTTGTATTTTGAAAGAGGAAATATAGGTGGCTAACTTTGTTGAAGAACAAATTCATATTTTAAGGCATCATCATGTTCAACAACCCATTAACATTACGATCTTCTTAAAAATATAGATTGAAATGGAGAGATTAATATTGGTTACTCCATCTGTCGTATCATTGGTTCCATATGTCCAAATGGCTCCAATTTTAGGAGTAGTCAGCCAAAATTATTATATACAATGTTGAAGAAGATTATATTTTGAGATTTGGCTAACTGAATTATCAAAATGGAGGTGCAAGTCGAGGAATAGTTTGGGAATGAAAATTGTCCACTTCCTTGGGCTATAAATACATCCCCTCGTCTCTTTCAAAATATTTGGAATTTCATAATATAGGATCATATATTGACATGACCAAAGCCTTTCCAAAGGCTTCGGAGGACCTTCCATACTCAGGTTATCACTTGATATAACATTCCTCCTCTCTTTTTTTCATTTAGTTTTGTGTTGATCTTCGTTTGTAATCATGTAAGTGTGTATTTTTGTATTTCTATTCTAATGCATGTTTCTTCTTCAATATCTATTCATATAATCCACCTTCTATAGATTAATATTAATTTTTACAAAATAGTATAAATCAAGTAAAAACCTCTTCCCTTATTTTTTTCTCATTCAATCTAAATTTAGTATTTAATTCTCTTTATTGATTGTGTGTGTGTTCGGCACACAACTATTTTCGTATCCCATTCTTTTTTATTCACTTATCAATTAATCATCGTAAAATTATGACCACATTATTAACCACCATAATGGATGAGTAAATCTACAATTGGGGTGAGTTATAATTTGGGGATCTTAAGTGATTGAGAGCTTTTTCTCGATAAGTATTCTTTAAATAAATATTATGTATGTTGAAATTAATATGTCATGGATTAATAACATGTTTTTTTAGCATGTAGATTCCATGAATTATTGGAACCAAAAATTCACTACCATAAACAAGTAATGGTAATTAATAGAAGCCTATGTTATGTTATGGCCTGGATTAAAGCTTTAACACTTGGTAATTCCAATAAAATTCATCTTGTGAAGTGGGTAATAATATAATGCAATACAAAGAAAAGATCAAGGATATCATAAGATTAAATCCCTAATAATGAACTCAACCTAATCTTTATCAATTTGTTAAATCAAACATCATCCATGAATTATATCATAAGCTCTGCAAACAAAACACCCCAATCAAATTACAATCAACTAAAAACAATCAACTATTAAAATGAATCATCGTTGAGGATTCGACCTGAGAGCTACTATACACATTAGCAGAGCACCGGAACCTTGAACGGTCGATAAGCAAAAATAGGCCGCACAATCAAATGTAATCGTTTCTAGGGATGGTGAAATTAATTATTTGTTAGTTTGTAGATACTTTAAAAAAACAAAAAAAACAAAATTTAAAAAAAATATTGAAATAAACACACAAAAAAACCCAGCTTCTCATAAATATCATAAATAGAATAAAAAACAAAGAAAACCCCACTTTCCTCTTTCTTTAAAAATATCTCAGTATTCCTCTTAGACTCCCAATCTATCCCATATATTTTTTGGCCCCTAAAATTGAGCAAAAACATCACCAACATAGGAGGAACACAAGAGATAGTCAACTCATTCCAGAACCTATTGTTGTCTAACCCGTTGAATTAGAAATGGCCAATCCTAGAGAACAAGAACAAAAAGAACATGTTTACCCTGATATGAATTACTAACCTCTTATTATTTAATATCCAAATATAGAGGCTGACAAAGAACTAAAATCGGGTTTGATTTATCTTCTACCTAATATCCACAAGCTAGCGGGTTAGGATCCACATCTTCATCCTAAAAAGTTCCAAGTGGTGTGCTCTACCATGAATCCTCAAGGGGTTTCTGAGGAACAAATAAAACTCTGAGCATTAAATGTTTTTTCTACATGACACTATAAAGTCATAGCTTTACTACCTCACTCCTAGTTACATAACCACATGGAACGACATGAAGAGACTTTTTATAGAAAAAATATTTCTTTGTTCACGTACTACTTATATTCGAAATGAAATAAGTGGTATATATCAATTCCCAAAAGAATCACTCCATGAAAACTGGGAGAGAATAAAAAATCATCTTGCAACCTTCCTATACCACCAAATCCCTGACCAATTCTTGACCAAATACTTCAATGAGGGGTTTTTTCCTATAGAGAGAACTCTCATTGATTCCGCAAGTGGTGGTGTTATTGTTGATAAAAATCCTGCAGCTACAAGAGTTATCATAAGTAACATGGCTGAAAACACACAAACATTCCTTACTTGAGAACATGATCAAGTAAAACTAGCTCAAGATAATCAATCGATAGAGCCAAACAAGATAACTGAGCGGATGATTGAACTTACAGGTCTTGTGCGAAAACTAGTTGTGGATTCCAATGCCCCAACCTCATCTTATCCACAATCTTTATTCCCAAAACCAATCAAGTACTGTGGAATCTATAGCTCACCATCTCATCCAATTGACTCATGTCCACAACTTCAAGAGGATCCATCCGATTCATCTAGAGTAATAGAGATCAATGTAGTATATGCTCAGCGAAACCCCAACACTTAACAATCATGTCAGTTCATTAGAAACTTCATCCAACCCCACCTTGAGCCCTTCTCTTCTACCTTCAACCAAAGCCTGAGGTATTGGAATTTCATTTCTTATTCCCCTCAATTCCCTCCTCAAAACCCAAACTAGATCCAATATGTTCGAGGTGTTGGTAACATTCAATAACCTTACCAATTTGTTCCTCAACCTCAAAGGATCAATCTTTCTCTTCCTCCTCCTGGATTCCACTATCCTAGAGAGCCTTCCCAATTCCCAAACTAATACAATTGCTTCCCAAATATCAAAAATCAAGGTAATACAATACAGGAAAAGCATCTTATTCAATGAAGACATAGGAATGTTCTATAAAAGATCTTGCCTCCTTCATCCATTCTAGCCTCAAAAACATTGAAACCCAAATCAGTCATCTTGAATCCCACCTGATCTAGCAACAACAATCAAATTCTTACCAACTCCCAACTCAACCATTACCCAACCCCAAGGGTAATGTAAGAGTAACTGCACTTAGATCAGGAAAGAAAATTGATATGCCTCAAGATAAGTCCTCCAACTCCCCTTTAAATTTTGAACTAGAAAATGAAAAGAAAAATAAACATGAAAAGGAATTTGAATCCATTCCCTCACCTACTTCCATTACACTTATGAATCCAATTCATTTTCCCCATGTTATTTCTAAACCATGGAAGTCCTTTGAACTCAACCCTGAAAGTATCAACATGTTTAGATGTGTTGAATTAAAAATTCCCCTCTTAGATTCCACAGAAAAAAACCTTATGTACGCCTAGTTTCTTAAGAAATTGTGCACCCATAAGAGGAAACATATTACCTTTGAAAATGTTTCCACCCAAGAGTCTATTCTCATAATGTGAAATGATCCATGGACATTTAAGGTTCCATGCCAAATTGGAAGTTCCATCTTTGATGATGCACTCGTAGACCTAGGAGCCTCAATTAACGTCTTGCCCAAATCCAAATTCTACAACCTTGGTCTGGGTACCATACATCCAATGAGTGTTGTCATTCAATTGAAAAAATGAAGCACTATTATTCCTAAGGGTATAATCGAGAATGTCCTTTTTCATGTTAATGATCATATCTTCCCAGTTGTTTTCTATGTCCATCATATGGATGGTGAGATGAACTCTTGTCGATCTCATTAAATTATAGGAATACCATTCCTAATGACAATGAGAACCAAAATTAATATCCATTCAGGAATCTTATCCCTATAATTTGGTGACCAATTGGTCAAGTTCAAAAATTTCCAAGCCATGTGATTCCCATATGAGAATCACTCTTCATTCTAAATCCATGTTTCTGAGGAAACATCTAAGAGTCAATTGAACCCCAATCTATCATTTTATTCATGTTTTAAAAACCAAGGATCGTGTGAAATCTTCACCCTGATTAACCAAGTCATCAATGGTGATGTTGATGTGGACCTATCATTCATAGACTCTATCAATAAAGAGGATCTTGAAAACTCTCTTGAATCCCACATCAGCTCTGATTTCGACTGATCCACCTTGGACAGTATTAAAGAAAATGAATCTGAATCAACTTTAGTCCCTTCGTCCATTCCTGAGTTGTTTAGCCCACAAATAAATGAAGAGACTAATATGAAACCTCTTCCTGAACAACAGAAATATGAATTCCTTTTCCCTGATCACTCTTAACATGTCATTATCTTCACTTCACTTACCGAAACTGAGGTGTCCAAACATGTTCAGGTGTTAGAGGAAAAAAAGGCCCTAGGTTGGACCCTAGATGACAAACCAGAAATCAACCCTAATCATTGCATGAATCACATCTATATTGAGGAATCCTCCAAACAAATTAGGCAACCACAAAGATACTCAATCCACTCATACTTGAGGTATTTAGGGAAGATATCACTAAGCTTCTTCAAGATGGTATTATCTAACGAAATTCTTGATAGTTAATGGAATAGTCCATTTCAAGTTATACCTAAGAAGGGTGGGATAACTGTTGTCACAAATGAACATGGGGAGGTAGTCACAACTCGAGTGAATAAAAAATGGTGTGTGTGCTTTGATTACCAAAAATTAAATGGTGTAACACGAAAAGATCACTAACCTCTTACATTAATTGATCAATTTCTAGAATGATTAGCCAAAAAGTCACACTATTACTTTATTTATGGATACACAGACTACATCAAGATCCCAATTGCACCTCATGACCAAGAAAAGACTACATTTACTTTCCCCTTTGAAACTTATGCATTTAGGAGAATGCCTTTCAGCCTTTTCAATGCTTTTGCAACATTCCAGAGGTGTATGATGTGTATCATTTCTAAATTCATTGAACAATGCATGGAAATATTGATTGATGACATTAAAATTTATGGGGAGTCATTTGAATCTTGCTTTAATTAATTATCTCTAGTCCTCGAAAAGTTGGTCATGTGTATCGATGAATTAAATTTTGAAAATTTTTACTTCATGGTTGCAAATGTGATTGTTCTAGGGAACATAGTTTCACAAGATGGTATTGAAGTTGATCCTGCCAAAATTGATATGAGATAATCCCTTCCTAATCCCACCTCTATCTGATACATCCATTCAATTATCGGTCATGCTAGTTTCTATCCTCGATTCATCTATAACTACAGTAGGATTTTACTCCCACTCACTTGGTTTCTCCAAGATGATGTCACTTTCAATTTCAACGAGGTTTGCAAGAGAGCCTTCATTTAACTGAAAACATCTCTTACATATTCCCCAATAATCCAACCCCCATATTGGTCCTTACCCTTTGAGTTGATGTGTGATGCTTCTGGTATAGTTATTGGGACTGTTCTAGGTCAAAGAATAGAGAAGATTCCTCATGTCATCTATTATGCCTGAAAAATGTTGGATGAAACTCAATTTCACTACACAGTAACTAAAAAGTAACTTTTAGCAGTGGTTATGGCCTTAGATAAATTTCGGCCCTGTCACTTAGGTTCCAAAATCATCATCTTCACAGAACATTATGGAATAAAGTTATTACTCAAGAAAAGAGATACCAAACTGAGGCTAATAATATAGATCCTAATGCTCCAAGAGTTTTACCTTGAAATCAATGATAGAACTGGAAAAGAAAACCAAGTGTCTGATAACTTGAGTAGAATTTATAATTCTTATCATTCAAAAATAATTGATCCAGAATTACCCACTTAGCACGTTTCATCTCTCACTCCAATGTAACCATGGTATTCCCCAAATGTAAATTACTTGGTTGCTGGAATTTTTACTGAAATTTTTTCAAAAGAAAAAAAATGAAGTTGAAAAGTGATTAAAAATTCTATTTTTGGGAAGATAATAAAATTTGGAAAACTGGGGCTAAAATGGTTATTAAGATATGTGATGTTGAAAATGATCATTCCTCCATCTTATAATTCTGACACTCATATCCCAAAGGTGGCCACCATGGACCACAAAGGACCTCATGAAAGGTCTTAGAATCTGGATTCTTTGGGCCTTTACTCTGCAAGGACTCACATGAGTTCTATCAATCATGTACCACTTTCCAAAAGTTTGGCACAATTTCATAGAGAAATTAAATTCTCAAAAAGCCACTAATTTTCTTTGAAATTTTCAATTTTGGGGGAATCAATTTCATGGGACCATTCCCCCATTCCAATGGATCCACATACATTCTTCTTGTGGTTTATTATGTTTCTAGGTTGGTTGAGGCTAATCTAACTAGAAAATATGGTTAACATACTATTATTTAGTTCATAAAGGCACACATCTTCCACTGATTTTTCAGACCACCTGCCTTGATAAGTGACATAGGAACCCATTTTTTTAATAAAACCATGGAATATCTTTTGAAAAAAATTAGGGATGTACATAAAACTTATAATGCATATCACCCCAAACAAATGGCATGGCTGAAATTTCTAACAGAGAAGTGAAAATGGTGCTTAAGATAATCGTAAAACCTACAAGAAAAGGCTAACATGAACAACATGGTGAAGTACATTTTGATTATCGAAATACTAATAAAACACTCATTGGGATGTCTACATTTAGGATATAATTTGGTAAATCATGTCATTTTCTAGTTGAAATCCAACATATGTCGTTTAGGGTTGTAAAAACCTGTAATTTTACTGTGAAAAATATGGTGATGAATGATTGTTTCACTTGGCTGAACTAGAGGAGCTTCGACTTGATTTTAACAAGAATTATAATATCTTGAAAGAAAAATACAAGGTACTCTATGAAAAACACATCGTTAAAATGGTATTCCATGAAGGTGAAAATTTTATTTCTCTTAAATTATCAATTTCTACTTCAGCCATGTAAGCTTAATTCTTATTTGGAATGTCCTTTTTTTATTACTAATTTTTACCCATTTGGTGGAGTGCAAGTCCAACACCCCTCTTTAAAAAGGACATTCACAGTTAATGGACATCGGTTGAAGCATCACAATGAGAGGACATAAAATCCAGGAACCAAGTCGACTCCCATCATATCCACAACATCTACAGACCCACCACCGGATGGAGATAGTGATCCACCAAATCCAAACAAGGGGAATTAATTTCCCTTACACTCTCTCTCTATCTCTTTCTCTCTGTCCCTATTTCTTATTATTACCCTCTATTTCATTTTTCTAAAACTTTCCACATCAGAGATTTTATTTACCCTTTTGATTGGGTGTGACTTTATAAAAAAAATAAAATAAAATAAAAAACTGAAAAACAATAATAAATATGTAGAATCAAGAGTTATAAATAATCACCTTAGAATTTCTAAATTCTGTCCAACCATTTTGGTGAGTCAACAAGACATGTTTTCATCTCAAAATATTTGTATTTTCATCATGACTTTGGACAAATAATATTTCATCAAGAATAAGAAATTTTGAATGCTCAGTTTTTTATTTGGAAAATGATTTTCCGCACCCGTGAGGAACAAAATTTGATTTCACGCCAAGGCCACCTATGGCCATATTTTAAAAATTTGTGTATTTTATCACCATTTTTGATTCTTGAGTTATGGGATATTTGAGATGAATTTAAAACATTAGTGTGCATTAATATGATAGAGGCATTTTCTAAGCCACATGGGAATTATAATAGCCAAATAGCCTCTCATTAACCATACATTAATCCTCCATTTTAATGACCATTTGATCCTATAAAAACCCTTTAATTGATAGCTACATTACAATACTAATACCTTATCCTACCCAATATCAACATGGATATTCGTAGCATAATTTTTTGAAATTTAAGTGTGGGGGAATGGATTTAATTTTGGGTACCCTTTGTTGATTCCTCTATGTTATCATATGCTTGAGGGAAAGCATCCATTTTAGTGTGGGGGAGAGGTTGTAATTCAGTGTCTTTTGGGGAATTTATTATACTTACATTTATGTAATTTTGTTAATTTTATTGAAAAGTGTTCAAAAAAATCAAAAAAAAAATAAACAAATATTGGGCTGTGTCTTGGGTAAGTAAAAAATCACTCTTAATCAACATTTTATCTTGTTATAACTATGACAATTAGTTTTTTTAGGATATATATCATGGGTTGCGATATATGTGTGAGATCTTTTTCAACTTCAACTTTCGAATAAAAAGAAGAAAATAAAATTAAAAAAGTACACTTATGTTATTGGAAGAAGTTTTGTGTTTTGTAAATATTTTATCTTCTCATCCCCTTAAAAAAAATTCCTCTCTTGTGTCTTTCTTCACACAATCATTCCCTTGTAAATATGTGTTTTCATTTCATTCCATGTTTCATTTCAAAAAATGTGCATTTTATTACCCATGTTGGTGTAATACCCCTCTTCTAACCTCTTTTGGATATTAAATTCCTACCGCCCCATAGCCACAGAAAAACACCTTAAAAAGACCTCTTGATTATTGTTCACTTTAGGATAGGGTGTGTAATTTGAGATGTCTTACAAACTCTAAGATTTTCACTTTTCTTTGGTGAATGAGTGAATGTCCATAAATTAATTTTATCATCTTGAGGGGTGTATGATTTGTGTGCCACCATTTTCCATTTCTAAATTTGATTAGGAAAATTTTAATTGCTTTTGGAACACTATTTTTGTAACAAATTTTGGAGGAATTCAATATGGATGAGTGATATTGTCTAAACCTATTTTTATTTGAGAAAACCGAATTTTTTTATTTTTTGGTGAGTGAAAATGATTTTTTCATGGTTTTATATTTTTTGTACATGAGGAAATTCACAAGAAAAAGTGTGGGAGAGTTTATTTTATTAATATTTACCTAACTTTTTATATACTCTCTTTAATTATTTTATATGAAATGTGTATATTTTTTGTGAAATATTAATGTTTAAATATTAAACATAATTTAAGAGAACTATTTAAATTCATCCTTCTTCAATTCTATTTAATTATTTAATAATATAACTCACCGTACTTATCAAAATTTCATGATTATAATTTTTTTGTGTTCCTTATTCAAATTAAAAAAATTTATTAGAAGGTACCTTTTTCCAATTCATTCATATGGAGGGACATATGGTCCACACAAGAAGACCCAAATAATCTGTGAAGAAACTGGACCATACTAGAAGATGTATTTACTGGGATCAGTCTAGAATTCAAAAATCTATTAAATCTCTTCCAAATGTCGTGGGACAATGCAATTCATCTTTTATAAAAATTTTAATGCCCAACCCCAAAGAGAAGAGTCCCAAATGATGGATTTAAAACCAGCCCGCCATTCTGTTCAGGAATTGTAATTATCACACAATTGTTGATTTTTCTCTTGATAGTGAAATCCAATAAAGTTGAAATTTTTTAGTTATAAATAAGAGATACAGATGTCCTAATTTGGTGAAGAAATAATTCAGATTTGAAAGCAGATTACCGTTCAAAAACCCATTCACATTTAGACATTCGTAAATGTCTAGATTGAAATGGATTTATAAAGTTTTTTACTCCAACTGCTGTAACATTGGCTCCATAAGTCTATATGGCTCTAAATTTTGAGAGTAGTCGGAAAAAATTATTATATACAATGTTAGAGAAGATAATATCTTGATATTATTCTATCTGAACTATCAAAATGGAGATGCGTGTGGAGGGAAAGTTTGGGAATGCAAAGAGTCTAATTCCTTGGGCTATAAATACATCCCCCTCCTCTCTTTCAAAAGAGTTGGCATTTCAAAAGAGAGGAGCATATAATGGAATGACCAAATCCTTTACAAAAGTTTTTGTGGACCTTTCGCACTCATGTTTTCACTTGGTAGACCTTTCCTCCTCTCTTTATTTTCATTTACTTTAGTGGTAAGCACCCTTTAGTTCTATATAAAAATGGGGGTTCAAAACCCATTGGGCACATGTACTGTAGCATTACTATAGCAGCGGGGTTACTGTAGCAACAATGGTAACTGTAGCAGTGACAGGTCACTATAACGATAGAATATTACTATAGCGGTGGCGGTACTGTGCAGTACTGTAGCAGTTCCGGTTCTGTATAAGTACTATTCACAGAATGGGCTTTGGTTGTTCCAAAAAATGGGCCTACGAGCCATGTAATGGGATAAATTCCCACTACACCTTTGGGATATATAATGGGTATCCCTCTACCTATTTAAAGATGTCTTTCCTTTGGATTAATAATAAATTACGCTTCGACCCCAACCTTTTCAAAAAAACATCATTTGTAATCGTGTAAGTGTTTGTTTTTGCAATTCTATTTTATTTAAAGATTATTTTTCAATATCTATTATTATCATCCACCTTATATAGTTGAATATTAATGTTCAGAAAATATTTTTAATCATGTTAAACCATATTCCCTTATTTTTCTTTCTCTATCAATCTAAAGTCAGTATTTAATTCCCTTCACTATTTGTGTGTGTGGTTTCGGTGAACAACTCTTTTTTTATCCATTTTTTTCATCACTTATTAATTAATAATCATAAAATTATAACCAGATTTTTAACCACCCAAATTTATGAGTAAATATACCATTGTGGTGAGTTATAATTTTGGGAAATTAAGTGATTGAGTTCTTTTGTCGATAAGTATTATTTAAATTAATATTGTATATGTTGAACTTCATATTTCATGGATTAATGAGTTTTTTTTGTTCAGAATGTTGATTCCATGGATTATTGGAACCACAAATACACTTCCATAAACATGTGATGGTAATTTTTATAACCTTGTGTTATGTTATGGTTTGGATTAAAGCTTTAACACTTGGTAATTCTGATCAAAATAATCTTGTAAAGTGGGTTTTAATTTAATGAAATAAAATGCAATTCTCAAGGATATCATAAGATTTAATCCCAAATAATGAACTCACCCCAATATTTATCAATTTTTTATATCAGACATCATCCATAAATTATTTCATAGGATCTGCAAACAAACCCACCTAATCAAAATACCATCAGCTAAATACAGTCGACTATTAAAATGTATCATTTTCAAGGATTCAACCAGAGTTATGTTGTACACATTAGCAGATCACCTGAACCTTGAACCGTCGATAGGAGACAATCAGATGCACTTTCATGGTCTTATGCCTTTGTAGTATCACCCTCTTGTTTTATTAGGGCATGGGTATTCTAGTTAAACATTGGGACCATCCTTTTTTACTAGGGAATGGTACCCCCATTACACACTCAAGGATGGGTCCCCTATTTGGAGTCCATCCCCCCCCCCCCTTAATGTATGAAATGATTGGGAGGTGTGGTTCATCCACACAGTTACTTGTTTGGACACATGAAATTTTCTATCTATCGATGATATATTTTTAGAGATAGAGGTAGACTCATCATCATGTAATGTGTTGTGAGATAGATAGCCACTTTCTTTCTCATATGGTTTTCTTATACGATCATATATATATATATATGTCATTGGGTTATAATTCCATCTAGTTTGGGGATGATATGAATTCTTATATCATATCTTCTATTGCTTTGACATCATTTTTTTTAGGTGTGCTACTGGTTATTTATATACTCATCCTTGCCTGATATTTTCACACACAAATCATGTTTTATGTTGATAAAAACAAATCAGTGGTGGATTGGTGGAGCTTAGAGATATATGTATTAATTTGACTACATATAGTGGTCGGGTATTATATATCAGGAGTCAGGATCTATCAAATTTATTTCATATCATGTTATTGTTTGGATGAGGAAATTTTTCTAGTTGGGAATTTATTTTCCCTTTTACTTTTTATATTAATTTCAATACACTTTTAATAATGTAGAGGTTATTACATTCACAGTTTCAACTCCAGAATTAATTTTTTTTAATTCCTATGTACTTTTTCATGGATATGGTCAGATTCATAATTATGGGTAAATTATTCAATGTAATCCTTTATTATTTATTCCTTCTTAGGGATTTTATATATCCCATGGCCTATGTAGGTGGGATTGTGCTAGTTTTGGATTGACCTTCCACGAACTAGGTGGGCCCCGATGGGTCAGGATGCGACAACTTATTTTAATAAGTGGTTTGAACTTGGGATGGTGTTTAGAGTTTTTCCACATTTAATGTTTAGTTAGTAACATAGGGAGACATTTTAAAAGTGTCTTGAGTGAGGTTTTAGGGTCATGGAACACAGTGTTGCTATGGCGGCTGACCTATCAATTCACCAGGACTCTAACTTCTTACTTGTAAACTGGACATACCAAGACAATGGTTTTCAAGAACATTGGTACTAGAATCATATATAATTGAGTGCTTTGACTATCCTTTTTGAGATAGCTCTCCATATATATATTATCATTGGTTTTGGTACGTCTTGTACCTTTTAGTATGTTTACATGATGACAGTATGAGAGGTTTATGTATTATAGTTCATAGTATGACACAATGATTTATGGGGTATCCTAAAAGGGGATTAGTCATGAGGATGAATTTCTTTGGGAAGGTTAGAAGGTGGGGTCTTCTCCCATTGATTATTTTATAGAACCATATCTAGGGTTTTAGGTGGATGTAGCAATTTAAAATGATTCATGGGTGTCTATTTTTGTGTTAGATGATGATGAATATGGTTCGAGTGCGTATCATGATCTTCTGAAGAAAGGATTGACGAGGATGCAGGGTTAGCAGGAGCCACTAACAAAAGGTTCATGACATAAGTCTCATTATAAGAGGAACCATCATTAATAGAGGACTCATGTAAAACTCATTCCAATGATTCATGATCATTTTCATACATTTTACATGTATGTACATATCATGGTGGATTGTCCTCCCTATCATGATGCAGTTTGAGAGGCAATCAGGGAACCACCTAGGCAGTAGGAGTTTGCTGGTGATTTGGTTTGATGCTATATTCACCAACAGAAGATGGACCACTCTATGATTGGGAAGTAATTGGTCAAAATATTTTATATTCACTCATGTTTTATGTATAATACCAAGAGGCTCCAAGAGTGTGTCTAGGTATGATATGTGTTCGTTATAATTTTTTTGTGGTACTGTAAGACAATGGTAAGTGCCGATGTTTTTCATCCCTTAGTCATATCTATTCTTTAGAGGCATGGACCATTAGTATATCCTTTTGTTGGTGATGTTTGACATTAATTTGGACAAGTAATATATAGGTAAAATTACCCCATCTAGATGTGTTCTAGATACAAAATCCAAAAGTTGTTTAGGCAAGTGAGTTCCTCCCAAAGCTAATAGTGTCAAGGTATAGTGGGTCAATTCCTATGAACTTTCTGTCGGAGGTTTTTTGTTATTGTAAGGTGTCATATAATGAACTGGTTATGGGAAACATGTGGTAATGGGAAATAATTATTTCAAAGTAGTTTGAGATTTTAGAGGATTCAAGTGTGACTCATGGTATAATGTGTGTCTTTACTACCCCAGTTTTCGTTTTAAACCAGATTCATATACCAATTTGTCCCTAAGAATATCACATGTTTGAGACCTAGTGATACCAATGTATCTTTCTTTCATGACCTTTATGTTTTAGTCCCTTAAGGATAAGATTAGTTATCCCAAGATTATACTAATAGTGTGACATGAATCTAGGAGGAGAGAGAGGTCCTCATATGGAATCTCTTCATAGTGTCTGTGGGACCCTGTGATGTTTTACCTATTATAGACTAATTACCTAAATTTCATGATCATTTTTACCACCCATGTGTATGGATGTGTTTTTGATTTGTTAGTATAGATATTTCTTCTTTTAAAAAGGTGTGATCCCAGAAAAAGAAGGATAATCTCATGTGTGGGAGGTTAGGACTGACTTCTTACCAACATCCTTGTAATACCATTATAGTAGTGGAGGATATGAGATTTTTTCTTCCTGTAGTGGAGGTAGTCTATAAGGACATATTTCATAGGGATGCTTTGTGTATATCTCTGCACCGAATATTAGGTTTCTACATGGACTATCACTAGGGATAACTAATAATTTGTTCAACAAAATTTTAGATGGCATCAATTTAACTCTGTATGATGAATGTTTAGTTGAGACTTAGTAGCGAAATGGGTTTTTATGGAACTGGTGTGTTAATTTAGGCTAATCAGGGTTATTCATATGATAGGTGAATGAGTACATGAGTCTGGGTGTGGATTGGTGTCACATAAACTCTATTATGTGAGGAATACTTCCCAATATCAAGAATCGTTGAGTTCTTAAACCATTGGTTTGGGGAGAAGTGGTTATTATAATTTTTCCTCAAGATGGGTTATCACCAACTCCAAGATTGGGAAGATTATGTATTGAGCGAGTCTTCTCAAGGCTTCTACAATTTCAATATGTTTTTTTATAACATTTGGTTTGTTGAATTTTCTATTAGTGTTCTTAGGAAATATGAGTCGGATCCCATACATTCTTGGATTTATTCTTGGTAGTATTTTTTGATAGAACCCTAACATCCATGACTTGAAAGTTATATCACACAAGATATAGGAGTTTTTTTATGATGGTTGTAAATGGGTTGTAGTTCATCTAGGGTTTTATGGGGATTTACCATAAAACATAAAAATCCTTTTTGTATTAATTATGGTGGCCTTTGATGTTTAATGAGGAGATCATCTATTCTGAGATATGTCATCATGTTGAGGATCATAGAGATTCATCATAGATTCCATGTTATCTCTAAGGATTTTATACCCTTTTTCGTACTGTTATTTTGAGTTAGCTAGGTGGTGTATCCCTTAACCTCATAACTAGAATAGTTTTTTTACCTACGTTCTCCACATGTTGTAGCTTAGAATGTATGTACATGACTCATTTCATGATATCTCTTTATAAGCTAGGCCATGAGAGTTTAGTTTCCTTTTAAAGTATCTGTCATCATTGAGAACCAAATGGGAAAGACCCTTTGTGGGAAAGGGTTTTCCTAGGGTTTATGTTTTTTGGTATAATAGAAAACCATCAAGTGATCTCATGGGGGTGGGATACCCATTGGAGAGCTCAGTATACCCAACATTTTTCACAGTTTGTTCGTTCCAATGATGAAAATATTTCAAGAATATAATAATGTAGAGACACTTTTCCCAATAAAAATACATTAAAATATATTAATAGATAACATTAGATCCAGGTGATGAGACGTTACGCAATTCCAAGTCCCGATGATCATAGAATTAATTTTATAAAAACATTAAATTTATTTTTTATCATATGAAATAATCTTTAATGAAAAAGAGGAAAAAATCCAAAATAGAGGATTGAATAAAAAATTTGAGAGCATGATTGAGTCTATAACATAATGTTTATCTTAGGTGTGACCTATGCTTAGTCTATTCCTATTGTTCTGGTAAATAATCTTTCTGTAGGTTCATTTAATTAAAATAAATAAAAATATTATTTATTTATTTTATTAAATGATCAGTTTAAATCCATTATCAATGAACTCTTATAGAGATTTTACAAGGATTTTATGCATAAATCATTCAGAATCAAAGAGAGGGGGAGAGTATTCTTCATTAAAGGATTATAATTGGATAATGACGGATGATCTGATGAAGGATAATTGTGAGGCAAATGATGAACTCACCGTGATCATCACATTCATCACTATAGGATGAATTTTCAACAAATATTGATCCATAATATTGGAAGGACTCATAATTTGTGGTTCTGAACCTTTTTATTAAAAAATCTATCATATATTTACTATTTTCATTCGATATTTGATTTATTTATTCGTTATCATGAGACATTATTCATTATTTTTTAATTAATTCATAAAAAAATCTTGTTTCTTTATAATCCCCTTAATTATATAATATTTGTCTATGAATTATTTCCCAATTATGGTTTTCTTTTTTATTGGGATTTTACCCTCTATGATTATCATTTTTTCATCATTGGCCTATGTTCCATGGTTTGACATTGTTGGGGTGGGTTCTAGAGCGATTGAGCCCCCTAATTTGTTGTGGTAACATGAATTACATGTAGATAAATAGTTTGTGGATGGATTTCTGGAAGAAACATGATAATGGTGATTCTTTATGGGTCTAGGATCTAGGAAGATGATGTAATTTAGTGGAAGACACATAGAAGGCATGCTATGTGGTGTGCAGTTGTTGCAAATCGTTGTGGTTGGTTCTTCACTAACGAATGACTAAAATTCATTTTTTGGTCGAATGTGGGGAGGGAGGGTGGTGTGTGTGATTATCATTCATAAAAATAATAAAAAGTTTATATTTAAAGTTATTTTTAATATTAATAATGATGAATTTTAAAATGGATGAATTTTGTGTTCTAGATTTTCTATGGAGGACCATATATGCACCACCCGAGTAGGTAATCGATGGTTCTTTAATTCCTTTCACCTTGATATTTTGTATCATTATTTTTATAAATGATAATAATAATATTTATTTTATAAAAATTGAAATAAAAGAATATTTCCTATATAAATCCTAGCTTCACATATATGGATATTACAAATTTTAAGATGAATACTCAATACATTACACAAACATACAGTTGAAGATTATTTTTACTGCTTTTGTAGATTAAGTTCCCAATATTCTAGCTTGGTGATGTTTATTCAATATATCCCATATATATCATTCCCATTAGTAAATTTATTTAAAATCATTCGTCATAACATACAGAAAGGAAACATAATAAAGGGCCATCTTAGATTCTGTGTAATGGTAAACAAATGTGATAGTTAATCATAACATGAACATGAGGGTATAAAAATAATAAAATAACATTTTGAAACCATACCCAACATATCAATGATCATAATATTGTGTCATGGAATAAATATTGGGAGTTAATAAGACATGAATAACAATATAATCAATGTAAATGAGCCATGAGAGCATAATATTGTAACAATACATAGAATTATGTAATTAACATAAGCATAGAAAATAATTTACTTATAAGGAAAGTATCATTAAAAAACTAATTAGATCATGATATGGGTTAATACTCCTCTTGTCTAGGACACACCACCATCTGTAGTTTCATCCCTTTCTTCATATTGGAATGGGTTCACTCCCCAAACCATCAATGTAGTCAAGGTTCACTCCTAATACCATCATAGAGGAAAAAGTCCCCTTATAAATTGGGTTCACTCCCTATTACAACCCTATATTACCGAACTGAGATCACTCCCCTTATAGTTTTATATTTATCATGACATATAAATCCTCAACTAATTCACTAGAGTGAGATATTATCCCCACACATTATTATTTATAAAGTATCCACCCTCATTTGTTATAAGGAAATGACTATCACATCATTAAAATCATACATATGTCTGAAAAAATATTATAAAAAATTCCTCAAATCAGAACCAACGAAATGAAATGGGTTTTATAAACATTTCATCACAACATAATATGTAGAAAATTAACAGATTTAATAATCATTTCATCATTTCATAAACTCATAACTTATTGAAAAAGAACCATATTTCATATTAATTTTATCCTAGTATAACCCATTGAAGATAAATGAATTTCAAAAACATATTTTCATCATAAAAATAAACAATTAAGGGAATGAATAAGAATTTTACCCTTGGATAATATCAAAATTAATTCGTAAGTAACCTCAAATAGTGTCTTCTTAAAAGAAAAATAATTTTGAAAACCCACTTAGGGTATTTATTAAAAAAATGTATTTTCTTTGAAAATAAATTTTTATAATATAAAAAATTATAAAAATCATTTCCATTAGAAATAATATTTACCTATTATAAATTAATATTTTAAAAATTCATTTAAAATATTTCGTTAGGAAAATATCCTTTATTTTTTAAATAACATGTTTTAAAACCTAAAACACATTTAAAATCTATTTCACATTGAAATAATTTATTTAAAATATAAAATTCGAGAAATATTAATGAAATAATTTTCATTAAAAAGAAATTTAAAAACATATAATGAAATATTGAAATCATTTACTGGTCCTAATAGTGGAAAATATTTTACATGTCTTTCATATTAAAAACAATGATTCTTTTTGAATTTTATATAAAATCTAAAGGGCATTGTTTTTGGAAAACAACATGAAGATTACATTAATCACATTTTATAAAAAGACAAAAATGGTTAAAATTTGTTTTAAAATTTATTTTAGAATGAAAAACTATTTTTTATGATCTTTTTAGAAAACATGGTTTTGGAAGAAATTATATTTTTTATCGAAGAGAGAAATAAAAATAGATTTTATTAAACAATATTTTCTTCATTATTTTAAGTACCCAAAATAGAATATGGTACTATTAAATGAAAATATAATGAATAAATTAGTGATAAAAATAATTATAATTAATGAGATTTTTATCTTAATACTTTGACATGGGACACATAGTCATAAAAAATCCCAATAACCGATGATCTTGTATCATATAACCCATAGCACTTTGGTGAGCATGAATCATAATCCCCATAAAGTAATAATATAAAATGGAACACAAAAAATCATTAGCATAAATAAATGTATTATATGGCATTTCAAAGGGGCATATATGCACCTCATAAAATAATATAGGCCTATAACCTAATGTTCTTCTCAATGAAGGAAAATTGACACAAACATTCTATTCTGCTTTGATAATATTTTAATAATAAACCCTATTAAAGATATATACTCCAATGGATATTTAAATCAAAATAATGTTTAGTATAATCAACATAATATACATTAATGGGAACTATATATACCACATAACATAAATATATTGTGAATATGACATGTGTCTCATAGATGTAACTAGTAAGACATAAATCCATTACTGCTTAAAAAACATTTTAATATTTATACCAATAAAATAATAGCATCATTGAATCATTAATTATCATACAATGAGTTATATTCATGATATATAATTTTATAGGTAAGTATATACACTACACAAAAGAAAAATTTGGTCAATATAGAATAAGTCTCTTAAAAATAAAAGCGAGACTATAAATCCCTTTACTGTAAGTCTCAACTTCCATTATACTCATTCAAAACACATGTATAATAAATATAAGATTTTTATACATATATTAATGTAACATAATTATATAGATACTAGCATATATAATTTAATTATGTCTTTTAATTACCCATTTATTAACAATCCCTTGTTAAAGTTATGTTTTAGGTAATAACCTCATTGTTTTACAAATATGTTCAGATTTATTCTTTTCTTCCTCCAAATTTTATCATAGTTACATCCTATAAAAAATTTACCATGATATAAATTTCATATATATTATTTATATATATCTTTATTTTAACCCATAATATATATTGGTGGTAAATGGAATATATCATTCATGGAGACGTTGGGTTTTATGTATGCTTGAATAATGTTTCCATTTTCTTATCAGATTGAAAGAAAGAAATTTAAATGATATATTAAAATTACAGAATAATTTTTATTTCATTTATATCACATATTATCATTAAACACATCCTTAATATCTTCCATTTAAGAATTAATGAGTCACATCGCTTCGTGAGGTAGTTGTCCGCAATACACATGAATGTCATTATCGTATTCTCACCAAATAGAAAATATAAAAGTATATGTGATATAATAATATAGTTTCATAATAACATCATATGTGTAAAATAAATCATATATGAACAATAAATATTTCATTATTTCCTTCCTCTAGAGGTGGTAATGGAGAAAATAATTACATAAGTTCTTCAGGTGGTAACACACCATACACCTAAACTATTATTTTATAACCCATTTTACAGAAGTCAGGATGGTTTTTTGAAAATTATATTCATATAAAAACATCTCATTATACAAAATATACTGAGGTTATTATATAATTATTATATAAAAATAATTTAATTGGGTGTAGGAAGAAATAAAAAACCCTCGTTTTTGAACATTACTTATTCTTCAGGTATCTTCCTTGGGATTGAACTAAAAGTATATTTTTGCCCAAAATATGTATTATATGATGAGGTTATTGATTTTTTGAAGGGTTTTGGGTAGTTATTGGCGCATCCAAAATGTTTTGAAGGTGTTAATAAGATATGAGAGGGGGTGGTATTTTATATGTGGGGGAGAGGGCACACTTAGTATTTTTGAAAAGAATTGAGTTCCCCCACTTTTTTTATATATAAAAAAGGGTCTAAAATAGTCCATTCATTAAACTTATAAAATAATTTTTAGATATATGTCCATGAAAAAGTTTTTATACATGTTTATTGGTAATTTAAACCATTATTTCTTAGTTTAACCATCCGTTAGACCGATTTTTACCTTAATCAGGGTAATTAATTTTTTTACATCAATCAGTATATATTTTGGCCAAAGATTATGTTAACCATATTAGATAATATAAATTATTCTGATTACAAATATGTGATCCATTTTCTAAAATTTCATTATAAATTTTCGAAGTAATTAATATAAAATTAATTCCGTAGATGTGATGGGAAATCGGGTTATTAAAGAGAAACTATTCAAAATTATACAGTGTTTTTATATCAAACTTCCACATGATATTTATTACAATGAACTAAATTGGAATAATATATTTATAATTGAACTAATTTTACATTAAAAACAATTTAAAATATAATATATATATATATATATAATAAATTAAAATCTATTTTTCAATTAAAATTCAGTATTTTTTACTATTCATCAAAAAATGAAAATTTCCCAAAAAATAAAAACACTTCAAAATAATAAAATTTTTGATATTAAATTTTAAAAAATGATTTTATTTTACAATAAATTTTATAATAGTATAAAAAAATAGTTTCAAAATAATTGCACAATAAAAATGTTTGAATTCTACTTTTTAGAAAATAATTGTTTTTAATCATAAAATTTTGTCATATATATTTTAGAAAAAAAACCTTGAAATTAACTTTAAATAGTTTATTGAATATTTAATACAAAAATTCATTAAAATCATTCATCAGAAGTAATTCTTTTAATATATTAATGTAAACATTCTTATATACAAAATAAATAGTTTTTAAAAATGATTTCCATTATTTTAAAAAGTTTTTTATTTTAATTTATAATTTATTGGTATAAAAATAATAAATTATATATATTTGTTCCTATACAATATATTTTCATAATTTAGTTGATACTATTCATAATCACCAATTCTATAGCTACATGATCACTATCATATAATAATATTTTTATAGTATGTCATGTTTAATTTAAAATTTATGATGCATGTAACACAATTAAAATTAGGTATTATGTGTAACATAACCAAGGATCATTGTTGAATCTAACCCAAGAAAAATTCTATATTTTTTGAAACACAATCTAAATGTAGTTTTGTGTGTAATGAAATCTTAACACAATTTTGTGTGTTACAAAAAAAATATCACAAATATTAAATTCATATGAAAAAAATATATTTCACAAAATCATTGAGTGTTAAATTCTACCACCATTAAAATGAGTTTCTCTATCAAAATTCATCTCTATTATTAATGTTTTCTCATTTGAAAATTCCACCCCAAAACCCACATCATATAAATTAATAATAAAACATTCTATAAAAAGAAACTTTTAAGACATAAAAGTTAGATAATGTTACACATCAAAAGGTTTCCCCATAGGATAACATAAGTGAGAAGATAAAATTTGGAAATAGAAGAGAAGAATAAATAATTTTAGTGGGTGATAAAGATCACTGATCCCAAGAAAGTGGGTAATCCATAAAAGGTAACTTACCATTAAAATCATCAGCCAAATAGGCATGAAAAAGGTCATTCCTATCATAAAAAATGATGATAAAAGGAAATATTTTATTATAAGATCCTTTTTCTAATGTTTAACTATTTGGAATAGAAGATAAAATAACATGATTTCATTTCATTTTAGAAGCACAGTCACGTCCATTAGTTGTGCCATGGTCAATTTTTACTTCATCTCATACAGTAAGAAATAAAGGTGAATTTTTTGTTCTTGATACACTAATGTATCGCAAAATACATAAATTTAACTATGAGTCATTTATTCAGTTTATAGTTGTCATCATAAAAAAATGGTTAGCATACGTTATCCAATATGAATAATTCTTCATATTTGCAACCTATATATTAATATCTAAGGCCTCAACAAATGTTATACTTAAACCATTCAAAAAATGATTAACCTTATGAACCTCCAAAAATGTTATAATCCAAAACATTATAATGAAGTTCACTAAATTTATGAAAAGAACTTATCATCAATCCTTATATTCCATAATGTGTCTCTTTACTATTAAATAGCAAAAATATTAATATCATTATCTTGTATTCACTTGAAACATGGTAATATCCATAATTTCCATAAAACCTTATTGAATAAAATCATGCTTCTTCATTACCTAAATATAACATATAATATTTGATATATTCATTATATCCGAAAATGTTGTAAACTCCATCCATGGTAGAATAAATATCTTTTTCAAAAAAATTCTTAATTTTTTCCAAGGTCTTCAATGAAATATAATTTACTTTATAATGTTTCTCAACGTCAATAACATATAAATACTTTCCTTCTTTTAATAATTTTTTTCTATAAAATATAATTTTGCTATTAAATAACATTTCTAGGTTATCAACATAATTAAAATTATTTTTTAAAATCCATAACAAAAAACATATACTTGAATAGTCCTTATATAATACATAATTATCGAATTCTAATACATCAATAAATGTACTTCATTATCAAAAAATTAAATTTGATTCATCATCTTATTCCTTAATACCTTATTTATTTCATATTTCATGTTTATTCAATTCATCATCAACCTAAAAAATATTACTTGTAAAGAATTTTTACATTAATTCATTATCATTTCCATTAGTACATCGATTTTCAAAATACATGTTCATTCACATTTAAAAAATTCCTTGTTCAATGATTTAATTACTCTTATTTTCCATTCCTAATGTGTGGAAATGGTGTGGTACTTTTTGAGACCAGGTGCTGAGACAACATATGATTTTGAGTCCAGATGTTCCTATAATTAATGATTAAAGTGCATTAAATATATAAAATAGAATATGAATGTATAATTACAAAACAAATTTTTTTATGTTCTAAATGGAGGCTCAAATTTGAAATATAATAGAACCATTGGATTCCAAATATATATTTTAAACTATGTTCAACATAATCTTAGTTTACACAGGTTGTTTGTGGAAAATATGTGATAGTCATAAAATAAATAAAATAATTATTTAAATTTTTTTAATTGTTTCTTCGAAACTACGACACATAGACCTAATTATATTCATTTAAAAGTATTCTAATTTAAATTTGTAGGGTTTGATGCATAACCCAAAAAAAATGGGGATCCTTTAAATTCATTGAATGATATTCCGTTGAAAAATGATGGTTGGATTAAGGATCGACGACTAGAATGAGACTGAATCAAAGTATCTCTCTAGAAAAAATGTCCATACATCATTCTTCATCATTGATCGATTCAAATCTAGGTAGGGAAATTTCTTGATTTGATTCTTTAACTATTCTTAATTTCTATGATGAATGTGAATTATTGAATGAATATGTTGATTCTAGGATCAGTCTTCTTGTGTGATGGGTTAGTTTAATCAAGTTTTTTGGATAATTGCTTCAGGATTAAACTTTTGATTCATTGATTTTCATTCTAATAGAAAGGAACTGAGACCAACTTTTTCATTGATTGATGATTGTTCTTCTTGATTGCTCTTGTGATTTTATCCTCCAATTATTCATCCATCATGGGTTTTCTTTTTTTTCTACATGGATTGAAATATCCTAATCAATTGTTCATTGAACACACATTTTTTGGTGAAATAATCTGAAATTGTAGATATGGGATCAGAGTGACATGATAGTGGTATGATGATGGACTCAAATAGAATCAAATGAAGGTGGATACTAGATTCCACATTCTTCAGAGTTATTTGGTTCGCAATGATAAAAAATTAATAGATCTATTTCCCAAGTATATTTTAGGTTCAGAACATGTTATTTATTAATGGAAAGGCTCATACAAGGAATTCCCTTGAGTTTTCTATCATGGCATGTCCATATCAGAGGCCAGAGCGACAAATAAGGCATGTGGGGAAAGAACGTGTGATTCAAAGAAATCTTGAATCATAAAGCTTGTAATCTGGGATTACATGGAATGTGGGGCCCCTTATGTTAAATATATGTTTTTTTATATAAGTTAAGGATCATAGGGAATGTGACAGTGTCACACGACATGTGGTCCCTCTTGGGAGACATGGTGTGTACCTTAGAGGGTACACACACACATGATAGAGTACATGGATTGGAGCACTTCATTTACTCCCCTACACAGACATGGCTAGGTTTGGTACCTAGGTTATGTCATTTACTATCACATGGGTAGACTACCCAGGAATCCACCATGAAATTTACATCTACACTTACATGACATGATGCCATGAGTCGTTTACATGGGCAGGTCTCAGGGTCATGGGACACAATGTTTATCACCTTCAACACATCATGTACACTTTAATACATGGATTAGAGCCCTTTACCTCTATATCATGGAAAATATTTGTTAGGGTGAATTCCCCATATACATTACCTAAGGTTTAGTATAGAATGACCTCCAACTTCTAGGATAATGATCCCTTCAATTAGACTTCTTGGATAGAGTTGTTCGAATCCCTCGATGTGGCCCAAGGTGAGATCCTCTATTCATCATTGTTCCCTTGGTGGAGTTCTTTGTATCATCCTGACCAATTGTATATGGAAATTGATTCTCTTCTTATTTTTTAATCCCCATTGATTTTTTTGTATCACACCATAGCCTTAGGAGTGATATTGATCTGTGTATCATATCTCTTCAAACATCATCAGTTTAATCATAATTAGAATTTTGTTCTCCCAGATAAGTTCTTCATGGATTATTCCTTCTAGAATTATGGGTCTCTATACTATAGTTTTAAATTACCTTGAGACTGTGTTCCTTTCTTCGGTATTTCTAGCTATTCTTATTTTTTTGTACTCATATACCTACATATAGATGACATTATTTTTTATTTTTTGTATGTTTTTTGGTCTTGTGGTGTCCTACTCAGTATTTTTGTACTCACCCATGCAATGGCTTTTCCAACACATGTGGTTTCTTGTGAAGATGACTGATCATTTGAAAGAGAACTTGACAAACTAGTACCAGATAGTTCTTAGTGATACCGGTAAAACTGAGGTGTGTTTCTATAATATTTAAGCTGTAGTAACATTAATCTCATGTTAGAATTGTCTTTGGACTCTTTATGGTGGGCTTTTATTTGAATCTATTTACTTTCTTTTACATCATTTCGTATTCTGGTTGTTTGTTTTCGAAGTATGCATGCATGGTTTTTCAGTTATTTTTACATTTCATCACTGTATAGGCTCTGATATTTGTGCACTTGAACAGGTACATAGCCTAAGGCCAACCATGTTACTGATATGCCTTCTCGATGCTAGTCTCTCATCCCCGGTATATTGTAGGTGGTATTGGGGAGTTGTGACATGTGCCCCATTGGGATGGTTCAAGATTGAGTTTTATTAAGTACTCAGTTCTACATTTGGACCAAGAGTGTGTGATATTGGTTTTAGGTAATAGTGTTATGTGTTTCAAGTTCGGCATTTAGGATTGGTAATCTAGTGTTGGTGTAGTGGCTATTGTATCTATACACCAAGACTCTGTTCACTTTCTATTCGAATTAGTATATGATAACACAAGTTGTAGGGAAAATAATGGTACATACATCATAAATGATTGGTTTGTGGATTCCATGTCCTTCTTAAGTCACCCCTCCAAGATATACTCATTAACCATGGTACAACGTGTTTACTTTCAAGATTCCTCTATCACATATGAAATCTAGGACACAACATTTGGACTGAGAGGATTATCCCATCAGTGATAAGGCAATGATACATTGACAAATTCTAGAGGTGATACCTCTAGGTGGTGCACTACTTATACCACCGCAAATAGAGTAGAACAAGGTGCCCAAAGATCCAGGGAATGAGCTGTGCGAGCTAAGGATGATTCATGTAATTCATAGAAATAAACCCTTTAGGTTTCGATGTGAGCCTAACCCATAGGCATCTGAGGACTGGATTTTGGTGGTTACCTATGTTTTACATCTTGTTAGGATACCAACCAAGCAGATGGTGGTCCGGGAAGCAATCCTTCTTCAGGGATCATAAGGGTGATTGTAGGCTTTAGTAACCCAGAATGTAAGATCCCAACCATTTCTGTATTTGACTCAGGCTTTAATTCAGGAATTTTATTATTTTATATCCTTATAATTGGGTTTTCAATTCAGGTTTTTTGTGTGAAAATTAAGAAAAATTGAAGAAAAGGGGGTTCTGCACGGTTCGCACATATTTAGAGAAAAATGTGTTACCATTCCAAGAAAATCATGCAACCCTATACAGTGGGCTTCACATGGTTGTTATACTATTTTTTCCCTCCATACAAACTAAAAATAGAAATCGGCCACCCCATACATAATAGAATAATTATTGGGCATAGTTAGGATAAAATGTGCATCCCTATGAAGGAAAATGTGTACAGGAATTAAATTCTCCCAAAAAAATTTTTTGGATTTTTCGAACCCCTTTAACTCACCTATTTTGACCCCCATTTAACCTAAAAAGGTATTCCTGGATTTTAGATCCCTATAAATGGATTCCAAGGGCATATGATCATCATTATTTGTGATTCAAATTTGAGATTGAAGATATTATCCACTCTCATTATGTGTATCCAATCATATTGTTTTCCCATTCATCCATTTATTTTCACTCTTTCATTAGGTGGATGAAATCTTATTTTTTCTCGATGAATAACTAGATTTGGAAAATTTATATCTAGGATTCTGGATCTATAATTAGGTCTAATGTATCATAATTTGTTAAATATTGATTTATTTTAATAGACCTGTGTAAGATCTACGACATTGTACCATTAAAATTTAAGGAATTTTTTTATGTGAAATCATTCATCAATTAATTGAGGTAGGTGGTCTATTTTTCAAATCCCATAGTCATGATTTTGTTTACATATATGCATGTTGTATAATTTATAGAGTCTTTTAGAAATTTTAATTGTTTAATTTAATTAATCAATGTGGAAAATTAAATGATTAATATATTTGTGTAATTATGATAAGATAATTATTTATAGAATTAATTATGTGATCCTGGGATTTTTAATTTAATAATTAATTTTGGGAATTGTTTATGATGAAACTGAGATAGTTATATTGAGAAATTAAATGTCCAATAAGGATACTTAATTAGTGAATTAACTATCATTGTAATTATTATGAAAATAGCGTAAATAATTATTGACTTAATTATAGAATTTTTTAATTTTAATTAATAATAAATATTGGTGAATTAATTATTGGATTATGAAACTATGAAATGGTTAATTGATTATTGAATTGGTTAACAAAAATTTACATTGTTCATTAATTGTAAAATTAATTAACGGACTTTGATTAATTAATGTATCAATTAATTATTGCAAGTATTGGTGGTTAATTATGATAATAAGATTAATTTTGTTTAATCATGGTCAGGAAATGGGATATTAGACATGACAATATAATTCTAGAAAAAATGATATAAATACATGGTTGACATTTGGAGTGTCATACATGGAATTCAACACTAATGATGCATATGCATTATTGAGAAATGGGGTTCTAGACATGACTTTCTAAACAAATGATAAATCTATCTGAATTTTTGAGAATTTCGGAGTTAGAAATGGTGATCTACACCAAAAATATATGCACATGATTGATATTTTGGGTATCATACATGGCATTCTACACCAATGATAAAAATTTATAATTAAGATTTGGTTTGCTATACATGTTGTTCTACACCAATGATAGTTATTTATGATTGATAAGAAGGGTAGTAGACATGGTGTTCTTTACCCACAAGACTAGTATTTTATAATGGTTCCAAGTGTCTGTAGTGATAAAAGTATGATAAATATATAATGGAAGCCCATTTTTTTAAAATATTTTTGAACTGAATAAGAATCATGGTTCGGATCTAGTGTTGACTAGAGCAGGTATTGAGGTACAAATTTCCATAGGAACTAGGTGGTCTATGTGGTTTAATAAATACTAAATGATAATGTTATAATTATTCATTTGTGAATTGTTATTATTTCAATATACAACTACATGACAAGTTATTTGATAGATTTATTTTAGACATCATTAGTGGTAGCCTAATAATTTGTACTCACACCCTACTCAGGCTTCCTAGCTTGTACCTAAATAGACTTCAAGGATGTATGATGTGTTTAGGTAATGGTCCCCATATTATATGGCTATGTCGGAATGCATCATGGTTTAGGGAACCAGACATGGTTTGCGATCCTCTTGAGATATATTAGTTTCATTATTTTGAGATTCAATTTAGTCACTTGAAAAATATTCTATTTTGATTTATTTTTATGATCTTAGTTGGATATTGTATTCCATACATTGTTAAGCATAAAATTTGAGTAATGTTTCTAATAATATATTCTTCTGCTAATGTTTTTATATTTCTTCTTGTGTATTACTCTAATAAAAGAGGGTATAGTCTCCCCATGATCGACTTATTAGACAATAACTACATGTCAAAATCCTCTGGAATACGGGGAGGCATGCCTAAGGACATGTGGCCAACCATCATAGGGCACTGGTATGTGGAAATTGATTTGGGATATTACAATGTGTTATCAATGGTCCAGTTTTATTTACATCTTCTTTTGTATTATTTTTTGGTAATGGTGTGAAAAATACTAGGAATAGTTAGGGGTTGGGTAATGAGTACATGAATTAGATTTTTAGAACTCATCATGGGTGACAACTAAAGTACTCAGATTGGGATTATTGTTATTTTTGTTTTATATTATAGTTGAATATTATATTTCTTTGGGTGACGCATCTGTTTGGTGCTATGAAATTTTTTTTTGAAATTTATGAGAAATTAATCATGGCCTAAAATGACATAGGAGTTGAGTCTACAAGAATCATTTTAGGCACTCAATATTATTTAGTAAACATGAATCATTTTAGGCATAAAGGGGGAAATGGTTTTTGGGTCAGTTGTTAAACACAAACTATTTTCTTGTCTTTTGAAATTGAAAAATATTGTAAAATGATTTGATATCTTAATAAATTTTTATATATATGTGAAAATTAAACTATGATAATATGTTTACCCTGGTTAATGAGGACCTAGGTTTGGGATGGTTCATGTTACTGAGAGTGCATCTGTTTTGATAGTTTGTTGAGTTCTGGGGAAAAAACTTGTTGTTTATTATTTTGATTTTCCTCTAATAAATTTGTGATAAATATGTGTTATGAGTATTAAGAGGTGTGTTTGGAGTTATATATTTATGCCTTTATGATGATGTTTTTTAGATGATGAAAAGAGGACATGGTTGAGGATGATCCTTCAGTGGTGGAACCAGAGGCACTGATAGTTCCAAGTGAGAACAAGTGGATTAGATTCACGAGAACATAGCACACTTCTTTCACCCCATGGTAAGATACCTAGGGAAAGTTGAGATTAACAAGTTTTTCTTTATTATGGAGTTATAGTTGTATTGCCCTTCAAATTTTACTAGAGAGGGTGGACATAAGGGAGCTGAGTTTTGGTTTCATTCGATCAAGAAAATACTTCACCATTTGGAGACTCATGTTAAAAAATGGTCATTTTTTCTATTTATATGCTACAAGGATTAAAGAAATGCTTATTGGAAATTCAGGTGTGAACTTAATAGACAGAGGTTATGATATCATTATTTTTGGAGAAGATCTTATAGCACACCCAGATAAGATTAGATAGGATAGATAAGTTGAGTTCATGAGATTGAAATAGGGGAGAATGTCTATGATGGAGTATGTTGGTCAATTCATGTATTTCTAGTGCTTTGTGCTAGAATTGGCTATAGATGAGGATACTTCAGCCAAACGTTTTCAGGAGGGACTTATATGAGAAATTAAGTCCAAGGTGAATATCTTTAGGAATAAAAAACTTTCAAATGTGGTGATAAACGATCTCATCTCGAAGGGGAAAATGAAGAAGTATTCCGGTTGTGGATAGGTGTTTTCTTATGGATGGTCTGAAGATCTATCTTCTGAGATTAAGAAACCTCATTATGAGAACATTAGCTAGAATCGTGGGAGGAAGAGCGGACAATCAGGGGTATCAGTTTCTAAAGATATTACCATAGTAATTTTCCACTAGTGTGGTAGGCTAGGGACACTTTCATAAACATTTTCCAAGACTACAATCGGATTTTCAAGCTTGTATAAAGATGGGAAATCTACAGAGGTTTTCCAATAACCTATGGAATATAGTTAGTGATGGAGAAGCTAGAAAGAACTGGGTGTGGGAAGGGATCTTCTACACCATATCAATATGGAAACTAGAGTTTTACTGACCATGGAGGTATAATTAGTGGACTTGGTGCTTATGGGAATGTGTTCCCATATATATATAGTGGTCAAACTCATTGGAGTTAGATAGAATCACAATGAGGATGGGTAGGGCAGCTGCATGTGGTGAAGCCTACAATTGTGAATAGCGAGGCTAGGCCATCGATAGTGAAGGGAACCATTCTAGTAGGTTCTACTTTATCATGTTCCTTATTTGATATTGGTACCTCCCAGTCCTTTTTATCTGCAAAACATGTTAGTGGTTTGAGTCTGGTGGTGGTGTTCATGAGTGGAGTAATGATAATAGATACAACATTTGGAGTTAGGTCTGGAGTCATCTGTTTGTGAAAGGTATGTTCTCTCAAATTTAGTGAGTATAATTTTCTATGGGATATTTATATCATTAATATGTCAGGCTTTGACATAATTATGGATATAGACTGTCTAGTTTCATATTGTGCCCATATATGTTTTTCCTTAATGAGAGTGACTTTTACGTCTCCTAAAGGTAACTAATATGTTTGCCTTAAAGATTGGGATATATTGGCTGACTAAGCATGACCAATCACTTAGCATCTATGGGAGATCATACCTCGTGTTTATAGCCTTATTCTAGATCATCATGGTGAGAAACCTGATGTTTTTACACTAATAGTGGATCATTTTCAGGATGTTTTTCTTGAAGTCTTTTTAGGGATACTAACTGAGAGGGTTGTGGAATTAACTATTGATCTCATATCGGGGGATGAGACATTATCTATTCTACCATACCGAACTACAATGACTAAACACCATGATCTCAAGACTTGGTTGGATGAGTTGGAGGATAAGGGGTTTATCCAAACATGTACATCGCCTTGGGGATCACCTGTGTTGTTTGATAATAAGGTAGTTGGGATTTCATTCTTGTGTACCAATTACAGGATGTTGAAAAATATGATGTTAGAGAACCATTAACTTCTTCTATATATTAATTATTTATTTAACCTGGTTAGAGGAGCTTGTGTGTTTTTGAATATCAACATGATACCAAGGTATCACCAACTGAGTGTTCAGACTTTTGATATATTGATTACTTCTTTAAGAAAAAAGGTAAGTCCTATATGAGTTTTTCATATTTATGTTTGGATTAAAGAACACACTAGAAGTTTTTATGGCCTTGAGGGATAGAAAATTCCATCCATCCTTAGATCAAATTTTGGTGGTGTTCATGGATGACATATTGGTATACTCTGAGACTCATGACGATCATGCCCAATATCTTGACATCAACCTGAGTAAACTTGGAGATCATCGACTATATTTCAAGCTACTTATGTGATAGTGTTGGATTGAGAAGGTACACTTCTTGGGGTAAATTTACTTTGATAAAGGTGTGTTAAATATACCAAGAGAAGGTTAAGTCACGGATTTATTGAGAGCATCCCAAGAATGTCTTTGATATCTATAGATTTATAAGATTATCTAGATATTATCAGAAGGTTATCCACGAGTTTTTCCTATTTGGAAGAGCTATTTTTAGGCTTGACCAATAAGGGGTAAATTTTGAATAAATAAAATCTTTTGATACTACCCTCCAAGAGTGGATGAAGCATTTGACTTTGGAATAATTCTTGATCCTACCTATGCCAGGTTAGGAGTATATGGTGTTTTGTGATGCTTCTGGGATTGAACATAGACTAGTGTTGATGTACGAAGATCATGTTATGTCATATGGGGCTCGGTATTTAAGGCCACATGAACAGAACTACCCAATGCACAACCTTGAGTTGATAGAAACGGTTTACACCTTAAATTGATGGTGTAACTATTTATTGGGCACAAAGTTTACATTGTTTACCGATCATAAGAGCTTAAGGTACATCTTTTCATAGTGAGATTTGAATCTTCAATAGAGAATATGGGTTGATTATAATCATTCAATTTATTTTTATATGTAATATATGCCATGTAAAGGAAACAGTGTGGATAAGTCCTTGATTAGTACAACTTAGACCCATATGTTTCAGGATTCTAGTTTTGTATGAAAGATGATGACATTACTCATTGAGATGCATATGGTTGTTCAAGAAATTCAAGATAATATGACTCTAGTTTTGGTTTTAGTGTAATATAAAATTTTGAGATGGATATGTCAAAGGAAGTATGTGGAATCATAGTGTTTTACATTTTGGGAAATCCTTAATGGTGGGGAGTCACCATAAAAACGTGGCATCGATGATGATGATATCATATATGTATGGAATCAGGTTTGGTACATACGATCATAAAAGAGGATATCATGTAGGAATTTCATTACTATAAGTGTAAAGTACATATAGGGGTAACCAAAATTTATTGTGATCTACAGTGATAGTTTTGGTGGCCAGGCATGAAAAATACAATAGTAGGGTTCATGGAACGATACTTCACATGTCAGCAAGTGAATGAAAAACATTAAATACCTACTGATGTACCACATCCATTACCATTATGTAATGGAAGTGGGATTATTTGACCATGGATATTAAGGAAAGACATCCGAAGACACCATGGAAGAATTTCACTCTCTTTATTACTGTGGATGTACTAAAATAAATAGTGAATTTCATGCTTATTTGAGAGACTTTTCCAGTTGAGAAATTGGAATATTTTTATGTTTGGGATATGTTCCATATTCGAGGTGTGTCACGAACTCTAGTTTCAGATCACGTATTAAGCATCACTTTTGGATTCATGAAGGGATTATATAATTTTCTATGTATTATTTTTTTTGCTGAGTATGTATTTCCACCCACAGATAGATGGATAGTCAAAGCGTACTATACAAGAACATGAGGATATGTTACAGGAATTTGTTCTTAGCATTGGTGGGTCTTTAGAGAAGCATTTATCATTAGTGGGATTTATCTATTACTATATTTATCAGCAGACTATACAGATGGAAACATTTGATGAACATTATGGTAGGCCATGAATATCCACATTATAAAGGATGGAGGTAGGTGAGATAGTGTTTTTGGGATTGGGCCTCGTACAAGTGATGTTAGAGAATGTATTGTTGATTCAGAAATTCATTGTTGTGGGTCACAATAGTCAGATGTCTTATAATGGTATCCATAGATGACCCCAATAGTTTACATAGGGTTAGAATGTATTATTTCAAGTTTCTCCTAGGTTAATTCATCATAGGATATAGAGATAGGCATGTTGATGCCCAGGATTGTTGGGCCATTTGAAATTGTTGAGAGAATCAGGTTGATGGTGTACTAATTGGCTCTTCCACAAATATAAAATGCTATAAATGATTTTCAACATGTATCAAAATTATTGAAGCGTCACCCCAAACCTTTTCATGTGATTGATGTGGATAATATCAAGCTTGAGATAGATGTTTCAATGGAGAATCATATGATAAGTGTGTTGGATCGCAATAAGAAGGTGTTACAGGGAAATATTGTGTTGATAGTTTATTTGTTTTGGCAACATGGGTGTGTGTGGGAGGAGAAATGTTTGAGAGAATTATATATGAGGGATCATTGGACTGATCTTTATAGTTTATAATCTTAAAGAATCATGGGAATCAAGCTCAAGGATGAGCTGTTATAAGGTGGGGAGACTGTAAGATCATGAAATTTTTTGGATTTGACTCGAGCATGAATTCAAGTACTTTTTTTATTTAGGTACCTTATGTTGATTTTTTACCTTGGGTATGTTTTTGTGAAAATTAAAAAAATAGAAGGAAAAGGGGATTTTCACAGTAATAAAATAGTTAAATAAAATTGTGCACCCTTGCCCAAAAAACCATACAACCTTGGACAGTGGGAATCACAATCCTGGTGAAATGTTTTTCAAACTGTTAACCAAAAAAATAATAGGCCTATGGTTAGGAAAAAAATTCACCCTTATGTGGGAAATCATGAATAGGAATTAAAGTCTCCATAAAAATTACTTTAAAACTTCCTGAACCTGAAAACTCACCTATTTCGACCCCCATTTGACCCGAGTATGTCTTCAATGATTTTGGAGATCTCCAGAGGGATTCCAAAGACGACTGAACTATATTCTTACTTATTCAAATCCTAGATTGAATATCTTCTCCTCTCCCAGTAAGTTGATCCATTCCCATTTCTTTCTCATTCATCCTCTAATATTCTCTCTTAAATTTGGAGGATGAGATATTATTTTTTTCTATATCTATATCCTTATTTGATGAATTTAAATCTAGGATTGTACATATATACCTAGATCTAAGGTATATTGATTAGTTAAATCTTGATTTAGGGTAATAAAATTAAATTTGATATATATCGTAGTGCTGGTCAAATTATTGATATTTATTGGGTAATAATTCATCAAAAAATTGAGTTAGGTGGAATAATTTATAGATCCCATAGTTTTGATTTTTTTTACATACATACATATTGGGAATTTAAATATTCATTTTGAAATTTGAAATCCCTAATTGAGATAATCAATGTTTAAAATTAAATGGTTGATATATTTATGAAATTGTGAGATTTAGGGATTATTGTCAGTGTTGATTAGTTGGATAATTAATTTTGAGGTATTAGGGTGTGTGATTTGATAATTAAATTTTGTAATTAATTCTTATCGAATTGAAATGGTTGGATTGAGAAATTAAATGTGGGTTAAAAATAATTAATTGGTGAATTAATTATCAATATAATGATTGGGAAATTTTGAAAATTAATTGTTAATTTAATTATCAAATTTTTTATTTATAATTAATAATAACTATTTGGTGAATAAATTATTGGATGTTCAAATTATAAAATGGCTAATTGATTTTTTAATTGATTAAGGAAAATTAAATTTGTTAATTAATTTTCAAATAAATTGACAAACATTATTTAATTTATTTATGAATTAATTAATGGAATTAGTGGTGGTTAATTATTATAATAATATTAATTTTTTTATTAATGTTCATGAAATGAGATATTAAACTTGATTATCTATGCCCGTAAAATAATTATATAGATAAATGGTTTAGATTTTTAGTGTTAGACATGGCGTTCTGCACCAATGATGCATATGCATATGTGAGAAAACGGGTGCTAGACAATTTGTTCTACACCTAAGATATAACTATATTCATTGTTAAGAATTGGGGTACTATAAATATTGATCTAAAACAAATATATTATCTCACTATTTGGATTTGGGGTGTCAGACATGGAATTTTACACCAATGATAAAAATGTATAATTTATATTGGGGGGTGTTACAAATGGAATTAAACACCAATGATAGATATTTATAATTGATAAATAGGGTACTAGACATGGAATTATATAACCACAACATTAGAATTGGATAATGGTTCCAAGATTCCATAATAATGAATGTAATATAAAATGGATTATGATATCTAATTTGTTGAAATGATTTTTTAATTGACTAAGTAACATGGTTCAGACCCAGTGTAGACCAGAGTGGGTATCGAGGTACAAGTTTCCTCGAGAACTCAATGGTATTTTTGGTTTAATAAATATAAATAGAAAATGTGATAATTATTCATTTATTCATTGTAATTATTTTTTTATACAACTACATACACTTTTTAATGACTGGATTTTTTTTAGAATCCTTCGGTGGGGGCCTACTGAGTTTTTCTCACACCATACTCAGGCTACCTAATTGGTTCTTGATTATACTTCATAGATGTAGGACATATTAAGTACATTTTCTTTATTTTAGATAGAGGGCTTAGGATGAATAATGGTTAAGGGAACCATACATGGTTTGGGACCCTCTTTGGAGTTGTTTGTGTCATTCTTTTTTCATTTCATTTTAGAAACCTGACGCGTATATTAGAATTAACTTTTTATGATGTTAGTTTTACATTGTATTCCTAGTATTGATTATCTTTTGTGTTTGTAGGTACTCAATGGTCATGGTTAGGGATCAGTTCTTCAGGTCATGTAATTTCAAGAGAGATCTACGTAGAGACAGACAAGCCTGTGCTATCTCTCTATTCATTCCTACCAATGTTGGGGTTCTAGAGAGATATTTAGTGGATGAATTTTTCTTGTTTGTGGTTATGAAAATAGTGTTTTGCAGTGGCGTATATAAAAGAGCATATACCTCAAACATAGGGAGCCGACATGAGTCTCATGGACTTGGACATGTGAGTTGTTATTAAGAGGAGGTCTATGGATGGAGGATATATGATTATGGTGTCATAGGGTTGGTCCATTCTTCTAAGAGATATGTGGTGATACTCTTATGATGATAGGGTACATCTTGTATGAGATTTTCCATCCTAGCTTATAGCTGACAAATATATGATTGATGGGCCACTAAGGGAGAGACAACGGTAGGAGAATATTTTTCTGTAGAGATACAGACTTGGAAGAGGATATGGGAGAGTAGTAAGAGGTGGTAGGTTCCTTGTCCTATTACCAGCACTTCCCCCAAGTGGTCCACACTTGGCTAAGAGAGATGGAGGTTAGGGGATGGGGCAGTTATAGGCAGTCAAAGCATACAACCCAGAGGCTCTAGGAATAATTTGTGGTACAATCTGTGTCCTTTCTAGCATATTTATATTACTGATAAACATTGGTTCTATTCGTTGCTTTATTTTCACATATCTTGTTTGAGGATTAAATATTTTGGTTGAACCATTGGCCCAACCCTTATGGTTGGAGACTCCTACATGATAAGACTCAGTGAAAATGAACTTGGGATGATAGTGTGACCTATCTCTTGTAGTTGAAATTTTCTATATTAATATCTTGGTAGCAGCGCCATGGTCTTATAATGTCATTTTTCGTATGGACAGGTTATCTTCATTTCATGCCTATATTGAATGATTTAAGAGAATTATGTGGTCTGTTTAGAGTGTCGAGGACCAGTTTTCCTCTATTGGGGATAAGGAAGCCTAGGAAATGTTGGAAGGACTTGTGAATATGAGGGTGCTGCCAATTAGTAACCAGTTGGCTAGCCTGACCCTTATTGTAGTGGATATTATGAGTTTCTAGTTTCCCAATGTGGGGATGGAGTATGAGGGAATCTTCCCAAAAGATGTTCTAGGATAACCACCCTGCCAAGAGTTATACTATTTCAATTATCTATACCACGAGAAGACATATATATATATATATATATATATATATATATATATGCCGGCATATTAGATGGCTCTCGTAGAGCTTCACAAGCTAAGGGTGCAGGTGGAAGACTTGTAGAGGCAGTTCATTGTTAGACCTAGTGTTTCACCCTAGAAATCCCCATTTTTTCCTAGATGGAATATGGGAGACTGAAGATATGTGTGGACTACTAGTGAATGAATCCGGTGACCTTGAAAAATAATTAACCACTACCAATGATATTTGACCTCTTTGATTAGTTAAGATAATCGTGATGGTTCTTGAAGGTTGAACATGGGTCATGCTATCACCAATTTTGAATACGAGATGCAGATATACCAAATATAGAAATATGATGTCACAATTATCATTATAAGTAGATGTTTATCCGCATTAGCATGACGAACTCCCGGAATTGTTCATGGTACCTGTGGACTTGATCTTTTATGTTTATTATTCCTATTTGAGGTAGTCTTCTTTGACGATATCCTTTTATACATGACGTATAAGGAGGATAACATGATACACATGAGGATAGTTATGGACATGCTTTAAGAGCCCTAGATTTACAAAAAAATCTCGATTGTCTAGTTCTAGATTTAGGCAGTCATCTTTCTGGGAACGTTATCTCAGAAAATGGAGTGGTAGTGAGCTTGGCATGGTTGAGGTAGTGTTCGCTTGGGATCCACCCAAGATCATGATAGATGTGTAGAGATTACTTGGTTTGTAATGATATTATCATAGATTTATAACTTATTTCTCTAGGATATCATCACCCATTAAATATTTTACTTGAAAGGGGAATCCTTTTGTATGGATAGATAATTCCAGCCAAATATTCAATAGTTGAGGAAACTATTAATGAGGGATCCCATCATGAGATTTCCTTTGGAGGGTATTGAGAATGTGGTGTTTTGTGATGCATAAATAACTTTTTTTGGTTGTGTTCTAATGAATAGTAAATTGATGATTTCCTATGGTGTACACTAGTTAGGACAACATGAGCATAACTATGTGACCCATGATCTAGAGATAACATTATTATTATTGACAATTCAATTTTCATGACACAACTTGATGGTTGAGTTTTTTATCATCTACTTTGATCACAATAGTGTCAAGTAAATCATCACTCAGAAGTATGATAACATTAGATGGAGGTAATGGCGAGAGTTCCTCTGTGATTATAACTTTGATATCTTCTATACACCTATGAAGGGGAATGTAGTAGCATATTCTCTCTGTAGAAGATCTTTTTCATAGTTTTTGAATGAGGAATCGGTGTACCTGGACTCATTGTAGTAATAATTTGTGGAAGGATATGGAGCATATTACCTCCAGTCGATGGTTGTTACCCCCCACTCTTTTAGTGAGTCAAGAAGGAAATTCTAGGTTATAACGACTGTGAGACCCTACATACTCATTTATCAACTGTACATAATCCTAATGGACTTTCTGAAGGTGGGGAGAGTGTCAATATTTTTAAAGGGCATGAAATAGTACCAGTGATGTTGTTAAATGATATTCTGAGATAGTTTCATAATATTCCATTGGATGTATATCTAAGAATGAAAATGATTCACCATGACCTATGACATTAGTTTTTGTAGATACGGATGAAGAAAGAATTTTTTGAGTTTGCCTTTCAATTCTTTATTTGTCAGCAAGTGAAGTTTGAGCACCAAGTTTCATCGAGTTTAGCTCAACCCCTTGAGGTGACAGAGTGGATGTTGAATGGGATATCCATGGAATTAATCATGGGATTAGAATGTTCTTATAGGGAAAATTATGCCATCTCATAGACCCTAGAATGACTTAACAATTTGGATATCTTACTAGCTTTTTGAGACTAGATATCAGTAGATTGATTGGGAGACCACTAAATTTAGGAGATAGTTTGACTATAGCAAGTTCCATCAATGATCATTTCTTATCATGAGGATCACTTCCCATATTGGTAGTGGAATGTTATACAAGAGGTTTTTGGAACTCATTTATTTTTTAGCATAACATTCCACCCCCAAACTGACGGCTAAATTGAGCGGACCATTCTAGTTTTGGAGGACATGATGTGAGATTTTATGTTGTATTTTTTCCATTATTTGGAGGATAACCTACCACAAATTGACATAGCATACAATAAAAACTACTATTCCACCATATGTATGAAACCATTCATGTATTAGTATGAGTGACCATGAAGACCACCACTTAGTCGAACTAACCCAAGTGATTCATTGCTCATGGGCCTAGAGTTGTTGAGAGACACTATCAAGAAGGTGTAGATCATCCAGGATAAGATGAAGACCCCATAAAGACATAAAAAGTATTAAACTGGTTGATTATGTAGGTCTTTTGATTTTGAGAAAGGAGACTATATGTTCTTATAGGTTTCAACTCGACGTGGATTGCAGAGATATGGTTGGGGAGACAAACTATCTATAAAGTTCAATGTCCCTTTTCCAAATACTATGTATAGTTAGAGAGTTTTATTACCACTTAGATCTACCTTTTTATTTATACTAGGTACACAATGTCTTCCATGTGTTGCAACTGAGGAGATACGTGCATTCCAAATTTCATTTTATCGAGCAGGGTGGGATAAACATCAAGGATAGAGCTACCTTTGCTTAGTAGCTAGTAACGAATGAGTAGCAGTGGTAGATGATCCTTTTGGGGTGATTGATTCATTTACTTCATGTTTTATGGAGACATGGGAATCCCCAAGAAAGCACCTGGGAGTAGTAGGCTCATATTCATTCTTAGTACCCCCATTCCTTTATATATTTGTTGTTTTGTATTTTTGGGGATTTAATGACCCAACGTGGGTAAAATGTAATGACTCAGATATACCATGTATTATTTTTGGATATTTTATAGATTATTTTCAAGATCAATAACACATAAGGTGTGATATTCTGATGCATGGTCTACCCAAAATAAATACATGATGTATATTAAATATATATAAATAGTACGCACATATAGTTTTCTAGAAAAAGTAGTATAACTTCTGAATAGTGGTTCATGTTATAAATTTGTGGCACCATTGAAATAAAAATATGAGTTATACCTTAGGGGTTATTTAACCATAGTCAGAGCAATTCATTTGTGGAAAATACATCATAGACATAAAATGAAAAAAGTAATTAATTGTGTTATTTTAATTTATTTTCTATTGAAACTACCTAATTATATTTATTTAAGTGAATGCTTATGGAAAATTCATAGGGTTATCCAAATAACCCTAAAAGTAATTGTGGAGCCTTTGTGATCATGGAACAAGATTCCATTAGGGAACCATGGGTGGACCGATGATTGACGATCCGAATGAGACTGAATCGAAGGATTTTTCCATTAAAAACGGTGTTGCATCATTGTTTTTTAGAAATTGATTCAAATTAAGGTAAGGAGTTTGTTTTAATTGACTCTATCCCAGTTCATAATTTATATGATAAACATTAATCAATCAATTAGTAGATTAAATAACGAATAAACCATATTATGGGGTGGTTTATTTTAATCAGGTTTTGAGATAATTTATTCATGATTAAATTGTTGATTCTTCAATTTTCATTCTAACAAAAATGAACTACGAACTAAAAAACATCGATCGAGGTCAATTCATCTTGACTGTTATTTTCCTTTTCTCCCTTGATTTTGTGTTATTTGTGGACATTATTTGTTTGTCCCACAGTTCTACATATCCTGATCAATCGATTATTGCACACACATTTCATTGAGTAATCGTCTAAAATCAAAGATCTGCAATCATAATGACACGTTGATGGTGTGATGATTATAGTCAAGAGAATCAGATGATGAGGGATACCTGATTTCTCATTCCTCAAGGTTCTTCAGTGCACACCAATGAATTATGTATAAGAGAATTTAATGAGTAGATTTGATGGTTGAAACACATTTTTTATGGAATCATTCTTATGAGTAATTACCTTGATTTTTCTATAATGGGATGGTCGGATTGGAGTCTGGAGAAATGGATAAGGCACATGGAGGAAGAAACTATGATTCAATAAAATCACTAACCACATGGAGTATAATTTTTGACTACACAACATGTGGTACCCCTATGTAGATGATAGGTTTTTTAGTATAATATTATAATTACACGGTGTGTGACACTATAAAATAGCATGTGGCCCATCTCAGGACACTTAGAACGTACTTAGAAGAGAATATAGACATCAGTTTGAGTACATCTATTTGACCACGCCATGTAATCCTCCACACATAAATGGCATGGATGGGTATAGGGCTAAGTATTTTACTAGCATATAGGTAGACTTCACAGGTAGATTCCACGCCATGTAATTCTACACAGACATGACATGATGACATGGGTTGTTTACACAAGTATGTCCCAGGATTTAGGGACGCCATTTGTAACCCATTATTTGACATGATTTGTTAGGATGTGTTCCCCATATCCATTCCTTAAGGGTTAGTATAGAATCACCTCCAACTCTTAGGACAATAATTCATTCAGTTGGAATTCTTGGATACAGTCATTGAAATCCCACCATGAGGCCCATAATGAAATCCTAAATTCATATTTTGACCCTACATGGAGTTATTGGGATCATAATGAATAATATAATCCATATGTGTATCCACTACATAGTGGGATAATCTATATTGAGTTTATAGTATCAACCCATTGCCTTGGTAGTTATTCTCATTTTTGTGTCATATCTTCTCCAACATCATCAATGTAATCAGACTAGGGAGCATGTTATCCTAGACAAGTGATTCATTGATTCTTTGAGCATGAATCCTAAGATGGTATAATACAGTTGTAACTTACCTTTAGATATGTGTATTTCAGGGGTAATTCTAGAAAATTCTTGTTATATTTGTTATAGAAATATACCTATGTATATATGAGTATAATGTTTCTTTGTTGTATAGTTTTTTGGTTTCAGGGTGTCCTAAATAGTATTATTATACTCACCCATGAATGATATTTTCCTACAAGTGTTGTGTCTTGTGTAGAATTCGGAACCTTTGTTATATTCTTTTGAAGAAAAAGACTAGACAATGCTTAGTGAGACTGGATGGACTGGGGTGTGTTCTTAGAGTATTGATATAGTTGTCCCTTTACATTCATGTTGAACTTATTTTAGAATATTAATAATGGGATTAAATTTGATAATGTTTAACTTACATTACTTCTTTTTTCACTCTTCTTTTGTGTTTTAGATGTATGAATTCATGTTTAATCAGTTGTTTTTACAGTCCAGTTTTTTATAGTCTTATATATGTGTGTGTGTGCATGTACTTAGGTTAAGGCCTCCCATGTTAGTGATATGTATTCCCAATACTAGATTCCAAACCCAATCCTATTGAAGGATAGCTTAGGGAATTTTACCATGGGCCCCACTAGGATGGTTTATCACAGATGATACATTAGGTAGACAGGAATTCACATCCATTTCTTGGACTTAAAAATTTCATTTCCATTAGAAATTTTATTTTGTGTGTTCTTCTTTTCCACACTCAAAACATGTTCTCATCACACTAATACATTCTGTTGATTTCTTCTTACCCCATTCTAAAAATATATAGAACTACATCTTCTTTCATCTATGGTATCGATTAACCATACTCTCAACGTAATCAACAATTCACATCTTTGGTGAGTTTGATTTTTGGTTAAGATGCACATTTTTAATCATTTTATGTGATAGATTATTAATCATAATTAAATTATTCTTTAATCTAGTCATTATACCATTTTATTTCTCATCAATAAATTTTCTATCGTGTTCATTGTTAACATAGTTCCATCTGGTTCACACAGTTATCTAAAACTGAAAATCATAGTGTGAAAAACACTAATCATAGTGGAAGTCCACAAAATCATAGAAAAATCACATTCAAGTTTATAAACCATGGAACCTTCTTTATAATATATGACACCTTGGTTATATCCTAGGTCATTCATAGTTGTCATATATTTACATATTTTATGATGGTTCGTAAAGAGTAAGTGAATTTCGAAGAATGTATCATGGGAGCATCAAACTAGGTGTACCAAAATAACCATTATTGTGAATTATTTTTTAATCAATTATATCTAAATATAGTATTTTGGAGTTGTTTCCCCGAGATATATCTATTCTAGAGACACATACACCTACAGTTTTTTGATAGGGATGTAATTTCATGTAAATCACTTCCTATACTTTTATCCATGTTTTAGGATATTTTCCTACACTTTTACTCATAATAATACTTATCCTTATAGAAATACCAAAAAATATCCTCAGTAATATCTATAGGGATCACACTAAATTTTCCTCATCATAGTATCCAATAATTAACTAAACATTCACTCTAATACCAACTATAGCTACCAAAGCTTCTCAAACTTGAATATTACATATTTTTAGATGAATTTTCAATACATTACACGAAAACATGCTTAAGGACCATAATTATTTAGTTATATTAGTGACTAGGTATATAATCATCTAACATGGTGAGAAATATTCAGTTTATCGCCTAAATATCTTCCCCTTTAATACTCCTACATAAAACTCTTCTTCATATACTATAGAAAGGAAACATAATAATCGGTGGTCTTAATTCTTATTAAGTGTAAAAACATGTAGATATATTATAATAACATTAATATAATAAACTAATAATACGACTCTAGTGTTTGAAAAACATACCCTGTATATCAGAGATTGTAATACTAAGTCATTTCATAATGATTTTAAATTAATAAAACAAAAATCATACGATACTCAAAGTACATTATCCATGACAGCATAAACATTTCACAATACATAAAACTGTGACATAAACACAGGCATAGAAAATCATCTCCTTAGTAGTTAAGGCACACTTCTAAAACAAATAAGGGAACTCTATGGGTAGTTACACCTCATGGGATGGAAACACAACCATCTCTACTGGCATCCATGTAACAACCTGAGATTTTATGAGAATTATTGTTTTTTATCTTTGATGTCTTTTGTTGTACGCTACACCAAGATTATCTTGTGCTATACACAACACTGTATTACCTTGCAGTATATGCAACACTATTCTTGGGTCGTGTTACACACAATTTCAAGTTCATTTGATAGTAGTTATTCTACGCAACATTGAGTGTATATATATATATTCAATGTATAAATAAAATATGGTTGGATTCTGTTATACGCAACAACAAAGGAGTCGTGCACTACACGCAGCCCTGACTTGGCTTACATTACCCACAATCGCGACCTTCCTCGATAGCGTGCGTAGTACGCTCTGCCGAGTTTCACTAAACGAGATATTATTATAATATTATTATGAACTAGCCGTTATGAATAGTAATACCCAATTTTTGAAATTTTATAAATTTTATCTTTCAAAATGGACCTCATTTTTGGATTCAGAATATCAAAATTATCCTAGGGTGAATTTTTATATTTTTCTGAAAATTTTGAATTTTTGATGAATAGTGAAAACACTAGGTTACTATTTAAAAACCGACATTTTATTTAAATAATTATTTATATTATTTAAATTTATTTTAGGTCAAAATGGATACATAATACCTATATAAGTTCAATGTAATTCATTGGAGTCATTTTATTATAATTTTAGATATATAAAAATTTTATTGAAATTTTCACCGTCTTTTACCCACCGCCTAGGAGAATTTGGAAATTCACATAAAACTTAATTTTACCGCTTCTGTGAGTGGAATTTTGAAAATCCAAGTGACACGGTTAATATCAAGGGCTAAAATGTGGTTCAATGAGATGAAAATAATTATTGGTGAATAGTAACTTTTTACTTTTATTTACCACGGTTAAAAGTAAATAGGGTGATTAAGGGTAAAAATGATATTATTATTACCCTAACACATGTCTTAATTCTATTTGATAAGTGTAATTCGACAAAAAACAACCTTATAAATAAAATATTTCCATTTAGGTCCACTTCGATTAGATTAGGACATTTATTATTAATTTATTTAAAGAAGGGTTAAAATAGTTAAAATCGAAGATTAATAACTAAATCAATTTATAATATAGGGTCATACATAAGATAAACTCAACTATAAATATTCATTATAAAGATAAAAAGTTTTCCTACATAATGGTATTTTATTTATAATTTTTAGACATTAGATAATTTAATTTATTTATGACACAATGATGATGTAGTAATCACCTTATTAATGAAATATTAAAATAATTGATGTTATAAATACCCAAATAAATGTACTTTTATCCATTTTATGAATTACACTAATTTTATAGGTTACTATGACATGGTATCATTGATTTAATTAACTTTTTTAGAACTAATAATGCTATTATGATTTTCAAAAAAATCAAGTACCAAATAGTGTCAAAATTGAAATAAAATAGTTTTTAAAACAAATATTATATTATTAATTGTAATTTTATTCCTAAAAATCTAAGGTTCAGAACAATGACTTATATAAGGTTATATATATTAATAATGAACAACTTGGGGTTCGTTTGGATAGTTATATTAAGTTTGTTAACCATATAGTGTAAGAAAACAAGAAGACACGGTAAAAGTAAAATTATTTAACTTAAAGTTAAATCTAAATGATAAGGTTAAAATAGTAACCTAAAATTGTATAAATTCTATTGGATGAGAGGATCTCGACCTATCCCCACATTAGCTTCGAAATAAATCAATTTGGATCTATTAAAAACAGAATATGACTTTCTAATAAAATAATATTTTTAGTTTTTTCAAAGGTGCCCCTCTCCTACCTTATAAAAGGGCACCTCCTCCCTCTCATCCTCACACCCTTTTGAGCCTTGAAGCTCAGACAACCCCTGCCAAGTTCACTTCTACACTTCCCTAGAAACATCTTAGAGGTCTTGGTCTTATTTAAAGAACATATATTGTTCCCTAAGAGGAGGTTAAAAAGAGGCGCTTCAAAGAAGAGGTAATGTTCGTTACTGATCCTTTCAACTTTAATTCTTCTTCTTCTACTACTTTAGTTGTTTCATTATGGAGTAATAACATCAGTATCACTCATATACTGATATTTTATTATAAATATGAAACAACCCTATTTCACCATCTATCCATCCTACGGAAAACAAAATCACCGTGGTGTAATCTATTTTCGACCACCACCTTACTTGGATGGGTATAATGGTGTAAATAAATAACTGTATATGATTATAGTAAATTGATATTGATTCTGAAATATTATTAATAAACTTAAATACAATTCCATGATCAGGGGAATGATATCATCGCTCGTGCGTACGTACGGACTACCGTCTCCACGACGCGATGAGATTCATTCTCCATGTTTACTATTCATGAATGATTATAATGTATATATAATGAATAATAATTAAATATATGAAATAATAATTATACTTGATTTATTTATACATATATTTATGATATATACTTAATTCCGTTCAATTCAATAATGAAATGAAAACAGCATTCATGCGTACGTACGGCCTACCGTCTCCATGAAAGGTGTATTTCATTCCATTTATCGATCTATCATATATATATATATATGCTGAATATACATATTATATATATAAATCATGTTTTAAATTCTAGAATTAATTAAATCAGTATATAAGTAATAATATCAATAACAACATGTCGAAACATTTACGATAAATGAAACAATTTTACCCAAAACGCTGCTTTAACATGGAATTTACAAAAGAACGGGTAATATAAAGTCATAAGTGACCATATATGATATCATAACAATGAATATGATTCATTTAATAAGTCAATGACATTATTTAAATCATTATATAGGATGTTCGGATACGTACAAAGTATATCGAACCTTTGGTAAGGGATAGTTATTCCATTATTCATAAGTATTTACTAGGGTTATGTTTTTTATCCATGTCCATATGATCTCAAAATGTTTTCAAAAAATTTTTACATTTCTTCCATGTATGTTTAAATACATTTTTACACTTTTTTGACTTTTACCACATCGTATGGAAGGAATCTTTCTTTTGTTTACCAAACGACGTACGTTTTGACTTTTCTGACAAAAGTATGAGAAGAATTTTATTTTTAACTTATATGGCGTGAATGGAATTTTATGGTTTCATAACGTCTCATTTTCATGAATCATACTCTAGAAGATTTTATGAATACTTTCAACAAAATTATTTTCCTTCAAAATTGCATAGCATTTTCTGAAAAGAAAATGATTTTGAAGAAGAAAGGATATTTTCGTCAAGTATTCATTTCAAGCATTTTATCAAAATAATTTTCCATCTAAGATTAAATTATTTTATATGTGTATGTTTCAAGTATAATGTCTCTATGATTTACATGGTTTCACTTTTCTTATGATGAAATATCCATTTGTTTTATATGTATTATGTGATTATGGGATGATGTTTATGAAACCCATTTTATTCTTTGGGTTATGATGAATGTTTTAAGTTTATTTTGTGGAACAAGTAAGAATTATATCATTATGAGATGGGTGGGAAATATATCTCCCTCCAATGCATTGGGTTATGATTTATATATGATGAGATAGACATGGCTGGAACGGTAAGTTAATCTGGTTCAGTGTTACACGACTAAAACGAGGAGTGAACTCGATTCAGAAAGGGACTTTGTCCTCTAATATGGTCTTGGAAGCAATGCCTTGGCTACTATGAAAATCATATCATCTGCATAATGTTTTTCCATAATAACAAGTTTTATTTCCAAGATATTTTATCATGATTGATGTTCCTTTATGATATAAGCCTTACGTACTTCCATGATTTATGTCTTTACTCAAGATTTTGATGTTTAGATTTTATGTTCAAGTTCATGCATTCAAATGTTTATGGATTGTTTTATGTTCTCTAAGTTTAACCTTACTGAGCATTTGAGCTCACCCTTTTTGTGTTTTCTTTTCCCCAGGATATAAATAAAGGTTTTAGGTAAGAAAACTAGAAGATAAAAATCTTTATGGGAGATGTTGAAGATCTTTCACCATGATTAGAAGATTGCGTTCCGAGTTTCCAAAGACACTAAACTAATACGGTCTTTGGGCGTCTGTTTTTGTTATGTATTAAGTATTTAACAAAAGTAATGTAATGTCCATGTTTGTCAAGCATTACGTCTCTATAGTTGGTATCAGAGCGAAGGTTTAGTTAACCTTTGGAAACTAGGATGTGAAAACGTTAGTGAAATCACTAGAGATATTTCTAAGGTATGTTTAGGGATGTCCCTAAGCATAACAATATGTATAGGTTATAGTCCTAGAATTATAGTAATGATCTTATAATTTAACCTAAGATGTTAGATATTGATGTTAATACCCCTTGATTATGAATTTTTCATCTCATACTATTCTTTTTGGGTTTTAGAAAATGGCTAGAAATAAGAAGATTCACAACAATGGAGGATATAATGGACAATGGAATGATATTCTTCATGAGCAACTGATCGTGCTATCATGACACATCAAATTGATTATATTTTTAAGGTTGATTTATAGTCTAGGGTAAACCCTAGGTTGTCTCTCAAGGAGCGTTGGTAGGTTCAGAGTGTGTATTTTTAATAAAAATGACTAAGAGAGGGGGTGGTTTTGAAAATAGTTTAAAACAATGACTTAGTTGAAATAGCTTAAAGGATGAGTGACCAAGTGGATTTTGAGAAATATGTGATAAAAGGGTTGATGTGATTTCACTACACACATATCAATTTCATTGTTTATAGAGATTGATCTTGGTTTTAGAGTAATTCTTTGGTTAGAGTTAATTGGAATCCCGATTAATTCCTATGCTTTTATTTCAATGCTTTAAGGACCAAACCTTGACGTAACAATTGTATTGTAAAGGTCCAGTACTTATGCATGGAATAAGAGCTTCCAAAGAATATTGAAATCTCAATAAGGTGGGTATGAAATGGATTCTTGTGATGTCCAATCGGAACAACACAAGTCACACACTCAAAACCTCACACCGATCGGTTAGAAATTAAGAGCATAACACTCACAAGCATCAAATCAAGCATTCAAATCTGAAATAAAATAAGATACATGGAATGAAATGTTAAAACACCCAAATTACTCCAAACCAGTAGCTAATTTATGCATCGGAACTCCCTTGACATGTGTGTAGATCCCTCACAATGAACGCCCAACTTTTTGCTCGACATCGGGAGGAGGAGGAAGCTCGGGTGGAACTCCTTATTCATCCTTGATTCCCCTATGAGTATAGGGGCCTCCAGAACCTTCAAGGTGATTAGGAGACTCCTCTAGGACTCCAAATTGGTAGCACTTCACTCCTTGGCCGAACTTCCAAATGAGGAGCCCAAGGTGCCCTTTTATAGGAAAAATGGAAGGTGGTTTTGGGCACACAGATTTCATCAATCCACTTGCATGATGCGTTTCGGCCTTCAGAAATACTTATCTCGCTTTGGAGAAAATATAAAAGTTGTAGAACAACCTCTTGACTGTTTCCACAGAATGTTTGGCACGGTTTGGACAACTACATCTCATGTTATTAATAAAATACTGAACACCGCATTTGACTTGGTCCAAATTCGGTGGCTTGGACAGATCAGTTCGGTTGGGCCCCTTAATGGCCGGATTTCTCTTGGGTTATTATATTAAAGTTGTATCCCAATGCGTTCTTGATAAGACCACAACATTTCAGCCCATTTGGATTCACGGTTTAGTATCAGTATGAATTTTAGTCCACTAAACTTCTTGGATCCTGCGCAGTTTGGCCCATTTGTCAAGGACTTCATCGTGGGCCCTCCAAATCACCTCCACCTACATTGTAATTTTCAAAATATGTATCATTTCCCTATTTAGCAGTGATAAACACAAAATTATTGAATCAAACATGAATCACAATTTGATAATATTTTTATAATTTTTAATACAAAATATGTTTAGCACAGTGGTGTAAGGGTGAAAATGAAACAGTGAATCGTGGTACGATCACACCCCCACACCTAAACATTTGCACTCCTGGGAAAAGTCATATATCCAAATACATTGATGCATATATATATATATACATTTCCAACATCCTAAAGATTTATCATTTGAGGAAATTTTATTTATCGATGCACGAATCACACCAATGAGTTCTTCCTAGTGAAAATAGAAAAAGTTGTCTCATAAATCATATCATAGCGAAATTCAAAAAGATTCATGATACCCAATTGAGAAAGGAATTCATAAGTAAACCATGACACTAACTCTCCGTGTGTGTATGTGAAAACCATTCCATTCTATTCTTTCCACTTTCTATCCAATAAATATATGTTATTTTATCATTTTTCAGCTTAAATGATTTTGTCACCGAACCTGTCCTATATCCTTTGCAATCATCTTTCAAGACCCACTCATTTAAGCATTCCCAGAAGTCAAACCATAAGCTCCCGACCTAGATATCCCCATATGTTGCACATTTCATCACTCCCCTCATTTATTATTATTTTTTAAGTTGCAATTGGAACAAATCTCACACTCATCTCTCAACCCTTGTTTGATCTCCTCACGACACTAATTGCAATAGTTATAACAAGATCAAAGGTTGAGGAGGAGTGGTTTTTGACCTGCCCAAGACACAACAATATTTTTTTGAGGCCTTACAACAGTCGGACATTAGGTACACATGCATAGGTCAATCTGGTACAGTAATGAAACAGATCGGATAAGGAACGAACGTATGGAAATATCACTTAAAGCTGAAAAATATTAACCCAACATATATTTACCTTCTATTAAGTAAGAAATAATCACACTTTGTGGTTTGGTGCAAAATATTTTGGAGATATTAGTGAAATAGTTTTCCCAAAAACTACTCACACAATGGGCATCAATCATCTCAAAGGTTTCATATAGATACGACCATTTATATCATTGACAAAAAAACCAATTCACTAAAAATCACTCCTGATGTTAAATTCATACAACTATTATTTCTAGCCTTTGTTATGGTATTTTTACTTTCCCCACATTATGGTCTCCAAATCATGGAACTTCTAAATTGTTGATGGGGAAAAATGAAAATTCCATAAAGAAGGCCAAAAAGATAAAACAAAAGGGGAAAACAATGAAAAATCCTAACTAACCCAGGAATGTATCCACCCCCCCCCCCCACACCTAGAAAATGCAGTGTCCTCACTGTAATAAAAGAGATTGTGGGAAAGAAGGATAAAACCTAGTGAGTGTTATTCGTAGACCTCTTCTTGAACATGGAGTTCCTCCATTGGGGACTCCGGAATGGCTTCATGGAAGTGCTTCAGACGTTGCCCATTAATAGTGTAGGTTTTCTTGGTGTCTTCATTTTGAACCTGGAAAACACCAAATGGAGAGACATTAGTAACAATGTAAGGTCCAAACCAACGAGAATGAAGCTTACCTGGGTGCAACATCAGACTTGCATTGTAGGGGAGGACCTTCTGCCTGATATTTAATTGACGATGAAGGATGAGACGGTCGTGGGCAGCCTTGGTTCGCTCCTTATAAATTCGGTAGTTCTCATATGAATCTCTTCGCATTTCCTCCAACTCTTGAATCTGAAACTTCTTTGAATAACTACACCAGAAAGATTATAATTGCATTGTTTAATAGCCCAGTAGGCCCGGTGCTCTACCTCAACAGGGAGGTGACAACTCTTCCCAAAAACTAGCTAATATGGTGACATGCCAATTGGAGTTTTGAATGCAGTACGGTAAGCCCATAATGAATCATCGAGTCTAAGACTCTAGTCTTTTCTGTTTGGCTGAACCGTTTTCTCAAGAATCTGTTTTACCTCTCTATTTGATACTTCGGCTTGACCATTTTTTTGTGGGTGATATGCAGTAGACACTCGATGCCCAACCCCATACCTGCACAAAATAGATTTCATTATGTGGTTGCCGAAATGAGAACCCTGATCACTGATGATAAACCTAGGTAATCCAAATCTACAGAATATTTGGGTTCTCAAAAATTCCACAACTGTCTTGGAATCATCTGTCCTCGTGGCTCGTGCCTCTACCCACTTTGAAACATAATCCACTACCAGAAGAATGTAAAGGTTCCCAAATGAATTGGGGAATGGTCCCATAATGTCAATGCCCCAAACATCAAAAATGTCATGGAAGAGAAAGGGTTGTTGAGGAATCTCATTTCTTTTAGAGACATTCCCTATACTTTGACAGCGAGGACAAGATTTACAGAATTCATGGGCATCCCTAAACAATGTGGGCCAAAAGAGTCCAGAATCTAAGACCTTGCGAGCAGTCCATTGGGGACCAAAGTGGCCCCCACAAGCAAGTGTGTGGCAGAATCTAAGGACAGACAGAAACTCACTATCGAGAACACAATGCCTAATAACTTGATCACTACATGTGCGCTAGAGGTAGGGGTCATCCCAAATGTACCAACGACACTCATGTTTTAGACGGTTGGCCTGGTTTTTGGTGAAATCAGCAGGAATGCAAGACACTACCAAATAATTTACAATTTCAGCATACCAAGGAATAGCATCATGCACTCGATACAATTGCTCATCAGGAAAAAATTAATTTATGGGAATACAGGGGGATGAGTCAATGTCCAAGGATGGGAGAATCCTACTAATATGGTCAGCAACCACATTCTATACTCCTTTTTATCCTGAATTTCTAGATCAAATTCCTGAAGGAGGAGCATCCAGTGAATGATACATGGTTTGGCTTCCGGTTTCTTAAGGAGATACCGGAGGGCTGCATGGTTTGAGAACACAATGACTTTGGACCCTAAAACGTATGACCTGAATTTATCCAAGGAAAACACAATGGCAAGAAATTATTTGTCAGTTGTGCTGTAGTTTTCTTGGGCAGGGTCCAATGTATGTGAGGCATACGCAATGACATGTGGAGCTCGATCGACCCTTTGTGACATGACTACCCCAACTGCCTAGTTAGAGGCATCACACATGAGCTCAAATGGTAAATCCCACCGAGGATGTTAGATTACTGGGGGTGACGTGAGACTTCATTTTAACTTATTTATAGATTCCTCACATTTTTTATCAAAACCAAATTCTTTTTCTTTTTGGAGTAATCGGGAGAGGGGGAGTGCAATTTTACTAAAGTCACGAATGAAATGACGATAAAATCCTGCATGACCCAGGAAAGACCGCACATCCCGAATATTTTTAAGGAATGGTAGGGAGGAAATGATATCTACTTTTGATTTGTCCACTTGGATACCTTCCCCAGAAATGACATGTCCCAAGACTATGCCTTGTCGCACCATGAAATGGCATTTCTCATAATTTAATACGAGATTCTTTTCAATACAGCGACATAGGACAGAAGCAAGACTACTCCAACATTCATCAAAAGAGGATCCATAAACAGTAAAATCATTCATAAAAAGCTCCATGCAATTCTCCAGGTAATCCAAAAAAATACTAACCATACATCGTTGGAAAGTACTTTGAGCATTTCACAGACCAAATGGCATCCTTCTATAAGAAAATGTACCAAAGGGGCAAGTAAATGTTTTCTTTTCCTGATCCTCATGGGCAATATGGATCTGAAAGTATCCAGAATACCCATCAAGGAAACAATAATGGGACTTCCCTGCTAGCCTCTCTAGCATCTGGTCAATGACTGGCAATGGGAAATGGTCCTTCCTAGTGTGTTGGTTTAGTCAGCGATAGTCTATACAGACACGCCAACTATTCTGCACACGATTTGGAACCAATTCATTGTTTTCATTTTTAACTACAGTAAGGCCAGTTTTTTTAGGAACTACTTGAACGGGATTGACCCATTAGCTGTCAGAGATAGGGTAAATGATTCTAGAAACCAACAATTTTGTTACTTATTTTTTAACAACATCAAGTAGGTTTGGGTTCAGTCGACGTTGTGACTGCCTCACTGGTTTAGCCTCGTCGTTTAATAAAATATGGTGTGTACAAATTGATGGGATAATGCCAGGAATGTCAGAAAGTGTCCATCCCAAATCTTTCTTATACTCCCTCAAAAGATCAAGCAGTCAAAATTCATGCTCAGGAGGGAGTGAACTAGCAATGATGACAGGCAACTTGTTTCCATTCTCAAGATATGGGTATTTTAAATCTTGAGGCAGTTGTTTCAGTTCCAATTCTGTGGGATTTTGGATTGACGGAAGTGTGTGTGACAGTGAGAAGTCACTGATCTCATCTAACTACTCAATGGTAACATCCTCAGATGAGGAATGAGCTTTTAGAAGCTTAGCAGTATCATCGATGGTCATGTGATCCTCTGTGTTCAAGAAATCATCAATTAACAAACATGCATGACATTTCTCTAGACCGCTACAACAATCAATGCATGATTCATTACCTAACATTTCAATCAATGAAGAAAATTCAGAAAGGGGATCAGGTGAATGAAAATAAGTTGTTTCATGGGAAGGGAGAACATCAATTGAATTGAAAAAGATAGAGGAGTGTTCTTCTGAGGGGTGCTTCATGGTATCAATGATATTGAAGTGGACAACATTACCACCAAACTCCATAGATAAGGTACCATTATGGACATTAATTATGGTTTTGGTGGTTTTCAAGAAAGGTCTCCCCAATATAATTGGGGCATGTCCATTCATCCTATCATCTTCCATTTTAAGCACGTAAAAATCAGCAGGAAAAAATAAATTTTGCACCCTCACAAGAACATCCTCTAGCATACCAGAGGGGTGTGCTGTACTCCGATTTTCTAGCTGAACAACAATACCAGTGGGCTTCAGGTCACCGACCTACAATGAAGAGTAAATAGAGTGAGGCATCACATTAATAGAAGCACCCAAATCAAGCATAGCATTAGAGAAAGAATACTCCCCTATGGTGCATGGAATCGAGAATGTTCCAGGATCGTTGCACTTGGTGGGAAGTGATGGTTGTATCAATGCTGAGACATTCCTCCCAAGGCTCACCTTCTCATCACCACGAAGCCTACTTCGGTGTGTACACATCTCCTTTATAAACTTTTCATATCTTGGAATTTGCTTCACAGCATCAATCAAAGGAATGTTAACCTGTACTTTCTTGAAAGTTTCCAGGATTTCTTTATCAAGTTCGGTTTCTTTTTGTTTCCTAGGTTGGGCATCCCTTTGAGGAAATGGAAGAGGAATGGTTGGGATAGGAGGCTCATCAACAGCCACACTCTTTCCTTTGGTAGGACTTCTCTCAATACAAGGTTCCATCTCATTTAAACATTTTTCTGTGGTTGGGATGGTGATTTACTTAGGAGAGGATGACTTTAATGGAGGGTTTATTTGGATTTTAAGTTGAGTTCCTCTCTGAAGTGTGATGGCACTAACATTTCCCTTATCCCTAGGGTTGACAAGTGGTTGAGAGGGTAGTTTACCAAACCCATGGCTTTGGATTTCACCCACTGAGTTAGCTAGTTGTCCTAATTGGGTTTTGAGGTCTTGTATGGCTGCTTGGGTGGTTTGTTGGAATTGGAGATTATTAGCAGCCATTTGTTTCATCATATCTTCTAGGCTAGGCTCGGTTTTTGGAGGGGGTGGTTGGAATGGCCTTTGTGGTGGTTGAGGATTTCTGGGTGGTGGTGGATGACTACTCTGACCCTGTTGGTTCCATTGCTATTGAGGTTGGTTTGAATACCCCCCTTGCATATAGGCTTGGTTGTCCTTCCACCCTTGGTTGGATGGATAGTATGGTTCTTTCCTAAAGGGTTGGTTAAAGGGGCGTCCTGGAAATATTGCCTCACAAATCTCAGATGTTTCTCTCAATTGATGACATTGGTCAGAATAGTGAGTGTCAGAAGAGAAGATTCCACAATGGATGGGAGGAGGAGATTGGAATTTCTTTTGGGAAAGAGCAAGCTGTCGTAGAAGGGTACTCACCTCTTCAAACTTTGTGTCCAACTTATTCTCGAATTCAGTACTTTGCACCTCATGGACACCTCGAATGGGTACAATGGACCTTGAATTGAATTATTGAGTGTTCTGTGCCATGGTCTCAATTAGGTTCCTTGCAGCGATTGGGGTTTTATCCACTAGTGCACCACTTGCAGCAGCATCAATCATGTTTTGATCAATAGGGATTAAACCTTCATAAAAATACTGAATTAAAAGTTGATCACTTATTTGGTGATGTGGACAACTTGAACACAATATTTTAAATCGTTCCCAATATTCATGAAGGGTTTCTCCTTGATATTGTCTTATCCCAAATATTTCTTTCCTTATTGTTGCAGTTCGAGAGGCTGGGAAGTATTTTTCAAGAAAAAGTCGTTTCATGTCCACCCAACCTCTAATAGGTTAATTAACATAATACAACCAATCTTTAGCCGTGTCTTCTATTGAAAATGGAAATGCCCTAAGTTTTACTTGTTCTTCATCCACATTAGAAGGTATTAATGTTGAACACACAGTATGAAATTCTTTTAAATGCTTATGAGGATCTTCTCCAGGCAGTCCATGAAATCTTGGTAATAAATGAATTAAACCAGATTTTAGTTCAAAATTGGGTGCCTCGCCTTGTAATTGAATGTAAGTGGGTTGGATATAAAAATCAGGAGAGGTTAGTTCTTTTAGTGTTATATTATTTTCATCCATGCTATACAATTTATGTTCAATTTTATCTTTGGTTTCAGAAGAAGAAGAAGGATCAAGAATAATTTTAAGATTTGATGTCTCCTCCTTCAAAGTGTGGTCTTGTATGTCTCGGTTTCGTTGATGTAGGATCCTCTCCGGTTGGGGTTCGAAAGTTTGTAGGTCTCCTGAAGTAGAACACGTCATACAAAGAACCTACACAATAAATAAATTATAACACAAAAACAAATGCAAAGGTAGAGGATAAAACAAACAAATATTCACAAAAATTACAAAAATTTAATCAAAAACACGCACAAAAAACCAAAGCGCTCCCCGGCAACGGCGCCAAAATTTGACAGTGCTGTCATCACGCGTCAAATTGATTATATTTTTAAGGTTGATTTATAGTCTAGGGTAAACCCTAGGTAGTCTCTCAAGGAGCGTTGGTAGGTTTATAGTGTGTATTTTTAATAAAAATGACTAAGAGATGGGGTGGTTTTGAAAATAGTTTAAAACAATGACTTAGTTGAAATAGCTTAAAGGATGAGTGACCAAGTGGATTTTGAGAAATATGCGATAAAAGGGTTGATGTGATTTCACTACACACATATCAGGTTCATTTTTCATAGAGATTCATCCTGGTTTTAGAGTAATTCTTTGGTTGGAGTTAATTGGAATCCCGATTAATTCCTAAGCTTTTATTTCAATGCTTTAAGGACCAAACCTTGACGTAACAATAATTTTGTCAAGGTCCAGTACTTATGCATGGAATAAGAGCTTCCAAATAATATTGAAATCTCAATAAGGTGGGTATGAAAAGGATTCGTGTGATGTCCAACTGGAACAACACAAGTCACACACTCAAAACCTCACATCCATCGGTTAGAAATTAAGAGCATAACACTCACATGCATCAAATCAAGCATTCAAATTTGAAATAAAATAAGATACATGGAATGAAATGTTTAAACACCCAAATTACTCCAACCCATTAGCTAATGTATGCATCGGAACTCCCTTGACATGTGTGTAGATCCCTCACAACGAACGCCCAACTTTTAGCTCGACATCGGGAGGAGGAGGAAGCTCGGGTGGAACTCCTTCTTCATCCTTGATTCCCCAATGAGGATAGGGGCCTCCAGAACCTTCAAGGTGATTAGGAGACTCCTCTAGGACTCCAAATTGAAAGCACTTCACTCCTTGTCCAAACTTCCAAATGAGGAGCCCAACGTGCCCTTTTATAGGAAAAATGGAAGGTGGTTTTGGGCACACTGATTTCATCAATCCACTTGCACGACGCGTTTCGGCCTTGAGACAGTCTTATCTCGCTTTTGAGAAAATATAAAATTTGTAGATATACCTATTGACTGTCGCCACCAAAGGTTTGGCACTGTTTGGACAAATATAGATCATGTTATTAACAAAATACAGAACACCGCATTTGACTTGGTCCAAATTTGGTGGTTTGGACAGATCAGTTCGGTTGGGCCCCTTAATGGCCGAATTTCTCTTTTATTATTAAATTAAAGTTGTAACCCAATGAGTTTTCGATAAGCCCACATAATTGCAGCCCATTTGGATGCACGGTTTAGTATCAGTATGAATTTTAGTCCACTGAACTTGTTGGATCCTGCGCAGTTTGGCCCATTTTTCAAGGACTTCATCATGGGCCCTCCAAATCACCTCCACCTACATTGTAATTTTCAAAACAAGTATCATTTCCCTATTTAACAGTGATAAACACAAAATTATTGAATCAAACATGAATCACAATTTGATAATATTTTTATAATTTTTAATAAAAAATATGTTTAGCACAGCGGTGTAAGGGTGAAAATGAAACAGTGAATCATGGTACGATCAGCAACCAAATGAAACAGGATTTGGAATTACTAACATTGTTATTATGCCTAATCATAAATCTCATAATATGATCAATAATCTCAACTTTGGTATGTTTCCTGATACAACTAATAAGATAATGATAGAGTTTCATGATGATCATATTGGAAATAAAGTTCAATTTCTCTCTTGTAAATCATGTGGGAAGTGGCATCAAGGCGAATGTTTCAAAGGAACTGGGAGATGCTTTGGGTGCGGAAAGGGACACAAATCCAGAAAGTGCAAAGGAAAAGGTTCAGTTAACACCCTGGAGAAGGATAATGGTATTTCTAAAACATCAAAAAAATTTAGATGTTTCAAATGTGGAATGTATGGACATTTTTCAAACCAGTGCCCTAAGGGAAAATCTCATGAAGAGAATCAGCATGGTCATATGGGTAGTATTTATAGGGATGATGATGAGGAGACTAAAAATGATATATTAGATAAAATATGTGTTGAATCGTTTTCAATGTTCTAAGAAGGTAATGGAATGATTTATGTTATTTTGTATAGTTAATGGTACTATGGAATAAAGAATCATCTAAAGATTGTTCCACTAATGTTTTTCCTAATGTATTTGAGAGTATATGTTGAATAGTACTAGTAAAAATGAATGGTTATTCAGATATTTTTGGAAAGAAGATGATATGTTAAAAATGAATGGATAAGGAGAAAATAATATGTTTAGTAGTATTCATGAGCTCATGATTGATATAAGGACAAGGTTATATCATGGTTTGAGTATATAGAATTTTTGGATTTTGGTATGAGGAAAGAGTTAACTTTTAAAACCATTCATGTCTTCACTAAGGTTCTATGGGTATTCATATTTCAAGAGAATACATGATTATATTATTCACATGATTGGAATGTGACCAACAAGATATATAAGGGATAAATGATGGTATTCATGTGCTTGTTATATGACCTTTTTAGTAATCGTTCTCTTTATACTTTGAGTTTGGAAAGAAGTATTTCGGATAAGCCTAAAGAATGGAATAGATTATGTTGAACAAAAGTTAGTATTGTTTAAGTCCAAAAATGTTTTTGATATTATTGATAGAATGTTATAATAGTGTAGTTTATGAAAAGGGACAACCTGTTGAATGGTAGACAATCCGTCGCGGCAGACATGGTTGTGGGAATCGAACCAAAAACTGAAGTGCGACAGGCCTTTATCGCCCACCACTGGCCTACAGGTAGTCCCCGATTAGTAGAAACTAGTTTTATTTTATTAATAGGAATGATATATGAAGTATAAGTCCAATGTTTGAACCATATCCGATTAATCTCACCATATATGGACTTATGTATATAACTTTTGCTAATACTATGGAATGACCTATCATTCTATCGAATGATCTTCTTACACATCGCAAAAGACAAATTAAACTTCATTTCATTAAGAGATGAAGTGGAAATAGTTCATGGCATGAACAACAGTGAGATTATACCAAAATAAAGTAAGTATTTCTTCTAATTCAAATTCTTCGCCTTTAGGGAAATGATCTTGAAAACCAATAATGTTGTCCTAGTGCCCTTATTTCCGATGAATCAGATGGTACCGTAGATCATCACAAATTTATGGATTTTTGATTGGTGTATTTTTCATAGCCATGTTCTCTACCACTCACCATCAGAACATGATGGTTATATTTCTATTCCATATCCATATTTTCACCTATGTTCTCCTATGTGGAAACCAAGTAATCAGTTAATTTGGGTAACCGTTATGTTTCATATTTTAGTTTTTTAATGTTATGTTTTGTAATTACATTTTACTATGTGGGTTTCAATTAAAGAAACTTTCATGTAGAAAACCATTTATAACCCCGATGAATTCTGAGGGCAAAATTCATTTTAAGGGGGGTAGAATGTAACAACCCAAGATTTTATGAGAATTATTCTTTTTATCTTTGTTGTCTTTTGTTGTACGCTACACCAAGATTATCTTGCGCTATACACAACATCGTATTAGCTTGAATTATACACAACTATATTCTTGGATTGTGTTACACACAATTTCAAGTTCGTTTAATAGCATTTATTCTACGCAACATTGAGTATATATATATATATATATTCAACATATAAATGAAATATGGTTGGATTCTGTTATACGCAACAACAAATGAGTCTTGCACTACACGCAACCATAACTTGTCTTACATTACACGCAATTGCAACCTTCCTCGATAGCATGTGTAGTACGCAATACCGAGTTTCACTAAACGAGATATTAATATAATATTATTATAAATTAGCCTTTATGAATAGTAATACCAACTTTTTGAAATTTTATAAATTTTATCTTTCAAAATGGACTTCATTTTTGGATTCAGAATATCTAAATTATCCTAGTGTAAATTTTTGGTAGTTTTCTGAAAACATTCAATTTTTGATGAATAGTGAAAACACTGGGTTACTATTTAAAAACCGTCTTTTTATTTAAATAAATATTTATTTTATTTAAAATTATTTTAGGTCAAAATTGATACATAATACCTATATACGTTCAATGTAATTCATTTGAGTCATTTTATAATAATTTTAGATATATAAAACTTTTATTGAACTTTTCACCGTCTTTTACCCACCTCCTATGAGAATTTGGAAATTCACATAAAAAGTAATTTTACTACTTCTGTGAGTAAAATTTAGAAAATCTGAGAGACACGGTTAATATCAAGTACTAAAATGTGGTTCAATGAGGTGAAAATAATTTTTTGTGAATAGTAACTTTTTACTTTTATTTACCACGGTTAAAAGTAAATAGGGTAATTAAGTGTACAAATAATATTATTGTTACCCTAAAACATGTCTAAATTCTATTTGATAAGTTTAATTTGACCAAAAACTGCCTTAGAAATAAAATATTACCATTTAGGTCCACTTGGATTAGATTGGGACATTTATTATTAATTTATTTAAAGAATGACTAAAATAGGTAAAATCGAAGTTTAATAACTAAATCATTTTTAATATAGGATTATACATAAGATACATTAGACTATAAATACTCATTAGAAATATAATAATGTTTCCCACATAATGGTATTTTATTTATAATTTTTAGAAATTAGATAATTTAATTTATTTATGACACAATGATGATGCAGTAATTACCTTATTAATGAAATATTAACATAATTGATATTATAAATACCCAAATAAATGTAATTTTAGACTTTTTAGGAATTACACAAATTTTATAGGTTACTAAGACATGTTATCATTGATTTAATTATGTTTTTTCTAACTAATCATGCTGTTATAAGTTTCACAAAAATCATGTACCAAATCGTGTAAATATTGAAAGAAAATAGTTTTTAAAATAAATATTATATTATTAATTGTTATTTTATTCATAAAAATCTAAGGTTCGGCCAAATGACTTAGATAAGGTTATATATATTAATAATGAACAACTTGGGGTTCGTTGGGCTTGTTATAGTAAGTTTATTAACCTTATAGTGTAAAAAAACAAGAAGACATGGTAAAAGTAAAATTATTTAACTTAAATTTAAATCTAAATGATAAGGTTAAAATAGAAACCAAATCTTGTATAAATTCTATTGTATGAGAGGATTTCGACCCATCACCACCTCATCTTCTAAATAAATCAATTTTGAGCTATTAAAAACATAATATGACTTTGTAATAAAATAATATTTTTAGTTTTTCCAAAGGTTCCCCTCTCCTCCCTTATAAAATGGAACCTCCTCCCTCTCCTCCTCACACCCTTTTGAGCCTTGAAGCTCGTCAAACCCCTGCCAAGTTCACTTCTACACTTCCCTAGAAACATCTTAGAGGTCTTCGTCTTCTTCAAAGACCATATATTGTTCCCTAAGAGGAGGTTAAGAAGAGGCGCTTCAAAGAAGAGGTAATGTTCGTTACCTATCCTTTCAACTTTAATTCTTCTTCTTATTCTACTTTAGTTGTTTCATTATGGAGTAATAACATCAGTATCACTCATATACTGATATTTTATTATAAATATGAAACAACCCTATTTCACCATCTATCCATCCTACGGAAAACAAAATCACCGTGCGTGCGTACGTACGAATACCGTCTCCATGCCGTGGTGTAATCTGTTTTCGACCACCACCTTACTTGGATGGGTATAATGGTGTAAATAAATAACTGTATATGATTATAGTAAAGTGATATTGATTCTGAAATATTATAAATAAACTTAAATACAATTCAACGATCATGGGAATGATATCATCGCTCGTGCGTACGTACGGACAAACGTCTCCACGACGTGATGAGATTCATTCTCCATGTTAAACATTAATGAATGATTATAAAGTATATATAATAAATAATAATTAAATATATGAAATAATAATGATACTGTATTTATGTATACATATATGTATGACATCTACTGAATTCCATTCAATTCAATAAGGAAATAAAAACAGCGTTCATTCGTACGTACGACCTACCGTCTCCATGAACGGTGTATTTCATTCCATTTATCGATCTATCATATATATATATGTATATGATTAATATATATATTATATATATAAATCATGTTTTAAATTATGGAATTAATTAAATCAGGATATAAGTAATAATATCAAGAACAACATGTCGAAACATGTACCATAAATGAAACGATTTTACCCAAAACGCTGCTTTAACATGAAATTTACAAAAGAACGAGTAATATAAAGTCATAAGTGAACCATATATGATATCATAACAATGAATATGATTCTATAATAAGTCAATGAAATTATTTAAATCATTATACAGGAGGTTCGAATACGTACGAAGCACATCAGACCTAAGGTAAGGGATAATTATTACATTATTCGTAAGTATTTACTGGGGTTATGTTTATCATCCATGTCCATATGATCTCAAAATGTTTTCATAAAATTTTTACTTTTCTTCCATGTATGTTTAAATCCATATTTACCCTTTTTTTACTTTTACCACATCGTATGGAAGGAATCATTCTTTTGTTTACCTAATGAGGTACTTTTTGACTTTTCTGACAAAAGTATGAGAAGAATGTTATTTTTAACTTATACGACGTGAAGGGATTTTTATGGTTTCATAACGCCTCATTTTCATGAAGAATACTCTACAAGATTTTATGACTATTTTCAACAAAATTATTTTCGTTTAAAATTTGATGGCATTTTCTGAAAAGAAAATGATTTTGAAGAAGAAAGGATATCTTCATCAAGAATTCATTTCAAGTGTTTTATCAAAATAATTTTCCATATAAGATTAACTTATTTCATATCTGAATGTTTCAAGTATAATGTCTCTATTATTTACATGGTTTCACTTTTCTTATGATGAAATATCCATTTGTTTTATATGGATTATGTGATGATGGGATGATGTTTATGAAACCCATTTTATTCTTTGGGTTAGGATGAATGTTTTAAGTTTATTTTTCGGCACAAGTAAGAATGATTTCATTATGTGATGGGTGGTACCTATATCTCCCTCAAATGCATTGGGTAAAGATTTATATCTCATGAGATAGACATGGCTGGAATGGTAAGTAAATCTGGTTCAGTGTTACAGGACTGAAACGAGGAGTGAACTCGATTCAGAAAGGGATTTTGTCCACTAAGATGGTCTTGGTAGCAATGCCTTGGCTACTATGGAAATAATATCACGTGCATAATGTTTTTTCCCAATTACAAGTTTTATTTCCAAGATATTTTATCCTGATGATGTTCCTTTATGATATATGCCTTACGTACTTCCAAGCTTTATGTCTTTACTCAATATTTTGATGTTTAGATTTTATGTTCAAGTTTTTTCATTCAGATGTTTATGGATTGTTTTATGTTCTCTATGTTTACCCTTATTGAGCATTTGGGCTCACACATTTTATGATTTCTTTTCCCCATGATATAAATAAAGGTTTTAGGTAAGAAAACCAAATGGGGAAGATCTTTATGTGAGATGATGAAGATCTTTCACCGTGATTAGAAGATTTTGTTCTGAGTTTCAAAAGATACTAAACTAATAAGGTCTTTGGGTGTCTATTTTTGTTATGTTTTAAGTATTTCGCAAAAGTAATGTAATATCAATGTACATCATGCTTTGGGTCTCTACAATCCCTTTCCACATTGTGGAATTGGTTTTCTCATAAAACCATCATAATATTCAAGGTTTACTTGCATGTCCTTCTTAGTGGACATATTTATTTACTAAACCAGGTCACTCCCTATTCCAGACCTATCTTACTAAACTGATTTATCTTCCTATTCCTGTTCTTTCTATATTTTGAGTTATAAATATTTATCCAATGCATTTGAGTGGGATATATATCCCACTCATATTTGGTTATAATTTAACCTTCGTCCTTGTCTATAACATAATGACCATCCTTGGTGATAACATAACCGTCATCAACTAATGAAAATACTATATATGTATTCTATAAGATCAAAAAACATTGGTCATAATAGAAACCAAAAAAATGATAAATATTTCATAAACATTTAATTATAATATAACATATAGAAAATAAATAGATTTCATAATCATATCATCAATTCATAAATGTATAACTCGTGGAAACATAATTGGGTTTCATTATCATTTTATCATGGTATAACCTGGGAAGAGAAATAGGTTTCATTAACATCTTTTAATCATAAACACAAACCATTCGGAAAAATAATAAGAATTATATACTTGGGTCATGTCTCTAGTAAAACATAATCAACCTTGAGTGATGCCATCTTTGATGGGAAATTAATTTTAAATACTACTTTAGATATTTAATGAGGATAATATATTTTCTTTGAAAATTTATTTTTTAAATATAAAAATATATGAAAATCATTTTCATTGAAAATAACATTGAAAACATATAATTGAATCTTTTATAAAATCATTTAAAACATTTCTTGCGGAACCTTTCCTCTCGGAAAATTCATTTTCAAACATAAAACACATCTGAAATAATTTTAACTTTTAAATAATTTATTCAAAATTAAAATAATTTAGAAATATTTCCAAAATATTAAGGATATAATTCTATTTGAAAATAAATTAATAAACTTATAAAATAACATGAAACCATCGATCAGTCATGAAATATGAAAATAATACTCATTTCATGCATGTTAAAAATAAATATTCTTTTCAAATATTCTATAAAAGCCAAACAGGACTTGTTTTTGAAAGTGACATGAAAATTCAATTATTTTTTTAAAAATAAAATGTAAAAATAGGTAAACATATGGTTTAATTGACATTGGAAAATAATAAATAATTTTTTCAAAATTTTTTAGAAAACTTTTTTTCAATGAAAATGGATTTCTAACCATAGAGATAAATAAATTTATATTTTATTAAAAAGATTTTCACAATTATTTTAAGTACCAAGAGTTGGAAAATGAAACTATTACATGAAAATTTCATTAAAAACCATTAGAGAAGAAAAATAATTAGAATTATTTAGAGGTATTTTATTATATATCAATATGGGAGACCTAATCATAAACAATCATGATAAATGATGAGATTATAACAAAAACCTATTACCACTTTGGTAACATTGATTCATAATCCATGTGAAAGAGTAACATTAAATGAACCTTAAAATATCTTGAGGATAAATATCTCATGGTATAACATTTCAAAAGGTTTGTATACACACATCGAGAATGAATATAGGTTCAAAACATAATATACTCTTCAAAGAACGTAATTTTATACAAAAACACTTTACCTTTATGATATCATTTTATATTTAATTCCCATTTAAGAGAGATCCAAAAATGGATATTTAAACCCAAATTTTAATCATGGAAAGCATCATAATTGACATTCATGGGTAGTATATACACATGGAGTTGGTATCCTATGACCAACTATTTGTACTTTGATTACATAAATATTCGATGTATTGAATATTAATAAAACATAATATTACATATTTCTTATTCATCAGGACTCAAATGTAATAATGACCTAGAGTATACATATCATTGATATGGTCATAGTAGTTCCCCGCTATGATGAGAACACTTTTTTTCAGTGATGATATTCTCAAATAATGTTATGTGGTTGGATAGCATATTATGATCGGACACATAGTACATATACTGTCATGTGCATGTACTTGTAAGTAGATGAACATTCTTCTCAAGAAGTTCTCACTTGGTAATCTCCAAGATGATAGATTATGACAATATACCCACTAGTCGAATTTTTTCATTTTTATTATTCATCAAATATTTATATCTATGAGCATGTGTGATGGTCCTTAGACTTTAAGATTATTATTAATTCATGTTACGACTTTCATTCTTAGATTCATTTCATAAACCATGAAATTAACTATTCAGGGAGAATTTGGATATATTGGGTGTGTCATGAGTGAAATTTCATTAATTAATATGTTGAGGAAGGATTTTCCCTTCTATCTTTATAGAAGATAATATCTCTTCCCTTTAATAGTAATAGAACGATCACATTAAATTCTAGGGCTATTGTGCAATGACGTGCTTATTTTTGATAGTCAAATAAATACATATAGATCATATAGGTTGGTAACAAGGATCTATAACTAGATTGATGAGAAATAGTGAGATAGAGATTATATTAAATAGTGAATGTATGTATGTGGTTGTTGGCATTGTGACATTATGTTCTTTCTCTTTGATTCCTTGACCCATTACTAGTAATTATTATTAGAATTTAGTAAAATCCACCAAATTCTAATGGGAAAGAATCCTAGAGAGTCAAACACTAAGTATTTTCATTTATCTCGATTATATTTTATTTTATTTTAATTAATGGAATAAATATTATTCTCAAGTACAAAAAATAATTTCATTCATGATATATTGATCATATAAATTAAAGAAAAACTACTTCCATGTCATGTGAATACAATATTTGTTTTATTAATTTAATATTTTCATATATATGTGTTCACTATATCATGAATAAAATATTTATTTATGAATAACATATTTATTCAGATATTCAATAAATATTGGTGGAGTTTGAAAGGACTAAGCTCGAGTCCGGTGAAAAATATTAATTAATTGGACATTTACATAATATTTGTTATTGCGCAAGTTAGTGCGTAGAAAAATAGTATTAATATAATTATAATTATGTGGAATGGGGTTTATTAAATGTAATAAAGGTTATTTAATGTAAAATATGAAATTAAATAATATTTTAAATAAAATCCTAACTCTATAAATTGAATTCTATGTATATTGTATACAGTATCCAAAAATTAGAAAAGATAATTGTTGCGTATAATGATTTATCTCTCAATTCCCCCCTCTCTATCCATATCAAGAATTAAATATTTAAGAGAGATTTATTCAATACCAAAGCACAATCAATCAAGAACAAACCATGCATTACATTTGACTCATCGTGCTAGCACCCAAGGATCGAGTGGTGTCTCTCAATTATCATAGGAGCATGTGTGGATCACTATTAGAGGGATTCTGTCATGGGACCCTTTCAAGATCAATGAAGGTAATCTGAAAGGGTATTTCTTGATGATCACCATTATCCAATTAATATTGTTCTTAATCCATGGTATTTATTTCTTTAAATATTAAATATATTAATTATAATTTTGATGTGCAAGATCCTCGATCTTACTTTCAAGAAATGATTATTAAAAGAAACTTTAATATATCACCCCCTCCACACTCTTTTTCTACACTAATAAGCATCATATATACCACATAAAACAAATATTTTGTGAATATGACATGTGGCTCACAGAAACAAATGGTGATATGGAAGTCCCTAACTCCTTGAATAACTTTTGAATAAAAAGCCCCATTAAAAATAATAAAATCAATAGAAAAATTAAATATCATGAAATTATTATGTTGATGATATATAATTTCATAGGATAATATATACAACACAAAAAAAGTGTGTTGAATGTGGAATAAGTCTCTCTAAAATAAAATTTAAAATAGAACTCCACTTACAAAAAAGAATTTACTTCCATCATACTAATTCGATCCTCCTGTATAATAAATATAACCTTATTATACATCTATTACATGAAAATACACACATATATCATACCATATAGGATTTAATTATTATATTTTTATTACTTATTTATTAATAATCCCAGGTAAAATTCATGCTTTCGGTAATAACCTCTTTATTTTACATATATATTTTTATTTGTGATTTATGTTCCTCATACATTGAAAATGATTCCCTCATATCCAAAATATTAATAATGCTATATATAATATATATTAAGAATAAATTTACCTAGAGTAATATATAACATTTAGTTATGGAAAATGAAATACATCATTCATGGAGATGGTATATTGTATGTACGCATATACATTATTTCCATTTTCTTGTAAGATTGAAAGAAATAATGGTAAATGATATATTGAAGTTCTAGAATTATTTTTATGACATATTTGTCACAAATTATTATTATATACATTATCAATACCTACCATATAAAGTTGGAATGAGTCACATTACTTCGTGAGGTGGTAATCTGTCGTACACACAAATGACATTGTCATTTTCCCACAAAATGTAATATAGGAAGGAATGTAGGATAAAATAATTCCAAAATCATACTACAATGATTATCAAATATTTAATATATAAAAAACAAATCCATCATTATGCCAATCCTTGAGAGGTGGTAATGGAGAAATTAATGTCAACGATTCATGAGGTGGTAGTCCTTCAAACACATGAATAAAGATTAAAAAACCCATTTTATGTAAGTGGAGATGATTTTAGGTTATTCCATTAACATAAAATCATATTAATATATTTAATATTGTCATTTTTTTGTTTTATCATGATATAAATATAATTTAACGGGTTGAGGTATAAATAAAACAAAAACACTAATTGATGAATGTTACCTCTTCTTCCTGTATCCTCCATAGGTTTCCACTAAAAGCCTTATAAGAATGTATTACTTCCCAAAAATAGAAGTAATGGATAAGGGGATGGATTTTGGTACCTTATTTGGGTAGTCACTGGATGAGACAAATCGGTTTTATGGGTTTATGATGCTAGAAGATGGTGTGGCCTTTTATAATTCGTAGAGATGACACAATTGTTATTTTATTATAGAATTGAGTTTTCCTCATGCTTTTCATACGTCAAAGTTGTCCAAAATGGTCCATTATCAAACCTTAGAGGTTTAAATTTGTAAATATTTACATAAAATATTTTTTATACAACATTATAGGTAGTTTTAACCATTATCATTTTAGTTTAACACCTTGATAAACACATTTTTACCTTAATTGTGATAATTAAATTTTAGTTCCTTCCCTATTCATTTTGGTAAATGATTAATGTGACCATATTATATAATATAAATTACTATGATTGAAAATATTGATTGCAAATTTTTCAATTCTATTCACATAAGATGAAATTTTTGATTTAAAATTAATCCTACAAACGTAGCAAGAAAGTGGTTTTTTAAAGGAAAAATATTAAAAATATTACAATGTATTTTTGTAAAAATTAACTATGTAATTTACTATAATATAATAAATTGTATTAAGGGATGTAAAATTAAACAAATTTTACTTCAAAAAGATTAAAAATATAATTTAACTTCATAAATAAATTAAATTTAATGGAAATATTCAATTAATATTTAGTATTTTTCTCTATTCATCAAAAAATTAAACTCTTGAAAAATACAAAAAATTAAACCTAAAATAATTTTTATATTAGATTTCACAAATTAATTTTATTTTTTAAAATAATTCATATTAAAGTTCAATAGATTAGTTTTAAAATAAGTGCAACACAAAAAATTAGATAACTATTTTTAAGAAAACACGTGTTTTAAGCATACAATTTATTATTATGACTTATCGATATCACACATAAGTTGGAGTTTCAATATTTTATTGAATATATAATATAAAAATTTCGTTAAAATAGTTCACTAATATTTTTTCATTTACATTATTGTGGTAAAATAGGTTGATGTGTAGAAAAATAGTTTTTTATAAAATGATTACATTTTTTATAAAAATGTTTTTATTTTCATTTATAATTAACTGATCATCAATGAATTAATTATATATACATGTGTAAAACATATATGTTTAATATTTTATCAATCATATTATTATCCTCTATTTAGACAACTAGGTGATAACTATCACATAATAATATTTTAAAAGTATCATGAATTTCATTTAAACTTGATGTTGTGTGTAACTCAAGATAAATTCAGTATTGTGTATAATAGAAGAAAAAAATAGTGTTTCTTTTAATAAAATTAAAACTAGACAATGTGCGTATCAAAATATAAACATATTTCTTCATGTAAGATAAGATAATGTGAGTCTTTCTTGTGATGTAAAATATTGACACGATTAAATTTTTCTGAAAAAATTATATTCCACTAAATATAGTTGTTTTACATTCCCAAGTGGGTGGCGTGGTAGTTACACCTAAGTAAGAGGGGCACATGATTTGAATTATTTACACCCCTTTATTATTATTATCAAAACTAATGATATTAATATTAAAAAAAATAGATAATAGAGATAGGGGAGTTCCTCCTCCACTGTTGAAGCGTAAGGGGGATGTTTGGGTCCCACCCCGTTGAATAACATATAATAATAATAACAATATAAAATTTGACTTTTATTTTTTATTGAAACCATAATTTGGTCATGACTCCATCATGTAATTTTGGATTGGTGATCCCTCTAGAGCATCATGATCATGGAATTGAGATGATCAATTCAAGACCAATGTTGGATATTTTTTCTGACTCGTGGATAGGGTCCATGAAGCTCCCAATAAAAATAATTTTATGTAATTTTTTTTATTATTATGGAATCTTGTATTAGAATTAAATTATTCATATTGTGTCAGAATGATGAACTGCCTATAACATTATGACCGTGATATTAATGCTTACATTTCAAGACAAATATCAGGTTTTTAATTTGGACTCATGGCATGGGCCCATGAAGTGACATACCAATGTGTTACGAAAAAATGTGTTTTGTTTCCCTAGGTGGAATACTTGGGAATGTTAATAGCCTATTCCATGTGTTTTTTCTTGAGGATCGCAGTAGTGTGATCAGTTTGGCCATTAATGACCATTTGTGATGAAATATTGGTGGTTTTATGTTATTCACATTTGATGGATGATGATCCATATGGATTCATTGGTATTTTGACAAGATGTTTTATATACTCTATGATTATACGGGCATGCCTAGGGGTACACATTAATATAAAAGTACCTAGGCACATCTAGGTACACATCTAGGCAATGGAGAGGGACCACATGTTTTGTGGTCCTCCTTACACGTCTTGTCCTTCATTATAAAACTTGTACCTATTATATCTCATTCATTTTAACTCATATTTTATCCTATGATTATCATATCCTAAGATTCTTCCCACATAAAATGTGAAGATATACTTCATATTAGATTTTGAGATATCATGGGAGATGTTAGGAGCATGATTCTTCTTTAGGTCATTCACAATGATGGAAGTGATAGGGTAGGATCCTCAGAGACATACCAGGGTTGACAACCAGCCCCCTCCCTATCGTACCTGGATGTGTGTGCCCCATAACCCTCTCTTCGGTTTTAGTGGAATCATCCTATTGTTTCTAGGTAAGTTTCCTATAAATAATATGTTTGAAAATCATATTATATTAGATTATGGGAACTACACCTACTGAGTAGCCCCCTCTAGTTATATCAAAACATGGGTCCTCTGTCTATAGAGAGGAATCCTCCAATTGTATCAAGGAATGTATTTTATACATACTGAGTGGTTCCCTATTGTTGTATTAGAACATAGGATATGTACCTACTAAGTGGAACCCTCTTGTTCTACTAGGGCATGGGTCCACTAATTACTTAGTGTCACCATCCTATTATACGAGGGAATGAGTCCACAGCCTACTCAGTGGTAACCCATTAACCACTTCGGTGTGGATCCTCTAATAGAAGGTTATCCCCCCTTACTGTGTAGCATAGTGGTAAAGTATTAGTCCTCCACATTGTTACATATTCAGACACACACTGGCTACGGGGAATTGATGAAGGATTTTTGGAACTATAGGTAGACTCATTGGCCTAGGATGGGATGTGTGATAGAGATTCCATTTCATTATAATATGTCATTTTTTATGAGAATATATATATCAATGTGTTTCATATCCCTATAGTTTTTTTATTATATAAATGATTTTATTTTGTCTTCAATTTCCCCCAGTTTAGTTTTTGAGGATTCCTACTAGGTATGTATATACTCACCCCTATATGGGATTTTCAATATGGTAACTTCTCTTTTGTAGAAATGGATATATCAGCATCAAATATTGGAAGATCTTAAGCCTACGTGGATGAATTTGACGGTGTACCATGGTAGGGGATTTGATATCAAGTGTCTACATATCTCATCTTTATTTATTTTCTTGTTATTGTTATTTTGTGACATATTTTCTAGTTGTTCATGTATTTTTTCACTTTAATTTTCAGTTTCCATGGGTGTACATGATTATATTCCATAGAGGTTATTACATGTATAGTTTTTACTCTTGAGGTTATTTTATTTTTTTATTATTCATATAATGTTCAACATGGATATGGTTGGGTTTATGAATATAGGTACATGAGGAAAATTCCTCTCATATTCGGTATTTCTTCTAGGCATTTGTCACAAACCCTTTCTTATGCATGCAGGATTGGGGTAGTTCTGTATTGTCCTTCCACCAGCCAATCGGGCCCCGTTTGGTCAGGTTTCAAAATTATTTTTCAAATAATATTTAATTGATATTAAAATAATTCAAAAACCTTATTCCACCGTGTGCAAATTTTATTATGAGAAACAAACAAAAAAGAATTTTCGTTAAAACATTTCATAAATATTCCAAAATATTAAGCACTGGTTTTATATATCATCATTGTAATTTAAAATACTTAATTTAGATATATAAAATATATTTTTATATACAAATGGTTTCTTAGTATTTAAGTCATTAACTTATTAAAGAAGTAATAATTTATAGAAAAATATGTATTCTGATTATTCAACTAAAAATAAATATTTCGTAAAAATATTAAAAATTAAAAATAAGGTAATTTTAAAATAATAAATTCAAAAGAGAATTGTAATTTTTGAAATGAAAATTATAAAATTTATAATTTTAAATTTTAAATGAAAAATATAAAAAATAAATAAAACACATTTTATTAAAAAAAATAATGTTTTTAAACATTATGAATTTTTAATAGTATTTCATATCGATTTCTTATTTTAGTGATGCTTTTGTATTTGTTCATATAGAATAATTTTTTAAAAGTTTTGTTTTATATTATTTGAAAAAAAACATTTAATATTTTATAAAATATCTCTTGAAAAATATATAATAATTTTATACAAAATATGCTTTTAAAAATAAAATTAACTAATAATTTATATTCTATAATTTATTTTTAATTCTCTATTTAATATTTAAATAATTATTTGAATTTTATATATCCATAATTTCATATTTTAATATTAATAATTATTATTATTATATATATATATATAATATACATATAATTTTAAAAAATTAAATTTTTATTTCATTTGGATTTATAATATTTTAAATTTACTACGTAATAATTTACACCTTTAGTATACTTATTATCTATATGGCCTATGACCATATTTGAAAGGCCCATATTTTCAATATATCCAGTTTCAATGAACATATTTATAAAGTATATAATTTATTCCTATATATAGACATATTAAATCGTACATTTTTTCCTCTCTAACTTCACAAGTCTTGATTTTTATTTCCTATTTTAGATATTTCATAATGATTTCCCCTTTCGTAGTACTTTCCCACATTATAGGTTTTGTTTGTATATTAGTTATCCTTAAGGTTTAATATGGTTTTGGACGTTCCCTATTTGTGATGATTTTCTTATTTTCTATCTATTTTCTATTATTAATTTATGCACTTTTAATAGACATACTTGATTCATGGAGCGTAAACACCCCAAAATGTGTAGTACCAATTTTTATATTCATTTTTTATAATGTCCCACTTATGAATGGAGAAATAGTATTTGATTTGGTTCATATCTTGATTGTAACATCTTCAAATCATGTTTAGAAACTTCTAAAAGAATAAAATATTTAAAATTATATACATAATTAATAATAATAATAATAATGGGTCCTAAAACTAAGGTGTAACATAATAAGTTTTTTTTGGAAGGATTGTGACTTATTATTTTTAAGTTGATTTAATCTCACCATCTTATTTCATGTATTCCCTTTAAATGTATTCATGTTAATAATTATTTATTTTGGAATATCTTTTCCTTTGACCAAATCAATATGTTCAAACCAAAATGATATATAAACCTTTACATAACTCATAGCTTGCATTACAAACCACAATTAAAATCCAAATACATTTTCACATATCGAAATTATTCTTAAAAATATTTTACCTAAAACCCTTTCATGTAATGGATAATAATCACATGTAAATAATAATCCCATATTATTAAGCATGGAGAAACTTATATTTGGCCCCCACATCTCTAGAAAATTCATAAGCCTCTTAAATAGTGAGATTTATGTCCTATTATCCACCTAACCATAGTTATTTACTCATTATAATCCTCAATTCCATAATAATTCCAACACCTAAAATGTATAAATTGTAATTTACTTCATAATTCAAGCTCATAACCTATTATAATCAAAATAAAATTTATAATAAAACTATATAAATTTTTCCATCAAGCATATAACTCCTTATATGTAACTATGAAAATTTACAGAAGTAGTCTGACATTGAAATTAAAACATACAACATAATTCATAATATAAAATTTTTATTCATGAATAAAACAAGGGGTAAAACAAAATAAATGAATAATTTATACATTTAAACATGTGATAACCAATATATGGAAAATTAAAATATTATCCTAATTTTAAACTCTTTACAATTTATCCAGGAATTTTTTAAATTCCATAATTAAATATATATATATATATATATATATATATTTACAGCTAATATTAAATACTTCACATTGAATTTTTTTAGAAATCTACTAAAACATATGATATTGAATGATATATATAAATATTTTATATTCCTATTCTTTTATATAAAAAATTATATAATATAAACATAAAATATTTAATAGTATTTAAATCTTTGTCATATAAATTATAAAACCCCTTTTGATATTGTTTAAATATTTTCATAAACATGTCCTTTAATTTCGGTAATTAAATATAATGAACAATTCAAGATTTTTAATATATCGTCCTATGAATTATTATTTATTTTGTAATATATAAACCCTTTATAAAATACACTTATAATTTCTTAATTAATATTTTATATTAAAATTATAAATCACGACACATAATTTAAAAATTAATTTAATATCAACAATTAATATTATGAATATTTTTTTAAATGTCCAAAAAACACTTAATAATAAACTATATAAAAATTCAATAAATTAATCAATAAAATTTTTCCAAATTTAATAATCATCTGAAAGTTCATTTTCTATAATTTATAATCAATTTATAAATTATATAAATCATTTAAAAATTGAAAATAAGAAATATAAAATTTCCCTTACATATCCTATTTGATGATATTCATATGTTAAAATCTACGACATCTATATATTATCTATGACATTTGATGGTAGTTAATATATGGATTCATATAACCTTCATCTTCGGAGTGAAATTTTTAATGACATGATTCTATATTGCTAAGGTGATATAGTACTCAGTTTTACACACATGGAACGCTGTTATTTTCATATACAACATCCCATATCACACGATAAGATGTTTTAAAAACGAAAGGATTTCATTTGATTCACTACCTATAACATATCATATTATAGTGTGTGGATATATCACATTTTATGATATCACATATAATAAAACTAGCCAGATGAAAAAAAATTAGTCATTTATTATGATATAAAATACAGTATCAATTTGATATACAATATTACTTAGTTTTAAACGTGATTTTCATAATCAATAAGAAAGGAAAAAATATGATACCATTGACGGGTTTCTAAGGATTGTTAAAACGTTCCAGGTGGTGATAGGCATTAGAAACCAATAAAAATTTACTAATATATTAAAAAACAAGACCTTGTATTCCAAAAAAAATAACATGTTACATTCATCATTTCTAGTTATTGCATCTATATTTGATTAGTTCATGATAATGATCAATTGGAATATCCAATTAACTATATCCATTGGAGTGTATCCATATTCCATCTAAATCACCCAAAAAATTTGGGTGGACTCTCCTCATTATCATGATATGATAGTACCTCATGTAGAAAAGGGTGGATAAAGAGAGAGCATTAGTAGGGAGAATTCATAAGCATAAAAAAAGTATAAAAACCAATTTCATAGCCTTCAGACCCATTATACATGCCTTATGGTACTCTTAATCAATCCATATCATTTACACAAACATTATGATATGTTCGAGTAATTCCAACCATTTACAAATTCATTTTATACATTTTTTATGGAATTTATACATTTATCACATTAATGAATTTTATTCTCCAAAATGTTCATCATATATAACATTCTCAATAAATGAGTGTTTTACATGAAAGATTACCCAAAAATTAACACATAAAATTTTGTATTCCTTATCAATTGTAATATGTCACATGAATCACACAATATGATATAATGCATTGGGATATTCCCATGTTAAATAATAAAACTGGATGGTGCACTATTATATGATATCACCAAATTGTATTAAATGATATACCCAAAGGTCTATAAATTTACATTTTTAATATTTATGGAATAATTTAAAAAATAATCATATCATATTATACAGTATATCCAAAATCATCATATTTTCTATATTGTCTTGGGGGAATATCATTATAATTTCCCATAAAAATTAGATTTAACTAGAATTTAACTCTTATAGCCTCACATGAACTGTGATTTCTTAAAGAAATCAATAACTTCCACCTATAAATATAATTTAAGCTACATAATGTTAATTAATTACAATGAAAATTTCATATTCTTGTTAACAAATTCTCCACCATCTCAACCTATTCCATTATGTTCATAAATAAAACATGGGAAAGGTTCCCCAACAGCCTATAGATCTCATACCTCAAATACCATTAAAAATTATGATCTCTAAAATTCTAATATGTCATAAAATAATGGGAGTGTCTTGATAAAATAATAATTCAAACACCAAAATCTTCAATAAAATAATTTCAGGAAATAACCCCACAAATCCTGCTACATATCAAACCGGTGAGACTTATCTAACAACTCTCTCTTGAAAAACTCCAAAACCATATTCCATAAAACCATTTACACATCATGATCTCCCAATAAAAATCATCAATCATGTATGCATTAAACCATAAAACACACTCCCTATAAAGGGAAAATCATTCTCATTTCCCATATGATTTATACAAAATGTTATCTCAACCGCTTATAAACAATTCTCAAAATCATAAATGGAAATATATATCTCATACTTCATCAAATTATTATTATAGAACTCACACAATGATGTCTTTAAAGATTTCCTAGATTCTTGATCCACTCTCTGATACACTGCATAGAATAAACTAGTGTCAAATTGATACACTAACTATGATTGGATTCCATAAGTCCTGGATAATATTCCCAATTTCCATGGGATGGAAACAAGTGTTAGGGAATAAATACATAGACTATTGTGAATAATTACACTAGATATACAATAATAAAAAACACCCACCATTAAGATCGTCATGACCTGACAATAAGTTGGAGATTTTCATATATAAAATATGTAGTTTGAAAAATAGAACAAAATAAAAAAAGAAATAATATTGAAAACAAAAATAAACAACCATTAGTGAAACCCATAATAGATCCAAAATCAGTCAACAAAAAAATGTTTAAACATTAATATAAGAACCAATATAGTATCAAGAAGGTAAAAAATTAATGAATAAAATATAGAATGTATATGTTTTCATGATATAAATGATGAATTAAAAATACATAACTATATAGAATATAAAATAAATATCCAATCATCCATCACCAATTGTCAGGTGAATGATATTCACTTTCCAACTCCAAAATACACAAATGGAAATTCAAATACCACCTACTATATTTGGGAATAGATTATACTAAACCTAAATCATAAACTATCAAGACAACGCACACATTTTGGGTGTTTATATAGTTTGTATGATAATAATTCCTAGTAGGTTCCCTCCCCACACCCCATGCACAAGCATTAAAATTAATCAAATTCATTCTATCTTGAAATAAAAGGATAATGATACTATTTTCATTTTAAATAGATAATTAATGAGAATCAAACATGTAAAAATTATTCTCAAAAAGGTATAGAGGCTTCAAATTCTAACATAAAATATAATTTTAATAATTTTAATAAAAAAATTATTTTTTTGAAAAATAAAACAGTTTCAAGACTTTGGAAATTACCATGGTATAATGACAAGGAAAATATACCAATATTTATCAAACCATCCATTTTTAAAAAAACTCACTATAATGCATTTATATCATTAAGAATAAAACTCCTTAAAAGAAATTAACTGTGAAATAAATGAAGAATTTCACTTTTTTTAACAACCATTCACATTTCAAAAAAACATACTATATAAAGAAAAGAATGAAATCACAAACATATTACTAAGAATTATAATATCCTAATAAGATAAACGTAAATTGAGTATTAATTATAATAAGAACTAACATAATAAGAATAACAATAATTATAATAAACCATCATGAAATAACCATAAATCAACAATCATGGGAATACCTATGATCTCTAGATATAATATAGGTCCACATGATAATAGAATCCATATAATTGAAATTCCAAAAAAATAAGCTACTTAAAAAATCTGTTTTACCCTATATGTTAAGACCAATTGTAAAATACCATTATCATATAATAATCCTAAATTGGAACCACTAGCTTGATCATAACCATGAACTACTAAACTACTCTAACCAATATTTATCACCTAGCTATATAGGGTTTCCCATGACATTTAAATAGAGGTTATTCCTAAAAATTAATATTTATATATATAAATATTTTAATGATTTATAAAATTATAACTAACACTCACCTATGATCACCCTTTATAGAAGCATACCCATATGATAAAAACATAAATGATATAACAACATTAAAAATTCAAAACAATTCATAAAATTCACATTTAATATAACACCTTAATTTCAAAAAACGATAAAAATGGGGATCACTTTAGGGGGAAATAAATAATAAAGTATCAATAACATTTATATAACATGAAATAAATGGCATATATCTTAGAAAAACACAATGAATATTATAAAAAACTCTCATTAATTTATAACTCACATTATAACAAACCATATTTTAATACACTTTTAATCGTGATTTATTATATAAAGTTACACATAATAAAATCAAAATATATCATTAAGATTAATTTATTTGGGAAATTAGGTACATATAATAATAACATGTAACATTAATAAAAATTAATTGTTGAAAATATCTTTAACATACTTTTAAAATTTTATCATTCTTATAAATCTACATGGGATAACCTAGTGACATACATTCAAAAGAGATGAGCTATAAAGTCCAATGGGGGAATAAAAAATAACATCATATAGTAAAATATCATGTGTGATATATGAGTAATATGAAGGAAATTTAAGATGGATGGTAAACATAATTTAAACTGTGAGGCAAGATATAATATAATAACAGAAAGGAAACATGGGAATCAGATGACAACATTAAATATTTCAGCATGAAAATAGTAAAATGATAAACACCAGACATAATAAAACTATTTAAAATTTCCCATAATGGATTAGATTTACTCCTTAATATCATAAATCATATCTCATGACACTAAAAAATTACACAATTCATTAAAGTGCAATCTGGGTGCACTAATCATTTTAATATCATGTACATACAAATGTTTACCACATGAATCATATGACATAAATATGACTTTTATCAATTTCACTACCATCAACATGGAGTGTGGGTTATATACATTGATTTCCCAAACCAATGAAGTATATTTAACACTAGTTTAATAATTTTTAGTGGAAAAATTATTGCGTATTCATACTAAAAATGTTTGAAATTGAAAAATCACACGATAATTATGGCAACATAATGGGGGTACGTAAAGGTTTGTGGGAGTTCTAAATGATAGATAAAGGGTAATATAATCACATTGAAATGATAAGGTCAGTAATAATGATCAATGAAATCATATGCTAACTTGAACCAATGGAAAAGGGCATAATATAAAGAAGGTTCTTAAATAAATAGGATTGGGAGAGGACCCCTTACATTGAAAGGGTGCTTTTAAAATATTAGGTGGAGCATCTTGGGATATTGGGGGCACATTTGGGTGATTTTAGAGAGGAAACGGTATATTAAGGTCATTTTACATGTTTTTTAGTGAAAATAATGGGAGTTTAGGTGGGGTTATATGAAAATAGATATAATAATTCTTTATTAATTTCCAAACCAAGGTTTGGGGCCCTATATCATAAATTTATCAATACCAACAAATATAAAAAGATTTATTCCCATGGTTTATTTCAATTTGACATGATTTACATTATTATACCTGTTTAGTAACCAATATTATTGAACTAATACCCTTGGTGATGTGGAAGAGATTCAAATTTTCAAATAATTGATTTTAAATCATTAAAATAAAATAGTGGTTTTAGAGGATTCATTAAGGGTTTATAAAATTAAAAGAAACTAAAATACACATTATTTTAAAGGGTAGTAATTTATTTGGTCATGTATAAATTTTATTGATTATATTACAGCACTTTGGGTCATTATTATGTCACTATACGTACCATATATTTGTACCATATTTAATTTTTACCCTAAAAATTGACAATCATAGAAAATTATGAAAAATTTAAAATGGGATAACTTCAAAATGATAATTTAGAAAATAATATTTATTTTATCAAAATAATTCTCTAAATATGATAAATTAAATTTTTGTATCAAAATTCTCATTTACCAAAAAATACTATATTCTTTAACAAGAACAGTTTTTAGAACATTATAAAAATTTTAATTGACCTCATAAAATTATTTTATAATTAATATTTAAATATATTATTTAACAGTTTTATTTTATTAATTTATCATTTATTTTAAAATTATTTATTCCATAAAAATGATTTTCTTGACTAAAACTATGTATTTCCAAAAAAAATATAATTTAAGTTCCATCTTATCAAAATCTAATTTTTATCAAACTCAATATCTAATCTTTTCAAATTTAATATAAAAAATAAATAATTATTATCATTGTTTAATTAATATAAAATACAAAAAGAAATTATACTATCAGATCCTGGATACAAATCCCTTTATTACAACATTGAATTCTCTAAGGGTATGTTGTGAGATGGTGAGATTTTCATGTTTTGGTTTGGTGAACATGACTTTGTTTATGACTTGAATGCGATTGAAATTATCCCATTTAAATTATTCCTCATAAATTAGTTATTTCATATAGGATTGGTATTTTCAAGGTTAAATACTATTGATGTTATCTCCATCAAAACTTCTTTTAAATTGGTTTCATAGGGTATGATCCTATTAGTTGATGTTATTGTTTCTTCTTTCTATGTCTATATGAATATATCAAAACCCATTATGTATAAATTTCATATTATCACTCTTTATAAACTTTATTATCAATGGTTATAACTCTTAATGGTATTTAAAATCTTTTAGTATATAGCATTCCAAAAAACTAAATTAGTGTACATTTATTTTGTAAATTTATTACATAATAACATATTTATTTAATTAAAATGATGGGATTCCATTTAAAAAAATTAGGTATTTAAATTATTTCTATATTCATAAATTCCTACCTAGTAATTTTTATTTCATACACTAAAATAGATTAGGATACTTATGCTTCATTTTCGCTTACAGTTCCCATGTGGATTCCTCAAACATATGGCTCGGCCATATCACTTTGGTTAGGAGAGTTGTCTTGTTTTTTAGAACCCTGTCTTTATAATCTAAGATCTTCCCTAGATTATCCTCATATAAAATATCATTATCTAATTGTACCACCATTGGATTAAATAAATTTGAGGGTTTTAAAATGTTTTCATCAAGAGTAATACATAGAACTCATCCTGTAATTGAGAAAGTATAGGTGGGAGTTATATTTGATACCACTCTTATGTGATTAAAGTTCTCAATGGGATCGATGTATCTCCAGATAATATTTCCATTCATCCCAAACCTCCGGATATTCTTCTACACTTATACACAAAGGAAAACCTTATCTCTGACCTCAAACCCAATGTCTCATCAACTATTTCCTACATAGATTTTCTATATAATTTATGTGGGTTTCATATTTCACAAAATGGTTCGAACCATTTGTATCATCAGTTTGATAATATCATGCCCAATTGGATTATTCTCCCTAAATTCATCCCATCATTTTGGATTCTGACACCGCTTCCCATATAGAGCCTTATATGGTTCTATTTGACTACTAGAAGGGAAACTATTGTTATATTATAACTCCACTTATAGAAGTTTTTGGTCCAAAAATCCTTCCAAATCCATTGATGTTGATTCTAAAATATCCTCAAGAGTTACAATGGTCATTTCAAAATGACCTTCTATATGAGGGTGATAAATAGTTCTCAAACATAGTTCTATATTCAATGCCTTCTAATCACTTCTCCAAAACCTTTTGGTAATCCATGGATATTGATCAGATAGAATAGAGAGTGGAACTACATAATATATTACCACTTCACTTATGTATATCTTGTAAAAATGGTCAAGTGAATAATCATTATTTATAGAAATGAAATTTAAAAACTATTTATTGTGATAAACTACTACCTAGATTGTATTATTTCCATTAGTTGTCTTTGGGAGTCCTTTGATGAAATCCCTGGTTATGTTTTCTCATTTCCACACTCCTATAGGGAATTGTTACATCATAACCTTGGAATTATTTCTTTTTTTCTTTGTTTTTTAGGTTACCAATCCTAAAGAAAAAAATTATCAAATCTATCTCTTCATATTATTCTACCTGATGCTTTGCTTCAAATATCTATACATATTAGTGCTTTCTGTATGAATAGAAAACGATGAGCTATGTGTATCATCCAAAATATCCCTATTCAGTTCTTGTTTTTATAGGACACGTATCTTGGTTAAAAAAATTATAATTTCATCTTAATAAAATTTAAACTTTTAAATATTTGGTAACTTCTTTTATAACACCTCGTTATCTTTTTGGGAAAACCTTGATCCTCTTAATAATGGATGGTTGAGATGTTTCTGGAGAAAGAAATGATGAAGATCCTTTTTTATTCCCATATCCATCCTTTTAATGTCTAATAAAGTTTTATCACTTTTAATACACACAATGGATAGAGTTACAAGATCCATTATACATATGAAATCTTCCATGTTGATTTATTTCCCAAGAAGTTAACACATATAAAAATTATAATCATTGATCATATCTAACTACATTAATTGGGTCATATTAACCTTATTTTTTAATATATATTTGAGGATTTTATGATCTATTTATATATCACACTTCTACCCATAGAGATAAGTGCACAAAATTGTTTATGTGAAGATCGCTGATACCAATTCTATATAACAAGTTGTGTATTCCGAATCCTAGATATTTAATCGAAATGAGGTAGAGGATATCAATATTTTGTCTTACATGTGTACACAACCCAATCCCTTTTATGAAAAATCATTATAGATCAAAAGTTCTTCCTCATTGGTGGGTAATGGGAGAACAAGTGTAGTGATTATCCTCTTCATCAACTCTTTAAAAATTCATTGATATTCATTATTCAAGAAAAACATGACTTCGTTATGAGTAATCATGGTTCATTGGATTAAAAAACATTATAGGTACTCTCAAATCAAAAAATAGTACATAGTTAATCTAAGGTAAAATCAAATTTAAATCAAAGATTCTATCCCTGTATATCCTTATATTAGTTTAATTTTTTAAGGATAAAAATATTTCTCTCTACTGTTGATAACATGTCCTGTTAAATTTATATTCTCTAAAAAAATTGGACTTTATTGTATATCAGAAATGAATTTTCCTTTTATAAACTATTCTATGTAGGATTCATATAATACTGACGTTCCTCCATGATTTTGGAGTATATAATTATATCATATATAAATACTACCAATAATTTGTTCAGGTGATTCGTAAAAAAATTATTCATAAAGTACATGAATAGTTTTAGTGAATCAGTGAGTCCAAATAGCGTCATTATGAACTAATAGTTCCCATAATGTATAGGAATGGTGGTCTTTGGGATATCCTCCTTATTCAAATTTTCTTGATAATATCCTAAATGAAGATCCATCATAGATAAATACTAGTATCCACATATCTAATCATACAAATTCATAAATCTATGGTAGAGGATACTTTCCCTTAAACATGATCTTGTGGTTCTCACAATAATCACATTAAATCATCCATCTTCTTGACAAAGATGACCGGTGTATCCCATAGTAAACAACTTTGGAATATAAACCTTTTTTATATATATTCATTTATTTGTTTCTTCATATAAAAATTTTTTATAGGAGCCACTCTAAACAGAGTCTTGAATATTTGTAATGCTTCGGGTATGATCTCTATTGAGAACTCAACATCACTGCTTGGGGAAGACCAGAAATATATTTGGTAAACATACCAGAAAATTACCTTAAAATGGGAATTTCATCAAGGATGATCACTAATTTAATATCAATTTTTTAAAAATATATCATTTCTCACAAGGAAATAATTTCCATACTTGATATTTTATCACTAAAAATATTCATCCTCTTCCATGTACTTGTATATAATCATAGGATGATTCATTATATGGAGATTGAATTCCATCAATTTGAAATGTATTTTGGATCAATATAATGATATGAAATCCATTTCTAGAATAAAATCAAATTCATCTATATGAATTATCATGAGGTTTGATGGAAATTTCATCCCATAAATTTTGATAGAGAAGGGGTTATATTATTGGTATATAAAAAATTTCAAATTTTTTGTTTTAGTTGTACATTCTACTACCACTATTTTTTATGATATTTTAATAGTTCTACCAAACATGTGAGATATGAAAGAATGTGTACAACTAAAATAAAAAATTACATTATCTATCCATGAATAAATAACTACAATACTTTTCACCGCTTCTATGATGGGGTCCACCTCAAAAGGTGTAATAGAATATGCTCTCCCTTGCTTCCATGGAGGATGTTAGTATTGATTGTCTATAACATCCCTTGGCTTTGGGAACTGTCTAGCATAATTTCCATGTTCTATGAAATTGATAGACTATATTACTGAATAAGTGTTGACTAGAGCAGTCATTTCTTTCATCACATTGGTGGGTTTCTCTCATTAACAATTTTTAGCTCAGTGCCCTTACTTCCTACACCTAAATAATTTCCACACCCTCATAGGAATTTTTTTGATATGTTTCTTCCCTCGATTTTAACAAGTGGGATGTTGGGATTTATTTTTATCATTATATTTGTCACGACCCATCCCCCGGGGCTTGTGTCGTGACTACCCCAAGCCCACCTTCCATAGGATAGGGGCTGGCGACTCGCACCGAAGGAGTATTCCCTAAAACTGGGAAGGCATTTCCTTTATAACCTGTAAGCACACACAACCAAGAACACATCGAGATATGAACTCAAGTAAACTGAATCATAAACAGATTGGGTATAGTAAGAAAAAGGGGACAGAATACAAGTCCAACTGGAAAGTACATGAAACTAAAATTATAAGTATACTAGAGAAAAAAGGAATACATTTGTTGGGTTGTCCTCTGAGGTTCCAACCTAAAGGGTAGGTACAGATCACCTCCTCATCACTCCACATCTATCTATCTCCTCCATGTACCGAACCATCATAAGGTCCTCCTATGGGCCTCATCCAGTCCTGGTACCCTCAGTCTCTATTGAGGTTATATGTCGTATGCATCAAACACTACAAGGTGTGGGCATAGCCCGTGCAAGGGTGAGTCTAACGATACTCAGTAGGGACCCCGAGAACCTCAATGTCTCACAAAATCCACAAAGGATAAACCGCAACACCTGAAGTCAACTGTCAACCCTACATAGTTATATACCCATACATATACCTAAGTTCTCAAGTATACCCATCTCAATCATGAGGAAACACAGGGCCTAACCGAAAAGCCCAAAGCACAATTGTTTCACAAGAGAAGGAAAACCACAAAGGAACGTACCACACAGGTACGAAACACTGAAGAATACCACCAAGCTATTACCACAAAGGAATGTACCTCACAGGTATGAACTCATATCACACCAGGTTTAAATTAAGTACAGTAGTAGATATGATTAGATGAAACTATTGAATCATCTTTCTCTATTAAGAGGAAGACTCACAGAGGATCACTCTGTACTATCCCACAAAAGATCGCTCGGTGCTGACCCACACAAAGTCGCTCGGTGCTGACCCATATAGGATTTCTAGGTGATGACCCACAGAGGATCACTCGGTGCTGACCCACACAGGATCGCTCGGTGCTTACCCACACAGGATCGCTAGGTGCTGACCCACATAGGATCGCTAGGTGCTGACCCACATAGGATCACTCAGTGCTGACCCATGTAGGATCGCTCGGTACATGCCCAGACCCACACAGGATCCTAGTACATCTCCAGCACGTCATCGACCCACACGACATCCTAGTACATCTCCAGTACTTCATCAAACCAATACAAGATCCAAGCACATCTCTAGTGCGTTGTCGAACCCACACAAGATCCTAGTACGTCTTCACATCACAGCCAGCTACTGGTTTCCTGCACTACGCTCTTTTGTCTCCGGGAGGGTCCGCTCCCTAAGAAAAAGGTCGATACTCCATCTACCTTTATGTCCCATGAAAAATTATCTCAAAGGATTAACATATCATAGGTTTATCAATGAAACAGATGGCGTGTCAATCATATGCTCGGTCTGTAAATTATTAGCCATTTTGACCCGAGGGCCCGGTAGGATTTGTGCTCGATCCAACCTGACCATACTAAAACATTACCCAACTTTCCAGTGGGGTATACTCAAACGGACCATCTCACCCCAAGGTTTATAACACCACTGAAGGTTCTTCAAACAGACTTCTGGTGCCAATGTAACCGCCAAAAGAGTGTAAATGGGTCGTAGTGTGTTTAGGTCTGGTCCGTCCAGGTGGGACCGACCCAGGCTGACCCAGCCTTGGATGAAATGGTTTGGGTCGACCCGGTATTACCCACTGGGTGTTCAGGCCTTTTGGGTCCTACAGGGCCCACTAGGCGGTCCGGCCCGCTGGGTCTGACAGGCCTTGAAGGCACGGGGTGGCTCGGTCATCGGGGTACCATAAGGGCGTAGGCTAGCTCAGCTGCGGGGCTGCTCAGCCACGGACGGCACGGGGTGGCTCGAATATGGGGTTGTCGCGAGGGCACCTTGTCGCTCGGCCACAGGTGGCACGATGCTGCGGGGCAGCCCAGCCGTTGATGGTGCAACGAGGACGGCTCGGCCGTGGGGGTTCCGTGAGGGCAGCTCAGCCGCTGGGGCGCGTTGGCCGCGCAGTGGTACGAATAGCCACGGGGCGACACGGCGATGCTGTAGGCGGTGGTGGTCACAGTCAGTGGAGGCCTCGGGGAGACGGTGTTCGCGGGGCAGCACAGTTGAGTCGTCGCCTTCATCGCAGCTGGCGGTGGTGCCGACCGATGTTCTCGTGCCCCTTTCTTCTTTGCTCACTGGCCTCCTCCATCACGTATAACACCACAAACCATCACAAGAATTTCGGAGAGGACACACTATATTTTTTTTGGCCATCACTCTCCAAATTAGAGTGGTAGCAAGATGATATAATACTTGATTCATAATAATATCCAGAACATGTAAGGGAAAATAATTCAAACAACCTCCCTACCTTGTTTGATTCATCGACAGAGGTCTCAAGGAAAGAGACGACATTGTTGGGGATAGAAAGACATCGGTGATGTTAGCATTCCCTCGATCATCATTCTGTTGATGTTGAAGACATTCCTCGTCATCGATTGTCTCGAGGAAGAATTCAAAGTCGAAGTCAGCTTTCTTCGTTGGCATTCTTTGTTGGCATTCTACGTTGGTTGAATTTCTCCCAATTCTACAAGTTTCTCCCTTTTTCCAAGAGTTTCCCCTAATTCCACCCAAAATGAAATAGCCAACATTATATTATATGTTGGCATAATATCAAATTGGAAGAATTATTTAATTGAGTTGGTGTATTAATTAAAGGGGGTTGCATAATAAATCAAGGGGATATTGGAACAATTATGTGAGAGATCTAAACTGGTTTCTCACACTTAAGAGGGGAGTTCAAGAGGAATAAGTCTCAGGTGGTCCCCACCAGCATAACCCACATGGGAGGTTAGGCTTGGGTGGTCCCCACCACCATAACCTATGTTGATAGGTTTTAGTTTAGGTTGTCTCCACCTCTCAAAATCCTTGTGGGAGATCCTAATGAAAAATAAAATAAAGTGTTTCACAAGTTTTATTTTATTTTATTCTTTCATGACAAACCAAAAAATTTTCTTTCACCCTCGACCAACTACCATTGAGGTGAAAGTCTCATTAAGCGAATATCGGTGCTGCAAGTTCAACGGTTCCCTCGGATTTCAATTCCAAGAATCGGTTCAGAAGTTACAAAAACCCACTCACGCATTTACTTAACATACCAGAAAACAAGTTTAGAAATTCATTCTAGGAACACCGGGCCTTGGAATCAAGCACCTTCAATTATCGTGTACTCATAAAATTCCCATGTATTTAATAAAAATTACAAGGAATTTCTGGTTCTTTAAATTCTCCCCACCTCAGGGCTTTATGTCCCCATAAAATACAACTAAAAACTAGGAAAACAAGTGGGGGTACTAAGAACGAATCTGAGCCTCCTTCTCCCATGTGCTCTCTGGGAGGTTCCCGTGGTGCCATCGAACATGCACCAGAGGTATCAACCACCCATGAAGTATGAGTTCTTGTCGATCCTCAATCTCCACTACAACCTCTTTAAAAGTCACCTCATCAACGATATCCATCTTACTATGGTCGATGACATAGGAGGTGTCCTGTACGTATCTCCTCCCCTGGGATAGGTGGAAGATGACATGCACTTGGTGAAACTGATGTGGAAGAGCTAAGCGATAATCCACCTCTCCAACTTTGTTACGTACTTGAAAAGGTCCGATGAACCTTAGAGATAAAGTTTCTCCTTGGACAAATCTCTATAAACCTCTTTGAGGTGAGACCTGTAGAAAGATGTGGTCACCATCCTGGAACTCCAGAGGTCATCGTCTCCTATCGGCATACAACTTCTGCCTAATCTGTGCAGTCTTCAACTACTCCTAGATGATCTGAACCTTTTATATGGTAGTCTATAAGGTCTCTGGTCCCACTTGTACTGACTCCCCTGGGTCAGTCCAGAATAATGGTGGTCTTCTAGGTTGCTCATATAACACCTCGAAAGGTTCCATCACAATGGGGGAGTGAACGTTGTTCTGGTATGAAAACTACACCAAAGGCAAGTGATCCTACTAGGTGTGACTGAAGTTGAGAACATAAGCATGCAACATGTCCTCAATGTTCTGAATGGTCCACTCAGTCTGGCCATTCGCCTGAGGATGTAAGGTGGTGCTTAAACGAAGCTGCATCCCGAAAGCCTCCTACAACCCCTTCCATAGCTGGGAAGTAAAATGTGCATCAAGATCAAAGACAATCTTCGAGGGTACTTCATGTATCCACACAATCTCTTGCACATAGATTTATCCCAAGATCTCTAATGATACCTACACAATAATCAGTAGGAAGTGGGCCGACTTGGTTAGTCGGTCAATGATCACCCAAATTGAGTCATGTCTCTTGGATGTATGTAGAATTCTTGGAATGAATTACATGGATATCTCATACCACTTACAGTCTGGGACCTCAAAAGGCTGAACCAAGCCTGCTGGTACTTGATGCTCTTCCTTCACATGCTGAAAAGTGAGGCACCGAGAGAAAAACTCTACAACTACTTTCTTCATTCCCAGCCACTAGTGCTATCGTCAGAGATCCTGGTACATCTTCTCCATTCCTAGATGTACCTATAGAGGGGATGTGTGGAACTCCCTCAACACTTCCTCATGAGGTGACACCAGTACCATGGTACGTTCTCTGAAGAGGGTGACATGCTCCCCACCTTCAAAAAATACTTCAGGTGTATGTCCTGTGGATATCTGAGCACACAGTGTCTCACAGTTAGCATCCCCATGCTGCACCACCCGGACTCGCTGATGAAGTGGGGGAGGGACTATAAGAGACTGAAGAAAATATACTCCATATCTATCCATAAAGGATATTTGCAAAGCTGCCAGCTGTTCTGTCACCTCTCCTTGCAGTTGTATACCAGACTTCCTGCTGAGTGAATCTGCTACAATGTTTCCCTTCCAAGGATTATATACTATCTCAAATTCATTGTCCTGGAGGAACTGAAACCAATGTCACTGTCTTAGGTTCAGGTACTTCTGAGAGAAGATATAACTGAGACTCTTGTAATTAGAGTACAATGAAAAATGTTCTCCCATCAGATAGTGTCGTTATATCATCATGGAGAAGACCACTGCTGCTAATTTCAGGTCATGGGCAGCGTTGTTATGCTCATGATATCTCAGTTTTTGAGAACCATATGTGATTATTGATCCCTCTTTCATTAGGACACATCCTATCCTGGTCCCTGATGTGTCTTAGTAGACTACGTACCCTACGCCCTCCTCTAGAAGACTCAAGATAGAGGTACTAGTTAGCCTGTGCCTCAGCTCCTGAAAAATATGCTAGCATCTCTCCAATGACACGAAGAGTTTCCCATTCTTCATCAAGGATGATAGTGCTGCTGAAACTCTAGAGAAATCTGGAAAAAACCTCTGGTAGTATCTATCCAAACCCATGAAACTTCGTACAACCGTCACGCTCCTATGTGGCTCCCAAGAAATTGCCTCATCAATCTTCGCTAGATCTACTGCAACTCTAGCCTTAGATATGACATGTCCCAAAAATTTAACCTCTTTGATCCAAAATTGGAACTTCGAGAGCTTACCATAAAGATGGTGCTCTCAGATTGTGTCCATTACTACTTGAAAATGATAGGCTTGCTCCTCCTCATTATCTGAGTAGATCATAATGTCATCGATGATGACTACTACAAAGAAATCAAGGTATGACTGAATGATCCTGTTCATGACTTCCATGAACACTATTGTAGTGTTGGTTACATCTAATGGCATATCCAAGAACTCTTAATGGTCATACTGACATTTGAAATTCCTCTTATGCACATCCTCATCTCACACTCTGAGCAAGTGATAGCCTGATCTAAGGTCTATCTTTGAGAACCATTTTGATCCTTTCAGTTGATCAAAGAGGTCGTCAATCCTTGGGAGTGGGTACTTGTTCTTCACGATCACCTGGTTCAGGCACCAATAGTCAACACAAAACCTCAAACTCTCATCCGCCTTCTTGGAGAACATAATCGGGGCTGCCCAAGGTGAAGCACTGGGTCGAATGAATCCCTTCCCCTACAAGTCCTCTAATTTTAACAGCATCTCACAAAGCTTCGGTGAGAGCCATATGATATGCTGGTGTAGATATCAGTGTCATCCCGGAGTACGAGTCAATGTAAAGTTCCACCTCTCTCCGAGGAGGTAGACCCGAAACATCATCAGGGAAGACATCTGTGTACAGGTCCACCAATACAAGATAACTCAGACTCTCCACATCAACTGGGCTATGGGAAAGGCTAGCCAATTGATTAGTGATCGGCTGCACTCTCCTCTAGGTAAGTCCATCCTATACTGTAAAGGATTCCTTTTCATTGGTGAAGGAAAACCTGGTCCCATCCGTGTGGAGACACCGCACATTGCGCCTAATATAGTCTATATGTGCATGGATTGTAGATAAATTGTCCATACCCAATATGACATTGTAACGCCTGACACCGCTACTAGTAGATCCCAGTCAAAGCTCTCACCTCCTAGAGTAAGCCCACACTACTGGAACTGGTGCTTAATCATCGAATACACTCTTGTAAAAGTCTTTTGCAAAAAGGATCAAGCCAACGGCTCCATCGGAATCTCCGAGCTCCGAACGAGGGTAGTCGCAATAAAAGAATGACTGGAACATGTGTCTATAAGTACTACAATGAAGGTGGAGTAGAAACATATCATACCTCATATCATCTCCAAAGCACCATGATCATAGGCATCAACTGCCTAAAGTTGAGCTCTCCCCTGTCCTCCTACTCTTTGTGGTTGGGGTGGACCTCTTGGTTGTGGTGGTGATAATATCTCAAATCGTCACCCATTGCTAGTTGCATGACCAGCTCCTCTGCCATGTCTACCTACTCCCTGGGGACCTCCTCAGTCAAATCAATGTCTCTCCCAAGGTGGTCCTTAGACCTTCTGTTGATCATCCATACGACAGGTTAGACGGTCACGATCCATGTGACCCTGTCGGCCTCATGTGTAACACTGCCCACTCTTGGCATGACTAGATCTATCTCGGGTACCCCATACAACCGACCCTAAATCCTACGATCATCCACCTGAAGTTATGTTCCTTTTGGACCTCTGTGACATCTTTCTACTTCCAACTGCAGAAGACTCCGCTATGTGATGATTGGTGGTGGGTCTCACTTCTGGTGACTACTCAGCAAGGAAACTCTCCACTAAGAGGGCCCTCTCTAACACCCCCTCCTGCATCGGGATGCTAAGAGAAATCATCGAAGCCCTGATCACCCAGTTGAGCCCCTTCTCCAAGGTCCAGGCCTTGAAGAATGGGTCATGCACCATATCAATGGAGTAGCATGAGAGGTCAGTGAACCTTGCTGAATACCGAGCCTCATTCATGCTGCCCTACTGTAAAAGAAGTAGCTCCTGTATGCGCACTGCATGAAGAGTTGCTGGGAAAAACTCTGCCCGAAACAAGCTCTCGAAGTCTGCCCAGAGAAGTGTCACCTCGTCGTGAACTTGGAGAATCAAGCTCCACCATCTATCTGTTGCTTCCTATAGAAGGATGGTGGAAAATATCGCCATGTGATTGGATGGGGTACCTTCCAGTCAGAAGACTCTCACTACAACCTCAAACCAATCCTCAGCTCCCTATGGATCCGTCTCTACTCTGATCTTGGGTAGCCTCTTGCACTGGAACTTGTGCAAAATTCTCAATCAGCGTGCACTCTCTGCTGCTGGGGCTGGAAGCATCGGTGTACCAATGGGTAATGGTACTGCTGGTGTCTTCTCTAGTACCTCTCCTGGAATAGAGCCCTGAACCAAGGCCTCATCGCTCGTTGGGCTATTAGTGCATACATATCTTAAAACCCTAGCTGGTGGTCTTCATGGAGGCATCATGAAAGAAACATGTGCACCACAGTCAATAAATAATACCTGGTGAGATGACTAAAAGTGTCCACAAAAAAGACTCTTGAAAACACACACACCATGATTGTTTTCATGCACTGAGTCAGAAATCAGATGTCAGGGTCATGGTGTATGGATACGTCAGCTGCCGCACCAACACTGGATTCACTAAACTGATAACCACACTCACTACACTTAAAACTATTGATGTTAAAATGATCATAGTACTATTTTCTATGGTACAACAGACTCCTCTGATACCAATTTTTCACGACTCGTCCACTGGGGCCCATGCCTTGACTACCCCAATCCCGTCTTCCATAGGCTAGGGGCTGGAAACTAGCACTGAAGGTGTATTCCCTAAAACTGGGAAGGAATTTTTTTTATAACCTATATGAAAATGAATCCAAGCACACAAAAAGATAAGAACTCAAGTAAAATGAATAGTAAACATAGTGAGTACAGTAAGAAAAAGGGGCCAGAATGCAAGCCCAACTGAAAAGTATAAGAAACTGAATGTACGAGTAAACTGGAGTAAAAAGGAAGACAATTTTGGGTCTTCCTCTATGGTTCCTAAATGAAGGGTAGGTAAAGATTTCCTCCTCATCACTCCACATCCATCTATCTCCTCTGCGTTCCGACTCGTTGTACTGTCCTCCACCAGGCACTGTCCAGTCCTGGTACCCTCAGTCTCAATCAAAGATGTTAGTTGTCTACACCAAACATAGCAAGTTGTGGGCATAAAATATGTAGGGGTGAGTATAAAGATACTTAGTGTTGACCCAGAGACCCTCAAGGTCTCATAAAATCCACAAATGATAAACCTCAAAGAATTAAGTCAACTGTTAACCCTACTTAGGTATATGCCCAAACATATACCTAAGTTATCAAGTCTACCCATCTCAATCATGAAGAAACACAGGGTCCAACCCAAAATCCCAAAGCTCAACTATTCCAAAAGGGAAGGAAAACCACAAAGGCAAGTACCACATAGGTACTCCACACATATGAACACCGCCAATGTATTACCATGAAGGAAAGTACCTCACAGGTACAAACTCATCTCACATCAGATATAACATAAGTATAGTAGTAGAGATGATTAGATGTAACTACTGAGTCATCTTACTCTGTTGAGAGGTAGAATCATAGAGGATCTCTTGGTGCGGACCCACACAGGATCGCTCAGTGATGACCAACACAAGATCGCTCAGTGCTGACCCACACTTGATCCCTAGGTAGTAACCCATATAAGATTACTCGGTGCTGACCCACATAGAATCGCTAGGTGCTGACCCACACAGGATCTCTAGGTGTTGACCCACACAGGATCACTTGGTGATGACCCACACAGGATCACTCTATACATCGTCAGACCAACACAGGATCTCTAGGTGTTGACCCACACAAGATCACTCGGTGCTGACCCACACAGGATCACTCTATACATCGTCAGACCCAAACAGGATCCTAGTACATCTCCAATACATTGTCAGACCCACACAAGATCCTGGTACATCTATAGTACGTTTCCAGACCCACAAAGGATCCTAGTACATCTCTAGTATGTCTTCAGACCCACACAGGATCATAGTACATCTCTGCATCCCATCCAGTTACTGGGTTCCTTCACTACGCTCTCTTGTCTTCAGTAGTGTCTGCTCCACAAGCCACTGGTCGATACTCCAAATCCCATTATGTTCCACAAAAAATTATCTCAAATTACTTCCACATCATAGGGGTATCAACTCAAAAGACGGCATGTCAATTGGACACCCGGTCTGTAAGTTATTAGCCTTTTTGTCTGAAGGGCCCGGTTGGATTCTTGATGGATCCAACATGACCATACTCCTACTTTACCCAAATCTATATTAAGGTATACTCGAAGGGACCGTCTCACCCCAAGTTTTCCATCACCCCTAACAGTTCATCAAACGGATGGTCGGTGCCAATGTTATGGACAAAAGAGCGTAAATGGGTCATAGTGGGTTTGGATTCGGTCCGACCCAGTCGGACGGACATAGTTTGGGCCAACCCAGTCCGACCCGCTGGGTCCGATAGGCCGCGAGGGGGTGGGAGGGCTCAGCCACATCGCATCTTGGCCGCGAGGTGGCTTTTCTGCGGACGGAGTGTGGTCGCAGGGGTGTCACAAGGGTGTGGAACGGCTCGGCCATGGGGCAGCTCGGCCACGGGGGTGCCGCAAGGGGGCAGGCAGCTCAGTCACAAGCAGCACGAGGCCGCGGGGCATCTCACCCACAGAGGGTGTTGTGAGGGAGGCTCGGTCGTGGGGGTGTCTGGTGGGAACAAGGCTGATCGGCCACGAGGAAGCTCGGCGGCAGAGGGTGTCGCGAGGGTGGCTCTGTCGCAGGGTGCTGTGAGGGTGGCTCACCTGTAGGGGCGCGTTGGTAGCTGGGTGGCGCGGACAGCCGTGGGGTGGCGTGGCGAGGCCGCGGGCGATGGAGGCCACGGTCAGAGGAGGATATGGGGCGGTGGTGGCCACGGAGTGGCATCGTTGTGTCGTTACCTTCGTTGCGCCAGACGGTAGTGTCGGTCGCCATTCTTAGGCCCCCTTAGTGGTTGGTCTCCGACCTCCTCCATTGCAAAAAACACCACAAATCATCTGAAGAACTTCGGAGAGGATGGGCCATGTTTTTTTTGCCCACACTCTCCTCATTAGAGTGGTATCAAGCGGCTATAATACTTGATTCACCAGAATATCAAGAACATGTAAGGGAAAATAATTCAAACACCCTCCTAACCTCATTTGATTCATCGACGGAGGTTGTGAAGAAGGGCACGGCGTTGTTGGGGATAGACGGACGTTAGTGAAGTCAGCGTTCCCTCAATCGTCTGTTCATTGACGTTGAAGACATTCCTCACCAACGATTGTCTTGAGGAAGAAGTCGAATTCATAGTCAGCGTTCTTCGTTGGTGTTCTTCATTGGCGTACTTCATTGGACAGCTTTCTCCCAATTCTACAAGTTTCTTTCTTTTGCTAAGAGTTTCCCCCAATTCCACCAAAAATGAAAGAGCCAACATTAGAGAATATGTTGGCATAATTTCAAATTGGAATAATTAATTAATTGAGTTGTTTTATTAATTGAAGGGGTTGGAATAATTAATCAAGGGGATGTCGGCACAATTAAGTGAGGGATCTCAAGAGGATTCTCACACTTAAGAGGGGAGTTCAAGTGGTTTATGTCTTAGGTGGTCCCCACCACCATAACCCACATGGGAGGTTAGGCTCGGGTGGTCCCCACCACCATAACCTATGTTGAGAGGTTTCATTTCAGGTGGTCCCCACCTCTCAACATCCACATTGGATATCCTAAATAAAAAAATAAATAAAATGCTACAGAACTTTTATTTTATTTTATTATTTCACGAAAAACCCAAAAATTATCTTTCCCACTCGACCAACTATCATCATGGTGAAAGTACTCTTAAGAGAATATCAGTGCTCGAAGTTCAATGATGCCCTCGGATTTTAATTCTGATGCCTATTCAAAAGTTACAAAAACCCGCTCACACATTTACTGAACATACCCGAAAAAATGTTCAGAAATTCATTATAGGCACTCCGGGCCTCAGAATCAAGTGCCATAAATTTTTGCAGACTCATAAAATTCCCATATATTTAAAAATAAATTTACATGAAATTTCTAGGTCTTTACAATATTTTCCCACATACAAATAGAATTAAAATCCATTTTTTACTTTGTATCCCTGATAAAACCACAAGATTCACAAATATCCATTACATCATTGAGGTCACATAGGACAATTTCTTCATACCAGTCAAAGTCCCAGATGGCTATAAATTTTCAATGACTCAGCTTCAACACACAAAAACAATTATTCAAAATTACTTTTTAGGGTAATGAAATAGTCTAAGGCTTATCATTAATGTCTTCTATATTTTTCATCATATATCCCAATGGATTCCTAGAAATTTTCCTTGAGCTTAATAAATTACCTCTCTATTTTCAAAGAGTGTGTGGAAAATATTATCTGAAAAAAATTGAAATTTAATAATCTCTATAGATTTGATCTTCACCTCAAGATTTTTATTTTTGACCAAATTATGCCATTGATTATTTTATCTTTTCATTTGATAAATACCCAGTACAAACATCAATTTTTATAGAATTGAAGGATGTATAAGATCTTCTCAATGGATTTGGTTTCTTTTTATGCAATAATGGGATCATTGAATCCACGGAAATTTTGGTTCCTTTATTTCATAAATGTATCAATTGTTACTTAATATATCTTAGGGGTATTCAGGTGTTCCTCCTAATTCACCCTTTATTTCAAAACATTAGTCAATTGGGAAAGAATGTTTATGAATATCATGATTTTTTCTCCCATAGGGTTTGGAATTTCATTTTGGAAATCATTACGTTGTTATTCATATTGGTTATTGACTCGGTTTCTCCGATTCCAAACCATTTATTAGAATAAATGTAATATTATGGATGATTGTTTTAAAATAATTAAACTCATAAATATGAATCTGTACACATTAAATCTATAACTCTTAAAAGACATATATTATTTAACTTATCAACTTTTATGTTTCAATATATGTTATCCATGATCTATTTCCTATCATAAAATCTTATTGGAATTGTTTCCCTTAATAATGGTTAATAAATATCATGTGAATTTACCAAATCATATCCTTCAATAATGTAAATCTAGGTGGGTCGGAAGGTCGATTTTTGTGCACTAAGTAATAATCGAGTCTATCTCAATGCACCCATTTTGAAGTTATTACTCATATATATATATATATATGTTTGAGAGATGCATCGACAAATAGTATCTAGAAAGGGATGTATTTTCATATAAACCACTTACTATATAATTTAATAAAATTTAGATATGTTTTCATATTCTTAACCTAATTCTTTTATAATACCTTTTAATCATAATGCCAAAATAACTTTTCCTTTCTCTAATATCAACTATAATAACTAATTTTTTCATACCATTTAATTGATTATTTATTACATAATAGTAAACATAATACAATAAAAAAGATCATGAATCTCAGTGTCATTGGAAAATTAGATAAATTTCCTTATAACTTTCAATATGAATACAATTAAATTATTGAAAACATTCTTAACATGATCCAAAAAATTATATCGTTCTTCTAAAAATACATTTGATAATAAGGGGATGTACATAAGAAAGGTATGATCTATAAAACCTAATATGGGAATAAAATTCATTAAATAAGTTAAATAAGTACATGTGATCCAAGAGGCATATCATGGTTACATAAGAGGTGTGAGAATCATAATCTTGAACAGTGAAGCATGATATAACATGATAACATAAAGGAAACACGGGAATATACGAAAAAATTAAGCATTACCACATAATTATAGGTCAAGTCTAATCGACAAGACATCATAAAATGGTGTAAAATTCCCATAATGGATAATGTCCTGAACCAGATCAACTACCCGGGTAACCTAATAACCGAGCCAGTACTGACATAGCCTCAAGGGTAAATAAAATCCCCATTGGTTTGTGACTAGAACCTGGAATCATATAATTTGATTATGGGAATGAATTTTCCACAAACACAATGTATGAAAGATAAAAAATCAGAATTCATGCATAAGAAACTCCAAACGTAGAAGTGTATCTGAAGTGAAATAGGTATAAACAACCCAATGTACTATAGAACTGTACTAGAAACTGAAATAACAATCCATTCGCCAATAGACTCAGCTCACTAAACCCAAATATAAACTATAACCACCTCCAAGCAGTGTCTTTCACCTGGTCAAACCTTGAAGGAGATAATTTACAAACACCCAAAGGTGCTAATAGGGTGTGATCTAAAATCCCAATAGGGTCTCACAAATTATTACATAATATTTTCCACATTTAATTAACCAAATATATCATTCTATTTTAAATAAGTAGGTTTTTCATTTCAAATGCATATTTAAACAAATCATTCTTTACATTTTAAATGATGGAAATACATTAAAAAAAGATTAAAATTTCAATTTGTGGAATATTTCTAAAGAAATTGATTACTGAAACATTTTATACAAAATAGTTTATATATATTCACAATTTATGTAAAATAGTTTTCAACAATCTATTGAAAAAATATCAAATTCAAGCATTTGAGCAACATGTTCATCTTCAAAAAGGTATGAAAGTTCAAGGATATAGGAAATCCCTCACACTCAAAGTGACTCTTCAATATGTGTATATACACACCCCTTCAACACTAGTCAAAAAGAAAACATTTCCATCCCATCAGGGATGTGGCGTGTTGTAATTTTGTTTAGAATGTTGTAAATAATAGATTATTATCCTAATAACTAACTTACTACCAAAGGTATTTATGTGCACTGGTATAAAAAAATTATGGGAAATTTAACATAAGACTACATAAAATTAAATTCATCCGATTCTCTATTTCAAATATTCTAATTTCAATTTACAAACCAACACATATCATATTAATAAAAAGCATGCCTTTTCCTAGATATAACCCAATAGATTCTATCAAAACCATTTTTAATCCATTTTCATCAAATACAGTTTGAAATCAATTTTATCAAATAAATTTACACAGTTTTCAATCAAACTAATTTCACAATTTAAATTACAAAATTTTAAATTTCACAAATTTCCATTAAATTTTACAAACACAACCTAATTTAATGGAATTGTGGGTTTTCCTCAATTCCATGCCAAAAATACAAGTACACAAATGAAATCCCCTAATTTAAATGAATTTTTTTAACAATTTAATTTCATAAGAATAAAATACCACATATTCAATTGAAATAAATTTAATCAAATCAAGCAGTTTATAGTAAATTAAATCGGCCAATTAAAATGGAACCACCTACCTTGGGATCAATGGATCTCAAAAAACTGAACCCAAAATAGGGTTACCTAATTAAGAACATCAAAAAAGGGATCTGAGAGACAAAAATAAATTTATGATCTAAAATAAGGGGTATTAGAACCTCCAAAAAACACTGAGATAAAAAAACCATATGGAGAAAAGGGGAGAGAGCAAGAGATAAAAGATGTAAAGAGGAAGCCCACTAGGTGAAGATCAATTATTGTTTTCTAAGATTCTGTTCACTTTGGAGAGGGTGTAGAGGGGACAAAATCGCCTCTTAGATGCTCTTGAGGAAGAGAAAACCATAGGGGTTCATTCTAGGTCTATCAGGAACCTAAATGGGGGATTTAAGTATTATAAAATTATATTTTAGGTTTAATTAAAGTTCCTACATAGTTTCTTGGTTATGGTCACATATTTTTCATAAACCATACTCCCTAGTCATGATCCCCCTTTTCTCCTTGTACATAATTTCTCTTTGGCGACACATAGTTGGTCAAACCATGCATCAAACATGCAAAACCCCACAGTTTGGGTTTTTATAGTTTTCATTAAGAAGGCACATCGTCTGGGAAAATTGTGAGCCAACCGTGCACTAGCCCAGTAAATTTTGAAAATTCTAAAATTTATCTCGAAACAACCCCCAAAAAACATCCAAAGAATGATTAAAAGAGGATTTTAATAATACCTAAAAATAATATGATGTTACATCCTCCCAACTATAAATTTTTTTTACCCCCTCAGAATCCTACTTATAAGTAACCATTCCACAAATTTGATTCCATTTCTCTCCCATCAGTGCCTCCCACTCCCAAATCTCATGATTATCAGAATTGTGCTTCTATAGCGCTTGAACCAAAGGTATCATCCTCACACATAGTGTCTTGGTCTCAGAATCATCTATCCTCACTGAACGTTCAATCACAAAAAAATTAGCTTTAACATAAAGATTGCTCCATCTCAGAACATGATATGTATCAGATATATAATTCCATAGTTAAGATACCTGGATGATGTTATGTATTGACATCCACTACTGTGGAAGTTCTAACTAATAAGTAATTTTCCAAAATTATCAACAACCTAAATGGTATCAAAAAATAAGGAGAAACCTTCCCTTCTATCCCAAGCCATCGATGACCCAACCTAGTTTAAATATTCAAGAATACATGGTTACCAACTGAGAACTCCATTGGTCTATGATGATGATCAGTATAAGACTTATATAATATTTTTGATGTCAAAATTATCTGATGAAACCAATGAATATTTTATATTATCTCTTAAACAATAGTTGTTCTAACAAAAGAAAATTTACCAATCACCAACAAACATAATGGAAATATGCAACTCCATCCATTAAAGGACTCAAATGGAGACATTTTGATTGTTGTCTAGTAACTATTGTTATAAAAAAACTCAACTAAGCCCATATGGTCATCCCAATCCCCACAAACATATATAACAAAATCACGAAGCATATCCTCAAGAATTAATACAATTATTTTTATCTGGACATATGATTATGGATAGTATGTTTTACTCATGTGGACCTGAGATCCCAATTCCTCTTGATGTCCTATAAAAATATGAGAAGTGAACAAAGAATCCCTTTCAGATATTATAGCATTTGGAACTCTACGAAAATGAACAATTACTTTTACATAGATATTTACCACCTCCTCAACCTTGGTTGTATCAGTAATGGGAATAAAGTGAGAATATTTTATTAGCCAATCATTCATAACCCTTATCACATTATTATTTATCTAGGTACATGAAAACCCAACCACAATTACAATATAGATCTCATCCCATATCCATGTTGGAACTGCAAGTGGCTGAAGCATACCCAAAAGTTTCTGGTCCTCATCATTGTCCATTTGGCATATATAGAAAGAGGTATAAAATTAGAAATGTTTTGTCTCATACCTAGACACCAGAACTATCATTGTATATCAATATTTGTGGTTCTTGGTTTTACATCCCATGGGGAATTATTGAAATCACTTATAACATAGTTTTTTACTACAAATAGAAAAACAATGTAATTCTAATAGAATATCATTCTCTCAACGGAGAAGTACTTTTCCAGAATAGTCACCACACTATAAAAGGATTCTCTAATGAAAAATAACATTTCATTAAGGTACTATTATAGAATAATTATATCGACAACATAAAATATAAACGTAACACTTGATAGGGAAACCTCATCCCTTGATTCCCATAATAAAATATGAAACTATTCAAAGACTTCCATAATGTCACACTCTTATGAATATTCTTTCATAACTTGGGTCGGAATATTCCTACTCAAATAATATGTTACAACATTCCCTTACCCTAGAGTATAAGTGATTTTAAAATTAAAACACTATAGTAATTTCCTCCAAATACTCTTTCATAGATTCAAATATTTTTTAGATAAGATATAACTGAAGTACAAGTGTTTATAATACATGATAAACCTTTCACATTTAATGTAATTCCACCAACTCTTAAAAGCATGCATCATAGATGTGATTTCAAGGACATGGGTTGCATAATTATTCTAATGTGGCCAATGTTTACAAGATCCATAAGCAATTACATGATCACCTTCATAATAACATACCCCAAACCTGAACTTGTTACATCATAGAATACAACATATCCATTCCTGGTCTCTAGAAGATTCAACATCATCATAGTAGTAAATAGATGTTTTATATTAACAAAAGAAATATGACATTTCTCATCGTAATAAATATTTACCACCTTATAATTTATAATATTCATCGGAGAATAAAACATAGATAATTCATTAACAAACTTGTGATAATACACATTTAAACCCAAGAATCCCTGAATCTTGAAAAAACTTCACGGTTTCTCACATGCCATAACAGATATCACCTTTTCTTGATCAACTAGAATACCATGTTATGAAACCACTTACCCAACTAATTTCACTCCCCGGATCCAAAATTTACATTTTGATATCTTGGAATAAAGTTAGTTATTTGTGAATTATTATATAACTACATTAAGATGATGTTCATGATAATCTTTAGACATAAAGTAATCCAAGATGTCATCCAAAATGACTTCCATGAAATTATTAATATACTCATGTAAAATATTTTTCATCAAATACATAAAGACATCAGGAGCATTGTTTTTACCAAAGGGAACGACAAGGTACTCATAATCATCATACATAATTTAAAAGTTGGTTTCCTGAATATCATATTATTTTAAACTCAATTGATAGTATATAGACCAAAGATCAATATTTGAGAACCACTTCTCCACTATAAACATTCAAAAAATATCCTAAATCTATAGAAACTGATAAATTATCTTTAACATAAATTGTTTGATTTAACGATAATCAACACAAATGATTAGTGAACTATCAACATTCATAGAAAATTGAACTGATGCCACCCATATAGACACATTTGGTAATATAAATACTTTCTCTATAATATCATCAAATTCATTCTTTAACTCCTTCATTTTAGTTGGTTTTGTGTGGTATGAGGGAATAAAAAATAGTTGATTATTAGGAACTATGTCTATAAAATCATCCAACCCTCTTTATAGTATAGAATAAGAGAATCCATACGGGAAAACACTAGTTTACTTGATAAAAACTAGATGGATTTAACCTATAAAATATTCTATATCCATATTAATAGAGAACACAAATATTACTTTTCCCAACTAGGAATAATTAGGTCTTTCTCTACTTGAACTTGGGTCCCACTCTACTTGAAGGATTTGGAAAACCCCATTGGGCGTAGTAAAGGAGACCCATAAAAGATAACTGTCAATATGGGATTTATTTTCAATGATCTAATCCAAACCATATATGAATCTAATTAATTTCAAGCCATGAACAAAAAAATCCCAATTATGTTCAATATCTAATAGAGATAAAGCACAAGAGGTACTACAGAGACCCTCATCTATCTCCATACCAAGGGTTGTAGTAATATCTATCACATAAGAAATAATATACGTATGAATATTAATAATATTAATAATATAAGTTGAAATAAATAAATGATATTCAATGGTATCAAATAGAGGATTTTATAATTATGAAGATATAGTAATGGTACCTCTCATTATTGTTTGACTTGTATACTCTTCCTCTGGAGACTCTTCTCTTACGTGAAGAAGCTTCGTCCTAGATGCCAATGGCTAGAAACCCTTTTTTTGTGAAGCGTATTATTGCACCATAGTTTTGGTATGAACTGAATATATCATGCCACTATAAAGAGTTTAAAAGGCATAGAAGAACATTTGTATGTGGTACAAGAGTCTGTATGAGCCACAATTTGTTAGTTCCTCGGTGAAAACCCTCTTTGAATTCCCTAGATTTCCATAATGGTAACTAATCAATGGGCCTATTTTAGGAACTAAAAGTGTTATAGAGTGACCCTAATATAAAGAACCACAATGAAAATCTACATGATTCCTCTTTCCCTTGTATTAATTCACAATACTACTAGGATTTAAAGAAACACCTGATAAGATTAACATACCATCCTGGTCCATTGAAACCATTAGTGTTATGTATAACACATCATCAAAATAAGGCATCCTCAGTAAGAAAACCTAAGAAATAATATCTAGTTTAAATCAGTACTTGAACAGTTTAGCCTTAATATTTTTATTAGATATTATTTTAGATCAAAATTTCATAAGTTGAGAAAAACATTTTTTATATTACATCATGATCCTGATAGCCATCTCATGTTTGATAAAACCAATTTCCTTAGTCACCATTATTGACTATGGGTAGTACTAGATGTTGAAAATAACCTTGACTTCCTTCCACTATAATCCCTCTTAATTATTCTTTATCACCATTATGTCACACCATCTCTTACTTGGTCCTTCTAGCACGAAGGTTTCACAATTTTCTTCAAATTTTTTTAGTGTCTCCATGAACCCAAAAAAACACTCCATCCTAATAAACCATCCCTTAGCCTATTGTGTACCATTTGATACATTGAACACTATTTTTTAGGTGATGGAATTACTAAAAATTATTTTTGAAATAATACCTTTGTGGTTCTACAACTAGAGCTTGAACTGGAACTGGTAGTGGTATATGTCTGAGAGCTTGGATAGAACGCACAATCACATCAACAAAAGTCATGTTCAAAAGAGGATTTTCTCACTGATGTTCATAAAAATATTCCCAATGGATCTTATTAACACATATTATTTGAGTAATGATGCTACATAATACAAGAACACATCATATTAACTCTAAAATATAGAAACAAGGGAAATCAATCATAGAAGATATAAAAAAATATTTGGATTTCAATCTTTCCATATCAAAATTCGGGAAAATAATATAACTAATCTTAAAATTTTCCTTCCCAAACCACACCTAGTGACATTAAGTTCATAGTGGTGAGATCTAGATAGACACTCAATCACAAATACCTCCTATGTCCCGATAAGATTACACAAATTGCATATATACATCAATGAAATATAAAAAACCTTAACCTCTGATGACAATTTTTCACAAACCATCTCAGGTTACTAGGATACCTATGATGGTTCATGAGATATTGGGTTTAGTCCCTAATCCCATACAACAGTTTTCATAATACTAATACATTACATAATGAATTGGATCACTATCTGGGCACACAGATCATTTTCATATCATGTACATTAATAAGTGTTTAACATGAATCACACAACATAATGATTCCCTCCATCAGTTTTAATACCATGATCATGGATTTTTTTATACATTTAATTCCCAAATAAATAATTATTGTTACATCTAGGTGAATACCCTTGAGTGGAAACAAGGAAGATAATTCACAAAAAAATGTTTTCAAGGAAAAATCTCCAAATAATTCATGCAGCGTAATGAGGTACATAAAGGCTTGTTGGAGTGATTAATGAGAGTTAATGTTGTCTACCATATATTTGAAATCATAATGTTAGTAATATAGATGTTTTAAATCACATCCCAACATTAAAAATTGGAAAAAAAATGTGTATAATATATTGGAATTTCTTGAAGGAAAAGGAGAAAGAGATGATCCCTTACCTTCAAAGGGTGCTTCTAAAAGCTTGGGAGGAGATACATGACAGCTCGGGGGAACCATGGCAGGGCTCTATAGAGGTATAAATACAATAATATCATGATCTAGGTGTTTTAATTGATTTTAAATGGGACTTTGGTTGGGTTTATATTGAAAAAACATGATAATTAATTCTTAATTTACAAACATAGGTTTTTAACTCAATATCCTAAAGTAATCAAAACAAAAAACAATTTCTTTTCCTTTTCCCATAGTTACTAAAGAATTGGAGTGGTTTTAATTATTTTACATTTTTAAGAACCAAGATAGCTAAAATAATATCATTTTTCTTGGTAAATGAGTCATGTTTAAAAATAATTGATTTTAAAACCTTATAATATAATATAATTGAGCCCCAAAATCCTTTTTTGATATTTTCTAAGAGCCAAATTATGGAAAATTTGTAATCATACATCACAAAATACAACAAAAAATTCAAAAACTGCACCACATCCCAAAAACTCACAATGTGCCTTCTTTATAGCCAAGGTGCCACACTACCACCAGAGTTACCAAATTCAAAATTATCAAAAATAAGGAACTTTATAGACTACATGATATCTTTCATCATTGTGAGTTGACTCAGGATCCACCAAGAGTCACATAGACACTAAATCGCTCTCCCATCTCGATTCAGGCCGATGTTGTAATTTAATTTTTACCCAACAATTTCTATCTTTGGAAATTCGGAAAAATTAACCATTAGATATTTTTGATGTGATGATTCCAAAAAACTATATATTTTTTTTATAAAAATATTTCCATAAATATGATAAATTTCACTTTTAAATCAAAATCCTAGTTTATTGAAAATTATTGGATTTTTTACAACAATAGTTTTCTGACCCATATAAAAATTATATTTGAATTCATAAAATATTATTATCATTTATATATAATAAATATTATTTAATAGTAATATATTATATAAATATACTTTATTTCAAAAATTATTGAATCTAATAAAAAATGTATCTGAATTGAAACTATATATTTTCCAAAAATACAATTTCCATTTCATCATGTCAAACAAAAATTCTTACCAATCTCATTATCTAATCATTTTAAATGTAATATTAATATGGTATAAATATAATCATTTTTTTAAAATATTTAAAAATTAAAATTCTTTTTATTGGGGTCTTCATACATATCCCTTCATTTCTCAATGATTTCCCAAAGCATAATGTGTGAAATGTTGTGATTTTCATGGGATGGTTCAGGGAAAATAATTTGGGTCGTGATCACAATGAGCTTGAATATATCCAATAAATTTTTTTCTCAATATTTATTTATTGAATCTCATAAGGGCATAGGTCATGGGAAAAATCCTAGTGATTTTATCTCCCTTATAATATTTGATAAATTGACTTTATAGGTTATGATCCTACTGTTCAAGGCCATAACTTCTTTCATTTTTGCCAATTGGACTTCATAAAATCTTTTTATATATACAATCCATATTATCACCACTAAATGACTATATTATCAATAATTATTATTTTTAATGTCTATTTAAATATGATATTATTTAATCTTAAAAAATAAATAATTTATTGGATGTGTTTTCTATAACTACATTTCTTAATAAAAACTTTATTTAATAAAAAATACATAATATCATTCATAAGTGAACAGATAATTATAAGAAAACCTCATATTTAATATTTTTATTCAAATAAAAAAACTAACAATTTCATACAATGTGGTAATCACAAATGATATTAAAAATAGAAATCACCTAATAAATTACCAAACATGGAATTATCTGTTGTAAAACCTTAATAAAATCATGATGTTAGTTCATTATAAATAATAATAAGCTAGTTTTAAAAATATGCATACATTAAAATATAAAAAACATATATTGGTATTATGAAAAACAAATTTCTAGATTCGAATACTTGAATAATGGTAATAATATTTAAATAATTATAAATCCCTTTCATGATAATTGAAAATCAAGAGAGACATAAAATTACTTTCATAAGAAATTATTATATATCTCAATATAAATTTTAAATCATTAAAAACATGGTTTGAAAATAAGGAATAAATCATGGATGTATGTAAAGGAATGATTCATGGAGTAACCCACCTCAAATAATTAAGCTCTTTGGAAATAGATGTTATTACACTTGATGAAGATGATGAAATCATAATGAATAACTAAAAACCCTAAGCCAAATAATCCTCCAAATAAATTTATACACAAAATAATAATTATCCACCATGTAAAATGAGATTAAAAACATGATTCATGGAGAAAAGAGATGATTTTAGAGGAAGCTGATATTATGATTAGATAACTATTCCATTGGGATTCAACACCTTAGGATGATTAATAATATAAAAAAATGTGAGATTAGATCAGAGTGAAAGATGAATCCACTAAAACTTATAATAAATTGAGTGGGGGATGAAAGGAATAAAGGGGTCTATTTCAAGAAGGGCTAGTTTAATAATTTAAAAAATATTATGTTATGGGAACCTCATATTATTTGGCCATATGGTTTGGGAAATTTTTTACCAACTATAAAATGAACTTTGAAATCACCATGAAATTTTTAATGGATTAGATACATGGTTTGAAAAACTATATTCCAAAAATGTGAATACTTATAGAATAAGATACACCACATTGCACTATATTGGTGTAGATGGTTTGTTGGTGGATAGGAATAGTATTCCCATGCATCTTCCTTCTCATGGAAATGAATACACATACCATGATATCCACTCCCTTCCAGAAAGAGGCCAGTTATTGTGTTCACCCCACGAAATTAAAATTTCCTCAAAAACACTGAAACTAAAAATCAATCAGCTAGTCCCGAATATTTAACATAATTGAATAATGATAAAAAAAAATATCTTAATAACTATGTTCATTAATCACCTTAGTAATAAATCAATAGAAAAACATTGATAATACTGACATAATAGAGTTAATATATATGAACTTTTCATTAATTATTTCATGACCCTGTAAAATATCCCTTCTAATTAAATTATTCAAGAATTTCACTAAAAGAATTTTCCTTAGAAAAAAAATAATTTACATCACCTTATATCATTGGAAACATGATAATACCATAAAGGAAAAGACATAATATTACTAGAGGTACATCAAGAATCAGTTATATCTATATTAGGTTCATCTGGATGAACCTAGGGACCTATAAAATAGTTAAATATGGATATAACATTCATATTTGATATCCCTCAATAGAACCATTACAGATGTCCTGGATAGCCACAACTAAGATAGTTCTTTTTTAGATTTCTGACATTCATGCTTCATAGGACTTGTATTATTGAATTAATTAAATACCAAGTATTTAAACTAAAAATAAACTAATGAGAAGAAATTATATGGCCTCTTGAAACCACAACCCACATAACTAGATTTAATTTCCATTTTTATTTCCACTGCTATAATTTTCTTCACCACATTCAGCTATAGAGGAAATATCAGTCACCTTAATAACTTTAACCATAATTTCCTCCACCTTCATAGCCAAATTCACTACCTATATATAATATGTTAATCCAATAGGTATTCCTTTGAATAAAGACATAAATGAACACCTCTTTTAAAAAATTAATCCTTTATATGGTCATTTTATACTAGCTCAGGTATTTATAGACCTGGATTAGAAAAGATAAAATCATACTATAATATTTAATGATTTCACTTCTTTATAAAATACAAATTTTCCCTTTCTACCTATATATTTTTAGGAAAGTATTTTTGAATAAACAGTATCTTAAAATCTTACCAAGAGTGGAAATGTTGTGGATTTATCTAAAATATAGACTTCCACCACTTCTAGTTTGGACAATCAAGTATAAACATGAAAACCATTTGTTTTATAGACATTGATGGAATGAAAATATTAAAGATATTTTCAATATATTCTTGAAACTCTTCCTTGTTTTTGAACCATGTTATCCATAGAATATAGGAGGAACAAAATTATTATACTCTTAAACATAGATTCTAGTTTTATTTAGGTTCACAGGAACACTATACACCACGTCTTGAACATAATTAACAATCTACTCAAACTGTCTTTTATCTAATGGAGTGTTCACCTTTAGAAAATCACCCTTGGGACACTCTTGAAATAATATGAGGAATATTTTGGGGTTTTACTCAAGAATAAAAAGAAATACTAACCCAAATAAAAATATGACTGAAAATTCAAAACTATATAAAACCAAATAGAAATAAATTAATCAATATCAACAAATAATTATATAAATAAACATACATAAAAATAGTACCTACAATTTATTTATAAAATAATGTAAAATTCTATGATTTCCAACAAATTATTCTAATAAATTTATCACCATTAAATTTTAAACACACTTTAAAATATCTTGAAAAAATATTTTTGATATTCATTACATTGTACCAAAAAAAACTTTAAAAAAATCATTTTGAGAGGATTCACACTAAATAACTCAAAGAACTTTATAAATATATAAATCACTAAAAATAAACATTTGGAGTCATTTACAAAACAATATATTTAAATAATCTCAATTTCATTTTTTAAAATATCATAATAAAATCCTTTAAATAGTTTAGTGGGAAAACAATTACCCACTATAGAGTCCTAAAGAATTTAGTAACCACATGAACTATGACATCATCCTCTTAAAATATATACATGAATAATTTAATCATTAATAACTAAATTTATCCATTTTAAATAAAATTAATATTACATTGAAGTTACCTTGATTTATCATAAATCAAAAATATATGATATTATGAATAATGAAAATTTATGAATAATGAAAATTTAAAAAATGAAAAAAATATAATTTTTCATGTTTTGATTGTACATTCTAGAATACATGAACTAAATATGTGAATCCTACTAGATATTTCCTAAAACTGGATGCAAAATCAATGCATGGTTCTCCAGACCATTCACAATAACCATGCAACCCTAGTATTATACCTATTTCCCACTCCAAATCATATATTTTCTCAACGTAAATCTTAAATATTAAATATAAAACCTGAATACTCCATGGAATATCAAATATATCAAGAAAAATGGATAAACAATATCAAATTCAATACACAAATATCCTAAAACCCTTGAAATATTGAGTCTTGATAAGAACATTTTTCACAAAATGCTTACCCATACCTACCTATTGATCTTTGATGGTCCTATATTTTATTTACCATGAATTATCAAATAAAATGAAACAAAACCAGTTATTATACTATTTATTTAAAAAGCTGACCAGGGGTATAACAGTCACATCTTATAGAAAGGTTTTTATAAAGCATGGTGGATGTTCTCAATGACCACAAGTTGGAAACAAGTGTCAAGAAATCAAGATTTATAGTAATATGAAATAATTTACTATATATAAAATAATAAACAATGAACTATTACCTAGAATATCCATATAATCATACCAAAATTTTTATATATAATCATATAACATAAGTAGTTTCAATAATAGAGGAAAACCAACCAAGGAATAAGAGGACAAAAAAAATAAATCACATAATACATCCAAAACATCCCAACATATCTATGGTTATACTTTATTAGAATTACAAATATAGTATCAGGATGATAATAAGTAAAAGATAAAATAGAAAGATTATAAACGGGTATGATACACAAGATGAACTAAAAATACATTACCAAATAATAACAAAAAGAAATCTATAATCACCCATTTCTATGATTCTAGTAAATAATCTTCATTTTCCACCTCTTAAAAACCTAAATAATAATACAAATACCACCCTATATATCTACGAAGAACATATAAAAAACATGCATCATAGATCATCATGACTACATACATACATTGTGTGTCTATATAAAGTGTGATAAAATAATTAACAATATGTTTCCTCCCCACACTTCATGAATAACCAATAAAAGTAAGTCCATTTAATGATACTTTGAAATAAAACTATAAAGAAAATGTTTCAATTTTAAATAAAAAAGTAATAATAATCAAGAACATAAAACCCATTATTTATAAGTTAAAAGGATTTCACATTTTAATACAAAATATACATTAAATCCTTTCAATAATAGATGTAATTCAATGCGAGGAAAGAAACTTCAAGAATTACTTTAGAATATAAATGTTAAAATAATAAGGTCAATGTAATGATATTTAGTATACCAACAAAATTTAACAAACAAAACATAATTGAACTGTATTTATTCCCTTAAGAAAAAAATTCAAAGACATAAATTAGGAAATAAATGAATAAATTTAATTTTTCAAAACCACCATTCCAATTTCAAAAATAATCCTTCTATATAAAATAAATAAATATCATCAATATATTTTTAGAAAAAATCATAATAATAAAAAAAACATAACAACAAAGAAATAATCAATGAAAATAACCATTAAAATAATAAATATAACAATATTAATAAGAAATCATCCTAAAATAACCATAAATAAAATTTCATGGGAATATGTAGTAGCCTTTAATAAAATCTAGAGAAACATGATAAATAAATCAATATAATTGGAATGAATGATGTTATCCAATAGAATAAACACTCAATGATACCCTATATGGCTTGACCATGAAGGACAATCCCTTTTAAAGATAATAGTTCTAACTAGGTGTCACTATCTGGAGAGTTATCATTAATTGGTGCCACAATCATTCCAAAATTTCATGCCAAGCTACCCAATGTATCCCATGAAATATAAATTATGGTGAGCTATAATATATATATATATATCATTATAATGATCATTATAAACAATCATAATTATCCCTGACCTCATATCACTATAAATAGAAGCAATGTCATCTGATGACAATATCAATGATATAATAACATTAATACTAACAATACACCCACTTCTCATTTAATATAAAATTTACATAAAAAAATGATACATAGGGGAACAATTTAATGGATCCCCAATAAAAAAGTGTTGATAGTATTATTAAAACATGCCTCAAAAGTTTTCAAATTTTAAAAGAAATAATAAATAGAAGAAAATTACTCTCTTTTAAACATATGTGATAAAATAAAAATTTCATATTTATAATCCAACCAAAATATATTATCCTAAATAAAATAAATAGAGTCAAAATAAAATGTAAATATCAAATCAAATCACCTATTATGTTACCAAAAATGGAATTATCATTTGAAAAAATAAAAATAAATCATAGTTTTCATTCATTATAAATCATAATAAAATGTTTCTTAAAATATAAGCCGATTAAAAAATAAAAACCATGATATGAATTATAACACACACCATTTTGGCGTAGTTTTCATAAAAAACTAGTTTCACTCCTTAAAAAATTAAATTCCTTTTATACTGAATAAAACATCAAGAGAGGAATACAATTCCATTGATAATGAAAAAATAGATATATATAATATAACATATAAATCATTCAAAACATGAAATAAATATAACCAAGAACACATGAATTTATGTTTAAAGGAACCTTAATGGAGTAACCAAAATCAAATCATTAAAATTATTGAAAAAACTCCACTCATGGTATTAATAAAATACCTTAATCCATCACTATGAAACCAAATCCAAATAAACCCCTGACAAATTCATGCACCAAAAAATAAATATCCCCCAAGGACAAGTAGAAACAAAAACTTGAAACAAGAAGAATGGAAAATTGGTTATAGGAAGAGAGAAATAGGTTTAAATCACCTTACCTTGAAAATTCATTAACAAATAAATAATAAATCCAAAAAATGTAATAGTACATAGGAAGAGAGAAAAGGTTTCATCATTTGGAATATTCTTGAAAAATATGGTGGGAATCAGGGGTGGGTTAATTTGAGTAGGTCTAGTTTAATAATTTATAAAATTTTATATTATGGGAACTATGTATATTTTACCCACATGCTTTCAGATACAATGTTTCAACTACGAAATAACATTTTGAATCACAAGGAAATGCTATATATTTTCCCCAGTTTTTTTGGGAAATCATTTGAATACTTTTTAAAAATGATACACCCCTTTTATATGTTAAGGTATCATGGTTTTTATTAATTATGCTCTAACCATATGTGATGCACTATCCCACATTTCCCCCAATTTCCTAGAAAACTCATCTTGAAAATAAGAAAAAATCATGGAATAAATAAGTATGTAATTACATACTTAAAAATAAAACCAATGGTGTTATATCCATAGTCTCATGCCCTTGCTACAACTCCTCTTATTGAACATCATGTTTGAATTTAACAAATGGTATAACCAAAAATAGATAATCTTACCATAGACCATATATACATATATATATATATACATGTAATTCTAGCCACATAACCTTGTCTACCACATGAGAAACCATATCTACACAATATTCATTCACACATAGAAAATCCCCCATGAAAAACAAAAAACCTCTCAAGAACATGAAATTCATGATTTATTAATACAAACTTGTAATGATACAATTTAGTGAGTATACTATACCATAAGTACTTATATATAGGTTTAAGAGTCTGTTCTTAGAACATTGTGTCCCTAATGTGTCAAATTAGTCTTTCTGGTCTACATTACATATTGGGTTGTTGTGATACTACTACCTAACTATCCATGAGATCCTCAGATGTGCATACTCCAAACTCCATCTTAAAGACACTCACTTTGATATCATTCCTTCATGACTCAACAAAGCTGAGACTCTACCTATGATAAAAATTAGTTTGATCGTGGCCCTCAAATCCTACCTATAATATTCAATATGTTTTAAACTATCACAAAGGGTTTAACATTAAAATCATATAGAATTCATCACCCTTTATAATTAATTCACCTTAACACAAAAAAATGTGTAAATGAAAATTACACCCATATTACATTAATAATTTATTACAATGTAAAACATGTTATAAAAGCTACAACAACCATAAGTCCACAAAATCCTAAATATATAAGGCATGGTATAATATAATCTACATCTTCTGATAAGTCTTCTGTCCAAATATAAGGTTCCCCAACACTTACACAAACTATATCCAATGAATATGAAAAATAGTTTCTATAAAGCAGGGATAAAAATATAAACATACTCATTAGCTTATTCTATATAACTCTCATATATCCAAGTGAATGATTCTTACCAATTCCTCCATGTATAAAATATAAAAAAAATCAATCAAAAATAATATCCAAATAGTCAACTATCAAACTACTCCAATTCCATACCAAAAATCCACAGTTCCCAAAACACATCACATCCTCTACATATATCATCATATAAATATTTTTATTATAATAATAATCTCTAATTCTTATCCAAGTAGTTTTCCATATGTGGGTTCCCTCTCTAGTAGTTGACTACCATTTGATACCTCACAATACTTTTACCACCACCATATAGTTATCCACCCATAGTGAACTAACTATAACACCTACATCGTTAGGTCGTTATCCACCCATATGGATCTCACTTCAACATCTCTATAATTTAGTATATGTTATGCCATAGAGATATTAATAGTCATCTAAATCTGATAGTTGAATTTTTTTCACCTATAGGTACTCTAATTGGTTTTCTGGGTGTACACCAATAGGGATTCTCCCAACCACAACTCATAATGAATGGTTAGTGGTCAACCATTAAGTAATCTCACTATATTACTTTGTTTCTACACTTATAGGATCTTCCCTCCCTAACCTTTATCATCACCAAAACTCATCATATACACTATATCTATCTATGTCATCTACACCATAATCCTCGTCATCATATTTATCACCATGTATTAAAATAACTCTTATGTCACTAATAATTACATTTATAACACTACCATATATCATAAATGTATTCTCACTACATTTCCCATTTATTCACTCACTTAGACCATCATACATATAATGATCAAATATAAAAAAAATTATATATAAATATATAGAATGTTACAACCTAATTATATCATAATTTATATACTTGGTATAAATCCATCACCATCATTCCATATATATTGGGAAAAAACAATTTCCAAAACCACATCACACAACCATCAGATATCATAGTATCCTTTCAATAAAGGCACATTTTCCACTAAAAATTTTCAAGACCACAGCTCCACTTTTTCACACTACATAGGTTTTGTTTGGGTACATAAAAGATGATATTTCCACCACTATTATCATCTCATACTATAATTATCAAATCTAATAAGATTTTGGATGTATATACCTAATTATAAAGGACATGAAACATATATAAAATACACTACATGATATATCTCATTTCAAGAATCCTCCTTCAACTCTAGAATATGGAAAACCCTTTGAAAATATGTAATACCACTATGTAAATTCTTTCCACTTATCCTCAATCCCTCATCATCACTACAACACATTTTCCCAATAAGTGGAACGACCCACATGCCATATTGGTACAAACCATGAATTTTTCTTTAAAATTTAATATCTCTTGTTTCCAATGTATTTTATATAGTTTTTCACAATTATAAACAGAAAATTAAAACACCTTAATAGATGGAGTATATTAGTGTGTCCAATTCCTCTTGTATTCCAATGGATCTTGTTCTAATTTGAACAATAACTACATGAGTCCACCAATATTCATGTATACAAAATATCCAAATCATGAAATTAACTATAGGAAAATGAATATTTTAATTTTTTCACTATAAATTGTTAATTCAATGAGAATATTACGAATTTATATCAATGCACTATGAGATAAAACTTCTCAAACATCATGTTAAAAAAGTTTAGGAATGATTCATTATTGATCCTATATGCACTCCCTAATATTATCAATATGTGAAATTATTCGAGACACATAATACAAAACATGTAACACAATTATCACAAATAGTTATTCTTTATAATAAAAATACACAATACCAACAAAGCTTCTTTGTTTATTCTTTCTTTCATTCTTAAATTCATGATCTTCAATGAATTATTGTCAAACATGATTCCTTACTCTATAATCTTATATATTATTAAATAGTTTTCTTTTTTATTTTAATCATGTCATTTATTATTTTAAATTAAGGATTAATCTCCCCAAATAATTATTTTGGAATATTACACTATATACCCACCTATAAGCCTTCAAATCGTTAATTAATTTCCAATTCAATTGACCAATTCGACTATGAATTGAAAAAAAATAAGATGAATTTGAACTATGGTAATTTCATCTATTAAACATCTATAATAAATTTATTCCTTAATAAAAGAATAATACTTATTAAAAACTCCAATATTTGGGTATGATATCCTTCATTGAGTAATGATCTATTTAAAAAACCAAATATAAAGCCCCTGGATAAAACCCAAATGTAAACTACTAAAATATTTCACTGTGATCTCCTCAAATCTTCAAATGACTCAAACTAGTTGTGGTGTGGTCATATAGAATATGACATGGGGTATTACTTCTCTGAAAATACATCCTCATTTCATTCTTCACAATACATATTGATCATATAGTTGTTTTAATGTCAGAACATGATCCTATTTTTTCACATGAATGTTTATGACATGAAAATTCTCCACTATGTGAGTATATTTGCATCAGAAAAACTATTTAAATCAGACTTAACCTAATAAAATAATGTATAATATGTCACATCAGGATTGAATATGTTTAATTTTTATAATGTAAGAAACCTTTCATAAGATCCAAATTCTGTATTTATTATCCCAAAAAACACTTATGTATGGAACATTTCCATTGTACTCTTCTCTTACTCATGTTCTGATCCTTGAGATCATGGCATGACTCTTAAAAATTACATAGACTATCTTGAATACTATGAAATATTAATTCATCTACACTTAAATGTTTTAATTTTTTATTTTTTTACATTTTCACACATCGCATGATCTTTATTCTCATTTAGTAACTTGTTACAGCAAGGAATAAAACCTTATGAGTATATAGATATTCACCTCAACTCCACCCAAAACAACTTCACACATTTCAAACTACTTTGAATGAATTACGATTGATATAAAATCCAATATTTAAACATATTTTTTAAATATCACCCATATATTTTATTGTTAATCCTACAAATTTAATCATTTCACCCATGCTCTCCATTAAGGTGACATGCTCCCCATACAGTAATTTTCTCCCATTGATAAAAAAATTCAAAGGGTTTCTCCTTTTACCAAACTGTATCACATATAAGTATTCATGAAACATCCATTTGTTCAAAAATAAAAAAAAAGTTATTTAATTTTCTAAGACTACATGTATCAATTCTCATGATAGGAAATAGGAAAATATTCTAAATACTGCAATGTTATCCTTGTTTTTTTCCAAAACAATTATTTCTATTAAAAATTATCAATTGATTTTCTCCTATATTATTGTACTCAATAGAAAATGACCTTCTATAAAAATAAAAAACCATTGAAGTAAATATATTTGTTCAAATCTAGATAGATTTATTTCAAACCCTCCTCATGTCGAGGGATGTTGCGTAACACCAAGGTTCTACCAATTATTCTAAAATTATGGTGTGGATAACAGTTTTCAAAATATTACATCAACTTAATGATTATTACCCACATTTTCTAACTTGATGAGTCATTTCTGTACCTACTCCTTAATGAAGTGGTTACAAATTTTCATCAATATGATATGACCATGAATGTCGTATTAGTGTTTTTACATATAAATCACTTTTTGTTTCCTAAAATAGAATACCATGGAAATTTTCACATTTTCTGTAGGATCATATAGTTCATATTTCATTCATATCAGTTGTGTATGTCTTTTTGTTGATATAATTTTCTTTACTTTATCTATACTGATAGGATTTCCCTCTTCTTGGTAATCCATCCAATGCATTTTCTTATAATAATAAATCTAACTTCAATCGTAGATTTTCTATCCCTATTTTCTCTAGAAAATTTGGAATATGAGTATGTATATAAATATATATAATGCCTATATAATATACCAACCCATAATCAAGTGTACCTTAATTATACCACATGATCTATTTCACAACCAAGATGTGTTAAACCTTGGGATATATTTTAATTTGGATATATAAACATATATCAAAATGATAATTGTACTTATTTTTATGAGATAAGATAATATTTTAATCATCCTCTAGAAAAGTGTTGGATCAAACTGTCTTTCGTATTTATGTTTTCCAACCATGGTTCTTACTATAATTGATGTTAAAAGTGTGTTTTTTATAGTAGCTCAAAATTTTTATATATCCTTTGCATATTTCAAATGGGAAGAAAACATGTAGCCAATTTTTGAATAACTTGGTGCCTAATAAAATATATGAGTTCTAAATTAATCAAAGTTCAATGATTTGATATCATTAACCACACAAACTCCTCTAATAATTTCGTCTTTATTCCAATAAATGTTATGTAACAAAAATAGGCAAACACCATTAGATTTTATTCATTGGTATATTTCATATAATTATTATAATAAAATCCACTACTTCTACATATATTCTTCTTTAAGAAAGATTCCAACTATGTTGAACAACATTAAGGTGCTTGTTTTAGGTTGTATAAGGCCTTATTCAACCTTCACTCCATAGATTAGTTATCACCAATTAAAAATCCCACTTTTTATTTGATGTAGACTTATTTTATGAGAATGGAATTTAAAATTTTCCTCCTAAAAAAATTTGGTAGGTTTTGAATTTCATTATAATGACTTTAGTTAGAAATCATTTTATCAACTCATGCATTTATAATGATAAAAATGTATTCTTATACATCAATACCTTATACTTTGGAATATACCTTTCAATTTAAACATTTTTTATCTCTTTCTAATTCATATCATTTTTATTTTTTAACATAAACTTAATTATTTTAATATTTTGATCCATTTCCCATTCACAAGCTCCAATGTTTTATTTTTATATATATTTTCTTTCACCTCATTCATGGACTTGACCCATGACTCATATTTTACTATATCTTAAAACTATAATATTTTAACAGAAGATGATATATCATTGTGATCAATATATATCATATTTTGAGTTTGTGTGGGAGTATATTTATCATTGTAAATATTCAAATAATTGACATCTTCTCAACTACATCAATTTTGAGTCAATGTTAAGCCTCTTAAATAGATTTTTCATTCACTATTTATGTCTATGATTCTTATTCCTATGATTTATTACACATGACTCATTGATTTATAACATTTTCTATTATTTTATCATAGTCCTTAATCAAATCCATAATTCTTGATTTTTTCCTCCTTTTACATGATTAATTTTGACATTCTAGCTTTCAAAAATTTTGTTCAACCTCTTATTAAGACACTTAGATAATTTTTTCTTAAATGAGTAATCTAAAAATATCCCTTTATTCTATGAATATTTTTAATTAACATTACTTACTTAATTGACCAGGATGTAAAAAATTATACCAAATACTTTAATGTTCTTTAATATTTTATTTTGTACATGAAACATCTCATATAAATTCTTCTAGTCTCGAAGTCTCAGTAAATCTTGATTTTTTATGTACACAACCAGTAGAACATGTTCCTTTAAATAGTGAAAATAGATTCCAATTTTGATGAGAAATTATTTTTATATGTTTTTTGGCATTTGATTTGACCTTTCTATAATACCGTTTTGTTTTTTTGTTATAAGGGTTGAGAAACCGTGCTAAATTCCACGACTTTCTATGTGATTTTCTACCTCATGGGAGGTGTAATATATTCCATTAAGAAACTGGAAAATCTTGAATTTTCTCCTAATTTTGTTCTCATCTCTTCCACAAAACATCCCAATACATTCTAACACTTTTATCTTTACCAACAGAAACAAGATACAACCCATTCTGTTATAATCATCAGAAAAAAAGATGAAATATTTCTCATTATGTTTTATGAGAATATTCACTAGACCACATGTAATTTTTTTAATCAGATCATGAAAATTTTAGTTCCTATTTATTTCCTATTAGTAGATATTTTTTACCATTTCCCTATTATACAAGAATCAAATATCTTATACCAATTTCATCTAAGATTTGGAATATTAACCCCATCTTTAAAATTTGAAAAATTTTCTTTTATTTTTTGATGAATATGCTCGATCCACTAATTGAAAATGATATTTTTTCCTTTTAATGTAAGTAAAAATGTGTTATTATTATATTCCATGTGGTATTTATTTTCATTGGTTCATTATCCCTTCAGAAATTGGCTTACCATATTTTTCTTTGATAAAAAATCCCTTCCAATTGATTGTTACCTGATGTATAGAGTTAATAAGTTAAAAATTTCACAATTGTTTATATTAGAGTCAATACACATAATAGAATTCGGTATTCCCTATATCATATCATATAAAACTTGTCTTCCCACTTATCTGGATTTTTAGAAATCTTTCATTGTTTAAATTAACTCTACCAATAACAATAATAATCAAATTCTTAAAGAGATTCATGATTTTTATCATGTGGGATGAACACGAATTTTTAAGATTCCAAAATATATTATTTTTTATTTTCATTAAGAGAAATTTTATCCAATACAACCTTCTCATTATTTCCCTTTTTCTTATAATAGATTTCTGCTTGAATTGAGATTCATTTATTTCTTTCCTCATTCCTAGTAGAAGAGGTTGTAATCTCACATTATTCTTCTTTTAGGGTACAGATTTTTTTTAAACATAGTCTAATTTATTTATATTTCATATACCCTAATTTAGCTTTAATAAGGGTAATTTTGACTCATAATATTCATATGATACACATATTTATAGGAAAAGTTAGATTACTTAAAAAAATTCCCAATAAAAGATTTTTTTACGGATTTTACGATTTATTTTAATCCTCCCTTATTGACTTTGAGGACATTCACCTCTTATATATCTCTAAATATTTGTTAATTAGTTAATCATATAACCACAATTTTAATAGAATAATAATTTTATATTTGGAAATATTATTTCATTTCTACCTCTCTAAATGTTTCCATAATCTATATTTCTTTTTAATTATGTAGTATTCATCAGTTATTTAGAGATATGAAATAAAAATCATTCTATTTTCATTTAAAATTACTTCTCCTTACATGGATGTATTTTCTCGAAACTAAGACCCATCATTCCCAGGGGTCTAATCCTTTTCACATGTATGATTTTCTTAAAACAAATTATGAATCTTATTACTCAATTTGGTCAATTATCTATCCCTGAAATTTCTAAATTGCATCATTTTTTGTCATCATGGAATTTTTCACCATCTAAAATACACATCCATAAAGAAAAAAATTCATCTTTGATGGATTCACCCCATTTCCTTTTATCTTCTATCCAGGTATTAAGAACATCAATAATTATTTTTCTCTTTGATCTCCACTTTGAAATGAACCTCTTATCAGAATATTTCCTATGTAGACTCAAGATATTACATCAATTTTTATAAATATGTAACTTTTGATTTGAGTTGATAAATATATTTTATTGAAACCTTAAGTTTACAGTTTATTATTATATTTTTCTTATGTTGAATATCAAACCATTAAAGTTGTCATTCATGTTCAAATTTGAGGAAAGTGAAAACTTTAGGTTAGCCCTCTTCTTCATTTCATTTTTTAACCTCAAAAACCTCTATATTAACATATTACTTGTTTGAAATAAATTCAACATCATTATCTAAAAAATATAATTTACCATAATATAACTCTTTAAATAAAAATTTTTCCACCTGAACCACTTTCTAGTAAGACTCATGATTTAACATTCCATCTCAAAGGAAAAATTCTATGATGGGTTAGTTTAACATTATTCTTAACTCCAATACCATTCATCCCTATTTATATTGTAGTGATATTCTAAGCCTTAATATGTTTAATGTAGTCCAATTGTATCTTACCTCCATACCTCCTTTTTCATACTTGAATTTTCATGTGGGTAGTGATAGAAATTAATTATTGAATTATTCATCATTAATTAAATATTTAGGAATCTCTTGATTATCTATAAATTTAAAATTAATCAATTTTTATAATTCGATGGATATGATATTTGGTTTCACATACATTTTGTATGCCAATAAAATATTTTGATGAACATCATTAGATAATTTCATGAAATCAAGTTCTTTAAAAATTTAAACCATGTCATTGTTTAAATGTGGTATTAATCTAGAAATTTTTCTTATAATTCGAACATATTTAATTTTTTCACAAATTAAACAAATGGATCCCATGATTTCAAACAGAAAATTAAAGAAAATATAAATATTCTCAATTGGAATAATCTTTAAATAATCAATTGGTTTTTTTAAACATTTGTACTTTTTCTTATATTACCTTGTTTTCTCTAACATAAATTTTTAAAAATAAACCCCAAATATATTTTTATGATGTGAATCTAATCACATTATTATATATATTTTCTGAATTTTTTATTGATAAGTTAATTCATTACTTTTAAGAAGGATAAATAAATTTTTATCGATTTTAGTCATTAATATTTTCATAACATCTCTGAATCGTATTCCAATAATTACAACACTAAAAATTTAAATTCCATGTGATCATATGTAATATATCATCTGATTATTTTAAAATTCCCAATCTCGAATCACATATTCTAGGAAATAAGGTCACATGACCTCATCCACAACTCCTTATATGCAAGAGGTTATTGAATGGCATCTTGATACTGAGTGACATCATGGGGATATTATGCCATCAGTATCATATCATAAATAATTACATATATATAATAAGTAATCAATAAATAATTATCAATCATAAACACAATGGAATCTAAAAAAATAAAATCCATAGTATCATAATATGACGTACTAAGGGCATGCAAAGTAGTCAAAATGAGATCTTAATATGAGGTAGATCAATACACATAAATGATCAAATGGATAAAAACAACATGAGGCATGAAAAAAACAATATACCAATGTCTTCCATGGAATTTCCTTTATCCATCCTACTCCTCATACTCCACATTCAAATGTAGGGACCTCTCTAGTAGTTGGATCCCTAAACAAAAATTCTATACACTCACACACATTGAGATGATCATTAAAGGTGTGAGTATAAACCCAATTGAAAACCACTAATATGTATTAAACATAATTTCAATAGTTATATAAAAGATTATAAATAAAAAATAAATAAATACATAAATAGTTATATAACCCACCAGTTGATCATTCACTAACTAGGATAACATAAACCCTGCCCCTACCTACTTTTGGTCCATACCATAAGGAATGGTTTTATAATGTCACCATTAGTCCTAACAGACCACTCACATTATAAATAATAGAACTCAAATAACCATGCCTATGCACAACCATCTCACTCATATTGGCCATATGCATCATTGTAGGACCCATACATCTCACTCAAGGTCTTCCTCGCATCATACATTATTATAAGCCATATAAATCATGACTATAAAAAGTTTTTCATATGCTAAACCATTTCACACATGGTCTAAACGTATCACCATTCTAGGATCAAACATATCACTCATGGTTATCCATCATCATCATCTAAACCTAACACAATCATACCACATAATTTTGGTATTTCTGAAACTAAATGAAACACTTGATGACCAATTATCCATGATCAAAACACCACCATTACCTGTTTTGTTAGGATCATATTCCTAGATTCCAAGGAATGCAACTAATAATTACCCTATAAGCAACAAACTACATTGATAAATCCCTCCCTCGATCTCATTGAGACTAAAATTATAGGTATTATAAGGATACACATCTACCCACATGTGTATTAAGGTATAAAAACCCATAAAAATATCATATAATGGTAATTACTTAAAACCTCAATCATGAAAAAACACAATCACCAGGATTCACCAACTAAATAAATGACAATACATCAATTCTCTAAAATGAAACACAATATTATAATATTGTGGTTTTATAAGGATAAATCAATAAAAATAGGATGGTGAAGTCACCTAGTTCATAGGAAAAGTTAGTTTTACAGATACAAAACACCACAATGAATGAAACATCAATCAGGAAAGAGATGAGGAGGAGAGACATAAATTCATTATGTATAATCCCCTATGTAGTGAAATAATTAACGACAGTTGAGGGAGATGGGGGAGGAAAAAAATAGGTGTTTTAGGTGAAGTAAAATTTTAACCCTCTTAAAAATATTCCAAGTAGGCCATTCATAGTATGACCATAGTGGTCTTGGAGTGAATTTTATATGGGCAATAATATTCATGGAATGAATAAGGATTCCTTCTCTAAAAGGATATAATAAAAATATTATAGTTCTTCCTAAACCATTCATGAAATGAAGCATACATTCATAACTTGAATGCCTACCTACAGTAGCATATGTGTTTTTGGTCTAGCTCAATCCTTCCAAACCCATGCCAGATCCACCCATATACTTCAAACTACTAGAAACAACAAATATAAATAGGATTTGAAAATCATATACCATAGGGAAACATTAAAATACAAGGGTGTTACAACCTTCTCATCTAAGGGATTATCATTACTAAGAGGCATCTTTAGTCATATTATTTGAATAAATATAGTCACTACTACCAAATATCTAACTCCCACTCTCATGTATCCTATCAGAAATGACCATACTATAACAATTCCCAAACAAGAGGCCATCTCTTCTTTCATAACACCATCTCCCTTTGGTCTATTATTCGCAATGGAAATTCCTTGAACAAAAAATTTACTTATAATTTGAAATCATCACTATCAATGACAAGGGAAGGGTCCAATACATACTTTCATAGTTGAGACACAAGAAACACATCATTTGTAAATTTATGTCATGGATGAAGATCTATATTAGAATAAATTTCCCCAATATGTTATGTAATATCAAAACATCCCAATAAACATTGATACTAGCTTTCTTCTTTCTCAAACATTGATTCCCAACCAAGGTGTCACCCGCTAGAACACATAGTCACCGATGAATAACTCTATGGGATATTTCTGGGGATTGAAATATTAACATTTCTTACAATGGGTGGTAAACAACTAGTTCTAAATCAACTACACATTCTCAAATATCTCATAAACATGGAAACACACAATCACTAACAACTCTACAATTTCAAGCTAACACAACACAGAATGATATTTCAATCATAAATAGCCTCAATATCATCCATTTTAATTGAATCATATAAACATTTATTGTATGAAAACAATACAAAATTCATATGTTATTTCTGTGCACCTCCAAAACCAATCTCATAAACCCTAACTATATATTCTGATATCTAAATCATCCTATCAATATTTCCATATTTTTTGGGTGATATAATAGAATAATATTCTACTGTAACCTAATCACATTCTACAGGTCTTTATAAAACTACAATAAGAAATGTACATCCTGATAATGCATCATTCCAATATTCACACCATATAAACCCACTATTTCCCACACATATAGCATATGAAACGCATCCACAAGTAGATTCCCTTAAAATTGAAAAAATTTAAAAAACATTAACAGATCAACCATTGCCCTAACTACATCATGACCCCTATATTTCTTAGGTAACCCCATAAAATATCTATAGTCACCTCATCTAACTTTTATATTGGAATATAAAGAGCCTGAAGTAATCTACTTTTCACTTGGGCTCCAACATTATCATCTCATAGATATGTAAATGAGAAAAAAACCATAAAAAAACTTTTCATCATACACATCCACTAGAAATGACATTTAATAACATGATGCACCTTGATTGATCCCGGATGTACATCCTAATATGAGGCATGAGAGTATCTCATCAACTAATCCCTATTGCATGTGGGAACCACAACCCTTATATTGATATACAACACATAGTTATAGTCTAAGAAACATTTTGTAGAATAATCACATACCATCAATCACTCATGTATCATCATAAATTCAAAATCAAACACATATATGGTATTTACCTAATCCACCAATGAGAAAGTGGTTATAAAGGGAGAATATTTCACCACCCCTTGGTCTATGGATACATCCTTCTTCCAATCCATGAACAAGATCATTGTATTACAATATTCATTATATTCATGTACCCCAGCTTCCTATGATTTACTATTGAGAGAATCTATGACAACATTCCCCTTTCCTAGGGAATATATCTTTTTGAAACAAAAATTTTACAAGTAATCAATCTAGTTTCTCTATTATAAGTTTGAGTCAAAATGAGGATAGATATATCATTGGATTTTTTGGTCTATTTGATGAAAAATCACTCACTGAATATGCAATGACACCAACATTTCAAAGTACACACCATTATAGATCAATTTATTTTATGAGTGGAGTAGTTTCACTCATGGGGTCATATATGAAGAGTCACATAAGTGACTAATTGATCAACCTATAGAAATATATCCCCCAAATCAACTCATAAAGTATCATAGTAGACTACAGAACTAATAACTTGGTCCAATAGAATTTGAATTGTAGTGAACTTCATCCTCATCTTTAACTCCTTAAAGGCATCCTCACACTGGTTTTTATACTTTAACTACAATACCATCATGGTAAGACCAACCATAAGAACATCCAACTATGATAATTATTATGAACATAAAAAATACACAAAAGACCTAAGATAACATTGAACCTCAAACACATTTATATGACACAACCCTAACATAACTTCCTCAACATCATTGAGATCAAAAAATGTTCCCACAACAAAAATCACATCCCTAAGAAAACATACCCCCCATATCAAAAAGTGAAACTTTTATAACAAAGCATAAATAATATTAACATATAGTTTAATCAATATGATCTCAAGATTTCTGGTATGTCATTATAGGCCCTAAAAATATTCTAGAATATCATTAATGAATACCATGATAAAAGTTTATGGGTAGCATAAAAAATACAGTCCATGAGATCCATTGATACTAATAGAAGTATTTTCGAATGAATAGGATCATAAAATACTCATAAAACATATACCCAAATTATTCTTTGGTGAATACTTAACCCTAATCTATGTTTGAATATAGCTAGATCATGGATCAGTAATTTAGAAAAATCAAGATCCCCTAAACATTTTAGAAAATAATTGATTGTTTGTCATTGATGACTATTTTTACCATGACTTGATTAATATTATAGTAATCCAAACACCTTTAGATACTTACAAACAGATTTTATTGTGAATAATATGGTATCACCGCATTATAAGTGCTTGGGAGAATAAATATCTTCTCATATGGGTCAAAAAGACACAACTTAAACTCAATCAAATCAGCTCATTCTACTCGATAAGAGGAAATCAATATGGGTTTCACACCTACTAAGAGTTCAATAACAAACTCAATATCCCTCTTAAAGGGGATTCATAATAAATTTCTAGAAAATTTTCATGGAAAATATCCAACACACAAGGAAATATGGTTTAAACTATAACAAGGAATTTTGTAAAATATTACCCACCACTTGTGATTTAATGTCCCCAATATAGATAAGATCAAGTCCTAATATTATTTCAACTATACATAATTTCCATATAATAATTTACTTAACTTTCTTACATGATGTTGAAATAACCTACATTAGATAAATGTCATTGATATCATGGAAACACATTAACAAATACATTAAAAAGATTAAATCAAAACATGTTGTCTCTAAAATCATAAAATCAATCATATGTTTGAATCCCATTACCACTATAGGAAACTCTAGGAAACTCTATATATGATCTACTCTATTTATAAGAGTGGTACTAAGGGGAATACTTGGGGGAACTCCATTGACAAATCTAAACCCAAAAAAACATTGGTCAATATAAATTAGTTAGATTTTCTTATATCAAACAAAGTTGTGCTGAGAATCAATATAATAAAAAATGTACCTCTGAAAGTAAAAGGACCCTATCCACCATCTATTCGTACCTGATCTACTGAATAACCCATTATTTCCAAGAATATATTTCCCTAACTACATGATCACTGACTCATAGATTGAATTAAACCATGGGGATACTATAATAGTTGTTGTTCATATCCTCAGTCCACACCTTGATGAGACCTTTTAAAAAAACTAATTATCCGTCTAAGGTCCCCTCAAAAAATCCCTAAAATCTAGCATCTACATATAACCTCTCATAGTAAACAACTATAAAACCATTGAGAAATATCATTAGAGGTTTCTCATATTTCAACACTAATAAATCTCCCTCAGCTCGCTAGTACAGTGACTATAGAAATTCCTACTCTTCTCGCACTGAAAACACAGAGGGAAAATCCTCTCATAAAGGGGATTGAAGAATCGATATCCTTATCTGATTTCTTCCCACTACCCTAGTGTATTTACTATAACCTCCTCTTTAAACATTTATAAGAGCCACACACAAGACCACTAGATAGGACACTCACTGGACTTATAATAATAGGAAGAAGGCCCACCAATTTTTCATCTTTTAAACCATTCTCTATACTAAGGTAATTATTAAGGATGTTTGGGGTAATATGTCAGGATACAAATCCTCATATAGAGCCTCAAATCAAGTAAAACATTAATTTTCTTCTCTTTTTAGTTTGTATTCCCATCTAACATAGGGGAAAATTTCCACAACACCTCAAAATTATTATAACAAGAAGTTGACTTCACTCTCTATGGTAATTCCATAAACTCCTAAGATTTGTCTAACCATAGTTACTAATAAGTAAATCCTAAAAAAATAAAAACATTAAGACCTCCCAACTCGAGCCCTCATTCCAACTTGCTTTGATAATCACACCCCACCACCTTCTAGAGATTCCAAGAAGCATATTAGTAATCAAATTCAACTTCTTCTCATCAGGGTTCTCGACCATCTCAATAATTCCTTCATGAATCTCAATCCAATCCTCTAAATTATTTGGATCACCCCTAACATATAATTCTAGTGGATTATTCAATAGAAAGTCTCTAGGAAAATCAATTATCTTTGGTATTCCCCTATGAGATCCTCCACTATAAACCAGCTCTAATAAAAACACCTATATGAAGACAATTTTCTTGCTGGACTACTAGGGTAGCCCTTAAACCATGCTTAACTACACCTTCATGAACATTCTTAGGCACAATAGAAAAATTCCCCACCTCATCAACCTCATGGCCCATGTCCATAAGTGGAATCATAGGATTTAGTCTCAATGAAATCGATAAATTTTCAAAATTGGAGAAAAATAAAAATTTAATGGCATAAATGTTATACAAACAAAATAAAATTTACAGTATTGTACACAAAAACCTAAGAAGAATAATCTAAGGGTATACCAAAGGTCAATAAAACACACCTATCTACCCACGCACTAATACCACAATACAATAATTTCATTTTAGTTACCATCACATATATATAAAATTACAACATTAATAGGTTTTGTTAATTATATTTATTTAATAATGTATTTGAGAGAAGACATGATATATTATTATTAGTATTAATTTAATTTAGTCTCCTATCAACCATAGGAAAAAAAGTGTATGAAATGTGATCCTACCTATATATCCATGAATCATGACCCAACCAACTCTTTCTAATTAGGTCAATATTAAATCCCACAAACCATAATAACATAAGAACAAAGATGAACAATATGAAACTATAATATCACAACTAATAAAACAATCCTACATCCCTGTTAAGATAGAGGTCCACTATATGAGTACTCTCTAGAAATAATCCTATCTCCCCTACATAGGTCCTGCACATTTTATCTTCTTTCTACCAACATCCAAACAATGATAATGAAACTAAAAATATACTATGATACCATTTTGTAACAGCCCAACCCAAATCACTCAGTATAGTCCATAGCATCACATGACCTCATGTTCACCTCCCCATATAAAATATGTTACCAACTAGTAGTGATGGCCATAAATTCATCATGGGGAGACTATTACACTAGTAATCGATCACTACGAATAGTATATATAGTAAATTAATTAATTAATTAATTAATTAAAAATATAATAACATACTGGAAACTAACCATAATAGAATCCATGTTACACTAATATAGAATATTGAGGTCATACAAATCATTAAAAATAGATCCTCACATGTGGTGGATCAATACACAAAAATGATTGAAAGAGAAAAAATTATAATAAGGCATAAAAACATAAGATCCAAAAAAAATTCTTAGAATAACCCCAATCCATCCCACTCCACCTAAAAAATATCCAAGGGTCATTTCTTATATCTGGATCCCTAACTATAATGTCTATATGATCACTGAGATGTTTGTTCATGGTGTAAGTGTAAACATAGTATGACAACATGAAAGTGTGCTTTCTATAAGTTTAGCAGTCATAAATAAATTTGACATTTTATATAAAATATATATATATAATCATACAACCAATTAGGTAATTGTTCCCTAATTATATGCTAAAACAAACCCTAACCCAACTTACCTTATCTACATGTTAGAAGGAACAATCATACCATGTCATCACAAGTCCAAACAAACCACTCTATTATTACTTAATGGAACACACACAACCATACCATGACCCTACCATCTCACTAATAGTGTACATATTAATCAATAAATGACCCAACTATACCACTTACCATGATCAATAAATCATATGTCAACCTAATCCATATCACTAACTACTAGCACACATTTCCACCTGGACTCAACCATCTCACTCATGGCTATTCACTATCACCATTCCAAGATCAACCATATCTCTCATGGTTAGACCACATCATCTTCTGGAAGAAACACCATAATAAAACATTATTCAATCATTTAATAAAACAAATTTCACTTTCCAAACCCAATTACCGATGATGATATACCAACACTAACTTATATAATATGTCTCATATTTATCTATTCTATGGAACTTAAATCATACACCCTATCTAAAGGACCAATGTAACGATCTGGAATTACTTTTAGTGGACTATAATTGATACCTATCAGGGCAATCCATGGGCGCCTACACCCCCTGGGCGGGACACACCACCATCCCCAGTGGAAGCCATTTCCTCATGAAGCCCTTGGGCGGAGAGCCATGCTTCGTCCAACGGTCACATGTGAGAGTTCCCAAAGATCGGATACATTCTTACCTCCTTTGCCTCTGATACCAAATTTAGAGACCCTATGATTGACGTACATGGACATTACATTACTTTTGTGGAATACTTAGTACATAACAAAAACACACACACAAGGACCGTAATAGTTTAGTGTCTTTGGAAACTCGGAATATAATCTTCTAATCGTGGTGGAAGATCTTCACCATCTCCCATAAGATCTTCCCTTTTTTTCATACCTAAAACCTTTCTTTATATCCTGGGGAAAAGAAAACATAAAAGGGTGAGTTCAAATGCTCATTAAGGGTGAAAAAAGAAATATCAGTCACATAATATTCATAAGAACATAACATTTTGGAAATCTTAACCTGCAAAAGAGATCATAATATCATGACATGGGATAAATCATAGTAGTGAAATGTAATCCCAATAATTATAACATAAAACATGAAACTTTGTTTCATACACACATAATCATAGAGAATCATTTCTTATTAGTCAAGACTCATTCCCAAGACTATCTTAGTGGACAAAGTCCATTTCTGAACCGAGTTCACTCCTCGTTTCAGTCCTGTTTCATTGAACCGGTTTAACCTACCATTCCATCCATGTCTGTCTCATGAGATATAAAATCTTTACCCAATTTTTCAGAGGGAGATATAGGTCCCACCCATCTCATAATGAAATCATTCTTGCTTGTGCCACAAAATAAACATACATCATTCATAAAAACCCAATAAATAATATGGGTTTCATAAACATAATCCCATCATCACATAATCCATATAAAAGAAATGGATATAATTTCATAATAAGAAAAGTGAAACCATTTAAATCATAGAGACATTATACTTGAAACATACACCTATGAAATAATTTCATCTTAGATGAAAAACGGTTTTGATAAAATACATGAAATGAATTCTTGAGGAAAATAACCTTTCTTCTTCAAAATCATTTTATTTTCACAAAACATCATGCAATTTTAAAATAAATAGATTTTTTTGAAAATAGTAATTAAATATTTTGGAGGAAGCTTCAAGAAAATAAGGATTTATAAAACCGTAAAAATCCTTTCATGCCATACAAGTTAAATAAACATTCTTCTTGTACTTTTGCCAGAAAAGTCAAAAAACAGTACCTCGTAACGTAAAAAAAGAAAGATTCCTTATATAACATGTAGTAAAAGTAAAAAATTGGTAAAAGGAATTTAAACATACATGAAAAAACTTTTCTAAAACATGGACATGGATGATAGATATAACCCCAGTAAATACTTATGAATAAGAAATCTCAGATAAAAATGAGACTTGAAAAATTATCCCTTACCTTAGATTCGATTTGCTTCGTAAGTGTCTGAACCTCCTATATAATGATTTAAATAATTTCATTGACTTATTCCAGAATCATACTCTTTATTATAATATCATATATGGCCATATTCATAGCTTCTTATTTGTAATATTTCATCGCTACTTTTTATTCGGGTGTTTATTACTTTTTGTTCTTATGCGTGTTTTGTCAAATAAATTCTTATTCTTCTCTTTAGGTTATATATAACTCATTTCCATAATGTCATTAGTGTAATATATATCATATTCATTCATTCAATTCATTTATATAATCATTATGCAATGAAGATCATGTAGAATGTGTCACATCACATTGTGGAGACGGTATTCCGTACGTACGCACGAGTGATGATATCGTTCCCATGATTGTGGGATTGTATTGGAGTGTATGTATACTATTTCAGAATAAATATAACTTTAAAATAATCATATATAGTAATTATTTACACCATTATACCCATCCAAGTAAGGTGGTGGTGGAAAATAGATTACACCATGGCGTGGAGATGGGATTCTATACGTATGCACGTGCGATGATTTCATTTTCCGTTGGATGGATAGATGGTGAAAAAGGGTTGTTCCATACTTATAATAACATACCAGTATATGAGTTATACTGATGTTATTACTTCATAATGAAAAAACTAAAGAAGAAGAAGTGGAAGAAGAAATAAAGTTGAAATAATCGGTAATAGACATTACCTCTTCTTTGAAGCGCCTCTTTGAGACCTCCTCTTAAGGCACTAAAATTGGTCTTTGAAGAAGACCAGGACCTCTAGGATGTTTCTAGGGAAGTGGACAAGAGAATTTTTCAGGGTTTGTCCGAGCATGAATCTTCAAAGTGGTGTGAGGAAGAGAGGGATGAGGTTCCATTTTATAAGGGAGGAGAGGGGCACCTTTGGAAAAACTAAACATATTATTTTATTATAAAGCCTTATTCAGTTTTAAATAGCTCCAAATTGATTTATTTAGAAGGTATGGTGGGTATGATTCGAAATAATCTCATCAAATAGAATTTTTACAAGTTTAGGTTACTATTTTAACCTTATCATTTAGATTTAACTATAAGTTAGATAATTTTACTTTTATCGTGTCTTTTTGTGTTCTTACACTATAAGGTTAATCAACTTACTATAACAAGCCAAACGAACCCCAATTTGTTTATTATTAATATATATAACATTATATAAGTCATTTGGAAGATCCTTAGATTTTTAGGAATAAAATAACAATTAATAATATAATATTAGTTTTAAAAACTATTTTATGTCAATGTTGACACTATTTAGTAATTGTTTTTTGTGAAAATAATAACATAATGATTAGTTCTAAAAAAGTTTATTAAATAAATAATAACATGTCCTAGTAACCTAGAAAATTAGTTTAATTCATAAAAAGTCTCAAAGTATATTTATTTGGGTATTTATAACATCAATTATGTCAATATTTCATTAATAAGATAATTACTGCATCATATTTGGGTCATAAATAGATTAAATTATATAATGTCTAAAAATTAAAAATAAAATTCCATTATTTAAGAAATATTTTTATCTTTCTAATGAATATTTATAGTCGAATTTATCTTATGTATAATGCTATATTAAAAATTATTTACATATTAAACTTTGATTTTAACTATTTTAGCCCTTCTTTAAATAAAATAATAATAAATGTTCTAATCTAATCCATGTGGGCCTAAATGGTCATATTTTATTCCTAAGTTTGTGTTAGGTCGAATTACACTTATCCAATAGAATTAGGACTTGTGTTAGGGTAATAATAATATCATTTTTACCCTTAATTACCCTATTTACTTTTAACTGTGGTGAAAAAAAGTAAAAAGTTACTATTTGCCAAAAATTATTTTCATCTAATTGAACCACATTTTAATTACTGAAATCAACCGTGTCTCTTGGATTTTTTAAATTCCACTCACAGAAGTGGTAAAATTATGTTTTATGTAAATTTTCAAATTCTCCTAGTAGGTTGGTAAAAGACGGTCAAAAGTTCAATAAAATTTGTATATATCTAAAATTATTATAACATGACTCAAATGAATTACATTGAACTTATATAGGTATTATGTATCAATTTTGATCAAAAATAAATTTAAATAAAATAAATAATTATTTAAATAAAAAGTTTCTTTTTAAATAGTTACCCAGTGTTTTCACTACTCATCAAAAATTTAAAGTTTTCAGAAAAATTCCAAAATGTCAACCGAGGCTAATTTCGATATTCCAAATCCGAAAATGAAGTCCATTTTCCAAAATAAAATTTAAAAAATTTCAAAAAGTGGGTATTACTATTCATAACGGCTAGTTTTAATAATATTTTAATAGCATATCGTTGTTTAGCGAAACTCGGTATTGCGCACAACACACGCTATCGTGGAAGGTCGTGTTGGGTTTAATGTAAGCCAAGTTAGGGATGCGTGTTGTGCAAGCTCCTTTTGGTGTAGCACACAACACAAGACATTAATGAAATTAAAAAGAATATTTTTTGTAAAATCATGGGGTGTTACATTCTTCCCCCCATAAAATTAATTTCACCCTTGAAATTCGTCGTGGTTATAAATTTTTTACTACTCAAAAGTTTCTTTAATAGAAACCCACATCGTAAAAAGGAATACCAAAACTTGTCTTTAAAAACTAAAGTATGAAACGTAACGGTTACCCAAATTAACTAATCACTGGGTTTCCACATAGGAGAACATAGGTGAAAATATGGATATGGAAGAGAAATCTAACAGTCATGTTCTGATGGAGAGTGGTAAAGAACATGGCTATGAAAAATCCAACAGTCACAAAGCCATAAATTTATGATGATCTAGGGTACCATCTGATTCATCGGATATAAGGGCACTAGGACAACATTTTTGGTTTTCAAGATAATTTCCTTAAAGTTGAAGAATTTGAATTAGAATAAATACTTACTTTATTTTGGTACAATCTCACTATTGTTCATGCTTTGAACAATTTCCACTTCATCTCTTAAAGAAATGAAGTCGAATTTGTTATTCGTGAAGTGTTAACAGATCATGTGATAGAATGATGGGTCATTCCGTCTGTTTCAAACAAAAGGTTAGCAAAAGTTATCAAATATACATAAGTCCATATACAGTGAGGTTAATCATATACGATTCCAAAAATGAACTTATACTTCATATATCATACCGTGTAATAAAATAAAACTAGTTTCTACAAACCAGGGACTTCTTGTAGGCCATTGGTAGGCGATAAAGGCCAGTCGCACTTCGGTTGTGGGTTCGATTCTCACATCCTTGTCCGACACGATGGGTTGTCGCCTATCCTGCAGGTTGTCCTTTTTCTAAAGTTATATTACTATAACAACCCATCAATAATATCGAAAAAAGTTCTATCCTTAAACAATACTAACTTATGTCTAACATAATACATTCCAATCTTTAGGCTTATCTAAAATACTTTGGTCGAAGCTCATAGTATAAAGAAAATGATTATTTGAAATGTCACATAACAATCACGTGAATGCCATCATTTATCCCCCATATATCATAAGATATATCTTGTTGGTCAAATTACAAACATGTGAATACCTTAATCATGTATTCTCTTGAAGAATGAATACCCATTGAACCTTAGTGAAAACTTGAATGCAGTTAAAAGTTAACACTTTCCAGAAACCAAAATCCTCAAAATTATTTATACTCAAACCATGATATCAATTAGTCCTTATATTATTCATGAGTTCATGAATACAATCAAACATCTCATTACCTTCTTATCCCTTTATTATGTGCATATCATCTACTTACCAAAAATATCTCAATCACTTTCAATGGTTACCGGTACCATAAAATTAATGAAAACCACAATAGACCAATATATAAATATTCCAATATTCCACGATACTATATACAACATTATTTTGGAATCCCATTACATAAACACTTAATCATTCCACCACATCATTTTCATATTCAAAATCGCCAATAGTGATCGCATGTGACATCCCTTTGTCCATTGCCTTAAGTGGTTTCTCATGTCGATCATCATTAACCTTTAGATTAGGGCATTGAGTTGCATAATGCCCCATTTCATTGCACATGAAGCATTGAAGTGTTGTTGGTGCGTTCTCTGCAGTCTTTTCTTTGTTCACACCATTAGCAACCCTTTTTCCATTACTTCGACACTCAACTGATTGATGACCTTATTTTCCACACTTAAAACATTTTCCAGTCCCTTTAAGACAATCTCCACCATGCTTCTTTCCACACTTTGAGCATAAGGAAACATTCATCTTCTTTTCACCATTATTATGAGATTTCTCCTTGAACTCCATCTTTCGTTTCTTATCAAAACCATGAGATGGATATGTAACACCAACTTCCATTTCTACCTTAATAGCATAGCGCACAATTTCTTCATAGCTACTGATGTCTTTTATAGATAATACCCTTCGAATATTTGGTTTTAATCCACTGAAAAATCGATCAACTTTACTTTCAGGTTGGATGATAAAGCCAGATCCATACCTTGAAAGCCTTGTAAAATTCACTTTGTATATACCAACAGATTCATCATCCTTATGCTTTAGTTCAAGAAACTCCTTCTCCATCTTTTTTCGAAGAATACGAGGGAAGTACTTATTGAAAAATAAGTTCTTGAACTCGTCCTATTCCATGGACTCAATTTCATCCCTTGGCCTCGTATTCTTGATAAGATTCCACCATTGATCAGCTTCACCGTCCAAATGATATACTGCTAAGATTAATTTATCATGTTCAGAACATTGAAGAACTGAAAATATCTTTTCAGTGGTACTAATCCATCGTTCAACAACAAGTGGATCATAAGACCCACTGAAAGAAGGTGGACGTTGCCTTATGAAGGACTCAATAGAATATTGTTCCCTTCTCTACTCATTTGGAAGTCCAGAATGATTCATAGCTTCTGTAAGTATAGCAATAATATTTTTCACTCCATCTCCCATAACATTTGGTTTTTCAGGTGGAGAAACATTGCATTGTCCATTACATTGATCAACATGGTTCCTTCGGGTTCCATCCATCGTCTAAAACCCAAAAAGAATAGTGTGAGAGGAAGAAATCACGCAAGGGAAAACAACATAATAAAGGGGGAGTACCTTCAATATCTAACATATTAGGTTGCCGTAATTCTAGTATTATAACTTATACTTATACTTAACCTTAGGGAAATCCCTATACATACCTTAGAAATATCTATAGGGATCTCACTAAAGTTCTCGCATCCTAGTTTCCAAAGGTTGACTAAACCTTTCCTCTGATACCAACTGTAACGGTCTGTAATTACTTCCAGTGGACTATAATTGATACCTATCAGGGCATTCCATGGGCGGCTACACCCCCTGGGCGGGACACACCACCATCCACAGTGGCAGCCATTTCCTCATGAAGCCCTTGGGCGCGGAGCCATGCTTCGTCCAATGCTCACATGTGAGAGTTCCCAAGGATCGGATACATTCCTACCTCCTTTTCCTCTCATACCAACTTTAGAGACCCTAATCTTGACATACATGGACATTACATTACTTTTGCGGAATAATTAGTACATAACAAAAACACACACACAAGGACCATAATAGTTTAGTGTCTTTAGAAACTCGGAATATAATCTTTTAATCATGGTGAAAGATCTTCTACATCTCCCATAAAGATCTTCCCTTTTTTTCTTACCTAAAACCTTTCTTTATATCCTGGGGAATAGAAAACATAAAAGGGTGAGCTCAAATGCTCAGTAAGGGTAAACAAAATAAATATCAATCACATCATATTCATAAGAACATAACATTTTGAAAATCTTAACCTGCAAAAGAGATCATAAAATCATAACATGGGATAAATCATAGTGGTGAAATGTAATCCCAATAATCATAACATAAAACATGAAACTTTGGGTAATACACACATAATCATAGAGAATCATTTCTTATTAGTCAAGACTCATTGCCAAGACTATCTTAGTGGACAAAGTCCATTTTTGAACCGAGTTCACTCCTCATTTCAGTCCTGTTTCACGGAACTGGTTTAACCTACCGTTCCAACCATATCTATCTCATGAGATATAAAATCTTTACCCAATGCATTGGAGGGAGATATAGGTCCCACCCATATCATAATGAAATCATTCTTACTTGTGCCACAAAAGAAACATTCATCATTCATAAAAACCCAATAAATAAAATGGGTTTCATAAACATCATCCCATTATCACATAATCCATATAAAAGAAATGGATATCATTTCATAATAAGAAAATTGAAACCATATAAATCATAGATACATTCTACTTGAAACATACACATATGAAATAATGTCATCTTAGATGAAAAATGGTTTTGATAAAACACTTGAAATGAATTCTTGAGGAAAATATCCTTTCTTCTTCAAAATCATTTTCTTTTCACAAAACATCATGCAATTTTAAAAGAAAAATATTTTGTTAAAAATAGTCATGAAATATTTTGGAGGAAGCTTCATAAAAATAAGGCTTTATAAAACCGTAAAAATCCTTTCATGTTGTAAAAGTTAAAAAAACATTCTTCTTGTACTTTTGCCGGAAAAGTTAAAATAAAGTACCTCGTAACGTAAAAAAAGAAAGATTCCATACATAACATGAAGTAAAAGTAAAAAATGTGTAAAAGGGACTTTAAACATACATGAAAACACTTTTATAAAACATGTACATGGATGATAGAAATAACCTCAGTAAATACTTACGAATAAGCAATCTCGGATAAAAATGACACTCGCAAAATTATCCCTTACCTTAGGTCTGATTTTCTTCGTAAGTGTCTGAACCTCCTGTATAATGATTTAAATAATGTCATTGACGTATTCCAGAATCATAATCTTTCTTATAATATCTTATATGGCCATATTCTTAGCTTCTTATTAGAAATATTTCATTGCTACTTGTTATTCGGGTGTTTATTACTTTCTGTTCTTATGCGTGTTTTGTCGAATAAATTCTTATTCATATCTTTAGGTTATAGATAAATCATTTCCATAATGTCATTAGTGTAATATATATCATATTCATTCATTCAATGCATTTATATCATCATTATTCAATGAAGATCATGTAGAACGAGTAGCATCACATCGTGGAGCCGGTATTCCGTACGTACGCATGAGTGATGATATCATTCCCATGATCATGGGATTGTATTGGAGAGTATTTATACTATTTCAGAATCAATATCACTTTACAATAATCATATATAGTTATTATTTACACCATTATACCCATCCATATAAGGTGGTGGTGGAAAATAGATTACACCACGGCATGGAGATGGTATTCTGTACGTACGCACGCGCGATGATTTCTTTTTCTGTAAGATGGATAGATGGGGAAATGGGGTTGTTTCATAATTATGATAACATACCAGTATATGAGTTATACTGATGTTATTACTTCATAATGAAACAACTAAATAAGAGGAAGTGGAAGAAGAAATAAAGTTGAAAGAATCGGTAACAGACATTACCTCTTCTTTGAAGCGCCTCTTTGAGACCTCCTCTTAGGGCACTAAAATTGGGCTTTGAAGAATAACAGGACCTCTAGGATATTTCTAGGGAAGTGGAGAAGAGAATTTGGCAGGGTTTGTCCGAGCTTGAAGGCTCAAAGTGGTGTGAGGAAGATAAGGAGGAGGTGCCCTTTTATAAGGGAGGAGAGGGGGACCTTTGGAAAAACAAAAAATATTATTTTATTATAAAGCCATATTCGGTTTTAAATATATCCAAATTGATTTATTTAGAAGCTAAGGTGGGGATGGGTCGAAATCCTCTCATCTAATAGAATTTGGACAAGTTTAGTTCATTATTTTAACCTTATCATTTAGATTTAACTTTAAGTTAGATAATTTTACTTTTACCATGTCTTTTTGTGTTCTTACACTATAAGGTTAATATACTTACTATAACAAGACAAAAGAACCCAAAGTTTTTTATTATTAATATATATAACCATAGATAATTCATTTGGCCGAACCATAGATTTTTAGGAATAAAATAACAATTAATAATATAATATTTGTTTTAAAAACTATTTTATGTCAATATTGACACTATTTAGTAATTGATTTTTTTGAAAATCATAAAAGAATGATTCGTTCGAAAAAAGTTAATTAAATAAATAAAAACATGTCATTTTAACCTAAAAAATTAGTGTAATTCATAAAAATCTCAAATTACATTTATTCGGGTATTTATAACATCAATTATGTCAATATTTCATTAATAAGATAATTACTGCATCATCTTTTGATCATAAATAAATTAAATTATTTAATGTCTAAAAATTAAAAATAAAATACCATTATATAGGAAATCTTCTTATCTTTCTAATGAATATTTATAGTATAATTTATTTAATTTATAACCCTATATTAAAAATTACTTACTTATTAAACTTTGATTTTAACTATTTTAACCCTTCTTTGAATAAATTAATAATAAATGTCCTAATCTAATCCATGTGGGCCTAAATGATCATATTTTATTCCTAAGGTTATTTTTGTTCAAATTACACTTATCCAATAGAATTAGGACGTGTTTTATGGTAATACTAATATCATTTTTACCCTTAATTACCCTATTTACTTTTAACTATGGTAAATAAAAGTAAAAAGTTACTATTCACCAAAAATTATTTTCACCTCATTGAACCACATTTTACTTACTGAAATCGACCGTGTCTCTCGGATTTTTGAAATTCCACTCACAGAAGTGGTAAAATTAGGTTTTTTGAAAATTTGAAAATTCTCCTAGGAGGTGGGTAAAAGACGGTCAAAAGTTCAATAAAATATTTATATATCTAAAATTATTATAAAATGACTCCAATGAATTACATTGGACTTATATAGGTATTATGTATCAATTTTGACCTAAAATAAATTTAAATAAAATAAATAATTATTTAAATAAAAAGTTGGTTTTTAAATAGTAACCTAGTGTTTTCACTATTCATCAAAAATTGAATGTTTTCAGAAAAATACCAAAATTTCACCCTAGGCTAATTTTGATATTCCAAATCCACAAATGAAGTCCATTTTCAAAAATAAAATTTATAAAATTTCAAAAGGTGGGTATTTCTATTCATAACGGCTAGTTTTAATAATATTTTAATAGCATATCGTTGTTTAGCAAAACTCGGTATTGCGTACAACACACGCTATCATGGAAGGTCGCGCTTGCGTGTAATGCAAGCCAAGTCAGGGATGCGTGTTATGCAAGATCCTTTTGGTGTAGCGTACAACATAAGACATTAATGAAATTAAAAAGAATATTTTTCGTAAAATCTTGGGGTGTTACATCCAACTACATTGACACAAACCTCATTTGGTCACTTTGAGAATAAAATTTCATTACTCATAGGTCTACATATAAACCAAATATAAATTCATAAATTAATATCCAATATAAGTATCATAAAATTATAATAACTTCCCACATTAAGTGTGATGAATTTCAATTTATATGATTTAAAAAATCATATTAGTCCCAATGCAACAAATCCACAAAATATTATCCAAAGGAACTAATTATTCATTAACTACATTATCAAAATAAAAAATATTCTAATGATTTTTTTTCCATGATGGAACCTTGCGTATCTGATAAACAATTGTATAATAATAGGATCAATACACTATATAATGAGGGTGAATTAGGGTGTTTAATTATTCTTGTATTTCATGAGATATTTTTCTAATGTGAGAAATAATATCAAAACCCATCAATATTAATGTTTACTACAATTTCATACCCATGTGCCACTCAATAGTGTTCAGAGAATGGGTCGTCAAGTGGACTCAATCATGCCTCCCCATACACACTACTGACTAGCGGTGATGGCCAAGTCCATACAATAGGGAGACTATACCCTCAAATTAGAGCCATAAAATAGTGGAAAATAACCAAACATATGAAACACATAATAAAATTATTTATAAAAACAATTAAACATAGTGAAATAATGAATGGTAAATATACAAACATAGGTATCCCACTAGGCTGATCCTAACTAAATAAATTAACCAAACATGAAATGCATGAACATGGGACCTATTACCATCCATGGGATCAAACACCCTATCTCTAGACCCATCATGTTGTGCCGACCAGATCCACTACATGTCTTATGTAACTCATACAAGATAACATAATGTAAGCATGCACCCTGAGGTACCGACAAAGGGTGTGAGAATTAAATCATAGTATGTTTTAACCATGTTCCCCTAGTATATGGAATTATATATTTTTTTATGTAATTGAAAATAAACATGTCAATAATGAACCTTGGGAATCATGTACTGACCAGGACATCATAAATATTTGCACATCAGGCTACCATGTGGTAACCAAGAAACCACAACACAAGATCAAAACATTTGTAGTTCCACGCTAAAATCTCACCACTGATTCTCATTCCATTGTATTGTTTTCCAATACATACCCAAAGACTCACGGTATGGTACTGTACTAAATCTTAACCCATTTCTGTTAGAAACTAGGCATTATCATACATCAAAAATCCAAGATCCGTCCATTCTCACTCCAAGCTCTAATACATGAAGTCCTTTAGAAACCACACCTAGAAAGGTCCTCCAACCAGAACTTGAGCATCATGGAACATTAATCCAATGTCCTAAGGCACACGTAGAAATGTACTCTAACTAATACGTGAAGAGAAAAAACAAGAATTGCATATACCCAATCCATTATTGTAAGGGTCCTTGACCCAGTACTTATTGTAAATGGAATTTATTGTCACATATTTCCTTGCGCATAGTCTCTAGGGAGGTTACCTCATGCATACAAACCCAAGCCTCACCCATGAGAGTTCCATTGGTCAGCCAAACCCAAGCCTCTAAGGCATGGTTTATCATCACCCACACAAATACATAGGGTCATATCCTTCTACACTATATTTTCAACTAATACCAATGATCTAGTCACTCGGGACCTATCCCCTCACCTAATAATAGTCACACCTAATCTCTCAGGACATCCATTGTGACCTATTGAATCATTTTAATCTAACCACATTGAAACTATATTATTATCGTCACTAAGTTTTGTTGTCATTTCTTGAGGGCTCACCCCAACCCAAGGGACTATCTCCAGACAACCCACTCACATAACCCTTGGAATCCTCATTCCAAGTCCTTGATCATCTCCCAAAACTCTCTCTTGACTCTCATATTGGATCACTGATAGAATATTTCCCAACTAACAGCTAGTAGAATCCCTCCCATTAGAGCTCATCCAGTTCCTAGAGACTCATCATACTCACATCGATCACCAATACCCACTCCACCCTGATGGGGTGCTTCCCATTACACATGATATGTTTCACTGTCTAAATCAGCAGCATAGGTTAAACACCCTCTCAACCAGGTCAATTAACCATATGGAACCAATAATAGTCTACCTATAGATTGTATAGAATCCCAAGTCTTTTTTAAGGCCTCATATAATCTAAATGTTACTCTCACCCATTTGAGAAAGATTTTTCAAGTGATATTAACCATCCCATGTTCTAAAGAAAACTAATCCCAAGAATATGAAGTTGAACGCCATTTCATCTCCTATTCCCAAGGAACTCTAAACCCCCAAACACCTATCGAAACCCATGAAATAGGAATGAATCATGAAACTCATGCATAATATGTATATAATCTTGCATAAAAAGGGTACACATACCTCTAAAATTGATTTTCTACCCACGCACTACTTCTAAACATCTCTCCCAAGCCAACAAATGAATATTCTAAGCCCTATAAAGCCTCATTAAGATTATACCTTGCTCTCAATCACCAATATCATACCAAGAAACATCAACCATTAATTAAAAAATTATAATTAATTAAAAAAATATTTTAAACGAGTTATAATATCATGAAACCCTCACCAAGAACTATTGTCACTCTGAATCCTCAACCAACTACACTTGGAGGGTCCAAAACAAACCCCCAAAAACCACCCTCTAAAAACTCACTATAGATTGACACCTATTAAATAATAATTTTCTTCTAATTTCATATAAACCCAAAATAAAATTATGTCAGTGGCTTATATTCATCAAAATGACAGTGGATGTCTAGCAGATAGAATCTTGAGACATCCTCTATACAAGACACAAATGAACCCCATCATACATGGATGATTTAACTATGTTTCGGTGAAATCAACATAAAAACTCTAAATAAGATCAAGATAATTAAGTGGGAATTGAATATAGGATTCAAAATAGAATTAATAATTAATAACACATTGTAAATCCATTTATGAACTCACCAAAATCCATCACCCTTTATTGGGATTTGAATGGATAAAGTGGGGTGGGAGTTATTTCTATAAATAGAATCTCCCAAAACCTATAGACCCATAAAACATAGAGTAATGTGATATAGAAAAGGAAAAAAATCCCTAATTAAAACACCCCTCTAGTAACCTCATCAGTTAGTCGGTGGCCAGTGAGCACCGTCTAGTCCGTGTAACCAGGAAGGTCCATTGGACTATGTCCATCCCACCACCTCACACCCCCCTATATTGGTTACTAAAGAATTTATAATGTTGAATTAGGACTCAAAAAAATTAAAAAATTTGTTTATAAATGTTCAAATTCAAATAACATAGCCCTAAATCCTAATTCCAAAAATGAACCACCCACTAAAAAGAAAATTTAATTTCTCTTAAGAATTGTCCAACCATAATGAAGAGAGTCATTACAGACTCTACAGCATTATGCTTTATTTCCTAAAGAAGTTTTGAAAACATTTGGATCACACCCACCAACACATCCTGATAGTTAATTAATTGATAAATCACTGATTTATGTCCATAAATTCAGAACACACTTCCACTTTGAAACCCCTACACCATGCCCGGATATACACCATTTCTCCAAAACATCATTTCTGAATTAAACCAAAACCATCATATATAACATGAAATTCATAACACAATTATAACCTCACCATGTCCAAATATACACAATATCTCTATTTGATTCTCTAACAATATTTTCTCAAAATGTTCATCTTCTCACACCGATACATCACCAAACCTCAAACTCAATCATAGATCTCAACAACCAAAACCATCATAATATTTTCCAGTCACTTCTCCCAAATTCCAAATCCCAATATCAATGTAATTAAATGTTCAGATCACTAGATTCCTACTCCAACCATCATTATCTCACCCCTAACACAAACAGATATCCAATCTAACACATTCTCAGGCTACACCAACCTACACAAATTTGATTCCATGCATAGACTCTTTCTAATAGTGCAACTAATTTAAAAAGTTGGTTTTTAACAAGGAAACATGAATATTTTTGGTTCACCAATTCCACAACATTTTAATGCCACATTTACCTTCCATGACTAATATCAACTCTATCAACCTTTAAACATGATGGTCATTAACCTTTGACTAATACAATTATCTCCACTAAAAGAGAATCATTATTGTTTCCCTATCAACCAAAAACCCAACCTCTAAAGCATTCATACCTCCTGTCAGCATAGTCAATTATTGGTTGTGGACAAACTGCTCATACCTACAAACCAACATGAAACGATAACCACCACCAATTCATAATTCAATGGAACTTCTTCCTTAACATAGCCAGAGCTCATCCAAAATGAAATTTAGTCACTCCAATAGGCTATTTCAGAAGCCACACTCTTTTCTCCCTAAACATTGAAATCAAGGAACAATATATAATTGGTCTTAAAATAGTATGTCTATATATTAATAATTTCACCTCTCACTTCCAAGGGACATATCTTATTTCTCACCAAAAGACACAGGTATCCATGCCTATACATGTCTCACTGAACTCCCTTTCACCTCACCCTAAGAGTGATCCCAAACCAAAATGACCAATGAACTACCACTGTATTTCCACTAGGTCTCAACCACATCCCAGACCAATATCAATAGTATCATACATAGTATATTCACTAATATATAACCCAAACATGAACTAATCATACATAGAAACCTTCATTATCAACCTCAAGACCTTTCATAAAAACTCTCATCGAAACCCACTCTCCTTTTAGGGAAGTGTCCTACTGAGAACCCATATAGAGGTCCTCAACCTATTGTCTTGTTTACTCTAACTCTAACCAAATGGTTGCTCATTATCACACAACCTAGTAACACTATTTCACACATACACCCATGTCATAAATCCCACTTAACCTAGGATCATGTTCTAAAACTTATAACCATGTTCAAAATGAATGTCAGTTAGAACCAGAATCCCAAGGAATCTTACCCATTACTTGTAATGAAAAATTACAAATGAACTCATGTGCATCAAATTTGAAACATTATTGTCTACCCATGAACTCACTACACTTCCAAAAATGCGTCTTGAGAACCAACCAGGCCATGAATCAAAGATTTCATGCCCACTAACACCTCTTCAATACAAGAAAATCTCAATGAATTTCAATTCTTCATTCAGTGCATAGCTCTAATGAATTGTTCCAAACCCCTTTAGGGTTTACACCTCATCATGACACTTTTGACCATCTTCATATCATTAAATTGGTATCACGTTTTTGTACTAAAACTACCAAGGATCCATCATTGAGGCATCAAATTACTACTATATCCCTCCAAGGGTCTTCATGTATCCCATAATGAAGGGAATACATCATCACCACTAGAGAACATCCAGAACCAGCATCCATATAACCATTCTGAATAGAAAATTCTCAATTTTTGGTTGATTAATATTTTAATCCAAGTTATATGTAAAGAAAACAATATAATTTGTTACTAATAATTTAATAAATTTAACATTCATCAAAAAACTCCAATAATAGAAAAGAAAGAACATGACATGTTAGTCCTATGTGCCTATAATGATTCAAGTACACATACTCTAACTAATAATAAATGAGAAAAAAACAAAACAACATCTCTAATAGTCTATAATGTATAATATAATCTCAATCATAACATAAAAAATTAATAATATCAATATTGTACGTCTATTAACTAGTATTTACCACCAGAGAGGTGTTCATGACTCACTAATATGATGTCCATCTCAATCTTTGAAACATTCCTAGAACACTTGTATATAATTTACCCAAATATTAATACTACCAAAAACAATGCTTTGGTATCACTTTATAACACCCCTCCCTTGGGTAACTCAATAGTTCCTAGATTTGGGGTCATCACATGTCCTCAAGAATGCCTCCTCATACAATAAATGCATTAGACTAGTAGTGAGTGAATAATACATATAAGAGGGAGACTATACCTTCAAATAACTATCATACAATAGTGTGATAATAATATAACATATGAAGCATATAATATGGTTACTCACAATAATAAGGAAACATAGTTCAAAGATGAATGAAAAATATAGATACACTGCTCTCTCACTTGGGTGATGCCAAATAAAAAATAAAACAAAGGTATAAAGCACACACACATGACCTACATATATCCCTAGGATCACACACCCTATCTCTAAACCCATCAAGCTATGCGAACCTAATCCATTGAGATTCATATGTGGAACCTAAAACCAGAAATAATGTTTTCACGTGCACAAAGGTTCTCATATAGGGCGTGATAAATAAATATTAGTAGGGTCTCACCATGTACCTCAATTACACTCTAGTATATACATATTTGAATTGAGGAAAATATTTATGTCCCACATGCATCATTTAGGACACACACTAACCATTCCATTCTGACCTTCTGTGAATCATGTCTCCATGTGTTAACCCGGACACCACGATACCTAATCATACCTTATTTGGTTCCATGCGAGAATCTCATCGGCATGCCTCTCTATATCATATTGATTCCAAGTATATATCAAAATACTTTGTTAATGTTGATGCACAAATCCTTGACCCAATAACCAAAAATGGTATGAACAGCCATACATATAAAATCTATGACCCATCCATTATCACTAATGGGAGTTCGATTGGTCTTGTCTCATTCCATCCCATAGCCTATACCCTTGGGTACTCTGTAACCAACTCTACTCAGTAAAGGGTCTAAAAATTTCACACTGACCCAATTACCATCTTTAAAGGTATTCGGCCCAACGCATGAGCATTAGGGAATAGTCAACCACTATCCCAAGACATGAATGGAAATCTTATGTACCCAATACCTAATGTATTATAAAATGATCATAACATAGACACAATCCATTCATAAAATGGTCCTTGACCCAATAATTTGTTAAATATGGAATGATCATCACATAGAGCCATCCTTATAGGAATTTGGGAGGTTTCTTAAAGAAAAATAAACCTAACCTCCTCAAGGAAAGTTCCATTACTCACCCTAGCCCAAGCCTCCAAGGTAAGGAACATTGCCCCCCCTAGTATCACCTATGGTTGTAGCCCACAATTACTGTTGACCAAATTATATTAGGGATCTATTTTCTAGGTACCCATCCCATACCTCGAAAAAGATACACCTCAACTCTTAGAGTATCCACTTGGTCCTCTTAACTGTTCTCGGTCTTTCCTTACTAGATTCATCTCATGCCCATCACCTAAGAGTGATTTTACTGCCCATGGGCTTAGCTAGGCCCAAACCCCATGTTCCAGTCCATCCACATTGAATAACTCAACTCTTTCTATCATACTAACAAATGGAACCCACTCTATGTCCCCTTTTAATCCTTATGCCATGTAATATATAAACTTCTACAACCCATTCCCGAGCCTCACCTTGTATCTAAAAAAAGGGTTGTCCCTAATGACACCCTGATAAAACCATCCCATCATAGCCAATATGGTCTTGAAGACTCATACTTCTCTCCTCAATCACTAAGATCCCACTCTACCCATCAGGTTTGTTCCTTATATTACATGAGATGCATCATATCATTTTTTAGCATAATGCCTACTCACTCTCAACACAATCAGTTCTCCCTAGAGTACTCATCCTAGGATAACCATGTCATATCATGAACCCTAAACCCTTTTGTTGGACTCTCATCATATCATCATTTCTCACTCCCATTGACATCATAGTCTTCTAGTGATACCATACATCCAAAGTGCTAAAAGAGAACTCGTATCGAGCATAGGAGGACGAATACCATCCAATATCCCTTTCCCAAATAATCACTTACCCCCAAAACATCTACCTAATCCAATAAAATATGAATTCAGTGGGAAACTCATACATAAAAACCATATGATCTTTTAGAAAAAGGGTCCACCTACCTATAAAAATGGGATACCACACACTACACCATAAAACCTCCTCTAAGCTCATGCATACCTCCGAAAAGCCTCTCCAAGACTTGCCCTAAATATTGGGAAGATGTATCATTCCAAGATACATAAATAATTAATTAAAATAGTTTATAATTATTTAACAAAATTATATTAGATCCAAGGTCTATAAACCCTTAACAAGAATCACCATCACGCTGAAACCTGTAACAACTTCACTTGGAGGGTCTATAACACACTATGAACACCACCCTTTAAGAAATATCTATCATTTGACACTTGATAAATCACAAATTTCTTCTTATTTCTTAGAAAACTATATAGGATTGACGCACGCCTATCTTAGGGTGTGGAAAAATAAATCTAATTTTCCTAGTGTAGCATAGAGGATGAATAGGGTCGTCTCTCTTGAGGATCAGTTTTAGTCGTTCACTCACTTAATCTAATTTAACTAAACTACTTATTTTGATTGTTTTTATATTATCTAAGAATGAAATACAATTTAAATAAAATAAAATATAAAACTAACATGCAATGAAAAAATGAAATTAATTGAGAAAGAACTTGGACTTTATGGGTTGGTTTGTCGGTTTCATCACTCTCCATGTTAGTATTTAAATTATGTTTGATAATTTAATTATGAGATCTCATTCATTAATTACAATTCTTTTATTTATTGGTGTGAAATTTTCAATGCATTTATCAATAATAACATCACATCCTCTTATAATCAAGGTTGATGGTATACCTTGATTGAGAGTGTGACGTCTTCCAAGACCTGGATACATCGTATGCCATTTCAACCACTGAATGTGTCACGAACCAACCCGGGTCGACCCTGAACCGGTCACCCGAGCCGATCCGCGACAGGATCTGAAGGGTGTTCCTGATCCCCACGGGCTGGAAACTAGTGCTGGACATCAAAAATAAACAGTTGGGAATGATTTGGCCCAAAAGAAAATAAATTAAGCAGTGGAAATAAATATAACAAATGCAAATAAAGGGAAACCAACAACGCTACTAACCTGACCACGACCAAAACTCCACATGACCCCTTGGGTCACCCTCCAAAACCAACCAACATCGCTCAAGGTGAACAACTGAACCTGGAACATACAGCAGATCTAAAAACAAGAAAACACTATAGGTGTGAGTGTTAAAACTCAGTAGGCTAGCCCAGTAAATCTATTCCCAAAGCACTACCTTTAAATAAAGAAATTTACTAATTCTAGGTTTGAACTAAATATACAAAATATTGATTTTCACACACACACTTCCATTTCTATGACAAGTAAAAGTCCATTTCCCTTTTTAATTTAAAAATAAGTTTATTATTTGAAAGGAATAGGTGCATTTCATTTTAAAACATTTCTAAGAAACAAGTTAGAAATTTAAATTTCAGTTGTTAGTCAAAGGGGAAAACCACACACAACACACACAGAGGGAAATGGAAAAGAAAAGTGGCACACATGGGCCATCAACTAAACTATACCTCCCCATCATCCTCCACATAAAAATAAACACTAAAGGAAACATGGGTCGAACCTAGGAGATCATGAACAATCCAGAACGTACTATACACATGACTCATCCTGAAGGCATGCTCTAACTCGATGACGTCATAACGCCCTAATGCTCGACATAGCCCTGCATGGCCTAACCGAGGGGCCCAATCCCCATAGCATCAATAACTCGGTATTCCCCTACTATGATGCCACTAGCTGGTGCATAATCTAAACTAGTGCAACAACAGTTCTCAGATGATTCACTAACTATGCCAGGTTCCCATGTCAACACAAGAAACAAAAAGGGGTGCATCCACAATGTAAATCAATCATTCACGATGCACAAAAATCACATACAGCTCACGCAATTAATGCACACCCAAGATCACCCTTGAATGGGTTTTCTAAAATAATTTATTTTACTAAAGTACCAAATGGGCCTTCACCAATTTTAAAGAAACCCCTCATTTCTCGAGAAAACCCAAAAACACTTGTTCAGAAAAAATTCATTTATCTTTAAAACTAGAAGTACATTTGAATTTCTATGAACTATGTTTAAAGTCCAAATGAGCCTTCTTTCAATACTGGGTTTCCGCTCGTCAAGAAAATGTTTCATGTGTTCGGTATAAAATAAACGGCTCTTTTCATACCAAATAATCATTTAAAAATTAATTATTTTTTATTATTTCTCATTCATTAAAATTAATAAAACATAAAGAAATTAATAAATTCTAAATTTAAAGGTGAGTGAAGTGGGGGACCTACCTCGTCTCGTTGTCCAAACGCAACGACGCAATGTGCCTCACACGGGCACGCAAGCGTGCGTGAAAGCTGACGATCGCATGAGCGTGGAAAAACCTTTCCAACGTGCTGTAACCACAAAGATAAATAAATACGTAAACACAGACTTAAAACAATCCAAAAGAACAAATAATGAAAAAAAACCACCTCAGCATACTTTCAAAACATAACTCACATTGTTTCCACTATTTAATAACCCACTTTAAATTTTCTAAAATAGTTCCCAAAGAGTGACCCATGAATTTAGACACCAAAAACCCCTTTTAAAAACAATGCATGACATAAAAACAAATTTCAACAAATTCTTAATTTAATAATTTATTCAAACTTATAAAATACTCATAGGAGACACACAAAAAAACTTTGCACACACAATATATCAAACCCTTTAAATACTATTCTCGCACCTTCAAAACATAATCAACACCACGTGCAAAACCAAATGAACTTTTTCAAAATTAAGGACACCATTTTTAAAATTAAACAACCCACTATATAAAAAAAATATTATTCAACAGCTCTAAAAATTAATGCATGGCATAAAATTCTAAACACACTCAACCAAATAAACAGGTAAACCAAGCATTCTAATTGCAGAACATGCTAAACATGCTAAACCAGACAAATAATTAGAATAGTTCATCAAATAAAATTATTATATGCGGAATCACCTACACATAATAAAAGGCACATTTCAAAACTATTTTTCATAATTTAAACCAACAAAAAACACTGGAATAATTCAGCAACTCCGGTTATTGAGATGCATGTTATGATTTTTAAAAAATATCTAAAACACAAATGTTACATGGTTTGTGCGGGAAAAAAATAATTTGGTAATTTCCTACCTCGAACAAGTGCAGATGCAACAGAACATCAATGCAAGGAATAGCAATGACCCTCAGATCAAACGCGCACCCTAGACAATTAGAAAGTAGAACCAATTACTAGCTTCGGGATTAATGTTCTGTAAAATTGAGGGAAAAAATGCACATTCAAAATGAATTTGCACCGACGTAGAGGAAATCTCTAGCCGAGGAGAAGGTGGAGGTGCTGCGATTTGCGCTAGAACACCACCGGAAAGCGAAAGACCGGGATGGAAGGTGATTGAAGCAACAGGATGCATGCGTTAAGGGTCGGATAGAGCTTATAGGTGGACATTAGGTAAGGAATAGAGTGGGGAGTCCGGTGCGAGAAGGCCTGGGTGCACAGATAGATCGAGAGGTGAGGCCGGAGCATGAGCAGGGGTGGGTGAGGGCAAAGTCGACTGGGTAGGAGGCAGCTCGGGTGGGGAAAGCTGGCTGGAGAGAGCAGGGAGAGTACCGAGGGTAGGTGTGGCAATGGGTGGGGCTGAGCGTGAGGGAGCGCTGCTATGCATGGGAAGAGGGTGAAGGGGAAAGGGGAGATGAGATAAGGCCGGAAGCTGGATGCGGCATGGCCAAGGAAGCGGCCGGGTAGGTGAAACACCTCGAGAGGAGGGCGAGGAAGGGACAACAAGAGTAGAGCTAGAGTGGGAGCAGCAAGGGCCTGGTCGAGCAGTGTTGTGCAAGAGAGAAGCAGGAATGGGGGAAAAAAAGGGGGGTCGGCTGAGCGGGTTAGATTTGGTTTTCTTATTTTCTTTTATTCTATTATAGTGTAATAATAATAGTAATAAAACACAAAATAATCATAATAAAATGAACCACAATAAAGTTCTTATTAATAAAATTTATTAACAATAAAAAATAATCATTATTAAAATAATAATAGCAATAAAAATAAAATATCAATAACAATATAAATAATAATAATAATAATTTAACGACCCTAATAAAAAAATATTTTATTTATTTTAAACATCGCTCAACTGCAAGACTCGTGTGTCATCGAGCGTGTGATTGGGTGAGCCGCGCTCGGACCGTGCCACCCGGACCTGGCCGCATATATGGTTAAGGTGCATGCTTTCCACGCTATTTTATAACTCTCGCGCAAGTCGCGTATCAGCTAGGTCGGGGTGTGACAATTCTTCCCACCACAGACACTTTCTGCTCCCAGAAAGTCACCCAGTCGAACGATAGACAAAACAAGAATTCAATCCCAAATAAAACCAGAAGAAACCACAACATAGGAGAATGGGATAACATGAGAGGGTTCTCCCCACAACAAGAACTCAACTATTGTGAAAATTTTAACACTCCAACATACCACCTCAAGAAGGGGGCGACATGGGAACTCCCAACTGATCCAGACTAACCTCTATAGCACGAGCGAAACAACACCTCCGTTGAAACATGGAATTCTCAACTCAGACCAAAGAAAGCCTAAACACTATAGAAAATACCTCTGAGCCGAACTTAACCCAAGCAGTAATTCCAAGTATAACTGCAAGCCTGGACTCCTCTGCAGGCACTCACATCTCTAAATGAACACCGCCAAACCAAGACCAACATATACAAGGGTCAAACAAACTTTTATGAAGAAGAAAAAAATGCATGATTCATAAAACCATAATCCGACAATTCTCTCTAACACAGACACTTTATGCCCCCAGAAATTCACCTAGTCGAACGATAGACAAAACAAGATTTGATGCCCAAATAAAACCAGAAGAAACCAAAACGTTGGAGAATGGAAGAACATGAGAGGGTTCTCCCCACCACAAGAACTCAACTAGTGTGAAAATTTTAACACTCCAACATACCACCTCGGGAAGGGGGGAGACATGGGAACTTCTAACCGATCCAGACTAACCACTATAGCACGAGTGAAACAACACCTCCATTGAAAATTGGAACTCTCAACTCAGACCAAAGAAAGCCCAAACACTAGAAAAAAAAACCTATGAGCAGAACATAACCAAATAAGTAAACCTGAGCATAACTGAAAGCCTAGACTCCTCCGCAGCTAATTATATCTCCAAACGAACACCGCCAAACCAAGACCAACATATACAAGGGTCAAACACAAGTTTATGAAGAAAAAAACTCACGATTCAGAAAACCATAATCTGAAAAACAAAACTATTGGATTAAAACAGAAAATGTCTATTATGACTCCAAAACAACATAATGGAATTAAAATGACATCAAAACTTTAACATTAGAAAAAGAAAGGACAAAAAGACATTAAATTTTCCACCACTAACACAGAACAGAAAATGTGAACTGAGGCTTCACACCTTTGGCAACTCTTGATTGTGCACGAGCTTCACCCCAAGACCTGTGGCTGGGGATATGATGGTGAAACATCTCATACCTCATAGTCAGGCACTAGAATCCTTCAGCCTCAGCCTCTTCTTCAGGCGACGCTTCCTAAAAAACTTCTTTAGATGACCTAGACACCAGCAATGATGGCAGGTCTTCGGAGTGGTGTGACATGACAGCATGTATTCCCTAAACATCCATACTGACGATACACCATTATACGGTCCGATGAACTGGAAGGTAGAGCCACTGCAGAGAAAACATTAGAAACAAATTTACCTGACACACTCTGCTCGTCAGATGGGGGACCTTCACGAGCACCTGGATATGGTGCGTTGCCAACCATTTGCGCTCCGGAAACCAACTCAACTAAGAACACCTCATGCACCAACTTCTCAAAAGTAATTCTCCCACAAAGGGAAGACTCTCTCCTTAATCTCTGGACGAAGACCCCTAATGAAGGTAGAAGTCTTTATTCAGTCCTGCAACACTACCCCAGGAAAAAGAGACAGAAGATCCCTGAAATGGTCAGCATACGCTTTCACCATCCGCTGGACATGTTGAACACGCATGAGCCCATCCATTTTCTTCGTCTTTACCACCAAAAGTATAAACCATGGAACTAAGATGGATTTGAAGAATACCACATCATCCCAACTTGTAGTAATGGTGGGGCAAACAACTCTTACTCGTCCAGAGCTGGACCTTCGAATAAACCAAAAATAGCATGCACTCTAACAGCTTTGGGATTTCCCAATACCCTGAGGACGTGATCGACCTCTTCAAGCTACTCCACTGCCTCTAGCAGACTCCAATCACCGTGAAGGATAGACAATGTCCGAGAAAGACTAAAAACTGAGCATGACTCACCAAAACTCTGGGGACCTTTCTGGTTAGCATTTCTGAACAACGTATATAACACTAATCCAAAACCGATATCAATCAAAGCAACATCAATAAAGAACCCTCATCCAAAAACAACCATCTCAAAAAAACCAAAAAACCACAAACACAACCCAAAATTCCCTATCCAAAATTCCCGTTCCATTTAAGGATTCCAAAACCACCCCTTTTTTTCAAAACTGCTTCCTTTCAAGACCACTTTCCAAATACCAAATCCACTTTTCAAACAAAAATTAATTTCCAAAACCATTTTCCACTTTAAAATCCAATTCAAAAAACAAGGTCAAGCCTTTAATTTCAAACAAACCCAAGTAGTCCCATGAATAATTTCACATTTATTCATCTACTTTCATTCATACACACCAACACGCACTTTCCACACATCCTTCACTTGTGCAAACATTCATAAGGTGTACTTGAGGTTTCACCCCAATCCATTCTGGACCAATTTCTAAGATAACACCAGTTTTCCAAACCAATGGCTTTTAGTTTTAAAACCCATTTCATAAACTTAATGTCATTTAAAAAATCACTCACATTTTCAAAAACCCTTTTTCATTTCCAAAAACTCACTTACATCAACCAGAACAAAAATGACACTCAACTTGCATCAAACCACTGGAGTGAGGGACTAGCGGTCACACTTACCCTGGAGACATGGTAGTGGGCCATGCCCTAGGTAAGCATCAACAACTAGGAGGAATTCAAACCGTGTACCCGGACTCCACATGGGTCACTACTCAATGTGAGATCACGTTGTAACATTGGTCTACATCCGTTGTCATTCCTCAATCCAAAACAAACTAGAACGAAACAAAGACTAAATTCTCAGACAACCCCTGGCGACTTGAGGAGTGGAACGGGTGAGGGGTCATGACGTCCTTTCCATACCTACCTATCGAGTTCCGAAAATCCTAATCTCCATCTACCAGACACCCCAAATAACAAGGGCCCTCTCTGATACCATTTTTTCATTAACCAACCCGAGTCGACCCTGAACCGGTCACCCGAGCTGATCCGCGACATGACCCAAAGGGTGTTCCTGATCCCAACGGGCTGGCAACTAGTGTCGGGCATCAAAAGTAAATCGGTGGGAATGATTTGGCCCAAAAGAATATAAATTAAGCAGTGGAAATAAACAAAAAAAATTAAAATCAAGAAAGAGAAACCAACAATGCTACTAACCTGACCAGGACCAAAACTCCACATGACCCCTTGGGTCACCCTCCAAAACCATCCAACACCACTCAAGGCCAACAACTGAAGCTAGAACCTAAAGCAGAACTAAAAACATGAAAACACTATAGGCGTGATTATTAAAACTCAGAAGGCTAGCCTGGTAAATATATTCCCAAAGAACTACTTTTAAATAAAGAAATTTACTAATTCCATGTTTGAACTAAATATACAAAATATTGATTTTCACATAAAAACATCTATTTCTAAGACAATTAGCATTCCATTTACCTTTTTAATTTAAAAAGTAGTTTATTGTTTGAAAGGAACATGTGAATTGCATTTTAAAACATTTCTGAGAAACAAGTTAGAAATTTAAATTTCAGGTGTTAGTCGAAGGGGATAACCACACACAACACACAGCACACACTGAGGGAAATGAAAACGAAAAGTGGCACACATGGGCCAGCAACCGAACTAGGCCTCTCAATCTTCAGCCACATAAAAGTAAACACAAAAAGAAACATGGGTCAAACCTAGGAGATCGTGAACAATCTAGAACGTACTATACATCTGACTCATCCTAAAGGAATGCTCTAACTTGATGACGACATAACACCCAAACGCTTGGCATAGCCCTGCATAGCCTAACCGAGGGGCCCAATCCCCATAGAAGCAATAACTCAGTATTCCCCTGCTATGGGGCCACTAGCATGTGTGTAATCTAAACTTGTGCAGCAATCGTTCTCAGAAGATTCAATTACTATGCCAGGTTCCCAGGTCAACACAAGAAATAAAAAGGGGTGTGTCCACAATGTAAATCAATCAGTCGCAATGCAAAAACATCACATACAGCTCACGCAATCAATGCACACCAAAATCACCCCCGAATGGGATTTCTAAAATAATTTATTTTACTAAAGTGTCAAACGGGCCTTCACCAATTTTAATGAAAAACCTCATTTCTCGAGAAAACCCAAAACACATGTTCAGAAGAAAACATTTATCTTTATAACTAGAAGTACATTTTAAATTTTGTGAATTATGTTTAAAGTAAAAATGGTCATTCTTTCAATACTGGGTGTCCGCTCGTCAAGAAAATGTTTCAAGTTTTCGGTATAAAATAAACGGCTCTTTTCACACCAAATAATTATTTAAAAATTAATTATCTTATATTATTTCCCATTCATTAAAATTAATAAAACATCAAGAAATTAATAAATTATAAATTTAAAATGTGAGTGCAGTGGGGGACCTACCTCGGCTCGTTTTCCAAACGCAACGACACAACGCGCCTCGCATGGGAGCACATGCGTGCGCGCAAGCTAACGATCGCATGAGAGTGGAAAAACCTTGCCAATGCGCTGCAACTGTAAGGATAAAAAAAATATGTAAACACAGACATAAAACAATCCAAATAAAAAAACAATTCAAAAGAACCACCTCGACCTACATTCAAAATATAACTCACATTGTTTCAACTATTTAATAACCCACTTTAAAATTTGTAAAACAGTTCCCAAAGACTGACCCATGACTTTAGACACCCAAAACCCCTTTTAAAAACAACGCTCGACATAAAACCAAATTTCAACAACTTCTTAATTTAATAATATTTTCAAACTTATAAACTACTCATAGGAGACACAAATAAAAACTTTTCACACACAATATATCAAACCCTTTAAAAACTATTCTCGCACTTTCAAAACATAATCAACACCACACACCTAACCAAAAGCACTTTTTCAAAATTATGGAAACAATTTTCATAACTAAACAACCCACTATATATATAAAATATTATTCAATAGTTCTAAAAATTAATACATGGCTTAAAATGATAAACACACTCAACCAAATAAATAGATAAACCAAGCATTCTAATTGTAGAACATGCTAAACATGCTAAACCAGATAAATAATTAGAATAGTTCATCAAATAACACTCTTATATACGGAATCACCAACACAAAATCAGAGGCAAATTCCAAAACTATTTTTCATAATTTTAACAAACACAAAACACTACAATAATTTACTAATGCCTCATATTGAGATGTAGGATATGATTTTAAAAAAATATCTAAAACACGCATGTGACATGGGTTGTGCGGGAAAGGAAGAATTTGGAAATTTCCTACCTCAAACAAGTGTAGAAGAAATGAAACCTCAATGGAAGGAATAACAATGACCCACAGATCAAACGCGCACCCTAGACAATGAGCTTGTTGAATAAATTATCAACTTCGGGATTAAATTTCTGTCAAATTGTGGAAAAGAACAGACATCCAAAAGGAACTCACAACAACGGAGAGGAAACCGCTAGCCAGGGTGAAGGTGGAGGCCCTGCGATATGCGCCGGAACACCACCAGACAACGGAAGACCGGGATGGAAGGTGATCAAAGCGATACGTTGTGTGCGCTAAGGGTGGATAGAGTGGCTAGGCAGACATTTGGAAAGGGAGAGAGTGGAGAGGCTGGTGCAAGAAGGCCTGGGCGTGCGGATGGAGTGAGAGTCGAGGCCGGAGCGTGAGCATGGGCATGTGAGGGTGGTGGTAGTTGGGCAGGAGGTGGATCGGGGTGAGGAAAGCTGGCTGGACTGAGCTGGGAGGGTAGCAAGGGCATGGGTGGCAGTGGTTGGGGTTGAGCGCGAGGGAGCACTGCTGCACATGGGGAGAGGTTGAAGTGGAAAGGGGCTATGGGAGAAGGCCAGAATCCATATGCGAAATGACTAGGGATGCGGCCGGGCTGGGTGAAACACCACGAGAGGAGGCCGAGGAAGGGACGGTGAGTGCGAAACAGGAGTGGGAGCAGCAAGGGCCTGGTCGAGCGGCATTGTGTAAGAGAGAAGTAGGAATGTGGTGAAAAAGGTGGGTGCCGGCTGAGCGGGTTCGATTAGGGTCTCTTTTTTTCTTTTTTTCTATTATAGTGTAATAATAATAATAATAAAACATAAAATAATAATAATAAAATTTACCATAATAAAGATAATATTAATAAAATTTATTAACAATAAAAAATAATCATCATAAAAATAATAATAGAAATAAAAATCAAATATCAATAAACATATAAATAAGAATAATAATAATTTAACGACCCTAATGACAAAATATTTTCTTTATTTTAAACATCGCTCAACTGCACGACTTGCATGCCACTGAGCGCATGATTAGGTGAGCCATGCTCAGACCGTGCCACCCGGAACTGACCGCATACAGGGTTAAGGTGTGTGCTTGTCGTGCTATTTTATAACTCTCGCGCAAGTTTCATATTAGCTAGGTTGGGGTGTGACAGAATGGATCAACTCCATCGTATGAAGAGATTGTATCCAGTATAAAGGAGGTAAAAGATATATTAGAAGAATAGAAATTAGTTTGAGATCATTGTCGTGGTGGATTATTGCCAAACCCATTCACATCACTCTTTCTCATCACAAACTTAATAAAACATAAGAATTTAAGCACAAAATAATTGAAATTTCCACATACCTCCCCTCAGACAAGTCTCAGGTTAACCCTTCATGTTTGAGGGAAAGAGGACATGGTGGAGAATATGATAAGAATAAAAGAATAAATTAAGGAGAAAAATGAAGAAGAAAATAGGGTGGATGGGTGGACAAATAAATAAAAAAATGCATGAATTTTATTAGAAATCTAAATTACAATTGAAAACTAAAACAAAAAATAAATAAATAAATAAATAAATAAACGAAATGTGGATGATTTGTGGCTGTCCTCCCTAGGTGGAGATCTCCTCCTTGGTGCCTTGAAGTAATGGATAGAGAATGGGATGATTTGTGAAGGAGGCGAAGGCCTCCTTTAATAGGAAGCATTCTGTCCTTCGAAAGTTTGAGCCTGTTGGACCTATTAAATGGTCGATTAGTGCGTTGATCCCTTATTAGAAGTTGTTGAAAAATATTTTCTCTATTTACCCACCAAATTTCAGCTCATTTGGAAACCGTATGAAGGAGATAATAATTTTTAATTCTTGGTTTATGTTTTGGGATGTAGCTTCCAAGAAAGTTCCTTCAAATATTTAACACCCAATGGCATCTTTAATGAATTCCCAAATCCACACACATGGGTGTAGAGCCGCCCCTATCTACTTGTGTGCTATCCTAGGTAGAATAACCTCAATGTTATGTGTGAAGGCCATGTTTTGGTTCCGTTATAGTGGTGGGGTCCACGTTTTCTGCCCGGAAAAATCTCCAACATCAATGAATTTTTAGGCCCTTTAGATGGCCGAATTAGCTCCTAATCCAGAAGAAGAAAGTGGCATAAATAAAATCAAGATTCTAATGAAATTTTAATCACAAATTTTGGACATAAATGTTATTTTAAATGACTAAAATACCCTTGTGATAACAATCTGTCAAAATTCCCGATTTAACAGCTTTTTGAATTTTAGCTCAAATTTCCACTAAAACCTAAAAATGTTACAATTACCAATACAATAACACTATAGTGGGATTATAAACAATAATATATAGTACAAAATATATGAAAATGTGATATTCATCACTCTCCCACACTTAAACATTTCTCTCCTGGGCAATTATCATACATCCAAATCAAAATCTACACAACAAACAAAAATGTGAAAATATCAATGATCTTATCCAAAATAGAATTCCATCATGTATCATATATAAAAAAATCTCTATAATTTTAATTTCAATAATTAAAATTTTTTCAACCTCATAAATAAATCAATGGACCAATCACAACCTACCTCACATTGAATTTTATGTCACTCTTCACTCAAGAGAAATTAAATCTAGAGTTATGCTCATACTTAGAAATTGAATGTATCACCATAGGTTTGTGAAAATTATCATTTCTCCACAGCGTGAAACATGAAAATAAATTCAATAACAAGGTATTAAATTAAAGGTTCAAATGATTCTGTTGCTTAGGGTTGGTGGGAAAATTATTGAAAAAATTTCAGGCTTGAAAGAGGAGGCTGGACTCTTAAGTACAATGCATGATTAATTCAATTAAAAAAACTAGAAATTACTCTCTCAATCCCACTTAAAAATGTTAAAAACAACACCACACACTTTTATGACATGATAAATGATCCATGAAGTGATTATAATGAATGATATCATCTATGTTATCTTGGTTTTAAAGATCCAGAAAGGCACATCTTTTTTTTCTTTTTTTCTTTTTTCATGGATTTTGAGATAAAAATTTAATACAATGAATGAATGAAAATTCATGCCCTTGATTTTTGAGTGGGATATAAGTCAAAATAGAATGTAAAATGGGTAATTCAATATCATGTACATTTTTTTGAAGGAGAAATGGATGAAACAAATAAAGCACAATGAAATGACAACACATGTCCAATTCTCTTATTATCTACTACCCAATGTATTAACACACACCTTGCACCATCCATAAATGATACAAATAACAATTAATTAACATGAAAGGCCCTTCCCCCACACTCAAACTTTAAATATTCGTGCAAAAATACTTCAAGTATGGGTAGGTAAGGAAAAATTGGCTTGTAATGTGGCTTTAACCCATAAGGAAATTCGTGGCATCTAAGGGCTTATGACGGATAAATGTAAAGGTTGTTCTCAAGATAAAATGTGGCTAGCCAAATAGATTCCTCAATAATTTCAAATACATTCCATGAAATCAAATTCTTTGAAAGAGAATTTTCAAAAATTCTGGTTCTCACACAAAATTCATGTTTCCCTCAAGAAATTGTGGGTATTAGGAAGAATATGTAAAAAAATTTAGACTACCTCATGAGATTGGAAAAAATATATTTTTAGTCATTATTTCATGGGAATGGATTTCAAAAATCATTAAAACTTATTAAAATGCTTGAAAATCCATTTTATTGGAAAATAATCCATATCAACAATCATTTAAAATCAATTATTTCAAAAATCAATTAAACACTTTAAAAATTAATTTATGTGTAAAAAGTGATAAGAATGTTCATTAAATCTCAAAAATCTAAAAAATATGATAAAAAATGAAAATCACACAAGAAGAACTAAGCAGGTTGACACTCCCCCACACTTAAATTTTATGACCCATATTTTCAACTCAACAAAATACAAATATTAATGTAGAAAATCTAAGAGAAGGAAAAATACAACCTGACATTATTTTTGAAGTAGATTCCTTGAGTTATGCTCCTAGAATCTACAACTTTAGTACTATAAGAAAGTAATGAAAATACAAAAGAAAAATAAATAAAAATAATGAGAAAGGGGAAATAAAAGAGATAATACTTGTTATAGACCCCCAAGAGGGTGCATGGTTTTTTCTGCCCCTAGTCAGGAATTTTTAGTGGATTATCCCCCATTAGAAGTTGAGTCTGGTTTCTTTGAGATGAACCACCCCATGTGAGTTTTCCCGATTTCCGTGATTAAACACTAAAATTAGAGAAACCCAAAGTAGATAAGAATGTTCCCAACCACCAAGGAATAATAAAGATGAAATTTGAGTTTGAAGTGGGAGGGAATAAAATATATGGGTGCTCCCTATTGACTTCTGTGGTGTCCTCTACTATATTGTATGAAAATTTTTGTTGAGGAGGTAGTCTCACCACCATCTTCTCCAACTCTTCTTCTTCAATAAACACCACTTGATTGGTCGGTTATTTAACATCCATTATCTTCTACAATTGTATTGTATCAAAAATTACAGATAAATAGAATTCAGAAAACAATTCAGCTTGAATAATATTAAAACATGAATAATTAATAAAGAAATCTTCCCTTTCAAGAAATTCATCTTCGTAACTGATCTCATCAAGAATGACCATTGGAAACTCAATCTCACCAGGTGCATTTTATTCATTATCTTCTAAATCAAAAGAGAGGTACAAAGAGTCTAATGTTTCATTATCAAGGATATGAAGATCATGTTTCAAGTTATCTTCAACAATCTATTCCAGGATTCCTCCTAAAAATGTTGATCTCCCATCAACACATCCGCTAGAATGTGTACTTATAGGACCTCCTAGAGTAATGGTTGAGTGTAAGATGATGTGATTGGTTCCTTTATAATTTCTTTCTCACCCACCTCAATTTCTATAACATCAAAAACAAGTGGATAAATTTCTTCCCTAGCTTTCTCAGGCTCTTGCTCCGGTTTAGGCTCGGGTTACTCACTTTGTGCTCTAAAATAGTCAAATGATATTTGAATTTTTCTCCCCATGTAATCCAAATTATCGCTAATCCTATCAACTTGAGCATTTAGATCTCTATAATCTACTTCTGGTTCATGATATTGCACCTGCGAGTAATCATACCATGCATAATAATTTGAATTTGAATACATGATGGAAAAGTATTTTTTTCTATTTTTCATAATAATGAAAACTATCTAAAATATAAAAATATAAAAACTAAATTAAACAACCAATTAGATACATGGAAACGGTGCCAGTTTTGACGCACGCCTGTCATAGGGCATGCAAATAGCAATTTAATTTTCCTAGTGCAGCATAGAGTCTGACCAAGGTTGTCTATCTTGAGGATCCTTTCAAGTCATTCACTAACATAATCTAATTTCACTAAACTACATATTTTGGTTGTTTTTATATTTTATAAGAATATAATAATGTTTAATTAAAATAAATGATAAAACTAACATGCAATGACAAAATGCAATTAATTGAGAAAGAACTTGGCCATTATGGGTTGGTTTGTGGGTTTCATCATTCTCCTTATTAGTATTTAAATTAAGTTTCATAATTCAATTATGATATATCATTCATGAATTAATATTCTTTTATTTATTAGTGTAAAATCTTTAATTCATTTAGCAATCGTAACTTCACCTCCTCCTATAATCAAGGTTGATGGAACACCTCGATCGAGAGTGTGACGTCTTCCAAGACCCGGCGCCATCGTTTGTCATTTCAACGACTGAATGGATCAACTCTATCATATGAATAGAATGTATCCAGTAGAAGGTAGGGAAATGATTTAATAAAATAATAGAAATGAGTTTGAGATCAGTGTCATGGTGGATGATCGCCATACTCGTGCACTTCACTCTTGCTCATCCCAAACTTAATAAAACATAAGAATTTAAGCACAAAATAATTGAAATTGCCACAAACCTCCCCCAAGCCAAGTCTCAGGTTAACACCTAATATTTTAGGGTAAGAGTTAATGATGGATAATATGAGAAGAATAATATAATAAAAGAAGGAGAAAAATATGAAGAATAAAATATGGTGGATGGGTGGACACAAAAATAAAAATAAGGCATGAATTTTATTAGAAATCTAAATTACACTTGAAAACTAAAAAATAATTAAATAAAATAAGTAAATAATAAATTAAATTGGGAATATTTATGGCTCATATCCCTTGGTGGAGATCTCCGCATTGGTTCCTTGAAGGAATGCATGGAGAATGGGATGATTTGGGATGGAGGCGAGGGCCTCCTTTTATAGGTAGCATTTTGTCCTCCTAAATATTGAGTGTGCTTGTACTATTAAATGGAAGTTTTATGCATTCAACCCTTCTTAAAAGTTGTTCATAAATATTCTGGGCATTTACCCTCCAAATTTCAGCATCTTTTGAAACCGTATAAAGGAGGTAGGAATTTTTAATTATCAGTTTCTGTTTCGGGACGCAGCTTCCGGGAAGGTTCCTCAATATATTTAACACACAATGGAATCTTTAATTACTTCCAAAATCCAAAAACATTGGTGTAGAGCCTCCCCAATATCTCCTCATTCTATTAAAAGTGGAATAAACTCAATTTTTTGTGTGAAGGCTGAGTTGTGTTTCCGTTACATTAGTGGGGTCCACGCTGTCTGCCCGGAAATATCCCCAAACTTCAATGAATTCTTAGGCCCTTTAGATGGATGAATTATCTCATGGTATAGAAGAAAAAAGTGATGGAAATAAAATCCTAATTCTAATGAAATTTTAATCATGATTTTTGTACATATATTTATTGAGAAATGACTAAAATACCCTTGTGATAACAATCCTTCAGAATTCCAAATTTGACCGCTTTTTTAATTTTAGCTCAAATTACCTGTAAAACCTAAAAATGTGACAATTACCCATACAATAACACTATAGTGGTTTTATAAACAATGATTTATAGTTTAAAATATATTAAAATGTGAGATTAATCAAGGATTAGGGAAGGGTATTACCTCTATAAAAATGATAATAGAATTCCAAAATATTTCATCTCAAGAGGTCCTCTATGAAATCCATAGATAATCCTTGCCACATGTGGTTGATTTGAACTTATTAAATTGAAAGTTCCACCCAAACCCTAACCAAAACCATGTGAATATGATTTTATTGAATGGAGGATTCCTAAAAAATAATTAATAAAGTGAATTAGAACCACAAAAGTGAGGAAGAGGGGAGGGTTTTTAGGCCAAAAATGGCTTCTCCTAACACCCAAAACATCCTAAACCATAAGGGACCTTGATGAGAAAAAATTCCAAAATGTGCCCCCACCATACACAAATTAAAAAACACCTTTTAAAGACCCTCAAGATATCTAGTGTTCATAGGATAAAGCCATGGTACTTTTCAGAATATCGGCTAGCTGGAGGGAATTATAAAATTATAGGACCCCTCCATCCACCCCCTTCCTCCACCCCCACCCCTCCTCCACCTCACCCCTATGTTGCCAACTCAGGCATCAAAAATTCCCATACAAGCCTAAAACTTCATAAAAACATTATTTATGTATTTTAAACCTCTAAAAACTCAGTTATGAATCCCAATTACTAAAACAAATAGTTTACTAAATGGAATATTCAAAAACCATCGGTAATTTCCAAACTATAATAACACGGGTTGTTACACATACACAATATCTAGCTGCTAAAATTAAATGTATGTAAATCTAAATTTCCCTTTGTGTACTATAAATATATCATCCAAGGATAATATATTGATGTTGTGTTGATTTTCCAAGGGATAACACAAATCACTATGTATGTCATAAAAGATCAGGAAAGATGTATTATTGACCATTGGGAAAATTCATCATCTTATATTTCTATGAACTACTTTGAGACTAGAAATATAAAAAAATATGGCACAATTATCACTTTCAATAATTACTTCTAATAATATAACACCGACCCAATAATGTTTTTTCTTTTTTATTCTATCACTCCTTTAGTTCTTAACATTCAATGAGTTTTTAATAATAGTATCCCCTCTCTATAATATTACAGATCTATCCATTATATTATAATTTCATATTAAAATAAATCATTATTTTAAATAATTGATTCATCTCACCAAATCTTGAACTGAAAATTTCCACTTATTATCCACTGATTGGGCCTTAAAACATTACATTAATCACTAATTATGTCAACTAAGTCAATGATGACCCCATAAAATCAAGGATGGATTTAGATATATAAAATTTCATTGATTTATAGTCTTTATGTCATGACTCCCTTTTTTGACTTGCTCCTTATAAAAAACTCCTATATTACATCATGATATCCTTCACCAGTGTGCAACCCAAGTCAACAGAAAGAACGACACTCTCAAGACAATATAATATTTAAATTACTAAAATTACTTGTCATGTTACTAAAATCTTATCCTGATTCAATCATGTTTTGGTGTGGTCACCCTAATTTAACATGAAATACAGCTTCTCCAAAAAAACATTCTCCCTGTATTCTTCCTAGAACACACATATCATGATATATCCACTATGTTAGGATGTGGTCCTCATTTTCTATTAACAGGTTCTGTCATGAAAATTCTCCAAAACATCATAATCTTCGAATAGGTGGTACCATCACCATTATTATTAACCGTTTCACAATGTGGTTGAGATTTCATGGTCTGACAAAATTATTCATGTTTTTTTAAAGTAAGAAACCTTATGTATGATCCATAATCCTTATGTATCATTCAATAAAATACATACATATGAGACTTTTCCATTTTCCTATAACGTTAATCATGGATTGATCCTTGTTCTCAGTTTGTGACACTAATGAATCATTTAGATAATCGAGATTACTTTTAAATATCACTACATCTATAAAGACCTGAACTGATAAGAATAAAATTAATTGAGATTGATTTAATTAAATATCTCATGGTTATATAAAACACAAGAACTTATTTTGATATATTATATCTGATTCTATTTAAATTAATTTTACATATCTTTACCACTAATAATATAACTATTGAATATTGAACACATGACTATCATAAATATACAGTTTTAACAATTCCATTTTTCACAGACAAAGGAAGTGATAGCCTAAACCAGTAGGATCATACCATATGAAGCTTATTTATCAGAGCTTGTGATGGTAGTATCATATATGTTATATGACATAGAATAATCCCAAGATAATATCCAACAACATAAGAATTATTGGAACCATTAACAGTAGATGTTCAAACTCATCCAGATCCTGGCCCAAACCATGTTCGCCAAACATCCCCATGAAACTCCAAACATCGTGCTCTTTAGTATTATAGTGTGTTCTAGTGTATTAAAGGGGTATGTATCGATACCCTATAAATATGAATATGTATATTATTTATATAAAATAATTAATATATTTTCTCCAATTACTTTTACTTTTTATATTTTTTTTAATGAACTAATTTTATTTCTGGATAATATTCATATTCAATTAATGAATTTATAAACTAATGGATTTTTTAAATAAATATTGTTTTAGTAAAATATTATCATCAGGTAACTTTTATAAAATATAAATTCTCATATTATTTTTATGAATTTAAATGTAATTTTTATAAGGGTTCAATAAATTTCATTGTCAAAAAACACAAAATTTTCAATAAATGTTTGTTTTTATTTCTAAAAGTGAAAATTAAAATATTTAAAATTTTATTTATATAAAATTAATATTATTTTTTTGAATAAGTATTTTTAAATTATCTAGTGGTAAATGTTTCAAAATATTCTAATATAGTTGAATTTTCAGTTAAATATAAAATATCATATTATTATAACTTGTGTTTTATGACATCACAATGACACCAAATTTATATAAAAAGTAAAATAAATAGTATAAACAACAAAATATATGTTTTAAATTTAAAATAATGTGATTTTATGTTTATTTTATTTATTTTTTAAATCCATTCTGAATCCTCCAAGACTTATATTATATTTTAATATTTTAATATCATTTCATTATGAGTGTGACTCGCTTCCACATAACCAATAGTAATATTTTAATAATATCATCCTTTAACCATATAAAATAATTTATTACACTCTTATTTGGTAGAAACCTAGGGAGGACTGTGGTATGGTTTGTGGTTTTAGATATTTTATTATGTTGAGTCCAAAACTAAAATAATAAAGAAATCCCATTCTTTTCCTATATAAAGAAACCCATGCTCCCATTTTTCTTCACAAAAAATCCATAGATCATGTCAATATGATTCCCTAAACTCTATATATTACTCCCAAGGTGCCACCAATCTCTCAAAAATCACCTCCCAAGAATTTAGAGTCACACATTCAAGTAAGGAATCCACCACTCTACTCTGTTATCAAGAACTCCTTTAATGTTATCTATTTTAATTCCCATATTCTTATATTATGATATATAATTCTATATCCAAACAACATTATATTTTATTTATAAATTATAATATCCCCTTTCACTTCCATTTATCCCTCCGATTAACCTTTATGCACACCTATAATCATGCTAAATATTTTTAGGAGTTCTTTCTTTCTCCTCTTTCTTAATTTTCTTTATTATATTACACCTTATATATCAAATTAATTAAGTTGGGAAATGTATTTACATGATCCTATTAATTTAAATTTATTTTATTATTTGTGAGAGACCCATTTCTATCTCATCAACCCATTTTTCTAATTTATATTTGACAATGTTATATTGCCGAAAGTGCAACATGATTTTGCATTGACAAATAATTACGTACTGAATACCATACCAATTTTTTTATCATGGGTACTCACCATTATGCAGATATAAATATTTTATTGGGTACTTATATATATCTATTACACACTCCTTGAAAATATAATAAATTATGATGATGGATGAATCTATGTTATATTTTCTATATGGCACACTTAGGCATGAGAACGAAATGATTAAGAAGGGTTTCCCCTGATAACTCTCTAATGTGTTGGGTAATGGTTAGTATCATGATAAATCACATTGGTACTGAGTTTTTACCTAATTATTATATGGTAATGTTTCCACACTAATTTCTTGGTAATTTTATCCTTGGACTATTTTTATAATGTATTGTTTTAAGTTGATTCCACATTTCCCATGTTATGATTATCATGCTATATCATGACTTATTAACCATGTTACTTTTATGATCATTAATATTCATATTTTCTATTATATATATACTACTTCATGTTATACTTTTTTAATCCCTTAATAGGCTTTATACCTCACCCATTTTTATATATTTTTTTAGGTTATCATATTAAATGTTAAGTATGAAGTAACATTTTGGTTATGTTTAAAAAGTTTTCAATAAATATGTTTCTTTTCACGTTTTAAGTTTCTATGTAATATACCTAATTTCCTAAATATTCTAGACCTATCAATATTATGGGTTTCATTAAGTATAATTTTATGTAATAAATAATGTTTAAATTTGAAATAAATAGAAGGGTCATTATAGTTGGCATCAGAGGATAGGTTTAGTTATTTTTGGGATTATGATAAGAAAACTATAGAAAATGACATAGATATAAGAATATGTATAATAAAAAATCCCTAGAATTTTTGTAAGTATAGAGTAAGTGTTTTATCAGAAAAATCCTTCTATGTCTAGATACTAAACCTTTATATGGTTCTGGAATGGATGCACCTAGGGGTAGCAACTCCAAAAATGTGTCCTAGGCCAAATTCAAGGTAACCTGGTACACAAAAATGGCCCTTAATATGCACCTCGTTTTACACTCCTGGTGGATATGCATTAGTAAATTCATAATCTCATTAAAAAACATTAATAAGGGAAAAAAATTCTATATGAATAGTTTTTAGTAAATATGTCATGGATAACATAGATTGAATCCGAGAAACTCATAAGTTAATGATATAAATTAAATTTAAATGGTTTCCCATTAATGCCATTGGATTCCTCCTTTATGTGTTTAATAGTTTAAAAAACATCTTCCCTAAGACTTTTTTTGGATGAACTAAATGAGTAGAACCAAAATCAAGGAAATAATTGTAAGGTTATCATCCATAGTTATATGCATTCCTTTATATCATAAAAGTTTAGTAGACCATCCAAACAAAACTAGAAATCTTATAAGTAGATATGTTAGTGAAATAAAAAATGGGGAAATTATTTCATCACAAGTGTAAACTCCTCCCCTTTATAATTTTGTGGGATGAACTTCCCAGTAAAAATTTCCATACACCATTTTGTGTAATTTGATTAAATTGTGTGTATGGATTGTCTCTCCTTATAAAGATCCAAAATAATCATCCACTAGATGTAAATCACTCTCTACGTGGAGAATCAACTCCCAATTTTATACCAATGTAAGTAGAAGGAAGAATATTACCTAGCACCATCATCTCAAGAATGGATATTATTAACCTATGAGAAAGATTATCTATCTAAAATTATTGATTCTATGGAAAGGAATTTCCTTGAAGACATTCCTATAATGAGGGAAAATAATAATGTGTTTCTTGAGAAATTTCATAGTCTTCTTCCTAGATGATAGGTCTAATTTTCAATAAAAAGTACACTTAGGGTGTTTCCAATATCCAATACTCTATATAGAATGTCTTTTGTTGAATTTTAAGAATAGAAAAAAACTAGAGGAGAATCTGGATAAAGGATTCATCCACCCAGGTGCTTTACTATTGGGTGCAGTAGTCCTCTTCATAAATAATAAGGATGGTTCAATGTTCCATTGCATTGATTATCTTGATCTCAACAAGATCACTATAAATAACACATATCCTTATCCATGAAAAGATAGTTTTATCGATTAGCTATGTGGAGTACAATAATTATCCAAGGTGGGTCTGCGTTCAAGATATTACCTAGTTAGGGTGGAAAATGAGGATTTCGCCAAGTATTCTTTTAGTATAAGGTATAAGCACTATGAGTTCCCAGTGATTCCATTTAGTCTAACTAATTATGAATAAATCTTATAGGTTTTAATTTATATAGTTTTCAAAGATTACCTTGACAAGATTTTAGTAGTATATACAGATAATTTTATAATGTACTCCAAAACCAAGGAGGAGAATGAAGAACCCCTGAGCACTATTCTAAAGACCTTGTGAATGTAGAAGCTCTCTAAAATGTATAGAAAGTGTGATTTCAGGTTGAAGGATGTCTCATTATTGGGAAATATCATCAGAAGCAATGTGATATCTATGGATCCTTCAAAGAAAAAAGCAATTCAATGATGATAGAGATCAATATCTATGATATATATCTATAGTTTATTTGGGTTAGACGGATATTATCACTGATTTATGATAAATTTATCATGATTGCCAAAACCTCAAACCACGATAACTTCTAATTGATTCAAAGTTCCACGGAATTATGAATGTGAATAAATCTTCACCGAGAGAAAAAAGAGTCTTATCAAAACCCCTTTGCTCACACTACTCATATATGTGGAACTTTGTGTAATTTTTAGTGATGATTAAAATAAATTATCAGGCTTTGTGTTGATTAAAAATAAAAAATTCTTAGCCTATTCTTAAAGGCAGTTGAAAATTCATGAGAAAAACTATCCACATATTATATAAAGATTGTAGTGGTGATATTTTCTTTGAAAATTGTGCAGCATTATCTCTTTGGTGAGAAGTGTGAAATATATACAGATCATAAAAGTATTAAATATATATTCACATATAAATAGTTGAATATGAACCATCAAATATGTTTAGAGCTCAACAAGGACTATGAATTATCATTAAAATATTGTCCAAGGAAAATGAACAAAGTGGAAGATGATCTACGTAGAAAGGATCTAGTAAATCTATCATCAATGAGAATTGAGAAGGATCTGATCCTCTTATATTTGATGAGGATAGGCATGAGTAACCTGAAGTATGGAACATCATCAATCATTTGAAAAATTATTTCTTAGTCATATATTTTTGAAAGGTTAATGGATTCAAAAAAAATATTATGTGGGAATTCATAAGAAACTGGATAATGTAATAAAATGTAAATCCTCAGAGTTCAATGTTAACGAAGAAGTACTTGTGATATTTGGGTCAATACTATGTATTCCATAAAATTCTGACTAAATGAAGGAACTATTGGATGATTCACATAGTTAGATATTCTCCATTCACCCAGGAAACACAAAGATGTATCAAGATCTACGAGATCACTATCGGTGGAATAACATGAATAAGGAGATTATTGATTATACATAAAAGTGTCTGATATGTTGGAAATTGTAGAATTAAAGGTAAAATTATAAGGGGATAATACAACCAATACCCATCCCAACATAGAAATGTGAAAACATCACTAGGTATTTTTCACCAAACATCTGAAGACATCTAAAGGAAACAATTCTATCTATGTTTTTGTGGATTCTCAAACAAAGACTGCAAAATTTAGTCTGATTTGAGAGGTTTTCTCACTAGATAAATTATCACACATATACAACATAGAATTGGTAATGCTATACAGAGTACCACTATCGATTGTGTCTGATCAAGATCCATGATTCACCTCTATGTTTTGTAAAAGTCTCCATAATGCTCTAAACACTGATCTAAACTTCATTATGTCTTATCACCCTCAACTTGATGGCCAATATGATAAGACTATCCAAACACATGAGGATATGTTGAGATCATTCTCAATTGAAGTAAAAGGTGTATGGAGATAGCATCTTCCTCTGGTTGAGTTCTCTAAAAAAAATTTCCACTCGAGCATTGAAATGAATCCCAATGAATCCCTTTTTGGGAGAGGTTAAAAGCACCAGCATGTTGGGATGAAGTGGGGGGATAAAAACTTTTCGGTAATGAAATGGTTAAAGAAATAGTGGAGAAGGTAAAGACCATTTAATATCACATCAAACCGACTCAGAGTCGGTAAAAGAATTATCTTCAAAATCTTCGACCTGATCTAGAGTTTTATGTTGGAGATATGGTATTCCTCCATATATCTATATAGAAGAGAGAGATGATATTTCAAAATAATGTAAAGCATATTCCCAGGAACATCGACCCTTTTTAGATCCTTGATCACATCGAATTAGTGGCCTATAGACTATTACTCCCACCAATCATGGATCAAGTCCATGATGTATTCCATGTATCCCTCTTGATAAATTACATTCTAAACACCTCACATGTACTCAATAAAAATGTGGAACCATTAGATAATTACCTTTCCTTTTACAAGTATCTATTAAAGATGTTATATCATATATAAAAGATCCTATGAAATAATACAATATTTGTAGTCAATTTTTTATAGAGATACCAGAATTTTGAATAAGAAATATGGGAACCATAGGAAGTGATGAATCAGATTTACCCTCATCAATTTTATTGCGGGGAAAGGAAACGTTGAGGGGAAAATTATAAATAGAAGAATATTGTTAGGACACAAAATTCTATGAGTAAAATCCCTCTTTTAAATTAATTATATATCTTATGGTTATAAAAAATGCTTATATTTATATTGTTTTATTATATATAATTGGATTAAAATGATCATTAAGTATCTTTATCATTGATAATATAGTCTTTGAATATGGATAACATGACTAGTATAAATATAAGGTTTTAAGAAAAACAATTTGTCAAAACAAAGTAAGTGATGGACTAAACTAGTGGGATCATATCCTATGAAACCCATTTATCAGATCTTCTGAGGGATGAAGTATTTCTTCACTCTGAACTAAACTAATCCCTAACTGAGATATAATAACTTAAGCATGATTGAAACCATCTTAAAGAGAAATTCATGTTCATAGATATCAAGGATGAAACTATGTTCTTCAGATGGGCCTATGAAATCCACACCATCTCACACCTCACTCTTGTGGCATATTCTAGTGTATTAAAGGTTTATGTATCAATACCCTAGTTATAAAAATATTTACATTATTTTTTATAAAATAATATATATATTTTAATCTTATTATTGTTACATTTTAAATAATTTTTAGGTAATGAATTGTATTTTTGGATAATCAAAAAATTCAATTAATGGATTTATGAATAAATGAATTTTTGAAATAAATAAGATTTAGTAACAAATTATTATAAATTTAAATTTATTAAATATAAATGATCATATTATTTTTATAATTTCAAATTTAATTTTTATAAGGGTATAAAAAATTACTGTAAAAAACACATCATTTTCAATAAATATAAATTTTTTTAAACTGAAAATTCAAATATTAAGAAAATTATTTATTTAAAATGTATATTATTTTTGGAATAAAGACATAAAAATTGTCTCATGGTTAATTTTTCATAATTGTATGAGACTGTTGAATTTTTTGGAAGAAATTAAATACCGAATAAATATATCTTGAGTTATATAACATCATAATGACCCAAAATTGATGTAATAAGTAATATAAATGGGATCCACAACCAAATATATATTTTAACATTAAAATAATTTGAATTTATCTTTATTTTATGAATATTTTAAATAACTTATCAATCCTCCAAGACATATAATATATTTTAATATTTTAAAATCATTTCATTATTGGAACTCAGATAACAAGAATTGGTAGGAACACCAATTTAGAACATATATAATTTTTTTCTTTTTTCCATGATTTAAAATATTTCCATACCTTAATTTCTTAATAATACATGTCATTTTATTTAAATTAAAATTATTTACATCATCCTAGTGTTGTCTCATAATTTATATATTATGTTTAACCACATTAAAAAATAACATCATTGGATTTTACCTTTGTTTACTTTAATTTCAGTTGTTATTACTCCAAAAATATTTAGTGAATTATAATATAAAAACATAAATAGTCTTCATTATTTCTATTTAATGTTATTTAATTTTTTTTATCATTACTCATATGATATAAATAAAAAATTTCAAGAATATGTGTCTTACATCTCTTTTAATATTCAAAATAAATTTTAGTAGTGAGAAATTTTTCTTATTTATTTTTCTAAAATTCATTTACATTTTTAAAATATATAAATTGAATTAGTGGCGATGTCATAAACTCTTATTTAAATGACCCTATTTTTCACACCTTACACATATTTCATCCACATAATCATCTATATTCTATGTATCCAAATTTAGGTAATTTATGCTCATATATGTTTTCTCATCGTCTTTATAGAGTTATATTTTTTTCTTCTGAGTTTCACTCCGCCCACAATTTATGCATTATCCATGGAAATGACATGTTTATGAGTATGAATAAGATTTTTTACCCTAAATTTAACATCACCAATAATATCCTATGAAAGTTCATTTTATAAATTGTAAATAATTCAACCCTAAAAAATGTTGTTGCTTTGAGTCCATGTTTTGATCATTATTTTGTCTTGGGGTGACTCTTCATGAAATATTCATATCTTCCCATGATATAGAAGATTTATACTTAGTTTTATTTTACACATACATTAATTATTTTAAAGGTATTTTTCATTTTATTTATATTATTTCATTATTTATAGGGGCTTTCTTGGCATTTTTGGAGAAAACGGTGCTTTTATCAAAATTAGGGCCAAACCGTGAGCCCATTTCTAGATTTAAAAACTATTTTTTTCTTTCATGACACCTTATTTTTTTAACATATTTCACCCATTCCACTTCTCAATTGGACTTCATTGACTTTTTACCACCACAATATCCATTGGGACCATTTATAAACTCATACTCATGATGGATTTGGGTGATTTATTCATGCATTGGGCCAACCTGTGAGCACATTTCCATATTTAAGGACATAAATTATTTCTTTTATATATCATTCATTTTTTATCATTTTTAAGTCATTATAACTCTAATTGAAGCCTAAAAACCCTTGGATCACTCCCATGTTACATTTTTTCTCTTTAGAGCTCATCTTTATTGTGTATTAGGGAGAATTTCCTCGAGGATTTTCAAATCGTCCATATTTTCAAAGGGAATTAGATTATTTAATAAATCAATAATTTTTTACTCTTTTCCCCCATTTGATCATCCACTCGACCACCTAAGCCTTATTAAAACCTCCCTTTAAATTTTTTCTGCTTTGAGATTCAACTATTGGTGTATTTGGGGTGATTTCTTAAAAGTGTCTCAACTAAGTGTGTTTCCTTCTTAATTCCTTCCAATTACTTATGGTTTCTCCAACTTTTTCTGAAGATACAAATTCTCATTAGATATGGATAAATACCTAGAATTTGTTTTCAGTTTTTTGGTCCTATATTGTGGTATTAGGTTTCTATTTACTCTATAGTGGTGTGGCAGTGGTGCAATTAAAGTTTCACATAGGGATTTGAGGGTTTTGACACATTTGGTCAGTGATTCCATCTGTAAGAATTGTATAATGTGTTATATTGAAATAGTTATTTTTTTATAATGTTATTATTTCCTTGTGTTCGGTGAAAAAATTATTTTTTAGCATTTATTAATAGATTGATTTTAAATGCCATTTTTTGTGTGAAAATAGGTGTTTTTCATGTGCAATCCATGTTTCACCAACTAGGGTTGTTCTAAAATTCATTGAATGGTGTCATTAAAATGTTTTAGTGATGAAAATTATATTTTGGTGTATTATTGGTGTCGAGTTTTCTTTAAAATAAGGGGTTTCTATGGATTTTATGTGAAATGATTTGTTATACTTTGTGAAATTAGTTTATGGTGATTCTAAGTGTTTATTTGAGTTATACGAATAATGAAAGGAATTTTTAGCTATTTTTTTACTATATATTCCCAGAACTGATATTTTTATTTTTAAATGACATTTTATAGAATGTGTAACTTGTTTGAGAACAAATTGGGAAACACAGTTATCTTGGTGGGAAGACATGTACTAGTATGCTAGTGATATGAAGTGGTTTTGTCCCTATTTCACATAGCACGTTTGATATTGACAACAGAAACAAAATTATAAGGATGATGATTTTGGACCATTTGGTTATGTGTATGTTCCCTACTAGTGGATCGTGCATGAGAAAAGATATTTTATTTGGTAACTTTTACATCAAGATATGAGGTACCCGATGCCAACAGTTAACAAGGTACTAGGGGTGTTCTTGTGAATAGTTCTCGTTGACTATCTTGAAATTAACATTGTCTTATGGAGTGTTTGGATGGAAAATTAATTAGCTTACATGTTTTATATAAATGTATTCATTGTTTAATTTTAACCCCTGAAAATTGTTCTCCATTAAAATTTTCACAGTATAAATTTTTTCTAGCATTCATTTTTTATAAAAACATAAATCTTTTTATGTTATAATTCATATCAAATGGAATATTTGGGTGGTATACTATTTTTAATAGGCTCACACACTACATAAAACTTTTTTTCTAAGTATAATTTATTATGTTTAATTCAAGTAAGGGTAAGGCCTTTGGAGATAGCAGTTCAGGTTTTTAGAATCCTTCCATGGTGTGGTGTTTTGGAGACAGCTCGTGGGTGATAACCCGTTGTCATGTGGTGGTACAAGGGCTTTTTTGAAGATTATTTTTTAGTATTGGACCACTTGTGTAATATTAAAAACCTTTTACTCAGTTATTAATTTCATTAGGGATCTTTTTGTTAAAATTTTTAGATTTAGTGTACTTATTGTTATTGTCTATATTATATATATCCTAACTTAGGTAAACCATTCCCAACCCATTATTTATTTTACCTGGGCACGTGTGCCATCCTGTGGGAATAGGGAACGCACATCGGGTCATGCCAAAAATCGGGTCGGGTTCCAGTTTTAATAGTGAATAGATTCTATTTGAGACATTATTTTCTAAAAAAACATATTTCTAATTGGAAAATATATTAATTGTAAGATCATATTTTAAAAAAAAAATCAATTAGAGAAGCCTTAACATATCCCCTGAAAATGTGATTTTCGGCAGATTTAGATGATTCAAATTTAAACCCCATGGATTTTGGAAATAATTATTCATCTTATTAAAATATTTATTAGATTTAATAGGCCATTAGTGTTTCTTATTTAACTTTTCATCATTTAAAGAAAGTTTTAAATCATGAACTTTTAAAAAAATCCAACTCGGCAACCTTCAACATAAGAGTCTCAATTTATACAATGTAACCAACTTCACTTTTAAGAAGATAATATTTTCCTTTATTCTTATTTCAATCACATTTATTAAATATTATTATTTCTTTATCAAGTTTAGTATTTTTCTCAATACAATCTATAAGTTTATCCTTCATGATATGTTCAATATTTGTTACTTCACTTTCTATTTCTTTATAGTTTTTAACTTCATTATGTTTTTTCAATCTTAACAATGATGCTTTTTAATTTCACAAAAATATATTATTTTGAATGGATTAAAGAATTAGAGTATTATTCCTATTGTTTAATCATAAAAAATTATTCTTTCTCTTCTTGGGAACTTTTACATCTTATCATAAAATTGTTAAACATCCATTGAGATTTGACACTATTTCTTTTTCTGGGGATTCTATTATTGTTTATCATCCATATTCTGATTGTGTTTATTATTTATAAAATTTAATGAAAAATTTCTAACCCCTCTAGATTTAAATAATTTCATTGGGTGTTTTTCTTTTTTACTTTCCCTTTTTTATGTTATTTGTGATTATAGCCGTAATTTTTTTATAATATTGATCTATTTCTTCATCATCCTTAGATTAAATTGAGGACTCTATTTCATTCTTTATTTTTAGTTTTCTCATCGATTCAAATGTCATCTAATCATTGATATTATTTTTAAATACTAGATCACATATAACCAGATATGTAATAAGAATATTATGAAATTACTTATTAGTTAAATATTCACTATAATATAATGTATAAATTCTAAGATTAATCATACCATAAATTTCTTAATTAACATCATAAAAATTATAAAATATAATATAATTTCTCTATAACCACTAATATTTTTTAGTATTTCATTGCATTTAGTAAAATAGTCATCAATGATTTCTTCATCATCCATATTAAAATCATCAAATTTATTTCTCTATATTTAAAACCTATTTTTATTAACATTAAAAATTCATTCAAAACATCTTTCCGTATTTTACCATGTTTCATAATCTTTTGGATATCTCATCACCTTTGTATAAAATTTATATGATAAGGACATGAGAATATCATTCATGTATTTTCTATCACCATCCATATTCTATTAATTATTAAAATTCATTTTTTAAAATTCATTTAATTTGTGTAAATCCCATAGTTTCTACATCAACTACCTCTAGGAAAATTATTATAATATGGGTAACAATACAATTATACTATACATGATAGTTTTTTACATTGAAATTAGGTGAACCAATGTAGTTATCTAAATTTATATAATCTATCTTTAATAATTTATGGTTCTGATAGAGGTATCCCGGTATGATCAAATACATGTTAAAATTTTCTTGGAGTGGGTTACACCACTGAGAAGGTGGTGAAATAACTATTTTTTATTTTATAATTTTTTTTTGATATTAACATAAGTGATATATTAGGATAATATCAACCCAAAACATAACTCTCTATGTTACTCAAAATAATCTAATATGAAATTATGATAGGGAACCCATAATTTTTGCATGGTTCTATCCAAATATGGGTACTTACCCTTTACTCTAATTAGGTTTAGATTTGGTCACATATTTTCAATAAGAATCAATTTAAAAATATTATTTATTTGGGATGTATCATCTTATACCTTTTGATTACTTCCTGTCACACATAAATCATCCCAATTAATTAGTCTAACTCTTTCTAATTAATAATATATTTCTTAACTGGGTGAGTAAGATAATTTTTTATTTCGAGCTGCTTCAAGAATAGTTAATGATCTTCCTCTTTATATTACAAATAAATGAAATTATAATGTGTTCACCTCTTCAAAAAAATTAACCTTATATATTCATCTTTGAATTAGGATTATTTTATCCTTTCACACTACTTGAAAAATATTAGTGTTCTGCATCTCAAAAAAATAACAATGAATACTCATGCTGGATATTTTTTTATTCACTATTATGAACTCCCATATTCTTTCATTAATTAAACTAATTATTTCTAAATTCATTCACTCAAACACCATTAAATTAAAAATGATCTACTCATTAATCAGTCATGTTATAATAATTTAGAGTTAATTAAATTTATAAAATTAATCACCAAATCAATTTATCTGTGAATAGATCGTGTGGACTTACAGCCTTGATCTTACAATATTCTGTGAATAATTTTTACTCTATGTTATTCCATGATATTCCTAAATAATCTATTCACATGTATGTTTTCTCCAAAATCCTTAACATAATTTCTATAAATATCCATTTGAATATATAATCTAATAAAATTAGAAATACCTATGAATTTTTCCAAATTTGATCAACAAAATAATTTTTAAATATTTTCATTTAAAAATTCTAGAATGTTAAAATTAGTGATCACCCCATCCCCTTGACACTTAATCTTGTACAAATCTTATCTAGAATAATATAATAATAAATAATTTGTGATTTTTGAGTTAAATAGAAACCCAAATTCATCCCAATTAATTAAGAATATCTTATATTACAATATGGGGTTATCTTATTCTATGGTTATTATCTAACTCACAATAACTATGTTTCTAACCCTTTAAAACATATTGTATCAAAAAATTCAGTCCTAAAAAATACACAAAGATTATATGCCTTTATAAAATTCATATTTATAAAATTATTTCTTATAATTGTAAATAAATCTTTTAATCTCTGAATTTATCATTTCTCAATTAATACATTTTTTTAAAAGTAAATAACTATTTGTATTGTTATATGAAACTTTTGTGCATATTATTCTGTGGTTATTATTATATATATCTCATAAATTTTCAACTTTTTTCTAACTAATGACCATTATAAACTCATGAATTGAACCTTATGAAACAATGATGACCCATATAAAATTTCATGTACAAGTAAATAACTCTTATGGTTATTCGATCAACTCTTACAACACTATAGGATCTACTTGAAATTTCTAAATTTAATAACATCTCAACATTAAAAGAATTCTTATTAATAACCTAATATTCCTCAAAAACTACTAGATTATTATTATGAAATTTTTATGGTACCATCCTTTTTCAATATTTTAGTCAGCCCTATCATCATAAGGATAACTAACCCTACTGAATCTTTCAGAACATAACTAATTATTAGTCTTTATATAGAGGTAACCTTATAATTTTCACTGAGGAATCTTACACATGGTACTTCGTAAATTTTATCCAAAAATACGAACTCCTATTTAATAAAAAGACATCCTCAAAACCTTCTCAAATATTTTTCAACACCCTCTGGCCACTTCAAAAACATTATAAAACATTTTAAAATCCATCCCAATATATTCCATCGATTCCTATATATAGTTTAAAAAACAACATGTGAGAAATTACATTGGAATATTTATATAGTATAAAAGTCAGAGAGGATTTGGATAACCTTAAGAGTTAGGTAACATTTTCTCATTATAATATTTGTGTTTCATTTATATAGATACACATGAGAGTTTAGTAACTAGATTAATAGATTTAGAAAATGTTTATATAATAAATTTGGATCATTATTTTTCTACCCAAATATGTAAGAATCATATCTAACTAGATAAATGTGATCGAATTATTAAATATCCAATTTTTTTAATGAAATATTAATTTATAATTGGATTTTAGGGAAATATAGAAGATGACCCACCAATAGATATGATTTATAGGTTCATAATTTTTGTTGGAAATATGTTCAATAAACTTCATTATTGAATTGATATAAAACATGATACTCTCTCAATAAATATTCCTTTATATACCCAATGAAATGAATCATGAAAATAATTTTAAGATTTTTTAAAGTAAGGCCAATAGTTTAATAGATTAATGTCTAAAATAAATATTGTCTCCCAATGTAATGTACATTAAGCATAAGGATGTGAATGTTATAGATATCAGTTTTAATAATTTTAACTCATGGGTATTAGATATAGATTGTTCATAAAAAAAATTTCTGGTGTGAATAATCACAAAAATAAAAGAGATGTAATGAAAGGAGAAGTAGATTAATGTTTTTGTAATGGGGAATGTGTTTTTATATTTTAAATAGACACATATGATCTAAATATACCATGAAGTTTAATTATAGAGTTAAAAAACTTTTACCATGTTTTATACATGGATATAAATTTTATTTTTTATCTTTATTTGCAAAACAAGTGGTTTTCATGATTAAATAAGATATTATATATATATATATTAATTGTTTTATATAATTGATATTTTTTATAATGGTTTATAAATAATAGATATGGATAATATGTTCTATAACATTCCAGATAAGCATGTCAATGCAGTTGATTTTCACACCACTAATCATAAGAATTGTATCCTTGTGAATATACATGAGAAAAAGATTCAAATACTCTATATAGATTAATTATTAAAATAAAACTATTATAAATCATTTAATACATTAAAATGTTATTTATTTGGAAAAATTATAAAAATACCTTTATCTGAAAAAAGTTGAGAGGGGTAGTGGACTATAGGGACTAATAAATATTGATGTATATAGACCGATGATATAAATTAATATGATAGGTTTATGTAATTTATAACCTTTACATATGATAATACTCAATATAGTTACATTTTTTTTGAAACATGGGTTTCAGACCATTGAAAATTACATGGAGTTCAAAAATGAAGTATGTAATCAACTAATAAAAAATATTATGATTCATTAATTATTTTGTGGTAATGAATAATTAAGGTGATAATTTAGTAATATTTTGAAATATTGTGGAATTTCTTCATAATTCAGTCTTCCAAAAACATAAAATTATACTATTTAGTCATTTATGAAGAATCATACCATGTGGGAAATGGATTAATTGATGATCATTTATTATGAATATTTTATTCAATTCTATGGATAGTCACTTGAAGAAATAAATTTTATACTAAATTTCATTCTGTTAATTATAATGGTGTCAATATTCAACATATAATTTTTTGTTTAAATTTTCAATAATTTCTTTTGATGGGTTTACTAAAACTTTTAAAAATTTGAGGATTTTTTTCAGATGTATAAATTGGAAACATAGTTACCATAATCATATATAGTAACCATATGGTATTATTTATTAAATACAATGGATCTATATGGTTAAACACATGGTTAGGGTAACCAGGAAACCTAACTATCAAATATTCTCAAATTTCAATTTTTTTCTCTATTCTCCATATATGACGACTATATTTTATTCTACAATTCATAATAGATGTCTTTAGGATCCTTTCCAAAATTCACTATTTATCCTCTTAGATCCTATGATCTAACTCCATCAATTTCAAGATATTCATCAATGTAATCTCTTCTTTTCTATTTCATTCATATTATTTACTATTCATCTTCTATTTTTTATTCCATTCTCCAAATATCCATGGAGTCTATCCCTATTTTTTTATATAAGAAATATGTGATTTTATTTTTAGGTGGTGTATAACCCACCTTTAGTTTTCCTTAAAAGGGATTGTATCATTCTTATTAGATTGAGGTAGGAGTTTTTGTGTGATACCATTTATATGAAATTATAATTAGTTATTTAGATATATGAACTCTATTATAATAAAAGTTACACATATTTTTTTTAACCTTAATTAAATTAAAAATGGTTTTCAATCTTTGTGGATTTTATATTTGATAAAAATGGTATTTCGATTGTATTATAATATTTCATTTTAAAAACAACTATTCATGAAATCTAGATGGTTTAAAAAATGTATTTGATTCATTATTTATGTGAATTTATTTTAAAAGTAGAATTAAAATTATGGAAGATTTATATAATGGAATTTCACGATTTGATGTTATTGTTTTAGAATGTAAAGGTGTGTTTCGAAAGAAATGTCATGTTATTGAATTTGATTACTCCATTTATTTTGTCTTAAATATATTTATGTAGTAGTTAAGTTTTATTTTGATTCAAATGAGATTTCTATGTATGTTTTGATTATTGGTTGATCTTCCAAGAATTGGTTTGATATTTATGATATTTATATAAAGATAAATTTCAAATTGGAATAGTAATAAATGGTTTCAATTTTGTATTAAACACTCTTTTTATGATTTACCTATTATGTGATAGTTTATATTAGTATATGTATTATAAAATATAAATTTTTTATCATTGTATATATATTATAATGATTTTTTTCTTTTAAGGGTGTTTGAAGGTGATATGTGGTATTGATTGATGTTTTCTATTGATATTATTTGGTGATATCTTAATTATATTTTCACTACTATTAGAAATCATCAAGGGAAATATAGATAACTTAGTGGGAAATCGAGATAAGAGTGTTATAATAATAGAAATAGCATAGGGTCTATCCACTTTGATATTAGTGAATGAAACCATGTAACTCCTCAACCCTAGAAGCCTAGATTAGGTGCATTATTACGTATCATTATCCTGATCACAAAATATCAAGTCTCAAAAGACTGATTAGTTTAGTAGCCTTAGAAGTAATAGATACATTCATAAGGTTTACATTAAATAATAAAATGGAAAAATAAAACAACATTGTTTCCATAGACAACACTGAAATCTGATAGACTATCCCTACAGGTTATTCATAATATATTTTTCGCATCCTAGGAAAAATAAAACATATAAAGGGGTGATCTCAGATGCTCAGTAAGGATAAAAATATATTGGAAACTTTCATAAATAAGAATAAACATTTAAGGAAATGTTTAAAACTAAAACAAAAGCCTTTTCAACATAACCTTCATAATAATATGGAAAATATAAATCAAAATAATTTCATTTAATTGCTCACATGGAAATTCTACTAGTCGAATAATCACATGCAATATCAATAGCCACTTTTATAATGATGGAAAGCATGATTCCAGACATCATAACCACATAGTCAAGGACTTCTTCCAAGACTACAAATAAGATTTTGTCAAGGCCTTGTTCCAAGACACTAGTTTGTCTCGTGAGACCTACTAATGCATCGAGGAGCTATAGCTGGCTCCACCCATCACTTACTACATCCAATGCATTTCTCATATGAGAATTTTTAAACATAACATAAACATTTGTATTAAACTAGAATACAAAATGTCAATAATTTATCAATAAACCAAGAATGGTAGAAAAATAACACATTAATAGTCAAATATATCACAAAAACTTCAATAAACAATGGTAGATTTGTATCATAATAAATCAACTTAAAATAATATTAAAATCCATTAAAGGATATTGACATAGATAAAATCAAAACTTTTTGAGTGAAATATCTCGTTATTTTTTTGAAATCATTTAAAGTTACATAATTATAATAGAAAATATTTATTTTGAAAATATTCTTATAAGATTGTAAGGGATGCTTCGATGATGTTATAACGGCAGAATATAGCTGCAGCTGCAGTATAAGTTAAAAAACATTCTTACCTTAATTTTGTCAAAAAGGTCATAAAGTAACTTGTTTGAAAAAAGACAGAAATATTCCTTTCAAAACGTATAAGGTCAAAAAAGTGTATAAATGACTTTAACCCATAGTCTAGTAAGTATTAAAATTATTTTGGAATACATTTTTAGGAAGACACGAATGTGGATGATAAAGAGGTCCTAGTAGATACTTACGTAAATACAACCTCACATAATAAAGAGATTGTGAAATTAACCATTACCTTGTACTTTTACTTGGATGAGGGTATGTTAACCTCATTTATAATGGTGAAATATTTTTTATTAAATTATAAAATATCCATATACATTAATATGATATCATATATGATATTTCAATATTAATTTCTTAAATATATTTTAGTTGTATCATCATTTCGGTTGTTAACTGATTTGTTTTACTTTATTTTCTTATTTACATAATCCATGATTTTTATGGATACTGTTTATTTTATTAATATCAATAATGATATTAATTTCCTTAAATATTATTTTTAATCATCACATGAAAATTATTCGTGAATTATTATGATGGGGAATTAATCTCACCGTGTTCGTGGAGACGGTAATCCGTACATACGCACGAGCAACAATATCATACTTTTGTAATTAAAATAATAAGTAAATGGATGGTATATCATATATACAGAATCATTAACATGTTATATCTATTATTTACATCAATTATACATCACTATTATGACCATACAAATAATAATGTATTCAATAACAACTACACCATGACGTGGAGACGGTAAGCCGTACATACGAATGTATGGTGACATGTTATTCATAATATGGATAACATAATTAATATGGATTTACCATTTTTATTATAACCTAACATTATATAGAATATACTACAGTTATTATTTTATAATTGAAACTACAAAGAAAGAGGAAGTGGAAGATGAAAATAACTTTAAAGATGTGGGGATATATTTACCTCCTCTTCAGGTTCTTCCCTTTGATTTGATCAAAATGGATATTTAGGTTCGCTTTCTGAACAAACTAAGGAATCTAGGATGAAATTACGATATTTTGGAGGATATTTTTTCAGGGTTTGGCCCAGCCAAATGGCTTTGAAGGAGTGAATTTGAGAGAAGGGGATGTGCCTATTTATAAGATGGGTGAGGGGCACCTTAGCAAAAGATTGAAATATTATTTTATAATAAAATCATGATAAGTTTTTAATGGCTCCAAAATAAATTATTTAAAGTTTAAGGTATGTATAGTTCGAACACCACTCAACCAATAGGTTTTAGATAGGTTTGGGTCACTATATTATCCTTATCTTTTAGATTTAACTCTTAGTTAAATAGTTGGACATTTACCATGTCTCTTTGTATTTTTATATTATATTATTAATAAACATACTATAAACTTTCAAGAAAACCCCAAGTGGTTCTTTAATGACATATATAATAGTATTTAATCCCTTTTCCCAAACCTTAGATTTTTAAGAATAGAATACCAATTGATAATATAATATGTGTTTTAAAAACTCTTTTATGTCAATTTTGACACTATTTGGTATTTTGTTTTTTATAAATTAATAACAGCATTATTAATTCAAAAAAATTAATTTCATCAATCCTAAAGTTTCATATTAACCAATAAAATTATTTTAATTCATAAAAATTCTCAATTTATATTTATTTTGGAATTTATAATATCGATTATTTTAATATTTCATTAATAAGGTAATTATTGCATCATTATTGTGTCATAAATAAAATATTTATTTAATGTATAAAAATTAAAAATAAAATACCATTATGTAGTAAATTTTCTTAACCTTATAATTAATATTTATAGTCGAATTTATCTTATGTATAACCCTATATTAAAAATGGTTTAGTTATTAAAATTTGATTTTAAAACTTTTAAACTTTTCTTTGAATTAAATAATAATAAATGTCCTAATCTAATTAAATTGGACCTAAAAGATCATATTTTATTTCTAAGGTTTTTTTAGTCTAATTAGGATTATTAAATAGAATTAGGGAATGTTTTAGGGTAATAATAATATCTTTTTTACCCTTAATTACCCCATTTACTTTTAACTGTGGTAAATAAAATAAAAAAGTTACTACTCACCAAAGATTATTTTCATCTCATTGAACTATATTTTACTTAATGATATCAACCATGTCTCTTAGATTTTCTAAATTAAACTCATAGAAGGGGTAAAATTAACTTTATTTAATTTTGAAAATGCTTCTAGGAGGTGGGTAAAAGACGATAAAAAGTTCAATAAAATTTTTATATATCTAAAATTATTATAAACTAACTCAAATTAATTACATTAAACATATATAGGTATTATGTATCTATTTTGACCAAAAATAAATTTAAACAAAATAAATATTTATTTAAATAAAAATTCATTTTTAAACAATAAATCATTGTTTTTCACTATTCATCAAAAATTGATTGTTTTCAGAAAAATACAAAAAATTCACCCTATGCTAATTTAGATATTCCGAATCCAAAAATGAAGTCCATTTTGAAAGATAAAATTTATAAAATTTAAAAAAGTGGGTATAAATATTCATAACGGCTAGTTTGACTGGTTGCGGTGTGTAAGAACTTGAAGTTGCATACAACACACGCTATTGTATTGTTCAAAGAGAAGCATACCGTGGAAGCTTGGGGTGTCACATTCTCCCCTCCTTCAAATAATTTTGTCATCAAAATTTCCTAAATATTATGGTATAAAAAGACTCGGCTGGTTCTTCATCATATATTCCTCGATTTCCCAAGTTTCCTCTTCCATCTTATGGTTTCTTTATAGAAAATTTACCTAATGAGTCATCTGGTTTCTCATCACTTGTTCTATTGTATCGAGAACCTTTACAAGATCTCTCATTAAGATATATCAGATTCCAGTTCTAATTCCTTATATGTGAGTACATGTTTTGGGTCAGGCATGCATTTTCCTAACAGTGATACATGGAACACATCATGAACTTTCGATAGACTTGGCGGCATTGCCAAATGGTAAGATACATCCCCAATTTGTTTCAGAATTTCAAAAGTTATGATGTACCTAGGTCATAATTTTCCCTTCTTACTGAAACGTATGACACCCTTCCATTGAGATACCTTCAAGAAAACATAATCTCTTACCTAAAATTCCAAATCCTTCCTTCGGTTATTGGCATACCTCTTTTGCCTACTTTGATATGCTTTGATGTGGGTTTGGATAAAAATCACCTTTTTTCCATAGTTTCCTCTAAAAATTTGGTGCCTACGGGTTTTCTTTCACCAATATCATCCCAAAAAGTTGGTGTACGACATCTATTTCCATATAACGCTTCATATGGTGCCATCTGAATACTTGAATGGAAGTTATTGTTATAGTAAAATTCTACCATAGGTAAATATTGATCCCACATACCTGTAATGTCATGTGAGAATGATCTCAACATGGATTCTAAGGTTTTAATAGTCTGTTCTGATTGTCCATCAGTTTGGGGGTGGTAGTTAGTGCTCTAAAAAAGTTCAGTATCTAGGGATTTTTGAAGACTTTTCCAGAATCTTGATGTAAAATGTGGATCACGATGAGAAAAAATTAATAGGGGTACTCCATGAAGCCTCACACCTTCATTAATATATAGTCTTGGTATACGTTCAAGTGGTAAATCTTCTCTTATAGCAAGAAAATGTGTTGACTTGGTAATAAGATCAACAATGACCCATATTGCATCATTCCTTCTAAGATTATTTGGTAGTCCCATGAAAAATTCCATCATAATATTATCCCATTTCCACACAGGTTTGGGAAGAGGTTGCATGACTCCTCCAAGATGTTGCCTTCCAGCTTTCACTTATTTACAAACCATACATCTTGATACAAAATCAGCAATCTCCCTCTTCATTTTGTCCCACAAAAAAAGTTCCTTCAAATATCAATACATCATAGTCCTACAATGGTGTATAGAAAAATTTGAACTATGGAATCATCTAACAATTACCTTTTTAGATCAGGTATATCGGGAAATCAATGTCTCTTCCCAAATTTCAAAATTCCATCTTCATACACAAAGTCACTCAATCTCCCATAATTCACAACATTAATCATCTTTTGAAACTATTTCCCATCGGTTAGAGACATATTTATAATTTCTAGTAAAGATGGTTTGGAAACTATTTGAAATTTTTTTGATGTTTCACCTTCCATGTTTATCCCCATGTCCATATTTACTAGATCCATGAAAATAGGATCCCATTCAACTCTCATCTTGTTCAAAAATCCATGATCCTTCCTACTCAAAGCATCTTCCACCTTATTTTCCTTCCCCGGGTGGTAGAGTATGCTGCAATCATAATCCTTGAGTAGTTCATGCTATTTTCTTTTGCATCGTGTTGAGTTATTTCTGTGAGAATATAAACTTCAAAAAATTTTGATTGGTATATATATCACATTTTTCATCATAGATATAATGTCTATGTATCTTCACAGAAAATATTACGGCTGCTAACTCAATATCATGAGTAGGATAGTTTGGCTCATTAATTTTTAGCTATCTTGATGCATAGAAAATAACCCTATCATTATGTATAAGGACACGACCAAGTCCTTTCATTGATTCATCACTATAAATAAAAAAACCCATCATTCCCTGATGGTAGAGTCAAGAAAGGAGAATTGAATAATATTCTCTTCAATTCTTCAAAACATTCTTCACACTCTTTTTTCTAAAAAAACATTTATCCCCTTTACGTGTGAGCTTCGTTAATGGGTTATCCAATCAGGAAAAATTCTGGATGAAACGCTGATAATAACCTGCTAAACCAATAAAACTGTGTAACTTGGTAATACTCATTGGTGTTGTCCATTCATAGATTGCCTTTGTCTTAGAAGGGTCAACAAGGATTCCATCCATAAACACAATATTTCCAAGAAAAGAAATCTCTTGAAGCTAGAATTAACACTTGATAAACTTCCCATATAATTCATGTCTTCTAAGAGTCTTTAGAATAATGAAAAAGTGATTTTCATGATCTTCGTAGCTTTTGGAGTATACCAAAATATCATCAAAAAATACCACTAAAAAGTCATCAAGATATTCCTTGAAAACTCTATTCATTAGATCCATGAAGACAGAGGGTATATTAGTCAATCCAAAAGGAATTACAGAAAACTCGTAATGCCCATACCTGGTTCAAAATGTTGTTTTCAGAATGTCTTCCTCTTTACATGCAACTGATGATATCCTGATCGAAGGTCAATATTTGAAAACTATTGAGATCCATGAATTTGGTTGAATAAATCATCAGTGAGAGGTATGGGATATAGTTATTTATTGTTATAGAATTGATCTCCCTGTAGTCAATGCACAACATCATAGATCAATATTTCTTCTTAATAAAAAGACTTGAGGCTCCCCGTGGAGGAACACTAGGGAGAATAGATCCTTTATTACTCAATCCCTCTAGTTGTTTCTTTAGTTGTACTAATTCCACAGTGTTCATTCTATAAGGTTTCATCGATATAGGCCTTGAACTAGGAATTAATTCAATAGAAATCTTAATTTCTCATTCTGGAGGATGTCTAGGTAAATCTTATGGAAACACATCAACATATTCTTTCAAAATAGGTACATCCTCTATTTGAACATTTTTTCCTCATCCACGGTTATTTTATTCTGTTCCTCCACAATAATTGAATTTAGTTGAGCTACTGGGGGTGGATCTAGATAAGAATTAGGTGGTGACGTTTCTTCTCTAAAGATAAGGTACTCCATATCATCATCGAGAGTTGTAGCCTCCTTCTTCTTATAATAAATTTTCATATCATGTTCTGAAATCCAATCCATACTAATGATTATATAAAATAAAATCGTGGTTATGATGATGAGATCAGAAGATAAAAAGATTTTATAAGCAGTAATGGGGACTGATTCAAAAAAATTTGTTGCAATGATACTTCCCTTAAAAGTTTTTACTGACAACTCCCTTGTTAAATCAAATTAGAAATATCTAATTTTCATAGAAAACTGGGAAGATATTAATCAATGCGATGATCCAAAATCAAATAAAGCATTATCTAAACTTGAGTAATCCATTAAATTACCTGCCACCATGTCTTTCGGAGCTTCAACCTCAATAGTAGTTATCTCATAAGCATGGCCTTGATCCATTGGCCTTTTCTAAGGTAAGTTCCCATAAAGCTTAAGACATTCATTTGCATAATGTCCCAATTCTATATAAGTGTAGCATTCAACATTAATAGCCTCTTTCTTCCCCTTTCAATCACGAGCTTGGTGGACTTTTTCCCCACACTTGTAACAGACTCTCATTCCCTTCAGACAAGTACGAGGGTGTTTCATCCCACATTTACTACAGTATGGATATTAAACTTTTCTTTTCTTCCCCTTATTTTAATTTCAAGAGTGTTCAGCAGATCTCTTCTTCTTTTTCTTTTATTTAAAGTCATATGACTTAGAGAATTCCTTTTATGTCTTGATAGCACATGAGACAATATCTTCGTACGATGAGAAGGATTTTGAGACTAATTATCGATGGAGAAATTTTTTAAACCCATCAATGAAATGATCAATATTACTTCTTCGTTTATTTATATAATCTTTAGCATGCCTCGCTAACCTTGTAAAGATAGCTTCAAACATAGTGACATTCTTATCCTCATTTTTCCTCATACTCAGAAATTGTTTTTATATATCCGCTTGATGTTCATGAGGAAAGTATTTTTCTAAGAAAAAATATTTAAACTCCCTCTATTTCATATTTGATACTTCATCATCTTCCATTGTGTTTTGAATCAATGAGTACCATTGATTAGAATCTCACGTGAGGTGATAAAATTTCATTACAACATTTTCCCTTTCACTACTTCCCAAAGCGTGAAAGATTTTCTCAAGTGAATTTATCCATTTCTCAACTACTAATGGATTTTTACTTCCATTGAATGTTGATGGTTGTTACCTCATGAAGCAATATAACATTGATCCTCCAAATTGTGGATCAGGGTGCTCCATACGGGAAAAGTTATTGTTCATAACCTAAGTGAGTTTTCCCAGTATGGTGATAAGCTGATCATCACTAGTTGCTTCACCAGCTCCACTATAATTATATTCAGTAGCCGGGGAATCCCTACATGGATTACGTGCATTGATACGGTTTCCATTCCTTCCACTAGGCACCATTTCTAAACAATGTCATACACTGGATTAGTTTATGAATTGCAATACATAATTCCAAACTTATAACATACTCAACATATATTGAGAATTTTATGGATATAATCCATAATCATAAAGAAAATTCTTTGAGGAGGTATAAACTCATAAATCCTTCATAATGGTTTGTAAAAAAATGTCGATTATCCCATGCATAGCCCCTGAGAGTGTAATAACCAAGAGTGCAGAAAGGCCTGTTGTCGTGCCCTAGTTAACATTCGAGTCTAGCTCAAAGTGGTGTTTTTGGGTTTTACCCCTAGGTACATCGGTTCTAGAGCCGCCTCTACCTTCCTGTATCCATACAGGGATGTATTTCTTCTAAAACTCTCAAGATATCTACAATACCAAAATTCTAGGAAGTTATTCTATACTAATCCTCAAAGTCTATCTAAGGATAATGTGCTCTAATCAGAGATTTTCTAAATCTTGTTTCCAAGGTTTGAACTAAACATCCTTTGATACCAACTGCAACACCCCAATCCCAGAATCCGAGATTCGATGTATTATTATGTATCATTCGCATGATCACAAAATATCAAGTCTTGAATGACATATTAGTTTAATATCCTTGGAATTACTAGATGCATTCATAAGTTTTACATTACATCATAAAATGCAAAACTACAACAACATTGTTTCCATAGAAAACACTAAGATCCCATAGAATATCCCTTCAGGTCATTCATAATGTACTTCTTCACATCCATGGAAAAATAATACATAGAAATGGGTGAGCTCATAAGTTCTGTATGGATAATACTATTGAGGAAAATTTTATAAATAAGTATAAACATTTAAGGAAATGTATAAAACTAAAACAAAATCATTTTCAATATAAAAATCATCTTAATATAAAAAATTTAAATCAAAATTATTCCATTTACTACTCAAATGGACATTCTACTAGTCTAATAATCACATACAATATCAATAGCCACATTCATAATAATGGAATTCATAATGCCCGAATTCATAACCACATAGTCAAGGCCTTGTACCAAGACTATAAATAAGATTTTGTCAAGGCATTGTTCCAAGACACTTGTTTGTCTCATGAGACCTACTGATGAATCAGGGATCTATAGCAGGCTCCACCCATCACTAACTAAGTCCAATTCATTCCTCATATAAAAAGTTTTAAAAATAACATAAACATTCGTATTAAAACTAGCATACGAAATGTCAATACATTATCCATAAACCATGAATTGTAGAAAAATAACACATTCACAGTCAAACATATCACAAAACCTACAATACAAGATGGAATATTTTTATCATAATAAATCAACTTCAAACAAGATTAAAATTCATTAAAGGATGTTGACATAGATGAAATCAAAACTATTTAAGAGAAATATCTCATTATTTTTTGAAATCATTTAAAGTTACATAATTATAAAAGAAAAATTTTATTTGGAAATTATTCTTATAAGCTTGTATGGGAAGCTTTGACGATGTTATAATGGCATAATATAACCACACCCACCTTATAGGTTAAAAAACATTCTTACCTTAATTTTGTTGAAAATGTTATAATGTATCTTGTTTGGGAAAAGACAGAAAGATTCCTTTCAAATTGTATAAGGTCAAATAAGGGTATAAATGACTTTAACCAATAGTCTAGTAAGTAGTAAAAATGTTTCAGAATAAAGTTTTAGGAAAATATGGATGTTGATGATAAAGAGGTCCCAGTAGATACTTACGTAAAAACAACCTCGGATAATAAAGAAATTCTGAAATTAACACTTAACTTCTACTTTTCCCTAGTTGAGGGTAGGTTAACAACCTATACAATGGTGAAATAATTTCCATTAAAATATACAATAACTATATATATTAATATGTTATTATATATGATATTCTAATATTTATTTGTTAATGATATTTTAGTAGTATCATCATTTCGGTTGTTAACTGATTTGTTTTCCATTATATTCTTAGTTACGTAAGACATGATTATTATGGATAGAGTATATTTGATTCATATCTAGAATGATATTAAGTTCTTTAAATATTATTTATAACCACCATATGATTATTATTCTTGAATGATTATGAGGGGGATTGAATCTATTCGCGTTCGTGGAGACAATAATCCGTACGTACACACGAGCAACAATATCATTATTTTGTAATTAAAATCATAATTAAATGGATGGTATATCATATATACAGAATAATTAACCAGTTATTTCTATTATTTACATCAATCATACATCATTATTATACCCATCCGAATTATAATGTATTGAATAATAATTACACCACGACGTGGAGATGGTCAGCCGTACGTACGCATGTATGGTGACATTTTATTCATAGGATAGATAACATAATGAATATGGTTTTATCATTTTTATAATAAAATCACAATATATAGATGATACTAGATTTATTATTTTATAATGGATAAAACAAATAAAGAGGAAGTGGAAGAAGAAAATAACTTGAAAGAGGTGGTGAGATATTTACATATTCTTTAGGTTGTTCCTTTTGATTTGATAAAAAGGGATCCATGGGTTGGTTTTTAGATCAAACTAAGGCCTCTATGATGAATTTTCGATAGTTGGGAGGATATTTCGGCTGGTTTTGGACAATCCAAATGGCTTTGGAGGTGTGAATTTGAGATAAGGTAAAGTGCCCTTTTATAAGAGGGGTGAGGGGCACCTTAGGAAAAGATTGAAATATTATTTTATAATAATATCATGTTCGGTTTCTAATGGCTCAAAATGAATTATTTAAATTTAAAGGTGGGATGGGTCTAACACCACTCAACCAATAGGTTTTAGAAAGGTTTGGTTCACTATATTAACCTTATCTTTTATATTTAACTCTTAGTTAAATAGTTTTACATTTACCATGTCTCTTTGTATTTTTATATTATATGGTTAATAAACTTACTATAAACATCCAAAAAAACTCAAGTGGTTTATTAATGACATATATGATAGTATTTAATCCATTTTGACAAACAATATATTTTTAGGAATTGAATACCAATTAATAATATAATATTTTTTTTTAAAAACCCTTTTATTTCAATTTTGACACTATTTGGTATTTTGTTTTTTATAAATTTATAATAGCATTATTACATCAAAAAAATTAATTTAATCATCCCTAACATTTCATATTAACCTATAAAATTAGTGGAATTCATAAAAAGTCTCAAATTACATTTATTTTGGAATTTATAATATCAATTATTTTAATATTTCATTAATAAGGTAATTACTGCATCATCATTGTGTCATAAATAAATTTAATTATTTAATGTATAAAAATTATAACTAAAATACAATTATGTATTAAATATTATTAAATTTATAATTAATATTTACAGTTGAATTTATCTTATGTATAACCATATATTAAAAATCGATTAGTTATTAAACATAGATTTTAACACTTTAAACTCTTCTTTGAACTAATTAATAATAAATGTCTTAATCTAATACAGGTGGACCTAAAGGATCATATTTTATATATAAGGTTGTTTTTGGTCGAATTAAACTTATCCAATAGAATTAAGACATGTTTTTGGGTAATAATAATATCATTTTTACCCTCAATTACCCTATTTACTTTTAATCGTGGTAAATAAAAGTAAAAAATTATTATTCACTGAAAATTATTTTCATCACATTGAACCACATTTTACATACTGATATCAACCATGTCTCTCGGATTTTCGAAATTAAACTCACAAAATTGTTAAAATTCTGTTTTATGTAAATTTGCAAATGCTCCTAAGAAGTGGGTAAAAGACAGTAAAAAGTTCAATAAAATTTTTATATATTTAAAATTATTATAAAATGAATCCAATGAATTACATTGATCTTATATAGGTATGATGTATATATTTTTACCTAAAATAAATTTAAATAAAATATATAATTATTTAACTAAAAATTTGGTTTTAAACTATGACTCAATGTTTTTCACTATTCATCAAAAATTGAAAGTTTTTAGAAAAATACCACAAATTTACCCAAATCTAATTTGAAAATTACAAATCCCAAAATGAAGTCCATTTTTAATGATAAAATATATAAAATTTCAAAAAGTGGGTATTACTATTCATAATAGCTGGTTTTTTGGACACGGTGTGTTAAAACTTGAAGTTGCGTAAATCACACATTATTGTATTGTTCAAAGAGAAGCGTACCATGGAAGCTTGGGATTTTATAAACCCCATTTTATCTATTTTTATCAGGAACCCATTACATTTACCATATCCCTAAAGGCACCTAGGCCTATTAAAGGAATGGCCTAAATTCCTTTAGTACATGGTTCAATGGACCCATGGCATGTAGGCTCTTTATCAAATATCATCACTTCCATTTATACAACCATCACCTCATGTTATCACCAAATAATTGTATGAACATTTATTTACATCCTTATCTTTGTCTATATTAGGATCTTCCCACATCACCACCACTATCTGTCCTCTGATTTCAAACACACACATCCTAGCTAAACCATCTGCTTGAGGATCCCCAAGAGTCCTCACTAACAATTGTTTTCATCAAGGAGAACCCCCCATCATATTTCCTTCCCTTTTATGACATTATTGATATAATTTTCAACATGGAATGTCCCATTAAGAAAACTAATTTCCTCCAACAACCATATCAAGATCCAGATGCACTACAATCCATCCAAGGAGAAAACCCTACTGAAGCATGTTGTTAGTCAGTTTTGATGTTGCAACCAAATATGCAGTAATCATCATCGTTTCCTCTTGAACTGATGACCATTTTCTAGTTTTATACTATACAATATCACACACTAAATAACATTCCATTAGTCTAGTTTCTTCCTTATCTAATGGAATTCCTTTATATTGAGTCTGTTAAACAATGAATCGGGGGTTGTTTTTTTGGAATGCATCATAGGCCGACAAATGGTTCCCCCCAAGCATCTTTAGATTGTCTCATTAGAAAATAAGGTATTTCCAATTATGTGTATTATATAACATTGAACTTTATATTCATAATTATTGATGATTTGTAATGTTTAATGTTTTTATTTCATTATTCAATAAATTTTTTGAAATATAGATCTTTTAAAAATGATGGTGATTATACTATCCATTTTCAGGATGTTTTTAGATGATTGTTATTTATGTTTGAGTTATAATTTTATTCACTTTTGTAATATGTATTTTATACCTTTATGAGTGATAGTAATTTTTTTATTCTCTCATTATTAGTGTCTTATTATTCCAATGATATAGTTAAATTTCCACCAAGTCTATAGTGTTTAGAAAAAAAGTTTTTATAACAGAAATTTGGTTTCCATATTCCATCATACTAAAGAAAAACTATTTCTTCACTTATTTCAAAGTATTTTCATAAAATAAATATTATTATCATTGGGTTTTTTTAAAAATTATTTAAAAAGGAATGATTATTTAATTCTTTTAGTTTTCATCAACTATTTATATTAAACAAAATTATTTTCCAACGTCATTTAAACATATATTATAGTTTTTTTCTTATAAAATTAGTTATCTAAATTCTTGGCGGTAATCTAATTGGAATTATCTCACACAATATATACACACTATAGTGTATAAGTAATATTGTTACATTTTATGTGGTTATATAGGTCATATAATCCATATTAGTCATTATTCCTTTATCATTCTAAATTATTAAGGATTTTATGATGTGGTGGTGACCTAAAGTCACATTTAGGTGGATTATTAATCATTGTAAGACTCAATTATGATCTTGGGTTGTGTCATATATCGGTATTATCAAATATTTTCTTTAATTTTAGGATCTATTTTGTTATAAAATATTATGTATCACTTTGTTACATTTTTTTGGATGTTCCTTTATAAGAGGATAATTTTTAATACTATTTTTATGCCTTAATTGGTGTGTATTTTATTTGAAAACAATTTATTTTCTTATCATAGATGTAAAAAATATTATAACTTCTTGTAGGATTCTTAGTTAGTGTCTAATGTTTAGTTTATTGTATATAAATGGTAAAATATTTACCAATGTATACATTTAATACCCTCAAATATTATATCAATCCTATACATTTACAAACATACTTTAGTTATTTTTGAAGGTCGACTCGAGTTTTGTTATAGGATATACCATATTGTTTTGTTATATATATCAACTAAGGAATACATAAATACATAATATTATATATGTAATGGGATTAAAACTTATTTTTATCTTATGATAATTTGGGGTTTTTGAGGCATAAATATGATATTTGTTTTTATATAAACATAACTCTGTATCAAAAAGCATATTATTTGTTTATTATCCAATATAAAATGAGTGATATTATTTCTATAATCCTATAGATCATAAAAAAATTTCATGTGATGGTATTTTAATTAATAAGGAATTTATCATTTGAAAATTCATTGGTAAGAAATCATAACTTTGAAAAATTTCACAACAAAAAAATATGAATGATTATAGATATGTAAATTTAGTTGTTTCTATACAAGGATGTGGAAATTGAACCAACAAATATTATATAAAAGCCTCAGATGTCTTGTAGGATTAATTAGTAGTTTCAAATAATTGAATTTATTATTGAAACTAATAATAAAGTAACATTTTTGTAATATGAATACACTACATACCTAGTGGACATTGAGAGTTCTGATTGTAATAAGTGGTAAGAGTCCATGAAATTTGATATAGAATCCATTTACACTAAAAAAGTATAGAACATGGTGAATTCACCTAAAAGAGTGAGATCCGTAGGGTGAATTTTAATTTTATATAATAAAAATATCATGGATAATTGAATTTTAATAAAAAATCCATGGGATTTATGAGGAAAATTCATTTTCTCCATTAACAATGATAAATTTCATTTGAATACTTATTTTTATAAAATAATATTATAACTATGAAATATTACAATTGGATATCAAAACTACTTTTCCTAATGTTAATTTAGTAAAGGTTTTTTATATGAAATATTTAGGAGTTTTTGAAGTTCTGAATGATGTTTCCAAGGTATGTAAGTTATAATAGTTTATTTATGGATTTAATAAAGATTATCATAGTTCAAACATCTATTTTGATGATGTAATCAATGATACTTGTTTAATTATGTAGCTACATGAGTATTATTTGTACAAGCATGTTAGTGGGAGTTTTTTGGTTTTTCATTTATAGTTTGTGGATAACATAATACTAATAAAAATGATATTATAACTTTAAATTGTATAAATGTGTGTCTAGGAAGATACATCCCAATTAAAGACATATGTAAAGTAGCCTATATACTATAACAAATATCTATAGATGTAGATCAAAGAGGTTATTTATTTCAATTAAAAAACCTAAAATTATAAAGTGATACAGTGTTTTGGGATGGAGAGATCCATGAAGGAATATTTACCAAATATTTATGGAATAAGACCATTAGAGACTCAATTTATATCTAATAAGTTAGAAATGAAATACCTGGTTGAGATCTATTATCATTTTAATGATGGATACATTGTGCATTCTATGTTCTATAATATACCTGATGAATTGTATTCTTTTATAACTACTATAAAATACCAATCCAATCCTAGTGATATTTATTTAATTTTTTTGAAGAACATTGTTAAAAACATGAAAAGAATTAAATATTATTTCTTTATATTTAATGTTGAGTAATATCTTATTATAATAGGTTTCACTGATTTTCATTTCTAATGTGACAAGGGTAATTCAATATATTAATCTAGATTTTTCATTTACCTCAATTATGTAGCAATTAGTTAAAAAATTACAAACAAACCCTTATAGAATACTTAATAATAAAAGTATAATATGTCAAATATATATGTTATGAAATAAGTTATTTGGATTAAAATATTAATTATCAGACTATTTAGTGGATTCTTGAAAATTATTCTATTTGGTTTTAGTACTTAATAAACTATTCAACTTTTAATTATATTTTTTAAAAATTCATGTTTAGTTTATGTTATTTTTTTGTGTGTTTACAGTTTTTATATTATATCATATGTTTTTTTAGTTTAATTTGAATATGTCAGGTTTTGTTTTCTTATTTAAGGTTTAATATAATATATATATATATATATATATATATATATCTTATAGCCTAATATACTATTTTGGATATTAATATATCATTTATTAAAATTTTTACCATTATCCAATGCATAGGGTGTTGTGAGCATGTTGCCTTAACAACTCTATCACAAACAATGTTAGCAGTTCACTACCTCATTTCTTAGAATAAACATATCAAAATCACTATATGTTTTGGTCTATATTTTTATAGATTTATGAATTTTTTATCAATTACATTTTGATAATATATTCATCTAGAAATATCATATTGAAGATTTGTTTGAAAGATAAGGAAATTATATATTTATTCTTTAACTAAACTAAACGTTTAATCAATCATTTTATCATTAAAAATTTGGATTAAAGATGATGATTTATTATTGCTATTTAATTGTTGAAAATTTAATGCATCCAACATTGGATATTTTATAAGCTCTGTTCCTTGCCCATGATTTTTCAGTCCTTTATATCTAACATTTATTTCATATTTTATCCTCAACTACCACTTCTCAATATATAAAAAACACTCTAGAATTTTTGTTATTATTTTGAAAAAAAATATATCATAAGTTTTATGAAGATGAAAAATAATTTTTTAAAGACAACATTGGTAAATGTTTTTTATTAGGATATTATGATGAAGAGCCTCATAAGGATTTTACTACTTTAGTGAATAACACAATTAGTGCCAAGAATTCATCAATGCACTATGTTGTAATATTGGTTATATTAAGAGATGTTCAATTCATGAGACAAGAATGTTAACATCATGAAAAAAAATAAAAATATAAAGGTAAAATAACGAAATCATTATAATTATTTGTTATACCATGAAGTGGACATGCATATAATTATTTTCACATTTCCACATAATGGAATGATGTATATAATATTTAAAGAGATTATATATATGAATATTTTACACAAGTAAATGGTAAATAGTTAATGCTTCATGATATTACAATGTGGATAGTTTAACCATAATTTTATTTCATTAGATAATGATGTCAATAAAATTATAAATACTATGTATGAATATTCTGTGATGATTAATATCCTTTTTTAATGTTTTTAAATTTTTACTAATACATGTTATTAGTTAAATAAGGAATTCACATTCCTTTTAAGTGAAACAATATAATGAAATAAATAAAATCATTTAAATATAGAATCGATGTATGTATCCATTAGATGGTATGGTCAGTGAAATAATTTATTATTTAAGGATATTTAGGATACAATCATAAAAAATAAGGGATTTTAAGCTATAAAATTCATACATTCTTCGTGTTATTCCAATAAATAAATAAATACCATTTTTCTAAAAGTTTCATCATTCAAGTGAACCATCAAAAGGTATGTGATTCATTTTCTATATCAAAAAATATCATCAGATTTATATTAAAATGGTTTTATTATTCATTCCTTCATTACGCTTAATTTTTTCATATATTTAATAATATTTATTGACTTGTATTCACTTAACTCATACACTACTCATGCCTCTAATCAAAATGAATTTTTTTTTATGATGATTTGGTTTTTGAATTATGTCTAAGAAAATTAGTTGAGTTTTATAATTACCATATAAATAGATGAGTTTAATTTTATAACTCCATGTGTAAAAAATTTACTTGTATTAAAGGGTTTCCAATCACTTTAAAAGTGTATAATATAATATATATTGACACCTCTTTACATTTTTTAGTATGAAAACTGGATTAGAAATTTTCCCAAAATACTATAAATCATAATTCATTACTATTTATTTACTTTTTTGTGCATAAATTTAAAAAATTATAATTTATATACCCGATTTTTAATCAAGTTGTGCTTGAATTTTTTAAATATTTTATATCCAATATATTTTTGGCATTCTGTTAACTCGGATTTATAATTAATATATATTTTTTGAGATTAAAAATTCAACCCAAATTGAATTTTAAATCATCATCGTGGGACAAGAAATTATGTATTAGAGCATAACCCACTTTGAGCTCTTTTCATTTTGAGTTTTCAATTATATTAACTACTTATGTTTATTTTAAAATGTAATTGTTCTCTAAAATATAAAAACTGATTTGGTAAATTTTTTAATTGAATATAAAAATGATTGAAACTGTTAATCTACTAAGACCACCACACATCAATGGAAATTATTATAGTGATAAGAAATAAATATCTAATGAATTATTGAAAAAAATAAGTATTGGGTCTTGAAATAACTTATTAAATCCTTAAAAGTTACTAAAATATGTTATTGACAGTTTGGTTTGAAATGACACTACTATATAAGTTTTTTATCATAAAGTTCTAAATTTTCATTATTTTTAAACAGTAGAAATATTTATATTCACATTTGTTCATGAAATACTACTCTAAATATATGAAATACTATAGAAGTTTCTCATCAAGGTACTATAAAACATTAAAAAACAAATAATGGAATATATATATATATTAATATAAAAATATTATAATATTAAAAACTTATTGTGTTTGTGAGATGTATCACTACTTTACTATTATTATGAATGAAATGATTCCAATTAGAGAAATAATGAAGACTAAATTTTTGGTTAAAATAATTTTAAAATCCCTTTCTAATAAGTGGAATTATAAGAATTTATTTATTGAAGAAGATGAGAATTTTATTGAATATTCAATGGATGAACTTATTAGTTCTCTTTTATTGTCTGAACATGATTTAAAAAATATTTATAATGAAAATAATGATATGGAAAAAAGTATTTATTTTAAGAATATTATCATGTATTCTAGTTCTTCATGATATGATACATTTCTAAAACTGATGAGGAGTATATAAACATGATGGTCAATAATATTAAAAATAATTATAAATGAAATATAGAGAATAATAATAAAAATAATAAGCATGAAAATAGTAAAATTACAAATAAAATCAATTATATATATTTAGGTTATAATTAACCAGTCCACATTAAGTATGTTTTCCCAAGGTAAAAGAATAGTAATTATTCCAAGAATGATAATAATAAAAATCTTAGTTCATTATGGAACTATTTTGAAGATAAATCTATAGAATCATTCAATGTGGGGGACAAGAATAGAGAATTTAATCTATTGTTAATGGAAAAATTAATTGGTGTGTTATCTTTTTATTATAGATATACTAGATCATCTAATAATGTTTCTAAGATTAATGAAATCCATGTTATGTGTGATGATTTGTATAATTAACTTAAGAAACTCACAAATATGTATAAGAATATTGAATAAAATAATATGTTTTTGATTGATAATATGTTGAAGATAAATGAAGATAATAAAAAATCCATAAAAAAATTCCTCTTTCAGTGGTGATAAGGTTTCTGATCAGTTTGAAGTTTCATTGAAGGATAAGAGGTATTCAAGAGTACTCTCACATTAAAAATATTAGATATAATCTAGTATTTAAATATTTCCCAATGTCGTGGGTTTAGTCCATGACAGGCATGAAATGTTATGTTTGAATGTGGTGGTTTTTAATTTGTGATGTTTGATGTTGTTTCTTTCAAATATGTTGTTTGCAACCAATAATAATGTGGGAAATGTTGATTACTAGATATTGAGTGATGAGGTCACATGTATGGTGAATATGGTGTTGACCAAATTTCATGCATGGAAAAAGATGTATATCGATATTGTGTCCTTGCTTGTTGGTGATCCCACTCATTATAAGGGATGAGTGATTTAGGGTTTTATGTGCATTGGAAAATGTCCATTATGTTGTTTGGTCCACTCGATTTGGTTGGAACCCTTGGTAGTGTAATCAGTATAATGGTTAGTGTTAACCATCAATATAGAGGATTTTTGAACCATATAATTCAATGGTTTATGGTGAGTTATACCTTTGGGTGGTAACATATGTTCACTATATATAATGGAGTTATTGAGATAGAATTTGGTAAGGATGAGTACTATTGTGACTTGGATTTTGTTGATTGGTTGAGATGATAGTCATAAAGGATGTGACAGTTTATGGGAATTATAGTGATACTGGTGGACATGTAATTGGGGGCATTGTTTTTTGGGATGGTGATACCATGATATATGAGATTGGTTATAAGGTCTAGGAAAATTCTAATATGATAGACTGTGGACATATTATTCAACTCTGGTAGAGGTTGAGATAGTTAAAGGCTCTGTATGGTCTAGTTAAGCATGATTAGAGAATAATTTATATTGTTTTTTAATTATATAAATTATTTATATATACACTATTATGTGATATTGATATTGGATAGGTATATCATTGGTTGTGGACTACTAAATTCATACTCAATCCAAGCATAGGGCCTCAATGAAAAGTAAAGAATTCATGGTTCTTTGTACAAATAAGGTTATAGGTTCCATGTCAAGAACCTAGTGGATATAGGATTATAGGTCAGGCATGAGCTTGATATAATGGTTTAAATTGAGGTTGATTGGTTTTTCAGTGTTGATCTAGTGATCATTTTGATTAATTTTATACTTTTATATCTATGATTGGCCATGGGTGGCCATTTTGATCATGTATAACTAGAATGGTAGGATATATGTTTATTAAACTAATTATAATTATATTTTATCTAGTAGATTCATATAATCTAAATAAATTATACTATATAGAATTGATATTATTATTATTATATTTAGAGTTTATACACTCTTAATTATTACCTCATAGGCTCTTATTTTTAGTTACCAAAATTTAGCATTTAGATATGTGTGACTAAGGTCAAGAGTAAATCTATTTTGGTTACTATGGATTGATCCAGCTTGGGTTATTACATTTCAATGTTACTAGGGAAATTAGATAAGATGCATTTGAGATTAGTTGTCTCACACTGGTATTGACTTCTAGTTCTATCGGTTCAGGAATATCTATACCATGTTTTTTAAGTGAGATTATATAATGGAGGTATGGAATTATGATTCATTAGCATTATAAGTGGTGTTAGAGCTTATTTATATAATTCTAGTGAGGTTCCTACCTGGGTGATTTCTCATTTCAATATAATTTCATTTTTTCAAATTGAATGGTGTAAAAAGAAGGAAATTTTTGGATTGGTAAGGTTTTCAAAACAAAATTAATGGTCACAGTATAATGGTAAACACATAATTGAAATTCCATTTAGTGGCTCAAATTAGATATGCCTAGAATTTTTACATAAACAAAGGTTACTTCAATACATCTACTAAGTTTGTGTTTATGATTATGAATATTTATGAAAACCCTTCTATGATGAACAAAGTGTTCTTGATGTAGTTACTTTTTTGTATAAATATATTTTCAGGAAAATTGGAAGTAGATAATGTCAATGAATTCACAAAAATTTGAAGTAAAGTTGAATCATTAATGGTAAATTTCATTGAATGCATGTGGACCATAATTCTACATTAAACTTTTTTGAAATCATGGGATGCAACTATTCCAATCATTAGTAACATTATCAGAAAGAATGAATTGGTATTCAATGAAATATAATAAACTAGTCCTGTATAAGGAGATAAATAAGAATGAATAATTGGGTTCTATTGAAATAAAAGGTATTGTATAAAGAAGGGGAATTCCACTTTAAAGGAAAACCAACGTCAAATATAGGATAAGGATAAAATAGAGAGAAGATGAGGGAAATATGTTGGTATCAGACCCACATGATAGAATTGTTAAAAGAAGGGGAACTAAAATAAGTGTTGCAATGATAGGATGAGTAATTATGAAAGGTTTTATTATGAATATTATTTTTGAAAAAACTATGAATGGGATGTAAAAACTTTATTCTAAATTGTAACAAGTCCTTTGAAGTCATGGAATAGTCACTACTAGAATTTTACCTTATACAATTGGTTTAGAACCATTGGTAAAGGCTGGGAAACCGTTGTTATATTATATACCAATGGTTTCCCAAACTGTGGCCAAGTAACCCATTTCTATAGGCATATACCAATGGTTCTGTGTAAATAGTTGGTATATGTGTTAAAGTAAGATATATACCAATGGTTTCACAAACAGTTGGTATATGTTACACTTATACCAATGGTTCAGAACCATTGGTATATAGTGCACAATATACATCCAAAGGATATACCAACGGTTTTGAAAACCATTGGTATAATATAAATCAAAAGGCTATACCAATGGTTTTGAAAACTATTAGTATACATATGTTGAAGCTCCACAGAAATAGTAGCCAGCAGCCACCTCCAACCTGCAACTCTCCCTGACCTACAAGAACACATACACACAGAATCCAAAAGGATACATGGGATGTTTAAAATTCATCCAGAATTCAGAAATATAGAAATTTAAAATTCATTCCTCACTCAAACCACAACATAAGAGAAAAATATAGAATCCTATACATCCAAAGTTCAATACATCCAGAAATGAAATGAAATAACACCCATAAAAACAATACAAAATTAAAATTCAATACAACCATAATCCAATACACATAACAGTATTCAAAATTTAGATTTCATTACCAATACAGCCAGAATTGAATACATCCAGAATTAAGAAATATATAATTGAAAAGCAATAACACCCATAACAGTATTAAAAATTTATAATTCACTCCTCACTCAAAACACAACACTAATACACAAAAGAGAAAAAAACCTACATGTTATAGGAAGCATATGGGATGTTTACACATGATCTTGGGTAGACTATCTTAAAACCAACAGAAAAACATGGGTAGAGTGGACAAAGATCATGATACCCATAATATAGACAATGGTATTGATCATGTTCTTAGACCTAGGATGAGTTACTGGAAGCTCATGGGATTTTTATATTCCTATAATGAATATGTATCCATGTATAAATGGTTCCTAATGTGTTAGTGGGAAACATGGGCCAATCTCGACATTTGTGATGGGATACCAGAATAGCGTACATGTTATTCGTAGACTTTTCAATCGGAATAAGGGGTATGTGGCTAATTTTAATTTGGTCTCCTGGGTATGATGTGAGATGAATCCCCATTTTGGGTAGTGGGTATGAATATCCAATTATGTCTTTGGTATTGGGTTCCCAAAGGGACTTTGGTTTGGTCCTAGAACCCACTGTTTGAGGATGGGATTAGCATATTAAATGTCATGTGTTTTAGAATAGGGGTAGGAGTTCCTCACATGAGAATTGGATTGTGTGAGGAAGGACCATGAATCCTTGTGCTAATGTATCAACACAATTCTAATACGTTTGTTCAGTTTTCCAGATGCGTGTTTTTATTGTCACTAAAAATCTTGTCCATTTCAAATTAAAGTGAGATAGTTTTAGTGGTACTGGCCACACTGTGCCAAATATTGGGGCGGTATTGACTCGTACATGTCAAAAATTACTCATGGATCGTTGTCATAAGGTTTCAACAAAATATTAATGAGTTTAATTGGTTTTTCCTATGCTATTTTTTGTTTTCACATAAAATTTTATCCATTTCAAATAAAAGTGAAACACTTTGAGTGGTACTGAACACACCATGCCTTAGATTGAGATGGGTTTAACTCATCACATTACAGATAACCCATGTATCATTGTTCTAAATAATCAACACAATCAGAATATGTTTGGACGGTTTTCCGAATGTCTGTTGTTTTTACTTAAAATAGTGTCCATTTTACAAAAAAAAGACTATTTGAGTGATATCGGCCACACTATGCCTCAGATTGAGGATGGGTTGACTCGTAGACATCAATAATGACCCATGGATCGTTATCCTGATGTATCAATACAATCAGAAAACTTTTGGTTGGTTTTTCGTATGCAAGTTGTTTTTTCACTTAAAAACATGTCCATTTCAAATAAAAGTGAGACAGTTTGAATGGTACTAGCTACACCATGCCTCGTATTGAGGCAGGGTTGACTCATACACATCACAAATGACCCATGGATATTTTTACTAAAGTATCTAAAGAATCTAAATTTTTTTTGTTGGTTTTATATATGAATGTTATTTTCAATTAAAATCTTGACCATTTCAAATAAAAGTGATATAGTTTGAGTGGTATCGGCCACACCGTGCCTCAGATTGAGGCTGGGTTGACCTATACACGTCAAAAATGACCCGTGGAACATTTTCCTAAATTATAAATATAATCTGAATGTGTTTGGTCAATATTCCATATGCAAGTTGTTATTTTCACTTAAAATCATGTCCATTTCAAATAAAAGTGAGCCGGTTTGAGTGGTATCGGCCACACCGTGCCTTATATTGAGGCGGTGTTGATTCTTACACATTAAAAATAACCCATGGATCATTCTCGTAAAGTATAAATATAATCCTAATGTGTTTGGTCAATTCTCTGTATGCCAGTTGTTGTTTTCAATTAACATATTGTTCAATTCAAATAAAATTGAGACACTTTGAGAGGTACCAACCATACCGTGCCTCGGATTGAGGCGGATTTGACTCAAACACGTCAAAAATGTACCATGGATCCTTTTTCTAAAGTATCAACACAATACAAATACGATTAGTTGGTTTTTCATATGCCTATTGTTTTTACTTTAAAGGGTGTCCATTTTAAATAGAAGAGAGAAACTTCATGTGATACCGGCCACACCAAGCCTCGGATTTAGGCATGGTTGAATCATACACATCACATATGACCCATGGATCATTTTCATAAAGTATAAACATAATCTGAATGCGTTTGGTCTATTTTTTGTATGCAAGTTGTAGTTTTAACTTAAAATCCTATCCATTTCAAATAAAAGTGAGATAGTTTGAGTGGTACCGACCACACTGTGCCTCAGATTAAAGCAGGGTTGATTATTACATGTCACAAATGACTCATGGATCGTTGTCCTAATGTATCAATAGAATCTGAATGCATTTGGTCAGTTTTCCATATGTCAGTTGTTGTTTTCACATAAAATGTTGTCCAATTCAAATAAATGTGAGACCCTTTGACTGGTACTTACCAAAATATGCCTCGGATTGAGCCATAGTTGACTTTTACATGAAAAAAATGAACCATGGATCCTTGTTCTAAATTATCAACACAATCCAAAAATAATTTTTCTGTTTTCTTTATGCCAGTTTTTTTACTTAAAAGGGTGTCCATTTTAAACAAAATAAATGTACTTTTAGTGATACCGGCCACAACGTGCCTCATATTGAGGTGGTGTTTCCTCTTACACGTCACATATGATCCATGGATCGTTTTCCTAAAGTATCAACACAATCCAAATGTGTTTGGTCAGTTTTCTGTATGCCATTTTTTTCACTTAAAATGTTGTCCATTTAAAATAATGGTGAGACACTATGAGTGGTACCGGCCACACCGTTCCTCAGGTTGAGTCGGGGTTGACTCGTACACATCATAAATGACCCATGGATCCTTGTTCTAAAGTATCCACACAATCAAAACACATTTGGTCAGTTTTCAATATGTATGTTGTTTTTGACTTAAAACAGTGTCCATTTTAATCAAAAGAAAGACACTTTGAGTGATAATGGCCACTTTGTGCCTCTAATTGAGGGGGAGTTGACTCGTACATGTCAAGAATGACCCATGGACAATTTTCCTAAAGTATAAATACAATCAGAAAAAATTTGGTCAATTTTCCATCTGCAAGTGTTTTTTTTCACTTAAAATCTTGTCCATTTCAAATAAAAGTGAGACAGTTCGAGTGGTACAGCCACACCGTGCCTCGGATTGAGGGAGGGTTTAATCATACACATCATAAATCACCCATGGATTATTGTACAAAAGTATCAATAGAACCTGAATGCGTTTTGTCAGCTTTTCATATCCAAGTTGTTGTTTTCACTTAAAATCTTGTTCATTTTAAATAAAAGTGAGACAGTTTGAGTGGTACCGACCACACCATGACTCGGATTGAGGTGGGGTTAACTCGTACACGTCACAAATGACCCATAGATTGTTTTTCGAAAGTATCAACAGAATTAGAATGCGTTTGGTCAGTTTTCCATATGCCAGTTGTTTTGTTCACTTAAAATGTTGTCCAATTAAAATAAAATTGAGACACTTTGAGTGGTATCGGCCACATCATACCTTGGATTGAGGTGGGGTTGACTAATATGCATCAAAAATGACCCATGGATCCCTGTTCTAAGGTATCAACACAATCCAAAAAGGTTTGGTCAGTTTTCCATAGGCCCGTTGTTGTTACTTAAAAGGGTTTCCATTTTAGAGAGAGATTATATTGGGATCCAAGACACCGAATAAAGAGTGTGATTGTCTCTGGAATCAAGGTAGGTGATCCTTAGCCTTTCGTAAATTATCGTGATGTTTTATATATGCTAAATCGCCGCTCACCCAATGTTGGGATGTCGGGTCGGGGGGTTGTCCCCGGTCTAGGGAGGAGGGTGGGGGCTATCTAGAGGGCTTTTGGAGGGCCGTTCAGATGGATGTCTAGAGGGATGTCCGGAGGTCTGTCCGGAGGGATATTCGGAGGGCTGTCCGGGGTCCAGGAAGGAGGGTGGGGGCTATTAGGGAGGCTGTCCGGGGGGCTCTCTAGGGGCTGTCCAGGGGGGCTGTCCAGGGGCAGTCCAGGGTCCAGGGAGGAGGTTGGGGGGGATGTCTAGGGTTCAGGGTGGAAGGGGTTGTCTAGGGTCTATGGAGAAGGGTGGGGGATATCAAGGGGGTATCGGGGCGCTGCCTGGGGGCTGTTTGGGGCTGTCCATGGTCCACGGAGGAGGGTGGGGGACTATCCAGGGTCCAGGGAGTAGGCGGTTGTCCGGGGTCCAGGGAGGAGGGTGGAGGGGACTTTCTAGGGTCCATGGAGGAGGGTGGATGTCTATGGCTCATGGAGGAGGGTGGGGGATATCCATGGGTTGTCTCCAGGGAGGAGGGTGGGGGCTGTTAGGGGAGATGTCCAAGGGCGGCTATTCGAGGGGCAGTCTGAGGGATGTTCGGGGTCCAGGGAGGAGGTTAGGGGTGTTGTCTAGTGTCCAGGGAGGAGGGGGTCTGTCCGTGGTCCAGGAAGGAGGGCGGGGGATATCCGGGGGCTGTCTTGGGTCCAAGGAGGAGGGTGGTTGTTGTACAAGGGGTTGTCCAGGGTCCAGGGAGGAGGGTGGGGGCTGTTGGGGGTTGTCTAGGGTCCAAGGAGGAGGCTGGGGGTCTGTCCAGGGTCCAAGGAGGAGGGGGGTTGTCCGGAGTCTAGTGAGGAGTGAGGGGGGTGTCCGGGGGGCTGTCTGGAGGTTGTCTGGGGTCTAGGGAGGAGGGAGGGAGCTGTCCAGGGTCCAGGGAGGAGGGGGGGTTCTCTGGGGTCCAGGGAGGAGGGTGGGGACTGCCAGGGGTCTATGGAGGAGGGTGGGGGGCTGTCCGGCGGTTGTCCGAGGTCTGTCCAGGGGTTGTCCGGACCAATATTACTATGTTTTAAATTACTCCAAAATAACCCACATTTTCAAATCACGGTGTACTATTTGATGCACTGGCATAACAATTTGTTGTGGCTGTAACCCCTCCCCACCTAGACAGCCCAACCACCCCACCCCATCTGGACATCCCACCCCCCGCCCCACACCCACTCCACATGGACACCCATACCCCATCTTTAGACTGACCATCCACCCCCTCCCCCACCACCACCACCAACATAACCCACACACCCCTTCCAACCTGCACAACCCCTCCACACCTACATAGCCCCCCCCCCCCCACCTCACCCCACCTGGATAGCCCACACCCCCCTCCCAACCTACAACTTGCACCCCCCACCCCACCCCACGCCACCCCACCTGGACAGCCCACACCCCTCCTTCCCATCCTGCACACCCCCACCCCACCTGCACACCCCCACCCCACCTGGACATCCCACACCCCCCTCCCAAAATGAAACATGCCCCCACCCCCTTCCCCACATGCACACCCCCCCATCCCATCTGGATGACCCACCCCCTCAATAAAAATCAATTTACAATGAAATAAAAAACATTTAATTCAAAATGAAATAATTTCATTGAAACACACACCTTAAAGAGGTGTAAATTGACTTAAAACCCTTCAAAAGATTTCACCTTCAAGTATGAGAAACCAAAGTAAAAAATTGAATTCAGATTGAACCAAAATAGAAAGAAAAAAAGATAAAATAAATAGAGTAAAAAGATATAACATAGTTACCACTTATGAATTTAAAGTGTAAGGGGTCTCTTGTTTAGAAGAAACGGATTTTCTTCTAGAAAAAGGAGGCTCACGTCTAGGAAAAAATGTAGACAGAGGCTCACTACTAGGGAAAAATGCAGACAGAATGCAGACAGATATTCGGGAAGTTGGAGGACCATGCTGGTTAATTGGGGGTTTTCTAACCCAACAGTTTTTAAAAACTATTGGGATACAATAGATATACTAATGGTTTTTTAAAACCATTGGTATACCCTTTAACAATCCCACGCCAATACAAATAGTTATATTGAACCGTTGGTAAAACCATATATTAATATAATTATACCAACAGGTCTATTGAAACCTTGGTATATAAAACCTATTCTAATGGTTTTATAAAACCGTTGGGATATTTATGTTGGTATAGTTGTGGTTTCCAATTGTGAGTGCTTTTGGAGCCTCATTTCACTCAGCATCCAAAAGAGGAAGAAATAAAAATTATGTTTCTTAATGATTTAGTAAGTTATATCATACAAATTATAAAAAACATGAGATATATAGAAGATTTGATGTGAAAATATAAATGAGGATACCGTAATTTTTGGAGGTACAAGGGGTGTGACACATACCAAGGTTAAGTAAAAATTTAATCAGCATTGGTCAACTGATAATATAGGTTTGTTTATGAATTTTTTAAAAGGATAATGAAATATAACATGTGGTTCATTGGGATTTTTCAAATGAGTAAAGTATGGAGAATTTTATCTTATAGGTTGTTTGGAAGGTACAACACTATTCATAATATAAAATTCTAAAATATTGACTTTATGGCATTATCATCTAGGACTATTTGTTAAGAAATGGATGAATATCATAGTGGAAAAAGTAATTCTAAAAATCGATCATGTGAAGTATGAAACCTGAAAATAGAAAATAAAAAAAATTGATTTTTTCTTTAAATATGGATGTAAAACACTAAATAGTTATATGTTGCATCTTGTTCATACATATATATAGGGGTTTACTCCAGTTCAATATTAAAATTATTTATTGTATAATCTCACATTTATCGATAATGTGATAGAATGTTTGTGGGATTTATTTATCAAGAACAATTATAATTTATTCAAAAACATCATTTTATGGGGATTCATGGTGAAAATAGAGGTCATTTTAATGTTTAACTTATTGAGGTCTAATAATAGTGTTCAATACAAAATAAACGAGTTCTGGAGAATTTTATAGAAGGAATGAATTCATTTTGATAAAATGGTTCCTATAAATCTCTAATAAATGGATTAGATTAGTATATATATCATATAATATATTATATATCTTGAATAAATAAAACTAAATTCAGTTCTCCTAAGGAGTTTTGGTTGGAATCTATGAATAAATAATTATATTTCAAAAATATAATTCCTTCAGCACTATCTGGGTATGATCTTCTAAAAGAAAGGTTGGACCAAAAATCTCAATGTATCCCACCTAAGTAACTATCTATGTGTCTTTATTTGTTCCAAAAAAAGGGAATATTTTGAAGAATATTTCCAAGAATATTTCTTGGTGGTTTATAGAAATGAAGACTTTGGATTTTGTTCATGGGATAATGATCCTTAGAGAGTCATTAGATTCCAAAACATTTACTTTAAAAATGGGATGCTATAAAATTATTTGAACTAATTGGAATATATAGATGAGAAAAGATAATCATTTCTTGATGGGTTAATTTGAATATAATTCCAAAAATTCTAGTTATTTCAAGAATAACTCATGTTCTTAAAGAACTTAATAGTATTAAATAAGGAGTTTCACATAGATGTTGGATCTTAGAGGTTAATCAAAGGCTATATATACCAAAAACCGTAAGGAATATCTAATATTATGTAATATTTATAGAAGTAACTATTTCAAAAATAGTGAAACCTTAGGATTTGAGGAAAATTACCAGAGCTAAGAGGCCTGTTTGGAGTTATCAATAAATCTTGTATTAATTTTTCTTATGAATGGGATATAACCAATCATACAAAATGAAGTGAAAAGGTTGGTGTTTAAAAAATTATAAATAAAATTTATGGATGAGTTATAATCCTTGAATGCTTCTATAACATTTATATTTTGGAACATATACACAGAAAGAAGGCACTATAAAAAAAAATCTATGTAATAAATGAACAATTGAATAATAAGATGTGGTGAAAATCAAGGTTATTTGTCAACAGTTTTCAATAAAACGAAGTATTAGACTTTAGTGAAAATTTATTTTCATTATTTAAAAACAAATTAATACATATGAGGTTTGGAATGGTTGTGGATAGAAAAATACATATTAAACAGTTAGATTTGGAAACATAATTTCTTCCAAAATATATGTTAGAGGAAATTTATAGATATAAACTATAAGGATTATAAGTGTGAAAGATCTAATAGATTTTTTATGGGATGATGTAACTACCTAGGCATCAAAACTAGAAATTTGATGCCTTAAAATAGAAGTGTTTATGGTGTATTGTGGATTGTTTTTTATCTAAAATTTTTTAGTGATAGAGAGTTAATTTTACTTCCCTTGAATGTGGATGAAATACTCTTAGTGGGTCTATACAATAAAAAATTAAGATTTTAATGCAAGGTTATTTGAAATGTTTGAGATGAAGGATCTTAGGGATGACTAATTGATTTTGGGGATGAGTATCTAGAGATATTGGGAGCATGAATCATTGAATTTATCTTAAAAAATTTTAACCCAAAATATAGTAGAAATGTTCATAATATCCAAAAACAAATATGAATCTACACCTTTAGTCGAACACATCAAAAAATATAAAGAGAAGTCACCATGAATAGAATATGTGGATAAGTATATAGTAATTTGTTTTATGCATTATAAAATTAAATATTAATATATTCAATGGTTTTTTCATGTCATTACATTAATCAAGAATTGGTAGTAGATATTAAATTCATTAAAAGTATGAGAATGTAGTATTGGGAAGAAATGAAGTAGATTTTATGGTATCTCAATGGTTTCCAATCATTGGACTTATGTTTTGGAAATGATGCTCTATTAAATGGGTATGTAGATAATTACTTTAGATGGGATACATACACCTTGAGAAATACCATTGGCTTTTTGTGATGGGGTTCTAAGGATCGATTAACATATGATCAATGCAATTATAGGAAATAAAACCTGATAAACCCAATATCATTAGGTGTGAAACCCAAAACCGCATGGACATAGATGGAGAAAAATAAATGTACCTTATACTATTGATCACCACTATAATGGTATTAAATAAATGTTTTGATAAATATCTCTCAAATTAAGTAGAAAGGATCCCACCTATGTGGTTTATCCATAGGGTTAAGTTGAATCACCCATAACATTGGTAGGACCCTTTAATCTATCATGGAATTTTAGTAACTCTCAAAGGATAGGGGATAATAATAATAGAGATTCTGGTTATGTGAGTATTATCAAGGAATGCACACAACCACCTCATGGTATTTACCCCATTATATAGTCCTCAAGATAAATCATCGAGTTTTATTCATTTACTAATGCATTATAATTAATGATTAAATTACATTCAACAATTTATGAATTCATTGCATGAATGAATTAACCTTCCCAATATTTCATATTATAAAAAATTTCAAAAAAATGATTGTTTTTTATGATTCTTGAATGTTGAAAAGTAATATATGAATTCCCTATACAATAATAGAGTTACATAAGTGTATTATGATACAAACTAGTTCTCTATGATAGGTCACATTATATAACATGGTTGGACATAGTGGTAGCTACAATATACATATATTTTAAAAAATGATATGACCATAAAAATTATAACATGTAAATCATGTCATAAGATGTCTCAATTTTTCAAATATGATATGGAAAATATATATTATATGAATGAGGGTTTAGTTCATATCTCTATCAATATCCCATTTTCATTAAATCTACAGAGGCATTATTCCATTTCACATTATATTGTATCATATACAGTAACATGTGAAACCATTCCAAAACACATTTTGGATATTATTTAAAATAATTTTGGTAATTTATCATCAAATTCACCTTGTATCACATAATATGACATATCTTCCGAATACCCATCCAAATCACTATTGGGGTTAAATTTAAAACACTTTTAAAGTAACTCTTTCAGTAAAAATCAATCCACATTCCATCAACCTCAAAGTGTGACACCACTAGAGATTTTAATTTTGATAGTAAATAAAAATTCCCAAAATTATTAATGTAGTAAAGGTTGGCCTCTAGAAAATCATTAATGTTACTCAATCTACAATGGGATTTTTTATGATCTCTATAAAACACATGTATCTTTATATACATGAATGCATGTTTATGTGATCACTTTATCGAATACATAGAGATACCATGGGACATAGAGTATGTCAGTCCCATATAGCATTTACATACATTCTCTATTATTTGATTAATTAAAAATTAATTTGATTAATGCAACACATGATATTCAAAATTTTTGATGGGTGAATTACATTTCCCTAACCTAATAGCTAATCAAATTATTTATAGTATCTTGGTAAAACTATAAACATCCTTAGTCTATCTCAATTGAGGGTCTAAATGTCATACTCATCATATGAGAGGACAAATCCAATCTAGGTAAATATCCAACCGATAACATGATCAGCAACATACACAACCCCCCTGGTTAACTAGAAATAAATGTTCATGTAATAAAGGTTTTAAAGTGTGAAGGTTATCTTCTTGGGTATATTTCAAAACAATCGAATTATGGAATCCAAATATAAACCATCCACCTATAGTATAAAAATGAAATAGTGTATGAAACACCATTTGGTATACTTAATGGGTCATCCCACACACAAAACTAGTTTTGTTCATTGTGAGAAAATTATATATCATGATACATGAATGATACTCATGATAAACATATAATTTTATCAAAAAAAATGTATAATATGTGGTCATCATTGGTTAGGGATAACTAAAAGTAATTCTTTGAGATATAAATTATCATTTAATTTCATGATATATATATATATATACATCCAACATGAAAGAATAAAAAGGTACACATTTCATTTTTTATGAGATGATATATTTATACTCTCAAAATTATTTAATGAACACTTAATAAAAACATCTATAATATACTCTCTAGAAAATCATATATGAATGAAAACCATATTATCCTTCTGTTTTTAAATGTTTCATGGGCTTTTAATACTCATTTTATAACTATGTAATTATCTAAACCAAACTATGTTATTACCTAATAAAAAACTCCAAAAAAATGAGTAACATATATGAATAAACTAGTTTAAATAATGTTGAGACTTTGGAATCATATTTCTAACAAACAAATTCTTAAAAAATATTCAAAAACCATACATTTATAACATCGTATGTTATGATATTAATGTATTATAATATCTACTTATAACTCTTTTTATGTATATCATTATCTTACATTTAACGATTTTTAACAGAATTTTCCTTGAAAGTAATATTTATTTTGTATTTTGACTAGAAGAATCATTTATTAGTTAGCTTTAAGCTTATCTAAGCCTAAAAATACACCCAACATCATCATAAAAACTATATTCTTATCATAATATCATGTTAATATATAAAAAATGCTTTAATCTAAGAGATATCACTTATTTACTCATGCGGTAATATATTAAAAATAAACAATTGTTTTTATATAAAATATGATATTCTATGTTTTTTGGAGGCTTTTATTGAAATGAGAACTTTATTATATAAATTTTTCCATAATGGTATGGAAATCATATCTATCATATTAAACATAAATATGAATAAAACATTTTATCCTAGATAAAACATTTTTCTTCTTTTATAATCTCAAGAAAAATACATAATCTAATGAATCATAAACCATGTGAATTTAAAACATCATCTCATATTGTTCATAATAATATATTTTTTAATAAAAAAATTCTCTTATCGTAGAAGATAAATGAAATGGAAATGAAAATCCTATATATTGATCCAAATGAGATTGATAATTTTAATTCAATTAATGATTCAAAAACACTTTACTTCATGACTTGAATATAAGCTATAATATTCATAAACACTTTACTTGATTTTGAAATTCTATATAATTACCACATTTTGAAGTATAAATTTGGAATTATATACCAATGAAAACAAACTAATTGATTTCTATAACTCTGTTCCCTCACAATAGAATACCATTGAGTTTCCCATACTCTTTTAGGTAACTAATGCAATTCAATCCAAGGGAATCACTACTCCTCCTACTTAATAATATTTTTATGATTCAATGACCTTCACTAAGCATTTAATGAAACCTTGTTGGATTATACAACTAAATTTTATTCATTAAGTTTAAAAATTTATCAACTTATACTTTCTATTCAACACCAGAACCTGGATATCACATTTCTTAGTTCATCTTTCCTCAATAATTTTCCAAAATATGATAAATTTTTGTTAAACTCATTCACATTTTGGAACATTTCCTTTGATGAAAGTAAAATAATTATCATTTATAGAACAAAACTGGAGATAAAATTAATTTAATAATTCTATAATTATCTTAATCTTCTATCTGATCCACTTATTGAATTACATAAATAGATTTTTTCTCAAAAATATAGTACTCTTAACACAAATACTTTTTTGTTTTTTAATAACTACTCATATGTTTTTTATAATATTCTAATGAGTTCTTAACATTAAACATTATTTTTCAATAATTGATTTATAATTTATGTTTCATGTTAATGATGTAATTTACCTTTAGAATAATAATTTAATAGATTATTATTGTGTTTTATATTCATTTATTAACAAAATTTAATAATTATGCTCCAAATAAAACAATTAAACCTTTTAAAATCTAGTGTATCCATTAGTGGTTCAAGATAAATATTTCACTATGTATTGATTTATCTACATGATTTCCCTAGTCACATAGTTATTTTGGTAATTCATCATCCCAATATTATCATATATGACTCTTTGATAGTTTAATAACAACTCTATTCCTAATCCTTCATATAGATAAACTAAACTCTCTTCCTCTCAAAACATAATTATATTAGGACCTCTTAGATAAGTATAACCTAAAGAAAATTGAAATAATATAAAATTAATCCTATTAGGGTAACCTGTTACTTCATTTCCGAAGACAAGATAATCTAGGGGCACCCAGCTATGGCATGACATTTTGGGTTAGATGATTGAGGTATTGACAAGTGTTGCTTCAGATAAAATCTAACACTTTATATATTTAAAGGAGATTTAATCTCATCATATTTTTTCTTGTATTACCTTATTTATTAATTCTTCTAGTTATTTAGTTTGTAATATTATTCCTTCCACCAAATATATATCTTTAAACCATATTGTTGTTTGATTATTTACATTACTCATATCCTATGTTACTAACCAAAATTGAAATCCAAATTTATTCATATAAATTAAAATATTTATCATGAATAAGGTATATAAAACCCTTTAATGTAAGGTATTATAATGATATAAAATCAATTATTCATATAAGATTAATCTTGAAGAAACATATATACAACCCCCACTTTTCTCATTATGACGCAAGCCTTCAATTCCGTGATAAATCTAACATTAAGTCCCTCGACACAATGATACATTATATAGGAGAGACAACAATTCCCCAATAATATTAACACCTAATAAGTATAAATCATAATTAACAACCTAATTAATGTTTATAACCAAGTAAAAGGCAATGTAAAGGTATAAGAAAACCAAATCCATTGTCATACCCAACATGAAACTAATTATATGCATGTGTAACAGTTTATTGATCCAGTATAACTCTCTAAACAAAAGAAAACATCAATTTATAATATAAATAATTTATATTTATATATAATGAACAATATAATAAACTAAATAAATCAAAAATTCATATATATAGGCATGATACAAACTTTTTTTTGAATAATTCATAAATAAATATATACATAAACACATTATAATTTAGTTATTAATTACATAAATTTCATAAACAATCAATATAAACACATTATATTTATTTATAATATGAACTCTTTCATATTATTCATTTTATATAATTTCCTTAAAAATATGTGATATTAAAAGAAATATATGAATATTATATTTAAATTCTATAATGCAATGAAAATTATAATCTAATATCACAAATTTAACACTATTAAATCCTTGAAAAAATAAATTATCAAAACATAATTTGATATGGTTTAAATAATTTCCCAAATAAGGCCTCCAATTTGAATAATTATAATTAATTAACTATATATAATTGATAATTTAATTTATAAATTATTTTTATGTTTCAGCCCCAATTTATAATTTATAATATCATAAAAAATTATATTTATATTTTCAATATAAAAAATATATATCTAAATTCTTTGTTAGACCATATAATTCTAAATATATTTATATATTTACATTTAATATTATATGATATTTATTTATTAAATGTTTAAGGACATTTAAAAATTAATTATAAAAAATTAATAATTAATTAATTTATAAATTAATTATAAATTAATTAAATATATGGAAATATTTTTTCTATAATTTATAAACATATTATATATTATATAGTTCACTTAAAAATTAAAATTTTGAAAATATTATCTGTCCTTCTATGTCATTTTTAACTATATCTATAAATCATTGGGCATGATATACTATGTGTGATAGCTATGTATAGAAATTGTTATCTATCATTCATTATGAAAGATAGATTGTGGCTTATTTAAGGAAATATTCAACACACAAAACTTATATCAAAATAACCCTCGTAGTTATAAATATCGTATATGATATATGTCCTAACACAATATTAAATAATGCGCATATGAACATTTATAGGGTTAACCAACACTTGTATGTTGTGGATTTTAATAAATACATACGAGGGAGTAACTTAGTGTTGGCTCATGTAAGTATAAACACAGTCATAATGCTTATGATATACCCATTCATATGTTTAAGCCATGTGATGGGGTATCTATTTGAGATTAATACCATGATAGTTGGGCTGGTGTGAGACTAAAACCATGTGTTCAGTGTTTGTATAGTATTAATCCACACTGGGTTACAACATGGGTCGTAGATAATTAAACCTTTGATTCTTGGGTTTTATTTATTAGGATATACATTTTATCATAAAGGTGATATGATTATCTATTTTAGTGTTGTGTGGATATTTCAAATTAGTTTCATCATATCTTATGATCCCATATATAATACTCTACAATATGCTGAAAAACAAATAGAAGCATAGATTAAAATCCATATCCTTTTTGATTATTCATATTATAATATCAAAAATGCAAACTATTTTATTAATCTCATACATGATTTAATGAATCATATAAAATAATTGGGATTTTATGATACATATGGGATTCTATGGATAGATTAACACTTAATCAAAATTGTAGAATGAATTATAAACCTAAAAACCCAAAATCACTATTCATTAAGCCCAAAACAATATAAATATAAATGAAAAACAATCTATAAACCTCACACAATTGACCACTGCTATAATTTTCTTCTATAAAATGTGTAATGAGATCCCACATAGATATGTGAATTACTCTCTCTTCTGTGATGTATCTACGGGTTGAAACTAATCACCCATTTCATGGACATGACACTCGAATATCCCTTGAAATGCTAGTGCCTCCAAAAGGTTAAGGAAGTAGAAGGAGAGATCTTTGGGTAGAGGGAGTATCAGTTTGGAATACAAAAAATAACCTCATGGATGTGACCCCATTATATGGGCATTGAGGAAGTTCCTTGAGTGACATGAATTTACTCATTTGTTATAATATATGATTAAATGGAAATAGACTATTAATGCCTTCATCATGTGAAAGCATTAACATCCCTAGAATTTTATCTTTTGAAATGTTTCAATCAATGATAGATATGGTAAGATTCATAACTATTACTCAAAATGTTCAAATTCCATAAATAGTCATAGTGTTCCTTGATTATTGTATAATACAAACCTACTCACTACAATATGTCATATCATTTAACATGACTAGCCAAGGAAGTAGCTACGATATCCATATATAATAAATAATTATATGAAACCATTACATAAAGTACACAGGTAAAACATTCCATGCGATATTTCATATCATAACATATGATATAGCCCACATAAACCATGTGTATAATGGTTTAGTTAATATCCCCCTCATTTTGATAACATATAAATAATTACTATAATATGGATATAGAAATATCAATTGGTGGTCAAACATTCAATCATAGATGCATAGTACATTGTGGAAATGTAAGTATAGAAGGACATGGTATGGTTGAAGGGACTGTTTGAGAACTCAAAATAAAGTTGGGGAACATAATGTTATTATATAATAGTCTATGTGTGATCTATATTGAAAAGAATATGGTGTTTTAGTCAATAAAATAACACATTTAAATGAAATATCACTTCATTTGAAAACTTATCTAAGATGGAGCACTAGATCTATGAAAGATAAGAGAATATTAGAATTCGGTTGATATGAAAACAAGGTTCATGATTTTTGTAACATTTCTATCCCATTTATCCTTCACGTGACCAATTATAGTGGTTACAATTCCAAAAGTGAGCCTCTTTGTATTCCATAGGGTGACGACTAGTATTGGTTATAAGGAATATAGTGGGTATCATATACCCTCTGGTACAAAGTTATTATAACAGTGAAAATATTATCAAAAAAATAATATAATCAACTATTATATAAGAAATCATAGCCATGTCAAACCATACATATAAAAATTAACATAAATCCAAATAATAATAATAAAGCATGTCAAGTCATGTTGTATGCTAGTATAAATGTTGTTCTGATGTCACACATGGGAAATACTAAATAGGGTCATAATAAAATAATTCAAAACCTTAGTCCCAAACCCCATGGCTGGTCCAATCTCTATGCATTAATCCAACCAATAAATTCAATACATCAAGTACAGGACCCATTTCAATTTTCCATAATTTTATTCATGATGTATTCTAGGGTAATAAATGGTTCCTAAATATTCTATGAGTAAAACTCAGTTGGTTGATACCCATGGTGTCTAAACAATAGAGTTTGAATATATATTTCATGTAAGAGTATGATAAACTAGTGTATTAATTCATAAATTAATAAGGACCATCAGATAAACCTTCCAACCCTCATACTCTAGGATGACACCCAAGGACAACCAAACATTATTTATCATGATGTTGGATGTATCTATCATGTGGTTGATTCTTATACCATGTATGAATCACCAATAATTCTATAAGATTATCTATCCACAGATGAATCTCCAAAAAATATAGATCTCAGCCCTTGGTATAAAATATAATTTACATCTCAACCTCAAGAATCAAGTAACCATGAATCTAGACCTCAGGTGGTATGTACCTATGCATATAGACCTAATATGTAAGGTACCCTATATCTTATACCTCATGTAGTATATTCCCATGAATATATCTCTCGGAAAGTATTGAAACATGCATCTTTCCCACAGTATATACATTACTATGAATTTATCCTTCAATCAGTACATTTCCATGCATCTATCCCCCATGAATTACGTAACCATACACCAATACCTCAAGAATTATACATAATAATAGATTCATAATAATAAAATATACCAAGTAAGGCATTATAATACCAAACTCTAAACATGATATTCATATTAATTCAAGACACATTGGTCAATTAATAAAATTAATAATTAATAATTCATTCATTACAATAGGAATAGTTACAAATTATCAAGATTATCATATAATTCATTGCACATATTATTTAATACAAGTTTCCCATTCACATTCAATTATATCTACCTTTCATTTTGTTATCATAACTAGCCATGTATAATCCAGAAAAACCACTTCATGAAAATTGTAACTTTACCAAGATTATTAACACGATTATTGTGTTATTCCAATTTCATGTTAGAATAATTCACATAAATTACTAAAATAATTTAAATTTTATTAAGGGCTCTTGGTTTTTTCAATCCATGATCCAACATAGGGTCAAAGGTTATCATACCTATTGGGTGGCAGCAGGACCCAATATCAACACCAATAGATCCAATTGGGTTTAATTGAGGTTTAGGTATATGGTTTCATCAATTTTATTAGGTTACAAAATATATTGGTCATGTTCATAGTTTTCCAACAAGATCTCATTGGTTTCACATATTAGAAAACAAAACAGACTTTAGGGAGTTGGTTAAACCACCCACCTTAAGAAATAATGAAAATGAGATCCAAGATTGAATGTTGGATCAACATAAAACACAATGATATTTACGGTAAGTGACTGATGCATTTCTAAAAGGATAAAATAATAGTATCCAATGACAAAATAATAGGAAAACCTCAAAAATAATAATAATTTTCCAATTTTGGATCACCAAATTTAAGAATAGGTCAAGAGGTGGAGAATTTGTGTTGGATAATCCTCAAGATCCTAGGAGAACCTTATAAATTCATAAATCCTATAATAGGGTTGAATTTATAATGACACATACTTTACATACATTGTTATTACTTTAGAATTGAAGAATACTTATTAAAACATATAACAAAACAATTAAAGGACCGTATAGGTATAGTTTCTTTAGAAACTGGGAAACATAAACAACTGGTTCATAAATCATCTACATTGTCTCCCTTTTATTTTATCATATCTAGAGTCCCTTATGGAATATCTTACTTAATACCATTCTTCCTGACCTAGGGAAAAGAAAACATACAAAAGGGTGAGCTCAAATTCTCAGTAAGGTTAACAAAAGAAATATCAATCATATCATATTCATAAGAACATAACATTTTGAAAATCTTAGCCTGCAAAAGAGATCAAAATATCATAACATGAGATAAATCATGGTAGTGAAATGTAATCCCAATAATCATAACATGAAACTTTGTGTCATACACACATAATCATAGATAATCAATTCTTAGTAGTCAAAACTCATTTCCAAGACTATCCTAACAGACAAAGTACATTTCTAAACCGAGTTCACTCCCCATTTCAGTCTTGTATCACTGAACCGGATTAACCTGCCATTCCATCCATGTCTATATCATGAGATATAAATATTTACCCAATAGATTTGAGGGAGATATAGGTCCCACCCATCTCATAATGATACCATTCTTATTTGTGCCACAAGATCATAAATCATACATTATAGCATAACCCATGTAATAAAAATGGGATTCTAAAACATCATGCCCTCATAACATATTCAATATAAGATAAAAGGACATCATAAAAATAATTTCATCGTAACATAATCAAATCAATGTAAAAATAGAGATAGAAACAGAACCCTATATTATCTTAGATGTAAAATAATTTTGATAAAATGCTTGAACTCCATTCTTGAGGAAAATATCCTTTCTACTTCAAAAACATTTTTCCTTTATTAACATGTCATACAATTTTAAACTAAAATAAGTTGATTAAAGATAAACTTGAAAAATTTTAAAGGAATATTCATGGAAATAATGTTCTATGACATCATAAATTCCATTCATGCCATATAAGTTAAAAAACATTCTTCTCGTACTTTGGTAGAAAAAGTAAAAAAGTATCTTTTACTGAAAACGACAAAAGATTCCTTTCATATATTTTACTAAAAAACTCACCAATGGGTAAAATTAGATTTAAAAAATTGTATTAGGATAGAAATATTATTACATATTGAGAAATCATAGATGTGGATGATAAATATTACCCGGTAAATTATGAAGTATAAATAATCTCGGATATAAATGAGATTGCGAGATTTTCCCTTACCTTTGGTCCAATATGCTTCGTATGTTTCCGAAACTCATGTATAATGATTTAAATAATGTCATTAACTTGTTAAAGAATCATATTCATTATTATGATGTCATATATGGTCATATTCTTATATTCTTACAAGTAATATTTTATTGTTACTTGTTATTCAGGTGTTTATAGCTTTATGTTCTTATGCATGTCTTGTCGAATAAATTCTTATTACTATTTTTAGGTTATAGATACCTTATTTAAAGAATGATATTAGTGTAATATATATCATATTTATTCATTCCATTCATTTATATTATCATCATTCAATGAATATCATGTATAATGAGTCGCATCACATCATGGAGACGGTTAGCTGTACGTACGCACGAGCGATTATATCATTCCCATAACTATTGAATGGTATTGGAGTGGAAGATGGAATGTCTCAGAATTAGTATCATGTTATAATAATAATATATAGTTATTCTTTACACCAATATACCCATCCAAGTAATGTGGTGGTGGAAAACAGATTACACCACTGCGTGGAGATGGTATTCCGTACGTACGCACGCGCGGTGATTTCATTTTATGTAGGATGGATAGAAGGTTAAATAGGTTTTTTCATATGTATAATAACATATCAATATATTATTGACACTTATGTTATTAATTTATGATGAAAAAGTAAATAAGAAGAATTAGAATAAGAAATAAATTGGAAAGAATCGGTAAAGGACATTACCTATTCTTGGAAGCGCCTCTTCTTAACATCCACTTAGGGCACTAAATATGGTCTTTGAATAATAGAAGGACCTCTAGGATGTTTCTAGGGAAGTGGAGAAGAAATATTGGTATGGTTTTTCCAAGCATTAAGGCTCAAAGTGGTGTGAGGAGGGGAGGGAGGAGGTTCCCTTTTATATGGGTGGAGAGGGGCACCTTAGGAAAAACATAAAATATTATTTTATAATAAAGTCATATTCGGTTTTTAATAGCTAAAAATTGATTTATTTAAATGCTAAGGTGGGTATGTGTCGAAATAATCTCAACCAATAGATTTTAGACAAGTTTAGGTTACTATTTTAACCTTAACATTTAGATTTGACTCTAAGTTAAATAATTTTACTTTTACCGTGTCTTCTTGTTTTCTTACACTATATGGTTAATAAACTTACTATAACTAGAAAAAAGAACCCCAAGTTGTTCATTATTAATATATATAACCTTATCTAAGTCATTTTGCCGAACCTTATATTTTTAGGAATAAAATAGCAATTAATAATATAATAATTTTTTAAAAACTATTTATGTCAATTTTGACACTATTTGGTAATTGATTTTTGTGAAAATCGTAACAGCATGATTAGTTCGAAAAAATTTAATTAAATCAATAATAACATGTCATATTAACCTATAAAATTATTTTAATTCATAAAATGACTCATATTAAATTTATTTGGGTATTTATAATATAAATTATGTTAATATTTCGTTAATAAGGTAATTAATGCATCATCATTATGTCATAAATAAATTAAATTATTTAATGTCTAAAAATAACAAATAAAATACCATTATGTTGAAAATATCTTTATATTTCTAATTAATGTTTATAGTAGAATTTATATTATGTATAACCATATATTAAAAATGGTTTAGTTTTTAAACTTTGATTTTAACCCTTTTAACTCTTCTTTAAATAAAATAATAATAAATGTCCTAATCTAATCCAGGTGGAACTAAAGGGTAATATTTTATCCCTAATGTTGTTTCTGGTCAAATTACACTTATCCAATAGAATTAGGACATGTATTAGGGTAATAATAATATCATTTTACCCTTAATTACCCTATTTACTTTTAATAGTGGTAAATAAAATTAAAAATTAACTATTCACCAAAAATTATTTTTATCTTAATGAACCACATTTTACTCTTTTATATTAACCGTGTCTCTCGGATTTTTGAAATTTAACTCATAGAAGTTTTAAAATTATTTTTTATGTACAATTACAAATTCTCCTTGGAGGTGGGTAAAAGTCAGTCAAAAAGTTCAATAAAATTTGTATATATCTATATTATTATAAAATGACTCCAATGAATTGAATTGAACTAATATAGGTGTTATGTATCGATTTTGACCTAAAATAAATTTAAAAAAAATAAATAAATATTTAAATAAAAATTCAGTTTTAAACTATAACTCAGTGTTTTTCACTATTCATCAAAAATTGAATGGTTTTGGAAAAATACCAAAAATTTACCCTAGGCTAATTTAGATATTCCAAATCCAAAAATGAAGTCTATTTTCAAAGATAAAATTTATAATGTTTCAAAAACTGGGTATTAATATTCATAACGAGTAGTTTTAATAATATTTTAATAACATATCATTGTTTAGTGAGACTCGATATTGCGTACTACACATGCTTTCGAGGAAGGTCGTGATTGCGTGTAACGCAAGCCAAGCCAGTGTTGTGTATAGTGAAATATTCATTTGGTGTTGCGTATTACATAAGACATAATATATATATATTTCTCATAATATCTCATGGTGTTACATTCTACCGCCCTTAAAAAATAATTTCACCCTCGAAATTCGTTATTTCGTAACAAACAGATGAGGATACCTCTCCCTCATCATATTCTAAAGTTCCGATGTAGCTTCTTCTAATTGGTGGTTTTCCATAAAACATTCACCAAGTGAGTGGTCTTGTTCCTTAGGACTTTTTCCCTATGATCCAGAATCTCTATCAGTGGTTCTTCATAAGAAAGATCTTGCTCCAGCGGTACAACTTCTGAGATGAGTACATGTGAATGATCGGGTATGTACTTTCTCAGGAGAGATACATGGAACACATCATGAACTTGAGAGAGATTCGGTGGAAGTTCCAATTGGTAAGCTACCTTCCCAACAGGATCTAGAATTTCAAAGGACTAATATACCTAAGGCTCAGCTTTCCCTTCTTTCCAAATCTCATTACTCTCTTCCAAGGAGATATTCGTAAGACCACATTATCACCCCCTTCAAACTCTTGGTCTTTTCTTTGGTTATCGGCATAACTTTTTTGTCGACTCTGAGATACTCTTATGTGTTGTTGAATATATCTAACCTTTTCTGCCATCTCATCAACAAGATCAAGTCCTAATAGCTTTCTTTCCCCAACTTCATCCCAACAAGTTGGAGTCCTGCATTTCTTTCCATAGAGAGCTTTATAAGGAGTCATCTGAATACTAGAGTGAAAGCTATTATTATAAGAAAATTCCACCAAAGGTAGGTGTTAATCCCAACCACCTTTGAAATCTATAAAGCAAGCTCTTAAGACATCTTCTAGAGTTTGAATTGTTATCTCAGACTGACCGTCTGTCTGAGGATGATAAGCAGTGCTGAAACTCAACTCTGTATCTAGATTATGCTGAAGACTTCTCCAGAACATCGAGGAAAACCTCAGATCCCAATTAGATATAATGGAAAGTGGTACTCCATGAAATCTTACCACTTCCTTCACATATATCCTGGCAAGCTGATCAAGAGGGAAATCTTCTCTAACAGTAATGAAGTGTGCCGACTTCTTAAGACGATCACCTATAACCCAGATAGCATTATTTACATTGGATGTTTTAGGAATTCCAGTGGCAAATTCCATAGTGATGTTTTCCAATTTCCATTTGGGTATGGGTAATGGTTGTAACATCCCCTTAGACTTCTGTCTCTAGGCTTTAACTTGGTTACAAACCAAGCATCTAGAGACATATTCAGCAACATCTCTTTTATTTCCATCCCACCAGAAGTACTCCTTCAGGTCCCTATACATCTTCGTGCTACCAGAGTGAATAGAGAATGAAGAAATATGAAATTCATATAGTATTTCCTTCTTTAATTCTGGGATGGGAGGAACACAAACCTGATTCCTGAACCTTATTATTTCATCACAATTAATGTTAAATTCAGGAACATTTCTCACCTTCTTTTGTAACTCTACATATTCTTTCTGTGCCTCTTTAATCTTCGCATGTATAGATGGATGAACATTTATTTGAGAAAGATAATATTTTTCCCCTTCCATTATAATTCCAATATCTATCCTTTGTAAATCCATAAATATTAGATCTTTTGTGATCCTCATCATGGATAATCTAGCATGGTCTTATAGACTTAATGCATCTACCACCTTGTTTTCATTCCGAGGGTGGTAATGAATTGAGTAGTCATAATCCTTAATCAGCTCAAACCATCTTCTTTGGCGCATATTCAGCTCCTTTTGTGTGAAAATATACTTTAAAAGTTTATGATCAGTATAAATATCACACCTTTCACCATTAAGATAATGCCTCCAAATCTTTAATGCAATGATTGCCACAGCTAATTCCAAATCATGAGTTGGATAATTTTTCTCATGAAATTTCAATTGTCGTGAGGCATAATCAATCACCATATCATTTTGCATGAGAACACACCCCAATCCCTTCTTGGATGCATCACTGTAGATCACAAACCTTTCTCCACTACAAGGCAGTGTGAGCACAGGTGCACTGGATAACCATCTTTTCAACTCCTTGAAATTCTCTTCACACTCTTCCATCCACATGGACATAACTCCTTTTCGAGTCAACCTAGTTAGTGGATTAGATAATCATGAAACATCATTCACAAAACATCGATAATATCCATCCAAAACAAGAAAACTTCAGATCTCAGTTACTGTTGTTGGTCTCGACCATCTTTCGATAACCTCTGTTTTTGTTGGATCCACAGATATCCCCTCTTTTGAGATTATATGACCCAAAAATGAAACTTTTTTAAGCCAAAATTCACACTTGGTAAATTTGGAATAAAGCTTCTCCTTTATTAGGGTATGTAATACAATTATCAAGTGATCTTCATGTTCTTCCTTTCTCTTAGAATAGAGAATAATATCGTCTATAAAGACTTCCACAAACTGATCAATACAGTCTCTAAAGACTCTATTCATCAGATCCATGAAGATAGAAGGGGAATTAGAAAGACCAAATGGAATCACTATAAATTCATAGTGTCTATACCTTGTACGGAAATCCATCTTTGGTATATCCTCCCTTTTGACCCTTAATTGATGATACCATGAACGAAGATCAATCCTGGAAATGTATTGAGCTCTGCGTAGTTGGTCAAATAAGTCATCAATGCATGGGAGAGGATATTTTTTCTTGATATAGATTGGTTCACGCCCAAATTTACCCAAGAGAAGGGTAGAACGGTCCTTGAAGTGTAGCTTGGGTTGTCGATTCCACAGAGACCTAAGAAGATACCTAAGATACACAACCTAAGGGATGGATTTTTGGCTATGAAGTGGCCAACTTGGATTGATTTTGGATGGGTTTTAAATATATCTAATAGATTTAAGTGGATTCAATTTAAAATAATGAGTTGATCCTAAGTTATCGCTCGGGGTGGATTGGACGTATTTTCTCTTTAATGATTTCAATTTCTTAAATTTGAGATGAGTTTATTTAAGGAGATAAAACAACATCATCACTTGCTGGTTTAATGCCTACACCCTCTAATACTAATCACCTATACACTTGAAGGATCAAAGTTTTGAGCACTTCAAGGTAAAGGATCGTATTAGTACTTGATGTGTGTGGCCTTAAATTCAACAAGGACGATGAAGTTTAAAAATCATCAAATAAAAATCCCAATTAAAGAAGTGATTATACATTAATTAGGTGATAAATAACATCCAATCCAGCCCCTTGCTACTCCCTTAGATCAACCCATAAGTGGGTTAGCCCTTCATTGATCCCATGGTTTCAATGGAAGCGGAAAGTAGACTCATGAGGGAGGAAATTGAGAAGTAAAGAAAACAACAAAAATAAAATGATCACTCCACCGTTGTGTGAATAATTTCACAAGGGTTGGTGTGAATAAATTCACACCTTGATCCAACGGTATCAAAGTGATATTAAGAACAATAGAATAAGAGTAGAATAAGAACTTTTATTAAGAAACTAAAGTGAATTGAACAACTTACATGTGAAAGACAAAATTGAGGCAACAAAAATGCAGCATAACATTTCAATTGAACAAAGCATCCAAGATCTTTAACTCCTTCACCACCACTGCCTTAAATAGGCATTTTGGGAGCCTTGGGTCGAGCCTTCAACAGTACAAGTCATCCCACTTGAGTATGGTAGGCCTAGGGTGGTGGAAAGTTTGTGGAATTTGGAATTTTCCACATTTGACCCGAGGTGGCATCCAGATTTCATCCACCGAACAGACTCGTTTGCATGACCTTATAGATGGCCAAATCAGGGTGGTACATAGGAGAAGCAAATGGAACTACGTATGTCTTCTAACCTCCTGTAAAATTTGGGCCCATTTGGAGTTGTGTATTCCGAGATATGATCAAATTGGTAGAATGTTTTTCTGGGCCGCAGAATCTGGACCAGATTTTTATCTCTAACTTGGGCCGCCTAAATGACCAACATGGAAACCGAATTAGCATTACCTCCTGATGAGTGATTTGTTCCTGTACATGTCTTCAATCATCCCACGAAATTTGGAATTAATGGGGCCTGTAAGTTGGGCCCCACAGCCTAATCAGTGGGCTGATGTCCAATCTTCCTTCTTCTGAATTGCTTCCTTTCATTTCCAAATATCTCCATCATCCTCCATGAATTCTCCACTGATCCCTGAATCAAACATGTTCATATTTAAGTGTAGATAAATTTACAAAAATATAAAATTAAAATATGTATAATTCAATTCCTTAAAATCAGATGAATCATTGGGTACTTTAAATGATGTTCAAAAATGTACCACATAATAGTGCATTTTAATAAGGTATTACAATCATAATGTGAAATTATGTTCAAAGTGTAAAATGAACTAAAATGGTGTTTATGAATAACAAAGAACATGAAAATTATGTATATTAACAATGAATATTAGCCTCATTTAGTGGCCAATCACACCCCCCAACTTGAGTTTTGCTAGTCCCGAGCAAAATATATCTCAACAAAATGAAATTCGAATTCCCTTTTCTAAAAACATTTTAATACACAATGATCACCAAAAAACCTTATACCAAACAATCATGAAACCCATCAAAATATTTTAATACATGATATTTTCATAAGCAGATCTCATTCCCAAGCCCATTCCTTTGATCAAATCCATCATCATACTTCATCCAACTCAATTAGGTGTAATGATGTGTTGTGAATCACAATAGATATGGGGGTTCATTTTCATTCAAGGGGGAAATCCTGGAAGCGCTAGGTGGAATCAAATTTAATCCTAATATGAGTATTCTTCATCCTTTTTTTCAATATTTCTATAATAATTGAGATTGCAGTTAATCAAATTAACCCATGTAGCAAGACTTTGCCGATGACTCCCAGACTCAAAGGCCTTAGGGCACCAAGTGAAGCCCACATACTCGGGCATTGTCTCGAGTTAACTTAATCAAAAACAAAGTCATATTACCATAAATAGAGATATATTGAAAAACTCAGGGCTAGACAACTCTGGAGTCACGATCCCCAAGTGCTGAAAGCCTCGCATTTTATCAATACATTGCTCTACACGCAAATTTTTATTTTTATTTTTTTATTTTTTATTTTTTTAATAATTTTTTTCTTTTTTTTAATTTTTTTTTTTTTGAATACTCATATTATTCATAAAAATAAAACCATCCTATTCTATTTATTATGGGACCCCAAAAATTCAAATTAGTACCCCACAGTCTAGAGGACGTGCATTGTGGCATTTTTTTTATTTGGATGAAAATATAAATGATGAAATATCACATTGGACAGCCACACTTTCCAAAATCTATGCTCATGAAATTATACACGGATTAAAATCAGAATCAGGGCATGCTAAATTATTTGATATTTAGTTTCAAAGTGTGCAATGTGTATTACCATGTTCAAAGTTAAAGGAATTTTTCCTTCCATTTACTTTTTTTTAAATCATTCAACTTTTGTTTTTGACACAAAAGCATTTTTTTATTTTATCTCCCCCCCCAACATAAAACAACATTGTCCTCAGTGTTTGAAGAAATGAAAAATTAGGAGTAGAGGCAGGGAATAAAAATTTAAAAAGGAAATTGAAAATGAGGATTATGGAATGAAGTCACCTGGTGGTTGAAGTTGGAAGTTCTTGCCGCTTGAATTTGTTCCTTTGATATCCATGTCGCTTGCAAAGTTCCCTAGTGGAAAAAGGAAAAAACAAAACAAACAAAACAAACAAAACAAACAATATATATATATATATATATATTTATATAATAAAGGAAGTAAAATATAAGAATATATATAAAAATTATAGAATAAGGTAGCACAAGAAGCCGCAGGTCAGTGGTAAGCACGCGCCCCTGTCTCCCTTCGGTCCCGGGTTCGAGTCCCCGCGGCTTCGCCGGTTGTGACGGGGTTTGCCCCACGGCCTATGGCGTGGACTTTTTTTTATTATATTTTTTTTCTTAACCTATTGAATAATAAAAACAAAATAAACTGATGATACATTGTCTTCTTTTTAAATTTCTGGGTAAGGTATTACTCAAGGATCACACCACGTGACACGGATGAATATGGTGCTCCTCTTTCGTACCCATCCATACTCATAATAGAAGAACAGGTCAAAAGTATATTTTGTTATTTTTAAATATAAAAATGATTAAGTAATATTATTTGAAAAATAAATATGATTCAGAAATATTAGAAACATAAAAACCACGGGTTGCCTCCCGTGCAGCGCTTTGTTTAACGTCGTTAGCCCGACATAGATCCCAAATTTATCAATTTTTTCCTGGTTCATAGATTGGATCAATTAACTCAACATCTATTTCCTGTTTATTGAATGATTCAACGAATGTTTTTAACCTTTGACCATTGACCTTGAAAATGTGACCACTTGTGGGATCTTGAATCTCTACTACCCCATGGGGGAATACATGATGCACTATGAAAGGTCCTGACCATCTAGACCTTAACTTTTCCGGATGTAAATGATGTTTTGAACTATACAAGAGCACAAGTTTTCCCGGTTCAAAATGTTTGACCTTGATATTCCTAGATTGGTAGGCTTGAACTCTAGATTTATTGATCCTTGAATTTTCATAAGCCTCCATCCTTAGTTCCTCTAGTTCATTGAGATCTAATTTCCTTTTTGTTCTAGCCAATGAGAGGTCATAATCCATTTTCTTAATTTCCCAAAAGGCCTTATGTTCAATCTCCACTGGCAAATGGCATGCTTTGCCATAAACCAACCTATATGGGGACATTCCTAAAATGGTTTTATATGCAGTTCTATAGGCCCAAAGAGCATCTAAGAGTTTCTCAGACCAATCTTTCCTAGAGGGGTTGACAGTTTTTTCAAGAATTTGCTTAATTTCACGATTGGCTAACTCAGCTTGACCATTAGTCTGTGGGTGGTAAGCAGTGGACACTTTGTGAGAAATTCCATATTTTTCCATGAGTGATGAGAATGGAATATTGAAAAAATGAGTTCCACGATCACTTATGATAGCCCTAGGAATTCCAAATCTAGAGAATATGTTTTCTTTTAGGAATCTAATCACAGTTTGATGATCATTGGATTTTGTGGGAATGGCCTCAACCCATTTTGAGACATAATAAACAGCTAAGAGTATGTAGAGGTATCCCCGAGAGTTTGGGAAGGGACCCATGAAATCAATTCCCCAACAGTCAAAGATTTCAACCACTAAGATGGGAGTGAGTGGCATTTGATTCCTTTTTGTGATGGACCCTACTTGTTGACACCTAGGACAGCTTTGAAAAAATGTGTAGGAGTCCCTTGAGAGGGTGGGCCAGAAAAGACCACATTGAAGAATCTTAGCAGATGTTTTCTTAGAGGAAAAGTGTCCTCCACATGCCTCGCTATGACATAATTTAAGGATGGACTCTTGTTCAGATTCTGGAACACACCTCCTAATGACTTGGTCAGGGTAGAACTTATAGAGGTATGGATCATCAAACACATAGTGTCTAACATCAGAAAGGAATTTCCTTCGAGCTTGAGTCCCTAAGAATTTTGGAATGACTCATGTCACTAAAAAATTTGCTATGTCAGCATACCAAGGGAAGTCACTCACAGAGTATAAGTGTTCATCAGGAAACGAATCAGACACAGAAAGGTGATTTGAGTTGTCTTTGAATTCCATCCTAGAGAGGTGATCAGCTACAACATTTTCAACTCCCTTTTTATCCTTGATTGTGAGGACAAATTCTTGTAAGAGAAGGACCCACCTAATCAATCTAGCCTTAGCATCTTGTTTTTGGAAGAGGTATTTTAGTGCAGAATGGTCAGTGAACACAGTGATGGGTGATCCTAAGAGGTAGGACCTAAACTTCTCTAAGGAAAACACAATAGCATGTAACTCTTTTTCAGTGGTGGTGTAGTTGATTTGGGCATCATTTAAGGATTTGCTTGCATAAGAAATTACATAAAGAGTTTTATCACAACGTTGTCCTAACACAGCTCCAACAGCAAAGTCACTGGCATCACACAAAAGTTCAAAAGGAAGGTTCCAATTTGGAGATTTCATAATGGGAGCAGAGGTGAGAGAGGATTTGAGGGTTGAGAATGAACCCTCACAGCTTTCTGTCCAAACAAATGGAGCATCCTTTACTAAGAGAGCACAAAGGGGACGGGATATTGAACTAAAGTCCTTGATGAATCTTCTATAGAAACCAGCATGTCCTAAGAAAGACCTCACTTCCTTGACAGTTTTGGGTGATGGAAGGTGACGAATGATGTCAACCTTTGCTTTATCAACTTCAATCCCCCTACTCGAGACCATATGGCCTAGAACAAGTCCCTCTTTAACCATGAAATGGCATTTTTTCCAGTTTAGGACCAGATTTTTTTCTTCACATCTTGACAAGACTCTCTCCACATTCTGCAGACATCCCTCAAAAGTATCCCCAAACACAAAGAAGTCATCCATGAAGACCTCAAGAAAATCCCCTACCATGTTTGAGAATATTCCCATCATGCACCGCTGGAAGGTTCCAGGGGCATTGCATAACCCAAAGGGCATAAGTTTGAAGGCAAAGGTACCAAAAGGACATGTGAATGTAGTCTTCCCTTGATCCTCTAGGAAGACCTCAATTTTATTGTACCTTGAGTACCCATCTAAGAAACAGTAGAAGGCATGACCTGCCACTCTCTCAAGGACTTGGTCAATGAATGGTAAGGGGAAATGGTCCTTCTTGGTGAATGAGTTTAGTTTCCTATAGTCAATGCAGACCCTCCATCCACTACTCACCCTTGTTGGAAAAATCTCTCCATCCTCATTGTTTATCACTGTGATTCCAGCCTTTTTTGGAACCACATGGATTGGGCTCACCCATTCACTCTCAGCTATGGGATATATGATACCAGCTTTCAAAAATTTCATAAGTTACTTCCTTACTACCTCCATGAGATTAGGATTGAGTCTCCGTTGAGGTTGACGACATGTCTTTGAATCAGATTCCAGAACAATCCTATGAGTCCCGATAAGTGGGCTAATCCCAGGAATATAAGAAAGGGTCCAACCAATGGCTTTCTTATGCTTCCTAAGGACATCTAGAAGCATCCTCTCATGATTGGCTTCAAGAGAAGAAAAAATGACAATAGGATGTGTTTGATTTTTCCCTAGGAAGGCATACTTTAGTGCAGCAGGAAGTTCCTTCAATTCAAGATCAGGTTGGTTCAAAATTTCAGCAGAAGATTGGGACATTGGATCAAGATCAATTTCTTTTTTTAGAGTCTCAAATAGGATTGATTCCTCACATGTGGAAGTTTCAGCTACTAGATTGGATTGATCAGATTTAGGGAAGTAAATTGGAGTGGTCTCCATGAAAGTGGTTTCTTGAAAGGTTTCACTGATTGTTGGACCTAAGACTTCATCATAAGAGCAATTTGAAAATGATTCAAGCCAAGGAGATAAACTTCCTTCATATGAACAAAGGAAATCAATCTCATTCTGACTTAAACATTCATCAAATATTCCTTGATGTTCCATGGATTCATTATCAATGCTTCCTATCATGTTTACTTCATGAATATCCTCGTCATCCCCTATTTGTGAGCTTGCATTATAGATGTTCAAGTCTAGACTCATGTTCCCAAAGGTGATGGTCATGTTCCCATTTCGGACTCGGATAACAGAGTTGATTTTTGCAAGGAAAGGACGACCAAGGATGATTGGGTTTTGTTCCTTATTTCCTAAATTTGGATGGTTGTCAAGGACAATGAAATCAGCAGGGTAGATGAAGTTTTCAACCTTTACCAGAACGTACTTTAAAATCCCCTTGGGAACCCTAATGCTACGATCAGCAAGCTGAAGTGTGACAGATGTGGGTTGGAGCTCTTCTAGGCCTAACTGGCAGTACACAGCATATGGGATGAGATTGACACTAGCACCTAGGTCACACAAGGCCTTGACAACTTTTCTTTCTCCTAGTTCAACATTGATGTAAGGGCAACCTGGGTCTTTCAACTTAAGAGGAATGGTCCCTTGAATGGTGGTACTCACATTAGCAGCCAAAAGGACTTGGTTTTTATGTGAAAATTTTCTTTTAAAAGTGCACAAGTCCTTAAGGTACTTTGAGTAGTAAGGTTTGGTTTGGATTGCATCAAGAAGAGGAATGTTCAACTTGACTTGTGAGAAGATTTCCCTCAATGTTTCACTCAGTTCAGGCTTGTTTTTCCCCCTCATGCGGTGAGGAAATGGTGGAGGTTGTGGGGTTGTTTGTTGAAGAGTTGTTTCTTTCACATTGTTATCAGTTTCCTCAGTTTGATCTTGTGGTTCATTTAAATTTTCATCCAAGTTTGAATCTTCAGGTGGGTTCTGAATTAGTTTTTCAGGTTTCTCAATTGATTTCCCACTTCTTAAAACAGTCACAGCCTTTAGTTGTTCATGAGCACAACTTGACTCTCCCCATGAAGTTGAGGATGGAACCGCCTGAGTAGGCATGGGTTCCTTTCCTGTTTTGATGGTTTGAAGTTCTTGTTTTAGGGAAGATACCTCTGAGTTCATCCTCTCCATTTGTTTGCACAGTTGTTCTAGTAGGCTTTGTGGAACAGTTTGGGTGGGTTCTTGAGTAGGTTGGTTTATCCCAGGGGGATATTTTGGAGGTGGGATGGTTTGTTGAAAATGGACCGGTGGTTGTTGGTACTGGATAGGTTGGGTTTGGAACTGGTTATGGTTTTGGTAGTTTGATTGGGGGTAAGGATTTTGTCCCTGTGGTTGGCTAGGTTGTTGGTTATCTTTCCAGCGGAAGCCTGGGTGGTCATTGTACCTTGGATTGAAGGTGTTTTGGTATTGGGGCTTTTGAAAGTTTAGGGCATTGACTTCCGTTGGGGGTCCTCCTAGAATAACATCCTTAATGGATGGAATGGTTGGGCAGTTGTCTGTTTTATGGTCATGTTTGTCACAAATTGTGCAAACAAGGTCTACATTTTGGATTTCATGGACTTTCCTAAGGTCTATCTCTTCAACCTTCCTAGAGAGTGCTACGAGTTTAGCCCTAAGGCTTTCCTCTTCTCTAAGTGTATGAATTCCAGTGGTTCTTTGTGGCTTCTCAGAATAAGTTCAAGTTCCCCAAGTTTGGTTTTGTTCAGCCAGACTTTCGAGATACTCGTAAGCATCATTTGGGGCCTTGTTTTTAAAGGTTCCATTACACATCATGTCAATGAATTGTTTATTACCCGGACCCAACCCTTCATAGAAAATTCTCACTTGTTCAGGTATGGAAAACCCATGGTGTGGAACCATGTTTAGGGTGTCTTTTAACCTCTCCCATGTTTCATAAAATGACTCTCCCTCTTTTTCAAAAAAGTTTTGGATGCTCTTTTTAAGTGCAATTGTTTTGTGATGAGGGAAGTATTTTTTGTAGAATTCTCTTTGCAGTTGGTCCCAAGAGTGGATTGATGCAGGTCTCAAGTTGTTTAGCCAATTTTTAGCTCGATCCTTTAATGAAAAAGGAAATAGCCTCATCTTAGCGGATTTTAGTTGATGTGGGGGACACATGGTTTCAACAATGTCGTTGAACTCTTTGACATGAAGGTATGGCATTTCTGACTCCATCCCATGAAAGGTTGGAAGGTGGTTTAGTACATGGGGTTTGAATATGTAGTTGGTGTCTCCTATGGAATTGTGTCTAATGCATGAGGGGGGGCATTGGTCCAAGCTAGAGTGAGGTAGTCGTTCATGGTTTGATCAACTACATTCCCTAAGTTTGGAGCTTCTTGGTTTTGGTTTCCCATTTGATTCCCCCCAGGGTTTACAATTTGATTTTGTGGATGACCCTCCATTGGACTTGTTTCAAGTTCTGACTTTGGGGTTTCAAGAATATTTGAATATAATTTAAACAATCCTTTAGGTGCACTTGACTCCCCTATCCTAGGACTTTCCACCCTAACTAGTCTGTTTGAGAAATCGCGGGTGTAGGCGGACATGCGCCAAAAAAAAAGCGAGAAAGGGACAAGATAAGAGATCTTGGGTGAGAGTAGAAGATTGGAGGTGAGGAAAGAAGGTTTTTTTTTTTGATCTAAGGTACTTAATTGGTCCCCGGAAACGGTGCCAAAATTTGGTTCACGCCCAAATTTACCCAAGAGAAGAAGGGTAGAACGGTCCTTGTAGTGTAGCTTGGGTTGTCGATTCCACAGAGACCTAAGAAGATACCTAAGATACACAACCTAAGGGATGGATTTTTGGCTATGAAGTGGCCAACTTGGATTTATTTTGGATGGGTTTTAAAGATATCTAATAGATTTAAGTGGATTCAATTTAAAATAATGAGTTGATCCTAAGTTATCGCTCGGGGTGGATTGGACGTATTTTCTCTTTAATGATTTCAATTTCTTAAATTTGAGATGGGTTTATTTAAGGAGATAAAACAACATCATCACTTGCTGGTTTAATGCCTACACCCTCTAATACTAATCACCTATACACTTGAAGGATCAAAGTTTTGAGCACTTCAAGGTAAAGGATCGTATTAGTACTTGATGTGTGTGGCCTTAAATTCAACAAGGACGATGAAGTTTAAAAATCATCAAATAAAAATCCCAATTAAAGAAGTGATTATACATTAATTAGGTGATAAATAACATCCAATCCAGCCCCTTTCTACTCCCTTGGATCAACCCATAAGTGGGTTAGCCCTCCATTGATCCCATGGTTTCAATGGAAGCGGAAAGTATACTCATGAGGGAGGAAATGGAGAAGTAAAGAAAACAACAAAAATAAAATGATCACTCCACCGTTGTGTGAATAATTTCACAAGGGTTGGTGTGAATAAATTCACACCTTGATCCAACGGTATCAAAGTGATATTAAAAACAACAGAATAAGAGTAGAAGAAGAACTTTTATTAAGAAACTAAAGTGAATTGAACAATTTACATGTGAAAGACAAAATTGAGGCAACAAAAATGCAGCATAACATTACAATTGAACAAAGCATCCAAGATCTTTAACTCCTTCACCACCACTTCCTTAAATAGGCATTTTGGGAGCCTTGGGTCGAGCCTTCAATAGTACAAGTCATCCCACTTGAGTATGGTAGGCCTAGGGTGGTGGAAAGTTTGTGGAATTTGGAATTTTCCACATTTGACCCGAGGTGGCATCCAGATTTCATCCACCGAACAGACGCGTTTGGATGACCTTCTAGATGGCCGAATCAGGGTGGTCCATAGAATAAGACAATGGAACTCCGGATTTCTTCTAACCACCTGTAAAATTTGGGCCCATTTGGAGTTGTGGATTCCGAGATATGATCAAATTGGTGGAGTGTTTCTCTGAGCCGCAGAATCTGGCCCAGAATTTTATCTCTAACTTGGGCCGCCTAAATCACCAACATGGAAGCCGAATTAGAATTAACTCCTGAAGAGTGATTTGTTCCTGTACATGTCTTCAATCCTCCCACGAAATATGGTATTAATTGGGCCTGTAAGTTTGGCCCCACATCCTAATCAGTGGGCTGATGTCCAATCTGCCTTCTCCAGAATTGCTTCCTTTCATTTCCAAATATCTCCATCATCCTCCATTATTCTCCACTGATCCCTGAATCAAACATTTTCATATTTAAGTGTAGATAAATTTACAAAAATATCAAATTAAAATATTTATAATTAAATTCCTTAAAATCAGATGAATCATTGGGTACTTTAAATGATGTTCAAAAATGTACCACATAATAGTGCATTTTAAGAAGGTATTACAATCATAATGTGAAATGATGTTCAAAGTGTAAAATGCACTAAAATGGTGTTTATTAATAACAAAGAACATGAAAATTATGTATATTAAAAATTAATATTAGCCTCATTTAGTGGATAATCAGAGATCTTGTTAAGTTCTCGATAATCAATGCAGAATCTCATTGATACAAATTTCTCCTTAACAAACAGAACAAGTGCTCCCCAAAGTAATTCACTAGGGTGTATGAATCCCTTGGCAATATTCTCTTGGATTTTCTTCTTCAATTCCTGTAACTCAATTAGGACCATTCTATAAGGTTTCTTTGAAATGGGCATAGCACCCAGTATGAGTTCAATTGAAAACTCAACTTGACGATTTGGTGGAAGACCAGGAAATTCCTTTGGAAATACATTATCAAACTCTCGTACAATGGGCATATTTTTAATCATGAGTTTTTCTCCAAACATTTGAGATAAATATCCATTATTTAGTAAAATCAAGACCCATAAGATGGAAGAAATTTCCACAAGAAGGTTATGTTCATCCTTACAGCGATAACTGATCATAGATTGGTCAGGAATATGAAATGTGACTTCCCTTCTTTGTCAATCGATATGAGCTCCATATAAAGAAATCCAATACATGAAAATAATCACATCAAATTCCAATATAGGAAGGATCACAAGATTTGCAGGAAGCACCTTCCCCCAAACTTCAATCAGAGATGAATTGTAAACTTTTGATGCGACTGTTGTGCCATTAGAGGTTGTCATAGCTAACTCAACATCTAATTGATGAGGTAATATGATGATACCCTTAAAAAATTATTCATAAATAAAAGATTGGGTGGATCCAGAATCAAATAAAACATTTTCTACTTTAGAGTGGATGGTAAGTGTACCTTTCACCACTTCATTATCATACTCCACATCACCGATATAAATTGCATGTGACTTTCCGTTGTCTTTGGCCTTAAGAGTTTGTTGATATCGATCATCATCAACAACCATTGGATTAGGGCAGTGGTTGGCATAATGCCACATTTCCTTACACATGAAACATTAAAGTGTAAGAGGTTAATTTTGTGTATCCCTTTCTTTGTTCACATCATTAGACATCTTCTTCCCATTATTTCGACATTCAACATCCAAATGACCTTCTTTTCCTCACTTAAAAATATTTACTTGTCCCTTTAAGAAAATTCCGTCCATGTTTCTTTCCACACTTTGAGCATAAGGGATAAATCATCTTCTTGTTGTGTGGTATTTATATTTTCTTTTGAATTAGATTTTCCACTTCTTATCAAACCCATATGATTGATGGGTTACCCCAATATCCATCTCAACCTTGAGAGCACATCAAACAATTTCCTCGTAGCAATTGAAGTCCCTTATGGATAATTCCCTTAGAAGAATTGGTTTTAAGACACTAAATAATCGATCAATCTTACTCTCAGGTTGGATAATAATTCTGGAAGTGTACCTTACAAGTCTTGTAAAATTTGCATCGTAGGTACCAACAGATTCATCATCCTTTTGCATCAGTTCAAGAAACTCCTTCTCCATCTTTCTTCAAATACTATGAGGGAAGTACTTATTGAAAAATAAGTTCTTGAACTCGTCCCATTCCATGGACTCAATTTCATCCCTTTGCCTCATATTCTTGATAGTATTCCACCATTGATAAGCTTCACCTTCCAAACAATATACTGCTAAGATGACTTTATCATGTTCATAACATTGAATAACTAAAAATATATTTTCAGTAGTACTGATCCATTGTTCATCAACTAATGGATCAGTAGACCCGTTGAATGAGGGTGGATACTACCTCATGAATGAAAAAACTATTTGCTCCTTACTTTGCTTGTTTGGAAGTCATGCATGATTTATAGCTTGATAAAGTTGTGTGAGAATTGCTACAAGATTTTTCATTCTAGCTCCCATAATGTTTGGTTGCTCAGGGGGACAATCATTGCATTGCCCATCATATTCAGCATTAACATGGTTCTTTTGGGTTCCAAACATTGAATAAAACCAATAATCATAGTATGAGAAACACTAATCATAATAGGAAAACCACATAATCAAGAATAAAATTTAACACTTAAGTTCTTATCATAGGTTATTCATGGTCATTTCTAAAACACTAAGATTGTGTGCTATTCTTAGACTTACCCTTAGGGTTCTTACTAAGGCTTTCACTTGCTAGTTTCCAAAGGTTGACTATACCTTTCCTCTAATACCAACTATAATGACTCATACTATACATACATTGTTATTACTTCCAAATTGAATCATACTTATTACAACATATAACAAAACCATGAAAGGACCATATAGGTATAGTGTCTTTAGAAAAAGGGAAACATAAAAAACTGGTTCATAAATCATCTACACGGCCTCCCTATTATTTTATCATATCTAGAGTCCCTTTTAGAATATCTTACATAATACCCTTCTTCCTGACCTAGGGAAATGACAACATACAAAATGGTGAGCTCAAATGCTCATTAAGGTAAACAAAATAAATATCAATCATATCATATTCATAAGAACATAACATTTTGAAAATCTTAACCTGAAAAAGATATCATAATATCATAACATTGGATAAATCATGGTAGTGAAATGTAATCCCAATAATCATAACATGAAACTTTGTACATACACACATAATCATAGATAATCATTTCTTAGTAGTCAATACTCATTGCCAAGACTATCCTAGCTGACAAAGTCCATTTTTGAACCGAGTTCACTCCTCATTCCAGTCTTGTATCCCTGAACCGGATTAACCATCTGTTCCAGCCATGTCTATCTCATGAGATATAAATCTTTACCCAATGCATTAGAGGGAGATATAGGTCCCACCCATATCATAATTATACCATTCTTATGTGTGCCACAAGATCATAAATCATACATCATAGCATAACCCATGTAATAAAAATGGGATTCTTAAACATTATGCAATCATAACATAATCCATATAAGATAAAAGGACATCATAAAAATAATTCCATCATAACATAATCAAATCAATGAAAAAATTTTGATAGAAACAAAACCCTATATTATCTTAGATGGAAAATAATTTTGATAAAACGATTGAACTCCATTCTTGAATAAAATATCCTTTCTACTTTAAAAATATTTTTCCTCTATTAACATGTCATAAAATTTTAAACTAGAAGAAGTTGATTAAAAATAAACTTCAAAACATGTAAAGTAAGCTTCATGGAAATAATTTTCTATGAAATCCTAAAATCAATTCATATTGTATATGTTAAAAAACATTCTTCTTGTACTTTGGCCGAAAAAAGACAAAAAGTATCTTTAACTGAAAACGACAAAAGATTCCTTTAATATCATTTACTAAAAAATTCACCAATGGGTAAAATTGGATTTAAACAATTGTAGGAGGATATAAATAATATTACATATTTATGAAACATGGATTTGGATGATAAATATTCCACTGTATGTTCTGAAGTATAAACAATCTCTGATAAAAATGCGATTGTGAGATTTTCCCTTACCTTAGGACCGATATGCTTCGTACGTATTCTAACCACCTATATAATGATTTAAATAATGTCATTTACTTATTATAGAATTATATGAATTGTTATGATATCATATATTGTCATATTCTTATATTGATATTAGTAATATTTCAGTGCTACTTGTTATTCAGGTGTTCATTGCTTTATTTCTTATGCATGTCTTGTCGAATAAATTCTTATTCCTCTTTTAGGTTATAGATACCTTATTTAAAGAATGTTATTAGTGTAATATATATAATATTTATTCATTCAATTAATTTATATTATCATTATTCAATGAAGACCATGTATAATGAGTCGCATCACATCGTGGAGACAGTAGGCCGTACGTACGCACGAGCGATGATATCGTTCCCATAACTATTGAATGGTATTGGAGTGGAAGATGGAATGTATCAGAATTTGTATCATGTTATAATGATCATATATTGTTATTCTTTACACCATTATACCCAATCAAGTAAGTTGGTGGTGGAAAACAGATTACACCACGGGGTGGAGATGGTATTCCGTACGTACGCACGCGCGGTGATTTCATTTTTTGTAGGATGGATATAGGGTTAAATAGGTTTGTTTCATATTTATAATAACACATCAGTTTATTATTGATACTGATTTTATTAATTTATGATTAAAAAATAAAGAATAAGAAGTAAAAGAAGAAATAAATTGGAAAAAATCGGTAAAGGACATTACCTCTTCTTTGAAGCGTCTCTTCTTAACTTTGGCTTAGGGTACTAAAGATGGTCCTTGAAGAAGAACAGGACCTATAGAATGTTTCTAGGGAAGTGTAGAAGAGAACATTTCAGGGTTTGGCCGAGATTGAAGGCTCAAAGTGGTGTGAGGAGGAGAGGGAGGAGGTTCCCTTTTATAAGGGAGGAGAGGGGAACCTTAGGAAAAACCTAAAATATTATTTTATAATAAAGTCATATTCGGTTTTTAATAGCTCAAAATTGATTTAGTTTGAATATAATGTGGGTATGGTTCGAAATAATCTCAACCAATAAATTTTAGACAAGTTTATGTTACTATTTTAACCTTATCATTTAGATTTATCTCTAAGTTAAATAATTTTACTTTTACCATGTCTTCTGGTTTTCTTACACTATATGGTTAATAAACTTACTATAACAAGACAAAAGAACCCCAAGTTGTTCATTATTAATATATATAACCATATCTAAGTCATTTGGCCGAACATTGTATTTTTAGAAATAAAATAACAATTAATAATATAATATTTGTATTAAAAACTATTTTATGTCAATTTTGATACTATTTGGTAATTAATTTTTGTAAAAATCATAACAGCAAGATTAGTTATAACAAAAGTTATTTAAACAATAATAACATGTCATATTAACCTATAAAATTAGTTTAATTCATAAAAAGTCTCAAATTTCATTTATTTGGGTATTTATAATATCAATTATGTTAATATTTCAATAATAAAAAAATTACTGGATCATCATTGTGTCATAAATAAATTAAATTATTTAATTTCTAAAAATTATAAATAAAATAAAATTATGTAGAAAATAGTTTTATATTTCTAATGAATGTTTATATTTAATTTATCTAATGTATAACCCTATATTAAAAAGGTTTTAGTTATTAAATATTGATTTTAACTCTTTTAACTCTTCTTTAAATAAAATAATAATAAATGTCCTAATCTAATTTAAGTGGACCTAAAGGGTAATATTTTATCCCTAAGGTTGTTTTTGGTCTAATTACACTTATCCAATATAATTAGAACATGTGTTAGGGTAATAATAATATCATTTTTACCCTTAATTACTCTACTTACTTTTAACTGTGGTAAATAAAAGTAAACAGTTACTATTCACCAAAAAAATTATCTTATTGAAACACATTTTACTACTTCATATTAACCTTGTCTCTTGGATTTTCTAAATTCAACTCACAGAAGCAGTAAAATTATGTTTTATGTACAATTACAAATGCTCCTTGGAGGTGCGTAAAAGATGGTCAAAAAGTTCAATAAACTTTTTATATATCTATATTATTATAAAATGACCCCAATAAATTACATTGAACTTATATAGGTAATATGTATATATTTTGACTTAAAATAAATTTAAATAAAATAAATAATGATTTAAATAAAATTTTGGTTTTAAACTATAACTCAATGTTTTTCAATATTCATCAAAAAATGAATATTTTCAGAAAAATACCAAAAATTCACCCTAGGCTAATTTCGATATTCCAAATCCAAAAATGAAGTCCATTTTGAAAGATAAAATTTATAAAGTTTAAAAAAGTGGGTATTAAAATTCATAATTGTTAGTTTTAATAATATTTTAATAACATATCATTGTTTAGTGAAACTCAGTATTGAGTGCTACACATGCTATCGAGGAAGGTCGTGATTGGGCGTAACGCAAGCCAAGCCAATGTTGTGTGTATTGAAATATTCATTTTATGTTGCGTATAACATAAGACATAAAAAATATTTCTCATAAAATCCCAGCGTGTTACATAATTAGTTGTAATAACACATTTAAATGAGGCTTTTGGGGTAAAAAGATGTCTAGGATACTCACTTTTCAATCCCAACATGACACAATCAATTGGATGGGGATTTACACTAGTGAACATGCATGGCTATGAACCCCACTAGTTGGTTATTGGGTTCTCATAAGTTGGATAATGGGTCTCTTATTGTTGACCTACTCAACCCAAATTCCACTGGTAGGCTGATGGGTTTAACCAGCTACTTTATGAGACTCCTATAGATTTATCATTATATGAGACAACCCACCTGGTGTCCAATAGAAAAAAATAAGTCAATGGTGTTGTAACATCTCCATAGCTACAAAACCACTCTGGAATCATGGTAGATCAGCTTCACAATTCCTTATACACCTCATGGAAAATGTGTCACGTAGGAAATAAGACTAGATTTCCAAGGATAAAATAGTTTTAAAAATTGAAAGAGACTCAACTAAAAACTTAATGTGGGACACGCTTACGAAAAGATATTATCTTATAACCTCGCAAACATATAACATATTATCCCCAATATGTTCTTATAACATTCAATGTGGGCTATTAGTGAAAAATTGCAGCCATTATTTATGCATATCGGACACCCTTTATGAGGTATCCTCATAAAATCTCCCATAATACCAATAAACTTGTACCAAATCCACTGACTTCCCTATGATATTATTCTCATTTTGGACCATAATATAGATTAAATGAATCTCAAAGGACATATCATCAACACAATCAACTTTATTAAAATCTATCATATGAGAATAATCTGAGAGATATCATTGAAGTTATGACATGTGTAACACATCATGTTGGGAATTGTATCATTATGGAAGGAAAAATTGGTAAACCACAAGACCAACCCTCTCCACATTCTCAAATGGCCCAATGTACCTACATTTTAGAATTCACTATTTCTAAATAAGGTATTTTCTTATCCTAGGAGACATTGGGATAAAAACTCGGTCACTAATCTTGAGCACTAGATGGTATATTTAATGGTTTTTTGTGTTTTTTATTCTTACTATGCATGATTACCAACCACTTTATGATTAGCTGAAGTTGATTAGGTGTGTCCTAACGAAGACTATGTCTAAAAATAACTGACTCATCTACATATAACCAACATATAGGCATAAGGAAACACCTTCTATATAGATCCTAAAAGGTATCTATTTTCATCATCACCTGGAATTTTTTATTCTAAGATAAATCGATGTGTTCCGGATTTTTCACCCAAGAACCATTGAAATCCAAAACATAATAAATTAATATATATAAATATCAAAACTTATCATTCATAAATATTACATATTAATAGAAAAATATTAATTACATAACATAAATATCCATTGTATAATCATTTAGGTTTGGTGTTTTTGAAAACATGGATATAAAAAAACTAGTCCATAAATGAGCTACGCTGTCTCCCACAAAGTACATCAACCCTAGCACCATTCTTATATATATTAGACATAATATCTTTCATCATGACTTATGGAAAGGGGAAAAATGTGAGCTCAGATTCGCAGTAAGGGTAAACAAGAGAGACATCATGAGCATATGGGTATAAAAACATGAGAATGAAATTTTTAAATCCTTCCTTATATATCATATTTCATAAACATTAGTCATGGAATAAATATTGATAGTACATAAGACATTAATAATAATTGAATAAAAGAACATGAGATATGAGAAAATAACATTTAATCAAGATATATAATTTTTTCATTTACCCAATATTAGAAAATATTATTTTATGTCTACCCACCAAGACATTCATAACATTTTAATATTAAGCTAACAACTCATGTGTTTGCTTCGATATTTGGATAAACACATATGTACCCTCTTTTAGGGTTCAAATAAGCTTCCATATACCCCATTTTGGACTTTGTATAACCTCATATGTCCCCTTTTATCACATATGAAATTAATCGTTACAAAATTCATTAGATAGAGATATAACTCCCAAATGCCTTTGTTATGACAGAACCATCGTCCTTGGTTATGATGTGACCACCTTCTTTGTTTATTATGTAACCACCATCACATAATGAAAATTATACTTTCATGCATGCCCCAGAATCATTAAACAACCATCATATCGAAACCCATGAAAATAAATGGTCTGATATAAATTTATCATTTCACTATAGTATAACCCAAGGAAAAATTAGTTGGTTTCATAATTATTTTATCATGGTATAACCCATGGATAAAAAAATGGGTCTCATAAAATTTTGGTAATTATAAACATAAAACATTCATATTATGAATAATAATGGTTCCCTTAGATAATATCCCTAATAAATACTAAGTAACATCAATAGATTTCATCTTAGATGGAAAATAAATTTGAAAATACACTTGGAATGTATCTTGAGGAAAGTATCTATTATTTAAAAAAACATTACAATAATAATAATAATAAAAATAATAAAACATTTTTTAAATCCTTTTATGGGAAAATACACCTTGAAACATATAAGGTATAATTTAAAAACAGTTAAATTCTCATGAAGGTTGAAAATAACATTCATGTTGTACGCGTTAAAACAATGATTCCTTTCACATTTTTGGTAAAATCCGAAAAAGAATTATTTAGAAAAAAACAATGAAGTTTTCTTTTAAAAAAATTGTAAAAATTATAAAAGGTTAAAAATTAATTTTATAAATAAATTACAGGATGTTCAAAACATTTTTTAAAACATTTTAGGAAAACATGGCTTTGAAAGAGAATGATGTTTTCGACTGAAGAGAGAAATAAAGCAAAATTTTCTTAAAAATATTATTTTAAAGTACTGAGTAAATAAAGAGAGGAGAATAAATTAAAAATATATATTCATATTAAATAACCATATTAAAATACAATTCATAATATTATTGATGTATTTGTCACATTATTTCATTATCGTAATCATAAACAAAAAACTCCTAATAAATGATGACATTGTATCATAAAACCCTTACCACATCAGCAACACTGAATCAAAATACCCATGAAAGAGATATAATAAAATTGATATTGAAATCCCAATAATTTTTATGTGAATCATCAAAAAATAAATTCATGGGTATTATAAACATGACATAAATAGGTGGTGAATATGGCTTGTGTCTCAGAGTAGTGAAAAGTGAGATGGAAATCACTTTCTATAAATCTCGTCTATATTTTTACATGTTCAAAACTCATGAAAAATAAAAAATAAGTTTATTATAAATATATTATATAACCATAATTATATATAATACCATATATGATTCAATTATCATCATTTATTAGCCATTTTCTAATAATTTCATGAAAATTCATGTTTCGGGAAATAACTATTTTTTTTGTGTAAGTTTTGATATTTTTTATTCTTGGTCTAATTACTTTGATCCTAGTTCCAAAATATATATAATTTTAACCATGATAAAAATATTGTGTATATTCAATATATATTTATTTGTTGTGGTCTATAGAAGTTTGATATAGAAAATGAAATACACCATTCATGGAGATGGTAAATCATATGTAGCGTGAAAATTGTTTCCATTTTCTATAAGAATTGAAATAATTAATGTTAAATAAAATATTAAAATTAAAAATAATTTATATTTAAAATATATCACCTATTTTAATTAAAATAAACCACAATACTTTCTACATAAAGCGTGAATGAATCACTTTGCTTTGTGAGCTGGTAGTCCGCCGTGCACATGAACGATGATATCATATTCCCTCAAAATGGAAAGAAAAAATTAATATGCCATATAATGATTAAATATGAATTATAATATCATAAATATCATATATAAACAAAAAATAAATCATTATACTCTGTTGTGATAGGTGGTGATGGAAAATAATTAGCATCAGTTCGCGAGGTGGTAGTCTTCCGTAAAAACAAATGGGGATTTCATAACCCATTTGATGAAATGTGAGAAAGATTTAGGATATGAAATTAGCATAATAAAATAAAATTATACATAATATAATGATGTTATTATATCAAAATGGTTTCATAATATACAAAGAATTTATAAGAATAAATAAAATTAAACGCTCGATTAGGTACATTACCTCTTCTTCGGACTACATATTTTGGTTTGTACCAAAAGGATTCTTAGGTTTTATTTATAACCCAAATAATTATTCTATAATGAGAGGAGTGAATTAATAAAGTTATTTTTGAAGGTATTTTCCAAACCAATTGGTTTTTGATGTGTGAATAGGAGAGGATATGGGGTGTCCCTTTACAAGTGAGGTGAGCCGCACACTTGTTATTTTTGAAATGAAAAGGGTATATCACCATTTGTAAAATGAAAAAAATGAAACAAAATAGATCATTATTGAACCCTAGAGTTCAGAAGTTATAAATAGTTTCAAAATACATTTTTAACAAGTACATAGATCATTTTACCACTTATCTTCTTTGTTTGACCCCCTAGTAAACCCATTTTCACCTAAACTACGGTAATTAATTTTTATAGTTTTAACTATTTATTTTGAGAAAAAATGATTTTTTCCTTATTATATAATATAAATTATTCATATTCAAAACATAAAATCTATTTTACCAATTTTAATTCAAATAAATTTAATATTTTATTTTTAAATTAATCTCAAATACACAATGAAAGCGTTTTTTTTTCAATAATAAAATTATTTAAAAGATTTAAGAGTTTTTATATCAAAATTAAAAATAATATTCACTGAGATAAAATAAATTGGAATAATAGATATATAATATAATTATGTTATTTTTTACACCATATTAAACCAATGTTAATGTTTTAAATTATTTAAAAGAAATTAAAATTCATAATAAAAACTAGTATTTTCACTAGTCATAAAAAGAATTATCTTGTCAAAAAATCAACCTAAGATAATTTTGAATTTATATTTAAAAAAATAATTTCATTTTATCAAATAAATTCCATTAAATTGGGGGGAAATAATTTTAATATATGTCATCAAAAGGTGACAAAACTTATATTTGGGAAAATATAGATTTTAAGCATAAAATTGGATTTATTCTTATCACTTTCATAGAAGACACATAAGATAAATTTTAAAACATTTATTGAATACAAAATATATAAATATAATTAAAATAATTCACAATAATATATTTTTTAAGTAAAAAAAATTTTATAACAATTGTTTTTTCATAAAAAATATTTCCTCTATTTCAAAATAGTTATTATTTTCATTTAGAATTAATTAGTCACAAAACAATTAATTTTATATACATGTGTAAACCAATATTTTCATAATTTATTTAATCCTATTCATACATACCACTTTAACAGCTAAGCGATAACTAATATATTAAATAATAATATTTTTTAGTATGTCATGTTTCATCTAAACATAGTGTTGTGTGTAACACAATATAGACTCAGTGCTTCATGTAAAATAATAGAAACAAGGTGTTGATTGAAATGAAAAATATCAAAAAGATTAAATTTATTTGAAAGAAATATATTTTGAAAAATCTCAAGGTGTTATATTCTACCCCCATTAAAATGAATTTCTCCTTAAAAATTCATTAGCTTAGTACCAAAATTGAGTATAATTCTATCTCCTTACATCCTCAAGATCTCACATAGCATCCTTAGACTGATGGTTTTACCACAAAACATTGATCAGGTGAGTGTTCTTGTTTCTTACAACTTTCTCTGTATGATCCAAAATATCCATCAATTATTCCTAATATGAAAGATAGGGCTCCATATGTATGACCTCTAAGTTCAATACAAGTGATAGATCATGTGTGTACTTCATTAGGAGAGATAGGTGGAACATATCTTGAACCTGATAGATGTTCGATGAAAGTATCTAGAGATAATCTATAGTCTTGATAAGATCAATAATTTCATAGGGGAATATATAATTATGGATTAGTTTTTCATTCTTTCTTTCATGGATAAATTCATAGAAATGCTTTCTCTCATACTTCAAATTCTTAATCATGCATAACATTATCAACCTAACTTTTCTATCAATTTCTGCCTCCCTTATGTGCTGCTAAATGAATCTATCATTATCTAAAATTTCATCAGTTATCTCAGGTCATAATAGATTTTTTCTCAAACATCATTCTATAACATTGGATCTCAAAACATCTTCCCATATATAGATTTGTAAGGTTTATCTGAATACCCAGGTGAAATCTATTATTGTTAGAAAACTCCACTAGTGGATGGTGTTGATCCTGACAAACATTAAAATCAATAGAACAAGATCTTATCATATCTTCTGGGGTTTAAATGTTTTATCAAGATAACCATCTATATAAGTATGATACGTGGTTCTAAATCTCAAATATATATAAAGTAATTGCTAAAGACTTCACCAATACATTGAGGTAGACTTCAGATCCTGAGTAGATGCAATTAATTGTCATACTCCATGATACATTACCACTTCCATAATTTATATCCTACAAAACATAACCTAGTGGAATTATTCTCTGATATATATAAATTATGATGACTTCATACTTTTATAAATTATAAACCATGTAGTATTATTCCCATTAGATTTTTTGGGGAGCCAAACGACATAAACCATAGTGATGTGTTCCAATTTCTTTTTTGGTATGGATAATGGTTGTATAAAAACTTTTAGACCATTTCTTTTCAACCATGACTTGCTGACATACTAATCATCATGATATGTACTTAAAAATATCATTGTTTATATTTTCCTACCAGAAATAATATTTCATTTAGGCTATAAATAGGTATCATACCCTTGTCTCCCATCAGTTATGGGTTTAATCCCAACATATTTTCCAGATGAAATAGGTTGTCACATAGTTTGTGGGTTATCCTTTTTCAAAACAATATTAATAAAAAATTGGAATTTTAATAACCCATAGTTCCCTTAAAATAAAATTTAATATAAACACTAATTTCATCCAAAACATTTAATTATATATATCCATAAAAAGACATTCATCATCAAAACCAAAGGGTTGTATTTTCATATATGGATCACAAAATTATTTTAATCTTGATAAACCCCCATTACATAAAACCTCAAAAGGGGTGTATAATACATTAAAATTATGACCAAACATAAACCTATAAAACCATGATGGTATCCATAACACATAAGTTAATTGTACATGAAGTCATATATTCTTCCAAAATTTACATAATCCATAGATGTTTCATAATTCATATAACACAAATACCATTTCTGAAACACTTCCACGTCATAATTCAAGAATCCAAATACATACATACATAAATCCATTCACTTCATCAATTAGAATAATATATTTCATTCTATGGCCTATGGGAAAACCATTGGTTTATGGCATTGACTCATGTAACTCCCAAGTTCCCCACATATAATACATTGATTTCCTAGGAAACTCTTCACTTTAAAACCTTAATTTCAACATTGAAAACATATTCCCCTCCATTTGAGATATTATTCTTGGTTCTTCTTATCACCTAATATAAATATAGAAAATAAAATCTTTTTTATTCTATGTTCATTGCCATACAAAATTTTATAAAATTCCATTTTGATGCATTAGGAATCTCCCCACATTTCACATTATTAATCATATATCATGATAACTGATTAGGCATAATCAAAATATCTATCTCTCCTGTCATCATCCAATTTGGTTTTTCATAGTCATTGATTTTTCCATCTGTTTAAAAGTTAACATGGTCCATTTGGGTTCCATCCATTAAATAAAATGAAAAATCCTGGTTTGAAAAACACTAATCATAGTGTAAAATCACATAGTTAGACATTTATATGATGTTTAAAAAATGAAACATTATTTAAAATCTATTTCACCATTGGATTAACCTAGGCCATTAATGGTCATTTTTAAAATACTTAATGATGGTTCATAAAGTGTTTATGAATATTTAGAACATGTCCCTTGGTATTTTTAAATTTGGTGTGTGACAAGGCCCTTTTTCATGCACCAGGGGATGATCAAGTCCAACTCAATGCACTCTTTTTGGAGTTATTTTCCCAATCTACCCATGTGCAGAGCCACATTCACTTATATTATCCAAATAGGGATGTAATTTCTTAGAAACTACTCATTATATCCTTTAACAAAATTACAGGGAATTTTCCTATATCTTGAATCATCCATATACTAAACCTTATACATATACCTAGATATATCCTCATAAGTATCCCTATGTATGTCACTAAAGTTTTATCATCCTAATTTACAATGGTTAACAAAACTTTTCTTTAATGACAGCTGTAAAGATCCAAACTTATCATACATAAATATTACTTCTTAATAGATAAATACTCATTACCTAACATAGTAGTCCATGCCAGAATTATTTAGTTCAAGTGCCTTTAAAATAAATTACACATAAATAACTTGTCTATAAGTGAGTTACATCATCTCCAATTAAGTTATTAATAAATAGAAACTTATTAGATATATCAAACATAATACCATTCATCATTTCCTATGGAAATTAAACATAATAAAGGGTGAGATTAGATTCTCATTATGGTTAAAAATCGAGGTAGCCCATCTGTGGGTACGATCCCAACATCAAAACAAATTTTATATTCCTAGATGATGATAAATTCCATAGTGACATTTGTCTACCTGGATGACCATAAATTCAAGAGTGTCCCATTGAGTAGCTTAAAAACCATCATCATCATAACAATAGATAAATAATCTATAAGAAGTATATAAGAGGATAATATCAATGGAGAACCATGAATACATATAGATATCTCCATTGATTAGTAACCTCAAATACATATGGATGATTCTTAATTCCACACATGCTAAATAATTGATTTCAAATTTGAAGGGAAACCTACATTGCACGTAGTAAATTAATAAGGATTATTGAATATATCATAAATCTATAATAGATTCTTGGAGTATGAAAAAAAATCCCCCCCCCCAAAGGGTAAAATGATCCAAACCTCCCATCCTCTCAACCAATATGAGGTCTTAAGTATCATTGGTCATAAAACCTAAAGAACTCTTACATTTGGAAAGTAGGTCCCTTTTGAAATAGAACTATTGAGTTTTTCTAGTTACATAAATAAATATGATTAAAACCTTAATGAATTAGTGATTCCTAAATATAACACAAGTTATGGGGGAAATGATGAACCCGACATGAATTCTTAACCAAGATGATAGTGTAACCCATCAGTCAAGCCTCTATCAATTGGTAAAAGAATTTCAGACAAAGAAATTAATCATGAATGTGTTCAAATTAATATTTTTACTTTTCTTTTGTTCATTGTATTTATTTTTCATATATACATGCACTTTCTTTCCATGAACTCCCTTCATTCCAAATGGCTTCTCTCATGTTTTCACTAGTGAGTGCCCTGGTTGCTGCTCAATTTATATCCCTATCCACTCAAAAGATGATATTACCAACTCAATATCTTCAACATGGGGTCAACAATGAATTGGTCCTAGATTACCATCAACATGGTACTATCATGGACATGGAGGTTGCCTGACAAGCCCTCCAAATCAAGAATAACCCCCAATCATCTTGTCAATGATGGCCAGTGGTCCTGAAATAGATGGTTCCAACCACTATATTCAACTATTTTATTAATTTATACCTAAAATAAAATCAGAAATACCTACACTATTCCAAGGCGGTCGACCAGGAGGCCACCCATGGCCTCATACCAAAGAAACATCGGTCCTTTCTAAGGATTTATGCCAACAATCAATGTTGGAAACATCATGTGTCATCAAACCCTCAACCTGATGAGGGTTTTATCTTCATATTTCATGAAAATTTCCCTTATACATGAGAATACAAGATGAATCACCAAGGAAAATATAGAGCCAGCAGGAAGTAGGTTCTTACCTTCTCCCCCTCTGGAAAAGTACATCAATATAGCTTTGTGGGAAACAACAAATGGGCACAAACACCTGTTCGCCTTAACTCCACCATCCATCATAATTATCTGGTGGTGCCCAACCAATCCCACTATTCAAATTTAGTGGGGTTTCTTGAGAAGGAATATACAGTTGATTATAATCTATCATTCATTCATCAGACTCATCTGCCTACATTCATGGAAGCCCACCAAACAAATATAGTGGAAATTTGTAAGAAGGAAATTACACTTTACTGTACTCACCAAGACATTCAGCAGTCTCGTATTTCATCATTGAAAAATTTCTATCATCCATGCTTGGTGGAGAAAAACTAGAATGAACATACACATTCCATTTTCCATCAATCCTCCAAACAGTCTTGTTTGGTAGAACCCAGAAAAGTCAGTAGGAAAGCTCTAATGAAAAACATGGGGTGGACCCTACTCTCTGCCCTCATACATGATTAAAATAATTATACATTAACTAGAAAGGAATGATAATAGAAGTTAAATGTACCTACTCTTGATATGAAATGGATTTATATTCTCATTTCATTTTCTAAAGTTACCAAACACATTTAGGCAATAGTGAAAGGGTAGACATAAATTCCTGCCCATATCCTGGATGATTTCCAAAATATTATAACAGAAACATTAGTACTAATATAGGAAATACACATAATTATGTCCCCATACCTAGGATGACTCGTCATCATGCCATCCTAGAGTAGATATACACCTTTGTTCTTGTCTAGGAGGGTTATGGGGCACACACTCTCATATCATACGGACAACTAGATCAGGAACATACACTCATTCCAATGTAAGATAATCATATTATATTGATATTCTCTCTAAGGAAGGAATATAAATATATCAATGATAACCACTTGTCCTAGTAAGTGGACCCAACTGAATATAAGAAGGCATCTAAGAAGATGTCTCACTACGAATATTTGGAGAATCACAAGTTGATTAGTGATCTGGATCCTCTTAATTCTGGAGTTCTTAATGGCCTCAAACTTTTATCTATCATAGCTCAAGATCCTACCCTCCTAATTCTATGTTATGGTAGTAGTAGAAGTAATTATAAAGTTCTCATTGAACACTTCATCATAAAGGCTTTAATCATGAAAATTTAGTCAATTTTGAAAACATATCTCTGGATGAGATCCATTGTAACCCTCTATGTTTCCAAAAGACCAATGATTAATGGGATTTCTTCCTTGTTGTAATCCACCATGATGGTCCTCCCTGTGATGGAATTCACTTAAAAAGTTAATTCCACAATAGTGTTTCATATTTTCAAGAGAATTATCCAACTGAAAATACAGTGATCAAAAATCAATCTTATCTTGAGGCACATACAAACATTAGGCCAGTTATATCTGATGCCTTGTAACAGTTATGTGGAATACTTTCTAAACCAGAAGATATCCCAAGGAAATGATCATTCTTCTAACCTCCCTTCGGTCATTTTTCTTCTAATATAGAAGAAGAAATGCTAAATGATTATTTTAATTGGGGTAAAGAAATTGGGAATTATCTTCTCTAGTTGGACCAGGTTGAGAAACCTCTAGAAAAAAAATGGTATGTGGAATATGAGGAAACAACTGTATAAGGGGGAAATACTAGTCATGTTATGGCCTTTAGCCACCTCTCAATACAATATTCCAGTCATATTGGTAGAAGATTTTATTCATGATATCCACCTCAACATTTGTAAGTCCCTTTTTCATATAAAATCCAAATTATTACCATATGATGAATATCAAAGTCATGTCAAGGTAATAGAAGGGTTGAAGTGCCAAATTGACTTGGCATCTCTCCAGGCTACCCGATATCCAAATATCGAGAAGAAATATGAGGCCCTTCAATATGAATTCCACAATAAATTAAATAAGTTGTGAAAATTGATTGAAGAAACCTCATCTAATATTCATTTTAGTGGATTGGGTGCACATGGAGCATTTCATTTCACTACTCTCCTACACAAAAAAATTCCACCAAAATTTTCCTCATGAAATGTTATTACCTCCGGCCAGCTACAACAAACAAATTCTATTCATGACCAAAGAGATGTTCAATAAGAACATGTATTGATTGTATTTCACCAATGTCAGAATGAAAGAGAGAAGCCTATTAAGATAATTTTTCATCAAGCATCTGAAAATATCAAGTAGGATTCTCACTTAAAGTATTTTATCCATAAAATCACACAAATGTCTAAAATAGCATAATGGCCTTCCAAAATGTGTGATTTATGTGAGTGATAGATAATGAACCAATCCAATGTATGGACCGGAATTAATAAAATCAAAAGAGGAGTTTCATTGATATCAGCCATTGGAATTTAGGATCCACCCCATCCCACAGGGTTGGGGGTTTTTTAAACAAAAACCAAGAGTTAACAAATAGAGTTGAAATGGTTGAGAAAGAATAATAGGGACAGCACAAAGCTATAAGGCTGGGGGATTTTTAACATTCACAATACCCTCCTTAATAGAAGTTATTTCTCTCTCAGTTGTGAAAAAAGACGCAAAGTTAATGAACAACTAAACTTTCCAAGGATTCACTTTAGATTATTTTTCTCCAAATTATTTCTAAGAAACAATCATAAAAGAGAACAATCTATCATGGAGGGCATAAAAGAACAAAATCTCACAATGATACTAACAAATTTACAAAAATTCATTATTCATCGGTGAATGTCATTAATCTCGTCATTGAAGATCCTCAAAAAAAGAGTTTATTTCATAGGAATAAAAAGAGGAAATGATTGTTCTTGATATGGTCCACACCGAAGAAAATGATGGAGGTGTGCATACCAGAAATCAACGTCTTTCTCAGAATCAAGGAATCTCCTAATATAATCCACTTCCCCCTTTTTTCAAGGCACCTAACAGGGAGAAAATTAAATTTAAAACTTTGTCCCACCCTCCCCCTTGAGAATTTCAATACGGGTCTATTGAATAAAGACATCCTCAACAAGATGAAGATATGAAGGAGTTGAGGATACTCAATGAAGAGTTACTCTGAAGCAGAATTCTGAATAGACATACTTCATAAGTAGATCCTCAGGTTTAACTTCCAGAAGTAGATCCTCAATAGAAAGGGTTTTCTGAAACTACTCATGAGAATAATTAATTCCCTTCATTAGGTACACAAACAGAACAAATTCAAGTACATCCTTACAAGCCTGTCTTGATAGGTTATCCAAGATAAATACCAGCAGCACCACCATCGATGGTTCTACCAGTTGTTGCACTAGTTTAGACTCTAGATTCTATACCTTTATAGGTCCTAACTCATCCAGATATTCCTTAAATTCATATGAATACCATTTATTCATTGAAAAAAAATGGGAGCTATGGAACGGAACACACAGATTCAACTAGAAAAGATAGATTTCCCTGAATGGGTGGATATAATAACTCCCCCACCAAACATTTTGAATACCACATTTCAAATTTATAGCAGTTCAGCAGATCTAGAATAGCACTTGATAGATTTCGTTTCTCACTGTGATTCCATGAATGGGTCCCCTAAACAACAAGATACAGTAAATCTAAAATGTGTTGTTCAATAACTACAATGGATAATCTTTTTTTGTTATACAAGTTTGCAATCTCGATCGATCAATGTATGGGAAGACCTCCCACAAAAATTCCTTCTCCAATTCATCCTAATGTTGTAGAATACAACAGCCTTCAATCTTACAAACTGAAAGAAGGGAGAATGAAATAGTTTCAGGTTTTATTGCTTGATGGAATGGATTGGAATTCTCCTTGAATATACCACTCTCTTAAGAATAATTGTTTCACATTTGTGTTTCAAATATCTTTGACTAGTTGAGTACACAATTAATCCCTGTGAAATACAGTAGATGGTTTAGAGATGTGTATTCAATTTCTCAATAGGTAGAAAACTCCATAACAGATACTATATCCAAATCCTGAGTAATCTCATCATCTTTGGGAAGGATAACTAAAAAAGCATAGTCTACTGTATTTACTCTCAAGAAAACACGTATTCCATATTCTACTTCAAATTCCTCATTATACCATAGGGATCCACCTCCGGAGCATTTGCAGAAATGAATACCTCATCATGATTATCAAAAAGATCAAAGGAAGAAATAGTTTGAGAAGTTGAAGAACATGGTCAATTATTTTCGAAATAAAAAATTCCCTAGCTAATATATCTTATCTTTGTAAAAAAATTAGTCCACTTACCCAGGCCCAAGAAGATGAACAAAAAAGGATATGTGGATATCCCAAATTATTTCCCCTTTCATTAAATATTGGGTCACCTCATCTAGGAGTGTTTTTATTTCAAAAAAAAACTCTTATAAAAGATGGTGGACTCTGGGTTAGTGAAGTTGATGAATTCACTATCCTAGGTATCATGTGTTACTACTACTAATCCAGAGGATGAAGTTGAGTGGTAGGAAGTCAAAATCAAGAATGTGTTGAATACTGATGACTAGATGGTTATGAAAATGAACAATCAATCTCAAAAAATTCTATGAAGACAATTGAAACAACAAACAATGACTCCCACCACTTCTGTTATAGCTAAAGTATCTTCATCAAAAGATCAGTCCTTTAAATGCCAATCCTCAAAGAAGAAACATGGTTACAAGGATAAAAATTAGTTAGATGAAGATGAGCTCTTTTCAAGGCCAGAGTTATCATTGACTTTGGTAGATTTCATTCCAACTATCTCAAAATAATGACCACCACCCCCGCCAAATGGAACAATAAAAATTGGTCTATCATGTAGATTCTTCATAAGATGAAGATTTGATCTTCAATTCTGTTAACACAATTAACTTAATGGATCCATATGCAAATGATTATTCTGATTATGAACATGAATTACCTTAACATGATTGGGGAACTGGGGGAAGAGGTTATCAAGGTCTAGGATACATGGAAAGATGTGGGTATGACAGAAGAAACTATTTCAATTACACCCCTGATCAAACCATTTATGTAGTAGAAACTGGTGGGGGATCCCTTCAGTGGGATTAGAAAGAACAAGGGAATTACCCCAAAAATAATAGGGTCAACCCCAAAATAATCATATTTGAAGAACAACTAGAGGTTATACCACCACTTTATCTGCATGTGGGAAGACCTAGCCATCATAACTCTCTAATAGAATAGGTATTTCCAACTTCAACCCTGACAAATGGTTCATCTATGTCAGGAGCATAATCTTCCATGGCACCTGAAAACTTGCATCTCCATGCTGGAAAACACAGAACTTTGGACTTAAATTATTGTTGTATTGAAGAAATTTGCCCAAGTACTGGACAAGTTATCAATCTTGGATGCTCTGAATTTATCAAAATATCTTTGGGAATCACTTATTGATGCTTTGGAATGTTCTCAAGAGTTCGAAACTGAGGTTGATCCTGTTGAGGTTTACCATATAGAGAATGATCCTATAGAATATCATATAGTCATATCTTTCACAAACTAAGATGAGGATGATTTTTTACATAGAAACATAAAACCCTTGAATTTATCTATCAAGGTTAACAATACTGACATCAGATGAGCCCTTATTAAAAATGGATCAAGAGTAAACCTTGTTCCCATCTGTACACTTCTTTGGTTGGGTCACATTGAATCTGACTTGTCTCCCTAAACTCTGATGTTTCAAGGATATGATAGGAATGAACAAGAACTACTATGAGAGATTACACTTAAAACTCAGTTTATGTATCTTGTATCTGATTCATATTTCATGGTTTTCAAGAAAGACACAACCTTTAACATTCTAGTGGGAAGGCCTTGTCTACATCAACATGTGTTCATTCCTTTGTCATACCACTAACATCTCAAGTTTTTCTTAAATGGTCAAATTTTACACTTAATGGGGATAATTCCCCATTAAAACCCTTTAAATATATGTATATTGATATAAAGTTCTATCACACCAATGGAACATAGTCCATAGTGAAGAATGTAACAAGAATTAATGCTTCAAATGGTCTAGAAAAGATCCTAACTAACCCATTCAAGCATCTTAGTGCATATTATGTGTTATCCATTAAACAAATTGAAAGGAATGATCCAAATTCAAACACTCTTTAAGTGGATTTTCTAATTTCAGTTGTGTTAATTGATCATGATAGCATTGGATAAATCATTGATTCAGAAAACAATGATGGAATACTAAACAGAGATGTATCCATTTTACATATCAAATTTCAACAAGTCTTTTATTCATTATCCAAGATAGAATAAGTTCATACACTCATGAAAAAAGACAGGGATATTGATTCATGACCCATAATCTTCCCTTATAAATTTTAAAAAGACTCTTCATCATCTATTGCGACAGAGTTGGTTTCCTCTTCTTAAAGATTTCCAAATATAGACCCCCTAGATATGAAAGTATTACTTCGTCACCTACCCTTAAAGCATAGATAGAAGAGATAACATGTGTGGAATAAGGAGAATAAAATCTCAAGGGTGCCCCTCCAATATTAGAGGAATTCATATCCACCACTGTGGATGAACTCAGAGAAATTAATCTTGTTAAAGCTGAAGATCCACACCCCACTCTGATTATTGTAGTCATGAATTATAAAGGCAAAGAGGTGTATACATTCATTATAATGAAATGATAGAATTTTTTCCTTAAAATTAAATACAAATTCTAGATCCAGACCCTGAGTTTGCCACCAATCATTTGGACTTACCAAAAGATCATCGAGGATACAAACATGCATCAAGAAGAACACACCGAACTTATGCCTCTAAGATTGTAGTTGAAGTCGACCAGCTTATCAATGATGATTTCATCCGAGAAGAGAAATACCCAAATGGGTTAGCCAATATTGTCATAGTTATAAAATAAGAATGGGAAAATCAGAGTCTTCATTGATTTCAATGATCTTAGTCTGTATTTTCCCAATGATGACTTCTTTGATCCAATAATAGAACTCTTGATTGATGCAACATCTTACTATGAATCTCCCTCTATCATTGATGGATACTATGGGTATAACCAAATCTATATGGTCACATAATATTAGGTATCTAAATCCTTTCCATACCCTCATGGTATATTTTTCTATTGATTAATTCCCTTTGGGTTGAAGAATGTTGGTGAGAAATATCAATGTGAAATACACCACATCTTCGAACCCTTATTGAAGAAATTCATTGAATATTATGTTAATGATCTAGTTTTTAAATACAAACAATGTTCTAATCACTTGACTCACTTGGGAACTGTATTTAGCATGCTTGGATAGCACTATTTGAAAATAAACCCCTTGAAATGTGCTTTTGGGGGAACCTTAGAAAAAATTCCTAGTTTTATTGTAGGCCATTGTGACATTGAAATCAATCTTAAGAAAACTAAAGAAATCTTTATCATTTCACCCCCTAGAAACTTGAAATATTTGAGAGTACTTCAAGGACACTTATCCTACATCTGGTGCTTCACAAAAAATCTTGCTTGCAAGTGTTTTTATTTTCACCAAATGTATGTAGAAGAGGGGTTATGAATCAATGGACCAGTGAATAACAAGAATCACTTGATACCCTTAGAAAATATATCTTGATCCTACCAGTATTTATGACACCTATTAAAGGAAAGTAACTCATTGTTTATGTGACACCCTTGGAGCGATCACTTGGTGAATTTCTTGTACAAAAGAATAGTTCTTGGAATGATAACATCATTTACTATCTTAGTCAAACCAAGATCGATGTAGAGACTTGATATTCATATATTTAGAAAAAATTCCTATAAATAATCTTTGCAGTTCATAAACTATGTCTCTATCTATAGAATCATTAGGTATACATGGTATCTCATAATATCTTGCTCAAATTTATCATCATTTGTATTATTCTTACAGAACATCTGGAATGGTGGGTAGTTATTCTATAGCAGTTTGACATAAATTTTGTGATGTAGAGACTAGTAAAATACCAAGACATAGCATACATCTTTTCTGAACACCCATCTTCAGAAGAGACATCATTGAATACCGAACTACCTGATGAATAAATCTTCTCTATTCAAGATAGTTCCCAGATATAGGAAAGTTACTTTGATAGTGCTTCCAAAAGTCCAATAGGGAATAGAATGGAAGCCCCGAGACTCAAAAAATTCGGGTTATAAATTTTTCTTATCCCCCCAGAGAATGCAATATATTTATTCTAATTCCTATTATTAGAAGGTGGTACCAACAATGAGGTAGAGAATCTGGCTCTCATTGTAGTCCTGGAATCTGGACTCCATGTACCAGTCAATCACCAAGAGGTGAAGAGTGAATCAAAATTGTTGATCAAACAAATCAATGGGGGTTAATTCAATAGAAAAAAATGAACTAATCCCTCTATGTGATTATATATGAGGTTTAATGGAATAATTTCCCTCAAAACGAACACATTCTTATGCCCCACAGTCATAAAATGCCCATGATGATGCATTGGAAAATGAAACTACAACCCAAGTAGATCCAAATCAAGAAGAGGCTATCATTTTAATTGATCATCGTCATTGGGTTTCACCATTAGATCAAATAAAAATATAGGAAATCAGTGAAATCAATCCCATTTTCAAACCATATAGTCATACCATGGAATATATAGAACCCATTTTGGAATATCATCAAAATGAGGTACTTCGACGAGATAGAGTTGAAAGAGAGTAGATTTGGTGAAGAGAAGTTAATTTTACTCTTTATGATGTCCTAGATCACTGGAAGATCCTATATAGATGAGGCTTTGTTTGAATTATTCTCAGATGTATTGATGGGGATGAAACCACTATTGTCATGAAAGAAATACATAAATGAGCATGTGGTTACCACTAGTCTAGGTATAGGATTTATGATCAAATTTGAAGGCTTGGATACTTTTGTCCTTAGATGATATATTATTAGAGAGATTTCACTAAGAAGTGGCAGCCCATCCATGTGCATACAAACATCATTCATCAACCCCTATATTACTACATACAGCTAAATATTCCTTGCCAATTGCTACATGGGAAATGTATGTAGTGGGACCTTATCTTCAAGCAACGAATAAGTAGTTTAAGTAAATTTTTAATACTAATAATTTCTTCTTCAAGTGGGATAAGTCAATACCTCTAACAGAAGTAGGGGCTAGAAGAATTTTTATCTTTTTCAAATCTAATATCATCAACAGATTTGGTGTCCCTCATACCATATTGATGGAAAATGGAATCAATTTACATTCTGCTAAATTTAAGAAGTTATATAAGGAACAAAATTTCAAATCCAACCATTAATCCTACTATCATGCAGTGGCCAATAGATAGATAGAGGATTTCAATAATACCTTATCAAATATACTCCAAAAGATAGTTGATAAAGGTAATAAATCTTGGCCTCATAAACTCTTGCATACTTTCTAGGATAATATGACTACTACCGTACTGCCACACGAGAAACTCCATACTCATTGGTATATAGAAAAAAATAATACCTTCCCATTGAAATTCAATTTCCTTTAATCTGAGTTTCTATCTGTGACCACTTATCTATAGATGATTAGTCCCACATGTAACGAGATGAGTTGGAGCAATTAGACAAGAAAAGATTTCATACCCTACATCACTTAGAATTCTATCAGAATATAATAACATGATCTTTTCAGAATAATGCTATCATCTATACATTTCTTCAAGGAGAATTGGTATGAGTCCCCAAGACTCTGATGATACCAAGAAATAAACCTCCAAATCTTGAGCCAATATGGGAAGGATCTTACTCTATAAATGAGGACCACTTTAATGGAGATTATTCTCTAATAACATGGGGTGGATAAATCGTTAAAACTTCAACCAATGTTAGGTTCCTGAAGAACTACTTTGTATAATCATAGGGGATTTCATAGTTGTATAGTGTTAAAATGTATAGAAACCATCATCTTCGCCACAGGATGTTAAACTACATAGAACCTTACATGTCCATGTCACACGATGTTAAAATGTTTAGCACCTTCATCCATGTCGCATGATGTTAAACTAAACAAAACCATTTCTCCTCGCTACACGACATTAAATATTTAAGATTACAATATCCTTCATTTGATATTACTAAATATCCCAAGATACTAAAAAATGACATTCCTTATGGTCCTTTAAAATATGAGTAGCTTCTATGTGCATGTATTACTCCCATCATTTCCACTCCATAGTGGAACTTGAGCCCCATTATTCTCTATGTTTGAATCAGATCTACAAAGGGGTCCCTTTTTAAGAACTACATCTTGCTTGATTCTTTCCCATACCAAGATAAGTAGTGACACGTAGGTCTTATTTCCCAATCCATCCACAAATATTCTTTCACATAAACTGACTAATGTTCTTTCTGCAAGATGTTAAATTTCACGGTTCTTCGAGAACTATGGGTGGATTCATTCTCATTTCAATGAGATATATAGTGACACGTAGATCTCAAATATTGGGCCTATCCACAACCATAAGTATATTTATTTCCCATTTTCTTGTATATGATCTAAATTTATATAGTGCACTCTTACAGAATACATGGTTTTATTCTCATACCATACTATGTCTTGAGCTTAATTATTATTCTAGAATGTATCAAAAGACCCTGCCTCTTTTATCAAATTCAGTTATTGTGGGGAACCATATTTTAATGAACTATATATGGATTCATTATTATTCAAATAAGATACATAGAGACACCTATATCTTCAATCATGGGTCTAATAATGATAATAATAAAAGCTTCACCATCCCCTATGTGTATGAATCAAACCTGCATAGGTAATGTTTTAATAACTACATGTGTCTTGATTCTTTCCTCATCAAGATATGTAATGAAATCAAGATCTACAAACCTAGGTCCATTCATGATTTTGGAAGAGAAAACCCCCTTCCTTTTCCTCATGCATGATTCATATTTACATAGGGATCTCTTCTAGAATTTTTCAATTGATTCCAATTTTAGTGAGAAATATAGTGATGCCTAGAATTCATACTTTTAGCCTAATCATTAGCCTGGAAATCATAAAAACCCTCTTCCCCATATCAAAACTTAATGATATGGGGAACTATTTCCAGAAATATGTTTGGATTGATTCTTTCCCCTATCAAGATACGTAGAGAAACCCAATCCCTATATCCTAGCTCATCCACCATTCATTCATTAGACCTTTATCTTTCTCTTTCTTTACATTTTTTAAAAAAAATTAATCATTTACCACTCCTTGTTTCTCACATCGAGCACAGCTCACATGTTATTAAGAATTGGGTAAAGAGATTATCTATATAAATAAGGTATCTTAATTCATATTTTGGTTTATCAATGTTCCTATTTTTATAAACATAAAATACAAAATATAAGTCCTCATTTCATGGATATAAACTACATGATCTTATAAAAAACTGCATGTGGTTCAACTCTCGTTTTCATGAGATATATAATAATTTCATGTCAGTTCACCTTCGTCCTTACCACATGGAATTAAACTGCATGTAATTGCAAAGAACTATGTCTATCTTGATTCTCATTTTATTGGCATACGTAGTGACACATGAATATTCTATCTGGGGTCCAGTTAAAATTAAAAAAATTCCCCACTCCCTATGTATGGATCATCCAGCATGGGAAACCTTCTCACGAACTATATATGTATTGATTATCATCCATATGAGATACATAGTGCTGCCCAAACTTTCAATATTGGATCCATATTTAACATCATTCAATTGATTCCTCTTTTAACCCATGTATGAGATAGATCTGTATAAGAGGATCAATATGAGTTCTCATCATATACATAAACCCATATTAAAGAAAGCCCAATTATTCCCCACTTGTGGATTCAATTAGGGAAGGTTAAACATTTTTTAGGAACTATGTGTGGCTCTATTCTTTCCCCATCAAGATATGCAGTGACACCAAGGCCTTACCCCCTCGTCCAGTTATAATATTTCTGTTCTCCTTGGAATCACTTTTCATCCTTACAAAATGACATTAAACTATATGTACCTACAAGAAATACATGTGGATTGATTTTCATCTATATGATATATGCAGGGATATCTAGATTTTCAGTCTTGGTCCCACCATTAGAATGATATAAAACCCTCTAAACCTACATGTATGAGTTTGATTTACATAAAAAATACAATACAAGTTCCCACCTTGAAATGAACTTGAATCTGATAAGAAATATGTGTGTATTGATTCTCACCCCATTGAGATGCGTGGTTAAGACTAGGCCTTAGGCACTAGTACCAACCATGGGATAAAATAATATTTTCCCCCTCCTGTATATAATCTAAAATCTATGTAGGAACTTTTATTTTGGATCCTCTCCATAGAGATCCCGTCAAGGAAACAAAAGATGTCCACATTATATATATGAGTCTGATCTATGTAAGGGACTCCAAAATCATGTCCAATATCATTCCAAAAACTTCCCTTGTGCATTGGAAATTGTCCCTTTCTCATTTTATACTCCTAATCTTGGATATTTTCAGATCTTTATAATACTTTCTTAGCTTCTAGTGACAAAATATTTCATACCTGAGAGCTCTTTATCCAGACCATCCAGTATGTTCCCCAGTTTTCCTTGGATAAAATTTTCCCACATAATAGTCATATTAGCCTAAAGATACCACTATCTGGATATATATCACATTCCCTAGTTGTTCCTGTATAATACAATACCCATAATGGTTTTTTCAAATAGCATTAATTTCAATCTTAGGAGAAGCCTCTTCTATCCCTGTAAGCTTTATTGATGCTATGAAGGATCCATGTAATTTAAAATGGTCATCCTTTCTGTATTTTCCTCATATCCTTTCACCAAAACGAAACAATCTCAAATACAGTGGTTTAAATTTTTCATATTTATATGTTCAAAGCATACTAGAATAACCTTGGTCCATTCAACAACATAACCAACCATTGTTTCCATAATATTATGGTCTTAGTCATATGACCTAAAACTAAAGGTACCATAATTCTTATGTTTGTGTCAAACATTCATAGAGAGCCTATTCCTCTGATTCTTTGTAAAATCATGACATGAAATAATCCTTCTATATACAAGTACTTTTCTCTATAAACTACACTTTGTACATGGGAATATCCAGATCTCCATAAACTTTCATCATATTTTAACAATAGAATGTTATAATTATTGAGAGATAATTTACCTGAATATGTACTACGTGCCCCCAGTTATCCATGCATTAGTTACCTACATAACTGGAATTTCAGCCAAAGGATTCCACTATTTGGCTATTCAGCACATGCCCTAGTTTGTCCTACATAATACAACTCCCATAAAAGTTTTTTCAAATAGCATTAACATTGTTCTTGGAAGATACATATCCTAAATTCTTTATTATTTTTCCCATTTCATTCTATAGATTCATAAATCCTTAAATAACATCTTATAATTATCCCTTCCCATACTAGAATATGGTAGTATATTTCCAGACAAATCATCAAGAATTGGGAAACCATAAAATATTCATTCTAAGCTAAATACCTTAAATTAAATCCCTTAATTTTTATGATAGATGACTTGAAACTAAACATTATAATTTCCTTTCTACTTGAATTAAAATTACATAGCATAATTCCTTTACTACATGACTTGAAATTGTAGAGCATAATGTCCTTACTACATGATTTAAAACTTCACATCATAATATCAGAAAGCCCCTTTATAAAAAATTTACCTTACTTCACATGCCAAATTTATATAAGAGTGGCTTCTCATTCATGAGCTACATTGGCACAGATATCCCCTTTTATTCTTAGACATATTTCCTTCACAATGCCACCCAATTTGGTCATTAGACATTCAAATCATAAAACCCTTTTTTCTATCAGTAATAGAATGTGATAATTCTTAGTAACTCCTTTACCTGAAAATGTAGTACATTTCCCTGTTGTCCTTGCTTAATTTTCCCACATAATGGGTCTCTCAAAATAAATATGAAACTATTTAGTTGTGCAGCACATTCCCTAGTGGGCCCTATATAATACAACCCCCATAACGGATTTTTCAAATAATGCTAACTTCATTTTTGGAAGAGTACTCTATTTATATAATTCATGTTTTATATTTGGTGACCATAAACATCATGAATCAAAATCCCCCTTGTAAATATCTAGGACGTTTCGAGATCTGCCTATCCATCAGGATTTGTTTGGATTTTAATATCAAAATTCACAGTCAATGCTATTTGACCTAAAACACTAGACTTATTATTCCAAAATTAATGAATTTAGACTTCTAACAAAAAGAGATATAGTAATCACCAAGCTTTAACCCCACAAAGGGATCCTTAGATGAAAGTCAAGTCCCAGATTTCTAGACATACCTTCTGTATAGTTTATGCAATATCAAGAAATAAAATTTAAAAAGGCAAAAAACTTGTTAGGCAGAAAACCCCAAAAAGGAAAGCATATAAAAAATCCAAGTTTATCCTACTAAGTATAATCCATATTGATCTTAAGAAAAAATTAGGGTGATTCCAAAAAAGACATAATGATTTTATGGTCGTCTATATGACCCTGTAAATAGTAAAACTATGCTCTCTAGGCCCCATCAATTAGGAAAAAATTATATCATCTTCCCATACATTACATAGCTACCCAATAGACAAAATGATGTTGGAATGAGTCAGTGTTTTCAAATTTACCCTTAGAAAAGTATTATTTTCCATCCAAGAAAATCTAATTCTAAGGGGGGTCTTTTTGTGGACACCATGAAATGTGTTCTATGAACTTCTCCACAGAATGGAAGATGTAAACCCCACTTAGACACCAAATGATATGTTTGAGTACAATATTTCTTTATGGAGGAAGGATAATATTGGATTTCCATGTGACGGGACCCAAAAAGTCATTAACCATGCTTGAAAAGTTCACGGTGTGACTCCCCATTTTTCATAGGAGTTAGCGATGGTAGCGAAGTCACTAGAATAAAGGGTTGGGACTGAATCCTGACACTGATCTTGAGTAGGGATGTGGGGGAGAACCCCCTGTGTAATGAAGAAGTATATTTTCCATGGTGTTTAAACTATACCCCCTTGTGTGGTACACCTAATCATACCAATTACGCATAAAGTAACCAACCTAGGTCCTGACCATATAGCCCAATGTGCATCCCCAATGTTGAGGACCTATGCTAAGGACATATGTTTGTGACCTATGCTCCAGTGTAATTTCAATACCCCCACATGGTGGGGCCTATACGAAAAAGTTTCACTAAAGAACTGCGCGGAAAAGATCATTTTGACAAGCCCCCCTCCTTGACTATAAATAGACCCCTTGGGCTCCAAATTTCAACAATTGAAAAAGTTAAAAGAACTCTCGAAGCTCTCATTGTGTAACTCCCTCGCCCAGGTCCACATAATTTTCTCAGGTAGCTCTCTAAAACATGAGAGAAGAGCAAATTTAAAGGGACAAACATGATCCAAGTCCCTTCATGGTCTAAAATACAATATACTTGTTTTATAACCCTTCTTCCATAAGATGAAGTCTCCTATACATGGTTATTTCTTTAATCAAAGATATGTGTGGCGTTATTTCAAGGAAATCAAGGTACACCTACGGTGCTTAAGTGAAAACCTCACCCAAGTGTTGTTGTCCCAAGTGTCCATTTCTCAAGGAATATCAACCATTCACATGCTTATTCTTATTATATTAATTATTTTTTAGTTCCTCCTAGAACCTACATGACATACCTATGGAGCATACCTACCCAGAATACCGACACAGACCACATATGTGAGATATCATTTAAGCTCTCTTTTAAGCCACCAAGGGAAGTGCCTCTCCTTATTTGGAACCCCTTCTTGTAGGGGTATATGTTAAAACCTCTACCAAGACCTCTTAGTTTATCTGGCCTTTAGGAATGTGACATTAGTGTGTCTTCCATTTGGATTGGGATATCTATGTTCATGGGTTTCCCACACTCATCTTACCAAAGGGTAAGGATTATTCGAGTGTCTATGGATTTGGATATCCATGGTCACATAGAGCCTTACCCTAGATAAAAAATTTTGTAGTTCCTAGTCTCAGATTCAAAGGATAGGACTCTACCTTCGCCTACTCATATCTAAGATTCGGATCCTCCAATCCCCAACAGCAAGAGTAAGGATCACACTGGTTTTTCCCTTCCACAGGGAATGATATAATCCTCCGAATATGGAACCCAATTTAGTATATCCTTCCTGGATTAAGCCACTATCCTTTGGGGATGGACCCAATGACCTTCAACTTCATTTAATATAAAAGGGTTCATTGCTCTGCACCCTCATCCACCATCATTCTGGCTTCTTTCACCATAGTCCCGTCCACTTCCATCAGAGATGAATAAAGTGTGTGGTTTGTTGAATCTTTCACATTCTATTGTTTCTCACACCGAAAATCAATAATGTGGGAAAATAGATTTTTGATGATAAAAACATCCACATAATCCACCTCATATCTTTAAATAAGAGAACTCTAATTCCCATTATAATTGGGATATGTTGGAAGCCTTCACATAGGTCCTTCTCTCAATGGACATCCTCTTCATAAGTCAAACACTAATTCCCTTAGTTCAGGAATTCTCCATAGGAATAGAACCTAAATTAAGTCCCCCTTGAATCTCCATGAGTTAAGAAATCTCTCATGGACAATATTAGAAGGGAATCCTCTTCAAGAGTAATCCCCAACCAATTTATCTCAATGTTCCATACTCTCGTGCAAGATTTATCTAACTACGTGGGATTTGATTCCCATCCAAATGGGATACCTAAGAAGCCTCCCTGAGGTTCAATCCCAACACTCCAAATAAACCCTATTCTCTCTGGTCCACATTCCCAACTATGTTTAGTCTTTCTTCAAAACTCATATCCTTCCCAGGTTCCTTGGGATTCTTAGGCATAAGTCCCACACCAAGCTTTGACAAAGCACCTTCCTCCAAGATTTCCCTTCCACTTGACATTAAACTGTTTGGTTAGGTCCTTCTCACACATCCTTAAATGGCATGATGTGTCCCATTAAGTATCACCAAACTACAATGTTTTTTATTCCATTCATGAGGATATGTAGGTATCCCATCCATTGGTTTCATCCCAACATCAAAACAACATTTGTATCCTTGGATGATGATAAATTCTAGAGTGGCATTCATCTACCTAGATGACCAAAAATTCCATAGTTCCCCACTGAGTGTCTTAAAAACCAAAATCATCATAAAAACAAATAAATAATCTATTAGAAGTATATAAAAGAACACTATTGATGGAGAATCATGAATACCTATAGATATATCCATTGATGAAGAACCCTGAATACGTACGGATGATTTTGAATTCCACACATACTAAATAATTAATTTCAAATTTCAAGGGAAACCCACATTATGTTTGGTAAATTAATATGAATTCATGAACATATCTTAAATATATTATAGAGTCCTCGAGTAGGAATTAATTCCCCTTAACAAGGTGTAATGAGCCAGACCTCCCATTCAATAGACCAGAGAAACTTATTAAGTATCGTAGGTCAAAAAACATAATGAATGAATACCTTTGGAAAGTAGATACCATTGGATATAGAACTATTGGGTGCTTCCAGTTCTATATATAAATTTTATTGAAACTATCCAGAAGTAGTAGTTCCTAACCAGAACACATGTTTCGGGTGAAACAGTTCCCCATTATAGAGATAGAAAATCATCTACTTAATAATATTTGATAAATTTTGGGTATATAACTACCTATTACATACATGGAATAAAATAAAATACATCTATTTTTGGCATAAAAATCTCCCTAAAGAAATGGAATCCACCAATTTCATGTGACCACTCCTTTTAGTTCTTGATAACCATTGATATCACCCATAATATTGTGTTGATGGTTATAACACCCTCTCATATCTTCATATAAAACCCCAGAACATTGGAAAATTGATAAGATAAAAAAGTAATGTGGAGATATTATATAAAACAATACATAGTTAAGCCATAATGGAATGAGAATCATACATCAATGTTTGAAGGTCTCATATCCAGACTAGTCAGAGTAGACTATGTATCATGAATCAGGCATTCCATAGTACTATGGGTTCTAGTATGACTTCTTTTTGATCCCCCCAAATGATGAAATTATTTCTTCTGTGTCGAAATACCACATTCCCTACCTTGGGAGGAGTTTCTGGTAGAACTCCTACTACCTATACACTGAGGGGTGGTTGAGTCCTCCAAATCAGGTACCTTCCATGATCCTCTTCCACTACTCGACTAGTTATTTCCACTACATAACCTCTACAATTGGTTTATCCTTTATCAAACATGACACTCTAATTTAGGGTAAGTACACTGAGGGTTCTTATGGCTAGCCCTACCATACTAAAAACACTCTATCATGTTGATGTCCTGAGACAGATTCTCACTCCCCTAGATTCTCTTTCCAATACAATCCTGGCAGTAACAATCATATAATAACATCTTATTTCTTGATGAATATCTCCCCAATCATCAGGAAAATATTGTATTCCCTCCACTCGAGGCCTCTTAAAAGGTACCATCCATGGTGAGGTCCAAATTTAACATTTTAGTGATATTTTTCTAGTATAAGACGTTCACCTATATATTTATCGCATAAATAATCCCATCTTAAAATAACATCACCTTGTTGATATCACCTACTACCAAATATAGAGAAAAACACTACAAGTAAATAAAATTTCTATTGTAGTCCATCACTAACATGCTTCCATTTGTATGTTTCATGCACTTTGGATCCATCTCATCCCTCAGAATCTATGGATATAAGTGACTTGAAAAATTCACCATGAAGTCCTTCCAAGTTATCTCCTCTCACTATCCATATTAATATTATATTCCCCACCTATACATGACTATTACACCTAGAATATAAGTGGAAATCTCCACCCTCCTCTATGTGGGTATCTCACGGTTCTTAAACACCATCTGGACATTATAAATCCAGAAATCAACTTCTTATGGGCCTCTACACATAGTAAATAAAAAGTGGATGTTTTATCTAGGACTCCCTTGTCAAGTTATTCAAAGAATACACAATGGGAGTAGTTTCTATATATATTATATGACTCATAAAAACTATCTTGAATATGATCATCCAACATGTTCCTTGGATTCATAGGAAGTTCTGGATAAACTGTGGGAGGTGTGTTCAAAATACCACTCTCCTAATACTCAAATTAAAGACGACACTGAGTAATTTTATCTAAAAATATAAATATTCTCTTTAAGTTATAGGATATATAATAAGATCAACCTAATGAATATTATAAAACAACAGATAACTATAGATTCAGGGTTACTCCACAACAAGACATAACAAGGTAATTGGAATGTATTAATAGTATCATGTATTCCTTTTTCATCTGATATTTTGAGGGATTAATTACCACAATATTGGTATGCAGATATGTCATGAGTGATAAATATATCCCTAGCATAAACAATCCATGTCATCATATTTCCCTTCATTCATACTATAATGCATATACACTCACCTCATGGCATACCATCCCACTAGTAAAATATCATAAAATAAAAATATCACATGATAAGTGAATAAATCACGATGAAATAACATCACAATAGTTACAATGGACTATCATGAATAGTAATATCATCTCTAGGGACTTGGGTTTTCTCTAATGCTTGGGTTAGATACTCTAATGAATGAAATCATTACCAAGCCCTAACACATCCTAACATCTTTTTTACCTTCTTCGAATAATAATGTAACATAAAATACATGTGATATGATACCACTTTGTAACAACCCAAAATAATTTTTCCCTCTCATGATCGACTCAGGTGGTTAAGATACCTCATGCATGACACCCAATATTCTAGAGGCTACTGACTAATAATTTGGGTGTAAATACTATAGTTTGGATACTATACCCTCTTGTACAAAGTTATAAAAAAAATTATAAATGAAATAATAAATATAATAAATATATAATAATAAATAAAAAAAATCAAACTAGATATAGATAAATTGCCAAAAAATAAACATTAAAAATAAATCATTTCCTGAAACGCAACATGTCAATATAAATGTTTTGCTAAAGTCACACAAGTAAAAGACTAAGTAGACAAATAATAAAAGACTCCAAAACCCTGATCATGAAACCCATACATAGTCATATCTCCATGCTCCAGTAATATCCAATAAAGAAATAAATAGAGTATTTGGATGCTCTACCTTGTTTATACTACAGATATAATATCTTTTAGGGTTCCAAATGGAACCAGAACCATATGTGATTAAAACACTATAAGTTGACACCCAAAGTGTCTGAATAATTCAGTCAGAATATATAGTTCATAAAGTAGTATATAATACATGGTATTTTTCTAATGATGTTTCTTTTCTGTAGATTATGTCATAATTCACACTAATTATATTTATATATTTAATAGGTATGACCTATAAAATAGTGAATGATTGTTATCGATGATCGAGAAGTGTTCTAAAGCAGAAACATTCAGAGTACCCAAATGTGAGTGTCATGGAAATAATTTTTATAAATTTGATTCATTTTTATTAGATGTCGAGTTCCATAAAATAGTTTTTCACATATGTAGGATTAAATATAGGATATAATTTTTGAATCATGAAGTAGATCTTCGTGTTTGTTATGATAAAAGAGTTAATGAATTTCAAGTTGGCAGTTATGAATAGATTTCACTGAGTGGATTAATACTATAATTGAAAAAAAAATGTTTTTATGTTCCCACCCTAAATAAAAAAATTTATTTATATATGATATTTGGAAAATATAGGATTTTCATTAAATAATATGAACAAAAAAATTATATATATAATAATTAAATGTTTAATGGAATTGGTAATATACTGAATGGTTTATATATTCAAGATAAATATAATCATATTTATAAAATTCATGGTATGAAGGTTAGGGTTTATTCTAATCTCATATACCTTTACCATTGTCACCCTATACTAATAAAAGAGAAACACATTCAAATAATCCATAGATATTGATTATTGGATTCTTTTGATTAAGAATTGTTTGATAAAATCCAATCTTTTTTTAATAGAAAATGATTAATTATCCTTTAGGGATAAAAGTTAATAGGTCTAGTAGAATATTGGATGTCTTGAATAGTGATGTATCTAGACCAATGAGAACTCTATAAATTTCTAGTTTTAAGTACTCTTTTACTCTCATTGATAACTCTAGTCGGTATGGGTATGTGTTTCTTTTGAAACAAAGGAACTTTTTTTATGTTTTATGATTTTTAGAATGATGCTCAGAATCAGTAGGCCAAAAGTATTAAAGTTATATGATCAGATTTGGGTGGTGAATACTTGAATAAGGAATTCCTAGCAATTCTATTAGATTTGGAAATTATTTTACAACTCAATCCTCCCAAAAAAATTATTGAAGTATCTAAAATTTTTAATCATACCCTACTAGACATGATTCTATTGATGATGATTTTTTATAACCTTTCTATATCATTTTTTTAGTCTCAATATACTTCTCCATTCCTACTCAATGGTGTTCCATATAAATAATTCATAAAGATCCCATATGAGATAGTATATAGGAAATATCCAATTTTTTATTATGTGAATATTTGGGTATGTGAAGAATTCATATGATGATTAACTTCTGGTAACCTTGACCCTAAGTCAAAAAAATAATTATTTTGTGGTAATCCAAACGAAACCAAGGGATATTATTCCTACCACCATACTAAGCATAATCTTTTTGTGGCTCAAAATTTTACATTAATTGGGAAGGAACATATAAATGTAGTTTTTAGTGGCATAAAAATTGAACTTGGTGAATCTTAAGACAAAAAAAATAGTTTCTTTGAGATGGAGGTTGATCCATTTATACAAACCATTTTAGATTAATAACTTACTCATGTAACATAAGAACCTAAAAGGTCTTGTAGTATTTATCAAAAAATGATAGATATGGATTTATCAGTGATAATGATGATTAAGTAACATCCATAGAAGATAAACCTACTTCAAAAAAATATGCTATTTGGAATTCTGATTCTGATAAATGGTTAAAATCTAGTGAATATAATATGAACTCCATGTATACTAACCAAGTTTTGAACATGGTGGATTCACCTAAATGGGTGACATACATATGGTGAAACTATGTTTTACAGAAGAAAAATGACATGGATTTGGTATTTTCTACCTATAAATCATGCATATTAGTAAATGGTTATAAACAAGTTCATGGTATTGAATATGAAGGTACCTTTTCACCTATTGTGATGATAATTTCCTTTCATATTTTGGAATCCATATAGGATCATTATGATGATATGGAATATAAAATTGATTTCAAAACCTCATTCCTTAATGGAAATTGAGTCAAGGATGTTTATATGATATAGACTAAGTGTTTTGAAGTTCCAAATGGGAATAATAAGGTTTTTAATCTGTAGTGGTATATTTATTGATTAAATAAGCTAGTTATAGTTATAAAGTACGGTTTAATAATGCTATCTGAGAGTTTAGGTTTATTAATAATTCGGATAATTCCTTTTTATATAATTATATTAGTGGGATTAAAGTAGTATTTATAATAATATATGTATTTTACATAATTATTATTGGAAATTATATCCCAATACTTCAATCTAAGAATATTTATTTGGGTAAATTGTCTCAGAGAAAGACATGGGTAAAGTAGCTCACATACTTAATATGATTATCAATATAGATATATCTAAGAGGTTTTTTAGACTATGTGAGAACACATATATTGGAAAGGTATTAAATAATTTAAACAAATAAACATCCAAGAAAGGTACTTTACTAGTTTTTCATGGAAATAATATTAAGAAGATCTAGGATCCAGATAAAGAGTTAGATAGGACTGATAAGATTCCATGTGCATCTATTATAGGATTTATCATGTATTCTATTTTTTGTACTAAATATGATGTCTCTTATAATTTGAATATAATATGTATATACCAATCCAATCCTAGTATGACTTACTTGCATGTTGTGAATAAAATAATTAATTACTTGAGAAGTATTAAGGATATGTTCATGGTCTTTAGAGTAGAGGATGATCTCTTTGTAAAGGTTTACACATATTCTAGTTTCTAATATGAAACATATGATATGAAATCTCAATATAGATTAATTTTTTTACAAAATGGTATAGAAATTCCATGGTAGTGTTTCAAGAAAACCACCATAGCAGACTACAAACAAAAGGCAGTATACATTAATACATTAGATGTTGTGAAGGAATATTTTTTGATAAAGAATATTATTTGTAAACATGGATTGGTACCTAGCATCAAGGAAGAGATTAAGATATATTGTTAAAGAATTTGTTTTGTTTCTCATGACAAGGAAAATGGATATCATCAACACTTTATTACATATACTATCTCATACTAGTGATCATTGAGAGGGGTGATATAATGATCAGTTGTGTGGCTACACAAAAGAATTTTGTATATCCATTGACAAAACCATTTTCATAGCAAAAACATGAGGATAATGTAGAATCTATGGTTTTTAGACACATGAGATATTAGTTTTAATGGTTATAAATTTATCATGTTATTATAATAAAGGTAATCTCCAATTATCATTCATTCATGTGTTGTACAATTTCATTTTACATAAACAGTTGAATGATAACATCCACACAAAGTAAAACATTTACTTGTCCCTAACTGATGGTCAATATGGAGTATCATAGTTTGTAATGATATGATAAATTTGGCATGAATTATATATTGTATTCATTATAAATATTTTAATATGAGATATGAAGAATATATTCATGAGGTAATAATTAGAGACTAATTACATGGACTAATCCGTGAAATTATAACTCATGGAATGTCATAGGTTCATTGTTGTACTTAGAATAATATGATTATTATCAATCCTTTTTAACTATTTTTAGAAATATACCTAGCATGACAACCTTTATACTTTGATACCCTAATTATGTGAGTTAACATCAAAATTTATCTAATGAGGGTGTGTTAGGGTATGTTTATGATCGTGTTTTCAGTTATATTGTAAATAATATGGGATTTTTTCATATGTATGAAAAGAAATTACATATATCCATTGATTTTATTAGAATTATAAAAGGCATGGATAGTATTAATTTTTTCATATAAGATGCGTAAATATACTTGGTTATGTGACATGTGATTTTCTTATTAGATATATGAATGACATGTGATGTATTCAACCACTTGGTCAGTAATTATTAAAAAAACAAGATATGATGAGTGGCCAATACTATATCGACATGTTTAATGTCTAGTGGTTACTTGATGTCATGGAAAAAGGGATTACATATGATACATACGATGTATATGATAAACCTTTTGGTTGAAATGTTTTAATAGATTTATGATTATGTTTGATATAGATCGCACTAGAACCCTTAGTTTCTTTAGAAACATTGATGCTTTGTTAGAGGCCCCTCTCGACTTACATATACAAAATTGGGATTTTATAGTTTTTTTCAATGCTAGTAAGGCCCGTAGGGTCACATAGTTAGGACAATCGATAAGGATGATGTAATTATTGGTTTTTAGCGCAGGTTGGAGTTATTGGATGTGTGCTAAAATTTACATACCTGAGATGCATTTAAATATTCCTATGATGCATGAGATATATATATATATATATTATGTTTTATATAAAAGTGTAGATCTCATATATTCATTTTATGCATACATGAGATGAATTAATTTATATATATGTTATTTATTTTCTTCTGATGGTTTATTCATTAGATATATAGATTAATGGTTTTACATTAATTCAATGAAATAATTTAATAAATTATACCCAATGGGAAGTAACACATGAGATGTGTTATTTATTTGAGATTCCTATAGTTTCTCTTATATAAGAGGATAAGATCCTCTCCCTTTGGGGTGTGCGATATGAGATTTATATGAGCGACTATTAATCTCTATTCCTCCCAAAACACTAGTTATCTTATTAGAGAAGGTTCCATACCTCCTTAGTACTATGGTAATCCTCACAATTCATTCTTGGATCCTTTCTCCATTGTACTACCTATGAGGTATGGTGTTTATGTTTACTACGCCTTTTTATCTTCCTCAATCATTAACCGCTGAAATAAAGATTGAGGTTACTGAAAAGTTTTTAATAATGTAAACACTGTGTTTTAGTTTTATTTACTTTTTAATTTTTAATGATAGATCTATATGTGTTTCTAGGTTTTCTTCCACTATATATGTCAATTAGGTTATCATACAAAACACACCAACCTGGAATCTAGACCTATGGTGGTATATAACAATGAACTTATCCATTAGGAATCAAACATAATTAGAGAGTCATAATAAGATAATATTACATGAAATTCATTATAATACCAAACTCCCAATATAGAAAATATGGTAATACAATCAATATTGGTCAATTAATTCAATTAATAATTAATAATACATTCATTCCATTAGTCCATGTTACTAATTATCCAAATAATAGGATAATTAATTAAAAATAACAATTAAGAAAATTTTACCATTCACAATATATTATATCCACTTTCCATATTGTTATCATGCTATGACATTTAAATATAAAAAAACTTCAAGCTAACTATTAATTTTCCTTGTCGATTATCACAATTACCAAGTCATATAATTCCTTGTTAAGATAATTCACATTAATTCTTAACCAAATACCAATTTTCATCAAAGAATATACGCCTGTTTAATCCTTGTTCTAATATATGTTCAATGGTTGGCACACCTTTTGGGTGGCCAGAAGTCCTAGTATCAACACTAATTGGACTAATGGGGTTTGAAGGAGGTTTAAGAATATAGATTCATAAGTTTTAATGGGTTCCAAATTAGTAATTTTTTCACTCAAAATACCAAAGATATCACACATGTTTAACATACTGAAAAATAAAACAAGCTCTAGTGAGTTATTTTGGACTATACACCTCAAGAAATGAAGAAAAAGAGATCCTAGATTGAATTAAAAATAAACTTAAAACATAGTGATATCCTATATACAGTTATTGAAATGGATTTTTAAGTATATAATAAGAGTATCCAAGGAGGAAAAATGAAAATATCAAAACTAAGAACTCGTCTATTTTAGATCACCAAATCCGAGATATGATTAAGAAGTGGAAAATTGGATTTGGGGAAGTGTAAATAGCCATTTAGAACCATAAAAAGTCACAAACCACATATTATGTTGAATGTTTTGTAATTAGGAATGTAAAATCAGTTTTATGGGAAGAAAGGCATCTTGGAACCTTTTCTATCCCAGTCTGCTGCCACTGAATAACCGGTGGCATCCTCTAGTGCACCTATATGACTAGAAACCCCACATACTATACAATGGGTTTCAAATGAGTGGAATGTGGGTCTATTTTTGGATAATAACACTATAAATATCCCATCATACAACTAGTGGGTATCATCGGCTAGCCATTGGGTCTCTCCAATTGGTCGGTGGGGCTCTCATATATTTTCAAGGCTACCTTACAGCCCACTAACTAGATGATTGATCGCACTGGATAATAAGTGGTATTAAAATATATCTAATATTTCACAAAACATATATAATCCTTTTATATCAGATTCTAGATCCCATAAATACATCAAAAAATATCATTTAACATGGGAAACAAGGATATATTACCAAATTTAAAATGGTTTAATAAAACAAAAAGGGACTCAAACAAATACTTAACAAAGGATTAACCTGGATAAATAACGGATCTTAAAGTCCAAGAATGTATGAGGAATATATATTCCATGATGGGATATGGTTGAATTGTAATAAAGGATGTATTGTTATTGATTATTTATATGGGAGGGAGGAAGTAATCTAAAGGACTTTGTAGTGAATATGAGAAGAAAATTCTCAAGTGGGAGATTGTAGGGTTGTTGTGATAATTGTATTTTGGAAAATAATATTTATCTAGTGTAATAACTATTATTTAAGGATATATTATAAAATTATATGAATTTGTTAAATAAAAACCAAATAAATTTTGGAAGCATATGTTGAATAAAAATATAATGTTGGAGCAGGTGATAGTGGAAGATGATAATTGAGACCAAATGAAGAAATTATGGATGGTACACTCACTTATGTTGTAAAAAACAATTTTAATTATGAAATAAGAACTTGGAATTCTTAAATAGATATGTAGGATTCATTATAGTTTTTCATGAAGATATCATTCACTATTCACCAGGAATCAGAGGTTGGGACAATGAAACTGTTAGTGGTTTTGACTGAGTTGAGGGATGCCTACAAAGATATAAAGGTGGCATAACCCATTACAACAACTACAATTGATTTTAAATAGTTGTATAACTTGGACAAATATCTTGTAATATTATTATCTTTCTCACATTATAATAAAAGTAATAGTTTTTCTCATGTGGAATATGATTAATTTTGGAATTGTGTAATCCCTTACGTTACCCTATATTTTGAGTGTGAATTATATTTTGACTTTTCATTTGTGTGATCTAGTAGGTTTTTGGGAGATCATGGTGATTCAGTATGAGATTTTGGAGAATAGTTACCTCTCCTAAACATTGAAATTAGTTGTTATTGGTTCTAGAATGATTAGAACTTGTTCATTAACTGAAGTTCTGTAATGGAGGTCTAAAATTTGGGTTCATCAACACAAAATTATTTCTATTTAATTAATTTAAAATATTATTCAAATTCCATGAATATCATTTAGCAGTTCATGGGTTATTTTGTTATTTTTTTTATTTTAGGGGGATTTAAGTAGACCAAAGTTTACATTGTGTTGTCATTCTTAATTTACTGGGAGAGTTTATTTTATACTTATTTTGTAAGTTATATATTCTATATTTCTATTTATCTATTATATTATTTTCATTGAGGGGAAAACTACATGTTAAGTGGGTTTATATATTTTTCTATTTTTTCATTCATATTATGCTACTTTTAATACATGTATCAAATATTATTCTTAACTATTTAATATTTAGAGAGATGCATCCAATTTTTTATTCACTTTATCTTTATTTTATTTATGCTTATATTTTTATGAGAATTAAGGTTTAAAAAAATTTAAAATATTTCCAAAATATGGGAGATGTCTTTGTGGTTTATTGTAATTATAAAAAAAGGTAATATTGAGTAGATCCTTTCCCAATTGGTTTTTTGTTATTAATAATTAAAAAAAATTACACAAATTATTACACTATTTGATAATGTATTCTTATTTTTTCTATTAAGGTTTTTTATGTTGAAATTTTGTAGATTATGTCTTATTTTATTCTACTTAGTTTAACTTAACTATGTCATGTTTAGTATTTTTATTTATTATTTTATATATTGTTTTAATATCTCTTGACCTAATATATAAATTTTGGATATTAATATATCATTTATAAAAAAAATAACTTTTTAATGTAAAGGGTGTTGTGAGATCACTACCATAACCACTCACAGATAGAGTTAAAAATTTTCTTCTACATTTTGTTGAAAATATATATTTTTAAATACATAGTATTTTGACCATATATTAGGATAAAAAAATAAAAAAACTGGTAATTCATCAATAATTAGAAATCTATAAAGTTTATATAAATTTTCCTCAATAATAATTAAGGATTTTTTAATCTTTTTATTATTTTAATATCAACCAAAATTATTTGTAATTTTTCTATCAAATTTAAACATATTTCAGAAAGTTTTTATAATATATTTTAATGATATTTTAAGATATATTTGTTAAATTTAATTGTTTTTCATTACATTGTAAATCTAATGAAATTTTCAAAACATTACCTAGTAATATAGAAAAATTAATCTATAATTAAAAAATTTTAAATTGGGATATATAATTTCGATGTCGTATTGTCAATGAATTTTTTACAATAACATTCAAATAGAATTAGATTTTTTTAAATCTCTATTGAATTACCATGTTTTTTATTCATTTAGGACTATTTAATAATTAGGTTTATTTATAATCTTTTATCACTTTTTTATATTCCTAAATCCCACTTTTAATTATAATGAAACAGTTTATCAAAACACAAGAATATAGATTGAAACATCACTAGGATATCATGTCTTGAGAGAATAACTCAAAAAACATCAATGATTTAATATTGGATAATCTGTATTTTTTCATTCATCTATATATGTATTTTTAATAAAATAATTTTTTGTTTTTTATAAAAATTATATTTTAAATACTAATTTCATTTATTATGTGTTTTTAGTTTAAAAAATTATTATTGTTGAAAATTTTGTTCTAAAACATGATTTTTAATGCTTTAATATTTGTGTTCTTTAATTTTATGTTGTATATATTTTAAAACATTTTTTTGTTTTGGTACCCTGTATTAATCTCAAACTGAATTTTAAATTTCAATTAATAAATCATATTGTTCAACATGTTTCCATTTTTTATCTCTAATTGAAATTTTTCTTGTTATTTGTTGTAAATATTAAATTCAGTTGTATGGATTTTTATTTTTTTTATTTTAATATTTTTTATTTTTGAATGGGCATGCGGATATTAATTTGTTTTTAATGTAATTACATAATGAACATACACATAAGAAAATTTATTACTTGAACTATATTTTCTTTACATTGGAATAAACATATATTTTTATGGTAGATTTGATGCCCATTAGAATGAGGAAACTTGGTTGGCCATTGATCCTCAACCATTCAATCTATATTTGGAGGATACTGTCTGGTTTTTTCTAATCCCATATTTCAAGATAAAAGCTATTGGGAATAGGAATGGGGATTTCTTTACCTATCATTGGGTTTTGTCTCACTATTATATAGAAAAATTATTTGGAATGAAATATCACTTCTTGTTCATATAATTATTGGTCGGTGCATAACCAGATCACATTTGGTGGAATAAGTAGGACCAAGTTAGGGTTACCCAAGATGGGTGTCCATTTCCACTGGTTTGTAATTTTTATAGTGGTCCTCAATCATGATGTTCAGATAAGTGGTTCATGGATTCATGGAGAGATCTGTGTGAATCATAATTTTTGTTTCATTCTATATTAGCTACCATGTGGATGGTATTTAGGTTCCAAGATGGTCTAAATAAAAATGAATTAAAAAGTATCCCCAATTCATGTCACCACTACTTCTTGTTGAAGGTTCATGTTCTCCTCATTGTTGAAGAGTGTATATTGATTAATTATACCATTATAGAGTCATTCTTGTTGGTGAGATAGGTCTAGTAAACTACTCAATGAAGATCCCAAAGATGGTGTCTTGAGAAAGGTAGTAGCTTGGGTCATTGTTTGGGCTCAGTGTTCTTTGTTGGTTCATGTTATAGGAGTGACTCAATACTTTCATGGTTTCACACCTCAAGAAAACTAAAACTTCTCTAGGAGGATACTCAACATTATTTTCTAATTCCTAATATTAGAGGAAACATTGTATGTGTCTAGTGTTTCCATCAATCTCACTAACAGAGTTGATTCACCATTGTTTGGGAGTCCTGTTTGGTTAGTATGATCAAGTATGGTTCATTGATTCCTCTAATCCAAGAATGTTGGTTTGTGGTGCTACACATTTTTTGAGATGTATATGGAATAAAATCAAAACCCAATTCTGTATCTTTAATGAATTTTGGGTGACATATATATTTGCATTGGTTTTTCCTCCTATCACTAATTAGTTTTTGGATGAAACCCCAAAAGGGATTATGTGTTGGGTTTGTAATTTCTATACCAATGGAAATGATCTTATTATGTGCACTCAAGTTTATGGTGTATCCCAGATACGATGTGTGTAACCCCAAACTAGTTTGAAAATAATAATTATATCTCAATTGAAGATTGAATACCTATGGTTTCTTACGTTGTTATTTTTTCTAATAGTGGTGTTTGGGAAATGTTTCTGGGTGATTAGAAAAATCTATGATTCAAGATGGTTGGATCTGATGGATTATAATTTAATAGATGACTTAGTTGTGTCATATATAATTTTAGGGGATTATTTTTTGAGCAAAAACAAAATATCATATCAATATTTTAAAATAATGTCGTTACACATATTAGTTTGGATGGGTCACATAAAGACCCATAAATTTCAAGGAAATTTTTTTCATAAATACTTTGGAATTTTTCAAGTCTGTGGCTTCTGATGGAACTTGATTCTGAGGCCTGGTGTGCCCGGAATCAATTTTCGAAGTTTAGCTTGGGTACGTTCAGTAAACGAATGATTGGGTTTTTGTATCTTTCGAACCGGTGCATAGAATTGAAATATGAAGGCACCGATGAACTCACAACTCTGGCAATTTCTTAAGGGGGCATTTACTATAGTTGTGTTTTCACGGGAGGAGAAGTTAAAATTTTTGGATTAAATGAGAAGTGAATAAAATTGTGGGACAATTTTATTTTTATATCTAAGGTGGTTATATCTTACATGGGGGGGTTGTGGTGGGATTCACAAGCTCCTAACTACCCATGTGAGGATAATTGTGAGGTGGAGCCCACATGAGCCCCAACCCTTCAGATTCCCTAACTCTTTAACCCCTTTGAACTCCCATGTTAATTACATGGCAATTCCCATTTAAATTTTTTAGCCTTTCCACTTCCCCACATAAATTCATGCCAACACACACCTTAATTAATTAATTAAAACTCCTTCTTTAATAAATTAAGTGTTTGAAATTTGTATTTTGAATGCATGGTGTGATAAAATAAAATAATTATAAGCCTTATTTTATTTTTGGTTGTCCTGTTGTGTTGAGATTTTGGGGAGAGAGCTCTTGAGTTTCGAAGAACGCTTCATCGCCTTTGTTGAAAAACGCCAACTCTCTGACGAAGAACATCAACTTGGAGACCCCGGATTCTGCATCCCCTTCATCCTCCGTGACAAGGGAGGAGACACCAATGTGGGATCTCTCCAACGACGTCTCACCTTATAATCTTCTCTCCATGAGAAAAGGAGAGTCGTCGCTTCCTCCTCGGGCGCACTCCGTCGTCGTTACGGAACCTCACCACGCGACGCTGTCTTCTACGATGCCCGATGTTCTATATCTTTTATTGAGGTTGGGGTGTATTTTGATTGTATCAATGTTGAATCATCTTTACTTCTTGTTTTGTTCTCCTTAACCGCCTGTTATGGAACTAATTCGGAGAGACCAGGCCAAACTAACACGGTCTGAATCCTCCGCCAATATTGTGATTATTCGTGGTTCTTCGTTTTCTTCATGGGTGATGAACAATGGATCATTACAAGTTCGTTAAGTGACGCAACAAACCCAAAATTTAAGACTCAACATCACAGAAATCTAGTGGAGGTGTGAAGACGATATCGGGTGACGGTTCAAACCGGAATGGGGTGGACCGTTCCTCAACCGTTCTTCGAGCGGGAATTCAAAAAGTGTTTTCACAGCCGATCGGAAGCCTAGAAACACCAGAATCGACTTTGGGACAACGGGGTGACCTAGAATCTGAATTTTTGTGATGAATGAACCGTCGAAATGAAGAACCGGCATCAAGGGAGGTGCACTGGCCAGACGCGTCGTTTCTGGAAAATTCCAGAATACACAGCGTGTACTCCTAGAGAACACTCCATGTAGTGTGGGATTTCTGCCGCTAGGGTTTCGGATTTCAGATGGCTAACACACTGCGTGTAACCTCTGTCACACGGCATTTACTTTCCACAGATCAAGGAGGTGGCGGCTACATGAGATTCAGTGTCTAACCCGGGGATACACGGACACGGTGTGCAGTACACGGGCATGTACTCTACCAGACAGCCAGACATGGCCAATGGTATGGGCTATCATGTGTACCAATTACATGGGTTGGAGAACATGGGTTGAGGCCGTGTATGGGAACATGGATAGCGTACATGGAGCTAACCCCAGATTTTTGGACATGGCATGTAACCATACCACATGTCGTGTACATACTTTTTACATGAACATCCCTTCGACACGGGTCGTGGTACACGGGCAGTACCCGGAGTCTGAGTACACGGCGTGTAACCATACCACACGCCATGTATATACTTTTTACATTAACATCTCTTCAACACGGGCCGTGGTACACGGGTAGTACCTGGGTTTTGAGTACAAGGCGTGTAACCATACCAACACGCTGTGTACTTTTTGGAAAATGGCTTGGTTATCTTGTACTCAGTGTCTTGGACACATTTTGTTTGGTTTACCCCCCTATGATGTGGTGAACCTTCAGGATAAAACAACTCTGAACTTCAGGATAGTTGATATATCACCCCCTTGGCTCGAGGAGCGGATCCTCCTGGAATCGAGCACGCTGTGTGAGGGAACCCTAGAGCTGGTTGCATCTACGACGATTGTCGTGCTGGGATCCTCTGTGGGTTCGACGACGATGACGGCTGTACTTAGATCCTCCGTGGGTTTGATAGTGATGATGATTGTACTTGGATCCTACGTGGGTTTGGCAGCGATGGTTAATGTAAATGGATCCTACATGGGTTCGACAGGGACGAATTCTGTACTAGGATCCTACGTGGGTTCAGCAGAGGAGATGATTCAGAGGCTATATCTAATCATCTCCACCCTTCTTCGTGAGTAGTATACCTGTGTGAGATGATTCTTGACTTGAAATCAATACCAACGGTTTGATTGACTTCGTTCTTTTGTGGACTGGGTTGTGCTTTCCTGTGTGTACTGGGTTGTGTTTCCTTTATGGACTGGGTTGTGCTTGGGCTCGAGAGTTGGAGCCAAACTGGAATTGATGACTTAGGAATATGTTTGGGAATATACCTAATTAGAGTCGGTTGATACTTTGGGATTGTATCTTTTCTTTGTATTTTATCCTTCATGTATTCTGGGTGGCCTTTGGGGGTATCAGGGTCCCTACTGAGTATCGTATACTCACCCCTACATGGGATATTCCCACACTACGTTGTGTTGGATGCAGACGATGGAAAACACTGATCGAGGTGGAGGCTTGTGGAGATGGACAGTACTCGGAGGTGGACCACTAGACGAGACATACATGGAGTGGACGATCGGACCCGAGGAGCTGAGGAGACCATTTTTACCCACCCTTCAGGTGGGATATCTGGAGGATGACATAGTGTTTGCTGCTTTACTTTACTACTATTGTACATTCTTTCCCAGTTGTACTGTACTTTTAGCTGGGTTTGTATACTGGCTCATTTACTTTTCCGCACTTACTTTTGTACTCAGTTTTTACTTAGTGCTTACTTAATTTTCATACTCTATTGTGTATTTTTACTTATATAAAGGCAATGTCTTCCCTTCTTATTGGGATTTACACCTTTGGTGCTAGTCTCCAGCCCCTGGCCTATGGAAGGCGGGCTTGGGGTAGTCATAGTATGGGCCCCAAGGATGGGTTGTGACAGGTCACTCCCTCTATCACCAAATGGTTTAATAATGAAACCCTATAAGGAAAAATTTGTTGGATTTGAATGTTTTAGGATAGAGGAATAATATGGAAAAATGGAGAGAAATATAGTTGAGGATTTATTCATAACACTAGTGTTATATAACTGACACCCTAACACTTACTCGAGTTTCGGAATATGGAATTCATATAGTTTTTTCATCTATTGAAGGAGGTATAGTGGTATTGTAAAATGGTTTGGTCCAATAATATAATCTTAAGGATGAATACATACAGGCTTAAAAATTGAAACCCAATAGAGATGTGTAGACCAACCCAATAGGACATAAGGAATACTACCATGAAGAGAGAGGATCTAATATATATTCCTAACAAATTGGTTCCTTGATCCAAATAATATTCCCAAACTATATCCTTGTGGAAAAAATGAATCTAAATTGATCAAATCAATTTTAATAAAAAATCATAATTGACAGCTACTATTTAATTACATTGGTGGGATTAATTTTATAATATTTTCTTTTCTCTAACTAGGAATAAAATACCACTTTATAGGATTATATATTAATTCTTTTTGTCTCTATTCTACTTCGAATTATTCCCTCTCTATGGAAATATATTCCTCTGATTTTCTTCTTCTTCTTCATATTTTTCCTCCTCTTAAATTATCCAACTATAAACATCTAGTGTTTTATTTTATTCTATTTTTATTTTATAAACAATTTTTATAGAAGTTTTTCAAATTGAGACTTATCTAATGATAATTTTTATCATATATTCTTAATTATTTTATTTTTTCATCTATTTTGTTCTAGTATTTTCATTAGATCTTAAAATTAAATGAAAAATGACAATGAAACATGTATTTTCATTTTTACTTAATATATATTCATTAATTCATTATTTGATATTAAAAAATAAAAATATTGAATTCATGCAAAAATAGTTCAAGAAGACCAATTCATTTTGTCATTACTATGTAATCCACTATACTTTTCAATCTTAAATTATTATGAATGGATGCAGCTAGTCCTTCATAAGGATGTTGGATCCAACATTTCTACTAGAAGTAGTCTACTTATTTTTATAATAAAATAAACTCATATTATTTAGTACAATCCACCAAGATGAACTGTAGAAAAATAGTGGAAAATCATTGGTTTATTAGGATAGTGATAATTTTATTTATTTATTTTCCATTTTAGTGATGATTAAATGGTTACAGTTTTTAGGTATAAACCCAATTTTGACTAAACATTTTCATACGTGATTATTTTTTAAAAATTTGTAATGATTTATAAATGAAAATAATAATTTTTTATTTTTTATTTTTATTTTTTCATGTTTATATCTCCACTATAATTACCTTCTTGTTTTTTCTTGCTTTTCATTTTTTATTATTTTTATATTTTGTTCGTTATATTTACTTAAGTCTTTGGATGATGCTTACATAGTTTTTTTATTATTGTTTTTTGATCCATATTATGCTTATGTGGTCTATCATAAGGATAGATGATGTTTTCACTCAACTCTTTTATCCTTATTTGGAGTCTAGATAAATATTATGTAAGGTCAGATGATTTTTAAACAACATCTGGATGATTATTACATATAAACTACCTGATACATATGTTTGTGGCCTTTATATAGAAACTAGATAATACTAACATATTAGTCTAGTGATCCATACAAAATCTCTTTATCATACTTATGCAGCTGTGTTTTCATTTCCCTTTACAGGGTTTTCACAAGTTTTCAAGTAACTATAGGTGATATTTTTTTGAAGTTCATTTTTCTATTAATTCATTAATACACTTTCATCTCTTGAGATATATATCTATACTATTCATCTTCTGATCCAAAGATGATTGATTATTTTTTTTTTTGAAAAAGGTGAATGTTTTTACTCTAGAAAGATAGAAATATTATGATAGAGGAGTTGAACCGGAGCTATAGGTGTTTTCGATCATCATAATCATTGTTTCCATCACCCATAAATATCAGAGCTTACCTCAGTATTGTGTTCCTATGTAGGCTTGTGCCTAGACATCACAAGGATCCCAGGATCACCTATTGTTGACACTACTAGAGATACCCATATATCCTTCTTTTAATGTTCAGTTGGTAAATATGGATGGGTTTAATATTTCTGTTCTTACAATTCTTGGGGGATTCCATTTTTTCGGAATTATCTTCTTGTTAGATCCTTTTATTAATCTCTTTTGTTTCTTATATGATTATTTTTATCATTAACAATGGTAAGAATATTTTGGTGTTCTTATAATAGATTTCGATAAAAGTGGTCTGAACCATGTTAAATATTTATGTACTTTATTTATTTCTTTCATTCAACACTCATCTTAATTTCCCATGTTTGTCTCTTATTCCTCATTTATTTATTAAACTCTTTACAGACTAGAATCTTTTAATCATTACATACTACTATGTTTTTATTCATAAATACCAGTGTGATTTTATCCAATGTTTGGTATCAGAGATTTATGTATATAATAACATCATCCATTAAGTTTGATATTGATGAATTATATGGTGAAAAAGACTTTAATTTGTTGAAAATTAATATTATATCACAAATATGCCAAAAATATCTATTAGATGAACTTTATGGACCAAAAAAACCTTTTGTAATTTAATCCAGTAATGCATAGACTATGGCCACTTATTCTGATGTCCCTACTATAATTTTAATGAGATAACATAATTATTTGATGTTTTAAATGGATGATAATGTTCAATAAGAGGTATCATATAAAACCTCTATATGTAGAATTTAGCCTATTTCAGAAAACATAGATATGAAATACTCATTAGATACCCATCTACCATGTTTATTTTGTTTTATGAAGATGATTCAATTTTAAGACATTTTTATGAAAATCATAAACTCTACAAATTCAAGATGCATCATAGAAATTCTATTCAAGTACATCATATTGAGTTTAATAAAATTATATTCGACTTTTCCAGCATCAATGTTGATATAGAAGATCGTGACCAAGACATTATATTTTTAGTATCCTTTGATGGTTGATATAAACAACTTGTAGATTCTATGATGTATATAAGAGACACTTTTTCCTTAGAGGATGTCAAATATAACTTTATTTCACATGATTTGTGTGTCTTGGATAAGGTTATGTCTAAATATTAGGTTTTTGTTGTTATAGTTCTTTTTCATTTTAGGGAAAGAATAAAGGGAAGAGTATGAATAGAAGAATGAACCGTATTCAATCTAGGGTTCCTGGGTAAATTAAAATTAAATAGGTTACCTAATATCATTGTTTGAAACCAAGACATATTAATCCCAAGTTCCATAAGTTGAAGTCATATAGGCATTCAAAAGAATCTAGCGATCATTATCTCTTTTTTGATCTAGGATATAAGAGTGCTAATGTGTTGAAAATGTATCAAGACACACTACTACCTTAGTGGGTTTTATACTCTAGGTGTTCTTTCTACATGTACCAAAATAGTTTTTCTCTTTCAGAGATAACTCAGGGAGATGAAGTAGAGGTTTTTTTGGGAAATAAAAATATTTTTTGTGTCATGAGTAGAGGTTATGTTATATTATAACTCTCATAACATTATCTTTTCACCTAGTTAGATGGGATGTGGGGTTTATATTTTTATATGAATGTTATTCCATTAGGTGTTTTGGATAAGAGGGGTTTTACCTTCAAATAATACTCTAATTACCATAAAATATCAAAGGGTGATTGTATTTTTATTAAAGTTTACTTAGTTAATGTTTTTATATTTTGTGTGAAAAGAAACATGTGAAGTATTTGGTAAACACTTATGTCACTAAAAGTTACAACACTGTACTTTAGCATAAAAGGTTAGGGTATGTGAGTGTAAAAGTCTTAAAGGAGTTTATTAAAAAATAATTATTAACCAAGTTACACTGATTAACATTCCTTTTTGTAAAGATTGTGTTCTTAGTATATCTAAAATTTTTAGTTTATTAAAATCCTAATTTAAATAAAATCACTCACTTTAGTATGTTCACTCGGATTTGTGGGGGAGTTATAAGATTACCTCTCATGATGGAGGATCATTTATTTTAGCATTCATATATTATATCTCAAATCAAGTATAGATTTATATATTTTTAAATAAATTTTATAGATTTGATGTGTTGTGTTCATATAAATACTCTTTGGAAAATCAATCTAGGTAAAAATTTAATGCCTTTTGGATTGATAATGTCCTTGAATACTTCCAATAAGCCTATAATTGAGTGGTAATGGATACTTCTTGGCATCAAATAGGTCCTGAGATCATTCCCTGTTGGTCATATGTACTATAATGGTACGATGTAGGTGGTGAAAAAGATGATGATGCAGGCGGGTGGTGGTGTAGGTGGTGACGCAAGCCTAGTGACATAGGTTGGATGATGTAGGAATGATGTTGTGATGGGATTTCGTTCCATGTTATGGGATTCATTCCCAATAGTCCAATGGTCCATGTAATAAATAAATAAAGTTTCATTGGTGTTTTATCCCCTTGTGGGGGCTATGGTATGCCTCTCCGGCTTGTGTGTGTGTGTGTGTTTGTGAATGTAACTATACCCCAAGAACCAAATATATATATATCATTGAATACCTATCTATGAAATTTATTATGTTTAGTGAGGATTGTTAGATTTGAAGGCACTAAATTGTGAGCCATAATCCTGCATGGAATGCTTTAGTAGAATGCATGAACTGCACCATTCTTTATTGGGTTTTTAGCATGCATCCATGCTCGAGCTTTCCCATGTCCTTTTGGAATGAGGCTTCTACTATATTAGTTTATTTTATAAATTGTTTTCCCTCATATACCAGTGATTTTTAAACTCCTAAAAAGATTTAGAAAAGGCATCCCATGTTTTATGTACATCTTATAATGTTTGTATATACTACTTATAATCAGGTCAGGACTAACAAGATAGAGCCGAATGTTATCATATTTGTATTCATAGGTTACCCAGAGGTTGTGAAATACTATAAACTTTGGGTAGATATACATGGTTTTTAGAAGTATAATGTTATTTGGGATGTGTTGTTTCAAGATTATTTTCCTGTTATACACAAGGATCCCACTAATTAAAGTTGAGATACTTCCCAAAAGATGGGTTTAGGGTTTTAGTATTATTGATAGTGAGTATCATATGGAGACTTCTCCCCTTGTCTCTCATCCTGAACCAGAATATGGATCTAAGACTAATTGTACATCATATGGTGGATCTCTTTACGATCATATAAATTATCCGATCACTAGGAATATATAAAATAGAGCGTTTTAACATAATTCTAAGTATATGATAATATGGATGCCTTTATGTTTTTTATTGCTATATATCTTAAGAGTGAGGATCCTGGTAGTGGTCTGGACAATCCTGGTCTATTACATTGCCAAATATTGATGCTTGAGGAATACTAGGGACCATCAGTGACTCATGGAAGAGTTTTCCAAATTCCAGGTTGAACGAATGGTGGCACCAATGGGCATCGGTGGCACAGATTGGCCATCAGTGGCACTAATGGCAACAGTGGCACCGATCTGCCATTAGCAGCACCAGTCAGCCATTGGTGGCACTGATGGCCAGTGGTGGCACTGATGGCCAGTGGTGGCACTGATCGGACAATTTTGGCACTGATCGACAGTGGTTCCACACCGACCGTTTCCAAGGCATCGGTGCTAGGGTTTCAGTGACTCACCCATCGATGAGTCATTCCTAGCCTCTCCCAGGCTTTTCAGTTGCGCTCTAGTAACATCTCTTTTAACGTTAAACTATTTTAATACCCCTTTCAAATTGATTTAAGGACGGTAAAATATATTTTAAATCCCTTAAGAGTTAGGTGACCCTTGAATTACCAAAACATGTGGCCTTTCTATAAGTTTCACTCCCTTTTTCACATTTTCCATTCTCCCATGTTTTTCAATTAGACCCTAGTTAGGTTTTTTACTCTATTTTAAAGGAAACCTATCAACTCTCAGCCATCCTCTAGTCTATCTCAACCATTTTTGAGGGAAATTATTAAATACGAATTTATTTCAATGTGTGAAATAGATGAGTGGTGTGGTCGATCCATGATCTGGCTTTTAATTACATAGAAATGGTCTCCCTGATTCTATTATTTGGCCTCCTATTAAGTTGAGATCCTCTCTTCCTTCTTTCATTTCAATTACCTTGGTGCTCCTGGTGGATTCCTTCCAAGACAAGTTGTGCACCCATTTTGGATCTCTTCCCTCTCATCCTTGGAGTTCATCGTAAAAGTCGCGTCATCCCCTGTTGTTAGTGAAATAGGGAACTTTGAGCTTCGATCATCCATGTATGGATTTTATTTTTCTTCTCTTCAATTATGCATCATGCGGGGTGGGTGTATTAATGGTTCCTTTTAAGGAACGGTTGGATATTGTTCATGAAATAAGAATTTAATGGGGTTATGACCAAAAGTTAACTCATATATGTAAACTAATAGAAAGTGAGGGGGTTTATGTTTGATCGCCTAATTTACTTGTTATCCTTGATTACTTTTATGCATTGTTGTGGCAGTATGCCTTCTAAAAATCACGATTATTAGTGTTCTCTGATTGTACACCAGTAATACCATATCATTCTTATGGGGATTTTAAAACTATAAGTAACATAAAATCTGATTAATCACGTACAAACGGTTAAATAAAAGGATTCCTGTGGATTAAAGTTGATTTTTGATCACCTCGGTAATATTAAAGGGGAAATTATAGAACCCTTGTTGATTAAATTTGAATACACTTGGTTGATGGTTGTGGTTATGTGTTGTGATTTATGGTCTGGGTTATGTGGGGTGGTACAGGGGGTGTTTTGGCATCTCAACATAATAGATTGATTGTTTTTGGAATGGATGAACTTGTTAGAAGATGAATTTCCTTTATGTTTGGTTGTGGCCGTGAAGCAATGTCGATCAGTGGGACTGTAGTGTGGTTGTGGACCGGTTATGTAATGGGACTGCTTTGGGGGTTTGTATGGGTAGAAGGGCTGCTGGTCTAGATTTTGGAATAAGTTATTGGTGGTTTTTAATTGTATAATTATATTAGATAGTGGTTGAATGGGGATTTTCAGTTGGATGATAAGTCTAATTTTGTGATGTTGTTTTGTGTTGTTTTGCAGTGGGGCATATATTGGTTTTATTGGTTTCTTAGTGTGGTTATGGTTGTTAGTTTCCCGGTAGTGTTGAAATAATTTAACTGAATCCCAGTAAATAAAAACATAAATGGAAAATGAACAAAAATGGTGATGGGTTATGATTTGGAATTGGTTGTTGTATTGTTTTTCATATAGGAGTAGCAATGAAATCAATGTTGTTGTAGTCTTATTGTCTATTGTGTGAAACCGGTATGATTAGGGATGAGTTTTTGATTACACACACACACAGAGATATATATATTAGTTCCTTGTGATTTCTATAGTACCCCACCCTTGATGGGTACTATGTGTTGAACACCTTCATTTCATGGGGGAGGGTGTCTTGACAAACTTCTCGGTGGGAGGATGGATGGATAGTTACTATTTTTCTTCCTTTCACCCTCTTTGAATCTTGCTGATCGGGCATATCTGTGCAGGCTGTAATGTATTCATGCTTACCGTAGTCCAAGATTCGTCAAGAATGGGTTTGTTTTGGAAGAGGGGCTCAGGTTTCTACAGGCAAGGTTTGTTTTCCCAAGTATCTTTGACATGAGGCCCAGGTGTTTTTGGGTGTAGAAGTGGTTCTTTTGGCCCAAGTTTCCACGGGTATAGTGGTGGTTGTTGTGGCCCAGGTGTCTGAAGGTGTGGTTGTGTATGGTTAGGTAACAGGTGTGTCTGGGAAGGTAGTGGTAGTGGCACTGCGTGTTGGAAGATTGGAAGCATCAACATGTCAGATCATTACTAATGAGTAGTTAACCAGTGGGAAAGTGGTGTGCGGGGTTCCCAAATACCAATCTTCTTATACTATTAATTTACTTGCCTTGTGTTACTTGGGTTAGTGTGCCTTGGTGAGGTTGGGCTGGATTGTATTTTTTGGTAGGTTCTTGAGGATCTAATATTTTATCACAGGAGTATTTGTATGTTCCCTTACTTGTGCATGAGTAACTTTAGATTCCCCTACTGAGTATACTTTTATGCTCACCCTATGTATAAAAATCTATTTTCAAGTTTCTTGGAGGAATTTGAGAACCATGTTAGAATTTACTATCTTAGACATTAATATTTGTTGTTTTTGCTGCTGAGTCTCTATTCTTTTGGTACTTTACATTTTATTTTCGTTGTACCTTGCATCAGCTTTTCTTTTGAACATCAACATTGAAAAATGGGGGTTTTGAATTTATTTTTAATTTCAGTATTTTGAGTTATTTGGGATTAACCATCTTATATCCCAATATTATTCTATAAAAATTATAATTCCTTCTATATTACAGGAGATTTTATACCCTTGGTTCCAGTCTCTACTCCGGGAACTATTGAAAGTGAGACTTAGGGGTCATTATCTCTCCTTCAACTTGAAAAAGGAAGGGTCTGGCAGTTTTTTGTTCCTTCCCTCATCTTGGAGATGGTAGGTTGTGACATAATAGTCTCAGAGGCTGATGGTTGAGAGATAGTATACAGTTCAGGGTTACACATAATGAGGATTTCATGGGATGGTAGGTAAATAGTTCTAGGAAATCATGGTGTGTGAAATACGCCAAGGAAGACCAACTAGGTTACATAATTTTAGGTCCTCCTATTATCTGATCCATAGACTCTAGACCTACTGAAAAACCAAGTGATGCTACACTAATTTTATGGTAGAGACCATAGAAAAGTTACATGCATCATAATAACCTTTGTTCTTGAAATTCATTGGTTTTTTGGGAATTTAAAATAAATATAAAGTTTTAACAAAATTTAAATTGAATTTTCTACACTACTAGGGAGTAAGAATTCTTTGTTTCTCTTTTCAGCAATGGAATCAAGACATATTCAATGAGTAGTATGCTCTGTTGAGGCCTAGTAGGTTGATATAGTTGACCAGCGGAGGGCCGATCAAGAGGAAGAGGATGACCAAGGGAAGAAAATGCTTCATGCCTACCAATGGTGGACTCTTGGAAAGTACGAAGGCAGCATCTCAAACCTGGAGATGGAGAGCTGGCTTGATGAGCTGGTGATATCTTTTAGCTTTATTTGGGCTCTGGCAGAGTACAGGGTTCCTTTGGCTATGACCTATATGTGGGGAGTGATTCATCAATGGTTGAAGCTTTATCACATTGAGAATATGGAAACTGGGGTTTTTTGGACTGGCATTGAAATGATTTTTGAGCAGAATTTCTTTCTTCTATGATAAAGGATGCGAAGAGACATGATATGCTCTCCCTTAATAATGGGGTATGTAGGTAAAGGAGTTGGGGATCATGTTCATGAATCTCCTTAGTTTTTTCTCCAGACCACTTTCTGGATGAGGAGTCATGGGCAAGATTTTTATAAGAGTCACTGCAACCATCTCTTCAGTTTGGTGTTAGTACCTTCACTCTACTGACGTATATGAAGGATTAGAATATGGCTGAAGTAGGGGAGAGGATGAACATGTTGGGAGGTGTGATTTGAGAGGGGAGCTAGTTGAGTTCGTCAAAGGGGAAGGCTGACAATAGTTGACCTCCAACATCAAGGACTTCTAGGTTTCTTCTGGTAGGGAGCAGGCCTCAACAGTTTTAGTTCTGATCTCTCGGTCCTCACCCTTTCTCTACTTGCCTAAGACTGAGGTTATTTATCTATGGTAGCCGTGGGAATCTTCAAAATCAGTTTCATGTCTGAGTGTCGTACAGTGGGGGTGGGTAGGTTCGGTTCCCACCTCAGCATCAATAGTTTGAAGTCATGCCCTTCTAGTAGTAGGGGTAGTTAGCTCCAACTCGACCAAGGAAGGACAGTGCTAGAGGAGTATGACCTTAGGGTGCTCCTCATGGATCTCAACTATGGTGTGGGTGGGTAGGCGGCCGATAGTGGAGGGGTAGAGGTGTTGGGCGTGGGTAGTTTAATTCCTTATAGGTAGCAGTTGTAGTTCAGCTGGAGTTCATTCGAGGTATGATCTGTCTGTTTAGTACTCTTTCTTGTGCCTTGTTTGATTCGAGAGCTTCACACTCCTTTGTTGCACCCATTCTAGCTCATGCCTTGGGTCTAGATGCAGAGAATATTTACATGACCATGGTTTGGAGAATTCCAATTGGAGGTTAGATCATCATGTTTGATGGTTTTTGAGTATACAGACTGATATTGGGGCCACATAAATCATATGGGGATCTTGTTCTTCTATAAATGCAGCCATACGATGTCATCCTAGGAATCAACTGGATAATTTTTATGCACACTTTTATCGACTACTCCTGGATACGGTTTGTGTTCTCATATATGGGCAGCCAGTGTGTAGCTTTTGTTGGAGATTAGAGTTTCTAGGAGGGCAGTCGATGTGTTGAGCCCCTTCTTTTCTTATTAGCTGAGCTGTCTGTAGAATTGATAGACATAGAGATGGTTGATGTTCAAGGGATTTTTAGTGAGTTCCTAGAATTATTCCCCGAAGAGGTTGTGATTCTACCACCTTGACGTGATTTTGAGTTCAGGATAGACTTATAACCCAGTGCCCATCTGATTTCGATGGATCCCTATCGGATGGTTTCTTCTGAACTACGGGAGTTTTGGATTCAAATTGATGACCTATTGAAGAAGGATTTTATCTGACCAAGAGCATCTCTTTAGGGTGCTATAGTTTTTTTCACAAAGAAGTTAGATGGTAGTCTCAGGTTGTGCATAGACTATCAAAGACTGAATCAGGTGACGGTCAAGAACCATTACCCCCTCCCTAGGAATGATGACCTTTTCGAAAAGTTGAAGGGAGTAGGTAGGTTTTCTATGATCGACCTACAGTCTGGATATCACCAGTTGAGGGTGGAGGAGGGTGACATCCCGATGACTGCTTTCAGAAGTAGGAATTGACAATTTGAGTTTTAGGTCATGATGTTTGGAATTATGAACACACCATATGTGTTCATAGGGCTCATGAAATATATTTTATACGAGTATCTAGACTGCTTCATGTTTGTGTTAATCAAGGACATCCTAATATACTCAAGATAAGAGGAGGATCACACCGATCATTTAAGGATGATTTTGGAGGTCCTCTGACAGCACCGGCTCTACAGAAATTTTTCCAAGTGTATGTTTTGGACACGAGAGGTGCACTTCTTTGGACATGTGGTGTCCCAACAGGGAATAGGAGTGGAACCATCAATGTTATAAGTGGTTGTATCTTACTTATCACCCAAGAACATGGTTGATGTTCATTGTTTCCTGGGTTTAGAAAGTTACTACTGGAGGTTCGTACTTGACGTCCCTTGAGTTGCAATACCTTTGAAATCATTGATTAGAAAAGACCAGACATCCGTATGGAGTGAGAAGTTCTAGGTATCATTTAGTTATCTAAAAGGGGAGATGGTTAGTTCCCAAATTTTGAGGTTTCTAGGAGAAGGGGAAATTTTTGAAGTGTTTTGTGATGCTTCTAGTCTAGTCTTGGCGTGTGTACTGATGCAGCAGTAGGGAGTGATCTCTTATGGGTCGATCCATTTACACCCTCAAAAATGTAATTATTCCACACATGACCTAGAAATTAATGTTTTTGTGTTCATGATGATGTTTTGGAAGCATTACATTATTGAGAAATTCTTTTTGGTCTTCCCAGATTACAAAAGATCGAGGTACATCTTCTCCCAATGATATTTGAACATGTGAAAGCGAAGGTGGATGCATTTTTGTTAAGATTATGTATTCGAGATATCCTACACCTCGGGAAAGGGGAATGTGTTATTTGATTCCTTGAGTAGGAATTCATAGAAGGATGTGGGTTGGGATTCATTAGATGCTTGGAAGTCAATGGAGGAGTTGGTTGCTTCGCATATAGTCTTCAGAGTGGAGGATGGTTAAGGCTATCTATTTCAGATGACAACACATTAATCCTTGGTAGGGTTGGTGGAGGAGTCTAAGTGGGGATACTCATAGGCTAAAGTGAAAGATGATCATATTAGCCAAGGTGATGCTCTGAAAGGATGGTCATAGGACTTTTAGAATCATATGTGGTTTTATGGGAAGTTGTTTGTCCCCATGGAAATGCGCGAGGGATTTCTTGGTGAGTTCTATAAATAACCTCTAGCATTACATCCTATAGTCTACACGATCTACTGGGGCTTGAGAGGTCAATTTTGGAGGCCCTGAGTGAAGCTGTAAGTGGCGGAGTTTGTGGAAAAGTGCCTCATGAGTCAATAAGTGAAGGTTGAACACCATATTTTTGGGAGTTTTTTGCAGCCCTCAGACGTTCCCAAGTGGAAGTGGGATAATTTCTCGATGTATTTTGTCATATTACTACCCAGGGCTGAGGGTGGTTGTGATTCCATCTCATTATTGGTGGACCGATTAATGAAGTCAACTGTCTTTTTAGCAGTTAGGGTGATGAGCGCAGTGAATTCCTTAGCATAGAGGTATGTGGGTGATGTTGTGTAGCTACATAGGGTTCCAAAATCCATCATTTTGGAACAGGATACATGCTTTACATCAATTCCATAGAAAGGATTACAACATGATTTTGGAACCTAGATACACCTTAGCACTACTTTCTATCCTCAGACGGATGGTCAGATAGAGAGGACCATCCAGATGTTGGAGGATATTCTACAGGCGTGTGTTTTGGACTTAAGAGGATCGTGGGTATGAAACATTCTCCTAGTAAAGTTTTCCTACAATAATTGATATCCTCACACCATTGGTATGGAACCATTTGAAGCCTTTTACATGTGATCATGTCGTTCCCCTATGTGTTGGACAACGGTTGGGGAGCTAGGTGTTCTTGGGACATATGTCATGCATAGAACTACAGAGACGATTCAGCTTGTGCGTGAAAGGATTAGGGTAGCTTAGGACCAAAAAAAGTCATATGTCAATCATAGGAGGATTTCATTGGAGTTAAAGGTTGGGGAAAACATGTTCTTAAGGGTCTCCCCTAAGCATGGATAGCGGAGGTTCGATAGGGTGAGTAAGCTTTCTCCCAGGTTCATCGAACCCTTTGAAGTGTTGGGAAATGTTGGTGAGGTGGAATATCAGCTGGTGTTTCCCCCACAGTTTGAGAGGATCGAAAATGTCTTTCATAACTCTCAACTCTTTCAGTATCCACATGATGACTCCCACATCCTCAATTATGGAGATTTGGATATTGTGGATGATGTGATGTTCATGGAACAACCATTGATAATCGAGGATTGTAAGAAGAAGGTGCTTCATGGATAGACTATTCCCTTGGTTTGTGTGTTATTGAGGCATGGTGGCCTCGAGGAGGGTACCTCGGAATGGGAGGTGTAGATCTGTGCCTATTACCAAGATCTATTTTGAGATTTTCCCTTATGTTCTAATTATTTTCCTTGCTTAAGATGTAATGTTTGACCCTTCTTATTGTATGATGAGTTATTTAACTATTATCCATTTTGTGTGAAATTTCTTAACTATGGGGAGGAAAGAACCTGATACCTAATCAAGATAAATTAATGTGTATGTGATTAAACTCGTACGGATGAGTCAGTGTCGCCCAGAGTGGATAATATATTGACAAGGAGAAAGGAGCCCTCTAATCTAATTGTCTAGACGATGTGACCTTTTTATGTTTGTGTGGTTTTTTGAGGGAGAGGAGTGGTAGTGTTTCTATAGTTGTTCAGGATATATATATTAGATATATGTCCCTGTATGTTGAGTTTTTATTCTAGATTTTGAACAACTCTAGGGTGGTTTATCCTGGAGAGGTATCTTACGGGGAGGTTGTTTGGACCCCTCTCTTTTCTTTGAGATTACTCTCGAATTCTTGAGGGCGAGAATAGTTTGAGAGGTATTTGATGTAATGGGGTAGACACTTTTGGTCAATTACATTGTCAAATACTGATGTTTGAGGTATCCTGGGGACCATTGGTGACTCATTGATGAGTTTTACAAATTTCAGGTCGAACAAACAGTGGCACTGATCGGCATCACTGGCATCGATCATCATAGGTTGCACCGATCAGCCAATGGTGGCATTGATCTGCTTCAGTAGCACTGATGGGCATCAGTGGAAATGATCATCCATCTATGGAATCGATTCTCATTTGTGGCACCAATCAGCATCAGTGGCACCGGTCAACCAACAGTGGCACCAATCGGCAGAGGTACCACAATTACCGGTGCCAAAGAATCAGTGATAGGGAGTCAGTGACTCAACCATCGGTGAGTCATTCCCAGCCTCTTCTAGGATTTTTAGTTTCACTCCAATAATGTATCTTTTAATATAAAATTGTTTTATTACCCCTTTCGAAATAATTTAAAGCCCATAAAAGATATTTAAAACCCCTAAGAGTCAGGAGACCCTTTAATTACAAAAATGTGTGGCCTCTTTATCAGTTTCACACCCTTTTACACAGTTTCTAGTCTCCAGTGTTTTCTAGTTAGACCCTAGTTAGGTGTTTTTATCCATTTAAAGGCAACCTATCAACTCACAATCTTCTTCTGGTAAATCTCCACCATTTCTAAGGGGAATTATTAAATCATAGTTAATACTAATGTGTGAAATTTCTGATCGACTTGGTCGATCCACGATCTGAATTTTATTTACTTTGAAATTGCATCCCTGATTCTAGGATCTGGCCTATTCGTAATCCAGGATCCTCCCTTCCTTCTTTATTTTCATTTCTCTAGCTGCGTTTGGATGCTTCTTCCCAAGACAAGACATACGCCCGTGTTGGAGACCTTCTCAATCAGCCTTGGATTTCTTCATGCAAGTCATTTCATCCCCTATTTTTAGCACAATAGGGAACTTCGATCTTTGATCATACACATAGGTATTTTCTTTTTCTTCTCTTCAATTATGCATCATGTGGGGTGGGTGTATTAATGGTTCCTTGTAAGTAATGGTTGGATACTCTTCTTGAAATGAGAATTTAATGAGGATGTGATCAAAAGATAATTCTTATAAGTAAAATAATGTGTAGGGTGTGGCACGATGTTTGATCTCATGTTTTACTTATTATATTTGATTCATTTTATGTATTGTTGTTGTGGTATGCCATTTATAAATCACAATTGTGATGGTATTTTCTTGTGGATCGGTAATACCCTATCTTTCTTATTGTGATTTGAAAACTATAATTAACATAAAATCGGATTAATCACATACACCTGGTTAAATAAAAGGATACCCCAGGATCAAACTTCTTCTCTATTCACCCCTTTTATATTAAAGTGTAAATTAAAAAACCCTTTTCAATAAAATTTGAATATGCTTGGTTGATGGTTTTGGTTATATGTTGTGTGTTCTGGTCTGGGTTATGTGAGCTTGGTATGTGGGGTGGTATAGGGGGTGTGTTGGTATCTTAGTCCAAGAGATTGATTGATTGTGGAATGGATGAACTTTTAGGTAGATAAACTTCCTTTATGTTGTGTTATGATCACGAAGAAACATCGATTAGTGGGATTGTGGTGTGGTTGTGGAACTGTTATGTAGTGGGACTACATTGGGTGCTTTTTTGAATAGTGGGGATGTAGGGATGGGTTGTGGAATAAGTAATGGGTGGTCATTACTTTGAAGAATGATATTAGATAGTAGTTTAATGGGAATTTTTAGTGGGATTGAAAGTCTAGTTTTGTGTTGTTGATTTGTGTTGTAGTACTATGGGACTCAGATTGGTTTTTTTGATTTCATGGTGTGGCTATGGATGTTAGTTTCTTAGTCGAGTTGGAATAATTTAAGTGAATACCCTTAAATAAAAATATCAATTAGAAATTGAATAAAAAGGGTGATGGGATATGATTTGGCAGTATTTGTTCTATAGTTATTCATATAGGAGTAGCAGTGAAATGAGTACTGGTGTGGGCATGTTGTCTATTGTGTGAAACCCGTAGGATTAGGGATCAGTGTTTTATTACCTATATATATATATATATGTATATTAGTTCCTTGTAATTTATATACGCACTCCACCCTTTTTGATTACTATGAGTCAAACACCACCATTTCATGTGGTGTGTCATTCCCAACATCCCAGTGGGAGGATGGATGGCTTGTTACTTTTTTTTCCCCATACGCTCTTTCAAATATTTCCACTCGCTCATATCTAAAAAGGTTATAATGGAATGAGGCTTATCATAGTCCAAGATTATTTAGGAAAGGGTTTTTTATGAGGTCCCAGGTGTCTATGTTCCAAGATTGTTTTCCCTTATATCATCAAGATGAGGACCAGGTTTCTTCAGGTGTGGAAATGGTTGTTCATGACTAGGTTTCCTCAGGAGTGGTGGTGGTTGTTGTGGACCAGGTGTCTATGGGCTTGGTTGTGTGTGGATGGGTCCCAGGTTTGTGTGGGAAGGTTGTAGTAGTGGGACTACTTGTGGGAAGAGTAGTAGAATCAAGATGTCAGATCATTAGGAATGATAAGTTAACCAGTGGTAAAGTGGTGTGCAGGTTGCCCAAATACTGATGTGCTTATACTATTACTTTTCTTGGCTTGAGTTACATGGGTGAGTGTGCCTTGGTGTGGTTGGGATGGTTATTATTCCTTGGTGGGTGCTTGAGGTTTTACTATTTTCTCATAAGATCATCAGTATGTTCCCTCACTTGTGTATGAGAAGCTTTAGATTTCCCTAATGAGTATACTTGTATACTCACCCTATGTATATAAAATATTTTTTAGGTTTTCAAGAGGAATTTGAGGTCTGTGTTGGACTTTACTAGATCAGGTGTTGGGATTATATTCTATTGATAGTGAGTCCCATTTATTTTGGTACTTTACTTTGAGGTTTTGTTATACCTTGCATAATCTTTACTTTTGAACATGCATGTTGAAAAAAAAGGTTTTTTTGGCTTTACTTTTACTTTTGGTATTTGGAGTTGTTTGGGTTTCAGTATAAAAAGTGTAATTCCATCCATATTACATGATATTCTATACCCTTGTTTCTAGTCGCCACTCCAGGGCCTATTGAAGGCTAGACTTGAGGGTCCTTATCTATCCTTCAACATGGAAAAGTAATGGTCTAAAAGTTTTATGTTCTTTCCCTCATCTTAGAGAAGGATGGTTGTGTAAATCCCAATAGATACAATAATTATACTAATGAAATAAACTCTAATAATTGGATTGATACCATGAAAGATGATATGGAATCCTTTAAAAAACCATACATGGTTTTTATTCAATAAAATGTGTACTACCAAGGTGATTGTCTATAAATGTATCTATAATAGTAATGGAGATAATACTATAGGGAATAAAATTAAATATATGGATACATTAGTGGATAAAGGTTTCCTTAAAATAGAACAATATGATTCTTTTGAGATATTTTCCTCCATAGTTAAGGATTTTTCTATAAGAGTCTTACATTATTTTACTTATTATTTTGATCAGTATATAGAAAAAAAATTGATGTCAAAACTACATTCCGTAATAGTGACTTAGAATAAAAATAATACATGAATACTTTTGTTGGTTTTGAACAATATTTAAAATCTAACCATGTTTGTATAATTAATAAATCTCTTTATGGATTATTACAAGACTCTAGATAGTGGTATAGAAAATTTTATTCATTTATATTGAAAAATGACTTCAAAATGTGTGAGTTTGTGATATTTATTTCATTTAAATCAATTAAAAATATATGATTTATATGCTTCTTTATGTTGATTATATGGTTCTTATAAGTAGTAACATAAAATTAATCACCAATGCTAAAATTAAATTAAATTTTCCTTTTTAAATGAATGATTTAGGTTGTCCTAATTAAATTTCATGTATGGAAATGATTATGGATAGAAAAATTATATTTAACTTATTGTATATAAAATATTATATACTTAATTTTCTTATGATATATTTTTTTATTGCATTAAAACGTTTTTGTGTTTTATTCTCTTATCATTTTAAACTATCCTTCTATCAGTCACCTTCCAATACTTTCTAATTTTGAACATGTGAGTATAATTCCATATGATAATGCCATAGGTAGAACTATGTCTGCTATGACTTTTACTAGGCTGTATATATCCACTCTATGTGTACTTTGAATTGGTTTATAGGAAATATATGTAAGGCACATTTGAATTCCCTTAAGTGGTTGTTGAGTTACATTTCTTCTACTTCATCTATTTAAATATGTTGTGATTCAAATTTATTGTTAAAATACTTGGTGATTATTTTATATTAATTATGATCATATTGGAAATATTGATAAAATTAAATTCGTAACACCCTGAAATTCTAAAATAGGATCATTTTATTCGATAGTGTATGTGACACGTAACACTGAGCTTAATGAACCCACTAAATATATTTCTTTAAATTTTATCTCTTAAATAGATTACAGAACACACAACCCCAAGCATAAATGAACCATAATATAGTATATAATTATAACCTAGTTATTAAATTGGTAATTAAAGATATTAATAATAAATTTTGAATGTTATTATTACTAGTTGATTATAAAAAAATATAAATCACTTAAACTAAAAGGAAATGTATTTTGAAAAACAATATTTTTTTAAATACTCTTTAGTGGTTCTTTATTCATATAATTTTAAAAAAATACATCTTTAGAAATTTTATTTTATAAAATGAAGTTTGTTTTCAAATCCTAATATCAAAATTATCTTAGGATGAATTTTTTTAATTTTTATAAAATGTTAATTTTTTCAATGAATAGAGAAAATATTAAATTTTAATTGAAAACTAAGTGTTCATTTAAATTGTTCATAAAGTTAAATTAAATTTTAAATTATTTTTAAAGTATAATTAGTTCAATAATATATCTATTAATCCAATTTAGGTCATTTTAATCTTTTTTATATCTAATTTTGATATAAAAACATTGTAAACTTTTGAACATTTTCTCTTTGAATAATTGTTTTCTCCTGATGTCTGCCATATTAATTTTAAATTAAATTATTCAACTTGTATGAATGGAATTTGAAAAAAAATCATAATTGTAATAATATTAATTTATATTATATAATATGTTTAACTCAATTTTTTATAAGAATTAATAATAAGAAAAGTAAAAATTATTTATCGTGGTTAAGGTAAAAATGTGTTTATCGGGGATTAAACTAAAAAGGTAAGGGTTAAAATAACATAAAAAGATATCTAAAATAAATTTTATGGACATATTTATATCTAATAATATCTAATTATCTATAATAATCCATTTGTATCTTTTTGAAATGAGAAAAAAAATGGGTGCACCTTTTTATTTTCAAAAATTTCAAGTGGTCCACTCACCTCGTTTATAAAAGGACATCCCCTCCCTCTCTTCTTCACACTTTAAAACCCTTTTTCCAATAATTTTTCAAGTCACTCCAAAACCTCCATAAAATAATCATATAAGCCTTATTTTTAGTAAAAATTAAACCTAGGAATTATTTTTAATCAAACCTAATAAGGTTACCTTAAGAAGATGAAACATTCTCCAATGAACATTTTTATTTTATTTATTCTTCCACCGATGTTAATTACTATTAAACCATTATTATATAATAAAATAAATATATTCTACATAATAATATGTTTTCATGTTATGTTAAGGACCTAAAACTATCCACAATTCCATCAAATGGGTTATGAAATCATTATACGTGTGTACGGTGGACTACCTTCCCACAAACTGATGTCATTCATTTTTCCATTACTACTTCTCATGGTTGGTTATTATAATGGATATAAAGCATATATATTATATTTATGACATAAATATTCCAATTTAGTCATTATATCATATATACCTTTTATCATTCCATTCTTTATGGTATATGATAACATCCCTCGTGTGTACGATGGACTATCGCCTCATAAAGAGACGTGAATCATTTTTCACTAACGTATTTCATGGAAGATAATAAGTATCAATTTAATAAATATATATGATTAAAATATAATAATTATTATGTTAATGAAATTTTATCATTTTGAAAAGGTTAATATATCATTATATTTCTTCATTTTTTACTCAATGATGATAACAACATTCGTGTACGTGTGTACTACAGCCTTCCCAGAGCGATTGACTCTCTTTTCACCACCACACCACATGGATGATATATATAAGTATATAAAAAGATATAATATTTTATTTTTTTCATTATAATCATTATTTAAAGATAAAATATTGCATGCATTCTTTCCTTAATGATACATGAAAAATGAAAATGTTACCCATGCGTACATACGGCCTACCATCTCTATGATCATAATGTACTTCATTTTTCAAAACCATATTTCATTATTGGTCTTGGAATTATAATTTATGTATAAATATGATGATTATTTCATGATTATTATTCATTATATTATGAATCTATATAATATGCACAAGATGTTAAACTTTCATGATTAATCCTGAATGATAAAAAAGGCAATTGACACAAAAAATAATGAAAATAATAGAATATTATTAATGAAAATGTGATAAGATGTTATAAAAGGATAAAATATGATATTATAAATATTAATATGGTTATTTTAAAAGTTTATAACATGTTTAAAACCCCTATACATAAGGTTAAATCTCATTCAACAAAAAAAGTGTGAGATACGGGACTTCATTTCAATTTCCATTCATTGAGGCATATTGTAATGTTATGTGCATAGTTTATTTTATAAATTGTAAATAATTTACCTTTTACATTTTATATCGTGATTAATTAATAATACTAGTATTTTAGGTTTAAATTAGATTTATTTTACCCAAGGTATTTTTAATTCAAAATTACATGGTGGTAAAGAATTTCATAACACAATTTCCATTAAATGGGTTATATTACTTTATTGTTGTATTTTATATTCTAATATTATATGTGTAATTATTTTTTGTTATATTATGAAGTATTTACACTTATTTTATGTGGATTAAAATTTTATACACATGATATATTCATTCATTTATTCTCACATTAATGTTATGGTTATTGTGAGGATTTATTTCAAAATATCTTTTTAATCGATGAAGTTTATGCTTGAATTTACATTAAAGTAAATTATTAGATAATTTTCTAAATAAACCCTTTAATTTTATTCTCTTATATTAATTAATTATCTTTTTTGTTTAATATTGAAAATTTTATCTATTTTTTAATTAAAATGATTGATAGGATGTTTTTAAGAAAATCTGTCTTTATTTTTCTTTTCACTCGGAAATCTATTTTATTCCAAAATATTGTTTTCAAAAAATGTTTTCAAAACTGTTTTTGACCATATCCAAAAAGTTTAATAAAGAAATTTTAATCCATTTTTTCTTTTTACAAAAAAATTTAAAGGAATCTTCATATCGCTTTCAAAACATGGCATGTTTGGATTTTACTGAAAATGTGAAAGAATCATTATTTTAACATTCTCAGAATGTATAGAATTTCATTTCATAATTAAGATATGATATTTTGAGGATTACTTAATCATTATAGAAGGTTTGTTTTAGGAAAAAATATTTTCAATTTTTTTCTGGATATTTTAGTTTTAAAAGATGATTTTCAAAAAGAAAATAATATTTTCATGATGAATCTTTTAAAAGATATTTTTGTTGTATTTTTATTCCTAAATTGAAAAACCCATTATTTTACATATAATTCACTGGGAATATGTTGTATTGATACCATACTTATTCATAATATTGATGGTTTATGATCATTTTGAACAAAAAACATATTGACATTCACTTTCTTGATCTATTTTTGTGGTCATTAACTTTCCCTTGAAATATTCACTTTATTGTGACCATTAGACATTAAATTTCCTTTAAATTTCCATATTATTTATCATGGATATGTTTATTGATTAAGCATTATCTTATTTATACATATTTTATTTTAATTTTTATTTTATTTGATTGACTGGGAGAATGTTGATAATCTTAATTCTTTCATCAATACGGATATTTAATGGTAAGACATGTTATTCAAGAATTAAATTGATTAATTGATATATGAGGAATGATTTTTACATGAAGATACCTGTGGTGGTAGATTATAGATTTTCCCTCAATGCATAAATTGGTATTATCAAACAAACAAGTTTTATTGATTTAGTATAATGGGTTCTTGGTGTAAACCTACCCATCAGTTTTAAACCGCCTTGAGGAATGATCTTGAAGATTGTGGTATCAGGATTCTTAAGATAATGACATCCACTAATTACGAAATTCCCTTCATTAAAAATATATTTATTATTATTATCCATTATATTTGCATAGCGATTTTATCTACGGATGATTTTCATTCTCATTTTATTATTTAAAATGAATTTATGTTCAGTTACATACCTTTTCATGATTATTCTTATTGATTCATTATGGATTCTATTTTACTTTACCATTACTAAGAATTTGAGCTCACCCTTATTTTTTTCTTTTATACAAGATTTAATGAAGTGTACTAAGCTTGATGTACAAGGAAATTCTCAAGGGAATAATGTTATTCTCAACAAAAAAAATATGTTGTAATCATTATTTACAAATATAATATAAGAATCATGTATATAACTAATTTACCAAGACTAATAAACTTTTTGGAATTCCAATATTAGATTTCTTTTATATTATGTCGATATAATAAAGTAGATACCATATTTGGGTTACTGGGTTAGGGGTCAATACAATTGGTATCATAAGAAGGTTAGTAGAATCATTAAGAAATAGATTAAAGGATACATAGATTATGGAACATAAAACTATGATATAATTTGAGGATAATCATATAATAACATCATAATGTTTTGTTAAGGAATATATTATGTAGTAATTCTAATAATACATCCATGTATATATAATAAAAGAGGACAAGGTTCTTTTATGACAACCCTTCTTTTATTACAAACTTAAACATGATTTATTACATAAAACTTCACCTGATAAAACAAACAAGATCTAGAGGTTTAGTGTCTTTGGGGATTAAGATAGTTACATAAAAACTTGAAACATGAAATAAAACATCTTTATTGAAAACTTCCTTTACATGACCACTACATTACCTTGTACTTAGCATTGTGTGGGATAACCTGAGGACATGCATAAAAAAAGGGTGAGCTATAAAGACCAGTAAGGGAATACACATGTAATAACATGAGGAGTACAATACATGTTAGACATTAGGCATATCAATAGAGCACAAGAAAAAAATGAACATAAAGGCATGATAAATCATGATAATCATAACATCGAAATGTGGAAACAACACTTAACATAGAATTAGCATGAGCCAAGGCTCATTGCACATGGAGCATGAGTAAACACTCATTGCACATGAAGCACGATTAAAACCTCGTTGAACTTTAATTTTCATGATTCAACACTCATTGCACACGACGTATCATCATATTATACTTTACCCAATGCATTGGAGCATTATAAGGGTGCACCCTTTTTAAACATTTCATTTCATGCATAAGTGTGTCACATGGATAATAAAACATGGATTCATAAAACATAATCATTTATTCCACTATAAAGGAATGTGGAATTGATACATGAAACATTATAATCAATAATTAAATATGCATAAAGGTTAATACCCTTGATGGATAAATGGGCATGGTATTCACTACATAATGGCATTGGCTTAGAAAATCTGTGCGATTTCGGCAGCGTAACGGCACGATGTAAGAATTCATAAAAAAAGGTTGATGAGAGAGAAAGGGGTTCCTAATAATATTTAAATTTAATGGAAAGTAAAGAGTTTATATAGATACATGTCCCAACAATTGTAATGTAATTTAGGTTCATGTTACAAAATTATTTCTTGAATGTTAATGAGGAGGGAGAAGTTCCTTTCGAAATTTCAGCATAGTAACGGGTGTACATGGGAGGCATTTAATGAGAGATAATGGCGTATCCAAAAATTCAAAAATAAAGAGGTTAGTATGAGGGAGGTTTGAAACCTTACCCCAACATTCATAATTGAAATTAAAATGTCAAAACAACTTAAAGAAAATTGGAAAAAATGAGAAAGGAAGAAAAACCCCTTACTTGGAAGTGTGCTTCCAAAGGCTAGAGAGAGGCTTGTGAGAGGCTTCTTGGGAGATTGGGGCACCTTGGGAGGATTCTAGAGAGAGTAGGGTATAGTTTTGATGAACTCCAAAGGCTTTTAGTGAGGATTAAGTGGGAGTTTGGGTGGGTTTATATAGGAAAGGTGAGGGAATTATTTATTATTTAGGTTTGGGAACCCTTATATTAAATTAATCCAAACCACAAACCATCCAATGGTTTTTGGTAAGGTTAATAGTAAAACAATATTTTATAAGGCCAAATATGGAACTTCTTAAAATAATATGGTTTCGTATGTGGAGGGAAGTCACACTCCCATGAAAAACAATGTTAAAATACAAGGTGTTTAATAAGTCTTGAGGGGTCCATTAATTCTTTGAAAAGTAAGTCAAAAAAACCAAAAATCACATCATTTTAATTTTAAAACATATATTGGACGAAAATAAAGATTATAGTATTTTATTACATCACTATTCGGTCATTATGATATCATAAAACACATTATATATTTTAACGATATTTATTTTTTACCCAAAAAAATTGACTTTCTCGGAAAATTATGAAAAATTCACCATTGGATAATTTTGACGTCCTGATTCCAGAAATAACATTTATTTTATCTAGATATATTTTTAAATATGTTAATTTTTACTTTTAAAATAAAAACCGACATTTATATAAAATTCATGGATTTTGACAAAAATGGCTTTGAAAACTTAATAAAAATTATAATTGCATTCATAAAATTATAAGATCATTTATATTTAATAAAAAAATAATTTAGTAATAATATTTTAGTAAAATATTATTTAATTCAAAAATCCCTTAATTTAATAAATAGAATTCTTAATTAAATAATAACAAAAAACACTATTTTTACTTTAAAAACTATTTACAATGTATCAATGATGACAAGAACGTATATACATTATTATATACAAAAAATAATGTACGTGAACATAGTACTATCAATTTGTTACATAACCCCTTAAAAAAGCCGCATAAGACCTAAGGCTAAGGCGTGCGATGGTGAAAAAATCTTGGGGTGGCTCGGATAACATTGCTCGAGTGGTAATCTCTATCAACTTCCACTTTTCCCATAGACGGTTCAGTTCAAGCTTGACATGATGAAGCTCATATTTGTCTTCATCATGAGCAAAGCCCAAGGATGCCACCTCTTTTATGAGCTCTGAAAAATTGGCTTCGTATGGAGCAATTCTACTGGATGAGGCCATCACTTCTTTTGTCTGATTAAATTGGATTTGTTAAAGCCCTATATTTATACTAATCATGTGATCACTTTTCAACGACTTTATTTACAATGTTAAAAATTCTTAATATAAAACCAAAGAAGTTGACATTTTATATAAACATACAGATACATTTAATTAGATCAAGAGGGATTTCCATTAATGAAACTTTGGGTCATTACAATATTCCCCCTTATGAAATTTCGCCCTTGAAATTTACTTTTTCCCACACTAGAACAGATGTGGGTAACTCAGCTTCATCATTTCCTCCGATTCCCAAGTCGCTTCTTCAAACATGTGGTTTTTCCACAACACCTTGACAATGGGCATTGTCTTATTTCATAGAACATTTTCTCTACGATCCAAGATATTCATTGGTTTCTCCTCATAATAAAGATCATCTTCCAATTGTACCACCTCAGAAGAGAGTACATGTGAAGGGTCTGGTTTGTACTTCTTTAAGAGGGATACATGAAATACATCATATACTTTGGCCATGGTAGGTGGAAGTGCTAGTCGATAGTCCACAACCCCGACACAATCAAGAATCTCTAAGGGGCCGATGTACCTTGGAATTAACATCCATTTCTTTCCAAAACTCATGATATTCTTCCACGGAGATATGCGTAGCAAAACAATGTCTCTAACTTTAAAATCAAGGTCTCATCGACGGTTATCTGCATAACTCTTCTGTCGACTCTGGGCTGCCTTGATATGCTGGTAAATGGTTTTCACCTTCTCCACCATTTCCTCAACCATTTCTAGTACAATCTGCTTACGTTCACCAACCTCATCCCAACATGCCAGTGTTCTTCACCTTTTCCCATACAGGGCATCATAAGGTGCCATTTGGATGCTCAAGTAGAAACTGTTATTATAAGAGAACTCAATCAGAGGAAGATGTTGATCTCATCCTTTTGTAAAGTCCATTGATCATGCTCTCAACATGTCCTCAAGTGTTTAGATAGTCCACTTGGATTATCCATCAATTTGAGGATGATAGGTCATACTGAAGTTCAGTTCAGTATTCAGAGCATGTTGAAGACTCTTCCAAAACATAGAGGTGAATCTTGGATCTCAGTCAGACACAATAGATAGTGGTAATCCATGAAACCTTAACACTTCCCTGGTATATATCTTTTCCAGTTGATCCAATGATAAACCCTCCCGAATAGAAATGAAGTGTGAATTATTTGTAAGATGATCCACAAAAACCCAGATTGCATTGTTGCTTTTGGATGCCCTTGGAATTCCGATGAAAAAGTCTATAGTTATGTTCACCCATTTCCATTCTGGTATGGGCAATGGTTGCATCATCCCCTTAGACTTCAACCTCTCTGCCTTCACTTTATGACACACCAGGCACTTTGATGTATATTCAGCGATCTCCTTCTTCATATTATACCACCAAAATTTTTCTCGAATATCTCGATACATCTTTTTTCTCTCTGGGTGAATAGGTAAATTTGAACTATGTGCGTTATCCAAAAGATCCTTCTTCAACTCTGGACTTGATGGAACACATAGTCTTTTTCCAAACTGTACAATTCCTTCTTCATTAACATTAAACTCTGAGGATTTCCCTTTTTTGATAGCTTCCACCTTTTCATGAATTCCCACATCATCCTTTTGAGCATCCCTCTACGTTTCTAATAGATACAGTTAAGGAATAATTTGTGAAAGTATTGATGATATTCCCTTCTTTATGATTCTCATGTCCATCTTCATCAAGTCTAAGAAGATTGGATCCCTCTCAATTCTCATCATTGATAGAATTGCTAGGTCTTTTCTACTTAGGGCATCTGCAACCTTTTTCGCTTTACCAGGGTGGTAATGTATTGAACAGTCATAATCCTTGATGAGCTCTATCCATATTATCTAGCGCATATTAAGCGCGTTCTGTGTGAATATATATTTAAGACTATTGTGGCCCGTATATATCTCACATTTCTCCCCATAGAGATAATGCCGTCATATTTTCAAGGCAAAGATCACCGCCACTAACTCCAGATCAGACGTTCGATAGTTTCACTCATGGATTTTCAACTACCTTGAGGCATAGGATATCACTTTACCATTCTGCATCAGCACATAGCCTAAGACCTTCTTTGAAGCATCACTGAATACCATAAAAAGTTCCCCACTTGTGGGTAAAGTGAGCACGGGCACAGTGATAAGCCTCTTTTTCAACTCCATGAAGCTTTCTTCGCATTCATCACTCCAAGAAAACTTTACTCCCTTTTAAGTTAGCTTCATAAGAGGGTTGGAAAATCATGAGAAATTTATCACAAATCGTCGATAATATCCAGCTAACCCGAAGAAGCTACAGATATCTGTTACCGATGTTGGCCTTAGCCATCCCTCAATTGCATCTGTAATGGAGGGATCCATAGATATCCCCTTGTTTGTGATGATATGGCCTAATAATGAGACCTCCTTCAACAAGAACTCACACTTACTGTACTTTTCATAGAGCTTCTCCTTGCACAAAGTCTCTAGTATAGTTCTTAAATTCTCCTCATAAACCTCCTTGGTTTTGGAGTATATTAGAATATCATCTGTAAAGACTACCACAAATTTGTCGAGGTAATCTCTAATGACTCTATTCATTAAGTCCATGAAGATTTCTGGAGCATTAGTGAGTCTGAAAGGCATTACTATGAATTCATAGTTCTCGTATCTTGTGCGAAAAGCACTCTTGGGGATATCTTCTTTCTTCAACCATACTTGATAATAGCCCGACCGCAAGTCCACCATGGAGAAGTATTGTGCTCCACGTAGCTGATCGAACAAGTTATCAATTCGTGGTAGAGGATACTTGTTCTTTATCGTGATTTTGTTAAGTTCATGATAATCGATTCAAATCCGCATTGACCCACTCTTCTTTTTGATGAAGAGGACTGGTGCACCCCATGGTGAAGCACTTGGGCGTATAAACCCTTTATCTAGATTCTCCTGTAGTTGTTTCTTTAGCTCTTAAATCTCTAAAATAGCCATTCTATATGGAGTCTTGGATATTGGTAATGCGTCGGGTACATGTTCAATTGAGAATTCAACATCTCTTCTAAGAGGAAGACCGGGCAGTTCCTCAAGAAACACTTCAGCAAATTCCCTCACAATAGGCATTTCATCAAGGATGGTTTATTCCTTTGAATCAATCATCTGATCCAGATACGCATGCTCATAGGGCAGTAATATCCATGCTTGAGATGATAGAGCTAAAAGAGATTCATCTTCCTCCTTACACTTGTAAAGAATCGGGGGTCGATTATTCATATGGAGTGTGATTTCCCTCTCCTGAAAATTTGTGTTGGCTCTATATAAGGAAAGCCAATCCATGCCAAGATTTGTATCAAATTAAACCAGAGGGAGTATGACGAGGTTCGCTGGGAAATTTAATCCACAGATTATAATAGGGGAGGACTTATATTCATGGGATGAAATGATTGCCCCATTTTCTATACTCACCGACATCTTCACTTCCAGGATTTGTGGTGGTGCTGGGATTGTTCTACTAAAATTTTGAGATATAAAAGAATGTGTAGAACCTGAATCAAAAATTACATTTTCTATTCTTGAATGAATAACTAGCATACCTGTCACCACTTTGTTGTCGGGGTTCACTTCGGTAGAAGTGATGGAAAATGCTCTTCCTTGCTGCCTTGGAGGTTGTTGGTTGCCTTTGAAAACCCTTGGATTAGGGCACTGATTTGCAAGCTGCCCTGGTTATTTGCATTTATAGCAATGAACAATGCGTTGAGGTTCGAATGGAGGGTTCCTCTCCTCTATCGCAGCTGCAGGTCTTTCATGCCGACAGTTAACAGCTGGGTGACCTTCTCTTCCACACTTGAAGCATTTCCTCATCCCCTTAAGGGAATTTCCAGGGTGCTTTTTTCTGCACTTTTGGAAAGTGGAGTGCTGGATCTTCTTAGCACCATTGGATTTATCCATCAGACCACTAGCATTGAAGTCGACCTTACGCTTATTATCCCTATGATACCCCTGTGATTCTCAGATCTTCATTTCGACCTTGAGGGAACATTAGACAATTTCCTCATAGCTGTCGAAGTCACGGATCACCAATGCTTTCCATAGGCAAGGCTTTAGCCCACCAAAGGAGTGGTCAACTGTGCATTCTGGGGTAACAACAAAGCCGGAAGCGTATCGTGCAAGTATTGTGAAGTTTTCCTCATACACTCCAATAGATTCTTCATCTTTTTGCTTGAGGGAATGTAATTCCCTTTCCATCTAAATCCGGAGGGTGCGTGGAAAATATTTATCGAAAAACATCTTCCGGAAATCCTTCCATTCCAATGCCTCGATCTCCTCCTCAGGCTTTGTATTTCTGATCAACTTCCACCATTGATCAGCTTCACCCTCCATATGATAAGCCACCAAGAGAACCTTCTCTTGTTCAGAACATTGAAGGATTGAGAATATCTTTTCAATGGAGTTGCTCCATTGTTCAGGGATCATGGGATCAGATGATCCACTAAAAGTATGAGGCCTCTATCTCATGAAGATCTCAATATCGACTTGTTCTTTATTAGGGGGGTTGAACGTTCCTCTTGACCCGTGTTTCTATTCAAAACCTGAATTAGCTGAGAGAGAAGTGTCACAAAGTTCATGATTCCCACTCCCATTGGATTGGGCATCTCATTATTACAGTCATCACACTGATCTTCACATCGATTGTTATCCCGAGTCCTCCTATTACCGGCCATTGGCTGGAATAAAATTAAATTTAGGGGTAACACATAAAGGGTAATCCAAATACAAAAGTTGATAACTTATAAATAAACTTTTATTTCCTTAACTCATGATTCTATGGGCTTCAATCTAGGTTTTTCATGATCTAATTTCTAACATAAATTCTTAGGGTCATTTTTTTAATTCCCATAATAAGGGTTCATACTAAGCTTGTGAATTTAACAAAACATATCCCCCAGGAGTTTCGTAACTAAGAGTGTAGCAAGGCCCATTGTCGTGCACCAGTTCCCGTTTGAGTCTAGCTCAAAGCGTTGTTTTCGGGTTTTACCCCCATGATGCATCTGTGCTAGAGCCGCATCTACCTGCTCGTATCCAGACAGGGATGTATTTTCTTGATAAACCACTTACTCGGTACTTACCAAAACATAGGGATGTTTTATTATACTTAGTCTTGTCTCAAAGCCTTTACTAGGGTTTTCTAATCCTAATCCCAAAAATAACTATACCTCCCTCTGATACCAACGTTGACAACCCTGCTTTTATTACAAACTTAAACATGATTTATTACATAAAACTTCACTTGATACAACAAATAAGATCAAGAGGTTTAGTGTCTTTGGTGCTTAGGATCATTAAATAAAAACTTGAAACATGAAATACAACATATTTATTTAAATCTTCCTTTACATGACCACTACATTCCCTCGTACTTAGCATTGCATGGGATAACCTGAGGACATGCATAAGAAAAGGGTGAGCTATAATGCTGAGTAAGGGAATACACATGGAATAACATGAGGAGTACAATACATGTTAGACATTAGGCATATCAATAGATCACGAGAGAAACATGAACATAAAGGCATGATAAAGCATGATTGTCATAACATGGAAATGTGTCAATAACACTTATCATAGAATTAGCATGATCCAATGCTCATTGAACACGGAGCATGAGTAAACCCTCATTGCACATGAAGCACAAGTAAACTGTCATTTCACTTTAGTTAGTATGATTCAACACTCATTGCACATGACGTATCATGATACAATACTTTACCCAATGCATTGGAGCACTATAAGGGCGCACCCTTCTTGAACATTTCATTTCATGCATAAGTGTGCCACATGGATCATAAAACATGGATTCATAAAACATAATCATTTATTCCATGATAAAGGAATGTGGAATTCATACATGAAACTTTATAATCAATAATTAAATGTGCATAAAGGTGAATACCCTTGATGGAGAAATGGGCATGGTATTCACTACACAATGGCATTGGTTTAGAAAATCGGTGCAATTTCGATAGCATAACCGCGTGACGTAAGAATTCATAAAAAGGTTTTATGAGAGAGAAAGGGCTTCCTCGTCATATTTACATGTAATGGACAGTAAGGAGGTCATATAGATACATGTCCCAATAATTTTAATGGAATTTAGGTTTATGATACAAGTGTATTGCTTTAATGTAAATGAGGAGGGAGAAGTTCCTTTCGGAATTCTGACATAGTAATAGGTGTACATGGGAGGCATTTAATGAGAGAGAAAGGGGTATCCCATCATTCAAACATAAATAGGGCAGTACGATGGAGGTTTGAAACCATACCCCAACATTCATAATTTAAATTAAAAGGGCAAAACAACTTAATGAAAATTGGACAAAAATGATAAAGGAAGAAAAAAACCCTTACTTGGATGTGTGCTTCCAAAGGCTAGAGAGAGGCTTGTGAGAGGTTTCTTGGGAGCTTGGGGAACCTTGGGAGGATTCTAGAGAGATTAGGGCAGTGTTTGGATGAACTCAAAAGGTTTTTAGTTAGGAGTAAGTGGAATCTTGGGTGGGTTTATATAGGAAAGGTGATGGAATTCTTTATTATTTTGGTTTGGGACAACTTATATTAAATTAATCCAAACCACAAACTGTTCCATGGTTTTTGCCCATGGTTTTTGGAAAAGGAAAGAGGAAAACAATATTTTATAAGGCCAAAGTACTAAATTCTTAAATTAATAGGTTTGATTATGTGGAGGTAAATCACACTCCCATGATAAAAAAATTAAAAAGACAAGGTGTTTAATAAGTCTTGAGGGGTCCATTAATGCTTTGAAAAGTAAGTCAAACAAACCCAAAATTACATTATTTTAATAGTAAAACCTATATTGGCCGAACATAAATATTATAGTATTTTATTACATCACTCTTGGGTCATTATGATGTCATAAAATACATTATATATTTAAACGGTATTTATTTTTTACGCAAACATTTTGACTGTCTCAGAAAATTATGAAAAATTCACCTTTTTGTAATTTCGATGTACATATTCCAGAAATAACATTTATTTAATCTAAAAAATTTCAAAATATGTTAATTTTAACTTTTAAAATAAAAACTATCATTTAATGAAAATTCATGGGTTTTGATAGAAATGGCTTTCAAAACTTAATAAAAATTATAATTGCATTCATAAAATTATAAGATCATTTTAATTTTAATAAGAAAATAATTTAACAATAATATTTTATTAAAATATTATTCAATTCAAAAATCCATTAATTTAATAAAATAGAATTCTTAATTAAAAAATAACTAAAAACACTATTTCTACTTTAAAAACTATTTATAATGTATCAATGATGAAAAGAACGTACATAAATTATTATATACAAAAAATAATGTACATGAACATAGTACTATCGATTTGTTACATAACCCATTAAAACATCCGCATAAGACCTAAGGGTAAGGTGTGTGATGGTGACAAACTCTTGGGGTGGCTCAGATAACATTGCTTGAGTGGTAATCTCTATCAACTTCCACTTTTCTCGTAGATGGTCTTGTTTGAGCTAGACATGATGAAGCTCAGCTTGGGCTTGGTCAAGAGAAAATCCCAAGGACGCCTCCTCTTTTCTGAGCTCAGACAAATGGGCTTCATATGGATCAATTCTACTAGATGATTTCATCTCTTCTTTGGTCTGAGTAAATTGGATTTGTTAAAGCCTTGTATTTATACTAATCATGTGATCACTGTTAAACGGCTATATTAGCAACGGTCAAAATTATTAACAGAAAACCAAAGAAGTTTACATTTTATATAAACATACAAGGTCATTTAATTAGATCAATAGGTATTTCCGTTAATGAAACCTTTGGTCGTTACATCTTGCATAGAGGTATCTTGGGGTAAAAAATTTATAAGTGTGTATTCGGATTGACTCAATTATCACCTATTGAATGACAACAAGCCTTATCCAACACCTGGTTTAATACTCCCATGGGATATACTTTGGATAATTCACATTTTATTTAAAAACCATTATGAATGATTTTAATATATGAAAATAATGAATGACATAGGTTAATCCAAATTTGTCCTATATTGATAATAATGGGTCATGATTTAAACATCCTATTATGATTATATAGTTTTACCACCATGATTATTGATTCTAAAACTATTAATTATGGCTTTAGATAATTGATAGAACTTTAAAAAATCATGTTAACATGGATAATGTATAAAAATGTTGTGAATATGAGAAATCAAATGGGATGATGAAGGGAGTGAATGATATTGTGATTATTCCAAATGAGTTATGCTAAAATATGATTAACATGCTATACATTAACCAACACTTGGACTCACCAATGAAAATAAGGATATAGTTCACTAAGATATTGAGTGTTTGAGATTATAGAGGAATAAAGGATTGAATTCCTTCATGTCAGATATGTTCAAATAGACACCTAGGAAACTGTCTTAATGGAACAGAAAAATTTTATATGTGTAGAAAATAAGGTCAAAATGAAAACAAAATTTGAGGTAAATTGAAGAGTGTTATTTAAGGAAATAAATATCATATTTGGGATCCATTTATATTTTCTTGTCTTGAATATAGCGTACATAGTCATTATCTGATTCAATTACCTCTTATAAAGTTTAACCCTTAGACCAAGGAAGGACATATTTTGAAATAAAATTGATGAATTATTTATATATTGGGATTTAAGAATTAAATTATAGACATATTTTTACGAATGGTATTTTGGTTAAAAGAATCATAAAACACATGATGTTTTTTTTAATTTTATTATTATATATGTCTTCATTAACAAAGTTGTTATGGATATAATTATGGTTTTATAAGTTTAATGTTGATAATAAGTTCAAAATATTTAACATTCCTTTAAAAAAATTGGTATGAATATAATATGATTAAGGATATTTTTTGAAAAAATTTATGGTAATACAACCATTGGTTTAGTATATCAAATATTTATATGAGTATAAATGCATTTAAATTTTATAGAATCAAGTTTAAAGGTATTTATAACCTTTATGGTTAATATAATCATTAATAAGATTGTAATAATAGTAAAAAAGATTATTAGACTGTTTATAAAAAATATTTATCTAAAAAACTTTAGTAAAAATATTACTTAATGATTAATTTTATTTCATGGATGTCCATATATTTTATGAATGTTATAGAACTTATAATAATATTGTTTTATAAAAAATACAACCCACATTCTGGGTGAAAACCCATCATGTTCAGTATGTCCATGGAGATTAAATCCAAAACCAAAGGATGATAAGATTTTACCACCTGTTACTGGCCTACATGATATCCGGCTTGATATTTCATTGGTTAAATTATTTGAAAATAAATATTAATGATGAATTAGTGGTGTTACATTTGAGTCTTAAATATTAATGTACTATATTGGATAAATTGTGTCAACCATATTGGTTTTAGAGAATAGTAAGACATAAAAAATAATTATCACTATATTGTGGACCTTATGATATATTAAAAGTGAATTTTAGTTCTTTGGGAATAAAAAATAAATTTTGGATATTCATTTCCTGAAGTAAGTGATGAATTGGAAATTGATTGAGGCCCAACCAAAGGATGAAATTGTGCCTATAAAAATAAAAGAATCAGGTAAGTATATTTACTTTTATTCATAGATATTAAAATAATTCATCAAGATTATGAAAAGTATCTTAAAAGAAAAAAATAATATTACATACATATTTGATGAATCAGAAGGTCTTTTAAGTCATTACAGATTTATGGTTTTTAGATCTTTATCTTTCCATTGATTATTCAATTTCTACTAATCAATAGCCTCTATCATTATTTATAATTATTTATTATTTTATTCAATGTAAATATCTTCAATTTATTCAAATATTATCTAACTTTGAAACCTATTTATGTGAATTTTTTACATCCCTTTATCTCTAATTAAGAGGATTTTTTATTAACTCCATTTATAATGTGGTTTTTTAGAAACAATTATTTTCAAATATCAATCACTTGATTACCACGAACTAGTTTAAATTTAAAGTATGGAATTTATTTAAGGTGGGGATAATGTAACACCATGAAATTATAAAATAATAACATTTTATTCAATATCATATTTGACATACAACACTATTCTTTAATAACCCATGAAATATATTTTCTTAAATTTAATCTCTTTGATAGCTTATGGAACATGAAACCCCGAGCCTAAATGAATTATACCATAGTATACCATTAAAACCTAGTATTTAAATATTATGGTATGTATAGTTATATATAAATTTTCAAAATTATGGTAATATATTGATTATAAATAAAATGAAACCCATTTAAAAGAAAAATAAATTTTTTCTGAAACACTGTATTCTTTCAGAAAGAAGGATTAGCTGATCATTGCATACATAGTTTAAAATCAATTTTCCCACTTTTAGAAAAATTATTTTATAAAATTAAATTATTTTTTTGAAATTATCTTATAATAATTATCATGGTGAGATTTTTTTGTAGTTTTTTGAAATGTTTCATTTTTTGATGAATATTGAAAACTATTGATTTTTAATTGAAAACAATCTTTTCATTTAAATTATTTATAAAGTTAAATTATATTTTTAAGTAGATTTAAAGTAAAAATAGTAAAATTTTCTATATATTAATCTAATTAAGGTCATTTAAATAGTTTACATAATTAATGTTTATATAAAAACTTAGTAAACTTTTGAACATTTCCTCTTTGAAAACTCGCTTTCCCATCGCGTCTGTGGGGTTAATTTCAAATTAAAATATTCCAATTCTGTGAATATAATTTTAAAAAATTGGTTTTATATTTTTTATCAGTATAGTTTATATTATTTAATAAGTTCAATATAATCTTTTACCATAATTAAAAGTAAAACTATAAAAAATATTTTCCACGATTTGGGTAAAAATGGGTTTACTAAGGGGTTAAACAAGAAAGATAAGGGTTAAAATGACATAAAAACATGTATAAAATTTATTTTATGGAAATATTTAGATATTATAATGTTAAATTATCTATTATAATCCATTTTTACCCTTTAGTAATTTGAAAAATGTGGGTAATCCTTTTTCTTTTTCAAAATTACAAGCTCGCCTCTCACCTAACTTATAAAAGGCCACCCCCTCTACTCTCTTCATTAAATCTTAAAACCCTTTTGGTTATTCATATATCAAAAAACTAAATTCATAAATTACATAACTTCATCCTATAATCCTTATTTTTTGTATAAAATAAACCTAGTAAGGATATTTTTCAAACCTATGAAGATTACCCGAAGAAGAGGTAATGTTCTTCAATGAGCATTTTTAGTTTATTTCTTACTCCACCCCCTTAAATTATTATTAAACCATGATGATATAATAAAATAGTTTTATTAAATATAATGAGATTTTTTTATTTTAATTTAATTATCTACAACCATTCACACTTCCATCAAATGGGTTATGAAATCATCATTCATGTGTACGGCGGACTACCGCATTTCGAACAGATGTTATCCGTTTTTCCACTACAAAATCTCACGGTTCAGTATGAAGATGGATATATATTATATTTATAATATAATATATATATACATATAATAATTGATCATTTTTATTATTTATATTATATATACCTTTTTACTTTACATTTCTTAGTGGATATGATAATGTCACTCGTGTGCACAGTGGACTACCGCCTAGCAAAGATATGTAATTCGTTTTTCACTGACGCTTTACATGGATGTTAATAAGGAAAGAGTTAATGAATATATGTGAAAAAATGATATAATTATTATATTAATTCAATATATTTTTTTAAAAGATAAAATATGATTTGTTTCTTACCTTTTCACTCACTTGATGATGATAACATTGTTTGTGTATGCATGGACTACCGCTTTCATGAAGTGATGTGACTCTCTTTTCATCACCACACCACATATATTATATATATAAGTATATTTAAAAGAACTTTTATGGTATTTATGATATTATTATCATTTTTTAAAGATAAAATATTACTTACCTCCTTTCTGTAATGATTGTTGAAAAATGGAAACATTACACATGTGTACATATGACCTACCGTCCCCATGATCATAACGTACATAATTTCTCAAAAACCATATTTCATGATTGGTCCTAAAAATATATTGGATATAAAATTTGATAATTATTTCATAATTATTATTATATTGATTATTAAAATATATAATATTTATAAGAACTGAAACATTCATGACAAAATATGAATGAGAAGACAAGGCAATTAACACCAGAAACAATGAAAATAATTGAAGATTAGTGATGAAAGTTTTATTAAAAGTCATAAAAGGATCATAAGTGATATTATAAATATTAATATTTTTCTGTTATAAGTAATAACATGTTTTAAAACCCCTATACAGTAGGTTAAATCATGTTCAACCAAATGTAAGTGTGAGGTAAGGGACTTCGTCTCAATTTCCCATTATTGAGGCATATTGTAATATTTCTCACCTAACTTATTTTATATAGTGTATATATTTACCATTATTAAGGTAATATAATTATTAATTAATAATTCATTTTATTTTACGTTTAAATTGTAATCATTCCGTTCAATGGGATTTGAACTGAAAATTACCAAGTAGTAAAGAATTTCATAACTCAATTTCCTTTCATTGGGTAATATTACTTCTTTATTATCATTGATATTATAAAATTGTGTGTGTAATTAATTCATATTATAAAATTTTTTATTTATACCTATTTTATTTTTATTTAAATTTGATATAGATTATTGATTCATTAATTAATTCTCACTTTAACATTATGATATTGTTTAGGGTTTATTTTACAATCTCATTTTAATCATGATTATTTATGATTAAATTTCAATTTATGGAAATTATTTGATCATTTTAAAATAAAACCCTTTAATTTTTTCATATATTTATTCAAAAAAATTATCAATTAACAGTACCTTTTTCCATTCTTTGATACAAAAAATGATTGGGAAAATATTATTAAGAAAATATGAATTCATTTCTCTCTTCGTTCAGAAATATGTTTTCTTCCAAAACCAAGATTTATTAAAAAATTTAAAAAAAATAAACCATTTCTAAATGATTTATTAAATAATTATTACCCATTTTTACTTTTAAAAAAATTAATGGAATCTTCATGTCTTCCAAAAAAAGTCTCATTTGGATTTTACCTAAAATGTGAAATGAACCTTTATTTTAATGTACTCAGCATGTATGGAATTTTTGTCTATCATTAACACTAAATGTTATGAATATTAATTTATAATTTTCAAATGTTATTTTCAAATAAAATTATTTTCAGAAAAAAAAAATTGTGAACTTTTAATTTTAAAATATTATTTTCAGAATAAAACTGATATTTTTCTCAATAATGTTTTCAAATATATTTTCATGGTATTTATATTAGTCCATGATAAAAAAACCTTTATTTTATATATAATACTCTAGTAGTATGTTTTATTGTTACCACCCTTATTCCTCATCTATATGGTTCATGATAATTTTGAACAAACTATGTATTTACATTTACTTTTTTAATTCATTTTTGTAGTCATTATCTTTCCCTTGGAATATTCACTTTTTGTGATAATTAGGAATTTAATTTTACCAAAATATCCCTATTATTTATCTTGTATATTATTATTTTTTAAACTATATCTCATTTATATATGTAATATTTTACTTTCAATGTTATTTGATTGACTAGGTATATATTGATAATCCATATTCTTTCTCAAATACATATATTTAATGGTATGGAATGTTGTTCAATAATTAAATCTATTATTCAATATAAAATGAATTATTTGGAGATGATTATAAGGTTGAGGCATAGAAATAGGTTTCCCTTGATTTTTCAATAGGTATTATGAGGAAACGAGTTGGATAGCCTTAGTTAAATTGTGCTTTGTGTAAACCTACACCTCAATTTTAAACTATCTTGAGGAAATATCTTTATGGTATAGGTATAATGATACATGTGATCATAACATCTGATAATTAATAATTTTTATAAATTAAGAATATATCTATTATTATTATTCATGATATTTTCACAGTGATATTATCTCTTGATTCATTTCATTCTCAATTTATTATTTTAATGGCATGCATATTCAGTTACTAGTTATCTATTTTTTTCTTTTTGATTCATGAAAAAAAATTATACTTAACCCTTACTGTAAATTTCATCTCACCATTATTTTCTTTCCTTTCACATGATTCCATTATGTGTTCTATGATTGATATTTAAGGATACTCTATAGGGATTAGTGTTATTCTCAAAACAATTGTGTTGTATTTTTTATTTTCAAATGAAATATAGTAACCATGTATGTATCTCGTTTACCAAGACTATTGAAATATTAATCCCTTTGAGATGAAATTTCTTATATCTTATGATAATGTAATAAATCAGACATCGGGTCCATGCTACTGGGGTCTGGGTTTTAAAAAATCATTTTCTAGGTTTATTTCACTACATGTGGGGGACATATCTCTTAGAAATCCAATATGAATGTGGTTTTTGAGATCTCAGCTATTGATTTTGAGTACATTACACTATAAAAGTCTATAAATGAATCTATTTATCTTAAGGGTTTGATTTCTAAAATCACTTTATGTAATTATGTTATCATAGTCCATTTCGATTCACAATCTACCATACATCACTCTAAAATCATAGCAGTCCATATTAATTCAATGTATATAGATATTATGTTTCATTTTAGTATATATGAAATTAAAATTGGAAATTTGTGTGTTAATAAGATAAAAACCCAAGATTAACTAACTAATTGTATGAATAAGTCCAAGACATTATCCAAATTCAATCATTGTTTCGATATTTTGAACCTGGTTCCACTTGAATAACATTATGTTCAAGGATATAAAAATTATTTTAATTTTTTTTATTTTAAAAATATTTAAAATTTATTTACTATAGTATGATTATTTATTTATAAATGATATTATTATCTTTTTAGTTTAATTTTTGAATCCTGTATGTTTATGTTTTAAATATATTTTTATTAATATATTTTCTTACATTTTATTTTCTATCCTACTCAAGATATGTTTTATCCTTACATGTCTCCCTAGATGATTCATAAGTAGTGGTTATCTTATCCTTATATTGATCTATATTATGTTCAAACATTCCATCATAAGGATAATTGATTCTTACATAGTGGTCAATTATTCTTTACATAGCCAATATATGATGTTTATATAGAGTTTATATAATCCTTAAGTGCATCATGGTTACATTAAGTATATATTGTAATGGTATGGACCTCTCTGTTCCATTCCTTTGAGAACATCTGGTGTATGAGGTGTCCTAGGAGGTCAAGGTGACTTATTCCCAACACTTTTCCGAAATTCTAGTTCTCTGAATAGTGCATATGTAGCCTTAGGTAAACAGTGTCATCGGTAGCCTTATGTGAAAAGTGCATCGGTAGCCTTAGGTGAACAGTGGCAGCGGTAGCCTTCGGTGAACAGTGTCATCAGTAGCCGTAGGTGAACATTTCCATCTATATCCTTAGGTGAACAGTGCATCAGTAGCCTTAGGTGAACAGTGTCATCAGTAGCCTTAGGTCAATAGTGCCTTAGTAGCCTTAGGTGAATAGTGTCATCGGTAGCCTTAGGTGAATAGTGTCATTGGTTGCCTTAGGTGAACATTGCAATGGTAGACTTAGGTGAACAGTGTCATCGGAAGCCTTATATGAATAGTGAAACATTAAGGTTCAAATGGTGAGGTTCCAACTGTGAGGTCTCAATGGTGACCTCTTTCCTTTGCCAGATTTTGAGTTCATGAACAGTGTTTCCCGAACAGTGAGGTTCCAACAATAGCCTCTATTTCCATTTCCAGATATTGAGTTTATGAACAGTGTTTCCAGAAGGGTGAGTTTTATGAACAGGGTTTTCAGAATGGTGAGGTTTATGAACAGTGTTTCTAGAAAGGTTAGGTTTATGTACAGGGTTTCCAGAATAGTGATGTTCTAACTACAACCTCTATTCGCTTTGCCAAATTTTGTGTTCATGAACATTGTTTCCATCTTCCTGAATTTTTACCCCTTGGATGTTTCCTTTCACGTAAAATGCATTTAAATACTTATTTTAAGGACTCAAATTCCGATTCAAAGGACATAACTCCTATATTAATTTCCCTAAGTCTTGGTATGCTTTTACTTGGTCAGACCACATGGGTTAATTCCATCCTCTTTTAATAGAAAAATCCATCGTATCTTAAACAGCTGCTTCGTTAAATATTATAAAGGGATGAGATATCTTCCACCCTTGTTCTACCTTCTTTTTCTCTAGTGAGAGATGCTTGAACCATTCCTTATTCCCATAAGAGCAGTGTGATCTAACTTTAATCCTTGGATCATTTCCCTCTGAAGTTTCTTACTACTACATGTGCACCCCCTATTTTGGTGCAAGCACCAAGTGTTGATCCTTCATCGATATAAGGTATGTTTTATCATCGTTTGATTTTGTTTATCTCCTTCTATTTCTTTTTTCCCTGTTATGGTATGTGTTCTCCAAAAATCTAATGGAGTTTTCTTGGGTTTCGGTTGGTGCGGTCATACCACGAAATCCTCAGGTGGATACAATTGTCACGGGAGGAGGCAATCATGATCCTTTGTGTGGATCATTCTCATATAAAGAACGATTAGGACCATTTGAGGTAGGGGATTTTTTTCCTCTCTTTTATTTTTGGTGCAACTGTATAGTTAGCATGTTTTATCCAACTGGATCATAATGTAATTGACATAATGAATATTTTAACCAGATAAATAAATTGACATCGATTGTATGTTATTGCATCTTTTTTTTTCTAGATAGTTTGATATATATGCTTACATTGTTTATATTTTCGTTCTTGATGAAAATTGGTAAGGAACGTAAATCCAAAATTAATCGATAATTGCTTGGCTAAAGATAAAGAGGCATGTAAATGAATATGGCTCTTCTTATTGCAATTTGATGTTAATAAAATTGGTGCAATAAGCATGTTTAGTTATTTGTGATAGATTACTAGTTAGGTTTCCCGAATTTGGAACCTACGAATAATAAATCGGTTAATCCCATATGGATTAAATAATTGGTTGTTTGATAAAAGATAATTCCTTGTAGGTTTCTGAGTTACCCTATTTCTTGTTTAAGGTCCAAGAGTCCAATTGATATGATGTTTTTTTCTACTTCTTGTGTTGTGATGTGAGCCCTGATAGATTTTATGATATGTGGGGGCATGGAGGCCTACTGGTTGTGGCAACAGTTGGCTCCTAGAGTTGCGATATGCATCATTGTATGCATGTGGGTGTTGGGGAGGACACTAGGGATGATGAAATGGGTTGGATGTGAATTTTTGGATTCTTTATGATTCTTATTGGTTGTTAATTTTCTTTACATTCCCCACTGCTCAAGTAAGCTGGTCTTACTTACCCTTCTTTCAAAAGGGGGGAAGACGCCCAGGGTATGCCATGTGCTACCCATGTTTAGCTTCTCAAAGGATGATGGGTCTATACTCTTGCAATAGGTGGCAAAGATTCGATGGGTAGTTTATCAACTCACCGTGTTGAGCCCCCTTCTGTTTAGTAGCATATAATGTTTTTCAAGAATGCATTGGAATATGGGAAAGTAATGATGTAAATAAATAATTGAATAAATGATGTTAACCCATGGGTTTAGAGCTTGCTAGGATGCAATGTTGAGGATTGCAGACCTTGGGTGTGATGCTAATGAAATTTAATGTGGAAATTGATAAAGGTTAATTAATGTTTAAATAATTAATTATCATAAAGTGAAACTGATAAAAAGGGAATGATGTAATGTAATAAATCTCTTTAAATGGATAGATGCTAATAGGATACTTAGTCTTAGAAGAGGCAGCCAGGAGTCTGAGAGATGTTAGTTGCAGTTGAGTCTAAGACTATGTTATTCCCATAGTGTGGTTGTGAGCTATAGTATATTCTGTACATTTTGTGTTTCTATACACTACTCTGCCCTGTTAGTTAGGGCAACTATCACCCCAGGGATTCTAAGCCCTGGGGGTGTTTTCCCCAACATTCTAGTGGGTGGATGGATGGATGACTACCCCCTTTGTCCCCTCTCTCTTCTCTTGGTAGTTACTTGTGCTGGTAGGCACAATGTTTTGTTTTCCCTATATATGTGTGTAGGGGGATATAATGGATTGTGGCTACTCACACACACATATTCTGGATATTGTATCCTATGGACTACTATAGGTGTAACATGTATTACTATGACGGTTTGAGGATTCTTACTCAGTGTGTGGGCTGTAATGTCTTGAGGTATAATTCCCTCATGTGATACACATTTTTTGAGCTATAGTTTCTCACGAAAACTACCTGGTTACTTTCTTGTTTTTACGTGGTGGTTTTGTTACACAAGGTGAATTTTGTGGTGCTTTGCCTAGGTGTCTGTGGGGAAATCCTTTTTGGAGAGAGATTCTTAGGACATGTGACATTGGGGAAAAGATACAAACTAGTGGGGAAGTAGTATCAGGGTACCCTTGATATTATTTATTATATTATATACTTTGTATGTGTTACTTGGTGAGAGAAGCCACGGTGAGGCTGGGAACTTAGTACACATGTTTAGGTGATGATTTAGTTTCACTTGTTGTTCACTGTGCTTTAGCATGCTTTATTTACATTTGCATGAGAGGATTCAGGGAGGATCCTTATAAGTATACAGTTATACCCACCCTTTGTATATATAAACTATTTTTCAGCTCACTTGGAGAAAGTTTGAAATCATGCTGTTTTATACTAGGTTGGGGTTGCAGGAGCTGTTTCGGCTTCGTAGTGGCTGTTTTTTTTACTTATTTTGGTTACATGTAGTTTTCCCCTTTTCAGTAGTAGTTGTTTTTCATGACATTACCTATGTTTACTTGGGTTTTATTTTATTTTTTTGTTTGAGATGGAGTTGGTTGGTTTCAATCTTATCTCTCTCTTCCGCATGTGTTATCATAGAGGGTAATACCTCCCAATTGTGTGTTTATTATACCCTTGGGGATAATCACCAACCCAGTGCCTACTGTAGGCTGGACTCAGGGGTCATTATATCTCTTCTCACATTGTCGGCCCCGGAGGGGTACACTTTGTGGTGATGGGGTCACGACAGAGTGGTATCAGATCCAGGTTGAGGGATAGGATAGAGTATGTGTTAGGTACATGTGAGGTTGTATGGGTTGGTAGGGAAACGGTGTCATTATTATTTAGAAAGTGATGTAAACACTGGAGACGGGCTGAGACCTAGTCGTTTTGGTCCCCCTATGATCTGATTTACGAACCATTAAGTTTACAATGTCTATTAAATGAGGTGATACTAGTTAGAGGATAGAGACCTAGGAAAGGATCATTCATCATTCTTATTTGTGCCTGGGTTTGACTGGGTAGACCTTGGGATAGGTTAACCTAAAATTAATAAAAGAAAACAATTAATTAATTAATACTAAGTCTTCCATATTTCAAGTTTAGGAGCTCTAACAATTTTATATTTTGCAGGTTTGGATCTAGTTCGACATCCTTGAAAGGATCGCATAGAAAATGTTCAGCAGTCTATGCCAGCAGATCGTCACTTGGTAGAGGTTGATGACACGACACATAGAGGAGGACACTCTGAGAGTTTCAACGCTAGAGTCTGCAGAAGTATGAGGGCTCTGTTTCAGATGCAGCCATAGAAGACTGGTTGGAGGAGGTCAATATAGGATTCATTTAGATCTGTTCTATGGAGTTGCACTGGGTTTCCATGGTTGTAACATCGTTGCATGGAGTAGTGAGGTAGTGGTGGTTCTTGTTCCTTGTGTATCGTGAGTAGTCTGCAATCTCATGGGAGGAGTTCTGAGACAAGTTTAGAGTCGAGTTTCATTCCTCGACTGTAAAAGAATCCAATCGTCAGGATATTCTTACCCTTAGATATGGTAGTTCCAGTGTGAGAGAGTTTGGAATCTATTTTAGGTACCTTTTTTGATATGATTCAGACCAGTTTCCAAATGAGGAGGCCATGGAAAGGCATTTTGTGGAGGCCTTGCATCCAGCGATCCAGCGCCAGGTCACACCCTTTATGCTGAAGACATTTCATGAGGTGTTGGTGAGGGTAGAGGTTGTCGAGAGGACTTTATCTATAACTATATCATCATGAGAGGGGAGTCTTCATGATTTCTCACGAATTAGAGTTGTGGTCAGGTGTTCCAGGTTTTCAGGTCAGAAGAGTTTCTATTCGGTCAGAAGTAGATCCCAACCATTAGCATCTCGTTTCTCTTGCAGGAAGTAGCTCTCAGTCCTATGTCAAGGGATCAAGTGCTTGTTTTTATTGTGGTGGTCGAGGCCATCAGCAGTTAGAATGCTAGACCTTTCAGAGTAGTCATCATACACCAGGTGCCCTGCTCCAAGTTCCTCTATTGAAGCAGTTCTAGCTGAGGCTGTAGTAGCAGGTTACACCAGCTTTGGATCAGAAGAGGGTATATGGGGTAGGTAGAGGATAGCCCTGTGATGCTCCCCATCCTCAGAGAGCATAGAAAAACCATGGTGGTGGTCTTCATCAGGGTTAGAGAAGTCATGGAGGAGGTCGTGGTCATCTTCATGCTTTATTTTTGCCAGCTCCAGGTGAGTAAGATGTCATTCGAGGTACCCTTTTCTTGTTTTCTACCTTGGCGTGTGCCTTGTTTTATTCATGAGAGACACATGCCTTCATATCACCTACCCTTTTTCATGATTTGGGACTTGAGGTAGAGAGGCTTCTAGTGCCCTTGGCATTGACTATACCAATTGGAGGACAAGGTGACTTATTTGAAGTATGTATAGATTATGAGCTAGTGTTGGAGAAGCACCACTCTTGGGGAGATTTCCTATGATTACTAATACAACTATATGATGTCATATTTGGAATGGATTGGTTGTATTTTGTGTAGGCTATCGTGGATTTCTTCAGGAGGCAGGTTGTGTTCTTCGATGCGGATGGAGATACAGTGGTGTTCATTGGCAAGGGAGACCCTCGGATGGGTCAGAGGCGTGTTATATCCTTATCATTCATGATGGCTAAGATGATGCAGAGTTCTTTAGAGGTTCAGTAATTTGTGTTTCCTAGGGTTGTATAAGAGTACCCTGATGTCTTTCCAGAAGAGGTTTTAGCATTACCCCCTTGACGAGAGATCGATTTTTGGATCGAGCTACAACCAAGATCATCTCATATCTCCATGTCTCCATATAGGATAGTCCCTTCTGTGTTACGAGAGCTTCGTATATAGCTTGATGGTCTTTTACAGTGCATTTTTGTTCGGTTGAGTGTCTCACCGTGGGGTGCACCAATTTTGTTCATGAAGAAAGCTGACACAAATTTGTGGTTGTGTGTCGATTATCATATCTTAAACCAACTGAAAGTGAATAATCGTTATCCTATTCAGCATATTAATGATTTATTCAATAAATTGAAGGGTTAAAGTTGGTTCTCAAAGATATATTTTCAGTCCTTATATCATCATATTCATGTGATGGATGAAAATATCCCGAAGACTGCTTTCAATTGTCGTCATGGAAATTATGAGTTCGTTATATTGTTGTTAGGCATAAAAAATGCTCGAGATGTGTTAATGGGATTGATGAACTCTATGTTCCATGAGTTCCTAGATATGTTCATGGTGGTTTTCATCGATGACATCCTTATTTAATCCATATATGGGGAGGATCATACGGAGCATCTACACGTCGTTTTGGGAGTTCTTCGTCAACATCAGTTGTTTGGTAAGTTGTCTAAGTGTGAGTTTTGGGCTCGAGAAGTCTGTTTCTTGGGGCATGTTGTGTCCCAGAAGGGATTATCTATGGATCCACTTAAGATAAAAGCATTTGTATCTTGGGAATCCCTAAAGATAGTGTCAGACGTGCAAAGTTTCATTGGTCTCATAGGCTACTGCAACAGGTTCGTAGCTGATTTCTCTCTAGTTGCAAATCCTCTAATAGCTTTGACCAGGAAAGATCATGATTTCATATGGACTGATCAGTGTCAAGAATATTTTGGGTATCTAATGGAGAAGTTAGTAAGTGCTCAATTTCTTTGTCTTCCATATGATGGATTTTAGTTTGATTTTTTCTACAATGCTTCTCATTTGTGGTTAGGCAGTGTTCTGATGCAGTAAAGATCAGTTGTTTCTTATGGGTCTCGGCAAATGAATCCTCATGAACGTAACTATGAAACCCATGATCCTGAGTTGGATGCCATGGTGTTTTCCTTAAAGTTGTACAGACATTACCTAATTGGTAAGAAATTTGTTTTTTTCACTTATCATAAGAATCTGAGGTATGTTTTCTCTCAATGTGACGTGAACTTACAACAGCGTCTATGGATGGAGTTCTTACAAAAAAATGACATCAAAATATTGTATACACCTGGAAAGGGGAAATTTGTAGCTGATGCGCTAAGTAGGAAGTCACGTGGTGATGCAGTTCATGAATATGATGATTCCTAGAGAGTAATGAAAGAAATATCATCATTACATCTTGATATGGGAGATGTTGGGGGATGAGGTTTTCTTTTTTAGATGATGGTACAATCATCTCTGGTGCAGCAGTTGGAAGAGTCCCAATTGGAGGATCTTGAGGTGGAGGTCTGGAGAGACCAAGTTGTTTGTGGTGAGACCCTTGATTGTTGGTATAAGGATGAAAAACACTAAGTTTTGTATCATGGAAGGATTTTTGTTCTGTAGTTGATGTGTGAGACAATTCTCAAAGTGTTCCATATTCCAACTTTAGCGGTGCATCCTGGTGTGAAAAAGATTTACCGATCCTTGAGGAGTCAGTTTTTTGTCCTGGGTTGAAGCGTGTGGTTACAGAGTTTGTGTCTCGATGCTTGGTATGCCACAAGGTGAAGACCGAACACTGTGTTCATGGTGGTTTGCTCCGGCCATTAGATATTCCTCAGTGGAAGTAGTAGGACATCTCAATGGACCTTGTTACTAGTTTACCTAGAACTTCATGAGAACATGATGCTATTTGGGTGGTAGTGTATCGTCTAACAAAATCATCCCACTTCATAGCGATTAAGGAGTCAAGCTCCGTGGATGTTTTGTCGAGGCAGTATCTGGAGGAGGTGGTGAGACTTTATGGAGTCCTAAGGACAATTATTTCTGATCAAGATCCTAGTTTTACCTCTAGGGTGTGGATAGGTCTTCAGCATGCTTTTGGTTCTCATTTATGCCTTAGCACAAATTTTCATCCTCAAACATACGGTTAGACAGATCGAACCATCCAGACTCTTGAAGACATGTTACACTCTTGTGTTCTGGATTTTGGAGGTTTATGGATGAGGCAGTTACCCTTGGTTTAGTTCGCTTACCATAGTATTTTTCACTCCACCTTTGGAATGGCACCATTTGAATAATTTTATGGCCAAACATTCTGTTCTCTGTTGTGCTGGACTGGGGTTAGAGAGTCATCAATTCTCAGATCAGAACTAGTGCAGAATAAATAGAGTTGGTTCATGTGATTTTTGAGAGGATAAAGATAGCACAAGACTGTCAGAAATCATATGTCGATCAAAGGATGAGACCCTTAGAGTTTTGTGTTTGGGAGCACATGTTTTGAAGGTGACTCCCTATCATGGGAAGCAAAGGTTTTGTTGTGGGAGTAAACTTTCTCCCTGGTTTGTTGTGCCTTTAGAGGTATTATATTTTGTTGGAGTTGTGGCGTATCGAGTAGCACATACCCCACAAATGATCCAGATGCATAATATTTTTCATGTATCACACCTCCATCATTATCTTCATGATTAATCCCACAGCATCGATTGGGGAGGGATTGATGTTGATGACGATGTAACCTTTGAGGACCGACCTGGGGAGATCCAAGACCGCAAAGAGATGGTGCTACACAGGCATTCTATCCCCTTGGTTCTTATGTTGTGGTGATGTGGTGGCATGGAGGAGAGTACCTGAGAATGTGAGTCACCGATATGTGCTCAATACCCAAAGTTGTTTTATGTTTAACCCTTTTCATGTAACGATGTCCCCTTTATGGTAATAGACCTTTAGAGTTTATGAGACAGGTTTCATTGGTTGCTTCTTGTGGCTAGATCTCTTTTGAGAGGTATCTCGATGGGTGGTTGTTCATAATTATTTTCTATTTCATTTTATGTTGGTTTTGAATTCTTGAGGATGAGAATATATTGAGAGGTATCTGATTTAATGTCATGGACCTCTCTGGTCAATTCAATTGAGAAAATCTAGTGTATGGGGTGTCTCAGGAGGTCAAGGTAACTTATTCCCAACTCTTCTCTAAATTTCCAGTTCTATGAATAGTGCATCGATAGCCTTAGATGAACAGTTTCATCAGTAGCATTAGGTGAATAGTGTATTAGTAGCCTTAGGTGAACAGTTTCATCAGTAGCATTAGGTGAATAGTGCATCGGTAGCCTTATGTGAACAGTGTCATCGGTATCCTTAGGTGAACAGTTCATCGATAGCCTTAGGTGAACAATGTCATCGGTAACCTTAGGTGAACAGTGCATCAATAGCATTAGGTGAATAGTGTCATTGGTAGCCTTTTTTAAATAGTGCAACATTGAGGTTCCAACAGTGAGGTTTCAATGGTGACCTCTTTCCTTTTCATAATTTTGAGTTCATGAATATTTATTCTAGAACAGTGAGGTTCTAACGGTAGCCTCTATTTACATTTCCAAATTTTTAGTTTATGAACAGTGTTTCCAGAATGGTGAGGTTTATAAATAGTGTTTCCATAATGGTGATGTTTATGTATAGTGTTTTCAGAATAGTGAGGTACCAACTACAGCCACTATTTCTTTTTTCAAATTTCATGTTCATGAATAGTGTTTCCAGCTTTCTACATTTTCACCCCATTGACGTTTCATTTGACGTAAAATACATTTAAACCCTTGTTTTAAGGACTCTAAGTTCAATTCAAATGCAATAAATTCTATACTAATTTCCCTAAGGATCAGGATGCTTTTACTTGGTCAAACTCTGTGGGTTAATGTCATCTGATTTTAATTGAAAAATCCATCATATCTTAAACCGCTACTCTATTAAATATATTAAAGGGATGAGATATCTTCCTCTTTGGTTCTACCTTCTTGTTCCCTGGTCCAAGATGCTTGAACCTTTCCTTCTTCGCATAGGTTCAAACCTTAATCCTTGGATTATTTCCCCTTGTAGTTTCTTACTGCTGCATGTGCACCCCCTATTTTGGTTCAATAACCAAGTGTCGATCCTTCATCAATATAAGGTATGTTTTATCATTGTTCATTTGGGTTCATCTCCTTTTGTTTATCCTTTCCCTATTATGGTATGTGATCTCCATACTTCTAATGGAGTTTTCTTGGTTTTCGGTTGGTGCGTCCATACCGCTGCATCCTCGGGTGGATACAGTTGTCACGGGAGGAGGTGATCGTGATCCTTTGTGTGGATCATTCTCATATAAAGAACAAAATGTACCGTTTGAGGTAGGGGATTTGTTGCTACTCTTTTCTTTTATGTGTAACTGTATAGTTACCATGTTTTATCCCATTAGATAACAATGGAATTGACATAATAAAAAATTTGAACAGGATAAATAAATTGGCATCAATCATATGTTATTGCCTCTTGTTTTTCTAAATATTATATATCTATGCTTGCTTTGCTTACCTTTTTGTTCTTCATGGAAATTGGTAAGGAAAATAAATCCATAATTAATCGATAATTTCTTGGATAAAGATAATGAGGAATGTAAATTAAGTGGGCTCTTCTTGTTTCAATTTGATGTTAATAAAATTGGTACAGTAATCATATTTAATTATTTGTGATAGCCTACTGCTTAGGTTTCCCAAATTTGGAATCTACAAATAATAAATTGGTTAATCTAAGATGGATTAAATAATTGGTTGTTTGATAAAAAATAATTCCATGTTGGGTTATGAGTTACCCTCTTGCATGTTTAAGGGCCAAGAGGCCAATTGATAAGATGTTTGTTTTTTTACTACTTGTGATGTGATGTGATCCTGGGTGAATGTTGTGATATGTGGGGGCATGGAGGCCTACTAGTTGTGGTAGTAGTTGACTCCTAGAGTGGCCAGATGTGTCGGTTTATGCATGCGGGTGTCAGAGAGGTCACTAGGGATGATGAAATGGGTTGGATGTGAATGTCCGGATTCTTTTTTATTCTTATTTTTTGTTTATCTGCTTTACATTCCCCACTACTCAAGGTAGCTGGCCTTTCTTACCCTTCTTTTGAAAGGGGGGAAGACATGTGGGGTATTCCTCATTCTTTTTGTGTTTAGCTTCTCAAGGGAGGATGGGTCTACGCTCTTGCTATAGGTGGCAAGGACTCGATGGGTAGTTCATCTACTCATCGTGTTGATCCCCCTTGTGTTTAGTAGCATAGAATTTTTTTCTATAATTCCTGGGAATATGGTAAAGTAATGCTATAAATAAATAATTTAATAAATTATGTTAACCTATGGGGTTGGAGATTGCTGGGATGCAATATTGAGGATAGTAGACTTTGGGTGTGATGCTAATGAAATTTAATGTGGAAATTGATAATGGTTAATTAATGTTTAAAGAATTAATTAACGAAATTTGAAACTGTTAAAAATGGAATGAAGTAATGTAATAAATCTCTTTAAATGGTTGTGTTATTATAAAATACCTAGTCTTAGAAGTGACAGCTTGGAGTTCGAGAGACGTTAGCTGCAATTGAGTCTAATACATAGTTATTCCCATAGTGTGGTTGTGAGCTATAGTATATTATGTACATTTTGTGTTTCTATATGCTTAACCACCCCTTCAATTAGGGAAATTTACACCTTGGGTATTTTGAGCCATGGGGGTGTTTTCCCCAACATTTTGGTGGAGGATGGATGGCTTTCTACCCCCTTTGACCCTTCTCTCTTCCCTAGGTAATTACTTGTGTTGGTAGGCATAGCGATTAGTTTTCCCCCCATATGTGTGTTGAGGGTTGTAATGGCTTGTGGTTATTCACACACATATATTCTAGATATAGTATCCTATGGACTACTATAGGCCTAACATGTATAGGTTATGACGGCTTGAGGATTCTTACTCGGTGTGTGGGATATAATGGCTTGAGGTATAGTTCCCGACTTATGATATACGTTATGCGATCTTTGGTGGCTCACAGAAACTACCTAGTTACTTTCTTGTGTGGATGTGGTGGTTTTGTTGCACGAGTTGAATGTTGTGGTGCTTCGCCTAGGTGTATGTGGGCAAGCCTTTTTGGAGATAGATTCTCAGGACGTGCGATGTTGAGGAAAAATAGAAATCTAGTGGGGAAGTAGTAGCGGGGTACCCTTGATATTATTTATTATATAATACAATATTGTATGTGTTTATTGGTGAGAGTATCCATAGTGAGTTTGGGAACTTAGTATACTTGTTTAGGTGACGAGTTAGTTTCACTTGTTGTTCACTGTGATTTAGCATGCTTTTTTTACATTTGTACGAGAGGCTTTGGGGAGGATCCTACTTAGTATACAGTTATACTCACCCTATGTATATATAAACTATTTTTTAGGTCACTTGGAGAGGTTGAGAGATCGGTCCGGTTTCTTCTATCTTGGGGTTGTAGGAGCTATTTGGGCTTTGTTGTTGTTGTTGTTTTTACTTCTTTTGGGTACTTACAGTTTTCCCATTTCAGTTGTAGTAGTTTTGAATGACATTAGCTATGTGGAATTGGGATTTATTTTATATTGTTGTTAGAGATGGAGTTGGTTGGTGTCTATCATACCTGTATCTTCTGCTTGTGTTATCTTATAGGGTAATTCCTCCCATCTGTGTGTTTACTATACCCTCAGTGGTAGTCGTCAACCCGGGGCCTAATGGAGGTAGGACTATGGGGTCATTATCTCCCTTCTCACATTGTCAGCCCAAGAGGGGTACCCTTTGTGGGGGTGGGGACCTTACATATATCATGAAAATATTTTGGTTAGATAATACTTACAAATATTCTTTATCATTGTTACACAGTTTTGTTTTTTTTTCCTTTACATGGTTTTATATGGTTTTTAGGCAGATATGGTTGGTCTATTTTCAGCTGTTAATTTTTTTTCTATTGGGTCCTTGCAATAGTTTCATATCTAGAGCTCTATATCTCACTAACTATATATTTATTAGAAGATGGATGATTTTATGTCATTTTGAGAAAGATTAAACATACTATTCTATAATGATATAATTATTGATCTAGAGGAGTTCAACTAGAGTTAGAGGATTTTCCCCATAACAAACACATCATTTCCCTTGCCCGTGAAGATTGGAGCTGCCCCAGTTTTGTGTTCTAGAAGATACTAATGGATACTGATCATGATGAACCCATTTTTTTCTATTTTTATGCTTCTAGAGCTACTCATAGATCTTGTTTTTGATGTTTAGTTAGTAAATACGATTGGATATATGATTTCTATTATTACATCTATTTGGGGTTTCCGTTTTTATAGAATTGTCTTTTATATGGATGGTTTTCTTATTCTTTTATTTTATTATTTTTTTATTTTCATCATTAATAAAGGTATGAATAGTGTGGTGTTCTTATCAAGGAGTAGAATCAATGTAGTTTTCACCTTGTTAAATCTTAGTATCATTTCGTTCTTTCTTTATTTTATCACACATCTTGAATGCTTGTTTTTTACCCTTTTTTCTCCATCATTTATAAAACACCTTACATACTAGAATCATGTAATTGGTATATGATCTTAGGTTTTTATTGTAAAATTTCTTAGTGATTTTCACCAACATTTATAATTATTAATTGATGAAATGTGTGATCGACAAAGATAGTTGAGCCCAACATTTTTTCATGGTGATGTCTTTATATTTTGATCATTAGTGAAACCCATATTCTTTATATCAATTAGACATGATGAACTATTGAAAAATAGAAGTTTAAACTCATTGGTTTATTATCACATTTATTATTCTAATAAAGCTTGCACTGATTTAGTAATAATTATATATTTATAATTTTAGAGGTGGAAAATTATCTTTTTAAAGTAAAATATGTCACATTATTTATTTTTTTATATTTCCAATTTTGTTTTGATTATTCTAAAATGAAATTATATATATATACACTTTTTACACATCCCCATTAGTTTGGATACAATTCCTTCACCATTATGTAGTAGTGTTGGTGAAATAATAAATAATAAATAATAAATAATAAAGTATTTTTGGAATACCTAAATTATAGAAGTTGTCATTAGGATATAATGTAATGTGTATTATGTTAAGATTAGTTTAAAGTGTGAGTAAATAATTCAAATAATGTGTATACACATTGGTATAAAAAGAGAGAACATGAAAATTGTTGGAATCCAATGTTATATTGTATCACCCAAACCCAGGATCCTAAATCTCAAGACTTGAGACCGGATTCCACAAGTCCTTAAAAGAATCCCCTTATAATAATATACTATTGAAAATTAGATAAAGTTAAATTAAAATTTTTTGGAATGCTTTTTCATCATGTAAAAAAACATAAACAATGCATGTTTCTAGAAAAATAATTAATATAAAACCATTTAAATAAAATTTAATAACTAAATAATTTTTTTACAAAATAAATCTAAAACATAGTATGAAGTAAAGTGATACATGATGAAAATAAAGAGAAAATTCCAAATAATGAGCTACCACATCCTTTACCATAACTCCAAAGTGGAACTATGATACACCACTAATGAAGAATACTGGAATTTTCTTAAATGAGTTATATCGAATAGAATATAAAAGTTCACCAAAATAAATAAAACGATTAGGGTAAAGTATAAAACATAGTAGGATATCCCCAAGACTCCAATACACATCAACTTAAAATTAATTTACAATGGAATTCCACAAACCAAGATAAATAAATAATAAATTTTAAAAAAACTAATTCAAACCACCTTCAAAACATTGACGTTCTTTACAAAGAATATGATAATTATAAAACATTACATCAATAAAACTTCCAAATGTTATTAAAAACCATATTTGTTTCTAAAAAATAAACATTCAAGAAAAAAAATATTTGATGAATTCAATAAAAACTCTCACTTCCACCTTCTTGAAAATAAATTATAATTGCATTAGAAACTCTCTCTTTTCAAAAACACTATTTTAAAAATATTTATTTTTTAAAAAAAATTACCATGGGATATAGATTCTCAAGAATATTTAAATTATTAGTTTTCATTAGCTAGTTATCCAGTTTAAATTATTATTATCCCATTATTATTGTGATATCAATCATCGTGTCATATATGTGAATCGCATCATCATTTTTTCACACAACCTCATAACATCCATTTAACCAAAACAATGAGGCAATATTTTAATTTTATCCCTATTTATCCAATCCATTTCTAAATTAAACACACACTCCCCAATTCCCTACATTAAAATGGTAAAATATTAGAGGTTATCAAAAATAGGTCTCACCAAAAACATTTTTAATGCACACGCACATCCAGTGTGATGGATTCCAAATTAAAATTTGAGTTACAATTTTAAGTCCAATAATTTTTAATGTCAAACAACGTAATTTGATTTTATTAAATAATTCAATAATTTAAATTAAAATCAAATAAACTTTAACCCAAAAAATCTATATTTAAGGGAACCCAAATTTACATCAATTGAAAATATTTGTTCCAATTTTAAAACTCATCCAATCTAATTAACCCTAAAATAAACATATTCGATTTTCAAAGTCCTTTAAAACAATAATGGTTAATTAAAACCCTCTTTTATACTTGAAATAATTTATTTGAAATTCATCATTTTCAATAATGTCATATTTTCACACACAAAAAAATCCAAATATTTCTCAATATATCACAATCAATCAATCACACAAATTAAATTAACTAATTAATAAAAGATATTGAATCCGCCAATATAGCTATGTTATTCACATATATTTCTCAATTTCATAGTCTAAATATCACACCAAAGGGATTAATTCCACAAATACTTATCATAAATAATATGAATCCTCAATCTATGGTCATCTACATGAATATATACCATCATCATTTCTATATTTGGGATAGATAGTGAGAGGAAAATGATATGTATAGATAGTGAAGGTAGATATGGGCTTTACTTATGGTATTACAAACAATATTACAATCACAAATTTGATTCATTGATTAGAGGTTGAAATATTACCAAAATCATCCAAAATTAATCTATATATTACCAAAATAAGTTTTGGGGAACTGGTTGTTTTAAAGTAGTTAAAATAATTTAATAATAAGTTTGGATCACATAAACCAACTTACACAATCGCCATGCATGTCCTATAAGACTATTAAGTAATCAAGTAAGGTTTTATGACCTAAAAATATAGTATAAACTCTATAAGATAGTGATGAGACCATTTAGGGGCTATGAAAATAAATTTTCCCAATATTTAACATGTTGAATGGTCTTTGGGGAAATTCTAAGACAATGATAGGGATCATAAAAACCTGGAAAAACTTCTCCTAAATTTTATCAATAAGTTATATTCACACAAAACATGATCTCTAGGGTTAACACCACATTTTGGACCCAATATTATAGTAAAAAATTATATTTATATCATATAGATGTCTATTTCTGAGGATTTATCAGAAGTGCCTCAAAAAATATTATTTAAAAATAAAAAAAATTATATATCCGAAAACTATGAATTTCCATTATTAGGGTGTTATACTTCTCCCCACTATTATAATATCCATTCTCATAATTCCATTAGTAAATTTAATTAATTAATAGGTCTAGCCACTATTACCCTATTTCATCCTCCCTCTTTCAAATCTCCTCTTAGATTATGATACACTACGGCAACACCCATACCAATGAAATACTACATCCTTTGAGGATATTCTCTCCATAATCCACCACCCAAATAAACCTCTCTATATAATAAGAATCTAGTTTCTACTCAACTTCATCCCTTCTCAAAAAATGGAAATGGTATGATTCATACTTATACAATTTAAAAAAATAGAAAAAATATTAACCACCACGTAACATTGTAGAAAATCCAATAAATAAGGCACCAAAATCATCTTCTCAATGGTTTCAAACAAACCGACATACCATGGAATATAATTCCCTTATTTCACAAGATATTTTCCCCCAACCTAGTAGTCACTTTCCATAATATTTCATATACAACCTCAAATATCAAGGGTTAGTACTAATTATCAGATTAAGACTTTTGATGAATATATAGGAAGAAATCATATGCTTTCAAATTAACTCAACCCACTCAGTCCTCTAACACTCCAAACTAGGTCCCAAAATAGACACTATTCCAGTCTCATCCCAATATAATGGTGACTGGAATGGTCAAACATATAATGCCTCAAATAGTACCATAATAATTGATGATTGGTAACTGTTATTATACACAAACTCCACTAATTGAAGATGATCCTTATAAGATCTTCCAAAAACAAAGTAAAAATATCAAAGAATATTATGAAAAATCTAAATAATATTTTATATATTACAATACATATATGGGTGATACGCCATGGCCATCCTCATCTATATCCCAATAGAATTTTGGATTCATCACCAAAATCATAATATAAATTAGGGATCTCTATTTGAGATATTCAAATTCATAGATCCAATAAGTCTAATATTCTCTACCACATAAATCTTACCATGGTCACACACTAAAAACATTTATCATATAATTAAGAAATATCATAATTTTGTGAGTAAATATATTATAACCCGGACACGATCATGTTTTCATGGTGGCCTCAATAATCAAATCAAAAATTATATAGTGATACCATCCCATTTCCTTGTATGAACTGGAAAAGTATGTAACAATTCTGTATATTTTTAGTGTTCCATATTAACTATGTGACATAAAAAAACATGAGAAACAAAATAATAAACATCTCTCCATATTCATGACCACTAGAACAGATTCATGATATCATGATACGTCTTGGCCACTTGAGGATTTATCACCAAAATTGAATGGTAAAATGGCCCAAAACATTGATAAAACAATATTTTGTTGAATATTTTATTGATAATAAATGATATAATTTCCCCACATTGTTCTAAATATGTTTATTTATAAAATATTTGGGATTTGATCATTAATTTGAAAATTTGGTGAAAATTCCAGTTTTACCCTTTATAGTGCATTGTAGTATTTCGAAGATAAATATTTTTATATTTATTATTTTGTTATCAAATTTTGTAACAGTGTTCCTAACTTAATTTTCTACAACTTTCATTCAGGAAACTAGACCTAAAAAGGGCATTTGGATGGAGTAAATGGGACATTAATCCAATGGTGGGATGGACTCGGCAGAATGGACATGGGTTCTGTATTTGGGCCATATCTTCTTCATCCAGGCTTCGATTGAGCCCAAATTTGAGTAAAGATCGGGGAAATGATTTGGAACAAATCATAATTCTGGAAGTCCAGTCAATTCATGCGTTTTTGAGGTCAACTAGGCAGTGCAACGTGGAATAAAATATTTGGCCGAGTTTTTCATTTCACACTTAAAAAGTTATGTATCCCTAGCCATCACAAACTCTATTTAAAGGGGGTTTTAACTCTTTGAGAGAGCTGGTAGAGGCTTTGGGAAGTTGTGGCTGAAAGGGTGTCTCTTGGGAGCCCCTTACAACTCTTGGAAGAAGTAAGCCTTTGTGCAAACCTCTCTTCCAAAAAGGCTCTCCTCTCCCACCTCTTCTTTGTATTTCTTTTATTTCATGTTTGTTTCTTGAATTTTTCTTCAAATAATATTATGTGTTCTTACCTTTTCTTCTTCTCTTAATATTATTAATTGGGTTTTAATCAAGTGTAGAGACAAGATTGGGTTATACCCTTTCAATCCCTTGCTTATGCGAAACATCTCCACGATAACTACACCGCCCATGGAAGAGTAGTTCTTTTTAGTAATCGGTCGACCTCTCACCTTCTTCATTCATTTATTTTGAATCAATGATCTAATGTAATTCACTAAACATGATCCATTAATTTAGTTTTTAAATTATAAGATACTAAGTGAGCAATTGAACAATTAACACAAAACGCGTGAGGTCGGGATTTGTGTGAATTGTGAGAGCGCGATCTTAATCGGAAATACAAGACCACACGGGATCAATTTGTAGAGTTCAAATACAATCCCTAAACTCAATTAATCCTCATTTCCAGAGTGGTTATGTGCCTTAATTTACCACTAACCATAATCTAATCTTATAAGATCAATCAAAGAAGGGTGTTGTGATTGCATGTTCTGAAGTTAGCCTAAGGTTAAATTCACTTCATCTTCGTGGTAAAGTTAATTCTCATGGGGTTCGGGATTTAAAAAATTAAGGGATAATAATTAAGTGAATATTAATTTAAATGATAATGATTAATAAATGATTGAAGAGGTAGAGTTAGATCGATTACATCTTTTAAATATTGTCTAAAAAAATATCTTCTTGTCGTGTCATTTTAATCCAAATTCATTTCAAAACTAAAAACAAAAAAATTATACAATCTTCTTCCAGCAAACTTCTTCTAGATTTATAAACTATAAAAACCCACCCACATACTTTCAAGTAGTGTTTTTATTCTCTTTTATTTTGTTTCTAGAATACCTCTGAAAAGTTGTTTTAATTCACTTTCTCCTTTGAGAGACGACCTTGGTCAGCTACTCTGTTGCACCTAAGTACCCCAAAATCACACTAATCATTTGAGGGTGCCCACGACAACGCTCTAACAAATTGGCACTGTTTTTGGGGAGGAATAAAATTATTTCAACCAATTAGAGGTATTTATTTTATTTTAAATTTTATTCTCTTCCTCTCTTCTTTCTTCTGTCTTTACCCAATCTGATTTTTTTTCTCCTTCTTTTATTTCCTTCTACTTCTTTTTGGACCATTAACTCAAACTTCGAATTTATATTTTACTATGGTACAATTTCCTTATTTTAATATTTCATTGATTGATGACATGAACTAATCCCAAAGATCTCTTAGATCTTGACCTTGAGATTGAACGTATCCTTAGGGCACAAATCATACATTCTCAATCTACGAGAAGTTTCAATATTCAACCAGTTGGTGAATTCCTCCCTTCTAGAAACATTGAAATTGGAAGAAATTCAAATTCAAACATAAAATAGGAACCAATGGGTGGAAATAATGGAAATTAACTTAATATAACCATTCGAGAATTGGCTTCACCTGATATTAACTATCAACCAAATTGTATTGCATACCCAAATCTCGAATCGGACTTTGAATTGAAATCTGGATTAATTCACCTTCTTCCAAAGTTTCATGGCTTATTTGGTGAGGATCCCAACAAACACCTTAAGGAATTTAATGTGGTTTTCTCAACTTTAAAACCAAGAAATGTTTCTGTAGATCAAATTAAATTAAGAGCATTCCCATTCTCACTTGATGGCGCTGCAAAAGATTGGATGTATTATTTGCAACCTGAAGATGTAACATGTTGGGATGATTTGAAATGTCTTTTCTTGAAAAGATTTTTTCCATAATCAAGGAAAACATCCATTCAAAAGGAGATATCGGGGATCAAGAAATCCCAAGGGGAGTCAATGTATGAGTACTGGGAGCGATTCAAGAATTTGTGTGCAAGCTACCCACATCACCAAATCAGTGAGCAATTACTCATCCAGTACTTCTATGAAGGACTCACACCTACGGAGAGAATCATGGTAGATGCTACGGCTGGAGGAGCATTGGTGGACAAGACACCAGTAGCTGCACGTGCGTTGATCGACAAGATGGCCCAAAACTCCCGAAAATTTGGTGATAGAAGTACACCACATGTCAGGGGAGTACATCAGGTAAGTCCTTCTTCTCTTGAAAGTCATTTGATTGATACTAAGTTGGAATAATTGAACACTATGGTGAGGAAAATTGCTTTGGAAAAAAAGACATCTCTACCCCCTCCTTCAAGTCCTTGTGGTATTTGCACTGAGACAAGCCACCCAACTGACTGTTGCCCACAACTCCAAGAAACAGAAGATTGTGCAGCAGTGTTCCCTGGGAGACCATTTCAGCAGCAACAACAACAACCATATCCCCAAAAGAAGTTTGATCCAGCATACAACCAAGGGTGTAAAGATCAGTCGAACATGAGGTATGGCTCTGGACAACAACAAAGGCCACCCTTTCAACAAAACTTCCAGCAGCCTCCGCCTTACCAGCAGGGTTTCCAACAACCCCAAAGGAGATTTGAAGCCCAAGAATCAACAAGCCAACAACAAGGGAATCCCCCACCAAAGGTAGATTCTAATACTGATGATCTTTTGAAGCAAATTGTTCTTAATCAACAGAATGAGCTGAAGAGTCAAAGTTCGGAGCTGAGGGAGTTAAAGACTCAAATGAGCCAGATTGCCACCACCCTCCATGAACTTGTAAGTAAGAATTCTGGAAATCTACCTTCCCACCCACTCCAAATCCAAAGGGGAATGTTAGTTCCATCACATTGAGAAGTGGGAAGCAAATGAACAATACATCTGTACCTACCATTCCACCAGGATTCACCTCAACTCCAGAGAAGCCGCATTCCATACCAACTGATGAGAAATCGAAGGAGAAAGATAAAGGTAAGAAAAAGATTGATGATTTTCCCCCTAAACCCCTTTCTTTTCCAAACAGGGTTGTTCAAACCAATAATATGGATGAAGAAGCAATGAAAAAGGAGGTTTTGGACACATTCAAGCGTGTGGAGATCAACATTCCTCTACTTGAAGCCATTAAGGAAATCCCAAGGTATGCCAAATTCTTAAAAGAACTCTGCACCAATCGAAGAGGGATCAAGGGAAATGAGAGGATCAACCTTGGAAGGAATGTCTCGGTACTCATTACACCAACTCTAGCAATGACAACAAAGTGCAATGATCCCGGGACATTCACCATCCCATGTACCATAGGGGAGTTTCACTTCTCTGATGCTCTTTTCGATTTAGGAGCTTTAATAAATGTGATGCCTCACTCTGTATTCTCTTCCTTGTAGGTTGGTGAGTTGAATCCAACAAGAGTAGTGGTGCAATTGGAGAATAGAGCTATGGCATATCCAGCAGGAGTCCTTGAGGATGTACTTGTCCGGGTAAGAGACATGATCTTTCCAGCAGACTTCTATGTGCTTAACATGGAGGATAATCAAGTATGTTCTCATGCCCCCATTATCTTAGGTAGGCCCTTCCTCAAGACTGCAAAAACTATCATAAATGTCAATGAGGGTACACTTTCCATGGAGTTTGGAGATGAAGTTGTGATATTTAATGTTATGGATTCCATGAAGTACCCCTCATAGGACCATTCTGCTTTTGTTATCTCCCATTTTGAACCACCAAATAAAAACTCCATAGAATTTTATTTTCCTATGATTAGGGAGATTATGAGTATTGGTTCGAGTTTGATGTATAAGAGCACTTCCACACATGTAGTTGATACACAATCCTTTCTTGGATTTGATTTTGATGTGGATTCATATTCTGATTTTGATCATGTTCACTCTGATTATGACATGGATGTTGAGTATCCTGATGGATTTGATTCTTTATTCTCTGATTGTGATGATTTCTATTCTGATACTGATGTTCATTGTGCAGATATGTTTGTTGCATCAATTTCTCCATCCATACATCACCCCCCTACATTGGAACCCAAGCCATTGCCCCCAAATCTTAAATATGCATACTTGATGAGTGGTGATAGATTACCTGTTATCATTTCTAACAATCTCTCTTTTGAACATGAAGAAAAACTTTTGAATCTATTGAGAGATAACATTAGGGCAATTGGTTGCACATTGGAAGATATATCAGGTATTAGCCCCTCCATTTGCATGAATAGGATTCTCTTGGAGGATGGGGCTAAACCGGTGAGGCAACCACAAAAGAGACTCAATCCAACACTTTTAGAGGTTGTTAAAAAAGAAGTTGCAAAATTGATCGAGGCAGGTATAATCTATCATATTTTAGATTCTCATTGGGTAAGTCCAATTCAGGTTGTGCCTAAGAAAACTGGTTTCATTGTTTTAAAAAATGAAAATGATGAGTTAGTTCCTGTGAGAGTTCAAAATAGTTGGCGAGTGTGTATTCATTATAGGAAACTGAATCAATACACTCGTAAGGACCATTTCCCACTTCCATTCATTGACCAGATGCTTGAGAGACTTGCAGGTAGGATGCATTATTTATTCTTGGATGGTTTCTCTAGCTATTTTCAGGTTCCCATTGCAGTAGAGGACCAGGAGAAGATGACATTCACCTGCCCATTAGGTAACTTTTCTTACAGAAGGATGCCATTTGGACTTTGTAATGCCCCAGGTACCTTCCAGAGATGCATGGTGAGTATTTTCTCAGATTTCATTGAGACCTGCATGGAGGTATTTATGGATTATTTTACAGTTTATAGATCCTCATTTGATGATTGTCTCTCTAGTTTGAGTGATGTGTTGCATCGTTGTATTGAGAAGAATCTGGTCTTAAATTTTGAAAAATGTCATTTCATGGTCGAAAAGGGAATTTTCTTAGGTCATATAGTCTCACAACATGGCATTGAAGTTGATAAATCTAAGGTAGACATTATTTCATCCCTTACATATCCTACATGTGTGCGTGATGTTTGATCATTCCTTGGACATGCGGGATTTTATCGATGCTTTAGTAGAGATTTTTAGTAAGATTGCTCTACCCTTATCTAGATTGCTTCAAAAAGATATTGACTTCAATTTTGATGATTCATGAAAGGTATCATTTGATGAGCTAAAGAAGTGTTTGACCACTCCACCAATCATACAGCCCCCACGGTGGGACCTTCCATTTGAGCTTATGTGTGACGCCTCTAACTTCGCGGTTGGAGAAGTCTTATCTTAGAGGGTGGAGGGACGTTCACATGTGATCGCCTATGCATCAAGGACACTGGATTTAGCCCAATAAAACTACACAACCACGTAAAAAGAGTTTCTTGCTGTCATATTTGATTTAGATAAATTCCGTTCATATTTATTGGGCTCTAAAGTAGTTGTTTTTTCTGACCATGCAGCACTGAGGTACCTCTTGAAGAAGCCAGATGCAAAGCCATGACTTATCTGTTGGATGCTCCTTCTTCAAGAGTTTGACATCGAGATAAAGGACAAGAAGGGATCAGAGAATTTGGTGGCAGAACACATGAGTAGGCTTACTCACACACAAGAGGAAGACACCTTGGACCATGTACCACTTCGGGACACTTTCCCCGATGAGCATCTTTATTCCATCTCAGGTACGCATCCTTGGTATGATGATTTAGTTAATTACATTGTTTCCTCTAAAATCCCAGAAAATTTGAAGAAGCATCAAGTCCAAAAATTAAAAAGTGAGTCTAGGTTTTATGTGTGGGATGATCCTTACCTCTGGCGCATGTGTAGTGACCAAGTCATTAGGCGGTGTGTTCCCGATCATGAGTTTGATTCTGTTTTTCATTTCTGTCATACACTTTCTTGTGGTGGACACTTTGGACCCCAACAGACATCTAAGAAGGTTTTGGACTCTGGATTATGTTGGCCTAGCTTATTCCATGATGCCCATGTGTTTTGTAAGTCATGCTCTCGTTGCCAACACACTGGGAACATTTCTAGGAGACATAAGATGCCCCAACAACCCATACTATTCTGTGAGATTTTTGATGTATGGGGAATTGATTTTATGGGTCCTTTTCCAAGTTCATATGGTTTCTTGTATATTTTGGTTGCTGTTGATTATGTCAGTAAATGGGTGGAGGCCAAGGCCACCAGGACTGACGATTCTAATGTTGTTGTGGACTTTGTCAAAGCACGTATTTTTTGCAGGTTTGGAGTACCAAAGGCCATCATCAGTGACCAAGGGACACACTTTTGCAATAGGAATTTTGTTTCCCTCCTTCGGAAGTATGGGGTGACACACAAAACATCAACACCATACCACCCCCAAACAAATGGTCAGGCTGAGGTTTCAAATCGTGAGCTGAAACAAATATTAGAGAAAACTGTGCAGCCAAATAGGACGGATTGGAACAAGCGCTTGGATGATGCATTGTGGGCTTATAGGATATCATACAAGACACCCATTGGTATGTCCCCATTTAGGATTGTTTTTGGGAAATCATGTCATCTCCCAGTGGAAGTCGAGCATCGGGCATATTGGGCTATAAAGAAATGCAACATGGATTTCGCCCAAGATGGAATTCAAAGGAAGTTGTAAATTCAAGAGCTTGAGGAGATTAGACTGTCGTCATATGAGAACTCAAGGCTCTACAAGGAAAGATCAAAAGCAGCTCATGATAAAATTATCCAACAAAGGTATTTTCATGTTGGAGAGAAAGTCCTTCTCTACAGTTCACGACTGAAGCTGATGCCTGGTAAGTTGTGTTCCAGATGGTTAGGTCCTTATATTGTGACTAATTTTTTTCTTTATGGTGCAGTGGAGATCACACAAGAGGACACTGGAAGGAGCTTTATAGTCAATGGGCAACGTTTGAAGAGATACATTGAGGGACTTCCTACTGATGCAGTGGATTTTATCACACTGCATGACCCCATCATCACTTGAGCACATCAGGCTGTTCCTAACCCTTTCACTTTTATATTAGTTGTCCTATTTAAAAAAATTTCATTTTGTGTGAATATATCATCTCATGGGTTCACATTGACGACAATGCAATATTTTAAGTGTGGGGGTGGGAACCTTTTAGTTTAGTAATTTCAATTGTTTTCCTGTTAAAAAAAACCAAAAAAAATTGTGTGTTTTTCAAATTCTGTGTGTTTATTCTACAATTTTCTGTGTGTTTTTGAAACTTTTGAGCTGAAATGATTGTCATCGCCATTTTTAAATCCATATCAATAAGTGAAACAATTTACCCCTTGAAACTAAGCTTAAATGAATGCTGAAATAACTTTGTTTCAAGTTCAAATATTTAGTAATTTCATGAAAAGTACACTGAATTTTGAATCCCATGCCACATCTCACTGTCTTTATATTTGAAATCAATTTCATGTGAGGCTTCTTAACCATTATTTTCATATTCTTTACATTCACCTCACTTCTTGATAGAACCAAACCATGCTTGATTTAACCAGAATTTGATCTATTCCTTTCAAACCTTGAGGGTTTGAGGTACTTATGTTTAAATGATTGAGGCATTTGTTTGGTATTAAAGCCCCTATTTTAAAGAATCCTTTTTTTATAATGGACTACCTTGAATATTTAATCCTTGTAGCCCTTAGAATCCATGCATATCCTATTAGGATAGCCACATTACAATCCAATTTTCCCTATCCAACCAACTCTTGAAGTGAAATTGCATAATCTAGTTGATCTTAAGTGTGGGGGAAGTTGTCTTGTGTTGTTCCACCACATTCTGTGATACTTTGGGTGGAAAATTAAATTCTGAAGAGATGTTTTTTCTACTAAAGAAAGCCATTATATTGAAAGTTGTGCCTTTTCTGGAGCTTTCATGACAAGTGAAGCTGTTCCTTTTCTGGAGCTTCTAATTGAGGTAGAAAGTTGTTCCCATCTGGAGCATTCAATAAAATCATGTTTGAGAAGATTGAAATTTTTGATGCTCAAATGATGAATGTTGTAAACCTTTAATGACTTTTCATGATGATGGATCTGAATTGATACTATGTGGATTGAGGAGAAGACCATATTTAAGTGAAAATTAGATTAATGCAATTTTGCTTCAAAAAGAGTCAAGCCCTCCTCATTTAGCCTCAGAGTTTTTCACATCTTAATACTACTAACCGAAAGCCACAGAACAACCCTGAAAAGTCCTCATGATAAACATATGTCCTTGAATCACATCGGGTGGCGATGTAGAAATTTATCAAGCTTATGGTGACCCTTGTATGAGTTTGGATGAGAAAGACATTGCAAAAAAATTGATATTTGAGTGATGAGAGAAAATTCAAGAGAGGTAAGTGTTTTATGCAGGGGAGGATAAATGAAGTGGAGATATATTGAATGATATAAATGGAGAACTTGAAATAAGGTTTTTTATGAGGCACGATATCTTTTGATTCTTGGTGTGAAATTGATTGATCTCAAAGATATGTGTTTTAAAATTGGTTTTGATTTGATATTGATGTTTACTTAATATGAGATTTTGCTCAGGAGTGCAAAAGGGTAAGTGTGGGGGAGTTGATAAAACACTATTTTGTTGAATATTTTATTGATAATAAATGATATAATTTCCCCACATTGTGCTAAATATGTTTATTTATAAAATATTTGGGATTTGATCATTAATTTGAAAATTTGTTGAAAATTCCAGTTTTACCCTTTATAGTGCATTATAGTATTTCAAAGATAAATATTTTTATATTTATTATTGTAATTTAAAATTTTGTAAAAGTGTTCCTAAATTAATTTTCTACAACCTTAATTCAGGACACTAGAGCTAAAAAGGGCATTTGGATTGAGTAAATGAGACATTAATCCAATGGTGGGGTGGACTCGGTAGAATGGATATGGGTTCTGTATTTGGGCCCTATCTTCTTCATCTGGGCTTGGATTGAGCCCAAATGTTGAGTAAAGCTCAGGGAAATGATTGGGCACAAATCATCATTCTGGAAGGCCGGTCAATTCACGTGTTTTGGAGGTCAACTAGGCAGTGACACTTGGAATAAAATATTTGGCCGAGTTTTTCATTTCACACTTAAAAATTTATGTATCCATAGCCCCCACAAACTCTATTTAAAGGGGGTTTTAACTCTTTGAGAGGGTCGGTCGAGGCTTTGGGAAGGTCTGGTCGAAAGGGTGTCTCTTGGGAGCCCCTCACAACTCTTGGAAGAAGTAAGACTTTGTGCAAACCTCTCTTCCAAAAAGGCTCTCCTCTCCCACCTCTTCTTTGTATTTCTTTTATTTCATGTTTGTTTCTTGAATTTTTCTTCAAATAATATTCTGTGTTCTTACCTTTTCTTATTCTCTTAATCTTCTTAATTGGGTTGGAATCAAGAGTAGAGACAAGATTGGGTTATACCCTTTCAATCCTTTGCTTATGCAAAACCTCTCCACGATGACTACACCGCCCATGGAAGAGTAGTTCTTTTTAGTAATCGGTCGACCTCTCACCTTATTCATTCATTTATTTTGAATCAATGAACTACTGTAATTCACTAAACATGATCCATTAATTGAGTTTTCAAATTAGAAGAAACTAAGTGAGCAATTGAACAATTAACACCAAACGCGCGAGGTCCGGATTTGTGTGAATTGTGAGAGCGCGATCTTATCGGTAATACAAGACAACACAGGATCAATTTGTAGAGTTAAAATACAATCCCTAAACTCAATTAATCCTCATTTCTAGAGTGGTTATGTGCCTTAATTTACCACTGACCATAAGCTAATCTTAGAACATCAATCAAAGCAGGGTGTTTCGATTGCATGTTCCGAAGTTAGCCTATGGTTAAATTCACATCATCTTTGTGGTAAAGTTAATTATCGTAGGGTTTGGGATTTAACAAATTAAGGGATCATAATTAAGTTAATATTAATTTAAATGATAATGATTAATAAATGATTGAAGAGGTAGAGTTAGATTTATTACGTCTTTTAAATATTGTCTAAAAAACATCTTCTTGTCGTGTCATTTTAATCGAAATTCATTTCAAAACTAAAAACAAAAAAATTATACAATCTTCTTCCAGCAAACTTCTTCTAGATTTATAAACTATAAAAACCCACCCCCATACAATAAGATATGGCCCAAATACAGAACCCATGTCCATTCTGCCGAGTCCATCCCACCATTGGATTAATGTCCCATTTACTCCATCCAAATGCCCTTTTTAGCTCTAGTGTCCTGAATGAAAGTTGTAGAAAATTAAGTTAGTAACACTGTTACAAGATTTCAAATTAAAATAATAAATATAAAAATATTTATCTTCGAAATACTACAATGCACTATAAAGGGTAAAACTGGAATTTTTCTCAAAGGAGGAAGTGAATTAAAACAACTTTTCAGAGGTATTCTAGAAAAAAAATAAAAGAGAATAAAAACACTACTTGAAAGTAAGGGGGTGGGTTTTTATAGTTTATAAATCTTGAAGAAGTTTGCTGGAAGAAGATTTTATAATTTTTTTGTTTTTAGTTTTGAAATGAATTTCGATTAAAATGACACGACAAGAAGATGTTTTTTTAGACAATATTTAAAAGATGTAATCGATCTAACTCTACCTCTTCAATAATTTATTAATCATTATCATTTAAATTAATATTCACTTAATTATGATCCCTTAATTTGTTAAATCCCGAACCCTACGAGAATTAACTTTACTACGAAGATGAAGTGAATTTAACCTTAGGCTAACTTCGGAACATGCAATCGCAACACCCTGCTTTGATTGATGTTCTAAGATTAGCTTATGCTCAGTGGTAAATTAAGGCACATAACCACTTTGGAAATGAGGATTAATTGAGTTTAGGGATTGTATTTGAACTCTACAAATTGATCTCGTGTGGTCTTGTATTACCGATTAAGATCGCACTCTCGCAATTCACACAAAACCCGACCTCGCGTGTTTTGTGTTAATTGTTCAACTACTCACTTAGTTTATTCTAATTTGAAAACTCAATTAATGGATCATGTTTAGTGAATTACATTAGATCATTGATTCAAAATAAATGAATGAATAAGGTGAGAGGTCGACCGATTATTAAAAAGAACTACTCTTCCATGGGCGGTGTAGTCATCATGGAGACGTTTTGCATAAGCAAAGGATTGAAAGGGTATAACCCAATATTGTATCCAATCTTGATTCCAACCCAATTAAGAAGATTAAGAGAAGAATAAAAGGGAAGAACACAGAATATTATTTGAAGAAAATTTCAAGAAACAAACATGAAATAAAAGAAATACAAAGAAGAGGTGGGAGAGGAGAGCCTTTTTGGAAGAGAGGTTTTCACAAAGGTTTACTTCTTCCAAGAGTTGTTAGGGGCTCCCAAGAGACACCCTTTCGGCCACACCTTCCCAAATCCTCTACCAGCCCTCTCAAAGAGTTAAAACCTCCTTTAAATAGTTTTTGTGAGGGCTAGGGATACATAACTTTTTAAGTGTGAAATGAAAAACTCGGACAAATATTTTATTCTAGGTGTCACAGCCTAGTTGACCTCAAAACGCATGAATTGACCGGCCTTCCAGAAGGATGATTTGTGCCAAATCATGTCTTCGAGCTTTACTCAAAATTCTGTCTCAATCCAAGCCCGGATGAAGAGGATATGGCCCAAATATAGAACCCATGTCTATTCTGCCGAGTCCAGCCCACCATTGGATTAATGTCCCATTTACTCCATCTAAATGCCCTTGTTAGCTCTAGTGTCCTGAATGAAAGTTGTAGAAAATTAAGTTAGAAACACTGTTAAAAAATTGAAAATTAAAATAATAAATATAAAAATATTTATCTTTGAAATACTACAATGCACTATAAAGGGTAAAACTGGAATTTTCACCAAATTTTCAAATGAATGATCAAATCCCAAATATATTACAAATAAACATATTTAGCACAATGTGTGGAAATTATATCATTTATTATCAAAAAAATACTCAACAAAATAGTGTTTTATCACACATCCATTATAACGCCCCGACCCCAGCTACCCAGAGTCGGTGCATTACTACATAACAATGGCATGATCACAAGAAAGATCAAATCTCGAAAGACCGATTGGTTTAGTAGCCTTGGAAACACTAGATATATTCATAAGTTTTACATTACATCATAAAATGAAAAACTAATACAACAACATAATGTTTCCACAATCCACACTATTAACCCCTCATAAAATCCCTGTAGGTCATTCATAACTTACTTCTTCACATCCTGGGAAAAATAAAACATAGAAAAGGGGTGAGCTCAAATGCCCAGTAAGGATAACAATATAGCGGAAACTTTCATAAATAAGAATAAACATTTAAGGCAATGCATTACTAAAACAAAAGCCTTTTAAACTTTAACTTCAACATGGTATGGCAAAAGTAAAATGAAATAATGCCATTTACTTATTCACATGGATATTCTAGTAATCGAATAATCACACGCAAAAATCAATAACCACTTTCATAATGTTGGAATGCATAATGCCAGACTATCATAACCACATAGCCAAGGCCTCGTGCCAAGACTACAAATAAGATTTTGTCAAGGCCTTGTGCCAAGACACTAGTTTGTCTCATGAGACCTACCGATGCATCGAGGAGCTATAGCGGGCTCCACCCGTCACTTATTAAGTCCAATGCATTCCCATATGAAAAGGTTTAAACATAACATAAACATTCGTATTAAAACTAGAATACGAAATGTCAATAATTTCACCATAAACTATGAATGGTATAAAAATAGCACATCCACAGTCAAACATATCACAAAACCTTCAATACAATATAGAAGTTTTGTATCATAATAAATCAACTTCAAATAATCTTAAAATCCATCAAAGGATGTTGACATAGATGAAATCAAAATTCTTTTTAAAGAAGTATCTCATTTTATTTTGAAATCATTTAAGATCCATATAAAATAAAACATTTTCTTTGAAAATATTCTTATAATCTTGTATGGAAAGCTTCGATGATTTTATAACGGTGGAAAATAACCGCACCCGCCGTATAAGTTAAAAAAAACATTCTTACCTCAATTCTGTCGAAAAGGTTAAAAAGGACCTTATTTTGAAAACGACGGAAAGATTCCTTTATAAACCTCTTATAAAAAGTCAAACAAGGGTATAAATGACTTTAACCCATATTCTTGTAAATAGTAAAAATGTTTTGAAATAAATTTCGAAGAAACATGGATGTGGATGATAAAGAGGTCCCAGTAGATTATTACGTATAATACAACCTCGGATAATGAAGAGATTGTGAAATAACCCTTACCTTGTACTTTTCCTTTGTTGGGGTCGGTTAACCTCCTGTATAATGGTGAAATAATTGTTATTAAATTATACAAGAATCATATACATTAATATGATATCATATATGATCTTTTAACATTGCTTTATTAATAATATCTTAGTATTATCGTCGTTTCAGGTGATAATCGATTCGTTCTTCTTAAATGTTTGGTTACGTAAGACATGTTTGTAATGGATAGATTAAATCTTATTCATAATCAGAATGATATTAACATTATTTTTAACCCTAAAATGAGAATAAGACTTGAATGGATACGATGGAGGATGGATCTCACCGCGTTCGTGGAGACGGTAGTCCGTACGTACGCACGAACGCTACTTCCATTTTAATTTTTATTTTAAAAGAATTGAATCCAACTAATACATAGGTATATTACTATTCCAGTATAATATAATATTTTATATATGTTACTTAAGTTCATTAACACCATCCTTTATACGTTCCATGTGTGGTATGAACGAGTCATATCATTTTAAGGGGGCGGTAGTCCGCACTTCCTCAAATGAAATTATCGTATGTATATACAACATGAAATGAATAATGGTATGAAATAAAATGGAATTACAGAAGCTTATATATAAAATATATATCATTAATATCATATTTAATTACAGTGCCATCATAATGGCCACCATGAGAGGCGGTAAGATGTATTTGAACAATCATCATTTCGTGAGGCGTTAGTTTGCCATCCACAGAAACATTATGTTCATCATCCATTAGATGGAGTTGTGTGTATGTGTAGTTTGAATCCTTCTTATAACAACCTCCTAGTATATTGAGGATACTGGTGTTGTTACAAAAGAAAGGAAATAAAAAGAGTTTGGGGGTTGGAGAAGCAAAATAAAGGAAAATAATTTAAGAGAAATCGTTACCTTTAATTTAGGTAACTCACTTTGGTTGGAACCAAAGGACTTCTTGAAATGATTTCTGCCTAAGGGGAAGCTTCAAGGAGGAGGAGAGGGATGTGGGGCGCTTAGTTGGGCAGAGTTTGGACGAGCCAAGTGGCTTGAGAGGTGTGAAGAATGAGTAGAAGTGGTCTCCTTTTATAAGGGAGAGGAGGGGCTCTTTAGGAAAGAGTGAAAGAATTACTTTATAATATAATTATATTCGGTTTATAATGGTCCAAAAATCATTGAGGTCGAAGATAAGATGAATCATATTCTAAATAACATCAACCAATAAGAATTGGACAGGTTTTAGATAATATTGTAATCATTATAATCTTATTTATTTAAATGATTTATTAATGAGGTAAACATTGCATCATTATTGTTTCATTAATAATTTAACTTATTTGATGTCTAAAAATTATAAATAAAATATCATCATGTAGTAAATCTTTTTTTCTTTCTAATGAATATTTATAATCGAAAATCCAACATGTATAACCCTATGTAAAAATTGTTCTTCTAAAAGATGTAAGCTTATGCCATTTTTATTTTTATTTTAACTTTATTAATATAATGTGTCCCTACCACATACAAGTGGCTCCAAGGGGTCCCCAAATTTACCCAAGGATGCTCATGGTCGGGTATGTGTCCACCAATAAGGTTAGGACACGTTTTAGGGTAATTTTATATTATTATAATATTATTTTTTAACCCTTATTTACCGGATTTACCCTTAACCATGGTAAATAAAATATTTACCACAGTAATTATTCAAAATGTATAAAAATAAAAGTTACCTATTTACACAATTTGAACATCCTGATTCCAAATATGGAATCCATTTTTCTAAATTCAATACACAGAAGTGGCAGAAATTAATTTAAAATTAATTCCCGCTGTCAAAACAAAAAGCGTGTTTTTAAGAGATAATAACTATCAAAAGATTGACACTTGTTTATGTTCGGTTTAATTGTAAAATTATGTACAATGACCAAAATTATATTAAATGGTAAAAATATATTCTAAATATACTTTAAAGCCACTCAAATTCATAATTTATCACTAGTAATTAATTTGATTAAAAAAGTTGTTTTTAATTAAAATTTAGTAATTTTCACTATTCATCAAAATATGAAAGTTATCCGAAATGTACCAAAATTTCACCTTAGGCTAAATTCGATATTCTGAATCAAAAAATGAAGTCTATTTTCAAATATAAAATATATATAATTTCAAAAAGTAGGTATTACTATTTATAACGGCTAGTTTGATTGGTTACGGTGTGTTAGAACTCGGTGTTGCGTACAACACACGCTAGCGTACCGTGGAAGCTTGGGATGTTTCATTTTAAATTTTTGATGTCCCCATTTAGTCAAAAAGTTTAAAATATAGTATCTAAAAAGGGTTCACTATTAAAATTTGGTAAAAGTGAAATACTGAAAATGAATTTGTTCTTACATTATGTCTAAGAAACTCATAATATGGATTCTAAAATTATAAGGATTATATAAAGTTTAAAATTTAGTTAACACTATTCATAACCTCTTTTGAACAGCTAGTTTGGTAAGTCATGGTGCGATTGAACTTGGTGTTGCGTGTAGTGAAAGTTATTGAATTATTTTGAAGAAATAACACACTATAAAATCTTGGGGTGTTACATTCTCCCCTCCTTCAATAAATTGCGTCCTCGCAATTTGAAATTGTTCTTCAAAAATAAAAGGTTGAAAATAGAAAATATATTTGTGGGAAAACCCACATCGGAAATTGGGTTACTAAAATTTAGTCTTAATATGAGGAAAAGAGAAATCAAAGGGTCACCACCAAATTATGATCTCGATTAGGAGAACATTGGTAGCAATTAGAGACATATAATTGGAGGAAAAACGTAAATATTTATAGGTGGTGATTGAGGTCGTCAATCACAAAAAAGTGTAAAATTGAGGTCTTTAAATTCATCAATCTATGATGATTTGAAATACCATCGGTTCAACAAAACATAGGGTATTAGGATAACACATTTTTGACGTTTCAAAATATCTTAGTTGAAATCCCACATCGAAAAATGAATTAATGAGGCCTCTATTTAAAATAAAGAGTGGAAAGTATAAAGATTACCGAAAATAACACATACTAGGGTTTCATGTAGGAAAATATGGATATGGAAGAGAAATCTGACCATCAATTATATGATGGAGAGTGGTAGAGAACATGGCTATGAAAAGGCCAACAATCCCAAAGCCATAAATTAGTGATGATTTAAGGTACCATCTAGGACAACATTTTAGTTCTAAGTTCTTTTTATTAATGTTGAGGAATTTATTTATGAGATTGGCTAAGATCATAAGGAGATATACTTACATTATAATTAGAGTTTTATCCATTAATAAATTTCTACCACAAACTCATCTTTCACTCTAAAAGATAATAGAACGTAAAAAAAATTTCTATTTATAATATTCGTACAGGGTTACAAAATAAATGAATTTATAATTCATCTACCAGATCTTTTAAAAAAAAACTACATTATTTAATCCAGGACATCTCGTGGGCCAGTGGTAGGTGATACACCCTTGTCTCCCTTCGGTTGCGGGTTCAAGTCTCGCAGCCTTGCCGGACGCGACGGGTTACCGCCCGACCTCCGGGTTGTCCTTTTATGGCAATCCAAAATTAATCTCAAACTAGAATTTATCCAAAATATTTCTGACCAAACTCACAGTCCAACATTTATAAGGAAGTTAAACATAATGTAGATCCTTTTTACCACGTAATTGCATATGAATACCTTCATCATGTATTCTTTTAATACACTGAAACATCCTGAATTACCATATTCCTTATTGATTACATTAATGCTCCCTTATTCCATATAGAATGTTGGATATACCTCATCAATCCAAAAATGTTTTAAACCCCAACAATAAGGAATATACAGATCATTAATCAGTTCCAAGGCAGTCAAGAATATCCAATATAATTTATCCAAAACAATCATGTATTATTCCAAAATCACTAACTCAGTATCAGAACTATATTATGGTTTATCATTCTCTCAACCATATATTTTCCAAAAATTTATCCTGCTGTTGAGTCACTTTTCTTTGTTTCACACAATATCAAGTCCTTAATGAAATAGTACTGCAGTACAATCCTTATATACTCCATAATTATTATAACAAATACATTGTTGATACAACACTCAATTGACATAATCAACATAAGAACTCTAATCATTCCTCTTCATCTGTGGTAGTATCATAACTTGATTATTATCCAATAGCATCATTTGCGGCATAGTCTGATGACTGGGACATAGGTTCGCGTAGTGTCCAAACTCCTTGCAAATGAAGCATTGTACATTTGAAACCATTTTCTTACCCTTGCAGTCACGTACTTTGTGCCCTTTTCCTCCACACTTATAACAAACTCCCATTCCTTTCAGGCAAGTTCCAGGGTGTTTCTTTCCACAGTTACCACATATGGGAAAATTCTTCTTTTCCCTCTTCCCTTTATCCATCTTTCTCTCTTCTATCCTTTTCTTCTCTTGCTTCCCTTCAAAGCCATAGGACTCAGTAAACTCTTTACTTATCTTATCAACACATGATATTATTTCTTCATATGATGATAATCCATGGGTGATTTTTCTCTTATAAATTCTAGCTTAAGACCATGAAAGATATGATCCTTCCTTCTCTTTGAATCATGAGTATTTCTGGAGTTCTCATTCCTTCTACTGGGCGCCATTTCTAAACAATGGCATAAACTAGATCAGTTTATGAATCAAAATACATAATCCCATACTTATAAAACTCTTAACATAAATTGAACTCTTTATGGATATAATCCATAATCATAAAAATGTTTTCTTTGAGGAAGTATATACTCATAAACCCTTCATAATGATTTGTAAAGAAAATGAGAATTATCCTAAGCATATCCCCCGGGAGTGTCGTAACCAAGAGTGCAGCAAGGCCCGTTGTCGTGCACCAGTTCCCGTTCGAGTCTAGCTCAAAGCGGTGTTTTCGGGTTTTACCCCTAGGTACATCTGTGCCAGAGCCGCCTCTACCTTCTCGTATCCAGACAGGGATGTATTTCTCGGAAAACTCACAAAATCTCTACAATACCAAAATTCTAGAAAGTTCTTCTATACTAATCCTCAAAGTTCATCTTAGGTCTACGTGCTCTAATCAGAGTTTATCTAAATCTAGTTTCCAAGGTTTGTACTAAACTTCCTCTGATACCAACTATAACGCCCCGACCCCAGCTACCCAGAGTCGGTGCATTACTACATAACAATGGCATGATCACAAGAAAGATCAAATCTCGAAAGACCGATTGGTTTAGTAGCCTTGGAAACACTAGATATATTCATAAGTTTTACATTACATCATAAAATGAAAAACTAATACAACAACATAATGTTTCCACAATCCACACTATTAACCCCTCATAAAATCCCTGTAGGTCATTCATAACTTACTTCTTCACATCCTGGGAAAAATAAAACATAGAAAAGGGGTGAGCTCAAATGCCCAGTAAGGATAACAATATAGCGGAAACTTTCATAAATAAGAATAAACATTTAAGGCAATGAATTACTAAAACAAAATCCTTTTAAACTTTAACTTCAACATGGTATGGCAAAAGTAAAATGAAATAATTCCATTTACTTATTCACATGGATATTCTACTAATCGAATAATCACACGCAAAAATCAATAACCACTTTCATAATGTTGGAATGCATAATGCCAGACTATCATAACCACATAGCCAAGGCCTCGTGCCAAGACTACAAATAAGATTTTGTCAAGGCCTTGTGCCAAGACACTAGTTTGTCTCATGAGACCTACCGATGCATCGAGGAGCTATAGCGGGCTCCACCCGTCACTTATTAAGTCCAATGCATTCCCATATGAAAAGGTTTAAACATAACATAAACATTCGTATTAAAACTACAATACGAAATGTCAATAATTTCACCATAAACTATGAATGGTATAAAAATAGCACATCCACAGTCAAACATATCACAAAACCTTCAATACAATATAGAAGTTTTGTATCATAATAAATCAACTTCAAATAATCTTAAAATCCATCAAAGGATGTTGACATAGATGAAATCAAAATTCTTTTTAAAGAAGTATCTCATTTTATTTTGAAATCATTTAAGATCCATATAAAATAAAACATTTTCTTTGAAAATATTCTTATAATCTTGTATGGAAAGCTTCGACGATTTTATAACGGGGGAAAATAACCGCACCCGCCGTATAAGTTAAAAAAAACATTCTTACCTCAATTCTGTCGAAAAGGTTAAAAAGGACCTTATTTTGAAAACGACGGAAAGATTCCTTTATAAACCTCTTATAAAAAGTCAAACAAGGGTATAAATGACTTTAACCCATATTCTTGTAAATAGTAAAAATGTTTTGAAATAAATTTCGAAGAAACATGGATGTGGATGATAAAGAGGTCCCAGTAGATTATTACGTATAATACAACCTCGGATAATGAAGAGATTGTGAAATAACCCTTACCTTGTACTTTTCCTTTGTTGGGGTCGGTTAACCTCCTGTATAATGGTGAAATAATTGTTATTAAATTATACAAGAATCATATACATTAATATGATATCATATATGATATTTTAACATTGCTTTATTAATAATATCTTAGTATTATCGTCGTTTCAGGTGATAATCGATTCGTTCTTATTAAATGTTTGGTTACGTAAGACATGTTTGTAATGGATAGATTAAATCTTATTCATAATCAGAATGATATTAACATTATTTTTAACCCTAAAATGAGAATAAGACTTGAATGGATACGATGGAGGATGGATCTCACCGCGTTCGTGGAGACGGTAGTCCGTACGTACGCACGAACGCTACTTCCATTTTAATTTTTATTTTAAAAGAATTGAATCCAACTGATACATAGGTATATTACTATTCCAGTATAATATAATATTTTATATATGTTACTTAAGTTCATTAACACCATCCTTTATACGTTCCATGTGTGGTATGAACGAGTCATATCATTTTAAGGGGGCGGTAGTCCGCACTTCCTCAAATGAAATTATCGTATGTATATACAACATGAAATGAATAATGGTATGAAATAAAATGGAATTACAGAAGCTTATATATAAAATATATATCATTAATATCATATTTAATTACAGTGCCATCATAATGGCCACCATGAGAGGCGGTAAGATGTATTTGAACAATCATCATTTCGTGAGGCGTTAGTTTGCCATCCACAGAAACATTATGTTCATCATCCATTAGATGGAGTTGTGTGTATGTGTAGTTTGAATCCTTCTTATAACAACCTCCTAGTATATTGAGGATACTGGTTTTGTTACAAAAGAAAGGAAATAAAAAGAGTTTGGGGGTTGGAGAAGCAAAATAAAGGAAAATAATTTAAGAGAAATCGTTACCTTTAATTTAGGTAACTCACTTTGGTTGGAACCAAAGGACTTCTTGAAATGATTTCTGCCTAAGGGGAAGCTTCAAGGAGGAGGAGAGGGATGTGGGGAGCTTAGTTGGGCAGAGTTTGGACGAGCCAAGTGGCTTGAGAGGTGTGAAGAATGAGTAGAAGTGGTCTCCTTTTATAAGGGAGAGGAGGTGCTCTTTAGGAAAGAGTGAAAGAATTACTTTATAATATAATTATATTCGGTTTATAATGGTCCAAAAATCATTGAGGTCGAAGATAAGATGAATCATATTCTAAATAACATCAACCAATAAGAATTGGACAGGTTTTAGATAATATTGTAATCATTATAATCTTATTTATTTAAATGATTTATTAATGAGGTAAACATTGCATCATTATTGTTTCATTAATAATTTAACTTATTTGATGTCTAAAAATTATAAATAAAATATCATCATGTAGTAAATCTTTTTTTCTTTCTAATGAATATTTATAATCGAAAATCCAACATGTATAACCCTATGTAAAAATTGTTCTTCTAAAAGATGTAAGCTTATGCCATTTTTATTTTTATTTTAACTTTATTAATATAATGTGTCCCTACCACATACAAGTGGCTCCAAGGGGTCCCCAAATTGACCCAAGGATGCTCATGGTCGGGTATGTGTCCACCAATAAGGTTAGGACACGTTTTAGGGTAATTTTATATTATTATAATATTATTTTTTAACCCTTATTTACCGGATTTACCCTTAACCATGGTAAATAAAATATTTACCACAGTAATTATTCAAAATGTATAAAAATAAAAGTTACCTATTTACACAATTTGAACATCCTGATTCCAAATATGGAATCCATTTTTCTAAATTCAATACACAGAAGTGGCAGAAATTAATTTAAAATTAATTCCCGCTGTCAAAACAAAAAGCGTGTTTTTAAGAGATAATAACTATCAAAAGATTGACACTTGTTTATGTTCGGTTTAATTGTAAAATTATGTCCAATGACCAAAATTATATTAAATGGTAAAAATATATTCTAAATATACTTTAAAGCCACTCAAATTCATAATTTATCACTAGTAATTAATTTGATTAAAAAAGTTGTTTTTAATTAAAATTTAGTAATTTTCACTATTCATCAAAATATGAAAGTTATCCGAAATGTACCAAAATTTCACCTTAGGCTAAATTCGATATTCTGAATCAAAAAATGAAGTCCATTTTCAAATATAAAATATATATAATTTCAAAAAGTAGGTATTACTATTCATAACGGCTAGTTTGATTGGTTACGGTGTGTTAGAACTCGGTGTTGCGTACAACACACGCTAGCGTACCGTGGAAGCTTGAGATGTTTCATTTTAAATTTTTGATGTCCCCATTTAGTCAAAAAGTTTAAAATATAGTATCTAAAAAGGGTTCACTATTAAAATTTGGTAAAAGTGAAATACTGAAAATGAATTTGTTCTTACATTATGCCTAAGAAACTCATAATATGGATTCTAAAATTATAAGGATTATATAAAGTTTAAAATTTAGTTAACACTATTCATAACCTCTTTTGAACAGCTAGTTTGGTAAGTCATGGTGCGATTGAACTTGGTGTTGCGTGTAGTGAAAGTTATTGAATTATTTTGAAGAAATAACACACTATAAAATCTTGGGGTGTTACATTCTCCCCTCCTTCAATAAATTGCGTCCTCGCAATTTGAAATTGTTCTTCAAAAATAAAAGGTTGAAAATAGAAAATATATTTGTGGGAAAACCCACATCGGAAATTGGGTTACTAAAATTTAGTCTTAATATGAGGAAAAGAGAAATCAAAGGGTCACCACCAAATTATGATCTCGATTAGGAGAACATTGGTAGCAATTAGAGACATATAATTGGAGGAAAACGTAAATATTTATAGGTGGTGATTGAGGTCGTCAATCACAAAAAAGTGTAAAATTGAGGTCCATAAATTCATCAATCTATGATGATTTGAAATACCATCGGTTCAACAAAACATAGGGTATTAGGATAACACATTTTTGACGTTTCAAAATATCTTAGTTGAAATCCCACATCGAAAAATGAATTAATGAGGCCTCTATTTAAAATAAAGAGTGGAAAGTATAAAGATTACCGAAAATAACACATACTAGGGTTTCATGTAGGAAAATATGGATATGGAAGAGAAATCTAACCATCAATTATATGATGGAGAGTGGTAGAGAACATGGCTATGAAAAGGCCAACAATCCCAAAGCCATAAATTAGTGATGATTTAAGGTACCATCTAGGACAACATTTTAGTTCTAAGTTCTTTTTATTAATGTTGAGGAATTTATTTATGAGATTGGCTAAGATCATAAGGAGATATACTTACATTATAATTAGAGTTTTATCCATTAATAAATTTCTACCACAAACTCATCTTTCACTCTAAAATATAATAGAACGTAAAAAAAATTTCTATTTATAATATTCGTACAGGGTTACAAAATAAATGAATTTATAATTCATCTACCAGATCTTTTAAAAAAAACTACATTATTTAATCCAGGACATCTCGTGGGCCAGTGGTAGGTGATACACCCTTGTCTCCCTTCGGTTGCGGGTTCAAGTCTCGCAGCCTTGCCGGACGCGACGGGTTACCGCCCGACCTCCGGGTTGTCCTTTTATGGCAATCCAAAATTAATCTCAAACTAGAATTTATCCAAAATATTTCTGACCAAACTCACAGTCCAACTTTTATAAGGAAGTTAAACATAATGTAGATCCTTTTTACCACGTAATTGCATATGAATACCTTCATCATGTATTCTTTTAATACACTGAAACATCCTGAATTACCATATTCCTTATTGATTACATTAATGCTCCCTTATTCCATATAGAATGTTGGATATACCTCATCAATCCAAAAATGTTTTAAACCCCAACAATAATGGAATATACAGATCATTAATCAGTTCCAAGGTAGTCAAGAATATCCAATATAATTTATCCAAAACAATCATGTATTATTCCAAAATCACTAACTCGGTATCAGAACTATATTATGGTTTATCATTCTCTCAACCATATATTTTCCAAAAATTTATCCTGCTGTTGAGTCACTTTTCTTTGTTTCACACAATATCAAGTCCTTAATGAAATAGTACTGCAGTACAATCCTTATATACTCCATAATTATTATAACAAATACATTGTTGATACAACACTCAATTGACATAATCAACATAAGAACTCTAATCATTCCTCTTCATCTGTGGTAGTATCATAACTTGATTATTATCCAATAGCATCATTTGCGGCATAGTCTGATGACTGGGACATAGGTTCGCGTAGTGTCCAAACTCCTTGCAAATGAAGCATTGTACATTTGAAACCATTTTCTTACCCTTGCAGTCACGTACTTTGTGCCCTTTTCCTCCACACTTATAACAAACTCCCATTCCTTTCAGGCAAGTTCCAGGGTGTTTCTTTCCACAGTTACCACATATGGGAAAATTCTTCTTTTCCCTCTTCCCTTTATCCATCTTTCTCTCTTCTATCCTTTTCTTCTCTTGCTTCCCTTCAAAGCCATAGGACTCAGTAAACTCTTTACTTATCTTATCAACACATGATATTATTTCTTCATATGATGATAATCCATGGGTGAATATTTCTCTTATAAATTCTAGCTTAAGACCATGAAAGATATGATCCTTCCTTCTCTTTGAATCATGAGTATTTCTGGAGTTCTCATTCCTTCTACTGGGCGCCATTTCTAAACAATGGCATAAACTAGATCAGTTTATGAATCAAAATACATAATCCCATACTTATAAAACTCTTAACATAAATTGAACTCTTTATGGATATAATCCATAATCATAAAAATGTTTTCTTTGAGGAAGTATATACTCATAAACCCTTCATAATGATTTGTAAAGAAAATGAGAATTATCCTAAGCATATCCCCCGGGAGTGTCGTAACCAAGAGTGCAGCAAGGCCCGTTGTCGTGCACCAGTTCCCGTTCGAGTCTAGCTCAAAGCGGTGTTTTCGGGTTTTACCCCTAGGTACATCTGTGCCAGAGCCGCCTCTACCTGCTCGTATCCAGACAGGGATGTATTTCTCGGAAAACTCACAAAATCTCTACAATACCAAAATTCTAGGAAGTTCTTCTATACTAATCCTCAAAGTTCATCTTAGGTCTACGTGCTCTAATCAGAGTTTATCTAAATCTAGTTTCCAAGGTTTGTACTAAACTTCCTATGATACCAACTATAACGCCCCGACCCCAGCTACCCAGAGTCGGTGCATTACTACATAACAATGGCATGATCACAAGAAAGATCAAATCTCGAAAGACCGATTGGTTTAGTAGCCTTGGAAACACTAGATATATTCATAAGTTTTACATTACATCATAAAATGAAAAACTAATACAACAACATAATTTTTCCACAATCCACACTATTAACCCCTCATAAAATCCCTGTAGGTCATTCATAACTTACTTCTTCACATCCTGCGAAAAATAAAACATAGAAAAGGGGTGAGCTCAAATGCCCAGTAAGGATAACAATATAGCGGAAACTTTCATAAATAAGAATAAACATTTAAGGCAATGCATTACTAAAACAAAAGCCTTTTAAACTTTAACTTCAACATGGTATGGCAAAAGTAAAATGAAATAATGCCATTTACTTATTCACATGGATATTCTACTAATTGAATAATCACATGCAAAAATCAATAACCACTTTCATAATGTTGGAATGCATAATGCCAGACTATCATAACCACATAGCCAAGGCCTCGTGCCAAGACTACAAATAAGATTTTGTCAAGGCCTTGTGCCAAGACACTAGTTTGTCTCATGAGACCTACCGATGCATCGAGGAGCTATAGCGGGCTCCACCCGTCACTTATTAAGTCCAATGCATTCCCATATGAAAAGGTTTAAACATAACATAAACATTCGTATTAAAACTAGAATATGAAATGTCAATAATTTCACCATAAACTATGAATGGTATAAAAATAGCACATCCACAGTCAAACATATCACAAAACCTTCAATACAATATAGAAGTTTTGTATCATAATAAATCAACTTCAAATAATCTTAAAATCCATCAAAGGATGTTGACATAGATGAAATCAAAATTCTTTTTAAAGAAGTATCTCATTTTATTTTGAAATCATTTAAGATCCATATAAAATAAAACATTTTCTTTGAAAATATTCTTATAATCTTGTATGGAAAGCTTCGACGATTTTATAACGGCGGAAAATAACCGCACCCGCCGTATAAGTTAAAAAAAACATTCTTACCTCAATTCTGTCGAAAAGGTTAAAAAGGACCTTATTTTGAAAACGACGGAAAGATTCCTTTATAAACCTCTTATAAAAAGTCAAACAAGGGTATAAATGACTTTAACCCATATTCTTGTAAATAGTAAAAATGTTTTGAAATAAATTTCGAAGAAACATGGATGTGGATGATAAAGAGGTCCCAGTAGATTATTACGTATAATACAACCTCGGATAATGAAGAGATTGTGAAATAACCCTTACCTTGTACTTTTCCTTTGTTGGGGTCGGTTAACCTCCTGTATAATGGTGAAATAATTGTTATTAAATTATACAAGAATCATATACATTAATATGATATCATATATGATCTTTTAACATTGCTTTATTAATAATATCTTAGTATTATCGTCGTTTCAGGTGATAATCGATTCGTTCTTCTTAAATGTTTGGTTACGTAAGACATGTTTGTAATGGATAAATTAAATCTTATTCATAATCAGAATGATATTAACATTATTTTTAACCCTAAAATGAGAATAAGACTTGAATGGATGCGATGGAGGATGGATCTCACCGCGTTCGTGGAGACGGTAGTCCGTACGTACGCACGAACGCTACTTCCATTTTAATTTTTATTTTAAAAGAGTTGAATCCAACTGATACATAGGTATATTACTATTCCAGTATAATATAATATTTTATATATGTTACTTAAGTTCATTAACACCATCCTTTATACGTTCCATGTGTGGTATGAACGAGTCATATCATTTTAAGGGGGCGGTAGTCCGCACTTCCTCAAATGAAATTATCGTATGTATATAAAACATGAAATGAATAATGGTATGAAATAAAATGGAATTACAAAAGCTTATATATAAAATATATATCATTAATATCATATTTAATTACAGTTCCATCATAATGGCCACCATGAGAGGCGGTAAGATGTATTTGAACAATCATCATTTCGTGAGGCGTTAGTTTGCCATCCACAGAAACATTATGTTCACCATCCATTAGATGGAGTTGTGTGTATGTGTAGTTTGAATCCTTCTTATAACAACCTCCTAGTATATTGAGGATACTGGTGTTGTTACAAAAGAAAGGAAATAAAAAGAGTTTGGGGGTTGGAGAAGCAAAATAAAGGAAAATAATTTAAGAGAAATCGTTACCTTTAATTTAGGTAACTCACTTTGGTTGGAACCAAAGGACTTCTTGAAATGATTTCTGCCTAAGGGGAAGCTTCAAGGAGGAGGAGAGGGATGTGGGGAGCTTAGTTGGGCAGAGTTTGGACGAGCCAAGTGGCTTGAGAGGTGTGAAGAATGAGTAGAAGTGGTCTCCTTTTATAAGGGAGAGGAGGGGCTCTTTAGGAAAGAGTGAAAGTATTACTTTATAATATAATTATATTCGGTTTATAATGGTCCAAAAATCATTGAGGTCGAATATAAGATGAATCATATTCTAAATAACATCAACCAATAAGAATTGGACAGGTTTTAGATAATATTTTAATCATTATAATCTTATTTATTTAAATGATTTATTAATGAGGTAAACATTGCATCATTATTGTTTCATTAATAATTTAACTTATTTGATGTCTAAAAATTATAAATAAAATATCATCATGTAGTAAATCTTTTTTTCTTTCTAATGAATATTTATAATCGAAAATCCAACATGTATAACCCTATGTAAAAATTGTTCTTCTAAAAGATGTAAGCTTATGCCATTTTTATTTTTATTTTAACTTTATTAATATAATGTGTCCCTACCACATACAAGTGGCTCCAAGGGGTCCCCAAATTGACCCAAGGATGCTCATGGTCGGGTATGTGTCCACCAATAAGGTTAGGACACGTTTTAGGGTAATTTTATATTATTATAATATTATTTTTTAACCCTTATTTACCGGATTTACCCTTAACCATGGTAAATAAAATATTTACCACAGTAATTATTCAAAATGTCTAAAAATAAAAGTTACCTATTTACACAATTTGAACATCCTGATTCCAAATATGGAATCCATTTTTCTAAATTCAATACACAGAAGTGGCAGAAATTAATTTAAAATTAATTCCCGCTGTCAAAACAAAAAGCGTGTTTTTAAGAGATAATAACTATCAAAAGATTGACACTTGTTTATGTTCGGTTTAATTGTAAAATTATGTCCAATGACCAAAATTATATTAAATGGTAAAAATATATTCTAAATATACTTTAAATCCACTCAAATTCATAATTTATCACTAGTAATTAATTTGATTAAAAAAGTTGTTTTTAATTAAAATTTAGTAATTTTCACTATTCATCAAAATATGAAAGTTATCCGAAATGTACCAAAATTTCACCTTAGGCTAAATTCGATATTCTGAATCAAAAAATGAAGTCCATTTTCAAATATAAAATATATATAATTTCAAAAAGTAGTTATTACTATTCATAACGGCTAGTTTGATTGGTTACGGTGTGTTAGAACTCGGTGTTGCGTACAACACACGCTAGCGTACCGTGGAAGCTTGGGATGTTTCATTTTAAATTTTTGATGTCCCCATTTAGTCAAAAAGTTTAAAATATAGTATCTAAAAAGGGTTCACTATTAAAATTTGGTAAAAGTGAAATACTGAAAATGAATTTGTTCTTACATTATGTCTAAGAAACTCATAATATGGATTCTAAAATTATAAGGATTATATAAAGTTTAAAATTTAGTTAACACTATTCATAACCTCTTTTGAACAGCTTGTTTGGTAAGTCATGGTGCGATTGAACTTGGTGTTGCGTGTAGTGAAAGTTATTGAATTATTTTGAAGAAATAACACACTATAAAATCTTGGGGTGTTACATCCATCTCGAGATCAATAGGAACTACCATCTATCCTTTGAAATAATGAACCAAATTTTTTGTGTTCGACCATCCCATAACAGTCCATTGTCCATTTATAGTGTCACTCATCCTCCTACAGTCCTCATGAGACATTTTCCCTACATTCACCTATTATGCCAACACATGTGTCATATTTAGTCTAGAAGGCATCATGCTATGTGTCTTCACACTACAAGAAAAAGTGTATTTAGCAGTAGTTTTTAAAACCACCGTCAATCATTTTAGTTTTTATTATTTTAATGGTGGTTTTATAAAACCATCGATAACTCACTTTGGTTTATTAAAACCCGCCACTATTTAGTGATGATTAAAACTGTTGCAAAATAAAAAAAATTAATTATTTTAATTCTTATTTAATTCTAGAAGTGATTTTTAAAAAACCTTTATGAAATTAATTATAATTTATTAAATTTTAATTTCTTATTAATAATTAATAATTAATAATGTTTTATATTTTATTCAATAATTATTATTTATTATTTATTATTATTTATTATTTATTATTTATTATTATTTATTATTTATTATTTATTATTTAAAATGTTTACAAATTTGTAATTTTTTATTTTTTATTTTTTATTTTTTATTTTCACTTTTTAATTTTTAATTTTTAATTTTCAATTTTTTATAATTGTTAGTTACTAATAATATAAAAACTATGTTAATTATTACTTATTCATTCATTATTATCAATTATTACATAATAATTATTTATTATTTATTATTATTAATCGTTATTTATTAAGTATTCAGTAATTATTAATTTTCAATTAGTAATTCCAAATTAGTAATTAGTAATTATTAATTATTAATTATAAAGTACAAATTATTAATTTTAAATGATCTATTTTTAATTATTAATTATTATTTATAAATTAATTACAATTATTAATTATATATTATTTAAATATTTGTTTACTTTTAAATTATTAATTATTAATTATTATACAATATTAATGAATTTTTAATTTTTAATTACTATTTATTGAGGAATTTATTAATATTAATTAATTATTTTCTTAATTTTTAATCAGTCGATGATAAAAATTAACAATTTTTACTAATTATTAATACAATATGGTTTATTAATTTTTTTCATTAGTAATTTATATAATATATTTTATTTTTTAACAAGTATAAATACTATTTATTGACATATTATTACATGTAAATTCATTTAATGGAAGGATTGGTACATAAACAGTTAAGAAAGATTGGGTGAGAGTAGTGTAAGGATAAGTGAACTCCAGGGTTGTTGTTGTGTAATGTAAAGAAATATTAAAATAAGTAGGTTAAATAGCTTGTTTTTATATATTAAAACATGTAAAATCATTTAGTGGACTTGATAGTACATAGAGCAAGAATGAGTCAGAGTAGTGTAAGGGTGGATGACCATTTGAGAAGATGTTATTCCACATATAAAAAATATTAAAATATGTATGAAATAAATAATAAATAGTAAAAAAATAAATGAACATATTTTTAAATATTAGAGAAAAAATATACATTTGAATAAAAAAATTATTATATTAAAACCTAAAATATTATATTTGAAAAATATATATATAAATAAAAACCACCATGGTAAACCCTCTTAGAAATGATTCCCAAAAAAATCACAATTCTTTTTAGTAAGTGATACAAATTATTTATCGGAGACAAAAATTGTTGTTAAATACTGTTTTTCTTATGATGACATTTCCACTTCTAGGTAAGAGTTTTTTATCAATCCCATTAGATACCATTGTTCTATGTATTCCTTGACTACCTATGTTTTAATTTTCTTTCTCACGGTATCTACCATGAAATTTACATTACCATGTGTGTACATGGGATTAAAATCATAGGTCTAAATATATTCCACCCACCAAAGTTGTCTCAAGTTGAGATCACACTAGGGGAAACTATACTTCAGAATATTATGTTTCCTAAAAAATAAACATTACTCAATAAATAAGTAATTCTTCTAAATATTTAGTGCATGAATAATAGTATGTAACTCTATGTTGTGGGCTAGGTAGTTCTACTCAATAGGCCTCATCTACCTGGGCCCATAAGCCACTACTTTACTCCCTTGCATCAGGGAACATCCCAAAACTAGACTCGATGCATCTAAATAAACTGGATAACTAATTATTGATATAGGAAGTATCAAAATTGGTGTAGAATTAATCCTCATTTTTAACTCCTCAAATGCTTCATGACACTTTCCATCACAATTAAACTTTAACCCTTTCCAGGTATAGACTTCCATATGAGAAGTTGTTTTTAAGAATTCCTGAATAAACCTTTGATAATATCCATCCAACACAAGAAAATATTAAACATAAAAAAATTCTAGCTCATCTATAATATTTCACTATCATAAATTTATTAGGATCCATAGAGAAAATTTATCATAAAGAACGTAATCGATAAATCTCACATACAAAATCCTTAAATGAAATTTATAAAAAATAAATATTATTATCATGAAAAATACCTAAAATAATTTTTCATATTATTTTCATGGTCATCCTCAATCCATTAATAGATCATGATATCATCCATGAATACTACCATGAAGGAGTCTAAGTATTTATAAAAAAATTTAGTCATCCAGTCCAAGAAACTAACTTGTGTTTTGGTAACTCCAAAAGTCTATAAAAACCAACAATAGTCAAATCAATAATGGTGTTTCTAGAAAATCATCTATTTTCACAAATAAATAATGATAATGATACCAATGGTCGATTTTGGAGAACCAATGATCTCCCTTAAAGGGGTTAAATAGTTCATAAATATTTTTTAAATAATAATTAATCTTCATTATCATAGGTTTAATCTTCTGTTAGATGATACAAATCTCAAGCTACCATCATATTTCTTCATGAATAATATTGGTTCTTCCTAAGGGGAAACACTTGGTTGAGTGAATCACTTATGACCATACTCATGAAATTATACCATCAATTATTGCATCTCAATGGGATTTATGGAATAATATAAATATAATATAGGTATTTTACTCATAACAACTCAATCGAAAACTCCACAAACCTTAAAGGTGGTAGATCAGATATATCCTTAGGGAAATTTTCAAAATATCAACCCAACACCTTCACAAGTAGAGGTGGATTATTCTCTTCTATATACCCATGCAGCAAGCCTGTAATGTAGTGATCCTAACCGAGATACCTAATTGACACCTAAACCATGATTCTAGTCCCCCAAGAGTAATCCTTTATCATCAGGGTATGGAAACTAGCATTAGGGGTCTTAGGTTATCTTAGAGAGAAGGTTTACCCATTTTTGTAATGAAATAATTCATACTTAGGTTCCACTAAAAAATTGGCATGACTAGTTCATATGTTAGATGTTTCTGAGACAATTATGTAAGACATGTTTTTTTAAGTAAATAATGACATAAAAGAAATAATTAATTATCTATATAAATGTTTGTGAAAAATAAAATTAGTTTGTGCATGATCACATTATCATAGTCACATAGAATTAATCGAAATCAGATTCACGAACTATAATAAGAGATCTTTAACATCCCTCCATAAAAAAATATCCTCCCACCCTAATATCTCATAACCAAAGAACAATTATTATACAAAAAAGAGAAGGTGGGAGGGATTAAAGGAGTCTAAAATATGGAATCATTTTACAATATTTTTCATGTAAGGGAATAAGATCAGTAGGGAGGTCTTCAACCCAGGTAATACTGTGATTTAAACCCATGTGGGACAGGCCATCTGCTACTGTGTTTGTTTTATGATAAACTTTCATGATGAAATGGTTGATATCATTAAGTGAACGGGTGTAATCCATCTAATGGGTAGTAATAGGCCAAAAAATATAAGTTATTCCATTCCAAATCTCTTACATGATGTTCATCGAGTCACTTTAAATCAAGAGTTTGTTCTATACAAGGCGCTTAGAGAAGAAAATATCAGGAATAAAACTCAAAATATCAACTTCAAGAGAAGTGGCAATGCCACATCTACCCATGAAGCATCCAAGGATCTAACTGAGGCGATTTCGGTAGATAGTTCCACATCCTGCGGGACCAGGATTGCTTTCCGAGGTGCCATCAATAATAATTTGTACCCATCCAGAAAGTGGATATCCCTAGAAAACCTCCAGTGTGCATCAGGGTTGACTGAAATTGCCTTTTATTAGAAGACATCGCGGAATTATAATGTCATGCATAGTGTTGTTACAATGTCACTTTTTCATCGAATCAACATCATGTATGGAAAAAAATATGCATACGACCTGATTTTTTATTGTGTGAGTAATCGTTATAAAAAATAGCATTTTGATCATACCAAATCACATGATGGAGCTTCGCAACTAAAGTTAGGAAAAGATTCTTTATTTGTTGAGATCCTTCTATTTCTACACATTTCGTTAGTTCAGTATTAATAAATTCAATAATCAGCCATCTGAAATTATAAATTTCAAGAATATAGTTCCATAGAGCAGAAGTAGTATCACAAGAGAGAAAGAGATGTTTATCATCTTCTTTGTGTTGGTAATAGATTTTTCACTTAGAGCAGATTTGGATTCCAAAATATTGAAGTCAAGTCTCTGTGGGAACTCTGTTGTGAACAAGATTCCATATAAGATTGAATATTTAAGGTTTAATCCAAGTCTTGTTGAAATTTTTTGTCCAAATATATTAACCGGTGGAGTTACAACAATAATAATTGTAGAAATTTTTTGAATTAATAATCCGATTGTGAGAAAGTTCCCAAATTAATAAATCAATATTTTTAGTAAATCAATAGATATCAATGACATTTACAATAGTACCAAGGAGTAGATCATGTGGATAATTAGTAATTTCTCTAATGGATAATTTTGTGTTCTTAGGGTCTTGATCATGAGATGTCATAGAAAATAAGGTCGTGCCAGTCTAGTTGTCCAACCAAAATTTCATGGCGAAATCTCTCAAGACCATCCATATGGAATTATTCAGAATATTGGAAAAGGATTGTTTTATGGATGGCCAAATGGAGGAGTTCATGAAATTTAAATTTCCCATCTTATGTTTATCAAGAAATCTATCTTTGAAGAAATTAATATCTTACGAAGTATTGTGAAAAAGTATCTAAGTGAGATGAACTTTTAGGGCTTCATTAAAGTATTTTATATTTTTTATACCGATTATACCTTTTTCAATAGGTTTTCAATAGGTTTACCAAGTGACAGTCACAAGCTTTCTTTCTAGAGTACTTCTAGTTAAGATGAAGTTCTTTATAGAGGTGTTTATTTTATTGATAAGTCAAACATTCCATTTTTTAAACCATCATGGAGTAGATCATCTTGGAGAAAATAGTTGATTTGACAAGGCTGGTCCTACCTTCCATAGAGAGAGATTTACCTTTCCAAGATGAGTGATGGATTAGAATTTGGTCAACAATAGAGGCAAAATATCCAGCCTTTGGTCTGCCCCAAGAAATGGGAACACCAAAATAAGTGAAAGGGAGAGTGCCTTCTTTCAGACCAAGTCCATTTATGATGTTACATTTTCTTTATGGGGGGAGAATTATTCCAAAAATATATATAGGATTTTTTCCAACTAATGGTTTGCCCAGAAACAACTTCATTTTGAGAGATAATTTTTTTGAGATTAATAATTTTTCCTTTATCACCTTGAAGAAAAGGGATTATATCATCAGCATAAAAAAGGTGGGTGGGATGATTCAAATTCCTAGAAACATGGTTGGGATTCAGCTTATTCTGGTTCACCAAACAGGTGATCAGGTGGCTAAGATAGCCTTACTATATAGAGAATATAATGTAAGAAATGGTATCACCTTTCTTAACACCTTTATAGCAGTTAAAATATCCCTTGGGAAATCCAATTACTAAAATAGAGATGAATGCCTCATTGAAAAGAGTTTTCATTTCATTGATAAACGAGACATTAAAACCAAAAACTTGAAGAACCTTGTAGATAATGTTCTAGTACATGGTGTTAAAAGATTTTTTAATGTCATGTTGGATAGAAATGTTCCCTCCTCTGTTAGGTTTGTTTAAATTATTGACACACTCAGAGGCTAGACAGATGAAATCTTGAATGGATCTACCCTTGATAAAACCCAATTAATTCCAGGAGATAATTTTTCCATGATAATTGAAATTATATTTAAAATGATATTAGTGATGATTTTATAAAGAGTGTTAATGAGGGAAATGGGTCTAAATAGGTAAATTTCAGAATCATTTTCCACTTTAGGGATCATGGGAGAAACTGGTCATTAAGATAATGAGGAATCACTCCTTTGGAAAAAAATTAGTTAACATGATTACAAACATCAACATGAATCACATAAAAATAATGTTGGAAGAAAACATTATTCAATCCACCATGACCTGGAGCACTATCAAGATTCAAACTAAAGATGGTGTCATTGATTTCTTGGTTTTACTGGGTGGCAAGATGGAAAGTGTTGTCCTCATCAGTGATCACTATCAGAATGTCCTCAAGGAGGAGATATTTTTTGATATTAGTACCATTGAAGATAGATTTATATTAGGTGACTATGGGGTGAGCAATGACATATTCTTTATCAAGAAGCATGTATCTATCATTTAGAAAGGTTGGAGTCCTACAAGACCTCATGATTCTTTGAACAGAGTTATAGAACTTGGTAATTATGTCACCATCTGATATCCATTTCACATTAAATTCTTGTTTCCTTATATTTTCCTTAAACGTTAGCAAAGATTTAAGATTAACCGCAAGATATATTTCTTGAGTAAGATCAGTGCTGAGGTCAGAAATAGTATTATTGTTTTGATGTTTATTTAGTTCTTCCTCAAGATGAAGAAGTTTATTGTTAATTTGTTTGTATTTGAAGCCACACCATCTTTTTAGAGTCTGTTTGAGATGATTAAATTTGACAGTACAGGAAAATGCATCATTCTTGTGCGACATAGAGGACCAAATGTTTTGGATGACATTAGTGCAATCTAAATCAAAGAACCACACATTGTTAAATCTAAAAGGTAGTCGCGGTTTCATGTCTTTAGTGGAGATATTGTCCAAAATGGGGTGATGATTAGAGTTCATCTTATGGAGATTGGCGCTTGAGATAGTGTACCACTTAACTAAAGCATAGACATTTGTGAAATCTGTATCTAAATTAGAGGAAACCACATGATTGTAATGTCTTCTATACCAAGTGAATTTTTCACCGGTGAGGTTAATTTCAATGAGATTGTTTTCATCAACTGAGGATTTAAATTCTATCGAAGATATAGAAGCACGAGATGATCTAATTTTTTCACTTGCATTAATAATGGAATTAAAGTCTCTAATGATAAACAAATGGGGCATTAATATTAGTACCTAGATATGAAAGTTCATTCCAAAGAGTTATCCTTTCTTGATATATATTTATAGTATAAACCAAAGATAAAAATAATTGTGTGCCATCAGTATTAAAATTGCAAGTAAAAATCTAATCAAAGACATTCAAAATAAAAAAAAATTTATATAGAGGAAAGTGGAAAGAACATGGATATTCTATATTGGATATATTATTTATTGAACCATTGAAATTATAATTATGTTGACATAAATTATATTATTTAGAATAGAAGTCGATTTTTTGTTCATTAATAGAAAATAACATAGGATGATGTGTGTTAACCATTATTTTTAGAATAGTAAAAGTGTCAGAGTTGGAAATACCCTGAAAATTCCAAAAAATAATCTTCATTTGAATTTGAGTATGGAGTTAGAAATCTCCTTTTTCATTTTTTGTGAACCTTTATTTCTACAAGCCCTTCTAATGTTTTGATAATTATTATTATTATTAGACTTTTCCTGTTCATTGGTGGATTTGGAAAGGGGCTGTTTGAATTTACAACCTTAACATTCTCCATAATAGGGTTGTTCCATGAGGCATTAGACCTAAGTCCGTATAGATCTAATTGCACATCATCAAAGTAATATTATTTTTATTCGATAAAATGTTTCCATAGTTCCTTGGATTGTAAATATTGGATATAGTTTGAGAACTAAAAGTAAGTGAGTTTGTAGCAGGAGGAATAGGTGTACTTGGATCATTTGGTGTCGTTGTGTCCTGTTATTTTACCTTAACATCCTTCGTATTGGTATTTAGATTCCTAGATTTTACCAAAGTGGTATTCATACTATCATAAATTGGATTAGATGTACTTAGATACTTTGAGATAGCTGAATCCTACTGTTGTACATTATAAGGAATTGAATGATTTTCTTAAGTCCTCTCCACACTACAAACTTCCATGAAAAAAGAGTTCTTGATAGTGTTTATTTCAGGCAGTAAATTTTTAATCTGTTCATTAGAGACATTTCTCTCTTTCATTTTCATATGGTCTTGTACCGAGTGTCTCTTGCCCTTAACAAATTGTACAGATTCCAGGACCTTGGTAACAGTTTCATTATCCTTAGTAGTGTTGTCCTGTGCTAGTGTATGAACAACCCTCAGTCTTGAAGACAGTCCAGTTATGTGCATACATTTAGAGTTATGAAACAAAATGGTGTGATAAGATGGAAAATAATATAAGTCATCATATTTAATTTTTATATCATTATTCATCCCTAGAGAAGCAGTTTCATTCAAAAAAGGGTGCTTCCAAGAACTAACTAGTTCCCAAATCTATGGAGGTGTGAGTATCCACAGTTTTCATAGAGGTTGATCCAGGGGAACTAGCTATGTATAAATCTGCAGTGCATGTGTTTTTTGCATTGCATTACTGTTGTTCATTTAGAGGTGTTGGGTACCTTCTATCCATTTTATGTATAAAATTACTGGAAAACATATATCACAAAACCTATTTAGGTAGACAGGTACTCATGTATGATTTCTCAGGTTTATAAGTGGAATGCCTAATAGTATCTAAAACTATATTCTTTATTTCTTCTAAGAGGATTTGTTATTTTTTATATTTATTTTCCTCTTCGGCAAAATTTGCCCATATTATACCAAAATTATCATTTATGTGAAGCAAGTTGTGTGGTTTTTTCACCCAGGCATCAGATTTCATTTTGGGAGGTCTAGTTATATCGAACATGCTATCTTTATCTTTCCTTTTTTTTAATTATTTCATTCCATCCATTTTTAATAGGCTGATTTTCTTTCTTCATAAACACCCTAAAATTGTAGATTGTGTGTCTAATGATCTTTCAAAGTATAAAAAAGGGAGTTTTTCTTTCATATTCTATCCTAATTTCAGTTTTGTAGTCATTATCATTGAAATTGATTGTGTTAGGAAGCTTTGAATCTAAGTTAATTTCCACCATTACTATCACAAATAGCACAAGGTCAGCATTTAAGGTTCGTTGATTAATTTTGAGAGAAGATCCAATATAGGATACAATATCATTCAATATTTTTGGATTCCAGAAGAACCAAATCAGGCCATGTATCTTGACCCAGACTTATTCCATGATATTCCTATATTTTTTACGGTTGAAAACATCTCCCTTGTCAGCAAGAACCCAAAATATACTAATATACATATCATACAAAAAAATAAATTTGTGACAATTCATTACCACTGAGGTTTCCATATAGGGGTGTGAGTGTAAAAACATAGTAAGGAACCACCAATTATTTCTTAATCAAATCATAAAGTAATGCTAATGAGCCTGTACCCTAGTGGTACAGGCTCCTGCTTGGCATCCAAAAGACCCAGGATCAAATCCGGGCAGGGGCGAATTTCTCAGGTACTGTAGCAGTACTGTAGCAGGCAGTGTAGCAGCGGCGGCACTGTAGCAGCGGCAGCACTGTAGCAGTGGAGGGATTGTAGCAGATACTGTAGCAGTGGTGGTATTGTAGAAGTTACTGTAGTAGCGCAGGTACTGTAGCAGTACTGTTCACCGAGGGGGTCCTTTGGGCCATTAAAATGGGCTTTTAAGCCTTATATTCAGGCCACTTGGCCTTGGGCCTTCGGGCTATGTAATGGGTCTCCCTCTACCCAGTTTAAAGAGGTCTTTGCTTTCAAATAATAAATTGAGGCATCAGCCCCAACCATTAAAAAAAACATAAATTAATAAGTATAGGCATGAACATGTCTACTCGTTTACATAAATATAAAAATAATAATTTTATCAGACTTCATCAAATCATGAAAGTGTGATATAATGACTTGAAATGTTTAGATAAATATTTAACAACCATAATTAATTCTTATACTGAGAGGTTACATACAAGATTTTCCTACTTTTAGCCTTAACTCAGAATCTGAGATGATCAAATATAATGATTCAATGTGTGAATCCCATACCAAAAATAAATGGGAATCATGTATAATTTTATGTATCATAAACCATCATGGTATAATAAGTTAGGTTCACCACCCATCTCATGGGAAATAAGAAAGGTGTATAACAAATTGGGCAACCATACTAGCTATCTCCTAGAAAATGGGGATGTTGTATAGTGATTCATGGAATTTAAATCCATTCCAAATACATCATAATTTAGTATACCTACTCAGTCAGTCAATAACAAAAATATATAACGCCTTCCATGTGAACAAGATACTAATTTACTGGACATGAATAATACAAGAGTGATATACATACTGTATACCATGAAATGCGATATAAAATCAATAAAAATAACCCTATAATCAATATATCATGATAGAAATCAAATCAATATATAAACTTGATAAAAATATAATGAATTCCCTGGATAACTTACAACATGTCAATAATTAGGCATACTGTTATCAAATCTAATATTGAATAATTCATACTGTAATCAATACATAAATTAATTTTATTAATAATTTACATAAAGTATAAAACTTGTCCAAAATAACCATTAAAGGATTATTTTGATGCAAAAAATGAGTTAACTTCAATAACTAACCCGTGGAAGTGAAAGACAAGTGAATAATCTAGAATGGAATTACCTATAACCAAAGAATATTCATTATGATCCAAACAAGTCGTGGGAAGTGAATTAAATACAAGTTTTAGACATACAATTTGGGAGGTAAGAGTCTTGAGTCTAATAAATATTCTACATCGAAACTCATTTTAGGAAAATTTATTTTATATTAGAAAATTTTGTTTAAAAATAGTTTGAAAAAATTTTATATAGAAGTATATTTTAAGAAAGGCTCTGTTTTAAAAGAAAAAACAAGTTTGTGATTAAGTTCAAATGAATTTAAAAAATTTATAATTTCCTCCACATCTAACTTAACCACACATTATCACTTCATCGATGTAAACACTTAACCATGGTTAAGTATGTATTATTTACTTATAATTCATTTGATTATGGTGGAATGAACTAATATTATTATTAAAAAATTTCCAAGTCATGATAGAGAGTACCTTAGATAAACATGCTCTCATTATATAAGCTTCACTTTAAAATGTCAGTTTTTATGTTTTTGGAAAATAAGAACTTGGAAAATTTACCTTCCATCTTTTTATAACCTTATATAATTGTGAAATTTTTTGAGACATCCATTTATATAAATGAAATAATCTTAATGGGGAAATTTGCAAGATTGGCCCTAGATACTATGAAACATATGAATCTAATTCAAGAAAACAAGCTTAAATATATATACATAAGTAATTAAGAAATTATCATCTAATTAACATGTCAAACATTTAAAAAAACATTTCCATGTTCAATACATGTACATGCAAAAATGTAATAGATAATAAATATAATTAAACTATTTAATACATGTTAGATTAAATTTATTCATGTATGTAATTAAAATAAAAAAATCCTTTTTAAAAAAACATCTTATAATGTTTAAAATTAATATTTAGAAACAGAGTTTAAAATAAAGAGGGTATAAAAAATTTCATAAATTCGTATAAAAATTTTATATATAAACACATATTTATGTTAAATAAAAATATAATTAGAAACACATTCATAATTCCCAAAATATTTGACCACATTATTTTATTGATTCTAGAAAACAAGTTGAAGTAAAATTTCAAGAATATCTTGGAATTTCACCAAAAGGGTTATGAAAACCTAGTATTAATATAGGAGAGCTTTACTAAATCCTAGGGTAATTAAAAGGCACATAGGTACCATTAAAAAAATATAAATAATAAATCCTAATAAATAAATCATCATAATCCAATAAGAAAATACCTTGTAGAAAACCTATGTAGATAGCTCCATAAATCCATTCATGATCACATTGACCAAAATCCAAAAAAAATCACTAAATCATCTTTCTATTCAACCCTATAATAAAAAAAGACATTGTAATAAATCTTAGCATTACGTCTTTCTATACAAATAGTGGTGAACCATTAAAAACCAACCTCCCAAGACCATATTTAACCAATACAACAAGAATCCCCATCAATTCCTATGAATTCTTTCATGCTTCAGTACAATACATCATAAAATCCATATCCAATGGAAAGAGGAATCATAAAATAAGGTAAGAAGAGGTTATTGAAGGATAATATAGAAGTATTTTTTTCAATTCATCATCAAAAACATGTTTTTAATATCCTTGGATCAAGGTATAACTATAGGGGGAAGGGTGATCAATATAAGTTCCAAGAATGACTCTTTACTAGTTGGAGAAAATGAATTTTCAAGGAGATCAAAATTATGTTTTAAATGATTGAGAAGAAACAAAAACAATTCCCCACTTTAAAAAATATTTGGTCCTGGGACTACTAGGAGCCTAATCTGGGGTCACCAGGTACCCATTGGTACCCCCAGGGTAACCATCCCAAAATCTTTCTCATCGGGTACCTAATACCTCCAAATGGGTACCTCGTGCCACATGTAGATCTAAACTGTAGGCGGTGTCACACCTTTACCTTACCCAAACTTCCAAATATCATAAGAATACTTAAAAAGTCTAAAAACACATAAAACATCATCCATAAACCTCAAAACTCGTGACTATATCACAGAATGTAAAACAACCCTTGATTTGAAAACTGCAACAATCAATGAATCCTATATTTCCATCACTCATATGTCCATTTTAAATTTGTTATACTACATTAATTAATAACAACACTAAAATGTTCACTAAACTTACAAAACAAGGATCCACAATTTCTATCCATTATACCCCTCCCACCTGCCTAAATATACCACTCTCCTGTAAAAGAGTGCATAGTCCCATCTGGTGTTGTAAAGAGAATTCAATGACCATGATAGTTAATTTTACCCTTGAATTAAATCATCTAATATTTATTAATGATAAAATCATATGTCTTTATCTGAATATCTTGTAATTACAATGAAATTTTAACATTATCGATCATAATCTTTCAAGACAAACACTTGAACTTGTGTTTATTTCTCACGCTAAGTGGGGTGTCAATCCTCATTGAATAAGGCATCAACTCTAATAAAAACCCCAAAATATTAACAAAAAAAATTCATACAATTTATGTGACTCTATAGTATTAACTAATATGTAAATAATAGTGTCTTTATCAAGATGGAAACTCACACCATGGATGGGTCGATGTCATCTATAGTAACCTTTGATGTTTCCTCAGTGTTAAAGATATTTAGTTGACTTTTTATGCATCCCACATATCCCCCTAACATGGCCTCCATACTTTTCCATGATTCCCTAAACTTTCTTGACCTAGTGTAATATGTTACATATTTTATCATCACCCCTGATTGGATGTTCTGTTATTAATCACCCATGATAACTGGTTGCAGAACTTCTTCAAATGTCTTATATTTCTACACATGAAATAGGTCTAAGAATGATTTTTTTTCACTTATTTTTCCAGTGCCCCATACCCCCATTCTAAAATTACTCTAATGTTCATCTTCTCTAGGAAACCTGAGAAAAATTACCATATATTTCCATGGAAATAACTTCACTTCCTCTTCTAATTATTGAATTAATTCTTCCCTCTACCCAATCATGGAAGAAAAGAACACTCCTCCTGTGTATTCCCTATATCAGTCTCTACTAAATAAATTATACACACCACCAGAAAAAAGTTAGGAAATTTAAGAATTAAAATCATTGATCAAATCTATAATTATAACCTCATATTAAACCTCTAGTCATTAATATTTACATCCAACACAAACTATAGTTTATACTTCACTATTAGAACAAATTTTATGCATAATCTATTATTAAAAAAATAACTTACTCAAAATCTAAAAACTTTTGAGATCTAGATAAACTAAAATCTTTTATAAGTTATTTATCATTAAATAACCTATATAATCTCTTCTATTAGAGATATTTATCCTTAAATACCTTATAAATTGATTCCCACAACTTTTGGTTTAGTCCCTCTAATAAATAAGAATTGAACTCAACCGTTAAGGTCACCGATGTTCAAAAAACATAAAAAAACTAGTTTATTTTTTATAACCACTCTATAACATTATCTATTCCTATGTTATTTATAAAATATAGAGGGTTATTATTCATTAACCCTAAAGCTATATCCACTTATCATGGTATATCCTCAGTATAATTTTTAACAATCCCCTGGATAGAATAAAAAATCATTCCTACTAATTGGGGGTCCATGGAAGCTCAAACTACCTTTGTTTACTCTCAATATTCCATATCTAGAACTATCCTTAGTTTTATATTTTATTACACATAAATAAATTATCATTAAAATTACATAAACCATTCATTAAACAATATCACAGGAAGAATCTATTTATCACACTATAACTAGGTGGTATCCTATTTCTTCTTCTAATATCATTCCCATCCATTCATCCTAATTGTTTAATCATGTTATAAAATTATTAAATCAAATATGTTTCAAACAATCATTTAAAAACCCATTTTGAGTGATCAAAATAATAAATCCATAGAAATCCTATTTTATATAGTAAAACTATTTTCTTCCAAACCCATTCAATGTGATGAACTTAGTATCATTCCTTATGTGATGCATGAACAATCAATATTTTTTACCTAATGTGGATCAACATAGATTAAATAAAAACCTATGAAGTTATAACCAACAATTAATTTACTCAAACATTTGTGTGACTCATAGTTTTCCATTGAAAAGTAAGCTACATCTTATTATGGGTAAAATCCAAATCCCAACCACCTATTCTCCGCACTTATTAGACATTCCAATAATTGAATAAAATATATATCTATTATTACATTTTGAAAAACCCCATGATGGATCATGAATCTCGATACCTCAGTTTAGATTTGACACAGCCTCAAAAATATCCAACAATCACTAGAGGTTGTCAATAAAAAGTGTCGGATAAAATAAAACATGGGGAACGATTTTTACCCAAGCACCAAAACCATAAACTATGTATTTTTATAATAATATAATTAATGTATAACCACTTATAAAATTTAATAGTATAATGAACTTAAAAAAAGATAAACCAAGATTAAAAGGTAAATTTAAGTGACACATATTTATACTAATGACAAAATTCCCATTAAAATTTTTTTCTTCTCTAACACTACTTTAAAATAAAATTGTGACTCACCACAGCTAATGAATGACATATTTTCCTTGCCTACATCATGTTTGATAGCTTCTATAAGTTCACAGAAATGTATAAGTAGGGGATATATATAAAACTCAATAATATATCTCAAATTCCCTAATAATCATCCATTAAAAATAAATATCAAATAAAATTCTTACAAAAATGAGAAATCAATAATAATTCTCAAAAAAAAGAATTTTTTTCTACCCACATTAAAAAAAACCAGTTATAGAAAAAAAATATGTAAATTATAAAACATTTCAACAATATAACAAATTATTTTAAATTAATACATGTTTTCTCTATGAGAAAAATATGGAAAAATATATTTTTAATAAATCAAGTGTAAAATTATCATTTCCACCATCCATTAAAATAATACATTTTACTAATTACATTGGAAAATCATTGTTCCATCAAAAACCATTGGAAAATATCTATTTTCCAAGAAACAATACCCCATGTTAATTATTCTCAAACATATTCTCAATATTATTTTATAGTAGTAAAATATATAATATGAATCATTTTTTGACTGTTGGTATCAAACCATCTCTCACTAGGTCATGTATTCAAACAAAATCACCACCCATTTACTTAACCTCGAATCATATACATCATTATGATAAGGAGTTAGGTATCACTGTATGGCCTTAGTTATCCAATCTATTTCTTGCCTAAATGTATGCACCCAAAATCCATGATTTACCATATAATAATCTTAGAGGATTTAAAAAATTTGTATCAAATAAATTAACATAATCATTATAACTATTTGATAAATTCCGAAATACACATTTGATTAATTCATTTTAGTCTAACAATTTTCATAGTAAAATAATGAAAAATTATTTAATTCAATAATTATACAATTTACATTAATTAAAAACACTTTGAAACTAATACTTTTTCATAATCAAAGAAAGATTGTTATTATTTAATTGAAAATATCTATTTCCAAATTCCAAACTCATCCAATCAAATTATATAATAAATCACAATAATAAATTTCCTAAATTATTTTAAAAAATTATAGTACAAATAAAACCTTCAATTTACATCCCAAATGTTTCTTCCAAAATCATCATTTGTCATGATGTCACATTTTCACAAAAATAGAATCCAAATATTCCTCAATAAATCATAATTAATTCATAATTCAAATTAATTTAGCTAATTTGAAGGATAGATCAGATCTACCTACCTAGTCATGTTGTTCATTGTTAACTTCCAATTTCATGGTCTCAATATTACAAAAATGGATGAATTCCAAAAATACATTTCAAGAGGAAAAATAATCCTCAATATATGACTATTGAGTTGAATATCCAGTATCCCCTTATGTATCTTTGATAGAGGAAAAGAGAAAAAATTGGATAAAGTAATTAGATATATGTTTTACCTATAATCTATCATCCATTCCAACAATCATGCCTTACATTAATTAATTATAGTTTAAAAATCATCAACATCACCCTATAACATCCTAGAAATCACCTAAATAAGTTTTTTGGGGAATAATCTATTGTTATGAAGGAGTTATAGGTGTTCAATTACATATTCAAATAATAAAAACTCACTTGTATGGTAACCATGCATAGTTCTTCAATCCATGTAGTAACCATGCATGCCTCGTTTCCAAAAAAATGGAGTTTATTATCCCCATATATATTTAGGGATAAAAAGATAACTTTTCCTAATATTTACCTTGTTTTGAATTCTTTAGGCCTATTATAGGAACCATTCAAGGGACCATGTATCCCAGAAAAACATACCCCTTTATTTATCTACATGTCAGATTCACAAAAAAATTAGTCCCTAGGGTAAAAATATAATCCAGGATCTAATAGTTTATCATAAACTCACTTCTAATATAATATAGGGATATACTTCTCAATATTTATCAACAATACAAGGATATATTCTTTCAAAATCAAAATATCATTCCTATCCATAAGCAATTAATTCCCATGTAATGATAATTACATATACCATAAAGTGGACATATAAATCATTATTATATTTTTTTTAACGGAGTTAAAAAAATGATAAAATCGGTTCTCTATATAAAGAGTTTATATAATATATTTGTAACATCGTGGCTTAGGTCACCCAAATGATACCCAAGTGGGGGATGCAAAATGGACTCAGGCATGCCTCCATTTACACTAAAGGCTACTGACTCCCGGTGAAGGCCTAAGATAATCAACGGGGGACTATTCCTTTAATAATAAATCCTAAGGGTCGTGCTCAAATATACCATTAACTCAATATAACCCATCTAAGTAATATAAATTCTAAAAACTATAGACAAATAAATAGAGAAACAAGAGATCCCTCAGAATCCAATATAGAAATTAATAAATGTTATATATAGTTCCTCAAAACATAAAATAATATAAATATATTAAAATCAAATAAAATGGGAATCATATAAATAAATGTCTCACAGGCCAATACATGATAAAAAATAATATAAAATAAAATAGTCTCCAGCCCAAATCACATAATCTTCTTACTGAATCTGCATCCACTAAAACCTTCAGAGCCTATACCACTTGTACATCCCCATAAAGTACATGTTCTTGAGAAAAATCATGAAGGTATACCCACATACAACGAAACTCATGTTGTGTATGTAGGTATGGGTGATTCCAATGACCTTGTAAAAACCAACAATTCCTCAAAAATACTTTGTGTTGTTGTGACCAAGTGGATGTGAAATTAATATATATATGGTGTAACAATAATTTCCCTGTAACACACCCACCCATACACATTACACTAAATTCACATACAAGAAAATTAGTTAGGTCCTCATGTGGTATCTAATTCACCATGACACTTGGTCATACATGCTTAAGCTCCATTTTAGAAGGAAAACATTTTTTAAAGAAACCTGACCCATACCTGATGTTACACAATACGATGTTTAAAAAATTCATAAAAACCATATAAATGTAAAACATGGGGTCTTAATTCTATGCTATATACCAACCTTCTCACTCAAGGCAGTCCTAGAAATACCTTCTCACATAAATGGAGGCCTTGTTCTGAATAGTGGACACACTTCACCATATTTCAACCATTTCCATCTCTTTAGGGTGGAGTTCCATGAATACAAGTGAACTAGTAGCCACTTAATCAGGGTGTTCCATAGAAGTATCCTATCACTCAAGGAAAGTAAATACCTCAAGATCCTAAATAATTCCCTCGCACTCCATGTTGGGTATCAAAATAATAGGTGGAATTATAAAACCTCACTTAGGGAGGTCCCTGTCAATACAATCTCACTTCAGTAAAGGGTCACAATCATTAGTCTCAACACGTAAAAAAATTTATCAAGCATATATTCATCACATCTATAGAATAATAATGGGGTATACAACCTATCTCTCAACTAACTAACATAATGAAAGGGTTTTATCCCCTCAAGACCTAGCCCCTCACATTGCATCCTGCTTAAAAAAATATTCACTAAGTCTTTATGACTTGTCTCTACCATCTAATGATTCATGTACATCACTTCAACCTAGCATGTGATTTAATAAAAAAAATTAAATTCATCAACTAACATAAACAATAATGAATTATCAAGCCACAAAATAATCAAAATGAAATCACAAACTGGGATCATATCATGGAAATCGCATTTGGAAAACTAGGCATCACCCACACAATTTCAAATTGACCAGAACTATTTTAGAACAACACCTTTTGAATTTCCATTAAAAAAACATCAAATTAATTTTTTAAAAACATTTATAATAGGTTACATATTTTATCGTACCCTCTCCAGTTCAATTTCCAAAAACCATTCAAATGTTCTTATAGAACCTCACACTCATTTTGAAAAACTATTTCAAAAAAAATTCTAAAATAATCATTATTGATTAGAAATTTTTTTCTAGAAAACTATTTATGAAAAATATATTATAATATAAATCTCTTACTCCTTAAAATACAATGAATTCAAAAAAAAAAGATCCATCAGTTCTCCTTCTACCAAGGTTCTAACATAAAACCATTTATCAATATATGCAATCCATTTTGAATATTAGATTAATGTGATCCCATCCCAATATATAGATTGATCACAAAAATTAATAAACATGAAGACTATAATAATAATGAAGGAAAAGGTTATAAAATAGCTAATTGAATAATGGAATTAGTAAATTCAACACCACCTACCTCAACTAGGGATCATTAATTCAATCCCACACTCATACCAACCTTCTCTAAGTCTATAATGACACATCTTAACTGTAAACACCAAAAAAAATTACAATCCAAACATTCAAAACAAAAATATAAAATCAACATATTCAATTTTAAACCCACAAGGGGACCTCACTCTGATAAAACCATGAGAAATGGGTTGTGGTCCACTCTTGACATTCACCTAGGACTAATCCACATATTTTACCCAAATTATACATTCAAATAAATCTTCAATTCACATAAAATATCTTATAAACCTAATTAAAATTTTGGGGAATTATACCTCAAGGAGAATGATTAATTAGAGCTTAAATACCTCCTCATGGAACCTCCTCTACAAGATACACATGAAAGACCAATAAAGAAAAATTATTTCAACATTCTCATGTGAAATCATATCTATAGAACCATCATCAGGAAAACTAAAATCAAGAAAAAACATGGTGGAAGAACAGGTGAGAAAAGAGGATGGATCTTACCAAGAATCCACATGAAAACCCTCCTGAAAATCATTTAGATAAAATAAACCAAAAAATGAGATGAATAGAGAGAAAATATGTCTCTCTCCCCTTCTCTTGGTGACTATAGGCTAAGGAACCCAAGGGGGTTACAAAATAGGACCCTCTATGAAATTAAAATAAGGACCCTCTAGAAAAAAAAACTTCCCAACATCTTGGCCAACTCAGAGGTATGAGGACCACATGTAGAGACCCGAAGCTTGACGTACATGGACATTTCATTACTTTTTCGGAATACTTAGTATATAACAAAAACACTCACACAAGGACCGTAATAGTTTAGTATCTTTGGAAACTCGGAACGTAATCTTCTAATCATGGTGAAAGATCTTCAATATCTCCCATAAATATCTTCCCCTTTTTTTCTTACCTAAAACCTTTCTTTATATCCTAGGGAAAAGAAAACATAAAAGGGTGAGCTCAAATGCCCAGTAAGGGTAAAAAAAACACATATCAATCACATCATATTCTTAAGAACATAACATTTTGGAAATCTTAACCTGCAAAAGAGATCATAATATCATAACATGGGATAAATCATGGCAGTGAAATGTAATCACAATAATCATAACTTAAAACATGAAACTTTGTGGCATACACACATAATAATATAGAATCATTTCTTGTTATTCAAGACTCATTTCCAAGACTATCTTAGTGGACAAAGTCCCTTTCTGAACCGAGTCACCCTCGTTCCAGTCCTGTTTCACTGAACCGGTATAACCTACCGTTCCAGCCATGTCTATATCATGAGATATAAAATCTTTACCCAATGCATTGGAGGGAGATATAGGTCCCACCCATCTCATAATGATACCATTCTTATGTGTGCCACAAAATCATAAACCATACATCATTTCATAACCCATGTAATAAAAATGGGAATTTTAAACATCATGACATCATAAAACAATTCATATACGATAAAGGAATTCATAAAAATTATTCCATCACAACATAATCAAATAAATTTAATAATAGGTATAAAAAAACAGAACCCTTTATTATCTTAGATGGAAAATAATTTTGATAAAACACTTGAACTCCATTCTTGAGAAAAATATCCTTTCTACTTCAAAAATACTTTTCCTTTTTTAACATGTCATACAATTATAAACTAAAAGAAGTTGATTAAAAATAAACTTGAAAACATTTAAAGGAAGTTTCTTGGAAATAATGTTTTAAAAATCCACTCATGCCGTATAAGTTAAAATAACATTCTTTGTACTTTTGTCGGAAAAGTCAAAAAGTACCTCGTACGAAAAATGACAAAAGATTCCTTTCATATTCTTTACTAAAAACTTTCCGAAGGGTAAAATTGGATTTAAAAAATTGTAGGTGGATGGAAATAATATTAAATATTCAGGAAACATGGATGTGGATGATAAAATACGCCCCAGTAAATACTAAAGTATAAACAATCTCGGATAAAAATGAGATTGTGATATTTCCATTACCTTAGGTCCGATTTGCTTCGTAAGTGTCCGAACCTCCTGTATAATGATTTAAATAATGTCATTGACTTATTACAGAATCCTATTCATTGTTATGATTTCATATATGGTTCACATATGACTTTATATTACCCGTTCTTTTGTAAATTCAATTTTTAAGAGCGTTTTAGGTAAAATTGTTTCATTTGTCGTCCGTGTTTTGACTTGTAATTATTCATATGATTACTTAGATCATGATTACTTATTCCAGAATATAAAACATGATTTATATATATATATATATTCAGAATATACATATATATAATAAATCAGTAAATGGAATGAAATACACCGTTCATGGAGATGGTAGGCCGTACGTACGCATGAACGCTGTTTTCGTTTCCTTATTGAGTTGAACGAAATTAAGTAGATGACATTAATATATATACACATAAATCCAGTATTATTATTATTTCATATATTTCATTATTACTTATTATATATACTTTATAATCATTCAGGAATTGTTAAAGTGGAGAATGAATCTCATCGCGTCGTGGAGACGGTAGTCCGTACGTACGCACGAGCGATGATATCGTTCTCATGATCGTGGGACTGTATTGGAGTGTATGTATACTATTTAAGAATCAATATTACTTTAAAATAATAATATATAGTTATTATTTACACCATTATACCCATCCAAGTAAGGTGGTGGTGGAAAATAGATTTCACCACGGCGTGGAGACGGTATTCTGTACGTACGCACGCACGGTGATTTCGTTTTCCGTAGGATGGATAGATGGTGAAATAGGATTGTTTCATACTTATAATAACATATCATTATATGAGTGATACTGATGTTATTACTTCATAATGAAACAACCTAAGAAGAATAAGTGGAAGAAGAAATAAAGGTGAAAGAATTGGTAACGGAAATTACCTCTTCTTTGAAGCGCCTCTTTGAGACCTCCACTTAGGGCACTAAAATTGGTCTTTGAGGAAGACAAGAACCTCTAGGATTTTTCTAGGTAAGTGTAGAAGAGATTTTGGCAGGGTTTGGCCGAGCTTGAAGGCTCAAAGTTGTGTTAGGAAGAGAGAGAGAAGGTGCCCTTTTATAAGGGAGGAGAGGGGCACCTTTGGAATAACTAAAAATATTATTTTATTATAAAGTCAAGTTCAGTTTTAAATAGCTCCAAATTAATTTATTTCGAGGATAAGGTGGGTATGGGTCTAAATCCTCTCATCCAATAGAATTTAGACAAGTTTATGTTCCTATTTTAACCTTATCATTTAGATTTAACATTAAGTTAAATAATTTTACTTTTACCGTGTCTTCTTGTGTTCTTACACTATAAGGTTAATAAACTTACTATAAGAAGCCAAACGAACCCAAAATTGTTTATTATTAATATATATAACCGTATCTAAGTCATTTGGCCGAACCTTAGATTTTTAGGAATAAAATAACAATTAATAATATAATATTTGTTTTAAAAACTATTTTATGTCAATTTTGACACTATTTAGTAATTGATTTTTGTCAAAATCATAACAGAATGATAAGTTCAAAAACATTTAATTACATCAATACTAACATGTCATATTAACCTAGAAAATTATTGTAATTCACAAAAAGTCTCAAATTAGATCTATTTGGGTATTTATAACATCAGTTATGACAATATTTCATTAATAAGATAATTACTGCATCATCTTTGTGTCATAAATAAATTAAATTATTTGATGTCTAAAAATTACAAATAAGATACCATTATGTAGGAAATCTTTTTATCTTTCTAATTAATATTTACAATCGAATTTAGCTTATGTATAACCCTATATTAAAAATGTTTTAGTAAATAAACTTTTATTTTAACTCTTTTAACTCTTCTTTGAATTAAATAATAATAAATGTCCTAATCTAATACAAGTGGGCCTAAATGGTCATATTTTATTCCTAAGCTTGTTTTTGGTCGAATTACACTTATCCAATAGAATTTGGACATGTTTTAGGGTAATATTAATATCATCTGTACCCTTAATTACCCTATTTACTTTTAACCGTGGTAAAAAAAAGTAAAAAGTTACTATTCACCAAAAATTATTTTCATCTCATTGAACCACATTTTACTTATTGACATCAACCTTGTCTCTCGGATTTTTGAAATTCCACTCAGAGAAGCGGTAAAATTAAGTTTTATGAACAATTCAGTTTTTTTAACTACCACTTAGTGGTTTCACTATTCATCAAAAATTGAAAGTTTTCAGAAAAATACCAAAAATTAGGCCTAAGCTATATTTAATATTATGAACTCAAAAATTATGTCTATTTTACCAAATTCAAAACATATCAATTGCATTAATTAATTTAAAAATTAATTCCCGTCGTCAAAACAATTAGCGTGTTTTTAAGAGATAATAACTATCAAAAGATTGACACTTGTTTATAACTGGTTTGAATGTGAAATTACATCCAATGACCAACATTGTATTAAATTGTAAAAACATATTCTAAATATACTTTAAAACCACTAAAATTAATAATTTATCACTATTAATTATTTCAATTGAAAAAGTTGTTTTTAATTACAATTTAGTAATTTCCACTATTCATCAAAATATGAAAGTTATCCAAAAATTACCAAAATTTCACCCTAAGCTAATTTCGATATTCCGAATCCAAAATTGAAGTCCATTTTGAAAAATAAAATTTACAAAATTTCAAAAAGTGGTTATTACTATTCATAACGGCTAGTTTTAATAATATTTTAATAGCATATCGTTGTTTAGTGAAACTCGGTATTGCGTACTACACACGCTATCAAGGAAGGTCGTGATTACATGTAATGAAAGGCAAGTCAAGGATACGTGTTGTGCAAGCTCCTTTTGGTGTAGCGTACAACACAAGACATAAATGAAATTAAAAAGAATATTTTTCATAAAATCTCAAGGTGTTACATTCTACCCCCCTTAAAAAGAATTTCGCCCTCGAAATTCGTCGGGGTTATAAATGGTTTACTATTAGAAAGTTTCTTTAATCAAAACCCACATCGTAAAAAGGGAATACCAAAACCAATCTTTAAAAACAAAAGTATGAAACGTAATGGTTACCCAAATAAACTAATCACTGGGTTTCCACATAGGTGAAAATATGGATATGGAAGAGAAATAAAACCATCATGTTCTGATGGAGAGTGGTAGAGAACATGGCTATGGAAAACCTAGCAATCACAAAGCCATAAATTTGTGACGATCTAAGGTACCATCTGATTCATCATATATAAGATCACTAAGACAACATTTTTGGTTTTCAAGATCATTTCCCTAAAGTTGATGAAATTGGAATTAGAAGAAATACTTTCATGATTTTGGTATAGTCTCACCGTTTGTCGTTCTTTGGACAATTTTCACTTCATCTCTTAAAGAAATGAAGTTTATTTTGTCATTCATGATGTGTTAGTAGATCACGTGATAGAATGATGGGTCATTCCATCTCTTTCAAACAAAAGGTTAGCGAAAGTTATAAGTCCATCTTATGGTTAATCGTATATGGTTCCAAAAATGAACTTATACTTCATATATCATACCGCTTAATAAAATAAAACTAGTTTCTACTAACCAGGGACTTCCTGTAGGCCAGTGGTAGGCGATAAAGGCTAGTCGCACTTCGGTTGTGGGTTCGATTCCCACAGCCTTGTCCGACGCGATGGGCTGTCGCCCATCCTACAGGTTGTCCTTTTTCTAAAGCTATATTACTATAACATCCCATCAATAATATCGAAAAACGTTTTATCCTAACTTATGTCCAACATAATCCATTCTAATCTTTAGGCTTATCTAAAATACTTCGGTCCAAGCTCATAGTATAAAGAAAATGATTACTTGAAATGTCACAGAACAATCATGTGAATGCCATCATTTATCCCCCATATATCATAAGATATATCTTGTTGGTCAAATTACAAACATGTGAATACCTTAATCATGTATTCTCTTGAAGAATGAATACCCATTGAACCTTAGTGAAAACATGAATGCAGTTAAAAGTTAACACTTTCCACATACCAAAATCCTCAAAATTCTATATACTCAAACCATGATTTCACTTAGTCCTTATATCAATCATGAGCTCATGAATACTATCAAATATTTCGTTTTCTCGTTTTCCCTTCATTATGCGCATATCATCGTTTTTCCAAAAATATCTCAATCACTTTCCATGGTTACCGGTACCATAAAACTATTGAAAACCACAATAGACCAATACATAAATTTTCCAATACTCCATGATACAACATTATTTTGGAATCCCATTACATAAACACTTAATCATTCCACCACATCGTTGTCATATTCAACATCGCCAATAGTGATCGCATGTGACTTCCCTTTGTCCTTTGCCTTAAGCGGTTGCTGATGTCGATCATCACTAACCCTTGGATTAGGGCATTTATTATCATAATGCCCCATTTCCTTGCACTTGAAGCATTGAAGTGTTGGTGGTGCGTTCTCTGCAGTGTTTTCTTTATTCACATCATTAGAAACCCTTTTTCCATTACATCGACACTCAGCTGCTCGATGACCTTCTTTTCCACACTTAAAACATTTTCTAGTCCCTTTAAGACAATCTCCACCATGCTTCTTTCCACACTTTGTGCATAAGGAAACATTCATCTTCTTTTCACCATTATTCTGAGATTTCTCCTTGAACTCCATCTTTCGTTTCTTGTCAAAACCATGAGATTGATATGTAACACCAACATCCATTTCTACCTTGATAGCACAACGCACAATTTCTTCATAGCTACTGAAGTCTCTTATAGCTAATGCCCTTCGAAGACTTGGTTTTAAGCCACTGAAAAATCGGTCAACTTTACTTTCAGGTTGGATGATAATGCTAGATGCATACCTTGCAAGTCTTGTAAAATTCGCTTCGTATATACCAACGGATTCATCATCCTTTTGCTTTAGTTCAAGAAACTCCTTCTCCATCTTTGTTCGAAGAATATGAGGTATGTACTTATTGAAAAATAAGTTCTTGAACTCGTCCCATTCCATGGACTCAATTTCATCTCTTTGCCTCGTATTCTTGATAAGATTCCACCATTGATCAGCTTCACCTTCCAAACGATATACTGCTAAGATGACTTTATCATGTTCAGAACATTGAAGAACTGAAAATATCTTTTCAGTGGTACTGATCCATTGTTCAGCAACAAGTGGATCAGAAGACCCACTGGACGAAGGTGGATGTTGCCTCATGAAGGACTCAATAGAATATTGTTCCCTTCTCTGCTCATTTGGAAGTCCAGAATGATTCATAGCTTGTGTAAGTATAGCAATAAGATTTTTCACTCCGTCTCCCATAACATTTGTTTGTTCAGGAGGACAATCATTGCATTTTCCATTGCATTGATCAACACGGTTCCTTCGGGTTCCATCCATCGTCTAAAACCCAAAAAGAATAGTGTGAGAGGCAAAAATCATGATAGGGAAAACAAAATAATAAAGGGGGAGTACCCTCAATATCTAACATCTTAGGTTAAATTCTAAGATTGTTAGCACAATTCTAGGACTATAACCTATATGTATACTTAACCTTAGACACATCCCTAGACATACCTTAGAAATATCTCTAGGGATCTCACTAAAGTTCTCACATCCTAGTTTCCAAAGGTTGACTAAACCTTTCCTCTGATACAAACTGTAGAGACCCAAAGCTTGACGTACATGGACATTTCATTACTTTTGCGGAATACTTAGTACATAACAAAAACACACACACAAGGACCGTAATAGTTAAGTGTCTTTGGAAACTCGGAACGTAATCTTCTAATCATGGTGAAAGATCTTCAATATCTCCCATAAATATCTTCCCCTTTTTTTCTTACCTAAAACCTTTCTTTATATCCTGGGAAAAATAAAACATAAAAGGGTGAGCTCAAATGCCCAGTAAGGGTAAACAAAACACATATCAATCACATCATATTCATAAGAACATAACATTTTGGAAATCTTAACCTGCAAAAGAGATCATAATATCATAACATGGGATAAATCATGGCAGTGAAATGCAATCACAATAATCATAACTTAAAACATGAAACTTTTTGGCATACACACATAATCATAGAGAATCATTTCTTGTTAGTCAAGACTCATTGCCAAGACTATCTTAGTGGACAAAGTCCCTTTCTGAACCGAGTCACCCTCGTTCCAGTCCTGTTTCACTGAACCGGTATAACCTACCGTTCCAGCCATGTCTATCTCATGAGATATACAATCTTTACCCAATGCATTGGAGGGAGATATAGGTCCCACCCATCTCATAATGATACCATTCTTATGTGTGCCACAAAATCATAAACCATACATCATTGCATAACCCATGTAATAAAAATGGGAATCTTAAACATCATGACATCATAAAAAAATTCATATACGATAAAGGAATTCATAAAAATAATTCCATCACAACATAATCAAATAAATGTAATAATAGGGATAAAAAACAGAACCCTTTATTATCTTATATGGAAAATAATTTTGATAAAACACTTGAACTCCATTCTTGAGGAAAATATCCTTTCTACTTCAAAAATACTTTTCCTTTTTTAACATGTCATACAATTCTAAACTAAAAGATGTTGATTAAAAATAAACTTTAAAACATTTAAAGGAAGATTCTGGGAAATAATGTTTTAAAAATCCATTCATTCCATATAAGTTAAAAAAAACATTCTTTGTACTTTTGTCGGAAAAGTCAAAAAGTACCTCGTACAAAAAATGACAAAAGATTCCTTTCATATTCTTTACTAAAAACTCACCGAAGGGTAAAATTGGATTTAAAAAATTGTAGGTGGATGGAAATAATATTACATATTCAGGAAACATGGATGTGGATGATAAAATACACCCCAGTAAATACTAAAGTATAAACAATCTCGGATAAAAATGAGATTGTGATATTTCCCTTACCTTAGGTCTGATTTGCGTCGTAAGTGTCCGAACCTCCTGTATAATGATTTAAATAATGTCATTGACTTATTACAGAATCATATTCTTTGTTATTATATCATATATGGTTCACTTATGACTTTATATTACCCGTTCTTTTGTAAATTCCATGTTTAAGAGCGTTTTGGGTAAAATTGTTTCATTTGTCATCCGTCTTTTGACTTGTAATTATTCATATGATTACTTAGATCATGATTACTTATTCCAGAATATAAAACATGATTTATATATATATATATATATATATTCAGAATATACATATATATAATAAATCAGTAAATGGAATGAAATACACCGTTCATGGAGACGGTAGGCCGTACGTACGCATGAACGCTGTTTTCATTTCCTTATTGAGTTGAACGGAATTAAGTAGATGACATTCATATATATACACATAAATACAGTATTATTATTATGTCATATATTTCATTATTACTTATTATATATACTTTATAATCATTCAGGAATTGTTAAAGTGGAGAATGAATCTCATCGCGTCGTGGAGACGGTAGTCCGTACGTACGCACGAGCGATGATATCGTTCTCATGATCGTGGGACTGTATTGGAGTGTATGTATACTATTTAAGAATCAATATTACTTTAAAATAATAATATATAGTTATTATTTACACCATTATACCCATCCAAGTAAGGTGGTGGTGGAAAATAGATTTCACCACGGCGTGGAGACGGTATTCCGTACGTACGCACGCACGGTGATTTCGTTTTCCGTAGGATGGATAGATGGTGAAATAGGATTGTTTCATACTTATAATAACATATCAGTATATGAGTGATACTGATGTTATTACTACATAATGAAACAACCTAATAATAAGAAGTAGAAGAAGAAATAAAGGTGAAAGAATTGGTAACGGAAATTACCTCTTCTTTGAAGCGCCTCTTTGAGACCTCCACTTAGGGTACTAAAATTGGTCTTTGAGGAATACCAGAACCTCTAGGATGTTTCTAGGGAAGTGGAGAAGATATTTTTTCAGGAGTTGGCCGAGCTTGAAGGCTCAAAGTTGTGTGATGAAGAGAGGGAGAAGGTTCTCTTTTATAAGGGAGGAGAGGGGCACCTTTGGAATAACTAAAAATATTATTTTATTATAAAGTCAGGTTCGGTTTTAAATAGCTCCAAATTGATTTATTTCGAGGCTAAGGTGGGGATGGGTCGAAATCCTCTCATCCAATAGAATTTAGACAAGTTTAGGTTCCTATATTAACCTTATCATTTAGATTTAACATTAAGTTAAATAATTTTACTTTTACCATGTCTTCTTGTGTTCTTACACTATAAGGTTAATAAACTTACTATAAGAAGCCAAACGAACCCCAAATTGTTTATTATTAAAATATATAACCTTATCTAAGTCATTTGGCCGAACCATATATTTTTAGGAATAAAATAACAATTAATAATATAATATTGTTTTTAAAAACTATTTTATTTCAATTTTGACACTATTTAGTAATTGATTTTTGTGAAAATCATAACATAATGATAAGTTCGAAAAAAGTTAATTAAATCAATACTAACGTGTCATATTAACCTAGAAAATTAGTGGAATTCACAAAAAGTCTCAAATTAGATCTATTTGGGTATTTATAACATCAATTATGATAATATTTCATTAATAAGTTAATTACTGCATCATCTTTGTGTCATAAATAAATTAACTTATTTGATGTCTAAAAATTACAAATAAAATACCATTATGTAGGAAATATTTTTAGATTTCTAATGAATATTTACAATAGAATTTATCTTATGTATAACCCTATATTAAAAATGGTTTAGTAAATAAACTTCGATTTTAACTCTTTTAACTCTTCTTTGAATTAAATAATAATAAATGTCCTAATCAAATCCAAGTGGGCCTAAATGGTCATATTTTATTCCTAAGCTTGTTTTTGGTCGAATTACACTTATCCAATAGAATTTGGACATGTTTTAGGGTAATAATAATATCATTTTTACCCTTAATTACCCTATTTACTTTTAACCGTGGTAAAAAAAAGTAAAAAGTTACTATTCACCAAAAATTATTTTCATCTCATTGAACCACATTTTACTTACAGACATCAACCGTGTCTCTCAGATTATTGAAATTCCACTCACAGAAGCGGTAAAATTAAGTTTTATGAACAATTCAGTTTTTTTAACTACCACTTAGTGGTTTCACTATTCATCAAAAATTGAAAGTTTTCAGAAAAATACCAAAAATTAGGCCTAAGCTATATTTGATATTATGAACTCAAAAATGATGTCTATTTTACCAAATTCAAAACATATCAGTTGAATTAATTATTTTAAAAATTAATTCTCGTCGTCAAAACAATTAGCGTGTTTTTAAGAGATAATAACTATCAAAAGATTGACACTTGTTTATAACTGGTTTGAATTTGAAATTACATCCAATGACCAACATTGTATTAAATTGTAAAAATATATTCTAAATATACTTTAAAACCACTAAAATTAATAATTTATCACTATTAATTATTTCGATTGAAAAAGTTGTTTTTAATTAAAATTTAGTAATTTCCACTATTCATCAAAATATGAAAGTTATCCGAAAATTACCAAAATTTCACCCTAAGCTAATTTAGATATTCCAAATCCAAAATTGAAGTCCATTTTGAAAAATAAAATTTACAAAATTTCAAAAAGTGGTTATTACTATTCATAACGGCTAGTTTTAATAATATTTTAATAGCATATCATTGTTTAGTGAAACTTGGTATTGCGTACTACACACGCTATCAAGGAAGGTCACGATTGCGTGTAATGAAAGGCAAGTCAAGGATACGTGTTGTGCAAGCTCCTTTTGGTGTAGCGTACAACACAAGACATTAATGAAATTAAAAATAATATTTTTCATAAAATATCGGGGTGTTACACCACATCCTGGTGCCACATTTACATGCCATATTGTTGGGTGACTATTCTAGTTTTGGTGTAACTTGAACCTAAAATGTAGGGAAAATACCTATAACCCAAACCATACTGTATCTTGTCTGTACAATGTTTTGGAATTCCATGACTATATTCACACTGTGTTTTGGCCCATGGGTTGTGGTGCAACCACCCATGAAGATGAAGAGGTCCCAACCCTGATAGACTCCCCTCTATGGAGTGTCCCTTAAGGGTTATTCCCTAGTTAATAATCCCCATAGGTCCCCCCATTACATATCCTATAACCTCTATATCATGATCAACTCATAATTAGGATACAATGTCCTGACTCCTAGTCACCAAAATATGGGCCCAATCTAAAGCTAAAAACCCATCTACGGGTTACTATGGCCCTTATTTGATGTCTACCTGAGTGCCCAAAAAACATATCAGGCCTCAATTCATGTCAAAAACCATCTTTTAGGTATTTTCAAACACTATCAATTTTGATTTGATTCCTAATACACCAAACATCTGCTAATTTTGGACAAAAAATAAAATTCCATCAAAATATCACAACCCAAAACGATGTGGGTCATGAAAAACTCAACACCGTAAGGCTTCATGTCCTTTAAATTGATCTACGCATTATTGAACCATAATTATATACCTACCCTGATTTCAAATCTATTGTGATCAATTTAATTTCATTATTTATCACCCAACACATTTCCATTGTGTAACTCTAACCACCATGCCCGAATAAATCGGTGTTCCTATAAAAACTATAGTTCAATAATAAAACCACATCAATCGTATCCCAAAACTTTCTCTAGATGTGGTTTCCACCTCACTGCATTCAATTATGAAGAGAACACTAGTAGGCCCACCTATAACCAAATTTCAATATAACACTTGTTTGCACCTGCTAACGTACCTCTACTTCTATTAAAACTATTACCTCAACTCCCGAGGAACCACATGATAGTAAAAACACCCCCAATGATTTATAAACCTTAAAAATAGTGTAATTCCATTGCTTTATCATCATCATAACCATCCAAAAATCATTCTATACCAATGGGAGCTGATGAACCTCTGATCTGACTAACTCTATAATCAAACTACTACCATCATCATCGCATTTCTTACATATAAACTATATCTGAAAACATATTTAAATTACATATTTTGTTTCCACTAAAGAACCAGATAAATTTATACACCCTCATGAATCAGCATTCTGATGCCACCTTGACCATCTACTGACTAATCTCACTACAACCACAACCCTTTGAATATGAGGCAGGTTCAACCTTGATAGATTTGATGTTCCTCTCTATAAGGAGTACCCTTATCATCTCCCCACAACCAAAAAAACAGATCTCTACAACCCATGCTATATCCACCCACATCACAGTGACAATATGTGACCTCCCCATTCATAACACATTTCCGATATGAAACATTGATCAACCAGAACATAGATGCTAACTAACCACATTCATCTATTTTGAATCACCAATGTGTAAAAAATTGATTCATATTTATACATATAGTTATCTACATTTAATACTCCACTAAAAAAGAAAAATACAACATATTAGTACTCTCCTCTATAGTAATAGTTGATATAAAACACAAATCAATCAGTCTCAACAATGGACCCATAAACACTCAAATTTGAGTACTCGATCCCAATCTAAAACATCCATATATTGAGCCCAAATTGGTGGCTCTCGTAGAACAATCACAGTATACCAACCTAATGTTCAATCCAACAATCATGTATCTCCTAGTAAGCCATTGTAGACCAAGAAAACCTAGTATATATAATCTAATATTTATTTTAAACCTCATTAGACTAAATTATGGGCTAAACCCTCCTACCTCACTTAAAATTTCCACAAAAACACAACATATACACTAAGAACAATATTCAAGAGCCTAGGTTACACCTAGAAAAATCATGGAATTCCAAGAAATATGGTTTATATAGGTATCATCTACTTATATTAAAAAAAACTTCAATACATTTTACATGAAAAAAAACTCACCTATGTTTTCAAATTAGTATTTTTAATCCAAGGGTTATTTTTTCATCAAAACAAAAATCACAAAATCCGTGAAGTAGGTGATTACATTCCTAAAAACCAATCCCATTTTCAAAATTCATTTTCAAATATAATTTCAAAAAATCACTATATTTTCACAAAATCATAAAATAAAAATCCTTTCATAATCCCTATATTTGTAATCCATTTTAGGTAAACATAACTTATAAAAACCATTCATTAACACTTCATTCCACCACAAGAGTTTTATTTTCAAAACTATTTTTTCTTCCTAAAACAAGGTTTTCTATAAAACCACACTTCCCAAAAATCATTTCCCTATAGAATCCAAAAAATCACATTCACAGTAAATGAAATAAGCCCCTATAATCCACATTATTCTCATCAACCCTTATAATATAATTGAAAAAATAGTGGTTGTATTATAATATGTTCCAATTAATAATGGATTTTGATATGGATTCATGTCATGAAACACCACCCATTATCATGTGTATCATTCCCTAATAATTACATTATCATTATTAATTAACAACTAATTGGATCTTGGAAAATTGTTATGACTCATCTTGAGTCTCATCCATCCCACATTGGGATTCTCAGTCCAATCCAATAGCTCAGTCAACCAACAGTGATAGGTCCCAACACTATACATCCCTTAACAACTTGTCTTTTAAATAAATTTTTAAAAGCTAGTCCTGATCCAATATACCACATGAGTAATAAAAATCTAAATCTACTTAAAAATAAAATTGTCCCCTCCCAAACCATGCTATAGTAACACTATTTGTCACCCCATCTTGGCTCACCAAAATGACACCTGAGAAGGGGATGATAAATGAAGTTAGGTTTACCTACCAATATTTCATAGGAATACATCTATAAGTGAGGGCCTAAAATAGTCTTAGAGAGATAATTTCCTCATGAATAAATCTTGTGGTTCATTATCAAATCAAATAAAAATTTATCATGAACTATACTTATTTTATACATCCAATGAGCATTAGAAAAATAAATAGAATGTTAAGAGGTCACCCATAGTCTAGAATAAAATTCAATAAATGGTCTCTATAACTATAAGAAAATAATACAATATCATAAGATAAAAAATAAAATATTTATAATATAAATAAATATCACAATTTCAAGAATATTCTAAATAATAAAAATAAATAAATTGGCCTCTAGTCTAACACAAATAGTAGCTTATTTAATCCTTTGCCTCTATAATCTTATAAATATGTACCATGTTTCCAACTCTATGAATTACATTTTCATGATAAAAAAAGTGAATTTTAACAAATATAAATTTTAACCTTTATCATGTATGTGGGTAGGGGTGAGTCCAATAACCCATTAGGAATCCCTAATGTGTCAATAATTCATAGTGATTCCTTAATCAAGTCTATGTACATGATATACATATAATGCGTAAATATAATTCATGTGAAACACACACACACCATGAAACATATCATGTAAGGCACATATAATGTCACATCCTGGCTCAGTTCGCTCAATAGACAAATACTAAAGTGGTTGGTGCTAAGGCCTCCAGTGCACCACCCTATATACTAGAGGATTAGAACTAGAATAAAGGTACTAGGTTATATATTTTTATAGACTATACCCATATATTATATTAATAAACCATCATAAATAATAAAACTTCATCAATTTCTATAAATAAACAGAGTGCAAAAGTAGTAAAAAATTAGGATGTGATAAAAATGAAATGCACTAAAGGCCTGAACAGACAAGTCATACATACAACAATGATCACCCACAGTTAATACCATACATATACATGATTAAATAAAAGAAATATATATAAAATTATAAGGCTCTACTTCTCACACCGAGCCACATGACACACTCGAATACAATTACCATGTTGAGATGCTCTAGCTTGATCATAATAATTCACTTTAGTGTCTCTACTCAAACATGAAACCATAGGACTCATCCCTAACCATCATACATCTTGTATCAACCTAAAATAATACATAAGGTAAACATACACACATAGGTTCATGTATAGGGGGTGAGAAATAAATCTCAATAGGTCACCACCAATAGTAAACTTATAATCTATTTTCATAAGTGCATTCTCTGGAAATATGCTCAGGATAGTCGAGATACAATTAAAATAAAATAAATAAAGTAAAACAAAAATTTATCCTAGGGCCTATGAACCCAATCTAATGGAAATCATGTATATAAGTCATTTATTTTAATGTCGTGCTACTAGAGTCATGTATGAATCTATCGATCCTTGGATCTGTGACCCCAATCAACAATACCTAAATCATCAAAAATCAGAATATCTCTGAGAACTTTACATTATATAAATAAACTATGATATGAGACATGTAACCAATTCATCCAGGTAAAACAATGTCAAGCTTTGTATTCTAATTAATATGTTCGAAAAGATTAATTAAATAAATCTCTCAACTGACCTATTGTTAGGAAAATAGAAACAATGTTGTAATAGTGCACCCCCCCCCCCAAGGCCTGAGGATTATATTAGGAGTCACTTGGTGAGATCATCATTAATCTTTAGTAATATCAAAATATCTCTGTTCTGGGGAAATTTTTCCACCTGATAACATCATTTATGGAATTCCATGTCCATCCATATCAAACATAACCATGGAACTCCATGTCTAATGTCTCAATCAGAACTTTGGAATGTCATGTCCACTAATTTCAATTATAACTATAGAATATTAGGTCCACTAATATATATAAATGATGAGTAATTCCATGTACATAATCCAATAAAGAAAATATCATAAAATAAATATTAATAAGTATGTCAAGTAATGTTTACTAAGTGACTGTTAGTCAAAGTATCAATAGATAGATCCCAAGAAGATCCATTGGGAATCCAAAACATATCCCATGCCACATCAAGATCATCATCCTAGAAATTATAAGCACATATAGAAATAATATATATATATATAGTAACTATGAATGAGAATAAATAAAGAGTTAGGGTGGTTGAATGCCTAAACCCATCACTAATTCCACAACCTCTTATCTCACAAGTACATTACAATCTATAGACTAAAACTTGATACCATATGTAACACCCCAAGCTTCCGTGGTATGCTTCTCTTTGAATAATAGAGCAGTGTGTGTTGTATACAACCTCGAGTTCTAACACACCATGACCAATCAAAGTAGCTGTTAATAATATTAATACCCACCTTTGTAAATTATATAAATTTCATATTTCAAAATGGATTTCATTTTTGTATTCGTAATATCAAAATTATCCTAAGTTTAATTTTTTGTAATTTTCTGAGAACTTCTAATTTTCTATGAATAGAAAAAATACTTAAAAACAACTTTTTTAATCAAAATAATTTATAGTGATAAATTATACTATTTAGTGGTTTTAAAGTATAATTAGAATATATTTTTACCATTTTATCCAATGGTGGCCATTAGAATTAATTTCACTTTGAAAACGGACATAAACAATTGTCAATCTTTTGATATATATTGTTTCTTAAAAACCCGCTATTTGTTATGACAGCGGGAATTAATTATTAAATTATTTAATGCAACTTATATGTTTGGAATTTTCTAAAATAGAAATCATTTTTTAATTTGGAATATCAATTATAGCTTAGGGTTAATTTTTGGTATTATTCTGAAAAACATCATTTTTTATGAATAGTGAAACCCATAAGTGGTAGTTAAAAACTAATTTTTAGTTTAAATGAAAATTTACCACTTATGTGAATTGAATTTCAAAAATCCTACATACATGATTTTCATTAATAAATAAAATTTGATTCAATGGGATGAAAATAATTTTTGGTGAATAGTAACTTTTAAGTTTTATTAATCATGATTAAAGGTAATTAGTGAAATTTAAAGTAAAAATGATATTATAAAAATATTAAAATATCTTGAAACTTGTCCTACCCTTATTGGAGGAGTCATGGCAGACCAAGACAATCCATGTTTCAACTTGGGGACCCCATGGAGCCACTTTGGTAAGAAAATGACATTAATAACTTTTTATTTAAAGTAAAAATAAAATTGTCACAAACATGTGTTGTTTTAATAAAACAATTATTAGATGGGGTTATATAAGTTAAATTTTTGACTATAAATATTAATTGTAAAGATAAAAGGATTTCCTAAATCATGGTAATTTTTTTATAATTTTTAGACATTAAATAAATTAAATTTTTTATGACACAATGATGATGCAGCGATTACCTCATTAATTAATGATTTAAATAAAATGAGAAGATAATATAAAATCTAAGACATAAACTTGTCAAAAACCTATTGGATGAGTATATTTTGAACCCTTATCACCTTATATTATAAATATATAATTTTTGGACCTTTGAAATCTGAAAACCATTTCATAGTAATGTAACATTTCATGACTTTCCAAGAGTGCCCCCCCCCCCTCTTATAAAAGGCTGCCACCACTACCACCTTATTAACACATTCCAATCCATTTGGATCATCCAACCTCTGCCCAAATACTCTCTCCACTTACCTATATTACTCCTAGAAGCCTCACTTTTGTCATAAGTCTTCCCAAGGAATCCTTTGGCTCAAATCAAAAAGTGTTACCTAATTTAAAGGTAATGTCTTCACTTATTCTCTTTTGTTTTATTTTGCTTCTTCAACCCCCTAAACTCTTTTTATTCCATTATTTTGTAAAAAAACCAGTATAATAAATATACTATGATGTTTTTATGATAAGTATTCTAGCTACACTTACACACACCTCTGTCTAATGGTCAAAGAACATATTGTTTCTGTGGACGGCAAATTACTGCCTCACGAAACGATGATTGTTCTATCTTCTCATACCACCTCTCATGGTGGCCATTATGATGACACTATTTTCATATATGATATATATATTATGTTTATGTTTTCCTTATGATTCTTTATTTTTCATTTATGGTGTACCTTTATGATTTCCATTATGGGTAAACGCGATAATTTCATTTTAGGAGGTGTGGACTACCGCCCCCTCAAAGTGATCTGAATCGTTAATGCCATATATGGGACATATAAAGGATGGAGTAAATGATATTATATATTATATTATACTGGAATTATAATACACCTTTATATCATTATTATTTCATTCCATTAAATACAAAATAGAAATGAAAGTAGTGTTCATGCGTACGTATGGTTTACCGTCTCCATGAACGGTTCATTTCATTTCTTACCTCTAAATGTTACGTAATATTATGAATGGATGTATATAATGGATATATATGATATATATGATATATATGATATCTACATCATGAATATAATTCTGGATATAATGGATATTTTACCACATGAACAACTTGTAATTATAAGAAGTTCATTTTTGATTCAAGTACCAAAGATCGACAAAACGACCATTATTAACATAAATAATTACATAATGTTCATAACATGGTAATACGTGATATAAAAGTAATAATAAACTTGAAAAAGGTTCTTGAGCAATTATAAATTAACTCTAGTTTATTATTCATGATTATAAAGAACGGTCGAGTCAAGTCGGACACGAGGTAAGGGAACTTCTTAACCAAATTTCCGTTCTTTGGGTTAATCTCCTACTTTCAAATTATGTCATGATATTATTATGTACTATCTTTTATTTTTACTTTATTTATGTGTACTTATAGTGAATACACATAATAGATCTATTTTATTTTAAAAATGATCTTTGTAAGGGACTTTGTCTCAATCTTCTTTCATTGAGGCATATTTTGTTTTAATACAAGACTTTCTTTTATACGGTGTATAAACCCCTTTTACTTTTAGGTTTATTCAAAAGGAATATTTTTGATATGAATCATTTTACTAAATGACAAAAGTGAATGTTTTTTTTGTCGTACGTATGCAGTGACAATGACTTCTCCACTGCCATGACCATTATTTGAGTTTTGTCTTCCTCTAAAAGCCACAACTTTTTTTAAATGAAAAATAAATAAAATGTTTTAATTTTCTTTTATTTTGGATTTGAAAATGGTTTTGAAAGTGTTTTTTATTATATCAATGTGTTGTATTGATATCTTGTGATTGAAATGTGGAAATGTTATGTTTCCTTTATGCATGTTTTATGTGATAAGATTATGTTATGGTTTATGATATGTTTAAACCTGTTCATATGAGGAATGAATTGGACTTAATAAGTGACGGGTGGAGCCCACTATAGCTCCTCGATGCATCGGTAGGTCTCATGAGACAAACTAGTGTCTTGTCATTAGGCCTTGACAAAATATTTTTTGTAGTCTTGGCACGAGGCCTGGGCTACGTAGTTATGATAGTCTTGCATTATGCATTCCATCATTATGAAATTGATTATTGATATTGCATGTGGTTATTCGACTAGAAGAATATCTATGTGAATAAGTAAATGGCATTATTTCATTTTATTTTTGCCATATTATGTTGAAGTTCAAGTTTAAAAGGATTTTTTTTAGTTATACATTGCCTTAAATGTTTATGTTTATTTATTAAAGTTTTCACTCTATTGTTATCCTTACTGAGCATCTGAGCTCACCCCTTTCTATGTTTTAATTTTTCTAGGATGTGAAGAAATATTTTATGACTAACCTGGAGGGATAGTATGAAGGGTATATGAGTGTGTACTATGGAGACTGTGTTATAGTAGTTCTTCACTTTATGATGTAATGTAACATTTATGAATGTATCTAGTGTTTCCAAGGATACTAAACTAATCCGTCTTTCGAGGCTTGATCTTTTGTGATCATGCCAATGTTACGTAATAATGCACCGACTCTGGGTAACTGGTGTCGGGGCATTACAGTTGGTATCAGAGGCAGTTTAGTACTAACCTTGGAAGCTAGATTTAGAAAAACTCTGATTAGAGAACATATCCCTAAGATAGACTTTGAGGATTAGTATAGAAGAACTTCTTAGAATTTTGGTATTATAGAGATTTTGTGAGTTTTATGAGCAATACATCCCTGTCTAGATACGAGAAGGTAGAGGCGGCTTTGGCACAGATGTACCTAGGGGTAAAACCTGAAAACACCGCTTTGAGCTAGACTCGAATGGGAACTGGTGAATGACAACGGGCCTTGCTTCACTCTTGGTTACGATACTCCCGGGGGATATGCTTAGGATAATTCCCATTTTCTTTACAAACTATTATGAAGGGTTTATGAGTATATACATCCTCAAAGAATTTTTTTTATGATCATGGGTTATATCCATAAACTATTCAATTTATGTTTATTATGGAATTATGTGTTTCGATTCATAAACTAATATAGTTTATGACATTGTTTAAAAATGGCATCTAGTAGAAGGAATGGAAACTGTATCAATGCACGTACTCCATGTAGGGATTTTCCTCCTACTCAAGATAATTATAACGGAGGTGGTGATACAACTGGTGTTGATCAGCTTATCACCATACTGGGACAACTCACTCAGGTTATGAATAATAACCTTACTCGTATGGAGCACATTGATTCGCAATGTGGAGGATCAGTGTTATACCACTTCATGAGGTAACAACCACCAAAATTTAATGGGGGTACAAATCCATTAGTAGCTGAGCAATGGATAAACTCCTTAGAGAAAATATTCCACGTCTTGGGGTGTAGCGAAAGGGAGAAGGTTATCATGGCAGTTTACCACCTCACTGGAGATATTGATCAATGGTGGTCGCTGATTCAAAACACAAAGGAAGATGAAGAATTATCAAGTATTGAATGGAGGGGGTTTAAGGAAATTTTCTTAGAAAAATACTTTCCACATGACCATTGAGCATATATGGAAAGGTAATTTTTGAGTCTGAGGTAGAAGGAGGATAAGAATGTCGCAAAGTATGAGACCAACTTTATAAGGTTAGCGAGACATGCTGTAGATTATATACATAACCCAAGAAGTAAGATTGATCATTTCTTTGATGATTAAAACAATTTCTCCATCAAGCTTTAGTATCACAATCTTTCTCATCGTACGAAGATATTGTCTCATGTGCTATCAAGACACAAAAGGAATTCTTTAAATCTTATGACAAAAAAGTAAATCAAGAGAAGAAGATAACGGGTGAACAAGAGACAGATAAAGGGAAAAAGAGAAAGAATGATTTTTTATTATGCGATAATTGTGGGAAGAATCACCCCGGTACTTGCCTAAAAGGAATGGGAGTTTTTTATAAATGTCAAGAAAAAGGTCACCGGGTTCGTGATTGCAAGAGAAAGAAAGAGGATATCAATGTTGAATGCTACAATTGTAGAGAAATGGGGCATTATGCAAATGAATGTCCTAAGCATCAGGAAAAATTACCTCAGAAAATTCCAAGGGATCAAGGACAATCTTATGCTGTTACCAAAGTTGAAGTGGAATAATTAATGTATTGGTGCATTTGGACTCAAGGATTATATTATGGTTATAAGAATAGTGTGATATATATAAGGATTCTACTGCAGTACTTGTTGTTTTCATTAAGGTTTTAATATGATGAAGTTAATCATATTTTTGTATGTGACAATAAGAGAAACTTTACTTTGTTTGATGAATCTGATGATATAATTGATTTTGTAATTTAAAGACCTTTTAGAGAAAGTCTGGACAGAGGTATTTTGGATAACTATAAAGGTTGGAATGGATTAAGTTGAACTTTGGATTGTATTGTTTAAGGTTAAAAAATTTATGAATATTATTTTTGGAGTATTATAATACTATAGTTTTAGGAAAAGGAAAACCTGCAGGTTGGGGGATAACCTGTCGCGTTGAACAAAGCTGCAGGAATCGAACCCACAACCATAGTGTGACAGGACATTATTACCTACCACTAGCCTATAGGAAGTCCCTGGTTATTAAAAAATAGTTTTCCTAATCTAAATGGTACGTGTTAATATTTGGAACCTTGTACGATTATGATAAATATAATATTTTTGAGTTTTATTATCTTTTTGAGTGAAAGATGGATTTGTGGTAAAAAAATTATTAAAGAATGAAAGTCTACATGACAAGTATGTATATTCCCTTAGTTTCTTAGTAAATCTTTTAAATAAATTCCTCAAATTTATAAAAGGTAACTTAAAACAAAAACGTTTTCGGTTAAATTTTCCAACTGGGGAATCAAAGACTGTTTAACCAATCACAAGTTTGTGATTTTCTTGTAGTTAACTTTCTCCTAATCCTGTTTTCTACAACTCTCCATCAGACCTTGATGGTTTTTTTCTCCTCCATATCCATATTTTCATATAATCCTAGTATAGGCTATCTCAGGTGACCTTTGTACTTCTCTTTGTTTCTTTTAAAGTTATATTTTTATTTAACCTATTTCCGATGTGGGTTTTCCACAAAGGTATTTTCTATTTTCAACCTTTTATTTTCAAAGAAAATTTTCAAATTGCGAGGACGCAATTTATTGAATGAGGGTAGAATGTAACACCCCAATATTTTATGGTACGCTTCTCTTTGAATAATAGAGCAGCATGTGTTGTACGCAACCTCAAGTTCTAACACACCGCAACCAATTAAAGTAGCTAATATGAATAGTAATACCCACCTTTTGAAATTATAAAAATTTTATATTTCAAAATGGATTTCATTTTTGTATTCGGAATATAGAAATTATCCTAAGAATAATTTTTTGTAATTTTCTGAGAACTTCTAATTTTCAATGAATAGAAAAAATACTTAAAACAACTTTTTTAATCAAAATAATTTATAGTGATAAATTATAATATTTAGTGGTTTTAAAGTATAATTAGAATATATTTTTACCATTTTATCCAATGGTGGTCATTATAATTAATTTCACTTTGAAATCGGACATAAACAATTGTCAAACTTTTGATATATATTGTTTCTTAAAAACCTGCTATTTATTATGACAGCGGTAATTAATTATTAAATTAATTAATGCAACATATATTTTCGAAATTTTGTAAAATAAACATCATTTTTGAATTCGGAATATCAATTATATCTTAGGGTGAATTTTTTGTACTCTTTTGAAAAACATCAATTTTTTATGAATAGTGAAACCAGTAAGTGGTAGTTAAAAAACTAATTTTTCGTTTAAATGAAAATTTACCACTTCTGTGAATTTAATTTCAAAAATACGACATACATGGTTGTCATTAGTAAGTAAAATGTGATTCAATGGGATGAAAATAATTTTTTGTGAATAGTAACTATTAAATTTTATTAATCCCGATTAAAGGTAATTAGTGAACTTTAAGGTAAAAATGATATTATAAAAATATTAAAATATCTTGACACTTGTCCTACCCTTATTGGATGAGTCATGGCCGACCATTAAAATACATGGGTCAACTTGGGGACCCCATGGAGCCACTTTGGTAAGAAAATGACATTAATAACTTTTTATTTAAAGTAAAAATAAAATTGTCACAAACATGTGTTGTTTTACAAAAAAAATTATTACATGGGGTTATATAAGTTAACTTTTTGACTATAAATATTCATTGGAAGTATAAAAAGATTTCTTACATAATGGTAATTTTTTAATAATTTTTAGACATTAAATAAATTAAATATTTTATGACACAATGATGATGCAGCGATTACCTCATTAATTAACGATTTTAATAAAATAAAAAGATAATGTAAAATCTAAAACATACACTTGTTGAAAACCTATTGAATGATAATATTTTGAACCCTTATCACCTGATCTTCGAAATATATAATTTTAGAACCTTTGAAATCTGAAAATCATTTCATAATAATGTAACATTTCATGACTTTCCAAGAGTGCCCCCCTCTCCTCTTATAAAAGGCCCCCACCACTACCACCTTATTCACACCTTCCAAGCCATTTGGATTAGCCAAACTCTGCCTAAATACTCTCTCAACTTCCCTCTCTTACTCTTAGAATCCTCACTTTGGGCATAAGTCTTCCCAAGTAAGCCTTTGGCTCAAATCAAAAAGAGTTACCCGATTTAAAGGTAATGACTTCACTTATTCTCTTTTGTTTTATTTTGCTTCTCCAACCCCCTAAACTCTTTTCATTCCTTTCTTTTGTAACAAAACCGGTATATAAAATATACTAGGATGTTTGTATGATAATTATTCGAGCTATACTTACACACACCTTCGTCTAATGGTTAAAGAACATACTGTTTCCGTGGATGGCGAATTACTGCCTCACAAAACGATGATTGTTCTATCATCTCCTACAACCTCTCATGGTGGCCATTATGATGACACTATTTTCATATATGATATATATATTATGTTTATTTTTTACTTATTCTTCTTTATTTTTCATTTATGGCATACCTTTATGATTTCCATTATGGGTAAACGCGATAATTTCATTTTAGGAAGTGCTGACTACCTCCCCCTCAAAGTGATTTGAATCGTTAATGCCATATGTGGGACGTATAAAGGATGGATTAAATGATATTATATATTATATTATACTGGAATTATAATAAACCTTTATATCATTATGATTTCATTCCATTAAATACAAAATATAAATGAAAGTAGTGTTCATGCGTTCGTATGTTTTACCGTCTCCATGAACGGTGCATTTCATTTCTTACCTCTAAATGTTACGTAATATTATGAATGAATGTATATAATGGATATATATGATATATATGATATCTACATCATGAATATAATTTTGTATATAATGTATATTTTACCACATGATCAACTTGTAATTATAAGATGTTTATTTTTGACTCAAGTACCAAAGATCGACAAAACGACCGTTATTAACATAAATAATTACATAATGTTCATAACATGGTAATTAGTGATATAAAAGGAATAATAAACTTGAAAATGGTTCTTAAGAAATTATAAATTTACTCTAGTTTATTGTTCAGGAGGTTAAATAACGGTCGAGTCAAGTCAGACACGAGGTAAGGGAACTTCTTAACCTAATTTCCGTTCATTGGGTTAATCTCCTACTTTCAAATTATGTCATGATATTATTATGTCCTATCTTGTATTTGTACTTTATTTATGTGTACTTATATTGAATACACATAATAGATCTATTTTATTTAAAAAATTATCTTCTTAAGGGACTTCGTCTCAATCTTCTTTCATTGAGGCATATTTTGTTTTAATACAAGACTTTCTTTTTTACGGTGTATAAACCCCTTTGACTTTTACATTTATTCAATAGGAAAATTTTTTATACGAAGTGTTTTACTAAAGGACAAAAGGGAATGTTATTTTTTTGTCTTACGTATGAGGTGACAATGACTTCTCTGCCGCTATGACCATTATTTGAGTTTCGGCTTCCTCAACAAGCCATAACTTTTTTTAAATGAAAAATAAATACAAAGTTTTAATTTCCTTTTATTTTGGTATTGAAAATGGTTTTGAAAGTGTTTTTTATTATATCAATGTGTTGTATTGATATCTTCTGATTGAAATGTGGAAATTTTATGTTTCCTTTATGAATATTTTATGTTATACGATTATGTTATGGTTTATAATATATTTAAACTTGTTCATATGAGGAATGCATTGGACTTAATAAGTGACGGGTGGAGCTCGCTATAGCTCCTCGATGCATCGGCAGGTCTCATGAGACAAACTAGTATCTTGGAATGAGGCCTTGACAAAATCTTATTTGTAGTCTTGGAACAAGGCCTTGGCTACGTGGTTATGATAGTCTGGCATTATGTATTCCATCATTATGAAAGTGGTTATTGATATTGCATGTGATTATTCGACTAGTAGAATATCCATGTGAATAAGTAAATGGCATTATTTCATTTTATTTTGTCCATATTATGTTGAAGTTCAAGTTTAAAATGCTTTTTTTTTAGTTATACATTGTCTTAAATGTTTATGTTTATTTATGAAAGTTTCTGCTGTATTTTTATCCTTACTGAGCATCTGAGATCACCCCTTTCTATGTTTTAATTTTTCCAGGATGTGAAGAAATATTTTATGACTGACCTGCAGGGATAGTAAGAATGGGATATGAGTGTGGACTATGGAGACTATGTTATTGTATTTTTTCACTTTATGATGTAATGTAACATTTATGAATGTATCTAGTGTTTCCAAGGCTACTAAACTAATCGGTCTTTCAAGACTTGATCTTTTGTGATCATGCCAATGTTACGTAATAATTCACCAACTCTGGGTAACTGGGGTCAGGGCGTTACACCATATCTATCCAAAAACAAGATGTACTAGATTAGGGTCAATCAAACATCAGTGAACTCATTGGGTTACTCAATTTAAAACACTGGATAATTCACCTACTTTGGATACTCAAGGTCCACAAATAAGTGAAGGCATCCCTCTTGGGATCCTCTAAGTTAGTGTGTAATAAAAGGAATCCCATTTGGGATCCTTATAAATATTAAGATAGGAGAGGTATCTTACATGGAATCCATGAAAAGAGTAAAAGGGATGAGGAATCTTACATGGGGTCCTTATAAGGGTTAAGTAAGAGGATGAATCCTATAAAAGATCCTCAGAAATATTATGGAAGTGGAGGAATCCAAAATGGGATCCTCCAAAGAAATAAGTAAAAAGAGGAATCCTATATAGGATCCTCAAAACAAATAAAGGAATCTTATACCTGATCTTTAGAAACTACTAAGATCTCAAAGAAAACACATCCTATAATCCCATATATAGTATATCAGAGCCCATTAAGTTGTAAGGGAATATCTCATTAATGATATGTCATCATGGGAAAGGCTATATAATCATCAGTCAAGAGAGGTCTATCATGGCACATCTCATATCAAGGTGTCACTCTAGGTTGGTCCAAAAATCCAACCAATCCATCTCATCATGTGATGGCTCGATCCTGATAACCATATAATATCTGTAAATACATCATACAAAGACCTTAGTGAACCAACTCCAAGTCCACTAACAATTTTATGTGACCCTCAACTAGGATCACCTCTTGTCTCACTTACAAGAGATATCTATATTCATTAACAAGAGGAATAACATCTCCATTATCATTATCCCTTCACAATTTGTCTTAGGAGTCATAAAATCACACTAATGGTTTCACCATTATGTTTTATATAGAAAAATTCTCAAAAATGGACTACTCATAAGTCCAATTCTGAATCTGTGGTGTAAAACACAAATACCCCTCAAAAGGGTGGTAATGGTGAAGTACAAAATGTGCACTCCCATGTACATGGTGTATACTCTAAAATACCCCCATAGGTGTGTACATTAGCTTGAATTGGAACATAAAATCCAATTACATGGTGTGTAATTCATGTACACAACATGTACCCTATATGGAATATATGCATGTGTACCTCACAAGGTTTGTTCAAGTGTATTAGAATTTATGTGTACTTTTACATGGTATGTAACTGAAATGGGGTCTGGTCATGTACTAAACATTTCTATGTTCCCCTACAGGGGCTATCTGTCCACGTGCTCAGCTACATGTTCAAGTATGAATACACAATGAGTACCCTAGGTACACCATGTGTAGTTCCAAAAAAATAATCTTCCCATGTACTTGGCTACATGACAAAGTAATTATATATGGAGAGTATCCCTAGTATATTTTGTGTACTTCCAAAAAGACATCTTTCCTTAATTTTAAGAACACATGGTGTGTGTGTTCCAGAACTATACACCATGTGATCAAGACTTTCGAGATGGAAAACACTGTAATCGGTCTAAAATATTGTTTTTCTCTCGATTAAGCATAGATCAACCACTTAGGGGTCCTTAGGTTTCAAAATAGTGACTTGGAACTAAAAATAATTAAATATAGATGTATTTATGGAAAAACCATAAAACATTCATACCTTTGGGTATAATTATTTGAAGCATTGCACCGATTCACATTCCACTATTTTTGAACAATGATTTGGCTCCTATTGAGCTCTACAATGACACTTATATCCCCCCCCCCAATTTATCCCTCTAAATCCACCTTATTATATCTAAATAATTAAAATTTGAATCCCACATGGGTTTGTATGCAGGAAACCAAGGGAGGAGGATAATAAAAATAGAAAAAAGAAAAGGTAGAAAAAACATGGGTCTGGCCCTGGTGGCCGACATGAGTGCATGCCTCCACTAGGAACCCCCCCCCCCCCATTATAAAATAAACTATGAATATAGAATCCATATATGATTATCTATTAAAAAGAAATCACCAAATGAATGCCTATGAATAAATTAATATTAATTCAATTAAATATTAATTGTTAATTATTCAGTGAAAATTTGAACGGCTTGGATTTCAAAAAAACTCATATAGAAGGGTAAAAAACCTTTTATAGGACCAATAGAGTGGATAGAAAATTTATCTAAGGTCATATTATTGGTGAAGAAGGCCGTTTTACCCCTTATAAGAATCCAAACGTAGAAATTCATTTTTTTATCAATTTCAAAGTCTTGAAGAGAAATTTTCTTTAGAACATCCCCACCATAAACCTTCTCACCCATAATAATCCTTGGTGATCAAGAAGAATCCATGCACTCACCCAGAAAATCTACAAAATAAATCTATTTTTATAACCCAATGACAGGTCTGACAGTATTAATAAATCTCCCAATAAGGATGACTTTTAAACATGATCGATATGGTGATCGCCACCATTGGAGTATCTTTATCATTTTCTCATAACTGAGCTCTAAGATCCATGGCCCACACTCTATTAATTAACAATTTTAATGGCTGGTGTGACCGAAACTGATCATCCTAAAGATCAACTCATAACATCAAAACATCTCATGTTCCCATTTCTTAAGAATGGTTCACAAGGAAAATGTCAAAATTAAACTCATAATAAGTGTCACTACCCTCTACCATCTAAAGGTGCATCGTCCTTCATATGAATTACCATATACTAATCCTTGGGTGCATATCACAAGTATTTACATTCTCAAACCATAAAATATATTAAAAAATTATAGTTCATAATTAATTTCCTTTCAAAACACTTACGTCGATGTCAATATATAGGGAATAATCATCACCATAATAGAAGTAGACAAAGATTCCATTCATATTAATGTATCACTCTCCCTAATCCACACTCTCATCCAAAAATAATTTATACTTTACTTTAACCAAACCTTTATACCACGTCTATTGACAATATGTTTCTAAGTCTATCCACTTTCTAGCCTCCACATGGAAAAAATATATTCATTATAACTCCTCTACCATGGAGGTATATTCCTAATTTATAACAAATCCCATGAAAACATGCCTACAATATTTATTTAAAATCATCAATCCTAGAATCAGACATGGCCACTCATATATTTAAAAATTTAATCAGTACCATGCATAACCAGTGCATAAAAATATCACAAGACTCACAGTCCCATAAGTAGTTCATCATATGGACAAGATGACCATGCTATGTTGAATGTTAGACCCATTAATCCAAAATATCCCTTGTGACTCCATTTCAAAATTGAGAACCTCTCTTGTGCCATCGTCCACACACTCGTCACAATTTAAGGAATATAATGCACTTGTAAATCCTATCTATGTATGGTAAGGATAACATTGACCTATGCAGGTCAATACCAGTCAATAGGGATTATTTATATAGGTTTCTATTTCCTAAGTTATAGATAAAAACACCCTATAAGTTGAATATGGAAACCCTTTTAATTTTAATCTATTAATAACTATTAACATTATGTAAATAACTATAATCACATCACCAAACAAGCATTTTCCTACCAAGACATGATCCTCTCTGAGCATCCTCATAAGGACTGATCCTTAAAGGTTCATAATATGAACATAAGAAGGATAAAAACATAACCTCATAAAACATAAATATATATATATAAGTATAAAAGGTAATATCCCCTAGAGGTTTTAGTTTACTAAAAAAAGTAGGAACCTATCAGCATTGCACTCGTGAATCTGACTAGATAAACATAAATGAACTTTAGTTAAGTAAATCATCATAATAAGAGACATGGGAGACTCAGATATATGTAGGTTTTTACAAATATTTAGTTTACTTAACCTGAAAAAAAATACACACACAAGTGGTCTAATATAATGGAATAAACTACCAATGATGACCTATGAGGGTCGATAGTATACACACAACATCATATCAATGATATGTGTCATGCAACACTTGTGTGGTTCAATTAAGTATAATTTCATTCCATTCTATGTTGGAAACACCATATAAGTTGTTACTAACACATTAAATAACCAACCATAAGAGACAAAACATAATGATGGATCCATCAATAATAATCATGAACCATATTGATCTACTAGGGTCACTAAAAATCTTGTGCATGAGGAATGAGTCATCAGCCTCACTATAAAACATTTCATCATACATCCACATAACATGCCACCAAAATTAAATATAAATGTAGGTATAAATAATTATAACTAAACCAACAACCTACATTGGAAAACACCTTTTAGTTTTTTTAATCATTATAAAATTGGCCTATGTTGTCAGCAAAATCACACACTAACAGGTCTATAACATGTTGACCCTATGTGACAAAAATAATTCCTAATATGCCTCATTCCTTTTCCATGAAAGATTAAAAATTAGTAACTAGACTCTCACCAATAGGATGAGATCCATAAATACATAATAGATCATAAAATATACACTATATATTCATTTATCAAAGTGAAAATCATATAAAACTATAACATCACATATCAAGAATAACAATCCCAAATCCCTAACAACCAAAACATATCATGACAACAACTGTTCTCGATGCACCAGCCTAATACCGATAAAAAGTTCTAAAAAATTCATAATACTCCTATCTACCATGACTTAAATAGTAAATTAAAAGGAAATGAACACCATTGAAACAAATTTTTCAATCCTAGCATGGTTCACTCAATGTAAAGTATTTATACTAGTTGTTGACAAGGCCTTAAGTGTTCCTCCCAATACGCCAGAGGCTGAAAACTAAAAGTGAGGGCCTATGGTGGGTATATAGGTATATTGTGTCATTATATCAGAGTAAGAAACTAGTGGAAATAACCAAGAATTATCCATAGTAGTAAATAAACATTGTAGATAAGTAGTAATTATAAATAATGATGTAATATAAATGAAATATAGTAATGGAATGAATTTCCATGTCATATATACAATGATTATTTCCCACTGGGTTGATCATACATGTAAAAAAGTAAATAAAAGAAATAGAAATAAAAATAAAAGGCTCTACTTTCCAAACTAAGTTATACCACAAACCCAATATCTAAAGAACACATCAAGTTGCTTTATCCCAATCATAATAATCCACATGAGTAGCTCCACTCGAGCATTATACCATGATCCTCAACCATGTTCATCATACATCCATGATCGACCTGAAAATAGACATAATGTTTTCATGCACATTTATGTGAATGTATAGAGGGTGATAAATAAATCCTAGTAGGCCACCCCTAGTAGTGAACCAATAATCTACTGTCATAAGTGAATTCTCATGAAATAAACAAAGTAGAGTAAAACCATAGCTAATCATTGGGCCCATAGACCTGATATACTATACATCCTCTGTATAATACATTGAGATAGATGTATTTCCACTCAATCCAAATATAATCCCATTGATCCTTTGGTCCTTAAACACCATTGATGATACCTTCTTCTTCCAGTGCTAGAATATCATTGAGCACAATACTTTATATAAATAAATTATGACCTAAAGTATGTAACTAAGGAATACACATATAACAAAGTCAATAATGATATATTAATTTATATATTAGGTGATATTAATTAGTTAAATGGATTGACAAACCCATTTCTTGGAAAACATATAGAATTTAGTAATGGATCATCCACCACAACCCTAATGATTATCTCATGCAACAGTCAAGGAGATCATCATTAATCACTAAGAATATCAAAATACCTATGATCTAGGGAAGTGAATACACCTAGAAATATCATCTGTAGATCACCGTGTCCACACATATCAAACATGACCATGGAACTCAATGTCTAATGTCTTAATCACAATGGTGAAATGTAATGTCCACTAATTTCAATTATAACTGTGGAAAGTCAGGTCTAATAATCTAAATAAATGATAAGGAATTCCATGTCTATCATCCAATAAATCAAGGCTCATAATATATATCATAGGAATTAAATCTTGGAAATCCAGCTATAAAACAATCAATAAAAGGGACAATATCAGAATCTTAGTAAGAAACATTATAAATCCCAAACATATACAGCATCACATTAGACACATCTTCCTAGTATCAAGAAGCACACACATATATATATATATATATATTATAATTTCATCAAGAGTAACTATGTAATAAAATAAGTAAAGAGTGTGGGTGGTTGGATTCCTAAAATCAACACTACTTCCAAAACCCCTTAGGTAACATATTCACAAAGAGTTATAAGGTGACACCTACTATTATCTCAACCCAAACTCGTAACATATTTGCTAAAGTTTAATCAAACATCAAGGAACCCAATGGGTCTCTCAAGTCAAAACATTATAGAGGCGTCCTACTTGGGATCCTTGATGTCCACAAAAAATAAAAGGAAACCCTTTTGGTATACTGTATGTCATAATATAAGAAAATGAATCTCTCTTGGGATCCTCAAGAAATAGTATGTAAAAGGATTCATCTTACGCTGGATCTTGGGATAGAGTTAAAGAGTGGAGGTATCCTACACAGGATCCTATAAAGGAGTAAGTAAGTAGAAACATCATACATGATATCTTTATAAATAGTATTTAAGGTGAGGTTTCCTAAATAGGATCTTCTATGGTAGTAATTTATTGTATGCATCCTATAAGGGATCCTCATAAAAAATATATAAGTGGAGGAATACTACATGGGATCCTTGGAAACAACTAATCTCTCAAGGTAAACTCATACTACAACCTCGGATGTAATATCTCACAACCTCCTCGTCCATAAGGGAATATCTAACAAATGAGATTTGATAATAGTAAATGTTATATAAGCATCATTTAAGGGAGGTGACTCATACCTATTTGAGATCAAGGTCTCACTCTACATTGATTAGAACACCTAACCAATAATTCTCATCAATTCATGTCTCAGCCCCACTGACTAGATATTATTTATAGTTACATAAAATGAGGACCTTGGTGAACTCATTCTAGGTCCTCTAACCATTTCTTACGACCATCAATTAAGTCTCATCTCATGAATCACTTGTAGGAGATAGTTATTTCCACTAACTGGAGGAATAAAATCTTCATTATCATACACAAATTAAATATATCTTAAGAGTCCTCAAATCAAACCAAGGGTTCCACCATTGCGATATATGAAAAAAAATATACAACACATACTTTTAATTGTGATTTTTGGTGTAAAAAATAAAAAAAAAACCTCAAAAGGGTGGTAAGGGAGAAGTATACGACATGTATACCTAAGTACACAATGTGTACTCTCAATTCCCCACTTGGGTGTCTACTTCATATTGATATGGTGGGTATAACCCATGTATAATAAGTGTATTCATGTATACGGTATGTAACCTACATGGGGTACCTTCCCATTTACATCGCATGGTATGGCCATGCATATTATAATAGTCGGGTACTTCTACATGTCATGTAACCCACATGTGGTCTGTTTGTGTACCCTACATGGCTATGTTACCCTATATGGGTCGTCTAGTCAGGTATTTAGTTATATGGCGAAGTACAACTACATGATGTGTACCCAAGGTACATGGCATATAGTTTCAAAAACTCAATCTACCCATGGACTTGGTTACTAGGCCACATACCTATACATGGTGGGTAACCCTGGCACACTATGTGTACTTCCAAAAAGTCATCATCCATAAATAGAAATAACACATTGTCTGTTAATAAGTGTATTTAATGGATACAATTTAGGGTATTTTATTTTATTTATTTATCTAATTAAATTATGAATCTTTACAGTGTTAGAAAATTTAAACTATTTTGTGTTTTGTGGAAGGATACAATAAATTGTCGAAAAATGAATGAAAAGAGGGAATTTTAGGAGAAAAATGACACTTTTCACAATGAGCTTTACTTTTAGTGTGACACTATATTTTTTAAGATGATCATGGATCACATGGAAGGGAAAAACATAGAAATCATGGCACAATTAGATCTGGGAGTAGAAAACTGAATTACACATCATGAATCATCATTACATGACATGTTGTTTCATTTCACAGCATGCCATTGACTGTGAATCCAAGACATGAAATATCATGTTGTAAAGATATTACATGTCATGATTCCAAATTAAATATCGTGAAAGGAGTTAATGGTCAAAATATTCAAATTAGATTCACCCATGATTAGTGGAGATTCAAAAATCATCGAGGAAACATCAGATTAGAATTACACATCATGTAATGGTCTGAGTCGATCCCATACAAAGCCTATAAATAGTGGGACTTCCTAAAGTTGTGTATCATTGAGATTTTTCAAGAGAAAAAATCTTGGAGTGAAGATGGTGTGCCCTATCTGAGTTATTTTTCCCTTTTCATTAGATTTTCATTTTATTTCATCTTTACTAATAAACCTATAATCATAAGGATGATGGGGTAATCCATCCATGTATTGGGGTGATTTAACTTAATGGGTATGATGTGTTGGATTTATTTATTTTCATTTTTCATTTATTTGGTTTGTTCAATTTATTATTCAACTTACAATCCCTTTCTTTTTATTTTATCATGCCCATTGATATTTTAATTAAAAAGTAACTTCATTATTGCATAAAGGAAATCCTTAAAGAAGTCCTGGACATTGTTGAATTTAGTGGAACTTGAGTTTAAAAATGGTATCGAGACAAACATATTTCAGAAACATCCAAAATTACCAGACCAAGGAAAATTGGGAATTGTCGCATTAAGGAGGAGATACCATGACCATTAGATCTACCTTGACTCAACTTCTACACCATTTATTTATTAATCAAACTATGTTCTAAAATACAATTTCACCTAAAACCTAAAATTATAACACCCTTACACACTTTTAAAAACTACTTACAACCCAATCAATCTACTATATTTTTATTGTCTTTCATTTTCTAAAATCCAATCAAACAAAAATCTTCTAACCTATTTCACAAAATTAATAAAATTAAAACTTTCAAAAAATATAATCAAACTCAATCACCATCTATGTCGGTTCGTCCCCGAACATACATAATACTACATTTTAATTACTTGAATATGATGGTTAGAGTTTTATAAATTTTAATTTTCACAGTACCGTAGGGAATTAATGACACTCTACAGGGATATCACCTATGTTCCTAAACTATATTTTGTTTTATTAGGATTTGATAAAGTTAAAACAATACAATTGGCCTAAAACCCCGTTTTTCTCTTTATTAAGCATAGATCAATCCCCAAGGGGTCCTTAAAATTCATAATAGGGAACTAAAATTATAAAGTGGTAAATATATGGGTATTTATGGAAAAAGTTAAATTTTCCTACCTTTGGGTGGAATCTACCAAATATCCGCACCAATTAATATTTTACTATAGCCACACAGTGATCCAGCTCCTACCAAGCTCCATAGTAGAACCTCTATTCCTCTCTCTCTCTCTCTGTTCCTCTCTCTCTCTTCCTCTCCCCCACCCCTCTACCTCTATCTCTATTTTCATCCCTCAGAAACACAAATGGGAAGGACACAGTGGGTGTATTCAATAATCTAGGTGAGGAGAAGAAAGAAAATAACAAAAATAAAAGGAATAAAAATAAAAGAAAAATAAAAAAGAACCCAACCCCTCCCCGATGCCTGACATGATTGTATAGATCAAAGAGAAAAAAATCCTTATTGTAGACTAAATCCAAATCATATAATGTCAATATGAAACTATAGACAAAATATATCACCAAACAAACATGTGAGAATTAATTAATATATAATTAATTGAATTGTTATTATTAATTATTACAGTAAGATTTGAATAGCTTGTATTTCCACCAAAATTCTATACAAGGGTAGTAACCCCATTATGGGACCAACAGAGTGGTTATAAAAAATAATATGAGATCATATAATACGGGGGAAATAAAATTTTACCACCCACGGTTATTCAAAAAAAATCTACAAAATTTCACAGTCAGGGAAAGCATGATTATTTACATATAAGAATATGGGTTGGGTCATCATGTTCTAAATAGGATACTGTTAGGGCCAATAGGGGCCTATATACCCTGATAGGGGGGTGAATCAGGGTATGGATATTCTTTTTCAAAGTTCTTTCTGCCCCACTGGATCTTGACCTCTTTGTTACAAGGGTCACTTTGTTTGCACTTGTGTGGTTACTGTGATCACTTGTCTCCTTTACCTGATGATGATGCTTTGAATGCAATGCAGGGAAGTAAGCAGGCAGACACAGAGATTTTTACTTGGTTCACCGCTAAGGGCTACGTCCAAGGAGCATACGCTGACAAGTAGCCGGTTCGTACCAAATTCCACTAGACTTCACTAGCTGTGGATTACAATGTTCGGGCTGGATCACTTCTATGCCCAGGCTCACTGCCTATACAATGTTTAGGGTCAGCTCACTAATTTCCCAAGGGTCACTCCCTGTTTCTCTCTCTCTGGCTCACTGCCGGTGGAGAGGATCACCTTTTCCTCTTCCAAAGCTCACTGCTCCAGAAGGGAATCCAATCACAGTTTATAGACCTGTAGGTCTCTTCATTTCCATTAAGGAATGCATCTTTCTCTGTATGTAGATGCTCTGTTGAAGTTCAACTTTCACCCGTAGATGAATACCTCTTTGCCTCTGAACACTGGGCAATTCACTTTTGAAAGACCTTTGTGAAGCACCCTACTTCGCTAGGCTCCCAATTTCGCGAAGCTCAACAAGCCTTCGTGAAGCTCCTGCCTTTTCGCGAAGCTCTCTCGCAAAGCTCTTTCGCGAAGCACTCTCGCAATGCTCAAGCCGTCGCAAAACAATGACCCTCGCGAAGCTTAGTAAGCCAACGTGGAGCTCGCAGGTTTCGCGGAGCTACAATAGCCACCGCGAAGCACCTCTTTCGCGAAGCACACTGGCTCCGCGAACCACCTTCGCAAATCGAGAGCGAATGATCTTCTATGAAAATGCTCTCTGCTTCGCTCGAAGGGGTCGGCCTCTATTTATAGGCGATTCCACCGACCCTCATCCTTTCCGCGCGAAGTCAACGCCACGTCACTTCAAATCGCGAAGCTCCAAAGTTTCTGTCTGAATTCTGTCCAAATCACAAAGCTCCACGACAATTTTCCGTTCGCGGAGCTTGACGTATTCGCGAAGAATCACCGTCAACATACCTTCGCAACTTCGCCGCGAAGCTACCTCAAGAAGCCCAACATTCCTTCGCGCCTTCGCCGCGAAGCTCCCTCGCAAAGCCCTTCACCGCCGCGATGCGCTTCAGCCTCTGTCGTTCGCGAAGCTTGACGTAATCGCGAAGCATCACCGCCTCCATTCTTCTGGTCTCCGTGATTTCCAAACCATGCATCCTATCTTCACTAAATTCATGCCTTTTCCATATGAAATTATGCTCTTCATGGAAATCCTCTTTTCGCGATGCTCACCAAACTCCAAATTTTAGACCCCAAAAATTTGGCAAACACTGGGAAACGGCGCCACCTTGTACTGATCTTTTGTACCGCCTCCAGATCATCCTTTCCTTTGTCATAGTTCTTTGTCAACATGGAATTTCAAAAACTTCTCGGGAACTCGACAATTATCCATGGAAACCTCCTTTGTCAACAAACACAATCAACCCAAAAATACTTCAATGTTACCTTGAGAGATTTTTGCCCAACAATCTCCCCCTTTGGGTTTGTTGACAACTCTTCACAACTCTGCTCAGAAATATTTTCTGCACTTTGATACCTCACTGAGTCTTCTTCCAGCCGCTATCACCATTCGCCTCTTGCGATTCTGATAGTGTTCAGGGATTCACTTAACACGTACTCTATGCCCACATGAGCAATGCTCGGTGTGAGAAACAAGAGTAGTATGAAAAGTTCATCAATGAATCACTTCATGTCAGACCCCAATTGTCGATTCCACCCTGATACCAATTCTTAAAATAAAACAAGTTGTTGAACCACACTGTTACCAATTGCTGAATTCTAAAGTTGATACCAATTGTTGATAGCTGGACACCTTTTCACACTATTCCAACACCATTATACTGCTTTTATCACGATCCTCAGCTGTCGTGATTTCTATGCTTTGAACAATCACTTTTAGCATCGTTAGATTTAAAACGCTCCCCCCCTTGCTCATTGCTCCCCCTTTCTGGCTGCTCCACCTGTCAGCTTCTCCCCATATCAAATATGATTTATCAAATCTCCACACTGTCTCCCAGTCACTATTTTCTCCCCTTTTAACAAACACTATTTTCTCCCCCTTTTTCAACGAACCCAAAGCCCACGCCTTTGTATTCTGTAACATAGTAGAGAACACATATCAGCAAATTAGGGAAAAAACACACCATACCTCGGGGAGAGGGGGACATCCCACATCCACACTTTTTCAAGTGCGGGGAGTCGACTGAACTCCCAGAGCCAGTCGATGCCTCTCAAAAGATTCCTTGGGTAAGGCCTTTGTCAGAATGTCTGCAACCTGTAGCTCTGTAGGCACATACTCCAACTTCACAATCCCTTGCTCCACTTTCTCCGTGATAAAATTTTATCTGATCTCAATGTGCTTTTTCCTTGAGTGATGGACGATATTTTTGCCAAGATTGATAGCACTTGAGTTACCGTACTTGATTCCGATCGGAGACTTCACATCAACTCCCATATCTTCAAGCTGCTGCTTCATCCATAATAATTGTGTGCACACTTGAGTGGCCGAAATATACTCAGCTTCCGCGGTGCTCAACGAAATGAAATCTTGCTTCTTACTTATCCAAGAAATACACAATCCACCAAGATAGAATGCACCACCTGACGTTGATTTTCTATCATCCGCTGAACCGGCCCAATCTGCATCAGTATATCCCAATAATTCCAACTGATATTTTCCATTATATATCAAGCTGAAGTCCACTGTGCTCTTGATATACCGAAGTATTCTTTTCACTGAAAGCATGTGGATTTCTTTGGTATTGCTTTGATATCTTGCATCAGAACCTTCTTTTCATATTTCTGAAAGACACCTTTACTATGCTTCATTTGAATCACAGATTCTGCAAATATTGATTCCGCATTGAATGTCATTTTCTCGGTGCTTGTTTCAGCCCATAAAAGGTATTCTTCAGCCGAAAAACCTTATTCTCATCTTTATGAATGAGAAAACCATTTGGCTGCTCGATATGCACTTCTTCCTCCAGAATCCCATTCAAGAATTCTGATTTGATGTCCATCTGGAATACTTTGAACTTTCTTTGCACTATAATGGCTAGGAATAATCCGATTGTCTCCATCCTTGAAGCCAGTGCAAATGTCTCTTCAACATCAATTCCATCTATCTGAGAGTATCCTTTTCACACCAGTTGTGCTTTGTTTCGAATCACTGTGTCATCTTCGTTCATCTTGTTATGAAAGATCCATTTAGTCCCGAAGGATCCATTCTGTCTATCAATTTCAGCTCATCTCTTTGGCATCCTTGTAGACACACAATTAAAACTTTCATGTTAATCATCATTGTCTTCTTCTAAATTAGCATCATCCACTTCTTCTCCCCCAGTGTTGCTTTCTTCCTCAACACTTTCATCTGGAAATTGTTCACTGACTCATTTTTCAGTGGCTTAATTTCTTTCAGCTACGTTTCTCAGATTTTTTTTGAGACACCTTTGATTTTCTCTTGCATCTTCTTGGTATCCTGAAAACAGTCAGCAGATACCATATTGTAAGAGAAAATAGATAAGCATGAAATGCATTGTTACTGCTGCTTCTCCCTGTGTTTCTTTCTTCCCTCAATAGGAAACACCTGAGCTGAGTCATCCAATTATTGCATTGATGGCTCTTGAATCTGATTTGGATTTAGAATTCTCCCCCTGTGTTACACAACACTTCTATCTGGTAGGCCCAACGGTAGAGACCCATAACCATTCTTCTCCACGTGCATAATTTATACAAATCTCGCACTCAGCATCGAGCCATTAACCAAATCTCTAAGCCTACTGAGTTGGAACTCGGTGTAGGAAACAAGAGACAATGTTAACAACACAATCATATTCTATTGTGCTCTATTGCTCCCTTTCTTCATCAACTCTAGTACCTGATTTGAATCAATTGAAATTCTAGAGCAAATCACTTCTCCAATTCGCATCCTTAGATGCCACTACCCCATGGATCATATCTCCCTAAAACCTGAAACACATGAATCATCAGTTAATAGCATTTAAATATATAGGGAGAGGGGTTTGTTTCTCGAATCCTCAAAACGAGGATAGTGGTTGATCCTGATGGGTCAACCCTTTGATTTTTTCATGGAGGGCATCACACTCCTTTCTTGCTTCCTCTAGATGCCTAGCTAACTTCAACTGTTCTGGACATATGACTAGGCATTCATTGCCTATATTCTGAGCCTTTTTCTGATATGTAGATTTGGTAGGCTCGGCCTTTCTCACCGCTTGGGGTATAAACCCGCTAGTACACATTTCCTTCTTTGAGGTTCTACCAAAATTCCATTTCCTTGATTATTTCTCTGAGTAGGAACCTCTCTGTTTGGCATCTTCCCTTTCTTCTTCTCCCATCTTAGGGGTCTTCCTCTTTCCTTCACTTCTCGCTGAGAAACACGACATGTGGATTTTTCGATGCATTCTTTGTTCATCTTTCTTTTATCATATGTCTGAGTCACCACACTCTTTTTCACTGGTGGTAAGTCCTCCATTCAATGTGCACTCTTCTTATTCACACCTGTAGTGTTTCCTCCCTTTTTCTTCCATATTTTTTCATGTTCATTCTTAGAGAGCGGTTGTGAGTGTGACTGATACACTTTTTGTTCATATCCTTGTGATTCTCCAGGAACCCTAACCCTATTCTTCAACATACCACTTTCTCTCCCAGTGTACGCTTTCTCATTATACACCACTAGAGTTGAGAATCTCCTTTGGAGTTCCCTTTTCTTTCCTGCCTTCTTCTTGCTGCAGTGTCTTGCCAAATTCCCATGATTAGAACATATGAAACAACTTCCATTAAAGGAATACCTCATTTAATCATCTCTTATCCAAGATGTTGATGCAGCTTGAGTTCTTCCCCCGACATTGAGCTCTTGAGCTTCCTGACACATATTCATGGTGTGTCCCATTCTTCCACAGTAATAGCATCTTATGAATGATTTCCTCTGAGAGACTATTCTCTCTGATTTTTCATAACGCTTCTTCTTATTCTCAGATTTATGAAAGTTTCTATTTTCACAGCTTGAAATGTATTCTAGAGCCTCTGAACAGAATCTTGATGTGTGGCCATGAGTCCCACAGAAATAGCACATGTCACCACTACTTCTTATATCTGTCCTTTTAGGCCTATCTCCAGCACCTATAGGATTTCTTTCCCATATGGAACTGTTCACAGCTCTCTTTCTATCTTGCATGGGAGGGGATTCATCAAATCCGATACCAGCTTTTCTGAAACTTGCTGGTCTTTGAGATGAGAAAATATTCTGTTGTTTCTCTTCAGAAATATCATACCTATTCTTCATTTTATCATCACTTGACGAAGGATGATCAAATACAAAGTGTAAGGCATCCTTCATTTTTGGCATTCCTTTAGCATTGGATTTCTCTACATCCTTCTTTACTGATTCTAGCTCCTCCTCCAACTTTTTAATCTTCGTCTCCCTTGATTCAAGTTGGACATCCAATTCTTTCTTGAGAAGCTTCCCACTACTCACCTCATATTCTAGTTCCTGTGTGAGCCTTTTCACCATTGCACTTTGCTTCACTACTTTCAATTTTTCCTCAGAAACAGATTTAGAGACAGATTCATTCTCTTGTTGTAGGCATCGATTCTTATGAACTTCTTCAGAAAACTGTGCTGCTAGATCATCATTTCTAGCTTTTAGATTTTGTACTTCATCTAACTTTTGATTCTCTTCATAATCATCAGCCTTTTGTTTTCCTTTCATTTTAGTCATCTTTTGTAGTTCATTGGCATGAGAATCATTCTTCTCTGTTAGGTCAGTAACTATGTCAATAAGCCTTTTATTTAAGCCTCTTAGCTTGTTGACCTCAATCTCTAATACTTTGATCCTGATATCTTTGGATTTGACTTCTTCAGTGTTTCCAAATTCAATTGAAATATCATGTTCTTTGATGCACTTGACTTGATCTTTCACTTTTCTATTCAAGCCATCGATCTCCCTTTTCTGTTCTTCAATCTTAATCTTATACTCACAAACTGATTCTGAGTTCTCTGGTGCTGATAACTTGAGTTTCTCAATTTTATCCATCAACTCAGACTTCTCTTCTTCCTGCTGCTGCATATAGACTTTGGCATCACGAACCAATTTGTTAGCTTTCTTGGTTTTGGCTCTCCAAACATCTATCTCTTCAAGAGCAGCCTCTAACTCAGCTTTCATATCTATTCTTCCTTCAATTTCTTCTTCTGTTTCAACATCACTCTGATGCTCATGTACTTCACTCATTCCAACATCATGATTGAGTGAATCAATATTTTCCCTGTCAGATTCATCCAGACCTTCCTTCAGTAAACTGTTTGATTCTTTTAGATGAATCACACTTTTTCCGAAAACACTTCCACACTGAGGGAATTTACCTGACTTCTGATTCTTCTTTGATACTTTTCCTTTTCCCATTATAGATTGACAGATAATAGAAAAATGTATCTTCAACCACACAGATCGACTACACCAAGTCGAAGCAAACAAATCTTATAAAAGAAACCTATCCCTCTGATACCAATTTTTAGGGCCAATAGGGGCCTATATAACCTGAGAGGGGGGGTGAATCAGGGTATGGATATTCTTTTTCAAAGTTCTTTCTGCCCCACTGGATCTTGACCTCTTTGTTAAAAGGGTCACTTTGTTTGCACTTGTGTGGTTACTGTGATCACTTGTCTCCTTTACTTGATGATGATGCTTTGAATGCAATGCAGGGAAGTAAGCAGGCAGACACAGAGATTTTTACTTGGTTCACCGCTAAGGGCTACGTCCAAGGAGCATATGCCGACAAGTAGCTGGTTCGTACCAAATTCCACTAGACTTCACTAGCTGTGGATTACAATGTTCGGGCTAGATCACTTTTATGCCCAGGCTCACTGCCTATACAATGTTTAGGGTCAGCTCACTGCTTTCCCAAGGGTCACTCCCTGTTTCTCTCTCTCTGGCTCACTGCCGGTGGAGAGGATCACCTTTTCCTCTTCCTAAGCTCACTGCTCCAGAAGGAAATCCAATCACAGTTTATAGACCTGTAGGTCTCCTCATTTCCATTAAGGAATGCATCTTTCTCTGTATATAGATGCTCTGTTGAAGTTCAAATTTCACCCGTAGATGAATACCTCTTTGCCTCTGAACACTGGGCAATTCACTTTGGAAAGACCTTCGCGAAGCACCCTACTTCACTAGGCTCCCAATTTCGCGAAGCTCAACAAGCCTTCGCGAAGCTCCTGCCTTTTCGCGAAGCTCTCTCGCGAAGCTCTTTCGCGAAGCACTCTCGCGATGCTCAAGCCGTCGCAAAACAATGACCCTCGCGAAGCTTGGTAAGCCAACGCGGAGCTCGCAGGTTTCACGGAGCTACAATAGCCGCCGTGAAGCACCTCTTTCGCGAAGCACACTGGCTCCGCGAACCACCTTCGCAAATCGAGAGCAAATGATCTTATATGAAAATGCTCTCTGCTTCACTCGAATGGGTCAGCCTCTATTTATAGGCGATTCCACTGACCCTCGTCCTTTCCGCGCGAAGTCAACGCCACGTCACCTCAAATCGCGAAGCTCCAAAGTTTCTGTCGGAATTCTGTCCAAATCACGAAGCTCCATAGCAATTTTCTGTTCGCGGAGCTTGACGTAGTCGCGAAGAATCACCGTCAACATACCTTCGCGACTTCACCGCGAAGCTCCCTCGTGAAGACCAACATTCCTTCGCGCCTTCGCCGCGAAGCTCCCTCGCAAAGCCCTTCACCACCGCGATGCGCTTCAGCCTCTGCCGTTCGCGAAGGTTGACGTAATCGCGAAGCATCACCGCCTCCATTCTTCTGGTCTCCGCGATTTCCAAACCATGCATCCTATATTCGCGAAATTCATGCCTTTGCCATATGAAATTATGCTCTTCATGGAAATCCTCTTTTCGCGATGCTCACCAAACTCCAAATTTTGGACCCCAAAAATTTGGCAAACACTGGGAAACGGCGCCACCTTGTACTGCTCTTTTGTACCGCCTCCAGATCATCCTTTCCTTTTTCATAGTTCTTTGTCAACATGGAATGTCAACAACTTCTTGGGAACTCGACAATTATCCATAGAAACCTCCTTTGTCAAAAAACACAATCAACCCAAAAATACTTCAATGTTACCTTGAGGGATTTTTGCCCAACAGATACCATGACACCTGAATATTCCTATTTTGGATCCATGTTATAAGTAATTCATCTCATATAGAAACATAACCCACACTCTAAGATACAAGGTAGGTTTTCTAATCATGTACTTGCATCTACCTCAAGCTATAAGGTAGGGTCACACATCTAAGTCCTAGACCAACTTTCTCACTCAAGTAATTTCAATCAACACCTTCTCACTCAAGGTGGGGCCTCTTTATAAACATAAAAAACATAGTCTCAACCAAATCTATCTATTTATTATAGGGTTATGTGAACACAAGTGGACCAATACCCTTTTACTCAGAGTGTTCTTTTCTATTACCCTCTCTCTCATAGAATTTTTATACCTGAAGAACATAACCATTAAAATATAACTCTAGGTAGGATCTCACATTAATGGGTAGAATAATACTCTCTCACTTAGGGTTATCCCTTTTGATACCCTCTCACTTAGATAAAGGTTATAACCATTAGTCTCAATATAAAATAATTCATTTTTTGAGTGATGATCTATTTTTTTATTTATTCTTGGAATGTTTAGAGTAGTTGTGACTTTAAGGAAATACTTTCATGGTGTTTTACTTGAGTGAATTATGATTTATCTTTATGATGAGTATTTTATTTTATGAATGTTTATGCCTTATTTCTCACTGGTATTTTTGGTTAATTTTTCATGGAGTAGGCCATGGTTTGGTTCTTGGTTCGTTAGTTCAGATATAGTAAAACCTATGGAAAATTCATGGATAATTGGGAGTGTGATTTGTTTCTAGTTAGACCATTGGGGCGTATATGTTGAGTTTCTTTATCGAGATCATTATACAATGGTGTTATGTGAGAATGGACCCAAGATTCACTCATATGTCGTTAATGAACCTAGGTTTAGAACCATGTTATTTATTGACATGGAATGTTTAACTATAATTATCCTTGGTTTTTTACGATATCAAGAATTTAGTTATATGTATTTCTTGTCTTTTGGGTTTTTCCTTGAAAATTTTCTTACCTGATAGATTTTAGATAATTTTTTTAGTTTCTAGGTGGTGTTATCTTTACATAGAAAAGAGTTTTTTTTTGTTCCACCATTCTAGATCAATTATAAATAGTGGGGGGACCTATGATGGGTATCCAATATGATATATCTTCTTGTATATTTGTTGGATTTCGGATATTTTTTTAGGTTTTAATATATTGTTTTAGAATCCACATTATTGTTTGAGAAATTATCATGTTCTTCTGGGGAATTTTTTTGGGTTAGTATTATTATTATCTTTTGGGATGTTTTCCATAAATTCATTCTATACTTTCTAAGGATTAGTCTCATAATATTCTTCACTTTTATCTACAACTTTATAGGGGTATAAAGTGGAATAGTGGGGATAATATTGACACCCCATTGTAACAATTATGTTTTATTTTATATTATTTGATTTTATTTTCATGTGTTTTAAATCTTTGACAGTTTGGGATGGGAATTTTGAAATTTTGAGGGTTTTCTGGGGTTACATGGTTAGACCTCATGATTAGGTAAACATTGTGGTGCTCATGTGATAGTGCTACAATTATTAGCAGTGTTTCTTAGAATGATATCTTCATGGATATACATATCATGTAGAGTCTTAAAGAAAAAAGCCTAATTTTTTTCTATGGGGGTGACTCACATAGTTGATACATGGCTAGGGGAAACCATATGGCCTAAACCATGTGAAGTGTGTTTTTCTAGAAAGTGTCTCCCATATGGTTGAAAAGAAATAGAAAATTGTGGTCAAACCTTGTGGTCTTCCCATATTCATTAAAAATTGAAATTACTATTTTTTCTATCCCCTGATATTAATCCCTCCTCCACATTTCATCCTCGACATTTGATTTTGATTGGGTCATACGTTGATGGATCATTATATATTCTTACTTTATCTTTTTATAGTTTTACCCTTTTATTTAAGTAGATGTTTAAGGTGTTATTCCTATATTCCTCTTCTATTATCTTGTTCTCTTATCCTTACTCATTACCCCTTTATTTTCATTTCCCTCATAAACCTTATCCATTGTGTGGGTTGTGTATAGGGTTAAGGGAGAGCTTAAGGATGAGAATTTATATGTTTAGTATTTAAATATATTTTTTCTATTATTAGTTGATTTTTCTTGATTAATAGAGATGTATTACTGTTGGTTTTTTCTGATATTGAGGAATATTTTTCTATGTCATTGCTTTATATTATTTCCCTTGAGTTTTTTACATGTCTAAAAATGGTTTCCTTTTCAAATTATACCTATATGCATGTCCCATTAGAGACCAATATTGATTTTGATGTATCAAAAATTTGGCAAGGAATGGGATTCAATTTTTTGTGTCTAGGAAGATTCCTAAGTGTCTCTTAAATGGTATTGGAATGTTTTAAATGGATTATTCACAGCCATTTAATATTTATAAGGGTTTTTTTTACCAAATTATTTCCAATTAATGTTTTTAAAATTTTTTATATTTGTAGATTTATTTAAATGGTTGTGTTGACCCAAGTGGGTTGTATTTTGAATCATTTTTATAGATTTGATTATTTCAAAGGTCATTGAAAATGGAAGTGTTGATTTCTAAATGGAGTTCAAGAAACTTCTTGATAATTTGTTCTAAATATTGTTTAAAAATATATTTTAAATGGTGTTAGTTTTCTTGGGATGCTATGAATTTTTTAAAAAGTCATGTTTGGAGCCTATTGATAAATAGTTTTTATTAATGTTACCCTCTTTATTAAATTTTCTTTATTTACATATATTTATGGGTGGTGATTCTTGTATGTGAAGACCTTTTGATGGATCTAATGGGTTGATTCTTGTGAGTTTTGTGGAGGTGATATGAGATTGATTTCAAATATTTGTAATTGATACATATGATGATCATGTAGTTGATTGATTTCTCACCTCCTTTGATTCATGTCATGGGAATAATAGTCGCTAGTAGTTGACATGGATGAGTTATATACCTCGAATTGATCGTGTATCAACAGGGGGATGTTTCCCAAATAAGTCATGTTTGTAAAAATAAAAAGGGGTGGTGATAGGTGTAGTGAAATGTGGTAGTGGTGTGATCCTAAAAATTTTTATTCATGGATAGTATTATGAGACTATCATGTATATGGAAAATATATTTAGTTTCAGTCATAGTTACTCATCTCTAATTAAATTATTTATTACTAGAGTTTTGGGGAGTTTTCCATGATGTTAGGATCCTATTTAATATTGTTTATTGGATATTTTTCTTTTATTTTTTTACCCCTTATCAATTATATAATTTATTTACACCATTTTATTGATCAATTATTTCTTTTTATCATGTGAAATTGATACTTCATTTCTTATTTTTTGGTATTAATTCTACTTCATATTGTGGTTATTTGTTTAAATGTTTGTAAAAATTGATTTTTGATAAATTTTTTGAATGGAGGCAAAAGGAATGGGTTTTATTTCCTTTCAAAAAAATTATAAATGGGTTTTAAGGGTGTGTTTTTTAAATGGAAAATTATGTTTCTCTAAAGGGATTTTAAGATGTTTTGATAAGAAAGGTAAAATAATTATTTTTTTTAAACACACTAGATTCTTCTTTTTGTTTAAAATATGATTCAAAACAAAATATTTAAACCAATGTGTGGGTTTAAAAGTATAATTTTATTCTTATAATGTCTGGTTTTTTCTTAATGGTATTCTTTGATTTTAAAAAGTAAATGAAACAAGTTGGTGTTTCTTCTGATGATTTACTATGTGAAAAACATATTTTATATTTTTATTGCAAAAAACATGTATATAGTGTAATAAAAAGTGATTTCATAGAATAAATGGGTGATGACCTTCTAGGTTTTATATCTCATGCCTATATATTTCATTAGTTCTAGGTTTTAGCTGAATTTGGGTTTTTCCCTTTGGGATATCAATGGGAGAGTTTATATAGGGGTGAGAACCCAGGTATTTCATGGATATGGATTTGGTGAATGATCTAAATTGGTACTTATTAGTTAATGTGGTTTGCCCAGTGTTTTTTTGAGTGTTTTGAGGTTTATTTTGGTTTTGGGAATTGTATCGTCCTTTTTTACAGGTGTATTTTGTATTTGGATTTCTTTATATTTTGTTCTATTATAATTTTATATATGAATTAAATTGTATTTTTTGATGGATGTTTATTTATTGTATCATGTTTTGTTATTTTATTTTACTATTTATACTACTCATTTGTACTTTTCAAATAGGGAAAATCATTCCCAATGTTTGTTTCATGATTCCTATGCATTAGTTTCTAGCTGGTGGGGATTAGGAATTCCATTTGGTCTAATAAGAGGATCGGTTCAGATTCCAGTTTATGTTATATCCATGGACAGTTTTTTACATTATCATCATTCATTCCATGTTTTTATTTAACTATTAGCAGATTTGAAACTAGATTTCATTCTTCTATTTTGAACTTTTTTATGCCTCTATTTCATATCTTACCTATGAGATGAAATTGTTTCCTTTATTATGATATAATTATATCCTAATAATGTATTTCAACTCTATAATCATTAACGTATCATATTTAAAACATATTAACTTTGGAAACATTTCCACATTATTCTATTTTTCCCCCAAATATGATATCATCCTCACACACCGTCACCATGACCTACTATTCATCTAATAATTTCATATAGAGGTTTTGGTTAAACCCTCATATCTTAAACTATAAATTTATCATATACACATCCATCTATGCATACCAAGAATAGGGAGCTTACTTTAGGACATATAATGTCTTTTTAAATTACAAAACCTTTGAATCATCTTCTATAATAATAACTTCGACCTATAGTTCCATATAGACTTATTTATTGAAAAATACATTTATAAATTATATCACTACATAAATTTGATAAAATATAAATTTATTTTGAATATACACCACTAAAAAAATTCTAATTGATTTTATTCTTTCCACTTGTGCAACTATTACCACAATATCAACTCCTTCAATATGAGCATACCATTTCAATTTCAGTCTCAATTTTTTTAGACCACTCTTCCATATTCATCATAATTTTTTAAAAGAATTATTTTTTACCAATCACATTATGATGACTAGGCCTATCTACATGATCTCATGTTGTATTAATTCTAATTTAAACCATCTCTACATTCATGGATTCCACCCATGATTCATTCTTCAGTACCTATTCAAATAAAGTTTTTTACCTCTGATAATAGAGTAATGTTTCAACTATTATCATTCTATAATCCCATTTTTTATTATATTTTTATCCAATAATAATTCATGGACCAACTCTTACTCTACTTATTCTTGTTAGAGAAACAAATTTACTCTCTTATTCAATATTATCTTCCTCTAATTCAACATAAAAATAATCATTTTGTAGGGGGTTTTAGATTATAATGAGGACAAAATTATCTATTCCTATCCATTATATAATTCTTCATGGGAGAAATTTCAATAATTCTATTTATAATTATATTCAATAACTATCGCATCATTATATTAAACAATTTTGTTGATCCTTTTTTGAAACATTTATGACATTCACTCATTGATAAGTATCCTAAAAGTATTCCTTCATCTCCAATATCACCATAATTTCTTGACTTTCCTCTTTATTACAGATGAAGATTTCAATTTTGAATACTCTACGAATTTTAAATAACGATTTAATTCCATGATACATTTCATATAATTTATTCTCTTCTCTAATAATATGTAATACTCAAATATAAGCATAAATCACCACTTGAACAGCCTATTTCTAGTAATAGTGAGATTGTTTACTTTCAATAAAAAAATCATGGACATTTTATTTACTATATGATTACTTATTTCTATGACTAAATTTTATTGATTAGTTATTATCCCTAAAACTTTATTGCTTTTTTCAATGTTTCTATATATGATTTTTAACTTAAATAGAAGCATATTTTGTTCCATTATAAGAATGCAGGGTCTTAATCATTATTATACTTTAATTATACACTCTTATTCAAAATATTTTTATGTAGTACAAAATTTCTATCGTAGATTACATAAATAGAGAACATCTCATTTTATTATGTTCACTAGAAAATAAAATAATGTATTTTTTCCCATAAGTTCCAATATTATAGATTCAACCATATAACCCAGTGTGGAATAGAATAATCAAATTTGATTCTTTTTTCTTCTTTGGAAATTAAGGGTTTCTCTCCAACCTTCAACTGAATAATTATTCGAAAATATTTTCTCAATTGCCCTTTGGTGAAGGAATACCAACAATAGATTTAAATATTGATATATTATCCACACTCGGATGTGAATATGAAAACCTCTTTGGTGACCTAAACTATTTACTTATTAAACCATAAGGAGACCATTATTCTCTTTACTATCAACCTAAAAAATGTTGTCATTCATTTTTTATCCCTACATAAGATATTTTCATCCTTTTCAATGATATCTCATCATTTTTAATATAATACAACTTCTAATCTCAAATCACATAACTAAATTACCCTCACCATATTGTTTCAAAGACAATAAATTTATATAACTTCAATATCCATTGATTAATCTATATGTATGTGAGTTTTATCACTTCCTTTTATATTTATATCACTATCATTTTCAAAATTAATTGTTTTTTTCAACTATTCCTTTTACATTCTTGAGAAACATAATGTTACCCATCATTTGGTATGAACATACACTATCAAAAATATAATTACTACTACTATTTGTACAATTCAAATTTTTTTAGTAAGAATATCTTTCTCCTTCATCTTTAGATTATTCTCTTTTTAAGAAACTATATATTGAGTTGTGTCATATGTTGGCCTCTTATCATTTTCTTCATCACAATAAATTAAGTCATATTTTTTCTTCATACAATGGATAAAATATATTTCTCAAATGATATAAGTTTTATTAAATTTAATCCATTCTTGTTTTTCTTCCATTGGATAAACCTACACTTATTTTCCAAAATTCAATATATTTTTTCCAAGAATATTGTTAATTAAAATAATTTATATTGAATTAGTTTCTATTTTGATGTGTATTATATGATATATTTCTCATTTACTAACTTCAATTTACTTATCCTTTCAAGTAACGTTTAATTTCATCATAAAAAGTCATTATGTTTCCTACATAACCACAAAATTGGCACTTTATGAGAGGGAAAATCTTATTTCTTCCATCTCTTTACTTGTACACTATTTTTTAAAACTCTTTGATTGTTAGTAATTTATCAATGATTAATAACATTATTCATTAATTTTATTTCATTTTATCTTTATATTTATTATCTTTATTTTTTATGTTTTAGCATCATATTCAATACAAATTTTACCCATGCAATTGAGTCTTTCTGCATTAAACACTTCCTTAAGAGTTATTTTCCAAAAATTATATATTTATATTAATAATTAATCTATGAACTTACTATTTCCAAGGATTATATGGAAATAATACTTAATGGGGTGGGTAAAAAAATTATAAAAATTAAAAATACATGTCCCTAACACCTTCGTTAAAATAAGGTCAATTGAAAGAAACTTATTTCTGATATACTATATAACATCAGAGTAAGAAACAAGAAAATACAACATAGTCACTACCAACACCTAATTATCAAACCTAAAAATTCTCTTTAGAGTGTTTCAATAGTCTAATTTTTATCTTTCATGGACATATTTATATCATTAATTATTTTAGCCTACTTCTCAATATTTAACATATATTTAACTACTTAATCAATTTTCACTAGATCATGTTCATGTTCTTCCAAAAAAAATTATAGGTAATAAACTTATGCTTCGATATCATCAATATAACATGAGTATTCCTTTAATACTTCTCCAATATTCTTGAACTTCTTTATTTATTAGTCAATATCTTCAAGATCCCCTTACAATTACACCTAGATAACAAAAACTCCCTCTATATTATTATCCTTTCTATAATTTATCTTCATATATATCCACCATTATCATCATGGAATCATATAAATTTGAGATAAAAATAGTATTTACACAGTATAAATGGTCTTCATTGGCATTATCTTCATCTTTGATCAACATCATATTTATATAAAACGTTTTTTCACATAATGTTTCTAAATTAATGTTCCTTTTATGAAATAAATTTTTTTTTTGTTTTGTGATAATTAAAACTCATCATCCTATCCATAAAATCTATTTAGAAAACTAGAAATGGTGTCACTCACAATTCCACAGTAAAAACTGGATAAATATAGCTTACCCTAAAGTATTATTTTTTTTATTTTAAAATTTCGTTCTAAAATAGATAATAAATAATCACTGACATCTTATTCTATTATAGTATCATAGGTATCTTTATTTTTCATAGATATATGTTCAAAATAACTCTCTAACTTTACTCATATTTTATATATAGTTAATTTTCTATGTAAATCATCATGCGATGATTCCCTAAGATTTAATTCTTCTAATGATGATAACTTTGGATTTTAAATTGGTTGTAATATATATATGATCTTCTTTATTATATCAAAATTTTCCATCTCATTACAAAATAAAAGAATAAATATATCAAATTCAATAATATAGTTGAAGAAAATATACAATTTTTCACTTAAAGTCATCTTAAAAATGTCAAATATGTTTCTAAGAGCCTCCATTTTTGCCTCATTCACCTTTTTCAACTTCATAAATATTATAAATCTTGTATAAATTTTTTTTATTTTTTTAAACTTGTTAATTTCTCATATATATATATATATGATTATAAAATTCTTTAGATAAGGAATTCAGATTCATTTCATCATTATTCGTCAATATCTTATCTTATTCCATTTTTAAAAATTTGGTTGAAACACTTACATTAATCCCATAAACTGTTTATCAGTGGATTTTATTACCAAAAGATCATAAATTATAATTTATTCTATCCTTACACACTTAATAATTGAAACCCTCTAGTATGAGAAATCCCTTTTAATTCAGAGCAATCTCCATGATGGAAACATTATTTGAAAAATTATGCAATAAATAATCAATAGATCTGATACCACTAATTGTATACAAATTTCCTAAAAAACACTATACGAGTGGATGGGTTGAATTAGGGTGTCTTGAAATTTATTCATATAAATTATTTAACTGAATTGTGTCTTTTCATTTGAAAATATACCATGAATCCTTCATAATGATCACACACATACACAACCATATGCATAAAGTTAAATAAATATGGGCACAGAAATTTTACACGGTTCACTCACACTGGGATACATATAAGGAAAATATATCAACAATATGTTGTTGTAAAAAATAATCACTAATCCACTGGTTTATGATTACAATATTTAAGATATTCCCACTACTCTTCCAAGGGGTATGACCTCTATCTTTCTTCCACTAACTTCTTTCTAAGAGGGTTACACAAAAGAAAATGTCAATACATTGGTTGAACTCACAAAGATAACTATTGATGATATAACAACAAATAATAACGTGTGTTCTCTATAATGATCTAATAATAAATTTATTATCGTTACTAATATGGAAAAAACTCTTCACTTCCAAGAAATATCTTCAATGTAATCCAATACAATCACAATTAGCTACTTAATTTCAGCTATTCAATATACTTCATAACTGTTTTACTCAACTTTCTTTGTTCATGATATATTATATCCCCATCCTCTCTATCCTACTTCTATAAAACAAGTTCCAATATATCTAGGAAATTTTGTAATTCAAAATTTTCAATCAATCTTTAAATCCATCCATTGGATTGTTTCTAATGGAATCTATACCATAGATTATTAAATGGGTAGTTAATAGAAATTTTAAAAACCACTAAACCTCCTTTAGAGTTCCAATAAATTATATCTATTCTAATTATCTAAATTTTATCATTCTCAAATTGGAAAATTACATTACATTGTGAAATGTTAGTTTATAATCCAACTACTAGTTTCATTACATCATGATAGAAAGATTCACAATATGATATTTATTTATGTTGAAAAATATTATGGAGAATAATTTTCAAGGATATAATTATTTATTCATGGTCTAAATAATATAGAAGATATAATTTAAATAAATATTACTTTTTTATCATGATGTGATCAATTTCTAAAAAAATCAACTTACAAACTTGTTTTTGTGTGAACCTTTTCCATGATGTGTGCATATCCCAATAGGAAGAACCACTAAAATATACCTATATTAATTCATGTTGTGGACTCCATCCCATGAAGTTATCTAAATGTTTTGAAATAATGATAATGAATCATCCATAGTTATAGGATAACCCTTACATAACTTATAATTAACCATTATGTATTGGAATTTAACAATTTTATACAACATCATTCATAACATGACTGGCATACATGAGATATTATTTTTTTCCCATAAAACATTTTTATAAGATGATTAATTTTATATATTAATTTATCTAAACTTATTTAGGGTACTTGGACAATTTTTTTTTACTTCCATTCATAGCATGATCATTTTTCTCGCAAGATGATTTGTTTTTTCATTCACCAAAACCTCCAAAATATAACTCCATTCGTATGAACTCAACTCCAAACTTCATACAACATTTAAAACTACCTTAAATATTTCACAAAGTACTTCTAATTATTAAAAAAACAAATAATACAACCTTTTATTGAAACTTGTATCAACATAGTATGTATTTCACTATGCATTGTATGCGAATTGCAAATTTATGAAAGGTTTGCTACTGATTCTAAAGAAAGTTACTCTTTATCTATATTCACATAATAATTCAAGAGAAATATTTACAATAATTACTTAAAAAAAATACTCAATCACAATATTAATTATAAATATTATCCCCAAATTAGATTGGGTGTTGTTAATGTGCTTTTATTTCATTTTTAAAATCTGCAACTACAATGAAATTCACTCATAAAAAATATTTCCTCTCCCTTTTCTAGGTGTTTCATTGTTCCTCATGAACAACCCAGGTGGTTTTATTGTGGTTCTGTTAAAGTTGAATTTATTTTCAATAAGGTGTGAAAATAAAAATTCAATGAGTTTTAAATATGATGATTTTAGAGTTGTTCTAAATATCCAAAACATGTGAATCATTAGTTTGAGTAAATAAATAGTTGGATGTGGATCATATTTTGGTGGTATTGTATGTTTGATCTCTATTTTAATTAATTATTTTCAAAGTAAAAATAGGGTTATAAAGGATTTTTATTTATTTTCTTATATATAATTTATTTTATATGATATCATTTACTTAGTTTTTAGTAAGTAAATTTATTTGGGACTTTTTAAAAAAATAGGCCAATAACCCACAATCAAGGGACCAACTAAGCCCCAGACATGTGGTAGGAGGCCTAAATCATGTATAGGATATATCTCAATAGATATTGATGGTATTTTTAAAAGGTATCATAACACACATATAGAGAACATGAGGTATGATAAAAATAATAGTGAGTGTTCATGGTGAACAAGGCATATGAATTGTAGTGTTCAGGGGGGGAGGTAGGTGAAGACCACCCCATGAATTGTGTGTGATATGTATCCATGTAAAAATATTGGTTCCATCTCAAAAGTTAGTGGATATAGTGAGATTAATAAGGTGTGTCTTGACCGAATGGTTTTATGATGTGGGATAAGGAGTCCTGGTACACTATTCATATTTCATTAAAATTGATGTAAAGAACAAAAACCATTTGATTTGATCTCTCAAGCCATCTTATCAAAGTTTCATGCTAGTTTTAAAGAATGATGTAGACTAAATATTTGATTTTTCTTCTACTGATGGACACTTGAGAGTTCAATATGATTTGTAATTTATTTATGCTATGTGATCTAAAAATCCAGTTGAGATTTTCGATTTTCAAAAGACCAAATAAATTTATGAAACATCATTTGTATATATATAAACCCATTTTTACAATGATATAGCAAGGTATTAGAATTTATCAAGCATAATTTGTGATGATATTAAATTTCATAGTCATGAAGCATGTGAGATAGGGTGATGCATGTAAGAATAAGTGATATGGTTCACAAGAATATATGATGTATTAAAGTTCTTATCTATAAATACCCATCATTCTTTCCATTTGGAAGGTATGGGATAAAATATTACTGAGAGATATAGAAGTTGAAACAAAGTCTCATGGGAGATCTATATTCATAAACTGATTCCATGTATTTTCATCCTATGATTCTACCTTTGTGACCGCATGAAGATTGTTTCCACAAGCTAGTGATTGTGTAAAATAATCTTACTATGTTATATGAAGAAAGTGGTTCTATGTATAAAGACTTACTTGAAAATTAATATTTTCTATTTCTTTTGATACCCAAATAATAGTGTGATAGTACTATAAACCATGGCTCATGACTTACACATTTTATGTGTTACACGAAGGTGAAATAGTGTATCAAGAAACAGACTCTAAGGAGGAAGATTATCATTATTATTTGAGTTTCATGAGTGTTTTGTGCATGAAATAATATATATTGATAAATTTAGTGTGATTATTTTGAGAAGTTGGAGGATAAAAGTGAGAAGAACAGTGAGAATACATGAAGTACATGAACAATATTTTTTTTCATGAAGCTTCATGCAATAATATTTTCCATTAATTTGAATAAGTGAACCAGAATATATGGTGCACTTAATTGTGTTGTTCATGTGATATGAGATAGGATTTTGAAGAGAATAATAATATATAGTGAAATTGTGTGTGAATTGTATATATAATATCATCAAAGATAATAAAAATTGTTTCTAGATATTTAGAGAATAAATTTCATGTTATACAAATATCAGTGAGATATCATATGTTGGATGGTTGGAAAGGATGGTTGCATTGCTATTACAAAAGATCAGTGACTTTGTACTTGAAGAATAAAAAATCCAATATATCACTATATCTGAAGTCAATGTAAGTTTAATAACTATTCACAAAAGGTATTGAATACCATTGATTAAATTTGTAGATGCCAGTATAAATAACCAAACCATTTTAGGAGATAACAGAATATGTATGACTCAGTATAAAGAGATCTAGGTAGATTCCAATCTAAATATCATTTTGGGATATAGATTACTGTAATTATTAATGATCAGACATTATGAATGTTTTTTACAAAATTTTATAATATTTTATATAATCATAATTATTTATTAGTGTAGAATATATTCCTTAGATCATCCTGAAAACATTAAGGGCATAGTCACCCACATTAGGGGAAAACCATGTAAAAATTAATCAAGTTCTTTTAAGTTATTTCATTTTTTCATATGATATAGGTGAGATATTAATAAATGATGGCTCAAGATATTAACCAATTATACATCTTGATTTCAAAAGAATAAATTGTAAAAATAACATCATTGATTCACCTAGACCCTTCTTAGTGATATATCCAAACCTGGGTAATTCAAAATGTATCAGATGATGAGGTTTTCTCTAAAAAGTTATAAACTTTATTAAATACTAATTATAGTGACTTTGACTTTATCCAATAGTATTGGATTTAATTTCATAGATAGACTGAACTATTATGGATGGAAGAACTAAATGATTCTATATATGTTATCATAATGAATTGAAGTTATTAATACTATAATAGTTGAATTTTTTTCATACCTATAAGAGATAATCCCAAGAAACATACTGATAATATAAATTTAGAAGAATATAGAAAATACAAAAATATAATTTTTTCATAATTTTCAGATAATATTTCACTAAGGTGATGGGACTAAAAAGAAACAAGGAGTTGTGGGATAGAGTTGAGAATATGTATAAAGGGAATATGAAGATCTAAGAAGGAAAACTAAAAATCTAGACATATATGTTTGAAAATATTTTAATAGTGGGTGATGATATTGTAGATGACTAAATTACTAGGTTAAATGAGATAGTAAGTCATATGATGGGGTTTAGTGATACTTTGGAAGTTTTATCTATTGTTAATAAACCGATGCATAGTTTTCTTAAAAGATTTGATCCAAAGATTTATTCCAAGGAAAAAATTGGATACCTATCTCTTGATGAGTTTTATAATATACTCCTAAAGTGTGATTTGAGAAACGTTCATGTGTTCAAAAATAAATATTAGGTGGAAAGGTATTATAATTTAATAAAAATTATTAATCTTGGGGGAAATAAAGATAAACCATTCTCAAATACTGATTAGTATGTGATTAGTGATATAGATTATGAAAGGGTCATGTCCATTATTTTTAAAATGGTTAGAATAGGAAAGGGAAATCTTAAAGGTTTTATTCATTTAAATTGATTTAATTTTTTTTCAAATTGGTCATTTTTAAATTTATTGTCCAAAGAATGAGTATGATGATTCTGATATTGATCATGAGGAAGATATTACACTAAAGGAAGATCTATAAAAACTAGAAAATGTGATACCAGAAAGAAATATAAGTTTTCATGGAATCATAAGAAAAATATATTGAGTAAGGAATTTAAGGAAGACTTTTCATAATAGAGTGAATTAAAATATTAAGGTTTAACTAAAAATCATAAAACCTTCATTTCACAAGTTAACATACATGAAGATTCTTCAATCAGTGATAATAAATAAGAAGAGAGCTACTATGAATTCATGTGTAAATTTTAACTTGTAACATTACTTAATTAAAATACTCATCTCTAGAAAATAATCAAATAGTTGTAGAAATAGAGAAGAAATGAAAATATAAAGTAGAATGATATTATTGAGTAAACAAAATCCTCCAAGGTGAAAACTATATAACATGATAAGATATTGAAAGATCCTAATGAAAAAATTTATACAAAAGAAGAATAACTAAATAAGACATAGGCTAGGTGTCTTAAATTAGAAAAAATATTGAAAATTATGAGAAATGTTTTTGATAAACTATTTTATGTTTAATCTGAATCACATTAATATTTTATGAATAAGAATCCAAAGAAGAAGGTAACAATTATTTCATATTATTCTAGAGATTCTAAATCTGTTCAATCTAGTGGTGCAGGTTATAAAAAAAACTAAAAGCATATGGACTGATGCTGATAGTGAGATCATAAATAATTTGAGAAAAGAATGTTCCCTAGGTTAATAAAAAGATAGTGGAAGGATTTTATCAAGAAAAGAAGTATTTTATCAGCAAAAAAATAGTTAAAATTATTGATGATGAATTTTCAGAGGTTACTATTTGTTTTAAGGAAAATTTTGGCATAAAGACTATAACTTCTGGTATAATATGTCACATCCTCATAATTGGAACTAATCAAGAAGGGAAAATTCTATAAATAAAATAAGTACCCCTATGAGAAGGAGGAATATTTTTAGAATGTATACGTTTTGTGTAGGAATTATGTAATGTTGTATACGTAGAATAAATTTGACTGACTTAATGAAATTTGTGATATATGTGACCCACAAGGTCATTGTGATAAATATTTCATGATAATAATTTTAGAATAGTTAATATAGTTTAATAAAGTAAATATAGGTCAAACAATTAAAAATAACTATAACTATTTTATTGGAATCCTCTAGTTTTAAGGCTAAAAAATCATTCCTAATCATATTTTATTAAGTTTAATTATGTTTACATATAAGCTTAATCTATTCTGTTAGTGTTTTTCTACATAATACAGGTTAGAAAAAATTTTCTAAGTTGCTGTTAAGGTTGAGTCACCATCGAGGTGGACTCATTGTTTGACTTACCATTGATATGTACTCACTAACACTACTAATTATGAGTCGCTGATGTATTAAGACACTAATGCACTGAGTCACTGATGTCTGACCTACCAATAGCTAATTCATCGTTTCATTGAGATACCGACAACGTTTCAGAAATTTCACTAAGGAAATGTCATCATTCAAGCCTTGTTGCTGATGGCATGAGTCATCATCAGATCTAGCTAGAGATATAATGACATACTGATGTTAAAATTTTTAACTAAGTATGAGAAAACGATAAATGAACTACCTTAAAGAGGACTTATTGTCATAATGACCTACTGATGGCTGAGTTTCCATCAAGTTGATGAACTGACAAACCAAACTACCAATCGTGTCTCACCATTCGGGAGCTACTGATCATGAGACACCTTCAATCCTTTCTTTGTCAATTAAATTAAATTTTAATTATAATGCTAATATTTTTGAAAAATAATACCATTATTTATTTTAATAAATTTTTCTATCATTTTTATACAACATTCAATGGATGTCAGAGTATGAGGTATGAGGTACCATAACATTGTCGAGATCATGCTTCTTTTTTACACTACAGTGTATAAAGCAGGCACTCAATCCAAAAGGAAAAGTGTACAGGTGAGAAAGAGGAGCTAAAAAAGTCTCTCACCTAATAAACATAAAATAATAACTGCCTACTATGCATACACAAAGTCATTACTAAAAACCAAAATTGAAGAACATCTGCATCTTCCAAAGAAGAAGATGATAATATTCATCAAATACATCATTACCTCACTGGATGTAGAAAATAATATCTCTTACGATACTCTATTTTTCTGGATGTTTCAAGAAACTGACTCAAGATTCATTTCAACACAACTTTGAGGAGTCATGAGATAAGTAGAAAATAAAATCGAGCCTTATAAATTTATTCTTGTTATTGTATGATCCATGTATGATTTTTTTTACCTTTTGAGAAGTGTGTCTGTCACATTATAATAAACACACATTGACTCCTATTTCAAACTGGAAGATACATTGATATCTTCAAAAACCTATCTTTTTTACACCTTACACTCTCATGGATAATAGTGGAATAGTTCCTTGTGTTTCTTGGTTATTTGTTGTTATCACTCCCAAAAAAAACTATGGATGAGGTCTAGTTAACCGAAACCGTGTGTATACTATTATTTACCCCAATATAAGGTGTGGATCAAGTTTATTTATATAAATTTCTTAGTGGAAGGTGATCACCAAGTGGAGAGGACTAAGTTTCATCTTAAGACTGAACCTCTAGTTTAAAAAAATTGTGTGCCTTTCAATGTTTTTTTGTCATTGTTTTATTTATTCATTGAAAACATATATTTACTTTGATAGTTAATAATAGATAGTTTTTATATTAGAATTTTATTTAGTATATTGATTTCAAAATATTAAATAATAATAAATATTGATTTTACTGAGAACTAATAAATCTTTTAGAAATCATTTAAACAATCTAATATTTTGTAAATATGTTACTTTGGTTAACTAGGTTGTTTTATATTTAAAATTTCTAAAGTTCTAAATAATTATATTAAGACACAATTTTTTATAAGAACTCAATTCCCTCCCCCCTCTTGAGTATCCTACTCCAGCCAACATTTGGTATCATAAGTTTTCTTACATTCATACTTTTCAAAGTTTCAAATCACTTTTCAACATTGATTTTAGTTGTGATTTTATAGATTTCAAAATCTCTATCAGTTAAAAATATTAATTTCTTTAAAAAAATATAAATAGACAATTTATAGGAAGGTTATAATACCAATGGACCTCCCTAATTCAATGGCACAAAATCTGCTAATTGGAAACTCAAAATGAAAATGTATTTAGAAATCATGTGTTTTCAAATTTGGTATATAATAGTTGATCATTATAACATACTTGTTAATGCTAGAAACATTTGGTATGATTCCACTATTGAATCCTATATTAAAAATTGAAAATATATGATTGCATTATATTATGATTTAGGCATTGAATAATTTATTCAGATTTTTATTTTTAAAGTAGCCTTTGAAATTTGGGATACTTTAGTTATATCAAATTAAGGAACCACTAATGTTAAATAAATGAGTCTTATCAAATATACTATTAAATATGATAATTTTAAAATGAATCTTGGTGAGCCTATTTATAACATGTATCTCAGGTTCAATGAGACTGTGAATACAGTGATCTCACTAGGAAAGATAATCACTACAAAAGAAAAAATCATGAGGATCTTGATATGTCTTCTATAAAGGTGGATAGGGACCTAAGTATCAATTAGAAAATATTATGAAATTGTTTCACTACCTATAAAATATTTGATAGGCAATATGATGATGTACTAGGGAGAGTTGAAGGTCAATAGAGAAGAATGCGATTAACTTAAAAGAAAGCCATTTTCTTTCAAAACCACTACTTCTGAATACAAAGAAAAGGGGAAAGGCCATGTTCAGGCTGAAAGTGCCAATGATAAAGATACATCAAGTGACAGTGATAAAAAATGTCTCAACTGCACAAGATATTTAAGAAGTTTTATATAAATAAAAAATTCAACAAAGATCCTAGTTACGAAGGGAAGTATGACAATAAAGGTAACTATAAAAGTATTAGAAAAGAAGTGAAAATACATATGATATAGTCTGATATGAAATCAAAATAAGAGGAAAATTAAAAGATGATTGTCCAAAGATAAAGTACAATAAGAAATATGAGGACAGGTATATGATGCACAAAAAATAAATAAAGTCCTCTTAGAGTGCTTATGAGGATAACTATAGTGAATCAAAATCGTCACATGATGGTAAGGATGAAAAATCCAACATGAGTTTTATAAAAAACACATATGTCGTAACTCTAGAATCTTCTATACATAATGTTTATTATTTTGAAGATGATTCTCATAATTCTGAAAATATTAAAAATTAATAAATGTTTGAGTATTGAAAATTATTGAGGATACATGAAATAAACTAAAGGATAAATATATGTCTCTCAAAAAGGAACATGCTCTTTCAATTTCTTTTTAGTCTTATCATACTATTGATAAGGAAAATAATGATTAGATGCTCAATGAGAATAATGAACATAAATTGTCTAATGAGAAATTAAATAATGATTTATAGAAATTTAAAAATGGTGAAAGTATTATAAATCAAATTCATTGTAAGAAAGTTTCTTCAATATACGATACTAGTATAGGTTATCAACTAGGGAAATGAAATTTTATTAAAAACAATTGTGTATCAAAATCTATAAAATTTTATTTTGTGCACAGAATTGAAAACTTTTCTACAAGTTCCAACAATGGAAATGATTTTACTACTTCTAGTTTCTCTAGATCTAATAGATTTAATTTTTCTAAGAATTTACACACATATTATTGGAACCCCCGAAAGAAAATGTGGGTTCCCAAATATTTAATTACTAATGTTACTGGACCCAATCAAATATGGGTACCAAAATACTTCATTGTTTGATTTATTTTTGTAGGAATGCTATATGAAGAGTTATAGTAAGAGCATATTATACTTAGAGTGTGGTTGTAAAGTCGTATGACAGGGCACTACTCTAGCTTCAATAACCTTATCAAGATTTATGGTGGACATGTCACCTTTGGTGATAATGAAAAAGGAAAAATAATTTTTCTTGGTCAAATCATTAACTCTAATTCAATTTTAATTTCTAATGTTAATTTTATTGATGGTCTAAAGTACAATATTCCTAGAATTTCACAATTATGCGATGATTTATTTCTTGTTAAATATGAAAATTATTCTTGTGATGTATTCAATTCTAATAATTATTAATAATTTACTATTTTTTGAAATGAAAATGTTTATGTTGTTAATTTAGATTCCTTAGTTTCTCAATAAGTGTTTTTCTTAAGTGAATTTCATAAAGAGTCTTGTCTATGGAATATGAGACTAGAAAATTGTAACATTCACTCTTTTAGAAATATTACTACAAAAGTAAAATTCAAGTATCTACCTAAATGTGAGTTTCTGAATGATATAGTCGGTAATCCATGTCAAAAAGGAAAACAGCATAAAATATCTTTTTAACCAAAGAATTACGTTTCAACTACTCAACCTATTTAGTTGGTTCACATGGATTTTTTTGGAACTTCTAAAGTTTTAAGTTTAAATGGGATTAACTTTGTCTATGTTTTAGTATATTATTTTTCTATGTATACTTAGACATTCTTTTTAGCTCACAAAAGTGAATTATGATCTTATTTCACCATGTATGTCAGGTCAGTAAAAAAAGTGGAATTAGAATCAAAACCTTAACAAGTGATCATATTCATGGGTTTTACAATCAAGTGTTTGGATATTTTTTCTCACAAAATGGCTATATTCATAAATTATCAACACATAGGACAACCCAGCAGAATTTATTTGTAGAAAGAATAAATATAGACTTACAATAAATTGCCTGAACTATTATTAATGAATATGATTTACCTATTTATTTTTTGGAGAAGATTTAAATAAAACTTTTTACATAATTAATTAGGTTTTATTTAAACCTATCCTTAAGAAAACTCCCTACGAGTTGTGGAATAATAGGAGGCCTAAGGTTAATTACTTTAATGTTTTTGGATTCAAAGTATATATCCTTAATACAAAATATAATCTTGAAAAATTATCATCCAATAGTGATGAAGGAATATTCTTAGGTTATTCAATCTCTATCAAGCCCTAGAGAGTATTCGATAAAATAACCATGTGTGTGGAATAATCTATAAATGTAAATTTTAATGAAATCTTTCCACATGAACATAATACCTCCCTAGAAAATTTTGAAGATGATTTGTCAAATCTCGACTTGAATTCTAAACCTTCTGACTCAACTATTAAGCAAGCAGCAAAATCTTCTAGTTTTGGAAAATTTCCATATTGTGGTCTTAGTGAACATGAACCTATAGAAGAACATGAAATAACTAGCCCATATTTTTCTAGATCTATTAGAACCCTTAAGAATAAACCTTTATATGATATAGTTGGAGACTTAGATAAGGGGACACATATTAGAGATTCTCTATTAAATTAGGTTGAACATCAAGTATTTTTGTGACAACTTGAACATAAAAATATAAATAATGAAATCAATGATGAATTTTGGGTTATGGATATACAAGATGAATTGAATCAGTTTGAAATAAGTAATGTCTGGAAACATGTTGATAGACCCAAATACAAATTTCCATTGGCACTAAGTGGTTGTTTAGAAACAACGTAGAGGAGGCTGGAAATATAGAAATAAATATGTCTAGATTAGTTGCACAAAATTATAGTCAATAATAAGTAATTGACTATGAAGAAACCTTGGCACATTTTACAAAACTGAAGCCATTAGGATACTGCTAGTTATTGCAGCACATTCGAACATCAAAATTTAACAAATGGTTGTTAAAATTACATTCCTAAATGGGTATATTGTTGAGGATGTTTTGTTAAAAAACCCATGGTTTTAAAAACCCTAATTTTCAAAACCATGTTTCCAAATTAATAAAATCTTTGTATGAATTAAAACAAACCCCAAGAGCTTGGTATGATAGGTTCAGAACATTTATTATTTCTAAAAGTTATAAAAAATGGATCGTTGATCCAATTATTTTTATAAAATTATTTCTAAGTATGTTTTATTTGTTCAAATATATTTTGATGATATTTTTTTTATCTTCAAAAAAATCATTATGTGTTGATTTTTCAAAAATGATGCAAAATGAGTATGAAATGAGTCTAATTGGAGAACAAAATGATGAAGGCATTGTTTTAAATAAAAATAAATATATTAAATATATTTTAAAACATTTTATCTTGTATAGCACTAAAATTAGTGATACTTCTGTGAGTACGACCTATAAATTAAATCTTGATGAAGATGGAAAATCAGTAGATCAAACCAATTATAGAGATATGATTGGAAGTCTTCTATACATGACTTTATCCCACCTTATATTATGTTTAGTGGGTGTATGTGTTCTCCTTTTAAAGAAAATAATAAAGAGTCACATTTACTTGATTTTAACATAATTTTCAAATACCTCAAATATACAACCAACCTTAGACTGTTTTATCCTAGAGGACAACCATTTGACTTAGTTAGTTACTCTACTGCTGATTTTTTTGGTTTCTCATTACATAGAAAAATCACCTCTGGAACATGTCCCTTTTTGGGAAAGTATCTCTTTTCATGGTGTAGCGAGAAAGAAAAATTATGATTCATTATCTACTGTTGAAGTGGAATACATAGCTACTAGTAGTTGTTGTGCTCAAATTTCATGGATTAAACACGCATTACTATACCATGGCTATCAATTTAGAAATATCCATATAAACTATGATAACACAATTGATATTAAAATTTCTAAGAATCTGGTTTCTCATTCAAAAAAATATTGATATAAGACCTCAATTTTTGAGATATAATTATCAAAAAGTGATATAACTTTATAATTCACTGGCACTGAACATCATCTTTCTAATATTTTTAGAAATACATTAAATTATGAAAGGATGAGTTACATCAAACATGAATTAGGGATAATAAATTTTGAGTGACTAAATATTAAGTGTCTCACCATTGATGACTCACCTTTTATGACTCACCATTGATGGCTCACTGTTGATGACTCGCCGTTGATGACTCAGCATTGATGACTCGCATTTGATGACTCGCCATTGATAATTCATTGTTGATGAATCATATTTTATGACTCACCATTAATGACTCACCATTGATGACTCACTGTTGATGACTCTCCATTGATGAATCACCATTGATGAATCTCCTTTCATGACTAATCATCGATGACTCACCATTGATGACTCACCATAGATGACTCACCATTGTGTCTCATGGTTGTGTCTCACCGATGTGTCTCAGTGTTGTGTCTCACTGTTGTGTCTCACCGTTGTGTCTCGAAATTATGTCTCACCATTGTGTCTAACCTTTATGTACCACCGTTGATGTCTCACCATTGTGCCTCACCATTGTGTCTCACCGTTGTGTCACATTATTCAATACTTTTTTATTTTCTATCAAGAAGTTAAAATGTCACTATTTTATTTATTTAATTATATTTTTATCTCCATTTCTTGATTTATGATTTCTAAACCCCTCAATGATAAAACTTAAAACAATCCAAGTCATTTCTCATTATGACACTCCTACCCTCGCATTCTTCTCTCATGAACTACTACCCTTATCCTTTGAACTGAGACCTTAAAATCTAACCTATGGCCAGAGTTAATCATGTATTTGAGAATTCTATTGATGATTCTCATCCTTCTAAGAAGAAGAAATTTGAATCTAGTCAACCTAAACTAAAATCTATCCATCCCAAACTCACGAGCGGATTCATCACTCCCAAAAAGGAAGATCATTATAAATGGTTATTATTGAGTAAGTCTCTCTTATTGAATATATTTCAAGAACAAGGTTGGATGAAGTTGTTCTCCAACAACACGAGACCATTTTATCCGAAACTTGTGTCAAAGTTTTATTTATATGCGGAATTTATTCTGGAAGGAAGTGAAGAGTTTTGGATTAAATCTTGGATAAATGGTGAAAGAGTTTCCTTTTATTTAAGGCAGTGGGATGAATTCGTGAAAGTACCTCAGAAATGTATCTTTAATTATTATCAAGTCATTCCTCCTCTTACCAGTGATATTTTTAGTTTTCATGAAGGATTAAAAAAATTTACTAGAGATATAACTTCTTAAAGTCCAATAGAAACAGATCTAGATGGTAAATTTTGGATATTGTTCAAATTTATTTAGTACCAGTAATTTACAAGAAAAGGGGATTTTACTCTCTAAAATAAAAGGATGTATCTTTGTTGTATTTGACGAAAAAGGGACCCAAGATTAACTTGTTCAGGTATTTTATGGTGCATATGAATGAGAAGATGAAACCCCAATAAAAGTAAATTTTCTTACTATATCCAATGTTTATTTCTGTAATGTTGAAAGTCAAAGGTTTGGTGAGTAATAATGAAGAATCAATAACTAATTGTGATGGGTGTTGCATCATAAATATCATTTTTGAGAAAATGAATATCAATTAGAATCCCAGGAAGAAACAATGGGTTGAAGACAATGTTAATATATATTATGATTACAATTTTGTTGAGAACCACTCAAGGCCAACAGGAATGGTCAATCTAAGTCTAGGACAAGATGAGGTTGTAGATTATTCTAAAGAAGAATAATAAGTTGAAGAAGATCAAGGAGAAGAATATCATGTTGATGATAGAGGTGACCCTGATATTGAAAGAAGTCATGAAAGGATGACCTATGGACTTTCTATCCCACCTAAACCTCCTCCTTAAAAAGAACCTCTCCTGCCATTAGTTGTTGTTGAAGATATTGAGTTATTCTGAAATATCAAATATGATAGTAAAAGTGGAAGTGAATAAGATGTAGATTATAATGGTAAAAATTAAGGAAGTAAAAATTAGGAAGAATAAAAGGATGATGTATTATTGAGTAAGAAGAAAGAAGTGGTGAATCTTATAGTGGATCAGACCATCATGATGATGATAAAGGTCCTATTATAGAACATTTTTATCTTACTCTAGAAACACTTGTGCCTGTAAATCCTACTTATACTGCTTTAATGGAACAAGAACTAGTTTTGTAATCCCATGATGCTCCTGAGTTGGATGTGATTAAGGAGAGATATCGAGATGTTCTAATTCATGAGTAAATTTAGGTTGTAAAAGAAGTTATATTTTCTCTAATGAAACAACATGTGTATATTAGAAAGAGATAACATGTTGAGAGAGAAGAACCAATTGAAGAGGAATTATATATTGTGTGGGATCAATAGGCAAAAAAGGTAAGAGTCGATATTATCATTCCTTATGATTTGATAGTAGATGAATGAAAAAATTATCTAGACTATGTTACTTTGGGTTTAGATTAACCTGATTTAAATGATGAGGCATCTGATCCTAAGGGATCATTGGTTGAAGTAGTAGGTCCTTCTAAAAATGTTTCAGTAGGGAAAACTCTAAAAATTCCACCAACTCCTTTAGTAGATCCTTCTCCTCCTCCTGATTTTGTTTTTACTCCAATTTCATCAGTCCCTATAGATTATGTGACCCAAAATGATTTCAAAATGTTTATGGAATATTTATTCTCATTATTTAAAGGAATATTCTAAAATAAAACATCTCATATTGAAAGACTAATTGAATCTGATGTAGTTATTCTATCAGAAAAAATTCTTTCCCAGATTCAACCTCAGTTGGTTTCAAAACTTCAAGAGGTGAGATTGGAGAAGAAAATGTTAAGTGATGAGTTGGTTGTACTCATTCCATTTCTGAATGGTATGTCAGCTGAGTATGTAACATCACTGGATAGAGTTGTAAACACTCTTGAGGATACATATTCTGAGGAGGAAACTGTTACTCCTCCCCCATATCTTGATTTATCAATTTTGAGATTTGTTGTCAAAGATGTAGTCAATGAAGCCTCAACATCAGTTTCCCCTACTATTCATAAGTCTGATAGTGAGTTGATCAAGACATTGATTATAGAAGAGCTTTAGACCATTATGGGTGGCACAGACCAGGAAATCCTAAGAAAGATTAAAAATAACAATGATCATATATAAGACATGGTAATATTTTACGTGAAATGGGATACTAATTCTCAGGAAGAAATTTTAAGGAAATTAGATTTCTACTTTAATAGAATTTACACTAAGAATCAACTGGATAGTCACTTTAAATGTTTGGTTTCAAATCCAAGGATACACTGTGTTACTCAATCCTTCAAGGAACAAGTTAAACAGCTTAAAGAGTTAACCCCTTCTCTTCAAAATTTTATGGGGTATAATGATGATTTTACAATAGATATGGAGAAAGGTGGGAAGATCATCATGGAATTTATCAATTGGTTGAAGTCTTACCTGCATCATAAATGTACTGCAATTTTAGTACCCATGGAATTTCATATTTGACTAGTGACTGAGACCCTACCTTCAAGATAAACTTATTAGTCATTTGATCCCCAATTCAAAGATTATGTGACCAGAAACCCTTTTCCTCTTCTTCCTATAACTCTTTATCCCTTTCCTATGTCTGCATCATTGGCTTTTAGTCATTTAAGACCTATCATCTATAGGGAACACACAGATCCTGCATCTTCAACTTAGATCCTTCCACCTCATGTACACTATGTAGTGCCAATTCATCAGTTGAATACTTATAGTCATTTTGTGCCTTCTGTACCTCCTACTTCTTCTTCTAATAAGGTCAAGGAACCTATGGATACTTCTCTGTAGAAGAATTTATTGGATTAATCTTTTATAGGGATGTAATTTTGCCTTTTTCTCATCTATTGTATCATCCTTTTATTATGAAATTAATTGTCTCTTTTTCTCTATTCTATGTTATTTATCTTCTATTATTTAGTTTATTTTTTATAATCCCAAAAGAGGGAGAAATATGAGATGGTATTTAACATAAATTAACAATAATTAAGGATTTTAGGTTTATTTTCATTGATTATGTCTATCTTATGACTCAATTTTAGATAATTTGGATGCTACATTAAGTAGAATTGTTACTTTGATCATTATGAATGGCATGTTAATGCCATGATTTTTTATCATCAAAAAGGGGGAGATTGTTGGAATATTCTTGTTTTAATGCTCAAAAGTTAATCCTAATCATATTTCATTAAGTCTAATTATGTTTAATTAAGTTTAATTATGTATACATATAATCTTAATCTATTCTATTAGTTTTCTACTAAATAAGACATGTTAGAAAAATTTGGATAAGTATAAGTCACCGTTAAGGCTAAGTCACCATCAGGGTGGATTAACTATTGGATTTACTAATGATATGGACTCACTGAAACTGCTAAGTATGATTCACTAATGCATCAACCTAATGATGAACTGATTCACTGATGTATGGCCTACCAATAGTTATGTCATCATCTCATTGAGCTACCAATAGAATTTCAGAATTTTTGCTAAGAAAAAATCACCACTAAAGCCTAGTTAACAATGGCTTGAGTCACTGTTAGATCAAACTACCGATAGAATGACTTACCGATGTCCATAATTTTTGCTAAGTATGAGCTACTAATAGATGACCTGCCATCAAGAGGACTTAGCATCAGAATGACCTACTGATGTCTGAGTTACTATCATGTTTATCCACTAAGAGACTGACCTATCGATCATGTCTCATTGTTCCTAAGATACTGATCTTGAGAAACCATCACTCCTTCCTTTGTCATTTAAATTCAAAATTATTTCTAATGTTCATATTTTTGAAACCTAGTACCATTATTTATTTTAATTACTTTTTATATATTTTGTAGAAAATATTTAATGGATGGTAGAGTAATATATACATGGTACCAGCACATGATCGAGATCATGCTTATTATCGACCATGTAGTGTATATAACAAGAACCTGATCTAAAAGGAAAAGTGTAGAGCTGATAGATATGAGTGAAAAAATTGTGCACCCAATAAACACAAAAGAAGAACTTCCTACTATTCATACATGAATTCTTTGCTGAGAACCAAAATCAAAGAACAACCATAGTTTCAAATGAAGAAGAGGATAATATTCATTAAACAGATAATTACCTCACTAGATTAAGAATATAATATCTCTTATGATACATTTATTTTCAGGTTGTTTTAAGAAACTGACTCATGCTTCATTTCAACACAACTTTGAGGAGTCACGAGTTGCATATAAAATCACACATAGCCTTTTAACATTGTTCTCTTTAATTTATGCTTTGTCTATGAAATATTTTACCTTTCGAGTATTGTATGCATTTCTCTATCTAATAAACATACAATGAATCCTATGTCAAACTGAAAGATACACTTATATCTTCAAAAACCTATCTTTTTACACAATACACTCCCATGGATAATAGTGAAACATGTCCTAGTGTGGCCTTGAAGTTTTTTATTTACACTCCCATGAAAATTTTGGATGAGGTCTTGTTGATCTGGATAGTATGTATACTATTTTTTACTCTGATCTAGGTTGTGGATATAGTTTATTTATATAAATTTCTTGGTGTGAGGTGATCACCAAGTTGAGAGGACTAAGTCTCATATTGATACTGAAACTCTTGTTTTAAAATTCTTTGTTCCTTTCCATGTTTTTTTTTTCACTGTATTATTAATTCATTTAAAAAAATCATTCCAATGAAACTTAATCTTAGATAGTTTTTATATTTTAATTTGATTTAGAATATTTATTTCAATGATAAAATAATAATACATATTTTTTTGGGAACTAATCAATATTTGATAAATCATTCAAAGAATAAAAAATGTTATAAATTTTCTACTTTGGTTAACTGGGATGATTTATATTTCAAATTTTGGATGTTTTAAATTAGTGTTTTATGCTTGAAATTTTTATGGGAACTCAATTTACCCCCCTCTTGAGTTTCCTACTCCGACCAAGACATTTTAGTTAAAAAAATTATCATAGGGGATAGAATAAGGATATTTAAGAAAATGTTAGTGCTAAATCTTGACTAAATAATTCACCAAATGAGGTTGAATCCCATATGAAGCTTTCAGAAGATCATAACCAAAAATATCATAAGATACTTTGTAGAAGATGTAGACAAACTTTCCATGTTATGTAAACCAATATTATTATTTTACCCATACATGAATGAAAAAATACAATGAAAAATCATGAATATGATGATGCATTTAATTTTATGGCTCATACTGGGAAGAATAGGATAGCCATACTAGCTTAAAATTCTTGAAACTATAAATTCAAATGAGGATCTAGAAAGAACTGACTTAATATTGATTTTAAGGGAGTCTCTAGGTTGATAAAATCTCATCCCTATTTCTTTAACTAAGTTTTATTAAAGAATAACCTCATTCCCATGTACATATTGTGTTTATTTTTCTATGAAGCTAATTGGAGGTGATGCATGAGTTCAGGGGGATACTTGAACTTCATAAAATATAATGACATCTTATAGATATTAACAAGTCCATTATAAAGTACTATTTTCCAAATGGTATCATGTTTCTTCCTTGAAAACACTTCAATTGATATCGAGAACTTTTTCAATTTCATTATTAAAGAAAGTAAATCATGATGATGAAGTATAAAGTGAATACCTTGAGGTGGATCATGGAGTAATATCCATCCAATATCATTATCTCATTTATATGTCATAAATATTAGTATAAATGATAAGGACTAAATCCTAAGATTCCATGTCTTAAAATTTAGTATATTTAAGCTTCTAATCATTGAGGTATATTGATTATATTTTCTTATTTTCAGAAAAAAAAGATCAACTATAAATTGGTGAGATTAATTATATAATGATAAAAAGGGGAAAGAAGTTTGAAAAGGTGAAATACATTATTACACTTGAATTTTTTCAATCTATTTTTTGAGATAATTACAAAAGATCGGTTAAAATTTTGAATAAACCTGGAAAGTAGGTTTTAGTATTGGTATCACATGATAAAATTTATTGACAACATTTATGTTAAGTTGAATCAATATTTTTTTATATAGAAATCATGGATCTTATAGAATTATTATTGGTTGATTTTTTCTCCTTACTAATATGAAATTGATTCTATCCTTCTCTCAAAAGAATCAGGCAGTAAGTTTTAGTAGAGAAGAATATGATATAATGAAATTCGAATATTGGAGATAGTAATTCCTTCATTTTCATATCTTTAGTTTAAATATCAATAAGGGGGATAAGGTAAAATTAAATTTAGAAATTAAATGAGTATTGATAAAAAAAATACAAAGGGAGATATTAAATAACTCAAGTGGTTTTATTAAGTTTGTATTGAAATTGAATTTTTTTCTCAATGTGGCATGAAGATGAAAATTTAATTTGTTTTAAATGTAGTTATTGCATATTCATTCTAAAATTACAAGACTTTTTCATCATTAGTTTGAATAAATGAAGAATTTGAGATGGATTGTTTTTTCATGATCTTAGATGTTTGATCATAATTTGAATTTATGAATTGTGAAGTTAAAAATGGGAGATAAAGTGTTGTTTTTTGGAATCACATATGGCATGGATTTTATATGACGGAAGTTACTTGTTTTTTACTAAGTAAATTTGTTTTGAAGATTATTAATAAATAGGCTAACCACACACAATCAATGGGATATCATAACACCACCCGTGTGGGAGAAGGCCTCAAACATATAGTGGATCCATCTTAACATAGCTTATTGGTGTAGGAAATAGGTAGCATATCACCAATAATGAGTATATGAGGTATGAGAGGCATAATAGTGTGCATGCATAGAGAACCTGGTCTATACATGTTATAAGGTACGTGAGTACAGTGCTCCCTATGTATTGTCTGTTTTATGTATCCCAGATTCGACCCCAAGGATAGATAAAAATGTATTGGAAGCAAAGAGTTTCATTAATCATGGCTCAAATGAAAGGTTTTTGGAAGGGGATAAGGGAGCCCGACACACTATTTATCTACCATTAAAACTTACAAAATTAATATAAATCATTTGATATAATATATCCATGTTTTCTAATTAATTTCACATGTCTATTTAGGTAAAATATTTCATTCAATTTTTTGATTCCTATTCTTCCTATAAAAACCGAAGGGTTCTTCATGCTTCAAAATTTCTTCAAGTCGCATGATCAAAATATCCATTTGGGGTTTTTGATTTCCATGAGATCAAATTCATGCATTAAACTTTGTTTTTAGGCATGAGAATCCACAATTATGATGATATAATGAGGGGTTAAAATGTAGAAGGCATTATTTATGAAAATGGTAAATTTCAAAGTTATAAAGTAAAAGAGTTATTCCACTACACATAACCAGGAGTGAGGTGGTGCACTATAAGATCATAGGAGGTGGATTTCTTATCTATAAATACCCACCATGCCTTATGTTTATAAATTATGGGATGAAATCATATTGATATAAATAGAATCTCAAATAGAGACTTGATGGGGATCTGTATTCATGATAATGTTTCATGTGTTATCATAATGTGTTTTTCCTTCACAACTACATGATTATTTTTTCCATAATCCATTAATTTTGTAATACAATATTACTGTGTTGTACCAAGAAAGTGGTTCTCTACATAAAACATTATATGAAGAATAATGGTTTATTTACCAATTGATATGTAAAGAATTGAGAGATAGTGACATGAACCATTTCTTATGTGTTACACATTTGATGTGTTACAAAAAGTAAAATAGTCTCCAGAGAAACAAACTCAAATGAGGAGGAGCATTATGAGTAATTGAGTTTCATAAAATTATTGTGAATGAAATAATATACATACATAAATGTAGCTTGACTATTTTTGTAATTGAAAGAATAAAAGTGAGAATAATAGTGATCAATCAAGAATCCCATACTCAATATTTTTTTCATGAAGTTGCACACAATAAGGTTTTCATGTAATGTGATGATGTGAACTAGAATATACAGTGAACTTATTTGAGTTGTGCCTATCATATGAGTTGTACTTGTGAAGAAAACCATAATATATAGTAGAGTTGTGTGTGAATTGTGTATATTATATTATATGACACATATTTTATTTTACTTTTGATATTGAAACCAAACATTCTAAGTTCTTGAAATATTAGTTAGATATAAAAAGTTATAATTTGAGAAACACTGACAATAATGATATTATAGAAGATCAGTTAGTTAATACTTGAAGAAAAATAAGGCCAAAAAATCACTACATCATAAATCAGTGTAAGATTAATACATATTCACAAGAGGATATTAATACCATTAAAACTATACAGATGATAGTATAAATACCTATAACTTTTATGGAGGTAGCTCAACCAGAGGGAGTCGTCATAAAGAACACTAGTGGGATTCCAGTCTAAATATCCCAATGAGATATGGCCCACTTTAATCATTATTGATCAGTTATTATAGGAGTTTTTCATTTATAAATTTTTGTTGATTTTCTATAATCACTTTTCTTTATTAGTGGATAAAATTTTTCTCAAACCAACCCAAAGAAATCGATGACATATCCACCCATGTTGGTGTTTAACCATGTAAAATTAATGGTATGCTTTTAAATGCTTTAATTTGTTTTCAAAAAAGAGAGGTGAGACATTAATGAAAAATGGATCTTGATCTTGACTTTTCATAGAGGTTTATTTCAAAATAATAAATAGTAAAATGAACATCATTAATTCACCCATCCACCTATAACTGATATATATGAACCTAAGTACATCACTTCATAATTTTTTTTGTTCACTTTAATACTTTATTTATTTTGATATCACTAATTTCATCTTCCAAATTCATCTCCATAATTTTTCCACATGTCCCTTATTGATTGTGCCTCTAAACCAACCATAAACCTCTAATTTAAATTATCAAATTCAAATTTAATCCCAAAAAAATACACTAATAATTTTAATTCATAATACTATCTGGAGAACACCAAATTATAATGTAATATCCATAATTATGGAATGATTTGATTCAAGTTCACTAAATCATAGTATGACTAAGTATGTTATTTTATCACCCTTTATCAAGATATAAATTCACAAAATCTAGGTACAATCCCATTTTAAATTTATTAATAATCATTGTGTGGTCCTATCAAATTTTAGTCCCATTATATAGTGCTCATCATGGTTGAATTGTGATTTTCATTACCCTTCATAAAATATAACAACACTAATATTTCATAACATAACATTATGATATAGACCATCCCCATAACCTATCATTTTACTCACATATAAGAAGCCATTGTAGTGTGGAATCAATGTGTTCTTCATAATAACCATTACAATCCAATAAATAATAGTACCAAATTTCTATGGTCTTACTTATGAAGTGTAAATATCCCCTATAATGTGGATCAATATTTTTTGGATATATTTATCATTACTATTAACTCATACTCAAACTTGATACATAGTGTTAAAATTTTATTTGGGTCATGATTGTCTCCCTTCTTGTAAAGACATATACATATCTTCTAAAAACTCTTCCAAACTTCTCTATGACTCTATTCACCATATAAAACAATAGATGAAATGCATTTCCAAAAAAAATAAACAGTTTTATAACTTTAATCTTAAATCTCTATAAATAATTCCAAAATACCAATTCGCACACCTTGATTTAAACATTATTCCATTGATCTGATAATGTAAACCATTAAAAAAATTATTTTCAACATTATCATATATAAATACAATCTAATTTAATAAATTATTAATATGGGATATTTGTTGGATATATATATAATTTAATGAATTAGGTCCATTAAAAAATTATTGATGTGGGAAAATTGTGAGGTTCATGTTAGGTCTCTAGGTAATAGATATGTGAGAGACTAAATGTAATAGTTATTTCAAATATAAATGTATTATGGTTCTATAATATAGGAAATATCAATTTATCATTCATTCATATATGTTTTGTTTTTTTTACTTGAAGACTGAAATGATAAAAAACCATGAACTATTATTTATCCCTAACTATTGATTTTAATAAATTATTATAGGTTTTGATGAAATGTTAAGATTAGTGTGAGTAGTATCTCATATATAATGTAGAGTAGACTCATGAGATAAATTGTTTTGACTTTTTATCTGTCCTAGCCCACCAATTTTTGTCACATTGAATGTATTCAAATGTTTATTAAACTACATAAAATTATATGACTATATTAATCCACATTACCAATAGTTACCAAGTTATAATTGATTTGAACCATTATAATCTTATACCTTTATTTTCCTATCCTTGAGGCTAACCAAATTTGGGTATGGTTGAGTATATTTTTAATCATGTGGTAGGTATTTGATAATCAAGATGAAATTTATCATCCTATATAATAAGTATTATATTTAATCCCTCAATATAATTAATTTGAGTAAATGTATGTCCATGCTTACTTCAATGACATGTGATATACTAATATACTTAGAAAAATTACCTATGATGTAATCCTTAAATATGGTCATTCTATTTCATTAAATTAAGAATGTATGAGTTGTTCTATGTTATATTTACAAGTTCTATATCTACTTTTTTAATTGATATCTTGGATGAATAAATTATATGAATATTCATATGGTGTATTGAGATAAATTCTTTGATGGGCATGTTCAAATAAAGATATGGGTGTGTTTAATCATGATCATACTAAAACCCTTTGTTGCCTGAGTAGTAATTATATTTTATCAATGATTGTCATTGCTTATTTTCATTAATGAGGTAATTAAAAATAATTGTCAATTCTAAAAGGGTTCATAGGTCACATGGTGGTCTATGGAATAACAATTAATTATTGTACAAAGTTTATGTCTAAAATGTAATCTATTTTATATGATAGTATAATTAAAAAATGTTTGGATATATTGAAAAGCAATTCATAAATTTTTTCAAAGAACCTAATAGGTTTTATATAAATGTAAATGTTTTTGGATATATGAATTAAATAATAAATCAATATGTGTTGAAATTTATGACAATATGGTTTTTATTATGGAGTGTATTTTTATTCAGTGTCATAATGTACATAAAAAATGATATGAGATACCATTTGAATGATTTTTTATATTTAATATTAATTATTTTTATTCTTACACAACATGTAAAATTTTTTGGATGATTAACTAAATGTTAAATGAGATAAAAAAATAATATTAATAAACAAGGTATTCATTTAAATCATTACAATGAATAGAGACAAATATTTAAATATTTATTTAATATAAAAACTATTAAACTTTAAATGGATAATTAATTTAACAATAGTGTTATTTTCAAACGGAGTTTATAGACCTCATTTTAGGCACAAGATATCATTATCTAAAAAATACAAATATATCATATTTTTTCTCTTAATTAACATTGGATTTGGTACTGGCACATCATTTGAAGGAAAAGAGGTCATACCAAAATATTTAGTTATTCTATTTTATTTAGTAAATAACACTATAAACAAAAGTCATTTTATTTCTACTAAGGGATCTCTATCATCTTCAAGATCCGTTAGGATTGAATATATATAGTGAGGTATGAAAGGTTTGTTTTTTAATTTATTTTCTTATTTCCTCTCGATATTATCATGTATGAATAAAGAGAACTAAGAGGTGGTGAATCAATGGCCTCAAAATAAATTTCCAAAAAAAGATTCTCATGTTTCTTATGATTTTATATGATATTAGAAAACACCTTTTAAAAACAAAATATCAATAGGTTTTTACAATTTCCACCATCTCTTTATGATTTTATAGTCCTTGGTGATTGGTAGGTGATATCCCTTATCTAGAAATATTTTATTAATATAATCTACAAGTAAATAAAGAAGCAATATAGTCCTAAACTCTTTTAAATGTTGTATCTTAAAAAGAAAAACATTCACACTGGATGTTACACTATAAAAATGTCAAAAACAATTGTGAAAAATTATCAAAAATGTGCATTAAAAACATGTAGATATTTTTCCTTCCAAAAAATAGTGTGTTTGATCCACCTTTTAGTAGTGTATGTTTTATTCTCTCTAAAATAATCCATTACCTCTCAAGAAAACTATCTAGAAAATATGGGTGGTAATTTCTCATTTTTTATAAGAGAATATTACTTTATTTATAGGGATTAAAAACATTGAGTACTTCTTGAGATTATCTAACATCCATTTTTAAACTTAGGTATGAAAATCATTGATCAAATATCTTAATTAAATCTTCTAAATTCACAACCAAATCTCAAAAAACATCATTGATGTTGATTTTTATTATGACATGATAAATAATATCAAGGTTTAATATATTCAATCCTTAGTAATCACTATTTAGAATTATGTCTTAACACCTTCCCCATTTTTAAAACAACGAACACCAAATATCTAATGTATCGTAGTTTAGGAAAACTACATTATGATTCTTTTCACATCAATTCCAATAACTGTAATATTTTTCTACTTAAAACACACCAAAGGATTAAGAAATAGATACGAAAACCATGATATGATCATAAAAATTGAGGCATGTATGATATTTTTCTCAACTCTGGTATTTTCATCATAAAATTCTCCAAACTATGTTATGTACATTACAATATAATTTTATTGACAATGATATAGTACAAGAAATAATGGAATTTTGTATTTCAATAAAAACAAACTACTACTTTATTTCAATCAACATAATTATATAAAACTTCATAGAATCTATAAATCATCCATATAAACCATGACATACATTACTTTTTAATATTATAATACCATTGAAACTATGATTAGAACGTAAGTCATACTCCTTCAATTTTGAAATAAAAAAATATTTAAATACATTCAAGAAAAAATTATATAATGAAAAAAATACATTGTGATTTTATTTTCTTTTATGTATGAAAAAAATAATTTTTTGGTTCTTTTGTAGATCCAATAAACATAAAAAATCAATTTCATGTAAAAAATAAATATAACATAACAAAATTGTATAGCTCGTGAAAAACAAATTCTAGAGTCTAGACCATAATATGATCTTTATGTTAGAACTATCTAAACACCACATTACTGGAAACAATGGTATTTATGAGAGAAATAAATCACTTATTATAAAGAACAATATTACATTGAATAATTATCATTACCAAAAAGACTCTTTAAATCATCTCAATAGTCCATAAAATAACATTTTGTTAGGATACACCAATCTCACTAAGGTATCTTCAATCCCACTATTTTTATTTGACAAAAACATGCATTGAACTAAAAAAAACATTTTTTATTGTCCTCATGTATCCCATTAAAGGAAAGTTTCACTGGATCATTTCTTCTCCCCATTTTTCATTCCGCAATTTTTTTTAAAAAAATCCTTACATTAATTAATAAAACTCTCAAATAATTTCCTTATTTTCATCAAATGAAATAGAATGTATAAGGGGAAATATTAAACATATAATCAAATAGATTTTGGGAGAGAATACGCTCCCAAAAATATTACATGTACTAGAATGAATCTTTTATCAAGGGTTTCATGAAGATATCTACACATTCTTCTTTGTGGAAACAGAATCTATGAAGAGCTGACCAAATTCCAAATTCTCTATATGAAGTGATATTTGATGTCAATATTTTTTGACCTCAAAATTTCAATATATTATTTTAAAATTTTATTATACTTTTTTTACACTTAATAAATAATGTATATAAAACTTTTAATCTTATATGTAGGGAGGTTACATGTCTGTGTGACCACCAAAAATAGGACCTTCAATCAATAGAAATTTTGTGTGCCGAAAATTATACATAGTGGAATCATATCATTTGGGACTTCCTCCTTCAATTGAGTGCACTGAAAGTAGTAAGTCTATACACCCAAATCACCACACCTATTTGACCTTTTTACAGACAACTCTAAGTTAACATTAAAGAATACAGATGAAAATTAAAACCAACAAAAATACAAATAACATAAGTATATAATGAATTAATGGAACTTTAAATAATAAAATACTTTGAAAAATCTAACATGCACATGAGAAACACTATTACTTTTTTATATTATCATAAGTATAATAATTACATACAAAAACAAATTAATTATTTAGAGTTAATTATATAATTTTAGAACTCTATAATTCACTACTTCACTGTGCACATCACTGATATATTTTTTTCAATCAGGATTCACTGTTAAGAAGGTCCCCACTCTCTTATATAGGATTTCTAAATCAATAATCCATGTTTCACTGCATTCTAGATTTCATGGAGAGGCCTCCTATTGGTATGTAACTATTGATTCCTAGTAACCCTTTGACTTATATTACTTCCCTTATTAAAACCTTATAGATACATCATTCTAGATTCTTTTATTAGTTAAATATTATATATAACCATGATACCATCAAAATATATGAACTTATGATTGATTCACTTCCTCCTGGAAAGATTTAACTACCACTATCAGTATACCATGGTGATCAAATTCTCGAGTCCATATTTTGATGAAATAAATATGATGACCTAAATCCATTGGTCTAAAATAGACATCTCATACTAATAATATTCAATTTGAATATTGTTCTAGAAAAAATATTTAGTAACTATCCAAAACTTTTGAAAAAAATTTCCCAAATTTTGGAACATTTAGTGTTCTCCATTATATTTCCATTCACCAAAGTCCTTTAAGGAAATATGTTACATCATAAATTCTAAAACTAAAGTTTTAATAAACATGTCCATCAGATTTTGTCTTCTAATTATCATTTTAAGATCTAAAAACTTATCTTTTCTTATGTTTCTCATTAATTTGTATTTTAGTTTGATAAACGTTATCCTTTCAAAAAAAATGTTTTCGAGTCCAAATATATTACACTCTGATTATCATAGAATAAGACTCTACCATTCTAACTTATTTTGAGATCCTTTAGTAAACACATCAAAAATACCAAATCCTTCTTTGTTTCCATTGAATACCTATATTCTAATTCTATTGTTTATTAAGTAAAAATCATATGTATTCCTGAAATCCAACTAATAATTATTTCTCAATAGGTAAACACAAAACCCATCATTATCTTATGGGTGCCTGAGTCTCTATAAAATCATGCATTTACAAATCCTTGTAATAGATCTTCCTCCAAAAATAATAGAGAAACATATTTTATTCCTTTCATGTAACAGATGATCCACTTAATGGATTACTTTTATTCCCTTCTAGGGTTCTACATAATGAAGCTAATAGATTCCACTATAAAAAATAAGCTTTGTCTAATTACAAATCATTGAATACATCATGATTTCTACTATTGTTGTGAATAAACATTTCCATATATACTAGATCTATTCATTCGTTGATATTGCCAATGTCCTTTAAAACCTATAGTGTGTGAAAATATGGGTTGGTAAAGGATTTAATAGAGTCATTCCAAAAAAAATCATGATCTTATGAATATAGTCTTTCTAGGATAACACCCTAGTTTTGGCTTTCCTATCACTCTCAATCATAATTCCCAAGATTTTCTTATCATGTACAAGATTCTTCATCTTGATTCTTTCAAAAAACTTCTTATTAATATTCCAAATCCATAAAATATCAAGACCCACTATCAACATATCATCGACATAAAAGATAAGTGAGATGAATTTCATATAATCACATTTCTTTTAGAAATAGTAGTGATATTTATTGCTACTATCAAATCCTTCTTACAACATAAATCCATTAAAATTATGTGTCTATTATATTAGTGCATGATTCAACATGTAATGAATTTTATTCAACATAGAAACCAAATTATGGTTCCCATATACTATGAAACCCTCTATTTTCCTCATGTTATTTTCTTCTGCTAACTCACCATGAATGAAATTTGTCTTTACATAAATTTATTCTAATTAAAATCCTTCTGATTCAACCATGTTTACCATGGCCTAAATTGTTTCATGTTTGACTACAAATGAGAACTTCTATTATAAATTAACTCCTTCTTTTTGTTGAAAACTTTTTGACACCATTAATTATTTAAAAATCGTTTTTTCATCCTCCTATTATTTCAACTGGTAAACTAAATTATTTTGTAGTGCACATTTTCTTTCTGGTAAGTTAGATAGTTGTCAAGTTCCATTAGATTTCAATAAATATATTTATTAATCCACTATTTAATTCCAATATTTCAACTCTCTGAATTTTTCCTATTCTTCCATGAATTTAGGTTCCCCTGCATCCATTAAAAGAATAAAGTTCATATCAACCTCAAACCTTTAAAATAGCCTCCTAGTTATGATTGATATCTTTAACTGAATTAAATATGGTGAATTACTCAACTCTACTCTATATTTTGTAGCCCTAACTTCTAGTAATTTTACTCATGATTAAACTTCCTTGAAATTTTGGGTATATCATTCACTAGACTCACCTATAAAATTAAAGTACGTTCATATGAGTTCTCCAAAACATAATCCCTTCCAGTTTCAATAATCATTTCAACATTTTTTTATATGTTTGAATATTTTCCCTCAAAATATTTATCTACCAAGTTTTAGTCATTCCATAGAACCTTATCAATGAATATAACATCTTTTATCTAGATTATTTTTTATCTATTGTCATCCCAATGTTGAAATCTAAAATCCTCATATCCATGCCCAATAAAAACATGCTTTTAATTTTGTATCAATATTTTCATGATCCTTAGTGTCAAAATGAACATAAAAATCTTTTAAATAATTTTAGAGTTATATATTTTGGTTATTTACTATACCATATCTTCTATAATATTTTTCTAACTGTTGATGTTGGACTTCTATTGAATGGATATTATGATATTTTGAGTTCCTTTAACCAAATTCTATTAGTAATTCTTGTGTGTAATCACATATTTGGATTATTCACTAAAAATATTTGATTTCTGCTTTTAGCCACACTATTCTAATTTGGTACCCCAACCTATATCTTCTCATGCCTTATCCTCTTATTCCAGTAATAGTTCTAGACATTTTTTCTAGTGTAATCACCAACGTTGTCTAAACAAATAAACTTTAACTTTTGGAAACAATACCTTTAAACTGTGGAATTTCATTAAATGAGTTCATAAAAACATTAAAGTTATACTTAGAATAGTAAATACATACTTTTCTACTATCATTATAAATAAAATTTATGAAAAGTAAAGAGAAATGTAGTGTGATTAGATAGGGGGAGTTCCCCAAATGTTTTAGTGAACCAATCCCAACTTCTAAACTCTAGGATTTTAACCATATAAATTGAAGGACACCCTCATTTATTTCCTTGGTACATAACTTTCACACCTATATGATCATTTTTAATTATGACTTAGTCCATTATAACTTTTATATTCCTTTCACTCGGATGACCAAGTATACAATACTAAACCTATGTATCATCGAAGGATGTGTTTTGGACCATTACAATACAATCCATGTATCCACTAAAATATAATGTATCATCATTTAATCCGATTATAACTACCAAGGATCCTCGAGTCACTCTCCGTACTCTATTCCAAAATATCATTAAATATTCTTCCTCGTCATGATATCTAATAAAAATAATATTTTCCCATAGTCTTGAGATGTTTTTGACTCCTTTGAGTCTTGAGATATCATCATTCTCTATATAGATATTAACATCACCCTTTCCAATGACATATTAGGATTTATCAACAACTTGGTAAACATTTACAAAATTTATGGATACATAATCTACAAACGATCCCTGATCTATCATTTAATATAATGATTCAACAGAATCTACCACCCATGATTCCATCAAAATGTTAACATTTAACAATAAGTTTTACTTATTTCTTTATTACTGATCTATTTTTTACTATAATAATTTGACGACCTTCTTGATTTATCCTTGTGACTCATGAAATTCTTCTTGACATTCCCTTTAGTCCTCTAACTCCAACATATAGGTCCCGGGATGGCTAACTTTCTCTGAGTTATTTTATTAGACTTATATTCTAATGGTTTCTTATAATACATACATTAGGGTTACCATCCACATCTATCACCATTCAGATTATTATTGGACAGTTCTTGAACTTCCCTTGGATGAAGAAATTTATTGAGTCTTAGGAGTTACTAATAGATATTACTATCACATACTAACTCTCTATAAGTGATGAAAGTGTACATAATACTCATACATCATCAAAAAAATTCACCTTCATTGATTCAAGCTACCCTCAGATCATATTAAATTCATTCACATGATCTTTCAATGGTCTTCCTTCTGATAACCTCATACTAAACAATTGTCACATCATGAAAATTTTGTTAAGGTACATATGGTTCTCATACGTACCCTCTATAAATTTCATGATTTCTATAATTATTTTCAATTCATGAATTTTAAAAGAAAAAATTCCATGCTAAAGAAATTTTCAAAAATCCAAGTTCCTTCTGATCTATCTATTCTCATTCTACCTTTTCCATTTTCTCTAGACACACACAAGTAAGTGGAACATACAAACCCTTTTGAATTATATGATCCTTCATATACATTATCTATAGTCCAAAATCCATTCCACATAACATATTAACCCATAAATTAGCTCTATATAATGAAATTCCTTCAATTGACAGTAAAATCCAGCAAAAAAATTTCAGGGGATGGCAGACTAAAACATGAGGTTCTTCTAGTGTATTGGGTGAGCACTAGACCGTAGAATATGAATCATTCTATAATATCACTTATAATAAGGTTAGATGAATATGAAACTATAAGAATTGGGACCATAAATCTATCATATGTTCTCATACTAGGGGTTTATTGAAGCAGAATCCAATCCTTCAAAATTGACTCCCTTGACTAAGTATACCAAATATATGAAGTTAATATACCCTACTCACCAAATAGAGTCAACCTTATTATATAAAACAATAAATTTACTCAAAATAATAATAATAGAAATTAGTAAAAATAGAAATACAAAATATGTGATTATATAATGTAGGAAAAAAAACAAGAAATTAACATGCTTTAGAGATGTTGTCCTGCATGCATGGAAGAAACACTACTACTTAATTGGTATTTCAAAAAGTATAATAATTAAACAAAAAATAAAAATCCATTATAAATAATTCATTTTGAAATATTAACACCCTATAATTCAATAACTCACTATACATTTCATGGGTATATTTTGTTCAATCAGGATGGACTATGTAAAAGGTTCCCACTCCATTTTAAAGGAGTTATCATCAGTTTTTCCAAGTTTCATCAACATATAACATTCATGTAGAGAACTCTATTTAATATGTGATTAGGGATCTCTAATAACGTATTGAATTCAACCAGTTTTGGTAGTGATCCCTTCTAGATGATTCATTCTAGATTCTTCTATTTTATTAATTATTAGGGGCTCCAATATGTCATCAGAATATATGGGATTCTAATAGATTCACTACCTCTAGGAGAGATTTTTTTCTATTATAAAACCTCGCTAATCATCTTTCACTATCCAGCTTCTATTGAACTAAATATGGTGTCCTGAATGTATTATGAAAAATCAAACTTCAAATCACAACATTATATACTCAATTTTTGATTTTATTCACATCATTTGAGTTATACCTTTAAATTTTCTAACATACTCATCTTCCATTGTGATAACCCTAAATATGTTTTTCATTTTTGGGGTACTAAGAAGCTCATATCCTATTTCCAAATAATTATCCTCATAAAGATAGATTTTTATCTGCAATTTCACTTACTTAATCTTCTTTCATAAATCCATAAAGCATAATAAATTTATCTTTATCAAACATCTAACCATACTCAAGATTTACTTTAACATAATTCAAGATCAATTTTTTTAAAAAATAATATGTATTCTTCATATTTCTCTAGTATTGTGAAAATATAGTAATAACCTACTTAATACCCAATATTGAAGTTTTACAATATAAAAAATTTAAATCTATCTTATGAACTCCTTTTGTTTCACACTCTTTCCATCAACATTCTTGGAAATACTTTTCTTGATAAATATGGGAGTTAGTGAATATTTTGATAATTCTCTTCCAAACCACTTCAACAACAATTTAATATGTTTTTATTGAGATAGAAAATTAAATCTTATATATGAACATATTTAAAATCAGTAAAAATATTTATCACTTTAGTCATCAATATATTAAACTATTTTTTCATTTAGATATAAAAATTAAAATCTTCCACAATGTTTTCAAAAAACAATTCTTTATAGATCAAATATCACAATTATTGAGTTGGTCTTTTTTTACTTGATTTAAATATTGTATTCTATTTTTACCCTCTTAAATCGCATGCTCATCAAACAACATCCCACCTTTGAATACTATTCTTGGGTTTCTTAATTAATCCTATATAGTGATTTCTTTGGATTGTATACTCATCCAACATTATCATAATGGTTAAATACTTTAGGTTTTTTATTTTATTCCTCCTCGTCAAGTTCATATTTAACGAAACTATATTTTGTGTCCATTTAGAAAATATTTTAAATACTTTAAGAAAAAATTAAAATAAATATTATTATAATTTCTTATATTCAAAATATATAAAATGTCTCAATAAAATTAAAAACTCCCAATTAGAGAATATCATTTACAATATAGAAGTTCATTTTTCTATATCAACTTACCTTTATTGTTAACTTTTTTTTGAAAATCCATTTCATTCATATCATATTATTATTTTTGGGATATGAAACTAAATACAATGTGCCGTTATTGTCAATTTGATATAACACTTCTTCCATAATAAAACTTCTTCTCAATTTAAATCTAACTTGATAATGTAAGATTATTTGATTTGAACTCCTTAAATTCTGTAAAGTTTATACATTATCATTATCAGCTATAACATATTTTTTTGTTTTATAAGATTTTTAAATCCTGGGAACTTATATCAACTTAATTATTATCCTTTATAATAACTTCAATTTGAATAATAATTTTCATCTATTCAAATATATTACACCAATTTATGTATTTACCTACTAATAATTTACTTTTACATGATCATCTTTATTTTATCATCAAATTCCAATGATTATCATTGGGTTTTATGTTCCACCATGATAAAAACAACACAAATGTACAAAATATTTTTAATATTATTATTATGAAACCTAAAACTTCTTCAACTAGATATATAACTAAGAAAAATACCTTCATTGTCTATTTCATTAAATTTTTATAAATTTCCTCTAGTTTTGATAATACAAAGGATTTTAAACACAATTGAACCATTAATTTTTTGGATTATTTTAGAATAATATCTCATAAGGTGTATTGATTTAATTTATTAAAATAAAATAATAGTTTTGAATGAAGAATACAATTTTTTTGGTTTTCTCCAAAAATAAATTGATGCTTAATTATATGAAAAACATACTGATTTCTAATCAACCAAACTATAATGTTTTCACTCCAAAAAAAATATTTATTTAATCATGTATGGATAGATATATTCTCACTATATTCTTTGATTGTTAATATATGCTTCAACCTTTCAATTTGTATATTTGGATTCATTTTTGGATTTTTTTTTGATAAAATCACTAATTTCCTTCTCAATATCTAAATGATAACTCATAAATATATCATTATACTATTATTTACTGCTCATAAATTATACATAAGTAACATGTGTAATGACATGAAAAAAAATGAATGAAAAAAATTATATTTGTTGATTGATTTTAGACTCATCAAGACACACATATCCAAATATATGTGTTCAATTATCCTTTTTTATTGATTCTAATCAATTGTGAAATATTAGTTAATCATTTTTGATTTATGGAAAAAAAATTAAAGAGTTTATATTTTTTGTTCTTGGTTCTAAATATTATTCACAATAACAAAATCGAAAAGTATTCTCTTGTTATTTTATCCTAAATGACTAAGTATATGAGGCTACAATTCACCCCCCCCCCCCCCTTCCATAGGTAATAAATAATTATTTTCATCATCTTTGATTTGAATAAAACTTAAATTTGTTCACTTTAATATCATAATTATAGTTCTACACTTTGATATTTTTATGAAACAATCATATTTCTCCAAAATAAACTCATTACCATTGTCACAAAATTGAGATACAATCAATAAATTATGTTTCATCCCATTGAATAAGAGAAAATACTTTAAAGTTATTTTCTTATCACTAATATGAGTGCTTCATTTTCCTTTGACATTTAATGATATATCATTCCCAAAATTTAATACACCTTTGTAGAACTTCACAATTCCTATTAAAATGTTTTTATTACCAGTCAAGTGTTATGAGAAACAAATATCCCAAATCCAAATATTTCTATTCATTGGTAACTTGTAAGACCTTGAATACAATTGTTTATTCTTGAGTACTTATCTTTTAATGAGATTTATAGTTTACACATTACTTTAGTTCTCTATTATTATTTTGTGTCAATTATGTTATCATAGGGATAATGATGATATATCTTCTAGAGGAGGTTGAATAGATCAGGTTAAAATTTTAAAGTGATTAAATAATTTATAAAATTAGTAATTAGAGTTAATTATTAGGTGGAAAAATGAAGTTAAATAAAAAATAATCAATTCTTGTATTTTGTATAGTTTTTTAGTCCAATATGGACCTAATCTACTCTTACACCTCTCTAATCATTATGCGATTATTTATACACTACAAAATTATTTAGGGGGATCATAACTCAATTATAGTTGAATTTTTATAGTGGATGTAAAACCAAGATAACTACCTTTTTTGGGGGATTCACAACCCTTACAAACTAACTTATATAGTGGGATTCACAACCCAAATGGTATTTAATCTATGATTTAGAAGTCACAGCCTAAAAAGAAATAATGATTCTTTTGGGAAAATCATAAACCAAATATTTGAGAATAAGTCTAATGGATAGAAAAAATTAGATAAGACTCAAACAAAACCAGTTAGATGAAGTTATAGAATAATGATAAAGAAAAGGAACTAGTCTTTGAGTAGTGGATTAGTATGTTTCATCAAATAAATTAATTGTTAGAGATGATTAGGTTCCTTGAGAGATCACCCATAAGATGTAACTTTGTCCACATAAGATCAATTCAATCACACAACACCTTAAGAATAGAAAGGTCACATCAAATTAATTCATTAGAGTGGTATTGTATCTCGTAACAAGTGTCCATTAAATGTGTATCAAAACCTTTAAATAAAATAAAATCAAAACATAGCCAAGAAATTCATTTAATGATTCAAATTAAAATAATATATAATAATTCTATATAGAGAAATATAAAATTCCTCAATAATCATAAATATTCAAATATTACAGACTAATTCAAGAAAATTTGAATTTATTGTTAAATAATCTAAAAAATATATCCAAAAAATTATGTTAAGAAAATCCATTAAATATCGCATTGTTTATTTCTATAAAAAATCAATTTTGAATTTTGAAAAACACTTTTTATATTTATATTGATAATTTAATATTCAAAACTAAATAACAATTCATTGAATACTAAAAAAATAAGAATAATAGTTTATCACTATACATTAATTTAAAAAAGAATAAATCCATGAAATTTCTCAAAACATATAAACTTAAAAACTGGAAATATATTTTGCATATATATATGTGGACTAAAGAAAAAATTAACTTCTTATTAAAATATGTTTAAAATATTCCAAAAACATTTATCATGAAATCTATAATATTAATATAAACTTATAAAATAATAAAAGTAATTAAATGCTTAATATAAAAATACAGTAATTCAAAATTATAAAATAATTGAAAAATATATTAATCTTGGATTTCTAGATTTTAGAAAAATATATATAATGTTGAACTGACAGTGAGTGAAAAGTGACCTTGAGGTATACACCATATATTCTATGGAATTACCACATCACCATAACATGTAATTTTTTGGCATATCTTATGGTCTATTAACATACTATGTCATCATAATGTGCAGTCATTTGGTATAAGTTACCATCACTTGAGTGACCATATAAAGAAATTTCAACTTTCTGTGAGAAAATAACATGTGTTCAATTGAGTTACTCAAGTGGTAGCTTCACCATATCATGTGGTAGGTTAAAAAATCCTCATGCTGTAGGTTTAAAAATGATAATAGGCTAGGGATGGGGCACCGTTTATTAAAAATGAAAATTCTGAGGAGGAGGAGAAGGGGTTAGGCAATAAGATATTCCCTCATCATGAAGAAAACAAATAAAAATAAATACAAGATAGTGATAGAGACCAATATTTCCAAAAAAATTAAAATATGATCTTGAACGCTCATATTGTTATCCCCCCTAACTACCAACTAGCTTGAGATCAGAGACTCATGTAATGATAAGACCCCATACCTCCTCGACCGCATTGAAAACATCATCATCTACACTTGGGTTGTTTCTATGTTTTATCATCATTTATAGAATTCCCATAAATAATAGTATCATGTGGTAGGTTCAAAAATCATCATTAAAAAATTGTCTATCAAATAGTTTATAAAATCCTTTGAGGAATTTTAATATTAAAAATACAAAATATAAGAAAAAAATTAAAAAAAACTCCCCGTTTTAAAAAAACGAAAACAATTATCCTCCTTTTTTAAATTTTTCAACAAGATAATATTTTCAAAAATAAATACAGGAAGTTTGAAAAAATATTTAAAAAACATTAGTTTAAACAATATTAAAAACACCCCCTTAAAAAATGTATATTAATTCAATCTAAAAATAAATAAAATACAATTTTAAAACTAAATTTATAACATTCTAATCCCATACATTATTTTCTAAAAATCAGGAAAATTAAAGGGTTTCATAAAAATATCATCTTGTTAATTTTTAATTGGAACAGATTCAAGAATAATATAATCTTTATTAATATAATCATACATTTCAATATTATTTGTTCTAAAATATTGTATAAGTTTTTTTGAAATTGAAATAACAGAAAAGTTTTCAAAATAAACTGGGATCATTTCAAAATTTAAACCATAGTCAGAAAAAGTTCATTAAATCCATAGTGATTGAGAGAAACATGAAGTAGTAGAGATATGTTCAATTTCAATAGTAGATTGTTAAACACATTGTTTTTTCATGAAATGTAATAAATTAAGGTTTCACTAATCAAATGAAACATATATGAGGTACTTTTTCTATCAAGTTTGCATCCTCCAAAATCAAGGTCAGAATAACTAATTAAATCAAAATAGGTGTATCTTTAATATAATAATCCATAATTAATAGTTACTTTAACATATATTATACTTTTTTAGATAATTTAAAGGAGACTCATTAGGGTCATATTAAAATAACTCATATAAACAATGAATAAAAATAATATAGGTTTTATAAGAAGTAAAATATAAAAAACATCCAATCATGAATCTATATTTTTTTAATTAACATATTTACAAAAATTAACAACATATAATTTATGATTAATATTTATACGAGTTTCGTAGGTTTTAAAAAAATCTAAACCAAAACTCCTAAATAAATATTTATCAAATTTTGGTAGATTCAAAAATATACCATCATTTCATTGATTAATTTGAAAACCTAAAAAGAATATAATTTCACCCATTAAACTCATATCAGTCTCACTTTACATAAAATTAAAAATCCTTTACAAATAAAATCACTTGAATATGTAAAACGTATCACCAATGGATATTTGAGAAATTAAAACACCATTTGATATACTTTTAATAAACAAATTAGAATCTTATTTAACTTTATAAATATCATTTTTTTAAAAAAATAGGGTAATTTTATCATACCAACGATAAGTTTCTTACTTTAGTCCAAATAATGCCTTTGATAAATTAATATCATTATTAAAAAATTTATCATTTTAAAAACTAGGTGGTTATGATAAATAAACTTATTTATAAATAAAATCATTTAAAAATTCACTTTTAACAACCTTTTAAAATAATTTAAAACATATAAAAGTTTAAAAATATAATAAAATTTTAATAGACTCAATCCTAGAAACTTTTTCAAAAGATTGATCAAAATATTTAACATGTTGTTGATAATAAATTTGAGCAATAATTCAAGATTTATTAATAAAAAATTGACTGGATCCATTCATTTTATTTCTAAAAATCCATTTTCTTCTAATAACATTATTATCTATATGGGGTTCGACTAAAGTTAAAAAATTAATTCTAAAAAATTGAATAAGTTTCACTTTCATAGAAATAATCTAATTAGAATCATTTAACTCACCACAAATTTCATTTGGAACATAGTAAAAAATAATTTGTTTATGAATTAAAAGCATAAAATATAGTTTTAAAACTAGAATCATACCAATTACATTAGCAAAAGGTTAGTCTTTATGAACCATCTAATATTTTGGAAAAGAATTAGAAGGATTAACATCACCCTCAACAGTTACATCATCTTGAATTTTTTCATCACCAAAATTAAAATCATTAAAATCATCATGAAAATATTCTAAAATAGAATAATTTTTCAAAACATATACAACAAAATTAGCATGAATACATTCTTCTAAAATAATAGTTCTTTTATTATAAATTAAAAAATAATTATTTTTATAAAAATATCCTCGAAAAATTATTTCATCATTTTTATAATCAAATTGATCCAAGTTATCCTTAGAATTTAAAATAAAAACATTAATCCCAAAAATATTAAAATAATAAATATTTGGATCGTATACATTTAAAAAATTCATATGGTGTTTTCTTTTAAAATGGTCTAATTAAAACTCTATATAAAATATAGAAAAAAATTAACTGATTCAGTCCAAATATATTTAGGTAAACTATACTCATTTAAAATAGTAATATCCATTTCAATAATAGTTCTATTTTTTTATTTTACAATACCATTTTATTATGGTGTTTTAGGTGTAGATAAATTTTGAAAATAACCATTTTATTTAAAAAATAAAAATTAACAAATTCACCTCCATTATCACTTATAAAAAAACAATTAAATAAACTTTTTTATTTTGAACTAACTGGAAATAAGCAGTAAATCAAGATAAATTTTAAATTTTATGATATATAAAATAAATCTAATTAAATCTACTAAAATCATCTATAATCACAGAAACATATTTCGTACCACCTAAACTAGCAACATGCATAAGACCAAATAAATTTAATTGAATAACTTCTAATTGTATAGCATTTCTATCTTCATTAAGATATTTCAAGATAATATTTTTTTGTTTACCTTTTAAACGAGAATAAATTGTAAAATTCTTACTTATTTTCATATCGAGTAGATATTTTACATGAATTTTCTTTAACATATTGTGTTATAGCTAAAATTTCACATGTATAAGCCTATGATTCAATATGATATCATTTGTTTATATTGCATTAAGACACTTGAAATTTTGGATAGTTAATTCATAAAAATCAATAGAATAAATATACTCTTTTCTATTAGTATAAAATGAAACATTTTCATTTTTGAAAAAAAAACATTTATTATCCTCAAATTCCACACTCATTCTAACATTTACTAATTTTGAAATACTAATTATGTTATGTTTCAAATAATAAATGTATAATGCTATGGAGATTAAAACAATATTAGATATACCTACATCACTAAATACATTAACATTTCCTTTTGAAATATCATATAATATCATAGAGTCTCCATGGAATTTATTACGAGATAAAAAATTGACAGATCTCCAGTCATATGTTGGTAGAATATGTTATCCATGTACCATGTATCTTATACACTATTAATTCATGTTTCCTAAAAATATTAATTAATTTTAAAAAATATAGGTAACTATATTATCTTGAATCCATTAAGGTTAGTATAAGAATTATTTGGTACCCATATATATTTTAAGGAAGTAGTCATGTCTAATCCAGGAGATAAATTCTTTGAAATAAAAGTGTTTTTATAAATAAGTGATCACGGAAACCTTAATGAACATGCATTATCATAATTACCTTGTATACAATACTTAAGCATGTAACATTTGATATAATTCCTTTAGAACTTTTAAAAAAATAAAACCTTATTTATCTTCAATATTTTTGTATTATATCTAAATATACTTTTTTCTTTATTTTGTTTTATCATTGAGATAATATTATCATAATCATCTTTCCCTTAAACAAAAGTCGATAAATTTTCTTTTAAAATAGAAATTAATTTTTTAAAATTTTCATTATCATTTTTTAAAAACTCTAAATAACTATAAAATTTTTCATTTTAGGAAGAATTAGTGGTTTTAGATACTTTATTTTCTTTATTTAATTTTTTATTTTGTTTAAGATGATCCTTATTTTCTTTTTTTAATGTTTTATTAAAATCAGCAATGCCTAAAATATATTTTTACAATTTTAATTTTTTTCAATAATTTAATATATATTTGGTTGTTTAGATTTAGAATAATATGAATTATAACTAGAATAATTACTAATATCATTAGTACATTAATACATCAAACAAAGGATATACATTTCGTTTTCACATACAATTTTATCACTTGACTAGGATTCTCCCATACATCTCCATCCAAAATTTTATTCAATTTTCTTTTTTTTCTTATATTTATTATCATTTCTAAAATGATTTAACTTTGGTCAATTTGGATTTATGTTTCCCTTATTTATTTACTAGTAACATGTGAGTTCACAGACATCATTATTATTGGTTTTTCCTTTCTTCATTTGATCATCCTTGTGATTGTCCATCATAAATCATTTCTGGAATACTCAAGTTATTTTCAATATATTATATATATCTTTATTGAAATTTTATATATATTTAACACTTTATTATTATTTAGAATCAAAATAGATATAGAAATTGTTATATTTGATTTGAATGCAACACATTTCTTCTTTAAAGTATCCTCTTTAACAATGTTCTTCAAATATAGTTTGCACTAAAGTAATAAACTGATGATTTTATTCAACATATATTTATTAAATTTTTTTAATTCATCTGTTTATAATTTCTTCTCATTCCATTTCTTGGGTAGATCTCTTGGTACTCTTTCAATAATAATAGGGTTCTCCATCTTTTCTAAAATGAAATTTATTCCCTTCAAGATGCTCATAAATTTATGGTACCTTTGATTGATTATTTCATCATTACTCATCACTAAATATTATTTTTGTTCATGTATTTTCTCAAGAATACTCTATAAATATTATTGATTTTGATGCTAGAAAATACCCTTGTTTGTTTTACTAATTTTTTATTTTGACTGTATTTCTGGAAATTTATATTCTTTATAATTCTTATCTTGAAATAAAATTCAACTATCTATTTGTGAGAAATATTTGTTAAAGTGTTTGTAATGCTCTTAAGAGTATTCTAGAAACACTATTAACTCTTTGTCATTTACTGGAATTACAATTCATTCAATACGTCGAAGAAAGTAATGTATGGAACAAATATTATGTTTTAATTGAAGGATCACTGTGTATGGTTAATAAAACATTACATTTGAAGAAATGTATGTTTAAGGAAAATTACATTTTGGATAAGAACCATACATTTTTCAAAAATAAAAAGTATAGTTAAAAACCCCAATGTAAGTATGAAACTTTACAAACGTATGGATCATCAACCTTACATTTTTATTCAACCTTACATTTTCAACCTTATGTTTGGGAAAAGTGAACGTATGAATAATCAATATTATGTTTATATATCTATGATGGAATGGATAAACATATGGTTCATCAACCCTACATTATGAATTTGAACTCCACATTTGTTATTTTATCATTTTGTGAAGGAAACTTATGTTAATCTTTTCAACATAGGAAATTTAAATTTACGTCTTTATCAAATTTGTTTGCAACAGCCTTTGAGGAATGTCAGGGGGATTTAAATCTTGATTAAAACTAATTCAAATCACAATTTAAAAGATTTAAAGATCTATTTATAGTGGATATTTTTACTCTTATTCTTAAGGTAATTTACGACTACTCTAAGTTGTATTTTTTTAATTTGAATTAAATGGATATATCATGAATCTTTTGTTGATCTAATACCATGTTTGATATTTATCAGTATATATCTCTCTGAGTATCATCTATAAATCTATTTGATCTGTGAATACCTCTCAGGTTTTTTTGAAAATATTATTCATTGAATTCTTCCTGTGAAAATTTTTTATTATGATACAGAGATCTGGCATCTCAAAAAGAAGGACTCCATCTCGGAGATATACAGGTTTAATTATAGAAGTTCAATGATTAGTTTTTATTATTGTTCTTAAATTCAAAGATCTCTTGTGCAATAGTATCTCTTCAAATATATTACAATTTTTATTTTCTTCTGAAGTCAAATATCATTCTTTTATCAGTTGTGTGTTGCTGCAACTATAAGCTATATTTATTCCTCATCAAACTAAAAATTATCTATCTTGAGTTTTAGCTGGTCATATTCAATCATGGGGGAGTGTCAAATTCTTGCACTAAACTGTGGGTTTATTGGTTCCCTATAAAATAACCCAAAGGCTCAATTTTATAATCCATTGTTTATAAGGCTAAAAATTGTGTACACTTAGTTGTGGATCGGTCTAATGATACGAGGACCTTACTAGTGAAATTCACCAAGCCCGCTGAGAGAGTGATTGGTGGGGTAGACTAGGGGATCTTTGTGCCCCAGACCACTATAAATAATTGTTTTTTGTTCTCTATTAATATCTACAGCATATACTCATATAGAAATTTCTTTATCTCTATCTACAATTGATGTGAATCTATAGAATTGTGAAATTTTTAAAAGAACACAATTCACTTCCCTCTTGTGTTTTCACTCTAGTCTTTATGACCTAAAATTTTGTATCAAATGGTGATGTTTTCCATAGATCTACAACAAGCTAAAGCCATAAAATCTATATTAGTGATGGAAATGGATAATCTCAAGGAATTAATGTCAATGGTTTGTGCTCTATATTTAAATGGCGAGAATTATGGATGTTGAAAGTCTCAAATGATAATATACTTAAAAAATAATGGATTTAGATTATACGCAAAGATTGTTACTCCTTACACAATTTCTAAAAAACCTAAAACTAGGTCTACTAGTATAGAAGTTGACTATGATATGAATTTGAAATCAATGAAAGTTGTTATTTGTGGTCTTGGACTAGATCAATTCAACTTTGTATCGCAATTCCCAAAAGCATATGAAATGTGGCAAACAATTACAGTAGCCTATGAAGGAACTGACAAAGTTAAACAAATGAGATATGCTGCAGCAAAGTTAAAATTTGATACTTTCAGAATTTTTGATGGAGAGAGCATCCCACAGATGAATGTATGGCTCAAAGAAATTTTTAATAATATTATATCTTTAGGTGATCCTATCATCCAACCTGATCATGATTTAAAAGTCTTAAGAGTTCTACCTAAGAAATTGAATGTAATTTCTACTGCAATATACCAATCAGCACCTGTTGAGAATCTAAAAATGATATAATTGATTGGAACTTTAATGATTTATGAGGATAAAATTCAAGGAGAAAATGAAGATCACAACGTCTTAGTAAAAAAGGATAACACGTATTTAAAATTTACATCCTAAAAGTAAAAAAAATTAAACATGAATAGATAAATTCAGACTCATTTGATTTAGAAATTAAGCTACCACAATTAGCCAGAAAATTCAGTAAATTATGATGGAATAAAAGAGGATTCATAAATCCCTTCAAAAATGATGATAAAGAATCAAGGAATTTAGATGCTATGAATGCAAAAAATCGGGTCATATAAGACCTGATTGTCCTCAATTGAATGAAGAGAAGATAAATATAGAAATGAAATATTAGAAGAATTATGATTATGAAAAAAAATAATAAAAGAGGTATGAAGGCTACTTGCAGTGTTTTTGAATAATCAAGAAGCTCATCAATCATTGATTTAGAGAAAGAAGAATCCAATCTGAAAGCTAATATGTTCATTATGGCTGAAGAGGAGAAGGTACAACACTAATATTTCATCTGATTATGATTTGAGTTACAAAATTGATAAAATTACAGCCTATTGTACTATGCTAGAAGAAATATATGACTCTCTATTAAAGAAACACAAATCTTTAAAAAAATTCATAATGTTATTATAGGTGAAAAATATACATTACTAAAACAACATCAAGAACTTGTTAAAAAGAATTATTTCAACTAATACCAACAATAATACTCATGAAAGTAATACTAAGACTCTACAGGAAGATTTTTAAACCAATAAATCAAATGATATTATTTTCACAAAAGGAGAAAATAAACTAAATGAAATTCTTGGGGAAATGTTATTAAAAAGGAAATGTTTTTTATTGGCAGTAAGGGTGAAAAAAACAAACTATAAAAAAACTATTTTGTTCTTGGTTCTAATAGAAAAGGCATGTCTACTGTTAAATGTTTTTATTGTGGTACTAATGGACATTATGCTAATGACTTATATTTAAGAAAACCACAATTATGTGGTATCAAGAATTTTCATTATTCAAAATCATTATCTACTTCTAATTATTACATTTTTTATCAGAATAAATCTATTTGGATTACCAAATCTTGTATAGCTAACACTGCTGAACACTAACATATATGGGTACCAAAACATATTTTTGGTTTAATTTGACCTTGTAAGTAACATGCCATAGAAGAGGAAAATATATATGGAATATCGACAGTGGTTGTTCAAGTCATATGAGTGGAAATTCATCAAATTTGTATACTCTGACTAAAATATATTGAGGCCTAGTCACTTTTGGTGACAATGCCAAAGAAAAAATTATTGGACTCGGAACAATTAGAGATCCAGATATTGTCTCAATTAATAAAGTACTCTATGTACAAGAATTAAAGCATAATATGATAAGTCTCTCTCAAAATTTTGATTATGGATACTTTGTTGAATTTTATATTAATTTATGTTCTATTTATATATATAATTTTATTAAATTTATAGTACACAGAATAGATAATTTCTACACTTTGGATTAAAATTCCTTGTGTAAATGGAAATTGAATTGTTTAACTGCTAATGTAAATGAGTCATGGATTTGGAACAGAATTCTTGGTCATTGAAATACTTTTTCTTTACATTATTTATCAAATAAAAAATTAGTTTTATATTTAACTATTCTAAAATTTTATAGTGATAGATTCTTTGATGCATGACAGATTGACAAGAAACACAAATCTTCCCTCAAATCTGTTAACAAAATTACTACTTCAAATCCATTGGAACGTATTCGTTTGGATTTTTTGGACCATCAAGAATAGAATCTTTTTTCTATTAAATTATATTTATTTTTTTTAATTGATTATTATTCTATATTTACTTAGGTATATTTCCTAAAACTCAAAAATAAATCTTTTTTTTTGTTTTTAAAAGTTTTTGTAAAAGTGTTGAAAATTAAAAATTTGATCATGGTGGAGAGTTTGATAATAAAGAATATAATTCTTTTTGTTGAAATATGGGTATTAAACAAACCTTCTCTACACCAAGAACACCTCAGAAAAATGTAATTGTTGAAAGAAGAAATTGAACTATTCAATAAATTGCTAGAACTATGCTAAATGAAGATAGTCTTCCAACCTGCTTTGGGTCAAGAGCTATAAGAACATAATGCTATATTATAAATAGATTTTTAATTCAACCTATTTTCAAAAACACTCTTTATGAACTTTGGAATAATAAAAATCCTATGGTAAATTACTTTAAGGTTTTTGGATTCAAGGTATATATCTTGAACACCAAAGATAATCTTGGAAAGTTCAATCCAAAAGCAGATGAAGGAATATTCTTAGGATATTCACAAACTTCTAATATTATATAATAGTTAACAAAAATTCAAGTATTGTTGAAGAATTAGTACCTATGAAATTAGATGAAAATGAACCTTTTAATAAAGAGAAAGATCAAATAGATAAATCTAATGATTCTTATAACAACATGAGACTTGATAACATAAAAAAATATTTTGAAAATATAAATAAAATTCAGCCCAGTTCAGATGAACATGATTCTGATCAACCTAAAAGTGCTCTACCTAGAACGTCTAGAATCCTAAATAATCACCCTTTAGAGACTATTATGGGAGATATAGAAATTGGATTAAAATTAGAAGAATTGTAGGAAACCTAGTGGAATTTTATGCTTTTCTAAGTGAACTAAAGACTAAGTCATATGAAGAATCCTTGGAAGATAAATGTTGGATGTTATAAATGAAATAAGATCTAAATTAGTTTAAAAGAAATGAAGTGTAGAAATTAGTGGAAACACCATCGAATTATCCAATTATAAGAACTAAATGGGTTGTTAGGAACAAACAATACGATCAAGGTATTATAACTAGAAACAAGGATAGACTAGTGGCCAAAGGGTATAATCAAGAAGAAGGTATAGATTATGATGGAACCTTTTCTCCTGTAGCTAGACTAGAAGCAATTAGAATTATTTTGTCTTATGCATCACATATGAATTTTAAATTATATCAGTTGGATGTAAAAAAAAATCCTTTTTAAATGGAGATTTAATGGAGGAATTTTATGTTCAGTGACCTCCTTTTTTGAAAATTATCAAAAACCATACTTATTTTAAACATACTATAGCTCTTTATGGCCTTAAAAAATCACCTAGAGCTAGGTATTAAAGATAAAGTTCATTTATATGAAAAAATGGTTTTAATGTTGGTTTTTTAGATCCAACCCTCTATAAGAAAATAGTTTTTTGTAATTTATTATTAGTTAAAATATATGTTGATGATTTTATTTTTCGATCAACAAATAAAAAACATTAAATTGATTTTTCAAAAATTATGAAAAAAATTATTTGAAATGAGCATGATGGGAGAATTAAATTTATTTTTAGGAATTCAAATTTATTAAAAATATTATGAAAATGTATTAAATCAAAGTATATACATTACTGATTTATTGAAAAATTTTGGTCTAGAAAATATCAATACATATTTGACTCCCTTGTGTACTAATATAAAACAAGATCTGGATGAAGCTGGAAAACTAGTGGATAACATGTTATATAGAGGTATGATTGTATTTTTACTATATCTTACTCCTAGTAGACCTGATATTATGTTTTCGGTATGTCTTTGTTCTATATTTCAATCAAATCCAATAGAATATCATCTTGTGGTTGTAAAAAGTATTTTTAGATATTTAAAAGGGATGGTTGTTCAATCTCTTCTTTATCCAAAAAATATGATTTTAATTTATTATCATATCCAGATATAGATTTTGGAGGTTGTATATTAGATAGAAAAATCACTTTAGGAACCTGTTACGTTTTAGGAAAATCTTTAGTTTCATGGTCAAGTAAGAATCAACACTCGGTTGCACTGTCAACAGCCGAATAAGAGTATGTATCTGCAAGAAGTTGATGTGCATAAGTTGTGTGGATTCAAAACACTCTAATTGAATATGGACTTAACTTTAATAATACGCCAATTTTAGGTGATAATAAAAGTGCTATAAACATTCCAAAAAATCCAATATGTCATTCTAGAACTAAGAATATTGATTTTAGACATCATTTTATAAGAGATCATTTTCTTAAAAAGGATATATCTTTAGAATTTGTTAACACTAAATATCAATTAGGTGTTATTTTTACTAAACCGCTTCTCACTACTTGTTTTTCTTTTATTAAGGTGAAGTTAGGTTTATCTAATTTTTATTTAATTTTAATTTAATTTACTTTATGCCAAATTTAATTTTTTAAATCTAATTTAATTTTTTTATTTCAATATTATGGTAATTCAATTAATCTATTTTATCTGAAATTTATTTATGTTGTGAAATTATTAAAAAAATATTAATTACTCTTCGACATGAGAAACGAGGACATGTGTTATCTGTCAGAAACCCTTCATCTTCAAAAACCTTTGTTTACTGATAAATCATTTTGCCTAACCCTTAATCTTTGTTCGTCCTTCCAAAACATAGAAGATGAAAACCTCATATTTTCATATCTTCAAGAATTGAGAAAACCAAGAGAGTTAAATAATGAGATGCAAGCAACCCAAAATGACAAAGAGTTATAGGTAGAAAAATTCTTCTGGGAATATTGGTTTATTTTGAATGTTTATATCAGATAAACTTACTCCTAAAACAATCATTGGATTTTTAAGGACTCGAGATAGCTCTCAATGACATCAAGTCATAATTTCTTCATGAGATATAACTAAACAATTTTTTAAGTATGTACAGTTTATTTTTAGAGATTTAGAGGATATGATCTTTTCTAGAATTTAAGATAGGGATTTCTCTATTTCTTCTACTAAGGTTAAAAAAAATTTGAACTGCCCACATGAAGGGGTTTTCAATTTCAATTTAAATCAATTTGTGATAGGGAAAACTCTTCTAAAGACATTATGTCTTTTCTATTCAACTCAATGTAAATAAAAAATATTTTTGTTAAGGATTTATAGGTTATCCATTAGATTATAATGAAATTTATTCAAATAGGAATACCACCAAGGATGGCTGAGATTGGGAAAATTATTTAACCAGACATGTATATCATGTTTCTTTTTCTAAGTGATATCAAATTGAATTTTCCACGATATTTATTTTGGTATCTTTATTACTACCATTCATCATAAGAAAGAATGAATATCTATATATATGGATGGAGAATTTCAAGGATTTTATTTCATAAGGACATGATCAGACTAGTTGATGCAATAGTCAAATTTCATCATAGTAATGTTATGATTACTAGAACATTAATAAACCATGGATTTTTTTGGAGCACTATAAAAAGAAAGATTTTTCTTATTAGAGCTGAGGAAGAATAGAGATCAAGAGATTTTTCTCAAGGGGAGAAAGCAGGTGTTCAAAAGTGTGGTTTAGCTGAATCTCAAATAGATGCAATTTCTCAACCGACTCAAAGGAGGCATAGATTTAATGCATAATAAGAATAAGAATAATTGAGTCAAGAGGGACTTATTATGAAGCCAAGAAACATAAATTATACTCATTTTGAAGAGAAAATGTCATCTTCTAGAGAATCAACATGCTCGGTTCATTTGGAAAAACTGTTATTGAAGAAGAAATTCTTGTGGAGATTCAAGCTAGCAAGCTTGCTATTGTACCTCACCTGAATGATCAGGTGCAAGAGAGAATTCCAGTAGAAATATATCATGAAAATAATACTCAAACTGAAATTGTTCATTCAATTTTTTTTAGGAATATATTATATAAATTAGACCATTGATTGTAAATTAGAAACTGGGATAGTCATATCATATTTCTGGTGCTCAGACTAAAGTTTTAGATAATCAGTATTTTTTATGTGAAGAACCAATAATGAAAATAGTGGCAGATCCTTTCCCAAATGAAGGTGAAAATCAAGATATTAATGCATATGAGGGGAAATATGATTCATTATCTCATCAAGTTGAATAAATTGTGATTAAATTAAACAAGTCTCAGGTAGTGAATTTCATTATATGTTTGGATATTGAGATTGCATAGAAAAAGATTCAGAAACATAATGAGAATACTATTTCTAGAATTTATTTTGATGCCTTCAAGGGAGACATGTTAAATGAGATTGGAAAGATCATATAGAAAGATGTTTCAAAAACAAATTTTTTAGATTTAAAGTGGTACTTGTGAAGTCCGTTTGAATCAGTAAATGGTTCAATAAATTAGGCTAATACATCTACTCCTACCTCTACTACAAGTCCAGATTTGATTAGAATATTTCAGTCCATTACATCTATTATGGCAGACATGAATGCTCATCTTCAGGACCTTCAATGCAACATTGCTCCTCTGTAATTCATATTGGACAATCAAAAATTTCTTGTTGATCAGTTAACTTAAGGAGATCCTATTATTAGATTGATCTTGAGTCAGTTTTTAGAAATTTTTGAGCTATTCATGAAGCAATAAAAAAGTCCTCATGAGTTTCTGAAGGTCAACATAGTGTATAATCTGCATGTCAATATTGACTCCAGGATGTTGATAATTCTTTTAGGAGATAGTTTGATAATGAAGCTAAGATTTCAGATGTCAGAGCTAAATTAGATGTTTGAAACCATTTAAAATTCAAACCCATCCAATCCTTATCCTCTTTTCTTTTCCAACCTTGAACCACAACAAAGAAAATTTTCATTTCTTAGTCACAAGCTATAGTGTATTAATTTATTTATTGATCAATGAACTTGTTTGATGTATATATATTACATTTTATTATTTTATTTGATTTTATATTTTTGTTTGTTATCAAAAATACAATTCTATTTATTCATTATTGTTACTTATAACATTCACTTATTAGTCTGTTCAATATTAAATGTGTTTTAATCTGTTTCTATATTTTTTTTATATCACAAAAAGGGGAAGAAGTTTAGATAAACACAACATTTCTTTTATTTGAGAAATTTAGATAAACATAAATATTTCTTTGACATTTACCATTGGGGGATAACTTTAAATATTTATTCTTTATTAAAATAATTATTTCAACTAGAAATTATTTTCTTTTAAATATTTATTATATAAAAACATAATTATTTCAAATAAAAATTATTTTCTTCTAATAATTAAAAAAATTATGAATCATATTTATAAGATTATATTTTTAATTTATGGGTTTTTTTATCATCAAAAAGGTGGATATTTTTGTGCATGTGTTGTCTCAACAATACTCTATAAATATTATTGATTTTGATTCTCACAAATACCCTTGTTTTTTTACTAATGATTTTATTTTGAGTTTATTTTATGAAATTTATATTCTATAGAATTCTTATCTTGAAATGATATTCAACAATTTATTTGTAATAAAAATTTGTTAAAGTGTTCAGAATAATCTTAAGTGTATTCTAGAAACACTATTCACTGTTTGTCATTTATAGGAATAGTATTCACTCAATTCGTCGAAGAAAGTAACGTATGGATCAAATATTATATTTATCTTGAAGTATTAGCTTGTATGGTTAATCAAACCTTATGTTTGAGGAAACATATGGTTAAATAACATTATGTTTAGATAAGAACCTTACATTTTTCAAAAAAAAATAATGCTTAAAGAACCCTACATAAGTATGGATCATCTGTCACGACCCATCCTTTGGGGCCCGTATCAGGACTACCCCAAGCCCACCTTCCATAGGACAGGGCTTGGTGACTAGCACTAAAGGCATAAATCCCTAAACTGGGAATGAATTTCCTTTATAACAGTAAACAAAAACAACAGAGTACGCAACTGGAAGTAAAACACTTAGTGAAACTGTATACAAAAGAGGGTGCTGAAAGTAAAGGGGATAGAAATACGGTCCCAACAGTAAAGTACAATACAACTGAAAAGCTAGTACAATAGCAGTAAAGTAAAACAACACCTACTAAGTCATCCTCCAGGATTCCCGCCTGAAGGGTGGGTACAGATGGCTTCCTCAGCACCCCAAGTCTATCCGTCCGCTCCGTGTACATATTTCCAAGTGGTCCACCTCGAGGTACCATCCAGCTCTACAACTATCTACCTCGATCAGTATTGTCTGTAGTCTTTAACCAACACAACAAGGTGCGGGAATAGCCCATGCAGGGGTGAGTATAACGATACTTAGTAGGGACCCCGAGACCCTCAAGGTCTCACAATATCCAACTAGGATAAACCATAAAGAAAGATACAATCACGAAGTATCAACCAACCCTAATTAGGTATATGCCCATACATATAGCTAAGTTATCAAACACAGTACGGCTCTAACTCTCGATCCCAAGCACAAAATATTCCATAAAGGAAGTAAAGTCAAACACCACGATGATAATGGTTGAAAGACATGACTTACCTCACACAGGTGTAAATCTTTTGTAGAGTGATAGAGATAATCAGATGTAGTCACTGAATCATCTAAGTTGTTAGACCCATACAGGATACAGGAACAACTAAGATGTCGGACCCACACAGGATACAGGACCAACTATTCACTCATCTAAGTTGTTAGACCCACAGAGGATACAGGACCAGCTAAGCTGTCAGACCCAAACAAGATACAGGACCAGCTATTCGGTCAGACCCACATAGGATCCAGGTACAGAAGTCAGAACTGTCAGACCCACGGAGGATCCCGGTACAGTAGTCATCACTGTCAAACCCATGTAAGATTCTGGTAGAGTAGTCATCGCTGTCGAATGCACGGAGGTTTCCAGTATAGAATTCTTCACTATCGAACCCACGGAAGATTCCGGTACAGAAGTCATCGTAGTCTCAGCCAGCCCTAGGGTTCACGCACACATCACGCTCGATTCCGGGACGGTCCTCTCCTCGATCCAAGAGTCGATACATCAACTATCACTAAGTCTTGAGTTGATGTATCTCGTAGTTCTATCTCATCATAAAGAACCCAAAGCGACAGACGGTGCGTCAATCGGATGCCTGGTCTGTGAGTTATTGGCATTTCCGTTCCAGGGGCCCGGTTGGTTTTTAGACTCAAACCAACCCAACCATACCCCAACTGCATCCAAACCTCAATCGGGGTATGCCAAAATAATAGCCTCACACCAAGAATTACATCGCAGTAAACGGTTTGTCGATTGGACACCCGTAGCCCATGATATGGGCGGAAAGGTAGAAATGGCCATTGTGGGTCCGGGTCCGGTCCGACCCAGTCGGAGTGACCCGGCCCGACCCGACCCGAGGGTCTGACCCAGTCAGAGGATATGACCCAGCCCGAGGGGGTGGGCCGGCCCAAATGGGCAGCTCGACCCTAGGGCGGCCCAGCCGTATACGGCCCGGCCCGTGGGAGACCCGGTCGAGGGCGGCCCGGCCGATGGCGGCCCGACCATGGGCGGCCCGGCCGGAGGTGGCCCGACTGGACGACCTGCATGGCCTGGCTAGCTACGCATGGGAGGGGGTGCCGCCCACCTGTTCCGCTATGAAGAAATCGGCACTAGGCGCCGATTTTGTTGACCCGCGGGACCCAAAAGGTCCCACATGTTTGTCTGGCTCCACGGCGGTCGTCCCGGCTGGCCGCCTTCGCACCTCCACCACGGTGCGACTGCGCTGCGGTCCTGCTGCCCTCCGTGCGGTGCAACGGCACCACGCCACCACCATTGTGGCCCGACCTGGCCACGGCATTTGGCTCCACCGCGCGGCGTGATGGCTTCGTGTTTCTCCATCCGCCACGGCCCTTCTGACCGTGGTTCCTCTCTGGTGCGGTGTGATGGCACTGTACCCTTTCAGTACCACCATGGCCCGCCTGTCCACGGCTCATTTCTTTGTCCGGCACGACGGTGCCGCACCCTTGTGGCGACTCGGTGGCCTTTTTCTGCTGGCATTCTTTGCAGTCGGCTTATTGTCGGTCGCCGCGTGTACCGCCTCTGTCATCATCAATTAAGAACCAACAAAATGGGGAGGGTCGGCTGTGTTTGTGAGGTCTGAACCCTCCTCGTTACGATGATATCATTTGGAACACCATTCCACAAATTTAACGACATAGAACGGAGGGTAAATTCATACATAAAGATAACCCTTACCTTGTAATCGGTGTTCGCTCAACGGAGTCGCGGGAAGGCGGTGCCGTTTCATTGATGTCAGGAATGAATAAGTCAAGGATTGTGTCGGCGTTCTTCGTGGGTGTCACTTCCCATTCCTTGCCTCGATTGAAGAAAGAAGAAGACGACGTTGTCATTCTTCGGTGGAGATGGGCATTCTTCGCGTTCTTCGTTTAGAGGATGGAGTCCTCTCAATTCTCTCAAAGCTCCTCTCACAAAGTTCTCCCAATAAAGGATAATGCCAACCCCCAATAATAAAATATAATACCTTATTATAATGGTGGCATAAATAATACAAAAAGATTAAAAAAGTTGAGATTAATTAAAGAATACAATTGACTTAATTAATGAGGGTGGAGGCTCAAATATTAATGGTGAAAAAGGTAAAGAGTTTCACCAAATTTAATTGGGGGGTTCATGGGAAGTTAGAGAGGTCGGGTGGGCCCCACCTAATAATCCTCCCATGGGAGGTTATGTGTGGGTGGTCCCCACCACCATAACATCCTCCCAAGAGAGGTTTGGGTGTGGTGGCCCCCACCTCCAACCTCCCCTTGTATGTTTTAACCACCAACATATAATAAAGTTAAATCTTTAACTTTATTAAATTAAATTAAAAACCCCCAAAAACTAACTTCTACTCATGATAAAACACAACTGTGGTGAAAGTCTCACTATAAAATTACCGAAGCTACAAGTTCAACGGTGCCCTTAGATGTCAATTCCGAGCACCGGTTCAAAAGTTATAAAACGTCGCTTGAACGTTTACTGAACATACTCGAAAAAACGTTTATAAAATTTTTATCAGCCACCCTCGACCCACTGCGGTCGAGGTTAGCCTCTAATTAGGTGAAATACTCCCCAAAGAACCCAATGGTACCCTCAGATTTCTAATCTGAGTTACCGTTTAAAAGTTATGAATTTTACAATAAAATAATTGTCACTTAATTTTTTTATTTGCGGCCAAAATATAACTCTCTATGGTGGACCTCGCCGACCCAAATTAGTATCTACTTAAAGAAATACTACCCTCGCGAGTTCAGCGGTGGGCTCAGATTTTTAATCTGAGTTACCATTTGTGAGTTATAAGCATTTAAAAAATAAAATAATTTTATTCAATTATTTTATTTACAGTTATGACATTTTTGGGTTTTCTCACATGAGGCCCGCGCTGACAAAACTTATGCCACGCCTAGTGTAAAATCTCCATCCTGAGCGCAACGGTGGCCATAGATTTCTGATCCGAATAACTGTTTAATAGTTATCCCACTTTTTTAGGAAAACTTCATACACACGTTAATTTAAGTTTAACAAAACTTCGACGGATCATTCTGGGCACTCCAAGCCTTGGAATCGCACGCCGTTAGAAAATGCTGACTCGTAAAATTCCCAAGTATTTAAGAAAAAAATTTCCACAAAAATTCTGGGTCTTTAAATTCTCCCCACCTTAGGGATTTACGTCCCCATAAGCTACAAATCAAACCAAGGTAACAGAAGGGGGTACTGAGCACGCATCTGAGCCTCCCGCTCCCATGAGCTCTCCTGGAGGTTCCCACGCTTCCAACAAATGTACACCATAGGTATCGACCATCCACATAGGACCCGATACTGTCGATCTTCAATCTCTAATGGAACGTCCATGAAAGTCACCTCATCATTAACGTCCAACTCTCCATGGGTGATTATATGGGAAGGGTCATGCACGTATCTCCTCAGCTAGGATACGTGGAAGAAGTCATGCACCCAGTGCAACTGAGGTGGAAGAGCCAAGTGGTAATACACCTCGCCTACTCTGCTGAGGACCTGAAAAGGTCCTATGAATACGGAGAAAACTTGCCACCTTGGCCAAATCTCCATAGACCTCGTCGAGGTGAGACCCGTAGAAAGACGTGGTCTCCATCCTCAAACTCCAGAGGTCTATGTATCCAGGATGTACATGGAAGAACCTTCATGAATTCTATGGATATCTAATCCTACTTCCACTCTAGGACCTCTAAGGGATGAACCAAGCCTGCTGGAACCTGGTGCTCCGCCTTTACTTACTGACAAGTGATGCATTGTGAGAGAAACTTTTCCACTACTTTCTTCATGCCTGGCCACCAGTGCTGTCGTCAGAGGTCCTGATACATGTTAGCCACTCCTGGATGTACCACTAAAGGAGATGTGTGGAACTCCCTCAACACTTCCTCATGAAGTTCAACTATTACCATGGTACGTCTTCTGAAAAAAATGATGTGCTCCCCACCTTTAGAAAATCCATCACGTGCCTGCCCTGTGGATATCTGAGCACATCACATCTCATAGTCAACATCCCCATGTTGTGCCTCCTTGACTCGCTGAAGATGTGGAGGAGTAACTATGAGAGACTGCAGAAAGGATCATCCATCTCTATTCACAAAGGATATCTGGAACGTGGACAGCTGCTCTGTCATATATCCTAGTAATTGAATGCCTGATCTCCTACTCAGAGCATCGGCTACAACGTTCCCCTTCCCAAGAGTATAGACTATCTCAAAGTAATAGTCCTGGAAGAACTTGAGCCATCGTCGCTGTCTCAGGTTCAGGTCCTTCCGTGAGAAGATGTACCTGAGACTCTGGTGGTCAGAGTAGACTGTAAAATGTTCACCCATCAGATAGTGCCGCCAAATTTTCAAGGTGAAGACCACTACTGCTAACTCCAGGTCATGGGTAGTGTAGTTTTGATCATGTTGTCTCAACTACCGAGATCCATACGTGATCACTGCTCATTCCAGTATCAAGACAAAATCGAGTCTGGTCCCTGATGCGTTGCAGTAAACTACGTACCCAACGCACTCCTCTAGTAGCCTCAAGATGGGCGCACTAGTCAACCTATGCCTCATCTCCTGAAATCCCTACAAGTATCTCTATAACCACATGGAGGGTTTCCCCTTATTTTTCAAGGCTGATAGTGATGCTACAACTCTGGAGAAGTCTGTAACAAAGGTAATTCTGGCCAACTCATGAGTGATCGACTGCACTCTCTTATGCATGATTCCATCCTGTGCTTTCTGGGTTTTCCTTTTCACCGACCAAAGAAAACCCCATCCCAACATTGTACATAAACCACAACCTTTTTACCTAATATAGTCAATCTGTTTATTAACTGTGGTTGCCCAGTCCATACCCAAACTAACGTCGTAAGGCCTCGACGTTGCCACTAAGAGGTTCCGACTGAAACTCTCGCCTCAAGGTTCAAATCACATCGTCATCGTAAGTGTGATTATCAAGTATCCTCCCAAAGGTATCTCCAGATGTGAGGGTCAAGTCAATGGTTTAACTGGAAACTATAGTAATGAGACAAGATTCGTGGAAGGAAGGAATGATTGGTAACTATTTCTATTAATATGGAAGCTAGTAGTAGACACAATCTGTACCTGAAATCATTCCTAGAGCCCTTGGGTCACACACCTTGACTGCATGCAACTACTCTCTTCCCCTACCCTCCATCTCCCTGAGCCTAGCGGGGACTACAAAGGTGGGTGGTTGTAACATGTCAAAATGTTCACCACCTCATGATTCTCTCCTAGCTCTACTTCCACGTCTGCTGCCCTACAGATTCACCTGTCCTTAACACTTCCTCTTTATAAAACATATCACAAGCCTAAGCCTCTGAGACTGGAACTAGTTTTCAGCTTCCCATTGCTAACATACACTGCCTATATCCGCTCAGCTAAAGAACATTCAACTACAAAGGTTCTCTCTAGCACCCTAACATAAGTAGAAGTGCATAGAGAAAAAAAGTGTTGGATCAGATGTCCTTAAACACACCTCACTCAGAGGTTCAAGCTCTAAAGCACTGATCATATCATATTCATCGAGTACCAGGAAAGATCGATATGCCTTGATGAATACTTAGCTACCGACACGTTATCCTACTGAAGTTATATAAGCTCTAGAAAACTCTCAGCCACCTCCTCAAGCCAGTCCTCAGCAGCCTGTGGGTCGGGCTCGCCTCGGAACTTGAGGGATATCTGGTGATGAAACACATGTAAGTCACTAAGACAACAAGTGTCCTCCGCCGATACTGCCAGTAGTGTATGTTGACCAACAGGCAGTGATATAGTTGGCACACTTCTCGAAGGTACCATCTTGAAAAACGGTCCAAGTACCGAAACCTCATCAATATACGGACCATCCTCATGGTCACTCACTGAAAAATATTAGTATCTAAGATCGAAATCTACTCTACTAGTGTCTCAAATAGGCGGAAAACTTCAGTAATCGCCTCCATCCAATCCCCTACTGCCTGGGAATCTGTCTTGCCTTGAAACCTCAGAGGCATCTACCGCTGGAACTCGTGCAACACTCTCAGTCGGCATGCACCATCCTCCAATACGGTTGGTGGAATATGGTACCCAATGGGTGGTGGTGCTGCTGGTACACCACCCGAAGGTGCGAACATAGTAAGAGGGCCCTAAACCGGTGCCTTGTTACTCGGTGGGTCGTCATCGTGTACTATCTTGGAACCCTAGCTGGCTGTCTGCACAGTGCCATCCTGATAAGGGACAGGTACGCCATGGTCAATAATTATGCCTGCTGAGAAAACTCAAAGAAAACTTTTGAAAACACACATGCAATCATTGTTTTCGTGCACTGAGTTAGAAATCAGAAGTCAAGGTCCTGGTGTGTGGATATGTCAGTCGCAACCCTGGACTCCCTAAATTGAAAACCACACTCAGTAGGCTTAACATTATTGCTTCACAGTAAGATAGATCAGAGTCCTAAGTTCTTCGGTAGACCAGAATCCTCTGATACCAATTTTTCATGGCCCATCTTCCGGGGCCCATATCGGGACTACCCCAAGCCCACCTTCCATAGGCCAGGGGCTGGGGACTAGCACTAAAGGTGTAAATCCCTAAACTAGGAAGGCATTGCCTTTATAACAGTAAACAAAAACAACAAAGTACACAACTAGAAGTAAAAAACTTAGTGAAACTGTATACAAAAGAGGGTGCTGAAAGTAAAGGGGCCAGAAATACAAGCCCAATAGTAAAGTACAATACAACTGAAAAGCTAGTACAACAACCGTAAAGTAAAACAAAAACTACTGAGTCATCCTTTGGGATTCCCACCTGAAGGGTGGGTATAGATGGATTCCTCAACACCCCAAGTCTGTCTGTCCACTCCGTGTACATCTCACCAGGTGGTCCACCTTCGGGTACCTTCCAGCTCTACAACTCTCTACCTTGATCAGCATTGTCCATCATCTGCAACCAACACAACATGGTGCGGGCATAGCCCATGCAAGGGTGAGTATAACGATACTCAGTAGGGACCCTGAGACTCTCAAGGTCTCACAAAATCCATCCAGGATAAACCACAAAGAAAGATACAATCACGAAGTATCAACCAACCCTACTTAGGTATATGCCCATATATATAGCTAAGTTATCAATCACAGTCCGGCTCCAACTCTCAAGCCCAAGCACAAACCATTCCACAAAGGAAGTAAAGTCAAACACAATGATGATAATGGTTGAAAGACATGACTCAGCTCACACAGGTATACATCTTTTGTAGAGTGATAGAGATGATCAAATGTAGTCACTGATTCATCTAAGTTGTCAGACCCACATAGCATACAGGACCAGCTAAGCTGTCGGACCCACACAGGATACAGAACCAGTTATTCACTCATCTAAGCTATCGGACCCACACAGGATACAGGACTAGCTAAGTTGTTAGACCCACATAGGATATAGGACCAGCTATTCTGTCAGACCCACACAGGATCCAGGAACAGAAGTCAGAACTGTCAGACCCACGAAGGATCTCAGAACAGTAGTCATCACTGTCAAACCCGCGGAGGATTTCGGTACAGAAGTCATCAAAGTCGCATCCAGCCCTAGGGTTCCTGCACACAACACGCTCGATTCTGGGAGGGTCTGCTCCTCAAGCCAAGTTTCGATACATCAACTATCCCGAAGTCCTGAGTTGATATATCTCGTAGTTTCGTATCATCATAAGGGACCCAACGCGATAGACGGTGCGTCAATCGGACGCCCGGTCTGTGAGTTATTGGCATTTCCGTTACAGGGGCCTGGTTAGTTTTTAGGCTCAAACCAACCCAACCATACCTCAACTGCATCAAAACCTCAATCAGGGTATGCCAAAAGAATTATCTCGCTCCAAGAATTCCATCTTGGCAAACGGTTCATCGATCGGACACTCGTAGCCCATGATATGGGCAGAAAGGTGGAAATGGTCATTGCGGGTCCGGGTCTGGTCCGACCCAGTCAGAGCGACCCAGCCCGACCCGGTCTAAGGAAATGGCTCGGATCGAGGGGGCGGCCTGGCCCAAAGGGGTAGCCCGACACGAGGGTGGCCTGGCCGAGGGCGGCCTGGCCGTGCGCGGCCCAGCCGAGGGCGGCCCAGTCGTGCGTGGCCCGGCCGGGGGCGGCCCGGCCGAGGGCGGACCAACCGTGGGCGGCCCGGCCATGGGCGGCCCTACCGTGGGCAGCCCGGCCCAAGGGAGGCCCAGCCGAGGGTAGCCCGGCCGTGGGCGGCTGGGCGGGCCACGTGTGGGAGGGGGTGCCCCCCTATTCTACTATGAAGAAACCGGCGCTAGGAGCCGGTTTTGTTGACCTACGGGACCCGAAGGGTCTCGCCTGTTGGTCCGACTCCACAGCGGTCAGCCCGGACGGCTGTCTCTGCACCTCCACCATGGCACGACTGCGCCACGGTCCTGCTGCCCTCCATGTGGCGCGACGACACCGCGCCACCACCACAGTGGCCCGACCTGGCCATGGCCTTCGGCTCCACCGCGTGGCGCGACGGCGCCGCACTTCTCCATCTGTCACGGCCCTCCCGGCCCCAATTCCTCTCTGATGTGGTGCGACGGCACCGCACCCTTTCAGCACTGCCACAGACCACCTGGACGCGGCTCGGTTCTTTGTGCGGCACGACGGTGTCGCACCCTTGTGGTGACCAAGCGGACTTTTGCCGCCTACTTTCTTTGCGGCCATCTCATTTCCAGTTGCCTTGTGTACCGCCTCTGTCGTCATCAATCAAGAACCAACAAAATGGGGAGGTTTGGCCATGTTTGTGTGGTGCGAACCCTCCTCGTTATAATGATATCATTTGGTACACTATTCCATAAATTTAATGACATAGAACGGAGGGTAAATTCATACATAAAGATAAGCCCTACCTTGTAATAGGTGCTCACTCGGAGAAGTCACAGGAAGGCGGTGTCCTTTCATTGACGTCAGGAAATAAGAAGTTGAGGATGGTGTCGGCGTTATTCGTGGGCATCGCTTCCCTTTCCTTTCCTCTATTGAAGAAGGAAGAAGACGGCGTCACCGTTCTTCAGCGGAGATGGGCGTTCTTCGTGTTCTTCATTGAGAGGATGGAGTCCTCTCAATTCTCCCAAAGCTCCTCTCACAAAGTTCTCCCAACAAATGATTATGCCAACACCTAATAATAAAATATAATACCTTATTATAATTGTGGCATAAAGAATACAAAAATATTCAAAAAGTTGAGATTAATTAAAGAAGACAACCCACTTAATTAATGAGGGTGGAGGCTCAAAAATTAATGGGGAAAAGGTGAAGACTTTCACCAAATTTAATTAGGGGTTCAAGGGGGTTCAAGGGGAGTTAGAGAGGTCAGGTGGGCCCCACCTAATAATCCTCCCAAGGGTGGTTATGTGAGGGTGGGCCCCACCACCATAACATCCTCCTAAGGGAGGTTCGTGTGTGGTGGCCCCCACCTCCAGCCTCCCCTTGGAGGTTTCAACCACCAACATAAAATAAAGTTAAATCATTAACATTATTCAATTTAATTAAAAACCCGCAAAAACTAACTTCTACTCACAATAAAACGCAACTGCGGTGAAGGTCTCACTAAGCAATTACCGACGTTGTGAGTTCAACGGTGCCCTCGGATTTCAATTCCAAGCACCAGTTAAAAAGTTATAAAATGTCGCTCGCACATTTAATGAACGTACCCGAAAAAAAAGTTTGGAAAATTATTATCAGCCACCCTCTACCTTCTTTGGTTGAGGTTAGCCTCTGCCTAGGTGAAATACACCCCAACGAACCCAAGAGTACCCTCGGATTTCTAATCCAAGTTACCATTTAGAAGTTATGAATTTTACAATAAAATAATTGTCACTTAATTATTTTATTTGTTGCCAAAAACTAACTTTCTCTGGTGGCCCTCACCGACCCAAGTTAGTATCTTCTTAAATAAAGCTTGCCCTCACGAGTTTAGCGGTGGTCTTGGATTATTAATCCGAGTTACCGTTTGTGAGTTATAATCATTTGAAAAATAAAATAACTTTGTTCAATTATTTTATTTACGGTTATTCCATTTTTTTGTTTTCTCACAGGAGGCTCACGCCGACTAAACATAAGTCACTCCTAGAGTAAACTCGTCATCCTGAGCACAACAGTGGCCTTGGATTTTTTATCCGAGTAACTGTTTAAAAGTTATTCTAGTTTTTTATAAAAACTACATACACACGTTAATTTAAGTTTAACAAAACATCGATGTATCATTCAAGGAACTCCGGTCCTCGGAATCATGTGCCGTCAAAAACTAAAAACTCGTAAAATTCCAAAAGTATTTATGAAAAAAATTTCCACGGAAATTTTGGGTCATTACACCATCAACCTTACTTTCGAAATCAACCATACGTTGTCAACTTACATTTGGTAAAAGTAAACTTATGAATAATCAATGTTACACCCAGAGATCAATGATGGCATGGATAAATGTATGGATCATTAACCCAACATTATGAAGTAGAAAACTACATTTTTTATTTTTTTCATTTTGTGAAGGAACCTTACGTTTGACTTTTCAATGTTGGGAATTTAAATTCACGTCTTTATCAGATCTTTTTGCAATAGTCTTTGCGGAATATCAAAGATATTTAAAAGCTTGATTTAGATTTATTCAAATCTCGTTTTAAATTATTTAAAGATCCATTGACATTGGAGATTTTTACTCTTATTGTTAAGGGATGTTACGGATACTCTGAGCTGTATTTTTTGAATTTGAATTCAATCGATTTATCATGCATATTTTGTGGATCTAAAACCATTCAAGAATATTTATCATTATATATCTCTCTGAGTATCATCTGTAAATATATCAGATTTGTGAATACCTCTCAGATATCTATGAAAATATTATTCATTGAATTCTTCCAGTGAAATTTTTTTACAATGCTACAGTGATCAGGAATATTAGAAACAAGAACTAAATTTTAAAGATATACATGTTTAATTCTGGAAGTGTGGTATTCTGTTTTTGTTGCTGTTATTAAAATTGAAGATCTCTTGTGCAACCTGATCTCTTCAAATATATATCAACATTTATTTTCATCTAAAGTCAAATATCCATCTTTTATCAATTGTGTGATGCTGCAATTGTGAGTTATATTTTCTTCTCATCAAACTACATCATAGATATATTGAGTTTTGGTTTCTCATATTCAATCATGGTGGAGTGTCAACTTCTCACACTATGTTGTGATTTTATCGGTTCCCTATAAAAGAACCATAAGGCTCTTTTTTATAATCCTTTGTTTGTAAGGGTGACAACTACTTGCACTCAGTTGTAGATCAGTCTTATGATATGAGGAAATTACTAGTAAAATTCACCAATTCCATTGAGATGGTGATTGGTGGAGTGAACCAGGGAATCTGCCTTCCCTAAACCACTAAAAATTGTTGTTATTTGTACTCTATTCATATCTTCTCCATATACTCTCATACAGAAACTTCATCATCTCTATCTTCTATTGATGTGAATCGATAGAATTTCAAAAATTTTAAAAGAACACAATTGAGCCCCTCTTGTGTTATCACTATAGTATTTTGGAACTAACAATTATTACTCATCTAAAATCCTTCCATGTTTGGTTCTAATCATCTAATCTGATCCAAGGTCAGTAACTTGAAAAATCTTTTAAATATCATGAGTTTTGTTATATGTTGATACATGATTAAACACTCTTATATTAATAGAACAATATAGAAGATTTATAACATTGTAATTCAAAACATATTTAGTAGCATCATTTCCTATAAGATCATTCAGGTTAGCTTCTAGTAGTTTCTATGGTTTTATAAATATTGACCAGTATTATCTACTTAACTTCTTCAGGTATTCCTCCATTAAAGATTTCTAGTAATTATAATCAGTATCATCAATGTGAGGTGACTTCTGTTGAATCCATGCATCATTTAAAATTTTTCTTTCCATCTAATAGGGAACTGTTTTCTTATACTATGTGGTCTAGGGTACACATGTTAGCATAATAAAATATAAACAATAGATGCTATATATAAGAGTAACGAGTTTTTAATATAATTTATTATCAGAAGAAGAAATGGTAGAGTTAAACTATCCATAACAAATTCCAACTTATTATGCCAATATTTAGGTCATATATGGTGATGACATATCATCTAGAGGTGGGGTGAATAGACAAGATTAAAATTTAAAATAAAATAAAATAATTATAAAATTAATTTTCACAATTAATTATTAAGTGATAAAATTTAGTGGAAAAATAAAGAATAAATACTGATATTTTTTATAGTAGTTCAGTCCAACATGTAATTAACCTACCCTTACACCTCTATACTCTTTGATAGATTTTTTATGCACTATGTGATTCTTGAGGAGGAATAATAACCCAATTGCAAGTTACTTTTTATACTGTATGAATAACCATGACACATTACCTATTTGTGGGGAGTCATAACCCTTACAACATGAATTTAGATAGTATGATTCATAACAAAAAATAGTTTTAAATTTATAATCTAGGAGTCATATCCTGAAGGTAAACAATTCTATTTTGAGAAAATAAAAAATTGAATATTATATTATAATCGATTTAGATAGAAATAATTTGAGAAAAATAATAAAAATCAGAAAGATGATGTCATAAAATATGGATGAAGCATAGGAATCGATCCTTGATTAGTAGATCAGTATGTATCATTAAAGTAGTTTTAGTCAAAGAATATTAGGTTCCATGAGAGATCATCCCAAATAAGTAACTGTGGATTCTAATAATCAATTGAATAACATAGCACTTCAAGAATATAAAATTTTGGATCAAAGTAATTCATCATATTTGTATCATACATTTTAGCCAGTTCCTTTTAATGTGTCTTGAAGACTTTTAATAATATAACAACTAAACATAGGCAAGAAATTCATTAAACAATTCAGATTTAAGTAATATAGAATTATCTAAGAGATGGAAAATTATCATTCAATGATAATCATAAATATTCAAATATTAAAGGCAATTTAAAATATATTTTAATTCATTAGTAAACAAAAAAAATTCTCTATAATAATAGGTTAAGAAAATACTATAAATACTACATATTTTATTTCTATAAAAATTCAATTTTAAATTTTGAAAAAAAAATCATATTTATGAAGATATGTAAATATTAAAAACATAATAAAGCTAAATTAAATACTGTAAAATAAGTTATAACAAGTTTTATCCCTTAATATTAATTTAAAATAGAATAAAAACTACCTAAAAATAAATATATATAAATATTTAAAATATATATTGTATGTGTATGCATGAAGTGAAGAAAAAATTAACTCTTACTCAAATCTATTTAAAATATTCTAAAAAACACTTTTTATATATTCTATAATATATATATATATATGAACTTATATAATAATAAAATTAATTAAAACATCTAACATAAGAATTTAGTAATTTAAAATTCCAAAAGAATTTAAAAAAGAGTATTCTTGGAATTTTTATATTTTAATAGAATAGATAAAGTTTTGAACTAATCCTGAGTGGAAAATGACCATGAGGTATAGAACATGTTATTGTTTGACTTATTATTCCATCATAATGTGTGTTCATTGGGTATATCATGTGGTCTATTGACTCACCATTTCATCACAACATCTAGTCAGTAGGTATAAGGGGTGGTCAATTGAGTAACTGTATAATGAAATTTCATCATACTATGAGAACATAACAAGTGGTAAGTTTAGTTACTCATATGGTATCCTTGTTATGTCATCATGTGGTAAGTTTAAAAATCAATATATGGTATATTCAAATATCATCATTAATAAATAGTTTATAGACAGTTTATAAATTTTTTTTTGGAGAGTTTTAATATTCAAAATACAAAATATAAACAACATTATCCTAACAAGTTAATGGTAATATGTCAATGTTTTCTACATCTTCTTTAACTATCCATTAATGATTTCTAGTTTTTTGTACTTTTACTTTTGTCTATAACTATTTTTTTGGATTCCTAATTGTATTTTATTATTTTCTCCCTCTCAAATAGAAGATCCATAATTATTGAGAAGAATAAATAATATACCAACACACATATGCCTTGAGGTAATACACAACAAAACACTGAAAGTGACCATCAAATATGAATCTTCTTATATGTTGAAAATTTTACTGATCAAAATTTTTTTGTTTTTGTTTCACTGATTGAGATCATGATCTATTTTTCACAGTATTCTTATTCATAGTTGAGTTTTTCTTTTCAGTGGTTTAGGGAGACATTAGGATTAACATTTATCAGGTATTTATCTCAAGATTTAATCCTCATTTTTCTCCAAAACTATCATTTTTTATGACTCATTATCCCATATATTTATAGATCATTTGAACATAAGGTGAATTCATTAAAATTAGTGAATTATATTGATTTACACCAGTGGAGATGTGAAATTCATGTAAATCATATGGTTAAAATTCATGTGTGAGAAAATTGAACATATCTTTAATTATAAATTATCCTCAGATAAGTGAGTGATGGTGTGGTAGGTCATATTGATACGTTATTGTAGTTATTTGTTTTGAAAAAATTTGAGTGGAAGGGAAATTATTTTTGATAATTGGGAGTTTAAATATACCATGATATTTTGTGGCTAAAAATATTGATATGGTTAGAACTTGGAGATTATGTTTCTTTGGTTTGAAATAGGGTGTATTCAGGTGTTATTTTTGGATTTTTCTCATAAGAGTAAATCTTTAAGTGCGGGAGCTTTGTTTCAAAAGGAAATAACTAAAATTTTCATAAAATTATAAATTAATTTTAATTAATTAGTTTAACTAATTTTATTCTTTTTAGTATATTTTCTTGGTTTTGTTTTATTTTAGTTATTTCAAGTTAATTTTATATTTATATTAGTTATTTATTATTAGTAGTAGTATATATTAATTGTATATATTATTTAATATTGTATATTAATATTAAATTTATTTTAATTTTTACTAGGGTTATGTTTTTTATTATTTATTATTATTACTATTTCTAATTTATATTAGTGTTTTTCAGTAGTATTAGTATTATATTACTGGTTTATGCAGAATTTTATTAATATAATTAATTTTATCTTTAGGTTTCCATATTATTTTATATAATTATGTGTGTGTTATTATAATTTTTATTAGTTGGTTAATTAATTTAATTAGTGTTCTTTTTATTATTATTATTTATTATTTTATTATTTTATTATTATTATTTAATAGATTAAATTTATGTTTGAATTTTTAATTTTTTTTCTTGCTAGCCATGTACCTTCAATTCTAAGAGGAGATCTTTGGGGATCTTCCCCTCCTTCGACAACATTCATTTTCTTCAAAATGGGAGATCTACAGTAGAAGTCGAACCTGCTAAAGATCTACAGGATCCACTAGTCATTGTGATAATGATATGTGGTTGAAGAGTTGGGTTGAATTTTAGAAAATAATTATACTATTGGTTGATCTCCAAAGGATATGTAAGAATGTGATGAAAAATTGGTAAAGCTCAATATGAAGGGGAAATTGAATTTGATGGAGTAGATTTAATCCTTTATTTATTGCTTATTCTATTCTCATGTTGTGGTGATGTATTCCTTGAAATGAATTCTTGTAGTTATTACAATCATGATAAGCTAAACAATTTTTAAGGTTATTTGATTTCAATGAATTGAAATTCTTCATTTGATCAACTCTTTTTGTCTTCTTTATGTTAGTGTATTTTTCTTTCAGTTTTTTCATCTTCATTCTTAATGTGAATCATTGCTTACACTATTCTAAGTATTAATTTGTGACTATAGTGGATACATTAGTCTTTGTTCATCAACTGATGTTACTAAAATTAGAAAAATGTAATGATGCTATTCTCAATGAAAAAAATAAGTGTATCCTCTATTTTGATTAACAAATCCTACTAAAAATAATTCACTGAACTCTACTAAACATTATATGAATATTTGGTGTTGAAATCACATTCTCTATAGTACTGACATAGAAATGATAACTTAATGTTATAGAAAAAAATTATTTTTTTGAGTGGAGTATAGTCTGATTTCTTTAATTCTACTACCGATTGCCTCTCATCTAGTTGTCCTCATAATTTTCGTCATTCTTATCATCCAATGTTTCAGTTTCTTTTTCTTGTTTTGAAAATTGTTTGTTTTTAACTTGTCTGTTTGGTCACACAACCTTTTGTCTTTCCTGAGGATTGATACTCATACTAACCGCTTTTTAGCTGTTAATAGGTTTAAAAATAATTAATTTTGTCACATTATCAATGTTTTAATGATCAAATTTTTATGTCATTATTAAGGAGAGAACATGAAACCAACAAAAATAATAATAAATTAAATTTTTTCAAAAAAAAACCTATAAAAACACTATAAATAAAATTAGAATGAAAATATTCTTGTGGCTTCACTATAGTGTGATGTTATTAACTAGTTTTAACTTTAAATTTTATGCACACTTGATCAAGGTCTAGTTCTGAAAATTATTCTTTAATTCATGAAATAAATTCTCATTACTCTTCCCCTAAGAAGAACAAATCTAAAATGGAAAATCCTAATGTAGAAATTCAAATAGATGATAAAAAAACAAATCCCAATAATATTGAACATCAATATAGAAATGAAATTTTCAGGGTTCTAGGCTTAGGGATTTCCATATTATAACTATTTCTTGTCATTCTTGTTTTATACCATTATCCAAAATGTCTAGGAATTATAAATTGAAACAATCCCAACTCTCTATGTTAACCTCCTTTAATGGGAACCCCAGTGGTGAATATTTAGAATTCATTAGATAATTTTATGGTGTAATTGAATAACTACATTTTATTTGTTTGAATTAGGAGGATATTAGGTTGAGAGTTTTTCTATTTTTTTTAAATAACAATGCTCAAGGTTGGTTTCAAATTTTAGATAAGTAAATTTTTGAAACATGGGACTAACTTTTCAATTCTTTTTCCATCATGTTTTATCCTAAGAACACTGCCAATTAAGTGAGACATAAAATCGCTATTTTTAGTCAAGATGATGATGAATTTTTCCATGAAAAATTAGATAGTTTTAGGGGACTCCATTGAAAATGTATCAATCACCAATCTTCCCCTCATCTCTTTATGTATACTTTCTATAACAGTCTCACTCATTACAATCAAAATCTTATAGATCAATTTTTTGGTGGTGATTTTTCTGTTATGATAGCGGATGAACTTAAACAAATTTTTAACAAAGCTTCACAAAAATACAAACATAAAATCACTAGGAAGAGTGTAATTCATACCTAATTCTTATGCATTTATAGTTAATGAAAATTATCTTAGGGAGTTTTTTACTCATTGTCAGATATAAGGTCATTCTCAAAAATTTCATGCCAACTTTAATCTCTTTATATAGTCTAAAGAGAGTGACCAATTTTTTGACTATAGGGATTTAAACAAAGATTTCAACAACCCAGTTTCAAATTGGTTTAATTATATATATATAAACCACTCCAATATTTCCTAGAAACAACAAGGTATGCCGAAACAATCTATTGCTCCTATTTACCCATAATAATCTAAAACTTTATTTCAAAACTAATATATTTCTGAATAATCAAATTATAAATTAGATTTTATGGTCATGTTTCAAAAATTAAAAGGAATATTTTATTCTCAAAAGTTTGATTTATATTCTCAAAAGGAGATACTTGATTCATAGAGGGCTGAAAAAAATTATAGAATTCATAATATTTAGTAACAAATGGGTCAACTTTATAGAAACATTGGAGGAAGAGACCATGGAAATTTACCAAGAAAAATAGTTATGAATCCCATGGAATATTTTTTGTCTATCACTGCCAAATCAGGTCTGAGAACACAAGAACAAGTTAGTGAACAAACTAGGAATGATGAACCTAAAATTTTAGATGAACCTGAAAAAGTAAACATCAAAAATACTAAATCTAAAAATCTAGATAGCAGTTTCTGGAATCATCAAAATGTTGAACATTCAATAGAAAACCAAGATAAAAACATAAAATGAACTATAAACTAGTTAAGGAGGAAAATAAGAATGTTAGATTTTAGGATGAGGAGATTGAACTGGAAATCTTGAATAATTATATTCCTCTCATCCCTTTTTTCAAATACATAAAAAATAATGAATAAGATTTCTTGAAATTACTTCAATTGTTTAGGATGATTAATGTAAATATCCCCTTTATTGAGGCGTTGAATAAAGTTCCTTCTTATTTTGAATTTCTCAAAATATACTTGGTGAATAAGAGGGATTGGGGTGAGTGTCCAATGATTAATTTTAATGACGATTGTAGTGTCATTGTTAAAAAGAACATTCCTTAAAAATTAAAAGACCTTGGTTCCTTTTTCATCTCTTGTAAAATCAGAGTTAGTGTGGAGATTATGTTTCTATGCGATTTAGGTTCTATCATAAACCTTATTCCCAACTCTGTATTCATGAATTTAGGCCTTTGAGAGTTTAAACCAACTTCAGTTTCACTACAATTGGCTAACAGGTCACATGTTTTTCCTTCAGTAATGGTAGATGACATCATAGTTAATCCAGTAAATCTCACACTCACTATTAATTTTCTCATTCTTGATATGGATAGTGATAATAAAATTATAATCACTTTAGGAATAATTTTTTTAACTACAGGTGGAGCTATGGATAATGTTTCAAAGGGTAAAGTGATTCTTCAAGATGATTATGATAAAGATTAGTTCCATGTTTTCTAAGATTCACCTATTTATTTATCTGTACATTTATTAATTTGGATGAGGAAGTTATTAGATTAGATATAAGGAAAGATATTTTTTTCCTTTTGATGATGTAATTGAAGGATCTGTTAATGATCATTTTCATGAACACATTGTCAAATCTAATTACCTAATTCATCTATAAATTCTAGGGAAACATGAGAACCAAATTGGGAAATATATTTCTCAGGACCATGATGTGGTCAATCCATATCCAAAATTTCAAGTTGAAAGGGTCTTTCAAGATGAAGTTCAATGTTCACAGCCCTATCTTATTTCAAACATGGAAATAGATTCCTATTCCCATCAAACTAAGAAGTGTCATAATATTTTTATCATTTATTATAATAATAGTGAGTTTTTTAAAGTTTAAGAAGTGTTTTATATCAGTACTAATCCTTTATTTACTAATAATGAGTCATCCAAACATGCTCAAAATGTTGAAAGTGAGAATTTGGGCTGTTCTCCAGACCTTGACAACAAGATTTTTCTTGTTGATTTAATATTTTTAGAAAATAAATTTTTGTTAAAAAGATAAAATAATTATTATGGATTATTTTAGAGGTTACCCATGCGTCACAAAAGCGAGTTGAATCTGAGAATATTCTCAGTAATGGGCAATCAGCTGAAACTGTTCATCCATTTTATGACTCTATTTCATTCCAAAACAAAGATAATGAGATCTTTTTTCATAATTTCATAAAGTTCATAGATGATATTGAGGCACATTATCTACTTATCCTAGGGAAGTTGTTTATGGGAATCATCCTAAGGATAATAGTGAGATAGTTGAAGAAATTGTTGCTCCAAATACTTAATTGTTAAATCCCTCATGTGTGGGGGAGCATATGGGATGTGAAATGTTCCTTATATTAAAAATATTGGGTTTCTATTTTTTATATTAAATTCAATTTTTAAGTTATTAACCATGAACATGGTGGTGGTAGGAGGTTAAATGATAGAACCATTGAGTATTTATGAGGAATGACGCGAGAAGTTGGAGTGTTTAGCACCTTCAAAGAACAAGCAAACAATTCTTAAAAATCATAAACATGAAAACCAAAAAAGAACCATACCCTTTGAATGATTACATATATGACATATTAAGGTATACATTCAAGATATAGTCATTAAATTTAGTATTTCATGGGAGGTAACCCATGATTTATATGCTTGTTTTTTATTTTACAGTTTGATTAAAAAAATCCCCTGCTCTATTGTGTGTCTCTTTCCATTTTTACAAAACTATAACTTTTTATTGGCCTCCTTTTAATGAATTTTAAAGGATGGATTTAATTTTAACCTTTATTTATTTTTGATTCTTCCATGGAAGAGGCCGGGTGTGAAAAAATATTCAAGGAGCTACATTTTATAATAAAATTGGATAACACTTCCCGCACTCTTCTCTATATGTTAATTTTGTTTTGAACTTTAAATTGTGGAAATTTATGTTGATATTAATCCTTTTTTAGGATCATAAATTTTTTTCTACGATATAAATTATTCAAGTATGGATATTATGAAGTTTCTTTTGTTGAGAATTAAGTGTTAAATCTCTATTATAGGGAAGTTAAAATTAAAATTATTAATTTATTTTGATTTCTACTATAACTTCAACTATTACTTGCTTCTTGGGTGTAATAATTGATTATATATTTCTTTTTTAAGTTATTTTATATTATTAATTCATTATTTTAAACCTTATTATCATAGATTTTTTTAAAAATAAAATTATGCTGAATTTCTTGCTTATCATGCCCATCTTGGATCCATAGTGATTATCTTTCTAATATTTAAAATGATAACATGAAACCTTTTTGAAAATATTTTTTATTGTTCTATATTTAAATTAGTAACTGGTAGGTATTTTTGTAAATGTTATTATTGTTTAATTTTATGTGGTAAAATAATTTTTTAACTTAATTTTGACCCTATAAGGATTTTGAACTACCGAATTGAAAATAGTTTTGAACTCTAAATGTATTAAGTATTCCCTAACATTGAGTTCAAAAATGGTGTCATTATTGGGGTTTATGTGTGGTGGAGGGTCCATTAATGTGATATATTATTCTTTACTGAGATCCCACAATAATCCCTTAAATTATTTTGAAATTTTATATTATTAAGCATCACTTAGGAATTTTCATTGGGTGAGTTTTTTTTCATTGATGAATGTTGTCAACCCACTTTGAAGAGATTAATATATATTACCTTATGTATTTGATTGAGTACATCATTTATCATTCTATCATAGAAAAAATGGAGTTTATTTAAATCTTAGGAAATTGTTATATGAGTTTTATATACATTGAACATTTAAATTTGAATCAACTCACAAGATATTTATCTATATAGATTATGAAATGAAAATATTAATCTAGTTTGAACTCATTCCTTCATCCTCTTTCATTTTTTATTCTTTATTCATAAAAACTTTGGATGGGATATTTATTCGATCAATAAACATTAACTCCACCCCATCTGATGAACTTTTTATTTATTATGAGCTATTAAATTATATGAGTCTGTTCACCTTAAGGTAAAGAGAAGTTTGGACTTTTAGTTGGATGAAAATTTATGTTTGTTAAATTCTCATTAAAATATTCAGTTCAAATCATTTTTATAAAACAGTAACCAAATTTTTTCTGAAGAATTTTAATTTAAGGGGATATTCTTCTTTTCTAATTGAAGTAATCCTTGAAGAAAAGCCAATAAAGAAATCAATTCTTAGTGGAATTTAAGTTTTTCCATTTTGAGATTCATTTTCTACCATATAAATAATCTCTATGTGGTTTCTTGAGGACACTAAATTTATCAATTGTGTAGGAATTTTATATGAACTTTATTCATTACATTTATCTACATCCTTTGGGGTGGTCTATGTATTTAATGCTTGAAACAATAAATATTTAGTGAATAATCACTTTTTGATTAAATTATATTAGTTTTAGTAAATCATTGAAATTGTTATAAATAATCATGTTTTATTATTTAATCTTTAAATTTTTCAATTTCTTTTTATTTGATAATGTTTTTTCAATTATTTATTACTTAAAATTTGATTTTATTTTTTTCTTTGAGTTTTATTTAATTTTTTATTTTTTGTACTTAATCTTTTTTTCACTATGCTTTTTTGGTTTAATGCATTCATTAATTATTTGTTGTTTAAATTATAATAAATTTTATTTATATAATAATTTATTTTTTGTAACATTTAATTTTAATCCAATTATTTTATATTTTTTATCATTAATTTATTTTTTTCACTGGAGAACATTTTTTATTATCACCCATAGGTAAAAAATCTTGACCTAGAAAGGCTGCAGAACTTGCATTAAGTATCCCATTATCACTATAACTATCATTGGTTTCTTCATCCTGCTCTAGTTCAGATAGAGCCCCAACTTCACCGTCAAGAATATTTACAGTCTACACATTCATTAATAGGGCCCTTCCCACATGAATTTTACCCCTTTTAGGTTGCTTAAGATAAATTTAAAATGGTGCCTTTCTAGAGATAGTATCACATGCATCCATAGATTTTATGGTCACATCACCATGACTATAATGGGATCCACCCCCCCCCCCCCCCAATTAGGTTTAGATATTTCCCCAGCCTCAATCTCATAAACATGTACAACCTATACATTATTCAACAAAGTAGGTTGTTGAAGAACATTTCTAGAATTAATTTTACCACAAGAAAGATAATACTCTTCAAGAATATCCACAGGGTCATTCTCATCCTCATTACTGAGATCATCACATCCCTCAAATGTCTCTTCCCATTTAAATTGATTCAAATCCTTATTATGGGTGTCAAAAATAACTTGACTAGATTTGACCATTTTGAAAAAATATTTGACGATATCATCCCTCTGAACACTAACTCTAGCTTCCATATTGCTAGCATCCAGGGACATGCTGTCAGAAGGATGACCATTTACAGCTAACCCACCCCCATTAATGGGTCTAAAATCCTTAGATCCCATCAAAAAACTGTTATTACTAATTCCATTATCAACCTTAGTAACTCTATTTCCATTAGAAGAATCTGTCTCAATAACTTGAAATTTAAACTTACAATTTTTACCCTTATTCCCAATCCTTTTATAGTTGGAGAATTTAATTCCATTAATTCATGATTATCTAAGATTACTAATAAAATTACATTTTATACAAATAATAGGCATGAATTAAAAATCAATATATATCTCAAGATTGAAGTCATCAATAACTAGGAAAATAGTTTCAATAAGAGGAGAAGCAAGATCAAACTCCAAATGAATTATAGCATAATCCCCATACCTTGAAGCACAATTTCATTTCCTAATTAAATTGTGATACATATTGTTGAAGTGACATCCCAAAGTATCTGAGGGTTCTAAAAAAAATTCACCCCCTGATCCAGATCTATGTTGGAGTGGCTTAATTTCTATCCTTGGACGAATTGAACCAGTGATACCAATCATGCAGTATTAATGTCCCCAGATTAAGGAAAATAAAACCTAAACTCTATTCCATAAATATGATTTAAAGAGAAGTAAAAATTAATTTACAACTACCCATACCAATTGATACAACTCTCCTATCATTAAAACCCTTGAAGTTAATTCCTCATGTCTTCCATATTCCCATAATTACTCTTACTCAGTGGATAAATTATCCCAATGATGGAGTTCTTGTAATCGTATAAACAGTATAATAAGAACATAGGGAGAGCCTTTAAGAACTTCATGGCCCCATTCTTGGTAATATTCTTCTACATTTGTTCTCCATCAGCTGAAGATTCATTAAAAAACCTAAAATTAAAAGATTTCAATGCATTGGAATTCAAATTTCTTCTCAATGAAGATATATTATTATTCAAACCAAGAACCCTATTTTAAAAATTCCTAAATCTAGTAGGATCTCACGTTTCGCGATCCATAGTTCAATCTACACATTCCACTACATCTTCAACCTTCTTCAAGGGACCATCAAACTCCCCATGTGGGTCAAAGAATTAATCCAAATGTGATCCCATCAATTCTCCAACCTAATATCCATAGATAACATGGGGGGGAACCTATCAGAGCTCCTGGATCGCTATCAATATAGTAATAAAATATTAATAAATGTTAATTAAATATTCCCAAATATTAATAAAAATTAACAATTATTTATAATTATTCATAAATACTAAAAAAAATATTAAATATTAGTATTTATTATCAAATCTTAATAATGATCTATAGGATTCGGTCTTGGATGGAAGGAATCCCTCTCTCACTTAATTTTAGAAGGCTCCCACTAGAAGAATCATCAAAAAGGGTTTAAAGGCTCTTGTTGTTGTAAATATGGATTTGGTTGCTGAAAGGTTTTCGATGAGTAAGAAATTGTTTTTTGTTAGGCTTGTTCTTTGAATGGGAGAGAAACCATAGAGTTTGGATGAGTAATCCCACAGGGTTTCCATGATTTGGGGGTTTTCTAATTGGTGGTTCATCTCAATTGGTCGTGGATTTTGCCTCTTCTTTTTTCTCTCTGATGAGTTGAAGCATCGAGCAAGGAACTACAGATCTGTGTTTTTTATTCCAGGTACCCTCCACATTCATGATTGGTGTCCCAATTTAAATTTTTAAATTTGTAGAATATGTTTACATAGTTCAAGGTTAGGATTAATTGACTGAATTGGATCTTATGACATCTAAAAATACTCCATGACATTGATACTATGATTGGAGTGTTCATTCAGATGGGCAGGGAGACTGAGAAAGTGTGATTTGGTCACTATACCCGAATTCTGGTTGAGGCGGACCTTCGTACCACTCTCATTAACACGGTAATTATCTATACTACAAGTAATTATTTTCATATATGTGTTGAATATGATAAGATTCCTCATTACTATGTGGACTTCTATGTTGTTGGCTATTCAATTGAGGAATGTCATTGGGCTATTTTTTTGTGGTCAATGAAATGCTAATGGGCATGTATCAAAGGAGCGTAGGAATGGTTTTTAATTTATGTAGGATGGTATTTTTCATGTCTAGAGGGGTGAATTTTATAGTTCTCAATTGTAAGGGACCTCAAAATCTCCTGGGAAACATGATTCATCAACTAAAATGCAAGGGGAAATGTGGGTAGTGAATACCACAGTCTCTTTTAAGGAGGCCTAGTGCAAGAAGGAAGATGTTGTTCCTGTTCATGAGGCCTCATTTGTGCTTTCAGATCATGAGGTGATTGTTCAAGAGGAAGTTGGTCATGAGATACTATAAGAATATATTGTCACTAAGAATAATATAAAATCCAAAGTATTGGATGAAGAGGGTTTCATGTTCGATGCTTATAGAAAACCAAAGGATACTTCACATGAATGGAAAATGTCTAATTTAGCGTCACATGGGTAGCAGACCAATGTTGAACCCCGAGAACTAATTCAGGTAGAGATGATGAGGCATTCATATATGCCTTTTATTCTTGAAATGTCTTTACTGGATGACCATCCAATAGCACAACATGTCCTTAATACTAGTGGTTCATAAGATGTGAATGTTACTATTGATAAGGGAAACATTGCCCTTCTAGAATCTGGTACAAGTAAAATTTCTTTTCATGACATTTTGAACCAATCATGTAGTAATAAAGTTTTCTATGAGGAGTTCCACAGGGTTCATAGATCTTATTATGTTGAACCACAGTCTCTTGAGATAAAGAGCACTTCACATTTGAAGGATGCTTCTTGAGACCATGATGAATCTGGTGAGGAAAAATAAATTGGAGGAATTGAACCAAATGATGAGTACATTAATTCATTGAGAATGGATGAAAAATGGAAACCTCCCAAGTAATGGAAGAGCGAAAGACACCCAAGAAGTCAGGGTGACTCCTGAGGGAGAGGTGGTTGAAATAAAATAAGGCGATGCTCTTTATTTTGTGACGATGTTATTGCATTTTGTTGCAATTTTTTCACAATGCCACCCCTTCTCTCTCTATCACTATACTTCTATTTTATTAACAAATTTTCAGGACCTTGGATTTTAATCCATGGTTCACGTCATTCCTATGTAATAAATAGTTTTGAAATAATTATCAATATTTATAAATATTAATTAAAAATTATTATATATATATAAATATTAATAAATATTAATTAAATTTTCATAAATTTTAATTAATATTAATTAAATATTAATGAAAATAAATTATTATTAATAAATATTTACTAAATATTAATAAATATTAACTAAATATTAATAAATTTAATAAATATTAAATAAATATTATTATATATTACAAAATATCATTGGAATATTTCTAAATGATAATAAATATTCAAAAATATTAATATTTACTAAAATTTAGTAATAATTATTAACATTTATGAATATTTATTTAATGGTTATCTATTTTTTATTAATATTTATTAACATTTATTGATATTTATTGATATGTATTTAATATTTATTAATATTTAATTAATATTTATTGTATTCAAAATATTATTAAATATTACTAAATGTTAATAAATATTCATAAATATTAATATTTACTTAAATTTAGTTATATTTATTAATATTTATGAATATTTATCTAATGTTTGTGTACTATTTATTAATATTTATTAACATTTATTAATACTTATTAATATTTTTTTAATATTTTTTATATTCAAAATTTTTTAATTTATATATATATATATATTATTATTAATAATATAGGGCTTCACCCTCAACCATATAAAAAGTTATTAAAATTTATGAATATTTATTTAGTATTTATTAAAATTTATATATATATTTATTAAAATTCAAGATCATTTATGAAAATTTATTAATATTTATTTAATGTTTATTAATGATTATTAATGTTAATTAGTCTTTAATAAATATTTATAAACGTTGAAAAAATTGTTTATCTTTATTAATATTTATTTGTATTTAATTTATATTTTTAAATATTTAATTAATATGTATTAATATTTATTTATATTTATTGACATTAATTGGTATTTATGAGTATTTATGAATATTTATTTAATATTTGTTATTTTTTATGAATATTTAATCAATGTTTATTTATATTTATTTAATATTTATTTAACATTTATGAAAATATATTTAATATTTATTCATATTTTTTAATATTTACTTTTATTCATTTATATTTTTTTATTATTTACCAATATTTATTAATATTTAATTTAATACATATAACAACTAAATAAATATTTATCAATATTAATAAATATTACTAAATTTAAGTAAATATTAATATTCATGAATATTTATTTTCATTTTGTAATATTTATTTTCGTATAGTAATATTTATTAATATTTATTAATATTTATTACTATTTATTACTATTTATGAATATATAGAATATTAATTAAATATTGATAAATATTAAATAAATATTAATAAATATAAATAAATATTAATAAATAATAGATAACTATTAAATAAATATTTAGAAATATTTATGAATTGTCAGTGTCTGCCTCGGTGGGGCCCGTGCTGTGACTCCCCAAGCCTGCCTCCAAAGGGCCAGGGGTTAGAAACTTGCAATGAGAAGGCATATCACTAGCATTGAAGACATTAGCCTAAGTACATGTACACGCGAACACATCTCTAAGCCTATCTAATGCTAAAATGTAAAAACAAATGAACAACCATGCATGTATACATCTAAATCCCATAACTAGAGTACGACGTAAAGTAAAAAAAGTAAAGATGGACAAATACAAGACCACCACACAGTATTTGAAAACAAATCCAACCTAAAAGTAAAAATAAGATTGTTATCAAAATACCACCTGAACACACCTTAGTAGGTACAGTCTTATTAAGCATTATATGGTTCTAGTCTGTCAAGGACTCCATCAAAAGGTTGACCATTTGCACTAGACATGATGCGTGTTGTAAAAGCCCGTGTAGAGGTGAGTATAATAATACCAAGTAGGACACCCTGAAACTACAAAGAAAACAACAAAGGAAATACAGTCATCTCTTCATAGGTATATCTTTATAGCACATATAAGAAAAATATCTATATATACTCAACAGAAGACACATGGTCTAATGGTAAGTCAAAACAATAGAAAAATAGCCTAGGATTTTAGCTCAAAGGATCTACAAAGCACTCGTTAGGGAGAACATACTTCTGAGTCTAATACCATCGATGATGTCTATCTGAAAGGTAATGTTCGTCAGTTCTCACCATAGCAAAGAACACAGTGAAGGTCTGAAGATATACAATACATAGATGAGGATCGCTCCCAATGCCATGGGGAGATAACAACAACTCAATCTGGATTAACCATATAAGTAGAGGATTGACATCCATGTACTGTTGTTCATGAAGATACCAAGAACTCTACCTAGGGAATGAAGATAAATAGAGGATCTCACTCCAGGACTCATGAAGGGATTCCCACGACTCTATCCAAGAATTCTTGTTGAAGGGATTGTTTTCCTATGTGTAAGAGATGATTCGATACTAACCCTCATGAAATAGATAATGGGAACACATCTTAATGAAACATGTCAAAGATAAAGAAGAAAGGGGATCTAATCCATGTATAAAAGAGTACACGGTGTGTAGTATCGGTCACACATAGTGTCCCATGACCCCATGTCCTTCCCGTTTAACCAGGCAAGGTCTCAACTCATGACTTTGTAAAATAGCATGGCCTGTAGGCTACCCATGTAGTCTACCCATGTGTTAGTACATGATTCTATCTTGTGTACATGTTTCTGTGTACCAGTACAAGAATTAGCATGTGTACTTAGTAAAGGTCATGTCTGTGTAGGGGAGTAAACTGCGTGCTCCAACCCATGTCATCCAACCTGTGTTTGGTACCCTCTAAGGTACAAATCGAGTCATTATGGAGGGACCACATATTGTGTGATAGGGGTAACATGATGTGTGATGATTAAGTTCCTATAAACCCTATCCACCACACAGGGTCCCCCACACATTGTAAAGATCTGGTTTACATGTCATGTAATGCATGATTTCATAGAATCCCAGATATGGAATCTATGCATCTTCTCCTTCGTACGATCTTCAATCTGGCAATCATCATGCTAAAAAATCATGAATCAAGGACCAAATAAGCTTTCTATCATCGAAAAATAATATTTGGACCTTTAATCTGATAAAATAATGGATTTATATGTCATTCTTTGTTAGGCACCAAATAATGTCGAAGAACAAGAAATCGGGTATCCACCACCATTTGATTCGTTGTCTCTTCCATCGTCACACCACCATCATGTCATGTCGATCCCAGATCTATGTTATCAGATAATTACACCACAAAATGTGTTCACAAGGATCTATTGATTGAGATATGTCGAACCCCAGGACAAACGAATAATTCCCATGGTGAACGAAGAGTTAGGGGAGAAAATCAAAAGAACAATAAAGGAGAAGGAACCTTAATCGATGTTTTTATAGATATCGATTAGTTTTAATGTGAAAAATGATGAAGAAATAAATAATCAAAAATCAATTCTCTTAAATAATCCCTACATATAAACCTATCCCATAATATGCATGATCTGTGAATCAATCTATTTGTAGATTGATTCACATTAAGAATAGAAATAAATAATGGGGAGAGAATCAAATCAAACTTCTGACCTACCTCGATTTGGATCGATCACTGCTGAAGAATGGGGTTGCACCATGATTGTTGGAAAGATCCTTTGAATCTATTGTGCGTAGATCATCGATCCATGATATGATCACCATCCATCTCATAGAAATCATCCAACATCCTCTCCAATGGCTCGCCAATGGTTATAGGGTTATGAATAAAATAATGAGATTCAAACATAACAGTTTATTTAAAGACTCCTTAATCACCACGTCGATGAAAAGAATTAAAATAATTTATGTTATTATTTTATTCATTTTTTCCACCATGATGAATTTTATGTAAACTCCTCACTTTTTCTAAGTTTAGGTAGTTCTTAGGGTGAAAACCACCTTTTGAATTCAATGGCTCCCTCATATTTCTGATCCAAGTATCTGTTCAATATTTATTTCAATTTTTTAGGAAAATTGATCGTGGGTGATATTTAATATATTTAAAATATTTATTATAGTAACATAGAGACTCAGAATCACATGTCCTCTAAAAAATTGGTCTCAAAAATAATCTATACAATAATCAAAAATAATATATGGAAAATATGAGTCATTAAATTCTCCCCCTCCTTGGGGATTTTTGTCTCGAAAAAACCCAAAAAAAGAGTTACACAAATAGATGTGATTACTTAGTGTGTATCTAAGATTTCTTCTCCCAAGTGATCTCCTAGAGATATTTATACTACCACCAGAAACACACTAATGGAATTTATCACCCATGGAAGATCCTCTCATGCCGATCCTTGATCTCTATTAAGTACTCAGTAAATGTTGCTCCATCCTCGATGTCCAACTTTCCCCAATCAATAACGTGTGATGGGTCCTACACGTACCTTATCATATGGACCATGAGGAATATGTTGTGTACCTAGTCTAACTACTAAGGTAGATCTAAGAATTATTCCACCTTGTTAACTCTATATAGTATCTAGAATGGGACAATGAATCTTAGAGATAGATTATTCCCCCAGCCAAATATATGTAATCCATGTTGAGGTGAACCTCATAGGAACACATGGTCTCCATCCCCAAACTCCAAATTCCTTTTTTGTCTATATGTATAATATTTATAGTGGATATGGGTAGTTTTAATCTTCTCCTTTATGGTTTTAACCTTCTCGGTAGTTTCTCACACCAAATCTGGGCTCATAAGTGCTGACTCTCCTGGGGTAGTCCAACAAAATAGTGACCTACAGGGTTTCCTATAAAAATCCTTTAATAGTGTCATATCGATGGTGGGATGGTAACTATTGTTGTACATAAACTCCACTAATGTTAAGTGATTATTCTAACTATGGTGAAAGTCCAACATGCAATCTCACAGCATGTCCTCCAGACCCTGAATGGTCTACTCAGTCTGACCATCAGTTTGGCGGAGGAAAATTGTGCTCAAGATTAATTGAGTCCCAAAAACCTCCTTCAATCCCTTCCAAAACTAGTATGTGAAGTGAGAATCACGTTCAGAAATTATCATAGAGAGAACTTCATGGAGTCAGAATATCTCATGAATGTAGAGGCATCCCAATTTCTCTACTAAACTCTACTCCAAAATTTATAAGAAGTTTTCTAACTTGGAGAGTCAATCTATAATAACCCATATGACATTGTGTCCCCTGAAAATATGTGGTAATCCCATTACAAAGTCCATGAATATCCCAACCTACTTCTTCTATGGAATCTCAAAGTGTTAAGATGCACCTACTGGTACTTGGTGCTCAACCTTTACTTTCTAACAAGTAAGACATCAAGAGATAAACTCTACAACTCCTTTCCTCATACCTGGCCATGAAAACTGACGTTGGAGGTCCTGTTATATCTTTTCTACACCTACATGTATCACTAAATGATATTTATAAAACTATCTAAAAACCTCCTCCTATAATTCCATTGGTACCATTATGCGTCCTTTGAAAAGAATGACATGCTCCCCGCCTTCAGAAATCCCATCAGTAGCACATCCAATGGATTTATGAGTATGTAGGGTCTCATAGTTGGTATCCTCTAGTTGTGCCACCCTAAATCAATACAAAAGTAGAGGGGTAAAAACCATCAAATGGAGGTAATCTGCTTCATCTACATCTATAAATGATAAATTCAATGAGGCCAACTACTCTGATGCCTCATTCAAAAACTATGAACAATATATCTTGATGAGAGAATCTTCCACCATGTTCCCCTTCTCAGGAATATAGACAATTCTAAAGTAATAATCCTAGAGAAACTCTATCTATCACCTCTATCTCATATTAAGATTCTTCTGAATGAATATGTATATGAGACTCTTATTATCATAATAGATGATAAACTGCTCACCCATAAGGTAGTGTCTCCATGTATTTAGTGTCAATACTGCCTCTTCTTACTCAATAACATGAGTCTCGTAATTCTACTAATGTATTAACAATTAGATTAAACCATAGAAAATAACCACCTACCTATACATTAGAACACAACCGAGCCCTATACTTGATGCATCACAAAACACTACATACTCAACACCCTCCTTTGACAATCTCAAAATGGGATCGCTCATCAGGATCAGCCACAAATTCTAAATATCTTGTTGAAACTTCTCTATCCACACAAGAGGATTCCCCTTTCAAATCAAAGCTATCACAAGTAATGATATCTTGGAGAAATCATATATGAATCTCTTTTAATATCCTGCCAACCAAAGGAAGCTATGAACCATCATCACGCTCTTGGGTGGCTTCCTAACTAACACTTACTTAACCTTGGTTGAGTCCACTACCACTCCATCCGCTGAGATAACATGTCCCAAAAAGTGGACTGTATGAATCTAGAATTGACATTTAGAGATATATTTGTAAATTTGGTGCTCTCATAATACATCTAGAATCATCCTCATGTGTCATGTGTTATCCTCCTCTAATATTGAGTACGTAAGGATATTGTCGATGAATATTACCACAAAAAATTCAAATAATGGATGAAAGATCTGTTGTATGAGTCCCATGAACACTATTGGGTCATTCATCACATCAAAGTGTATCACTAAGTACTTATAGTGATAGTAGATACATCTGAATGTTGTCTTTGGTATAACCTCATCCCATAATCACAACTGGTGATATCCTGGCATGAGGTAAACCTTTGAGAACTATCATGCCCCTCCCAACTAATCAAAGAGGTCATAGAGCCTCAGTAGTGGATACTTGTTCTTCATGATCACCTAACTCAAGTGTTGGTAGTCCACAAAAAATTTCAATCTCTCATCTTCCTTCTTGGAAAACAAAACTAGGGCCACCCAGGTTTAAACATTGGTTCTAATAAATCCCTTTCTCTTTAAGTCCTCAAACTACCCCATCATCTCACAAAGATCTACGAGAGCCATCTGATATGTTGGTGTATATGTCAGTGTCATTATGTGGTGTATATTAATGAAGAATTATATCTCTTGGTTGGGAGGTAATCCTGGAAAGTTCTCATGGAATATTTCCTTATACTCTCCCACCACTATAGGAAATTAAAAACTTGTAACATCCACTGCACCAATGGTCAGGCTAGCCAAATGATGAGAAATAGGTTGAACCCTCCTACACATGAGTCCATCCCACACTTTTTGGGTTTCCTTTTCATTGAAAAAGGAGAACCCAGTTCTATCACTATGGAAACACCATATTTGTTTCCTAAAACATTTAGTATGGGCTTGAACTATGGATAACCATACCATACCTAATATGATGTTGTATGGACTTGATGTTGCTGCCAAGATATTATAATAGAAACTCTCGCCTCCAAGAGTCAGGTCACACTGTCGATACAAGTGTGTGGTCACGAGTCTTCTCTAGCGGTAGCCTCTATGTGTAAGGTTCAAGCCAAGATATCAACCAGAATCTCATGGTCTCATAAAATATATGTATTTAAAAAGGAATGACTAGAACCTAGTTCTATCATCACTACTACTATTGTTGAAAAGACATAGATCATACCTAAAATAATTCTTGGAGCCTCTGGGTCACAGGATTCGACCACTTGTAGATGTCCATTCCCCTTTCCTCTATATCATTGAGCATAGCGTGGACCACCTTGAGGTGGTGATGTTAACAAGTAAAAGAATCTACCACCTCCTATTACTCTACCAACTCCTCTTCCACATTTTTCTACATGCAGACCTTTCTGCACCTACTATTGTCTCGACCTCAGCGGCCCATATATTGTCTCTCTATTAGTCATACAGTGGGTCGAACAATCTCAATGATGATTCCATATACCATCACATGAGTAGAACCACCCCTCTCTGGGCTAACTAGACACACCTTGTGATCCCTGAACCAAAAACCATTCATCCCGAGACCTCCTCCTATAACGTATGTCATTCCTAGGTCCCTAGGCGAGACGTCAGCTCCCTACTGTCAAGGTATCTGCTCTTGTGTTCCCTCCACTAGCAACCACTAGTTATATATTCATAGTTAAGAAACTCTCAACCAAAAAACCTTGATTTATCACTAAGCATAGGTAGGAATGTATAGAAGAATAACATTGAATCAGATGACTCTATGCAGACCTTGCTCGATAGTTTGAGCCCTAAATAAATGGTCACAAACCATATCCATCGAGTACCTAAAGAGGTTGGTAAACCTCGATGAATACTTAGCTATTATCATGCTACCCTATTATAGCTACATAATCCCATGGATATATATATCCCTCAACATATCTAGAGATAACTCATGTCTGAAGAGACGCTCAAACTACGACCATGGTTGAGTCACCTCATCATAAGACTGGGTAACTAAACCCCACCATCACCTTTATGATCAATGAAAAAGAATCTCTGCTTGGACCACCATCTTCTTTGTTGGTGTCCTGACCAGATAGGAAACTCATTCCACCACCTCAAGATGGTACTCAGCTGTTTGTGCGTCAAGATCACCTTAGAATCTGAGGAGTCTCTGTCTTTACAACTCATGAAGCATTCTCAACTTGTTCATGTCATCCTCTTGTATTGTAGTTAATATCATCTACTCAATAGGTGGAGGTATAGCTAGTTCACTGCCTAAAGGTAGTACCTCTAGAAATAATCCCTATATCAATGCCTTATCAATGAGGATATCATCCTCATGAATGTGATGTTTAACTCTAGATGGTATAAATCACAGAGGCATACTGAAATATACAATATGTGCACATTCAATGAGTATATCTGGAGGGATGGATCAAGAAGGACATGAAAACCACAATCCTTTCTTATATGATGTGTGTACCATTATTTTCCCTAAAACCAATGCCCTTGTGTACCAATTCAAAAATAATTTTATCAGAGTTCTAGTGTATTGATATGATGGTCATTGTACCAGCACTAGATTCACTGGCCTGAAATCCAACTCGCAATACTTAACATTGTTTCCCCACACCAATCTCACGGGCTCTTAGTCCTAAGGTAGTTTCAACTAATATGATACCACTCTGTCACAACCCATCCTAGAGGGGCCCGTTACATAACTTCCCAAGCCTACATCCAGTATTCTAAGGGTTGACGACTGGCGCTGAGAAAACTAATCATTGACATTGGAGTTATTATCCTATGTACATGTACACATGCACACATCTCCAAGCCTATACAATGCTGAAATGTAAAAACAACTGAAAAAACATGCATTCATACATCTAAATCACACAACCAGAGTATGATAGAAAGTAAATTAAATAAAACCAACTTCAATTCGACCACATAGTGTCTGAAAATAAGTCAAACCTAAAAGTAATTATGGGACTAATTTCAGAATACCACAAGAACACACCTCAGTAGTTTCAGTCTCACTATGTATTTTCTAGTTCTTGTCTATCAAGAACTCTATCAAAGGTTCAATCATCTACACATGACTTGACAAGTGTGGGAAAAGCCCATGTGGGGGTGAGTATAACAATACCCAGTAGGACACCCAGAAACCACAAATCATACAACAATAGAAATATATTAAACTCTACACAGGTATATTTATACAACACATATAACAAGAATATCTAGATATACTCAAAGAAGATACATAATATAAAGGTAAGGAACAACCTTATTATACTTGTCTGGGATTCCATCTCAAAGGATCCACAAATCACTAATCCAGGAGAACACACTCCTGACTTTGATATCACTAATGATGTCTATATTAGAGGTAATTCTCATCATGTATGTTTATCATAAAGCACACTCTAAAGGTATGAGGATATGAGATACATAGATGATGATCACTTTTAAGACCATGAGGTGATACCAATAACTCAATTTAGATTGACCTGCTAATTAGAGGATTGACTACCGTATATTGTTGGTCATAATGATACAAATAACTCCACCTATTGAATTAATATGAATAGAGGATATCACTCTGGGCCTCACAGAGGGATTCTAAAGACTCTGTCTAAGAGGTCATGCTGAAGAGATCATTCTCCATTGTGTAGAAGAAGATTCTATAATAACCCTCAAGAAATGGATAATGGGAACAAAAATTAACAAAACTTTTCCAAGATATAGAGTAAAAGGTCTCTAATACATGTATAAAATAGAACACGGTGTGTATAATGGGTCACATTTCATGTCCCTTGACCTTGGGTCCTATCCATGTAATTATCCCATGTCACAATGTGTGTCTGTGTGTAAGTACATGGTGTGTAAGATTCTCGTGTAGTCTAATTGTGTTCCAGTACATGGATTTATCCCGTATACATGTGTTTGTGTACCAGTACATGTCTTAGACCATGTACTTGATCCAGGTCATGTATTTGTGGTGGAGTACATAGCATTCTCCAACCCATGTACTCCAACACATGTTTGTGTACACTCAGAGGTATGCGCTGAGTCACCAGGGAGGGACCACACCCCGTGTGATAGGGATCACATGTTGTGTGATACTTAAGTTCCTTTGAAACCTTAGCATATGCAGAGGGGTCCCCACACAGCATGTACATATGGTTTACATGTTGTGTAATGCAATATTTTCTAGAATACCATATATGGAATTTACACATCTTCTCCTTCGTCTATTCTTCAATCCAAAGACCTCCATGCTTAAAAATCATGAATCAAGGCCCAAAGAACCATTCCAATATTTAAAAAAAATATTTAACCCTTATATCCACTAAAAAAAGGATTTATATGTCATTATTTGTTGCGTGTCGAAGAATGCAAAATTGGATATCTATTGTTGTCTGATTCACCGTCACACCAATATCATGTTGTACCGATTCCAGATCTATGATATTATATTGTTACACTAAGAAATATGTTTACAAAAATAGATTGATCGAGATATGTCAAACCTCAATCCCAACAAATAATTTCCGTATTGAACGAAGATTCGGGATAGAAAATCACAAGAACAATAAAAATGAATGAGACTTAATCAATGTTCATGTTGATATCAATTAATTTCTATGAGAATAATAATGAAGAAATCAATAATCAGAAAGTAATTCTCCTGAATAATCCCCAAAAATAAACCTGTTCCACAATACACATGATCCTTGAATCAATTTGTTCGTAGACTGATTCACATTTTTCATAAAAATAAGTAATGGAGAAAGAATCAAATAAAACAACCACCCTACATTGATTTGGATCATTCAATGATGAATAATGAGGTTTCTCCATGATCTTTGGTGAGATCCTTTTAATTTGTTGCACTTCAATCATCGATCCATGATCTGGTCATCATCTGTCTGAGATAAATCCTCCAATTTCATCTCCAATAGTTCCAGGGTTATGCAGTCGTTTCGTAGTTCCTTGAAATGTGTGTTATAATTTTAAGAATCATGGATTCCAAGTGGTTCACATTGGAATTATTCATGGAACTAGAAACTTCCAATAGTTCTTAATCCAAAGAGGACCTTCTTTCCAAAGGTAGGTGTTCATTATGTTTGAACTTTACGATACATAGGAACGTACATTGGTCGAGAGGATGGGATGTCAGCCTCATCACACCCTTTTAGGGGGAATTATTTTCAACTCTAGGACTCTCTTTATAAATTTAAGATATTTTCATGAATCCTTATTAATTCACCAAGAAAAACATAAGTTTCCCTTGGAATTTAAAATCACTTATTAACATGTGTAAAATTTATAATCATTTGTATGCATTCAAGGTTATACATTAATGGAGATATCCATATGTATTAAAGTTTCTCCATAAATTTTATCCTTTAATATACTATTTAAATATTCATTTAATAATCATTATGATTACAATGGTTTTTAAGCCACTCAATGAGGAACTCTAGAATTTATTGTCATCTAGGGAGATGAAGGCTTGTTTTGATATTGGGATTGTACCCATGAAATGGGTTACATACGTATCCTTGTGAAATAAATCAGAAATCCTGTAGTTTAGTTCCTCTTAATGGGACACATCATACCTTTTAATTTCATGTGATAAGGACCTAACCATACAGTTTAATTTCATGTGGTAAGGACATCTAAGAAAAAGGTGCTTAGTAAAAGTTAGGTGTGGGACTTATGAAGAAACAACCCAAATGAACTTGGAAATGATATGAGTTTCCAAGTAATATTAGACCCAATTTTGAATATGGCCTAAAAATAACATGGTGTATTTTGAAATGTTGGGTTTTAACCTCAAGGATGCTTCCTACGTATCCCATATATATGATAATCAAAGACCACATAGTTCGGTAAGTCTTATAGGAGAGTATAGTCTTTTGAGGGAAATGAGTTTGGACTTACTTCATAAATGGATTCATTGGTGATGTGAGGATTTAATTTGGGGATTATTTCTAAGTAGGATGCCCAAATTAAGGGAATTAGTGTTGGATTCTTGAAGAGGAAATCCAGTGAGCTCAGGCCCTAGAAAGGCTTCTTATGTATCCTGATTATGGTGGTAATCAGAGTTCTCATAGCTTGTTCAATTTTGAAAATTTTGTGACCCTAACAAATCACTAACCCCATGTGAGTCATGCTCGGTTTGAAAAACAAGATAATTTAAAATATTCAACAAAACCATCCACACTTATCCTCTTCTGCTGATGGAAGGGGGTGCACCTATGGTAGAGAGAGTGGGCGAGGGAGAGGTGACAATGGAAGAGGGCGAGGCAACGAGCCTTCCCTCTGTTATATTTACATTGGAAAAGGGTCCAATTTAATAATTAAGGGATAAAGGTTAGGGGATTACACCAGGAGGGATCCCCATAGGTGAAAAATCCCAATGGTAGAGGGAAACGGTATCAAAATTCCTTGTTCCCGTCTCCCCTATGATCTTTAGCACTGAATAAGAATGGAGGAGAAATGATGCTACCTCCTATAATAAAATATAGGGGCTTATGCCAAGATTTTTTCCCAAAAATTGATCCTAGTAGGGGAGGGATACTCCTATTTTATTCAAAATTAATAAAATAAAGTGTGAACTTTACATTCCCTATTAGATGCTTGAGGTTCTGGGTTATCTATTTTAGAAGGGAGAGGTGAGGACCCAACCCTCCTCCAAACCAGGAACTTCCCATCACTTTTTCTGGGAGAAAGGTCCTTGTGACTGTGGATATACAAATCCACATAAATTCCAGGTATCCTAACTCCCTTATAAAACAAATGTGGGAAACCACTGACTATGGAAATACAAACCAAAATAAGAGACACGTTGACGTGCCTTTCCCAAAGGTTTGATAAGTAATGAGGTTTTGGTGGAGGTCTTAACAGAATCCCTTTTAGACAATAGAGCCAAGGAACAAGATTCCTTGCCATGAATGTCTTTGATGAAGTCCTGATGTCTTGTAAACTGAAGAGAGTAATTGAATCAAAGAGGGGTTCCCAAGTAGATAATGGCGCACAAGTATGGGCGTGAAAGTAGACTTGAGGGACTTTTTATTCACTTAAGTGACGAAAAACATGTATGGTAATACTTGGGAGAGACTTGGCTTAAGCCTTCAGAAGTATTCACAGGTAATCCTAGAAGTGGGGCACTCAAGTTCCTATGAAAGGAATATGTGGTGAGCAAGTGTTTCTTATTTATGGAGGTTAGGAACTTTAGGCATGCAAGTGTTATGGTTTTCTAATACTAAAAGGATATAAGTCCAATGATCCTCATTTAAATCCTCCACTCAAGGTGTTGAAGAACTACCTTTAATGTTCAGGAAGACTTGGGCGAAGAACTAGGGTGACCAGAGTAGCAATTGGGCTTCAAGGAAATTCATCCATACAAATGAAGGCCCCAAGGGTCTATTTATAGGCAAAAATAGGACCTTGAGATAAAGGAGTTTGGTAACACAAGTAGGTTGTGCACCAACTTTATGTCACACATGTCACTGTGAGATAGATGGGTGGTTCCCAAGTAGACTTGTGTGAAGCCAGTGATTTGGCCTCAATAGGGTTCCACTTTAAGGTCTTAACCCAATAATTGCTTCATATCGCTGGGGTTGTGCCCCCGCACCCCTACCTGGGATCATTTTTGGTCATTGGTCCCAACCCTTTGGACTGGTGCCTTATCTACCATCACTGACCCCCATGAAAAATGTAGAGTCACACCACAAACTTTTCGAGCCCCGTTGAGGAAATTTTTCAGAAAAGTTCATGGAACACATTTCATGGTGTCTACAAAAGCCCCCCCCCCCCCTCAGAATTTGATTCGTTCAAAATGAAAAGAATATTGTTCTAAGGTAAAAGTAGGGAACATTGATGCATTCCAGCATCATTTGGTTAGTTTTAGAGAAACGTCAATTTTGGAAGGATGCTATAATTTTTTCCTAATCCATGGGGCCTAGTGAGAAAAGTTTTATTTTTACTATGGTTATATAGAAAACCCCAGAAACTTTGTATCTGTTGACTTTTTATGGGTCAATATTACCTAAATCATACAAAATTTAGGTTTAGTTTGCTGGGACTCGACCTCTTTTTAGAGTTCCCTTTATGGGTTCTCAATCTAGTGAGTACCATGTCTTTTGTTGTTGGAAGTTTAGAGTCATGCATGTTGGAATATAAAAGGATGGTATTTAAGATCTAATAGCTTTGTCAATAAATTTTCAAATTAGATCCCAAACAAGACTATGTGGCTTATAATTTCTTTAATATTCATTAAATATGTCCAAGGGGAATCTTGAGTCATCATTTTTATGGTCACCAAATCTAAAACTTGTATCAATATAAGTGGAGTCCCCTCCAAGAATGAAGTTACCATTATTTTGACAAACCAGTTATGGGGGTTGTATTATGTAGGGCCAACTAGGGTATATGCTGCATAGCCAAATAGTGGCATCTTCTGGCTGACATGCCCATTATGTAGGAAACTTATGCAAGGTCACCTAAGGGCATGTACTGAATACTCAAGAAAAAGCGCACTTTAGGAATTTAACATTTTACTGCTGATAGATAGGGGAAAATAAGATTTGGGTGACTCAAGACCCCAGTGGGTGGTTTTTCCAAGAAAATGAATTTTAATAATGAAAGGGATATTTTATACTGATATATGTCATGAATAGTAAAACCATTAATATAAAAATTTGGTGTATGAGTAATGGTTAAAATTTATCATAAAGGGGAATTTGTTATATCATATTGTGCAATTTTAGGTCATACAGTGACGATATTGGTATTGTGTAGTTTTAAGTCATGCAGTGAGGACATTGGTACTGTGTAGTTTTAAGTCATATAGTGAGGAAATTTATACTATTCAGTTTTAATTCATGCAGTGAGGACATTAGTATTGTGCAGTTTTAAGTCATTCAGTGAGGACATTATGTGGCTTTAATTTAAGGTCTTTAGCTTTGACCAAAGGTATGAGACTCTCCCAATTTCTTGATAATTTGTTTATAAATATACCACTATATCCATGTATGTAATGTAAAATTGTAAAATTTGAGTTAAGAATTTCTAAACCCAAATGATGATATGGGAAAAGGGCTAAAAGCATTAGAGGAAGTCTTTTTTTTCAAGAATGATGTTACCATTATTTGAAAAACCTGTTATGGGGGTTGTATTATGCAGGGCCAACTGGGGCATATGCTGCATAGGCAAATAATGGAATCTTTTTACTAACATACCTATTATGTAGGTAACTTATGCAATGCCACCTAAGGGCATGTGTTGCATAGTCAGGAAAAAGAGATCTCAAAAATCTGACATTCTACTATTAAAAGCCGAATAATGTTTATGGAGATTCAGATTTTCCGAAGCATAGAGTTTGGTTTATGGAGAAAAGTACCAAAATGTGGAAAGGGTATTTTCCAACCAAGATTTCCAAATTATCTGAGGAATATTACTTCTAAGAAGGTATGACCCAAATGTAGGAGGTGTGGTGTCTGTAGTGTTAGGTCATACAACTAGGACCAGAAATGGAAACAGTATGTGATATGTGGCCAAGTGGTTCCAAAGTTATTTCATATTTCATTTAACGCATAGAGAGAAAAATATTTAAACCATATTCTTGAAGACTTTAAGATCGAGAGGAAGATAATGGGACAAATATACCTAAATGAATATTTTAAAACAGATTCCTCTATATTTTCATCAAGGATTGAATGGGACAAAGACATTGTATCCAAGAACGAAATTACCATTATTTGACAAACATGTTATGGGGGTTTTATTATGCAGGGAAAACTGGGGCATATATTTCCTAGAAAAATAGTGGCATCTTCTGACTGACTTTTCCATTATGTAGGCAACTTATACAAGTCCACCTAAGAGCACATGCTGCATAGTCAGGAAAAAGAGTTCTTAAATATTAGAAACTTGGTCACAAGAAACTTAAGAAAGATTATAATGATCTGGAAATATTTAAGATTAAGAGTCTGAAATATGGAAGGAGGTTTTTTTCAATGCACATGAGAAATATTTGAATCAATATTGGCCATGAGTTTTATGTCCTTTACATAGAATTGACTCATATGTAAAATGGAGAATTTATTTGTATCTTTTGAATTAATATTATGATGTGCAGTTTTAATTCATACAGTGAGGACATTTTCAGCCCCTTAAGGAATTGAAACACCTCATTTATATAAATAATCCTTTACCCAATTTTTAAGCCCACTTGAGCTATGCTCGGTGTGAGAAACAAGGATTATTAAGGGTTACTTCTATATTATAAAGGTGAAATAAGTGAATAATGGGGGTGCTAAATTTCCTTATAGTTTTAACGTCATGTAGTAAAAACAAAGATGAACCAATGTGAAAAAGAAAGACATATTGTAACTAAACTGAGGATAAGATCCAAGTGTCACTATGTGTCTTTATGAAGGTAATAATAAAGTAATACATAGTTCTTATAACATTACCTATGTAGGTTTGATTCTTATACAAGGAATAAAGGGTTTTTTATCGTGGTTGGGCCTAAGATTGGAGATCTAGGCATCTCTAGGTATCTCAAATAGATGAGAATAAAGCCATATATAGTACTTTAAACACTCATTTCTTCACGCCAATCGATTTTGATATGAAGAATGGGGGTTTTTGACACATTATGAGAGAATAGTAAATCATAATACATAAAATGGTATAAGGACCAAATCATATATATTAAAAAACTCTATATAGATATGATTAATATATAGTAGGGAAAATAAAATAATAAGATTTTGGGATTACATCTGGTCCCAAAATTAGAGATTTAGGTGTCTCTATGTATCTCATTGAAAATAAGAATCAATCCATACATAGTTCTTGAAATAAGGTCTCTATGAAAATCGGACTCAGACATAGGAAAGAGAGGGACTAATGTGCTACTAAGGAGTAGCGATGATGTCAATGATGTTTCTATATGGAATCTTATATCGTAAAATATAGAAAACATTAGTCGTGCAATTTAATGTCATGCATTAAGGAAAAATAGTGTCATTCAGTTTAACACCATAAAATAAAGACGAAGATTCTATACATTTTAACATCATGCAGTGGGGAAGCTTATGGTTTTTATGCAGTTTAATGTCTTGCAATTAGGACGTTGTACTATGAAGTTTTCAATCTTTCAACGAGGACATGAGGGTTGTGCAGTTTTTAGTCTTTTAGAGACGACCTGGGGGATGTGCAGTTTTATGTCTTATAGAAAGGACATGGTATTATGCAGTTTTAAGTCTTGCAGTGAGGGAGATATGTACAACTACACAAAGTATTTCTTTAAGAATCTCTCATTGGTTGGAGTTGTAATATGCTCTCCATCCATTGATATTAAGGAATAATCTCCATTTGAATAGACCTTTTGTATGAAATAAGGTCCTTATATATTTGGCTCAAGCTTTAGAGGTTTCTTCCCTGGTATCATTGGATTCCTAAGGACCATTAACAATTCTCCTTGAAGAAATGAATGAAGGAAAACTTTCTTGTTAAAATCTCACACTATTCTATTCTGATAGACTTCTAAATGATACAAAGTATGTAATATTTTCTTGTCTAATCATTCTAGTTCATTAAACTATTTCTAAGACCTCTCATATGTAAAAAACTGATCACATATTTAAACTCTGAGTGAAGAAAATTTCATTTCAATTGGAAAAAATTATTTTGTTTCATCTACCAATGAATTAAGAGTTGCTTGGCTGGCAGTACGGGTAGTGGTCCAATAAATCCATAAAGCATTCATAAGTTTATCAGGCCATGATTTCTTATCTTTATCCACCATATTGTGGAGTATATTTAATAGGGTCTTATTTAAGGCCTCTATCTATCCATTGGCCACTGCATGATAGTGAGATGAATGATTGGATTTGATATTATGCTCATGATATAAGTTCTTTAACTCAATAGAACAAATATTGGTGCCATTGTCCATCAATATAGTATAAGGGACACCAAATCTAGTGATGATGTTAGTTTTGACCAAACTAATAATGATTTTGGCTCCAAATTCTTTGATAGGTATTTGATTAGCCTATTTAGAAAAGAAGTTAGTAGCAGTAAAGATATAGTTGAACTTCATAGTTGTACCTGGAGGATAAAGCCCTACTACATCCATTCCCCGTGTGTAAAATGGCCAGAAGTATTTAGTTGTATGTAGAAACTCTGGTGGTTGATGAATGAAGTTGGCAAGAACTTGGAAGGGATTATATTTCTTAGTAAAATCTGTGCAATCATGCGTCATTGAAAGAAAAATTTATCCAAGACTTCGGATCTGATCAGAGAGTCTATGCCCAGACTGGTGGGCACCAGAAGCTCCTGAATGTACTTCTTTCATGACAGCTTTAGTCTCTTCTCCAACCATACATATGAAGAGGATCCCATCAAATCATTGCTTTTAGAGGATCTTTTGGTGGTCTAGACTATCATAAAGAGTAAAATTGGTTTCTCATCGCTAGATCTGTTCTTCTTCAACCCTATTCAGTGGAAGTACTCAATTTTGAATATATTCCATGATGGATGTTATCCATACCATAGTATGACCATATGGCTCAAAAATAGGGCTAATTTCATTAATTTCCTCCATTTTGGTTTAAACAAAAGGTGAGACCACATGACGATGGGATATGATAATGACTTTCTCATCTTGATTTGGATCTTCCAAGGTTGTAGTTGCATTAGCCTGTGCATCTTCTTGGGCATTTTGTGATCACGGGACATAAGAAAATATCATCTCTGAGGGAAATTAAACCATCAACCCTATAACATAATCACACAAAGGGATTAACTCTTCTTTTCTGATAGAATATTCTCAATTGATTTTATTTATTACCAATTCTGAATCACCTTTTACCTTCAAGTGATTCATTTGCACCTGAAGAGCCAATTCCAAACCTGTAATGAGAGGTTGATACTCCGCCCTGTTGTTGGTTCCGCATTCTGATAATATGAAGGAATAAGGAAATACTTCCATTTCTAGGGATATAAGGACAATTCCTAACCCAATATTATTGAGTTTTGGGTTTTCTATTCTCTTCTATGTTGGACTTCTGGAAGCACCATCATTGTAAACTTCCCATGTTTGGGAATTATCTTGAATAGAGAAGACCTCTTCATTAGAATGTTCAGTATTTAATGATGTATCTTCTGCAGATGGATACTTAGCAAGGAAGTCGGCTTGACATTGGCCTTTTATTTCCTTTTGAGGCACATACTTGTGATCAAACTATTGAAAATAACTTCCCACCGTGCCAGACTCCCTGTAAGTATAGGTCGACAGAGGATAAATTTGAGCGGGTTATTGAGAGATACCAATTAGACCTCATGATGTTGCATGGAGTGCCTCATTTTATGAACTGAAAATATTAATGCTAGTTAGCACTTTCCAATACTTGAATATCAAGTTTTTGCATCAATCATAGTTCAATTAAGATAGTAAAGGTTGTTTTCATTCCAATTACCATTTTTTTGAGCTAAGAAGGTACCCTATGATCACTTTAAAGCTTTCATATAAAGAATAAGTGGCCTTCCTTCAACAGGGGGAATTAACACTGGTAGACTCAAGATATATCTCTTGAGGGTATCAAATTCTTCTTGAAAATCTTCATTCCATTGGTAGGTGGCACCCTTCTTCATTAATTTGTTGAAGGGTAAACACTTTCCTGCCAAATTGGAGATAAAGCGCCGAATATAGGCCAAGTGTACTTGAAGTCCTATTAATTATTTCAAATTTCGAGGAGGTGACATACCAAGGACTGATTTTTTTTCTCAGGATCTACTTTGATAACATAATGGCATACAAAAAATCCAAGAAACATTCCTTGGGTTACCCCGAAAACACATTTCAAGGGGTTCATCTTTAAACTATGTTGACAAAGTTTATGAAATATGGTCTCCAAATCTGCAAAGTGATTGGAAAATTGTTAGTATTTGGCCACCAAATCATCCACATAACATTCAACAAATTTCCCTAAGAATGGTTTGAAGATATGGTGTATGGAACGTTGGTATGTTGCGCCTGTATTCTTTAAACCAAAGGGCATTACCCGATATCAAAATACACTTTGAGGGGATCTGAAGGTTGTTTATTCTTCATCCCATGGGGCCATATGGATTTTATTATACCCAGAGTAGCCATCCATGAATGAAAGAGCTTTATATCTAGCTGTTTCGTCAATTAAAATCTCTGTAATCAGAACTGGAAAATCATCTTTATGACAATACTGGTTAAGATCTCTAAAATCTATGAAAACTCTAATTTTCCCATTATTATTTTTCACTGGGAAAATGTTGTCCATCCAATTGAGATATTTTACTTCCCTAAAAAAGTTATCCTTTATAATATTATCAAATTCAGCTTCAATTTTAGAGGCATGAGTTGGGAGTGTTCTTCTTCCTGCTTGCTTGAATCCACGATGTTCTTATGGAAAACCTAAATGATGGGTGGATAAATCAGGATTAAGTCCTAGAATTTATGTATAATTAAAATAAAATATATATCAATGTTGTTTTAAAAATTATGTATACACCTCTTGTATTTAGAGGTCATGTTCGCACTAATTAGAGCAGGGCGTGGATCTTCTTTTGTACCCAGATTTATTTCTCTAAGCACATCCACAGTGGTAGAGACACCTTCCTAAAATGATGGAAGAGCATCCCCAAGATCATTCTATTCTTCTTCATTACATTTTACCTCTTCTGTTTCCACTTTCATAGTAGATAAAAAGTAAAAACTCCCAGAGTTAGAGGGGGAGTCAGTATTTGAACATCCTGAAGAAGAGGCCCCCATATCTGACCCTACTAATGACGAAGGGTCTTCCTATGGTAATAAAGAGGATATGATGGATTGAGAATAAACATCTTTTTCTTACTCTAGCATTGCGATAATTTATTCTAATTTGATTGATGATGTATAGTATTGTTGTAGTTTAGCAGATGAAATGAATACATCTCCATTTAGGCTTCCATCACTACTTGGTAAATCACTAATCTCTCCCATGATGTCATGCTCAATTTCTACAATTGACATTATGGAAGTTAGTGGACGAGTGATTGTATTTTGTTTCACCATTTCAATTCGATTGATGGGCAGCACATAATCTATACTCAAATGTATGAATGAATTTGTTGGGATCTTTTCCATTCCATTCAGAAAATTAACTCTTGTTATTTCTTTTGTCATGGACTTTGTTCCTTTTCTGTGATAAAACTCTACCTCGGTGTAGTAGATTCACATGTTTTGAATAGAACCTTTTCACTATACAATGTCCCGACTTGACCACTAAAATAGTACTTAAGACATTACTGGTATGATGAAGGTATGGCTGCATGTTGATGTAGCCAAGGCCCTCCAAGAAGAATATTGAAGGTTGTGTCTTGACGAACAACCATAAAATCTGGATTAGACACAAGATATTCAAACTGAGTTTTAAGTGTAATATCTCCTATAGGTTCTTATTAATTCTTTTCATATCCATGAAACATTAAATTTGAAGGAGATAAGTCAGATTTTGTTAGGCCAAATCAGCGATGTGTACGAATTTGAATGAGGTTGACTCTAGAGCCATTACCAATAAAGGCTCATCGGATGTTTACATCATTGACATTTCTCGAAAAATACTAGGGTCTAATATGTCTATGTATAACATCATCTTCATATTCATCTGTAAATGATATCACTGCATGAAATTCTGAAGGATCATTCTCTATATAGTAAACCTCAGTAGTAGAAACTTCAGTTTCAAACTCTTGAGGAATTTAAAAAGCATCAATGAGTGCTTCTTGAAGATCTTTTGAAAGATTCAAAGCATCAATAATTGATAACTTGGTTGGCACTTGGGCCAATTTTTTCAAGACATCATAATTTTGGTCCAAAGGTCTGTGTCTTCCAGCATGAAGATGTGGTTTTGCAGGTGTTTTAAAATTTTATGCTTCTGATGTACACGTACCCTGTGTCAGAGCAGAAGTGGGAAATATTCCTAGCTTTGGTAGATTAGACTTACTATGTAAATTAACTTGCTGAGAGGAAGACGGTGTAACTTCTAATAAGTCCCCCAAAATAATCATTTCAGAACTGAACCTGTCTTGCATGGAAGAAACTCCTTTTTCTTGTTGATCCAACAGAAGGGCTCTTCCATGAGTTTTTTCCACATATATGGTTCGAGAAGTGATTGATTTAAAGGGTTGGTTTCTAGAATTACCATGTCTTCCCTTGTATCCTTGACCCTGGCCTCTTCCTCTGGTTCCCCAACTAGGTATAAGGAATTTCGGATCATTATAATCAGAATCACCACTGGCATAAGGATCTGTTAAATAGATAACATTGACAGAAAAAAAAAATTCTTCATCTGATATAGATTCTACCTGACAGGCTAATTCTAATTATTCCATTTGGAAGGGTGGTGCCCGTTCTTTTGAAACAAATGGCAAGAAATTTTCTAAGGTTGAAGAAAATTTTGGCCTTAATGTGATCTCATCTTCTTCTGATTTCTCTTTGTCCTTATGATCACTTCGTTTCTTTGAGGAATGACCTTTTGATGAAGGTAGTTTTGTTGTGGTAGGACTGGTAAAAGACACAATCAGTTATTTCATCTGTCTTTGTAAAATAGCATGAGTCCAGTTGATCATTTTCCTGATCATCCAATCATCATATTTTTGAACTTTTTACTTTTAACTTCTTGTCATTCCCCTTTTTCCTCTGGATCAGTAGCAGTAACACATGATACTTGGGATGAAAAAAATTTTATTCTCACTTTTCCGAAATATACCATCTTTTGTAAGAGGTCCTTGAAAACAAATCATTCCTTGATAGGATTCCCTTTCATCTGGGGAAAGGGACAATAATTCAGAAGATCTTCATTTCCTTATTTATTTGGTTTCATTGGCCTTGGAATTTAAACCAAATTGTTTTCTAGAGTTGAGATGAAGTAATCAAGAACTTGTTCATTCCATAAATAATAAACTTTGTTATTTTATTCTTCAAACTATTTATGACTTTGATCTCTTTGATCATATTGAAGAGGCAGTCATTTCTGCTGATGCTCGGGAGGTAGAGACCTTTGGTATGATGAAGGTATTTAAGTAGAAGAAGGTACAATTTCCTGCTTGAGAGTAACTATAGCAGCTTATTCCTTTCCTATTATCCTCCTCGGAGCTAATTTATTTACAGGAGTTTTAGCCTTAGATTTTATAATATATTCTTCTATATGTTGATCTATTGAAGTAAGGTCTTGAAACCCTCCTGTATATTTCCCAGGGATCAATGGTGTGTGTAACTCATCGCATATATTTTCCACACAAATTGTCACCAATTATTCTTTAGGGATTGCTAGACTTGAGGAATATGTTAATTTGTTCCATCGCACAAGAAATATAAAACTCTTTCATTATCACTTTGTTTACAATTAGTAATATCAAAAAATGTTGTCTTTGGTATTGTTGAGATAAATTAAAGAAAGAATTTCTGGCGGAGATATTCCCTTCCATTAATTGATCCAGATTGTAAAATGTTTTCCGGACAAAAGCTTTCCCCTATAATGACTGTACAAAACACCTAAGTTTTACTTCTTTTTTTGTTGAGGAATTTACATCATGGGATCACAATGATAAACAAAATTTGTTAAGTGTTTTTTCAGATCTCCCAAACCATTAAATATTGGGAATGTGGTATTCAAAAAATTTGGTGGGGGAGGAATTTCATCCATCCATTCAAGGTAAGATCTCTTTTCTAGCTGAACTGGTTCACATCATTCCTCCATATCTTCCAATAAAGTTGTTAATGCCTCAATTGTGTTCATAAGAATTTGGGGAATATTTGGATGAGTTGGAACCTATGCAGGTATAGAAACTATAGCTTCAACTGGTGCAACAACTAGAAAAACCACTGATGGTGGTGCAGATATATTACTTAGATAACCCATGGGAACAAACTTGTCAGGATGTACTTAATCCTACCTTTATTGTGTACCCAGTAGAGATAATTCATTATCTGCATCTGTAATTACTACAAATTCTCTTTGCTGAGTAGCTTCTATAGGATTTTCAAGTTGTTGACCTTCCTGGGGAGTACATCTAGCAGAAATGATGTTTTAAAGAAACTCTGAATTGTGTCTTTTCAACTCCTTCATTTTTACCATATAAATATTTCTTCAAGAGAAAAAAATTGACCATCTCCAGTGGAAAAGTGGGATGCAATCTAACTTTTGTCTTTCCCCTTGTTAGATTGCTTTTAGAGGGGTGGAAGTTGGTTATTTGAAGTCATACTTAGATTCAAGGTAAGCCTCTGATTTTAGGTATGCACACCTTCTTTATTTGCATCAGTGTGTACCATATTATGGACAAGAACTTCATCTTCTGATTCCCATGAACTGGACTCATTTTTTGGAGAATCTTCTGCAGTGGTGTTAATGACATTCACTGACACATAATGCATCAATGGAATTCTGTCAATACTTTTATAAGATCGTCTACCTCTATATATTCCATGAGACTCTATTCTCTTATATGATGAATTCCCAGGAAATGTTTGGCGGGCAGTAACCTGAAGGGAATCCTCATATAGTTCAGTTGTACGCTCTCTATGTGTCTTCTTCCCTAGTCAGTAGAAAAATGATTTCTGTTGAGGAGGGGATTGTAGATGTAAAAAATCCCCCAACCCTACAGGGTGCTTTAGGCACTCAAGTTTTATGGTTTTCAAACAATAAAAGGACTTAAGTCCAATGATCCTCATTCAAATAATTTTCTCAAGGTGTTGAAGAACTACCATGAAAGTTTAGGAAGACTAGGCCGAAGCACTAGAGTGAACAGAACCACAATTGGGCTTCAATGAAATTCATCCATACAAAATGAAGGCCCCAAAGGAATATTTATAGGAAAAAATAGGACCTTGGGTGAAAGGAGTTTGGGCGTTTAAGTAGGTTGTGCGCCAACTTTGTGGTATGCATGTGGTTTTGCACCGGATGGGTGGATCCCAAGTAGACTTGTACACCTCCAGTGATTTGGCCTCACTAGGGCGCCAATTTAAGGGCTTAAACAAATAATTTCTCCATAACGTGGGGGTTCTGCCCCTGCACCCCTGCTTGGGATTAGCACCGGCTATGGTCTCGACCATTCAGGCTGGTGCGTTCACTACCATCACTGACCCCCATGAAAAATGCAGAGTCATACTATGAAATTTTTGATCCCTATTGAGGAAATTTTGCAGAGAAGTGCATGGAACACATTTCATGGTGTCTACAATAGCTAACCCTGAGATTCTAATATAACAGTCTATTTAAAGACTCCCTAATCACTGCATCGATGAAAATAATTCAAATAATTTATTTAATTATTTTATTCATTTCTGTATCTACACTGACTTTTCTGCAAATACCACTCGCCCGCCAAGGTTAAGTCATGCCTAGGGTGAAAAATGCCTTCTGAATTAAACAGTGCCCTCATATTTTTTATCTGAGTCTCTATTCAGAAGTTATTCTCCTTTTTCCAGAAAAACTATGTGTGCATGTTATTTAATATATTTAATATATTTCAATCATTTATGATGGTCACACCAAGTCTTGGAATTGCACTTCATCTTAGCGCATAATCTTGAAAATAATCCATAAAATATCAAAAAATAATATACAGAAAATATGATTCAGTAGATAAATATTACTAAATTTTAGTAAATATTAATATTTATGAATATTTATTAACATATAGTAATATTTATTAAAATTTATAAATATTTAATGGATATTTAGTAATATTTAATAATATTTATTTATTTTATATTAATAAGTTTTTTAGTTATTTAATATTTATTAATATTTATTAAATTTTATTAAAATTTAGTTATTTTTTATTAATATTTAGTTAATATTTATTAATATTAATTTATATTTATTAATATTTATGAAAAACTAATTAATATTTATTAATTTTTAATTAATATTTATAAATATTTATAAATATTGAAAATTGTTTCAGTACTATTTATTAATATTTGTTAGTATTTTAGTTATATTTAAGAATATTTAATTAATATGTGTTAATATTTATTGATATTTATTGATATTTATTGGAATTTATTGATATTTAATTAATATTTGTTATTATTTATGAATATTTAATTAAATTTATTACTTTTTCTGCATATTTAATTAATATTTATAACTATTAATAATATATATTAGAATTTAATTAATATTTATTAATATTTATTTATAATTTATTGAGATTTGTTGATAAATACTAATATTTATTAATATTTTTAGTAATTTCAATAATTATTAATAATTACTGATATTTATTAATATTTGTGAAAAATTAATTAATATTTATTAATATTTTATTACTACTTACTTATATTTATTAATATTTATTTTCATTTTTTTATATTAATTATTATTTATTAATATTTAATTATTATTTAGGAATATTTATTCAATATTTAATCTATATTTATTAGTATTCATTTTTATTATAAAATTTTATGAATATGTTTTAAATTTTTATTAATATTTTTTTAATATTTTTTTAAAATTTATAAATATTTAATTAATATTTGTTGATATTTTTTTAATATTGATGATTTTTAAATTAATGTTTATTTATAGTTAATTAGTATTTATCAATATTTAATAAATTTTTATTAATATTTAATTATATATAATATAATAATATTTATTTATTAAAAAATTTATTGGAAGAGTGAATGAGGTTCACTCTTCCTTCAAAAACTTTACACCGAAAGTGTAAACATTATTCTCACTTCTTGTTAAGGGAAGAAGCGTTAATGGGGTTGATGCTTCCTGAGACCCATTTTTTTAATATTCTAAACTATCCCCATTTTAAAAAATTAATCCTAAAAAATGTTTAAAAAAATCAATATGTTCGGGTATCGGGATGGTTTTACTTAATTTGTTCGAAGTAAACACAAAGAATATAAGAATAGTTTTTAACAAAGTTGAAAGAACGGAAAATGAAAGGTGCAGTATAGTAATGACGAACCTGTATATTTACATGGTTCATTCCTTTTGGTCATACTCCATGAAAAGAACACCACCACGGATTACTTGTTATTATGAAAAAGGAAATAGAGAACATACAATTAGAGAAGAACAAAATAAAGAAAAGTACACACAGGGAACAGAGAAACTATCCAAGAACAGGGACCTCATCCCCCCAAGAGCCAGTGGTGAACTCTGGATTGGAGTTAGCAACGTACTCCCTTGAACTGGACGGACTCACACACATAACCCTGAGAACCAGATCAAAAATGAAAACAAAACAAGAACATACAACATAGAAGCTTAATGAAGAAAAAAAGAATGAGGTCACAAAAATGGAAGCACCGAAGAAGATATGGCTCTTCCATGGTCGAAAGTCTTTGATTTTGAAGTGGTCTTCTCAGATCTCATGAGAACTGAGCTCTCCACTAGTGGTCATCGGAATTGGGAAGGCACGTTAGCATGGAAGTGGCAGATCACAGGACCACTAGAACTCCTCTCTTACCACTCTAAACCAAGAAGGATGAAGATGACAAACCACTAGATGAAAATAGTCATAGACTACAATAATATCACAACAGAGGCGAGGTGACGCCCTAACAGGTGCAACAGATGAGGGGACACACGTATGGATGAGGGTGAGCAGAACAATTATGAAGCCAGGACAGTACAACGAGCAACAAAAAAGCACAGGACACATAGAATGAATGGAGAAAAAGGGAGGCAGTGGATAGGGTCACCTTGAATCTAATAAACACATCCATCATGAAGGATAGTTGTTGGATAGAGTCACATCAATGGCCAGCAGATCTGAAGATCTCTAGGGTGGCATGACAGTAAAGCAGACCATCGTTACAGCCCAATGCCCCCACAGACCAAGCAATAGCCCAGCCGCACATAAAGGGTCTAGAACAGATCACAACGAATAGAAAGAAGGCCCAACCAGAGGCTCGATAACACAAAAGCCCAAATAAAACATGTTTTTCATAATAAAAAAAATCAAACATTTTTGCAAGGAAAAATAATAATAATAATTTTGAAAACCCCAAAATTAAGAAATATCCACCTTTTATAAATTAAAATGAAACCAAACATAGATGATGTTCTTGAAACCCTAACTAACATACTAGTGGGTTTGGACATTTTTATTTGGAGAAAATAAACCTAAGTCTACTGAATCTTCCCAACATAGACTCAGTTAGCATGTGCCATAGTGGAACATGGACTGACTGAACCTAATCTTCTACTACTTAATACTAAAACATGCTTATAAGTAAACTAACCAACCACATTAAGTAGATCTTATTCATATTACCTTTGTATCATCTGAAAACAACACATCTCAATAATGCAAACACCTGAAAATAGGATAACCTTTCTCAGGTGTAAAACAAAGTGAACAATAAAAACAATGAAAATATCGTAATACTATAGTAACTATGTAATAAAAAATAACTCAAAACAACCACAAAATAGGAAGCTAATGATAAAATCCCCCCCTAATCCCAAACATCTTAATACAATCCTCACAAAACCCTTTTTTCCCAACCTAGTTCCCCCATAAAGACAAGTGGGTCCAGTCATAAGATCTCAGGAAAAAGGCAACAAAGAACCTATGCCTAGTTCTAATGAAGGTGGTGAAAATAAAAACTAAAGAACTTTTGTAGTGTTAAAACTAGGGCATACCATATAGGTAGGGGTCATACTATCTCTATTTTTCAAGTTAGGAAAATACTTTTTTATGTGGCCAGTATTTCCACACTCAAAACACTGAAAACCCTTAAACAACTTCTTTTCATTCTTTCCTTTATTTTTCATGGGACCCTTAGTATACATTAACTAAGGTTAATTTTTAACACCGTTAAAATCTTTCTTCAAACCATTTGTTTAAAGATCTTGAGACAACACATTAGACTTAACTTCCTCTAAATTTATAGAATCCCTACTATACATCATGGAATATTTAAAAAAATTAAAAGAATCATTAAGGGGAATCACTACTGCAGAATAGGGTTTTAACAGCACTATAAAAATCCTTTATCAGAGCTAAAAAATTACTGATAATCAAGGTTCTTTAAAATCGGTTTTTTTATATCAGTTCTAAAAAAAGCTAATAATGGCCCCTTTTATCATCACTGATAAAATTCAATTTTTTTAAAATTAAAAATTAAAAAAAATTGAATCGAAGGTGACCACCCCCCTATTTATCAACACTCAAACCCCACATTAATAGTGTTACCCCCCCCCCAACAGTGCTAGGTGTTCCACCCCCTTTAATAATGCAAGGTTCCCCCTTTCACCCACTTGTACGTGCACCCCTCCCTCCCCTAGATTTGAACCCAAGACCTCTCTATTGTATGCCTAGACCCTTACCACTCCTCTATGTTTCTTTGTTCTCCATTTAATGATATATATATATCTAGTTATATTTTTTATCTACATATTTATTCGTATATCAATACATATTTTTATATGATCATTTTTAAATACATTTATAAAACATGTATTGTTGTGTGTGTGTTTATAAAAAATAAATAGATAAATAAAAACACTATAACACATATGGACTTTAACAGCGCACAAAATGGCCATTAACAGCACTAAAAAAGCACTGTTAAATGTAGCAATGATAAATAGGGTCCTTTATCAATCATTTTTATCATTTATAAAGGCCTATCCACCTACAATGTGTTGTTTATATAACAACACACCCATATGAAAACCTGCAATTTAAGCAGCACATCCAGAAGCAAACCTACTATATAAATTTAATTTACATCATCAATAAAAAAATATACACCGATGGTATATAAAAAAACACTGCTATTTACCTTTCAAACAGAATGTTTTATATAATTACATTACGATTGTCTAACAAACATTATAAAACATTAATATTTCGATTTTTGATGCCCGTGATCACCTCTCAAAAAATTTAACCCATGGTATCAGTTACCGAACAAATCATCTCAACCCATTCAAAATATTCCACTTATATAATAAAACAAATATTATATTAGTAATACTATAATGAAATAAATTAAACATTAATATGAAAGAATGCATTAATAAAATGTCAATATTTAATAAAAATGACACATTTAGAGTTATACCGGTCACACTGTATTTCCAATTAAATTGGGGTTGATTCATACACATTAAAAATGATTCATGGTTAATTTTCCTAAAATATCAAAACAATCTGAATGTATTTTCTAGGTTTTGAGTACGTCACTTGTTTTTTTACTAAAATTAATTTAAATTTTAAATAATGAAACCTTTGGAGTTATACCGGCCACACCGTACATCATATTGTGGTTCGGATGAGTCCTACATGTCATAAATCACTCATGGATCATTTTTTATATAGTATGAAAACAATATAAATGAATTTTCTTAGTTTTCATTATGTCAGTTGTGTTTTTTAGTAAAATATCATTTCAAACTGTAAGCATGCATTTTGATTCATACTGGTCGCATCATGAATTAGTTTAATGTGACAATGCTTCATACACATAAAAATTAATTATTAATCACTGTCTTAAATTATCAAGACAATCGGAGTGTGTTTTCTTAGTTTTCAGTGAGTGACTTTTTTTGAACTAAAATCTCAATTTTAAATAGATAAGAGACACTTTTAGTCATACTTGTCACAATATAAATTATTTTGAGGTGTGGTTGAGTCCTATACATCATAAATGACTCATTTATAATTTTCCTAAAGTATCAAAACAATTTTAATGTCTTTTCATAGTTTTTAGTGTGCCAATTGTTGTTTCTACCTAAATTAATGTCAATTTTAAATAAAAAGAGACACTTTGATTTATACTGGACACATTGTTCATAGTATTGAGGTTCAGATGATCCTTACCCATAAAACATCACTAATATATCATTTTCCTAGAATATCAAAACAATATGAATGTATTTTCTCAGTTTTCAGTATTTCACTTGTTGTTTTACTTAAATTAATGTCAATTTTAAATAAAAAAACATGTTGAGTTATAAAAAACACATCATGCATAATATTGAGTTGAATATTATCCTGACACATCACAAATGACTCATGGATAATTTCTCTAAAGTATCAAAGTAATCTAAATTCGTTTTCTCGGTTTTCAGTATGTTACTTGTTGTTTTTACTTACATTTGTGTCCATTTTAAATAAAAATCGACACTTTGAGTTATACTAGCCACACCATGAAACTTATTGAGGTTATTTTGATTCCTAAACATCAAAAATGACTCATTTATGATTTTCCTAAAGTATCAAAACAATCCAAATGCATTTTCTTGGTTTTCGGTATGTCACTTGTTCTTTTTACATAAATTCATATCAATTTTAAATAAAAATAGACACTTTTAGTTATACCGAACACAACGTGCATTGTATTGAGGTTAGAATAATTCCTAAACATCCAAAATGACTCATAGATCATTTTACTAAAGTATCAAAATAATCTGAAATTGTTTTATTTGTTTTCAGTATGTCACTTGGTCTTTTTACATAAATTAATGTCAATTTCAAATAAAAAGACACACTTTGAATAATACCTGTCACACTATGCATCGTATTGAGGTGATGTTGAATCCAACACATCAAAAATGACTCATGGATCATTTTTATAAAATATCAAGACAATCCAAACGTGTTTTCATGGTTCTCAGTATGTCACTTTTTGTTTTTACTTAAATTGATGTCAATTTTAAATAAAATGAGATAGTTTGAGTAATAATGGTCACACCGTGAGTCATATAAAGGTTAATATAATTCATACACATCAAAAATAACATATAGATCATTTTATAAGAGTATTAAAACAATATTAATATGTTTTCTCAGATTTTAGTATGTCAGTTGTGTTTTTTACAAAAATGTCATTTCAAATAGGAAACATTCATTTTGAGTCACACTGGTCACATCATGTGTTGGTTTTATTTGAGACTAATTAATACACATAAAAAATATATTATGAATCATATTACTAAATTATCAATAAAATAAGAGCATTTTTTCTTGGTTTTTAGTGAGTGGCATGTTTATAACTAAAATGTCAATTTTAAAATGATAATGAACACTTTTAATCATACCGTTCATATCATGCATCGAATTGAGGAGTGGTTGATTCCTATACATCACAAATGGCTCATAGATAATTCTCTTAAGGTATAAATACAATAAAAATGTATTTTATTGGTTTTTAGTATGTCACTTTTTCTTTTTTTCAATTTAATGTTAATTTAATATAAAAATACACACATAAATTCATATCGGTCACACCATGCATCATATTGAGGTGTGGTTGATTCAATCACATCATAAATGATTCATGGATTGTTTTCCTAAAATATAAAAACAATAAAAACTAATTTTTTAATTTTTTAGTATTTCACTTGTTCTTTTTACTAAAAGTAATGTCAATTTTAAATAAAAAGACACTCTTTGAGTGATACAGGTTACTTGTTATTTTTGCTCAATTTTGAGTAGGTCTGTTGATCTGATGCCAACTATATTGACCAAAACATTTCATATAAAGATATCAAATCATATTATATTAATATTCCTTAAATAATATAATGATTCATGCCATAATAGTTTAGGTCTAGTGCTTTTGGAAACATGAAAACATAAAGAACTAGTTCATAAGAGTCTCTCATTAAGTTATTCTTTACTGAAAACCTTCTTAGACATATAATTTCTAAAACCAATAACATAATAGTATGAAAAAAATATGAAATGGTGATTATATATATTCAATAAGTGTAAACAAGGGAGATATCAAAGATCATATAAGGATAACATGAGCATAAATATGTTAGAAGGTGATATTAACATTAGAAATGCATACACTTCATATCATAGATCGTAATCATCAATCATGGATCAAAGAATGGTAGTTCAAAAGACATGAATCTTAATGGATAAAGAATATTATAAACTAAAAAACATACATTTTGAGTCATACTGAGTACATTGTGTATCTGATTGAGGTGAGGCTGATTGAGATGTGTCTAGTTAGTACATTATTCAATAAAATATTCATGACAGATATTTTGGGAAGTCATACTTTTCATTCAACTACTGAGAAGTCATAATTTTCATTCAACATGTTCCCTCTTTTCTGTCTTGTTGCATATAGGTGAAATGAAAGTATGAATTCCCAAAATATCTATAAAAAATAAATAAGTATTAGATAAAAATGATAAAGAAATTAACTTAAAAATAGTAGATAAAATGATTAAAAAATTAAATAAATAAATAAGTAATAGGAAATAACCTTTATACATTTTTGACCCATTTACTTGTTTTCATTATCTCAGCTGCAACCTCAAAGTCCAATCTCTCATGAGTAGGAGAATATTTGAAAAAATCACCCTGACTCAAACAAAGGAATCCACCTGTATAAGTAATAAATTATTAGGTGAGTAATATTTAAAATAATTAAATTAAAAAAATATGAAATAATCCACTACTTATATGGAAGTCATATCTTTAGTCTATTTGTGTACATTATTCCATCATATATATTGCTCATTTTTTTCTGAGCACATTTATATCATCTTGTGAATATGAGTCTTTTCGATAGTCATGGTAGTACTGAAAAAATATAAATAAACAAAGGATTGATAAATAATTTAAATTAAATTGTAACTATCTTTGAAAATACCACTTTAAGTATGCTTGTTTGTTCATGGAATATGATCTCTCTCATAAATTTATTAATAAAATAACCACAATATTTTACATTGGTTTGTTTCAGACACTATAGAAATATTGTTGAGAATATGTAATTTGTTTTAAGATGTGTTTGGATAGTAAAATATTATTATATATACCCTGATACTTTTACAGTCATTGTACTTGGCTTCTTTATCATCCTTATCCCCAAGAATCATTCATTGTTTATCATGATAGTGATACACCGCCCTATCATAATAGAATCCTTGTTAAAAGATAATATAAAATATATAACTTCATATTTAATTATAAAACGTTGGATGTAGTCTATTAAAAATTGGAAAACACCATCATGTCTGAAAGATTTTTTGGATATCCATGCATTGAATCCAGGAAACAAATCTTTAGATTTTCCAAATTTACCATAATGAGCGTCCAATGTTGCCTAAAAACACAAAAAGGAATAAGTAATGAAATAAATGAAAATAAATTTGATATGATGAAATTGTAGAGTCTTTCCCTTGTATCATTTTTATTAAATAGATCCTGTCATCCAAAAATTTTATTTTAAAGGATTTTCTCAGACCTACCACTATTTCATTATTTTTTTGTGATATATTTTATCTTTTTCTGCAGAGTGGATGTGACGACTAACGAATCTGAACATTTTCTCTTTGTAAAATCCCTTTAATTGTTTTTTATATATACACCTTCCAAAAATATGAAATGTATTTAGTCAAAATTAACAAAGTATATCATCTTTTGGAAAATAAAACCATGAAAAAATACCTCATGTATACATTTAAAACTCAACTGCCTAGCCATTCATAGTCAAGGATTTTGGTTTCATTCTCAACACCAATAACGTCATGGTCTCTCTCTCCATACATATTTTCTTCAAATTAAACTATGTGGTTGTGACCATCTTTTAACTTTGTATCCACGTGATCATTGAATGATAGTAAATATGGATATAGAACATGCAGGCTAATAATGATTTTGGTAGATCGTTTTGGTCATTTGGTCGATCCTTTCGATGGTTTTGAGGTGGTTTTTCATTTTTTAACCTTATCTTTGTCCATTTTTAATAATATTCATCGATTAAAACCTTTTTTCATTAACTGTTAAAGGTTTAGCTTGAAAAGAATAATTTAAATGAATACCACCTTGTTTGAATATTTCTTTACAAGATGTGATGATCATGAAATGACTGTTCCATCATATTTTTGGATAGTATTAACATCATCCTCATGAATTGGAATAGGTATCTTTGTTCTCAGCTCATGGGATATGCTGATCGATACTCACATAGGACATGTTGGAAGTTCTCTATTGTGTAGCATGTCCTTTTGACTATTGAACATCATATCCCTCTCCACAAGGTGGTGGGTAGGTATAGCTATATATAAATCACAGTAATTATCACCCTATAGAATATTAATACATGAAAGGCATTAGTGTTTTTTTGACTCACATTTCATTGAAACATTTATTATAACATTGATTACCTTTGCTAAGACATCTCTTTTAGGGGAATGTCTAGCCTCATAGATGGTGGGGGTGGGGCAGGATATCCATGCAGTGGTTGTTCTTGAGTTTCTTTTCACTTTCCCTCTCCCTTATTAAATTGTTCCTCACATCTATCTACTGGTGGAATTATCATTTAAGGGTAAGTATTATTTATATCATCTACTTTATTAATTCACTTTGATCATCCTCTTGTTTTTTTTCTCAAAATATGTTTGGCGTGTCACCCAAAAACCCACACCTCTAACATGTCCATATTGTTCTAACAGCTTTAAGGCCACTAATAGTTTGTGTTAATATAGAATGGGATTTTTTGATTCTTATGACTATGTCGGATATAAAATATATTAAAATAATTGATCATTATTATGTAATATTAATTTAAATAAAAAAATAATTATATAATGCTTACGCATGTTTCTTACACTTTTTTTGTTTTCATCTATTATAATCCCATATTTATTTACATGTGACTCCCTCTGTAGAACATGGTGTGGGATAGAAGTGGATTTGAATTTTGATTCATGAATCTTCTTATAAATAGAGGAACATAATTATGGTTTTGTTTCATATCACATAAAAGTATTACAGTCGATTAAAAATACCTACCAATTTTTTTCGAGTGAAGTGTACCCCATCCTTTATTTACAGTAGGGTTACATTAGATTTTCTACTCTTTCCTTATTTCTAGCACTCAGTTTCTATTTCATAAATAAAAAATTTTAAATAAAAGTAATGAATACACATATCATCAAATAACTTATTATTAGCCACAATGTACCTAAAATGACTCATCCACGCAATTAATAATAAACACATCCCACGCTTCCTGGGTTATCAGGTTTGAATAGATAACTGGTAGGTGCGGGTTTATTTTCCTTTCATCATCTTTAAGATGTTGTCTTGTTAGAATTATGTGAAATCCTCTATGAATCCTTCTAGAAAGAATTAATACATACATCTTGTGAGATTTATCTACTATAAATGCACTCTTCAATGGATGATGAAGTGTAAGTAAATTTTTCATTATTTTATTTTTTAGTAAAATAAAGAAATGATATCATAATATTATTATAATATATTCTTACATCAGTGTCTCATGCTCGAGAAACATATGGTTCCATGAATCTAATTCAATATGCACACATTTTCATGTGATGATTCTAATATAACTACTTAACATAGCCTTTTCAAGTAAACATGCTGACCCTGAACATTCCATCCCACCTTTAATTTGATGTCTTTGACTTCCTCATTAATGATTTTTACTCACACCATCAAACTAAGACGCTCCTATTTTTTTATGAAACGTCAGTCCTTAATCTCCTACCATTTCCCCAGAATTGAAATCATTAATTTGTTCCTCTAGAGTAGTATCATCAACATGTACAAATGGTTGGTGTACCTATACACTGGGAGCAGAAACAGATTGAGAAACCTGTTGTTCCACAGGAATGGTAGCACCAGCACTTTCATAAGGTCGTTCCTCTACACTACGAGTAGCATCAGGTTGAGAGACATATTGTTCCTCAGGATTGTGAGGACCAAAATGTGCAAAAGTAATTACCGTTCAAAGTGGTTTAACATTTAATATATAGTACATAAATTCAGAAAAAAGTAGATAATAACATTAGTTAACATGATATATATTATAAAAAATGTAACCTAAATATTGAACTATCTTTTTCATTTTTAAAGGCTAAAGGTATTCGACCCCTCTATCAATGATCCAAATCCCTTCATTATGGTCTCCTCTAACATGAAAAAATCCATCTACATTGGTACCACTATGAAATTACTATGATGTCCCAATGAAAGGGTCATCCTTGGTTGAATTTTCATCTAACCCTTCAATGGTTTTGGTTGATAATTGAAAAATGGGCCTCTTTCAGTTTGTAGGATCTCTAACATAAAATACTTGTACTGCATGTGATTCCATTCTAAACAATTCATCTTTATACCCTTAATGAAATCAAATTTCACATATCCAAATTCATCTATTTTAATAGCACTTCTGTTATCAAAAAACTTTCACTGAAAAATCAGTACTTGGAATGTTGTATAATCCAACTCCCATATTTGTTTTATGATTCCAAAGTATGATATATTCACGTAAATTAGATTTTTTTTCCTTTATACCAGAAATATGAATTGCTTCATCCACTAGTGTAACTCTGCTATTTGTCATGGTACCGTCTTCATCATGATCATTTGTATATAAAATATAACTATTAATTACATAACCATTGTAAGATAATACATACACACTTGGTCATCTGGCTATCCGTTAAAGTAATTCTTAAATTGAATCCTGATTTTCATCTAACTCCTTAAAAATATTATACTGAAACTATCCTATGAACTGTTCATTATGTGTATTTGATATCTATATTTTAGAAATTGATGTATTAAAATGCCTAAAATTTCTTTATGGGTCTCAACATATGTGGAATCCTCCAAAATTTTATGATAAATGTAATGGTAGGTCTAATCCTGATCTGTAATATTGATTGTGACAAAATCTCTTCCAGAAATTATTTCACCCACAAGCCACCCTATGTGATGATATTTTGGAAAACCAATTATTTCCACACCAAATAGGTATTTGGTATATAATTCAACGGGTTCCTCAATAATATATTGCTCTTTAGTAAAATCCTCTGGCTGACTTCAATTTTTGACATACCTTTTCAAAATCTACACATATTGTTCAATGGGGTATATCCTTCTATAGTGTACAGGAATACATAATTGAATCTCTCTCAACAAGTGATCCATTAAATGAACCATCATATAAATAATATTGGCAATAAGAACAATTCATATTCACATAATATGACGTCAATTTCTCTTTCCATATTTGAAATTGTTTTCAGGTATATGACTTTACTTTATATATATTTGAAGAAGAAACAGAGTCTGGTTAATATATGATGAACATTTTTTGGGGAAAATGAAACAAAAATATATAGGAATTTTATCTTGCATAATAAAATGACAGTCAAGTGATTTTATACCCTTTAACTTTAAATCAGTCATTGAAATGGTGTTCTTGATATTTGATGAATACCTTTTTGGAACCATTACATCATTCAAGAAGTTGAAAAACTAATATCTCTTCTTCATGGAAAGAGTGTAAGTAGTTGGAGGAAGAAAATTTCATTTTTCACTATTTACTAGAACCAACTCTTCTTTTATTTTTAGGTCAACCATCTCCAATCTAGCTTTAATTCTATCCTTTATTTTTCTAGGTTCATTTATCAACATGACGATGATATTATTACATATATTTTTTCAACATTCATAACATCATGAAAATGTATGAGGTACAAAAATTATAGTATGGTAATTCAAAAAACTGATTACTTTTTTCAACTATTTTTCATAATTTTTTTTGAAAATGGTTCACTAAAATCTGTGTCCACATATTTTACTTTCTCAAATAGTTGATCACCTACTAGAGGAGACAGTGTTGTATATTCTTCTGAAATTCCATTGAATGATGCCTTTCAAGATCGGTACTTATGTCATTGGGTTAGAAATCTGTAATGTCCTAGAAACATTCTTTTTTATGAATGTTTCAACCTAATTGATTGTGTACCTTGTTCCCAGATGGGACACCCTTGAGTTACTTTAATGTTATATCTTGAAGAAAAAATTTTAAGCAATAAAGACATTTATCATCTAATAAAACATGTAACTAAACATGAAATCTTCATTTCTTTAAGAATCAAACAATATAACACCTAAATCTAACAATAATTTTAAATCCTCAATCAATGGAGCCAAATAAACATCAATATAATTACCTGGTTGTTTTGGTCCAGATATAAGCATAGATAACATGAGGTATTTTCATTTCATCCATAACCATGGGGGAAATTTATAATTTTCCAACACAACTGGCCATTTACTAGGAGTGATTCTTTGAAAACCAAAAGATTCACTCCATCTATAAATAAAAAAAGATGAAGGTTTCTCGGATCATTTCCAAATTCAATATACTCATGATCAATTCGCTTCCAATGAGGAGAGTCTACCAGGTGACTAATTTTACCATCTTTATTTCTTATGTATGTGTGCCATGTAAATTTCCCTATAGTCTCCTCACTTCCATATAGGCGCCTAATCCTTGTAATGATAAGAAAGTATCATACAAATTTTATAGGACTAGATTCATCTTTCTTGTATCAAGAACCACCACACTTTAATAATTTTCTAAATTATTTTTGGTCTTATAAAAACTGTATATAGTCATTCAGGAAGGAGTGTATTCTTTCAAAGATCATACCCATTGAGCGTAGCATTCATTTGGCATCGTATGTTCGGATCGGGAGATCATTATCTTCAAGGAGCATGTCATTCAAGAGAGAATGTAATTATGTAAAACTAGTGTCACTCTATCTGTTGTCTTCTTTCAAATTATACATCTTCAGTACAACTAACAGTGTGGTATATTAATTGAAACCAATATACAATGTCATCTTTGCACAACTCTTTAACTAATCAAACAATTTTGGACAATCAATATGTTCATATTCAACTATCAATTCCATTTACTCGATGTAATCTTCATCATCATTCACATCTGTAATCACGTCCTCAACATGGTATTCTTCATTTTCCACACTTATAATCATATTAGATGGTCCATAAAATATAGTGTTATCCCATCCACTAGATACATTTGATTTTTCCCAAGGTTTATTCCAACATTTATAAATTTAATATATTCCGTGACAGATCATGTGTTCTTCCAACTCCTCTAGAATAACTTTTCTAGAATAACGATAGTGTAAATGAGGAAAAAGTATTTGAGAAGGGTCATATGCATGATCATTTGAAAACATGAAGAAATATTTCACACCATCTTCATACTCTTGTCAAATTATTGGCATCTATTTATTATTTATTCATATCCATTCTATTTTATTCAGTGATATTAATATTTAACAAAATAAATACACAAAACATTGATATAAAAAATTAACCAAGGCTAAAAATGTTATAGAATTTAATTCTACATTGAAAAATATTTATAAAATCACAGTTGAAATCCCATTAAAAACCAATAATTTACACAAATTCTTCTTTAAAATAACACTCCCTTTTAAAAATAAACCAATCAGTACCAAAAAATATTTATCAAAAACCCAATTCCTTTTTTTAAATAATTTTTAAGATATTTAAAACAAAAAAAGGTTATGTTTGACACATATAATTTTTTAAGATACATTTCAAAACACTTAAATAATTTTAAAAGAGTCACTTAGCCATTTTCACAAAGATATTAATCTCAAGAGAGGAACATTATAAGGGATAAATGAATAAAAAATAACCAAAATTGTAATAAATATAAATCTATGAAAGGTTTATCATGTATCCCATGAATAAATATTATGAATTATATAGTTTAGTCATGTAATACTATCAAGGAGTGAATAAGTGATAGACAAAGACATAAGTGTCACTTTTCCAGGATACTTTTGAACATAATGTCAAATCTCTTCAAAATGAGAAGCCATATTCCACTTGATATTGGTGTTTTAATCAATCTCTCATTAACATATTAAAAGGATCTCTCATGAACATCTAAGAAAAGGAACCATACCTCATTATTAGTTAAGTCTTTTTTACCACTTCCAATCAAGAAGATTCCTAGTTGACCCTCTGATAATAAATTAATCTTAGAGAACACTTTAGCACCTCTAAGTTGATCAAATAGTCCATAAATACATATAAGTGGAAATAAGTCCATTTATATCATTTATAATAACCTCTAATAGTCCACACATATTCTCAATTATCTATTTGAATTTTTATGTAAAAAACTAAGGCACCCCAAGGGTACATAATCATTTATATGAACCGCTTCACCATGAATTCATTCAACTGAGCCTTCTTCTCTAATAGACCTACAGGATCCATATTATATGGTGGAATAGATATATACTACACACCTAGTAATAACACAATCATTAATTTAACCTATCCCTAGTGTGGTAACCTAGAGAAGTCCTTGGGAAATAAATCTTGGATATCTGTTAAGATGTTATATATATGTAAGTGTGGGTCTCTATACTAGGGGTAGTATTAATATTAATGATAAGGACTATTATCATAATGATCATCTAAAATATAATTTGGTTCATCTTATAAGGCCATCCATGAGGGTAAATTGACAATTATACCAACATAATAGAACAAGACGTATAAAATTATATCTTTCTTTCAAAAAATATAATATGCTACATCTTACGAGTAATTAATCCATGTATTCATTATACTAATAGGGATACATTATCTCTTACTAATAGGGATAGTTATTTTCATCTCCTCGTAGTAATCTCTATACTTATTACTATTCTGTTAAGGACATAAAAAATGGTGTAATCTCATGTCATGTAGATTATACCCTGATTCAACACCAATTATATTTATAAAAATTGATCATCAATCCACATATTAGTAATAAAACCAATAACCGTAAACAACATCCTTATATTTTCCTATAATGAAGGGTTCCATTAAATAGAGCATTATATTACACACCTTTATTGAGAAACATAAAAACAAAATTATCACATAAATTGTTAAAACTATCCTAGTAGTGATATTATATATTCATATGAAAAAAACGTATGATCGTATCATGAGTTATTATCCAAATTATAAAACTATTATACAACATACCTAAAGCTTATAGGTTACCCAATACACCATAATTTCAAGAATATAGTCATGATAATTTAGATAATCATACAATATAGGCTATATACATCTAAATAACACCTCACAAACTCAAGTGAATATAATTACAACACTTAGAATGAAATCATCATTATGTAGCTAAAATATCCACACATAAGTCACAAATTTTACATTATTACCACATTCTCAAAAAAATAAGGGACCTGAATTCTAAAAAAAACTTCACTTCCCTTGATGATCCTTTACAATACCTTAATTAATTTATAAAATAAATGTTGATTCAAATTTTTTTATGAATTTTCTAATTATTTTATGTTTTGTAAATCACAAACACATTTTCTTAATAATTATTTCTATATATAAGGAAATTAATATGCATGTTATTTAACCATTTTATAACTAATTATAACATTATTTTGATTAAGAAAAAATATCTACTGGAACAAAATTGATCCTTTATAAAAAAATGGAATCATTTACTTTCTCAATTTCAAGTCATCTAGAAAATCGAATACGATTTATCTTTCTCAATTATGAATCATCTAGAAAATCAAATAAAATTCACTTTCTCACTTCCAATACTCTTAGAATTTTGATTATTATTCTAAATTTCTCAATGATGGATTGTACAAAATTTCAAATCCAATTCATAGTTCCTTAAATTCTGATTCACTCAAAAAACTTGAAACTGATTCACTATTTCTCAATTCTGGATCTTTAAATTTTATGAATCGGATTCTCACTTCCTCAATTCCAATTCACACAGATTTTTGAATCTAATTTACTATATCTCTCAATTCGTATTCCAAATATTTTTCAAAACATGATTATCATAATTCTTTATCAAATAAACTTTTTTTAGGTATCTGATTCTATATATTTCTTAAAATTACTAAATTTTCTTAATGTTATGTTTCATATAATCAAATTCATATATAATTAATGTTTCTCATGATATTGTATTATACTAAACGATGTTTTTTGATCTATTATTATATGAAAGTTATAAGTGACAACTGCACAGGTCCCTCTAAAAAGGTATAAGAGGAGGTATCTGGTGTATTGATACTTACACTTAGTATAAAAGGAATATTTTCACTACTCAGTTTACTTACTCTTTCTTATCTTCTGTAAGTGGTTTGTAATTTATTTTATAAAAAAAATTTATAAATATTTTCTATATTAACTTGTGTTGTGGGAAAGGTTATTTTATTCTAAAGATAATAGGAATGAATATTGGATCCATAGACAATCTGAACCCTACAAAACCTCCTATATTCTATGGTAATTATTATGAATACTGGAGAGATATGATGAATACATTATCATTAATACTAGTGTGGAAAACTTTAAAATGATTACTAGAGATTATATAATTCTAGACAAGGAAGTCGGAACTTTTACTAATCAAGAAAAGAATGAATATCAACTTAACTATAAGGTATGAAATGCATTGCTTTGTTATCTTACTAAGAATATATACAGCCATATATCTTCTAGTGAAATAACTAATAGCATATGGAAGAAACTATAAGTTTTAAATTTTGTCACTTCTAAAGTTATAGAAACTAGTAGATCTATTCTTAGATCAGATTATTGTGGTTTTGTTTTTCCCTATGGATAACCAATAGTTAAAGTTCAACAAAGATTTATGACTATTGTGAATAGTATACAGTAAATTAGAGAAAAAGGGATATATGATGAGATTCTTGTAGATAATACTATTGACATCATGTATAATTAATGTTAATCAAAGAGAATGGCTATTGATGAATCATGGAATGTCGCAACCATTACTCTTGTTGAATTATTTGTAACTCTCTTACAATATGAGAATAGTTTGAAGAGAGATATTGATAATATAAAGAAGAAAAATGGGAGTGTTTATTTTACAACTAATTCAATTCATATGAAATCCAAAACTTTTGAAAAACTTGTTAAGTCAACAAATACTATGAAAGTTATAGTTCAGTTAGATTCAAGTGATATTGATCACTCAGATAATGAATTAGCGAATCTTGCTTGAAGGATGAACAAGATTTTTTTTAAGATGTGATTTCAGTACAAATATAGAAAAATGATAATAAGGATAATAGTGACTTTTAATTCACATGTTATGAATGCAAGAAAGATGGACATCTCATACCTGATTATCCTTTGTTGAAAATAAGGGACTGGAAAGATATACATTCTGAAAGAAATTAGAGAAGATATTAAAAGTCTAAGGGAAATAAAGTTTTAAAGGAAAATGATTCCTAGATTGAAAGTGGTGGAGACATATCTAATGAATCTTTAGATAATAAATCTTCTAGAAAAAAATAATATTGTTCTTATTTACATAATTCCTATTGAGAATAAATGTCTTATAGATAAGGTACACACTGCGGAATCTTTAACCAATATATCATTAAGTGAAAACTATCCTAATGAAGATTATTCTAAATCCTCATATGAAGAATATTATTTAGCAGAAGATACCTTTCCATATTTTGAAGAAATAACTGGGTTTTTAAAGTTTCTTGAAAATGATAATAATAAGATCATAAAGAAACTTGTAAGAAAAATTATAGAATCAATGTTTTAATAAAAGAAGTGTCAAATCTTTATAATCACCTTGATGTAAAATATTTTGAATTTTTTTCTATTTCCAAAAATATTGAGGAAGTTAATTCTAAAAAGGATAAACGTTTTGAGTATTTTAAAAATGTTTTATCTAATAAAAATGTTTCATAGACTAACCTAAATTCTAAAACCAATGACTATGGAGATAAGAATTTATTCATTAGACTAAAATTTGAAATCTTTTCTCATAATAAAATCTTATTAAATTTTACCTTTATTAAAGAAAACATTGATTAAATGTATTCAAAAATTCTTCCTCTTAGAAATAGTGTTGGATTTGTTTATTCTCACTCAAAAACAATTTTCAATCACAACTATTTTGTTCCTAAAGTTACCCATTTTCCATTAAGTGTAAAAGTGGAGAAAATTTGTAGAAAAAAATTCTATAAATAAAATTCAATACTTATAATTTCATAAATCTTGATTTTCTAATAAAATTTGGATTTTTGTGATTTTATTTTATAACATTTCCAAATCCAAAAAAGTTTGGATTCTGAAAACTTAATTGTTTTATTTTCAAGAAAACCAAGAAATTACCAACAAAAATAGATGGTACATGGATAGTGGATGTTCCTAGCACATTAATGGTAACATAAACCTCTTTAAAAAGATTTTTAAGATGAAATATGGAAGATTCCCTTTCAAAGATAATGCTCAAGGAGATATTGTTGGTATAGAACATCATTCTTCTTGAAAAATCCTTAATTTCAAATGTTTTATTTGTTTAAGGTATTAAGAACAATATTATAAGAATAATTCAATTATGTGATAAAATTTACCTTGTGAATTTTAGGAATGATAAATTCTTAGTACACAATTAAAAGGATGAATTCATTATTTATTTCCATCGACATGAGAAAATTTATACACTAAACTTATAAGACATTAAGAGTAATGAATTGCCTTACCTTACTGAAATGGAAGACCATAATTGGTTATAGAATAAAACACTATAACACTATAACATTAGGAACTTATTTAAACTATCTAAGAAAAGACTTGTTGAGGATTTACCAAATATTAGATTTTATTCTTCAAAAAGTCTATGACCCTTGTCAATATGGAATGAAACATAATTCAAGTTTTAAATCTATAATTAAAGTCTCAAATTCTGATTCATTATAGCCAGTGCATAAGGACTTGTTTGGTCCAACAAAAACCGGAAGAATTAGAAGCAAATAATATGTATTTTTTATTTGAAGATTACACAAGATTGACATGGGTCTATTTTCTAGCAATGAAATCTGAAGCCTTTTCTTATTTCAAATCTATTTCATCCAAATTTAAAAATTATAAAAACCTTTTATTTATAACTATTCATAGTTATCATGGTGTAGAATTTGAAAATTCATATTTTCAAACATTTTTTAGTAAGAAAGGAATTACTCATAACTTCTTAGATCCTATAACTCCTCAGCAAAATGGTGATGTTGAAAGAAGAAACTGAATTTTTCAAGAGATAACAAGAACCATGCTGATTAAATACTCAATTGCTAAACATTTTTAGGATAAAGCTATAATTACTTCTTGATGTACTATAAATAATGTTTTATTCAGGCCATTTATTGATAAAACTCCTCATGAGATATAGATAGGCCAGAAACCAAAATTTTAATACTTCAGAGTATTTGGATTCAAAGTATTCATTTTGAGTACAAAAGATAACTTACAAAAATTCGCACTCAAATATGATGAAGGAGTATTTTTAGTCTATTCCACTGCTTCTAAGGCTTATAGAGTTTTCAAGAAAAATAGTGTATTATTGAGGAACCAATACATATTTAATTTGATGAAACTGATCCCTTTTTTTATAAACAACCCCAACATGCATCTTATGATGTGTTTTCAAAAACTGATTATCAACCTTTGATAGATGACTCTTTTAATCATAAGAATACTTAAGAAAATGTTTCTAAGGTATTCACCCCAGAAATAATTTCTACCCTATGTTGATGAAAAAGTTTTACAAAATCCAATTCAATTGTTTCTAAGGAATCATCCTAGTGATTGTATCATTGGTGATGTATATCAACCAGTAAGGACAATAAGTTCTTTACGAAATAAAGTAGAGCATATATCATTTTTTCTTAATTATAACCTAAAAGTACAGATGAAGCTTTAGGTGATGAAAATTGGATTAATGCTATACAAGATGAACTAAAATAATTAGAAAGCAATAAAGTTTGGAACTTAGATGAAATACATAAATAAAAATCTATAATTTGAGTAAAATTTGTCTTTAGAAACAAATGTGATGAAAATGGAATCATTATAAGAAATAAAATAAGATTAGTTGTTAAAGGATATAATCAAAAAGAAGGAATAGAAAATGAAGAAACCTATGCTCTATTAGCAAGATTTTAATCTATTTAATTCTATTATCCTTTGAAGCATTCATTAACTTTAAAATTTTTCAAATGGATGTTAAGTGTGCTTTCCTTAATGGATATATTCAATAGGAAGTTTATTTTGAACAACCTATGAGTTTTGAAGACAAAAAACATCATGAAATTGTTTTTAACTTACCAAATCTTTATATGGCCTTAAAAAATCTCCTAGATCCTGGTATGATAAACTTACATGATTTTTATTACAAAACAATTATTTTAAGGGAACTGGTTATCCTACCCTTTTTATAGTGAAATAAAATAATATTTTTTAATTGTTCAAATTTATTTTGATGACATTATATTATGATCAACTTAGAAAACTTTAACTGATTTATTTGTGAATCTTATGAAATTTGAGTTTGAAATGAGTATGATGGGTGAGTTAACATTTTTCCTTAGTTTTTAAATTCCTAAATAACTAGAAGGAACCTATATATCTCAACATAATTATATTAAAGTTATTATTAAAAAGTATGGATATGAAAACACTAAAAGTATAAGTAATCCAATTGATACCTCAAATACTCTTGATCTTGATGAAGCTAGATAACCAGTGGATCAAAAAACATTTAGACCTATGAGAGAAAGTTTACTATACTTAATAAATATTCATCTAGACTTAATTTTTTCAGTATTCTTAGGTGAAAGATATAAATCTAATCCAAAATAATCCTATTTAAAATAAGGGAAAATAATGTTTCCCTATTTAAAGGGAACAACGAATTTTGGACTTTTCTATTCTTCTAGAAATGATGTTGTTTTGAAAAGCTTGTAGGATGCTGAATTTAGTGGTTATATAATGGATAAAAAAGTACATTTAGAACTTTTAATTTCTTAGGATATTCATTAGTTTCTTGGTCATGTAAGAAAAAACACTTCATATCACTTTCCACTGCTGAAGTTGAATATGTGGCAGTTGGAAGTTGTTGTTCTCAAGTGTTGTGGATCAAACACACACTCACTAATTATGGAATGAGTTTTACTAAAAATTAAATATTATGTGATAACTCAAATGTCATTTATTTAAGAAAAAACCTGACACATCACTCTCATGCAAAGCATATAGATATTAGGCATCACATTCTTAGGGATCACACACTAAAAGGAGATATCATTTTACAATTCATTATAATTAAAGAACAACTTGATGATATTTTTACAAAATCATTACCTTCTGATATATTTTAATACATTAAATAAAAGTTAAGAGTGATAACTATAAGGTAATAATTAATATCCAATTTTTGTTTAAACTATATCCTAACATTAAGTTACTCCTTTTCATATGGGTAGTACACTTGATTTCCTTAAAAAATTATTTTTGAAACCTAATAAAAGTTTTCGGAACCTATAAAAAGTTTTTAGATACTAATAAAACATTTCAGAATCAAAGATATCTAAGAATAATATTATAAAATATTATAAAACCTTCATAAAACTCTGAAAGTTACTTATTCTTACTTATTACAACTATATTTCATTTCACTGTGTTGGTATTTCAGTGTTGTTTAATAAAAAATTTCAATGGATTCATCTTTCCTTAAATCTGTTTATGTCCTTAAAACCTCAAAATATTGGAATCTATAAAACATTATTTGGGTTATAATCATCCGTTAGATCAGATTATTTTGTTTAAAACCATTGGACTAATCTTATAAGTTGAATAATCACTGAAATGACTATATAAAAGAGGGGACCCCCCATGTTCCACATCAAATTCCAAACATTTCGGATCGAGTTGTTTCTTCCCTTCAAAGTCTTTGTTCTGATTTCCAGATATATTTTTAAGTTCTGAATGTCCCTGTCAATCTCCTCTTAGACTTCAATTCATGTGAATAAGGAACTTAAAGACTGTTTAATCTTTAGAGAAATTTTTATTGATCATTATTTATTTATTAAGTATTATTATTTAATAAGAAAGATCATAAAATTCCAAGGATGAGAAAATATTTTCATTAAGAAAAATAAGGGAGAATAAGATCTAGTGTATACGGACATAGTAACTAAATTCTATAAATCATCTGAGTTTTTCAATGAAGGTGGAACGGATAAGTTTTATATTAATAGTTATAGGAAAACTTATTCTAATTCTTATAAGAAAGTTGAATATATACTTGAGATACCATATGATGGTGAAGCTTACTATTTCTCTCATAAACATCCAGATTCAGAAGGATCTTTTGAAAAAGTTAAGGCTATTGATAGCTTGGGCCTTCAGGGAGTAAAAAATACCAAAATTTCAAACCATTAGGGTAACTTTAGGATTGTAGAATTATGGATGCAAGGTCTTTTAATACCAATAAAAAGAGGCAAGGAAACCTTGAAAATAAAATACATCTTCATGATGGATTTTCTTGTTAATCTATGGAAGATTTTCCTGGTCAAGTACATATTTCTCACAATAAGTAAGATAAATTATGAGTCAATCAAATCTTAGATCATGATGTTTCCAGCAACCTTGTCCAAGATTATCATAAATTTTCCAAACTTCTGCAAAGTCCAATGCATATCAAATACAAAGAAGTTAGAGATTATTCTTTTAAGTGACAACACACTTAAAAGAATGATATATTATTTTAGTGATAAGACAAATGAGTTTGTTGAATTATCTAGAAAATTAGTGGAATTTGTAGAAATCTCCAAGAAATAGTTATTTTAGCCTATGAAAAGAAATTCAAAAGTCTCAGAACCACATAAAACAACTCAAGATTCCTAGCCACCAAAGTTGAACAAATAATAATCCTAGTGGGATGAAGCTGTAGCAAAGTGGAGACAAGAAAAAGAGATAAGTAAAAAAGGATATTTAGTGTTTGGGATAGATCCAAAAGAAGCTAAATCATAGAAAATTAGATAATCTAAAGAAATTGAGAAACAAGCAAAGGATATGAATCTTAAAAAAATGTAATTGAAGTAGAAATTTGTCATAATTTTTTGAAAGATACAGAAAGGGCCTCAAAACAAATTGATGTTATGAAATATTTTTTAAAATAAACTAAGATTAATTAATAATAAAAACTAATTTTAGTAAAGGATATCCTAATATAAAAATTAAAGGAAGTTGTTTCTAGATCAGTTCTGACTGTTCATGAACAGTCTCAAGAAGAAGAATAAGAAGAAGAAGTTAACATTCAACAGAAAGAAAGTGATGATGAGATACAAGAAATCATAGAAACTCATAGGCATATCCAATCTGAAAAGTTATCTTTAAGAACTTCCAAAGACTCATATTATAAACTTGCATCAAAAGATAAATCAATCCACAAATTCAATAGTCAGAATGACAATGTTGTTGATATTGAAGTACAACAAATTCCATCTGATGGTGGTATTGATGATGATGATGATGATGATAATGAATAAGATGATGGTGATAATGATGATAATATTATTCAAGTTTCTAATGAAATTTAAGAAAATCAGAGGACTGAAAAGTTATCCATAGTGAATGAAAAAGGTAAGAAAACAGATGTTGGCACATCTAAGAAAGATGTATCAAAATCAGAAAGGTCTTCCTACACCTTATGAGAAGACTTTGTAGTTTAGTATTTGAAGAAGTTGGTGAAATACATTCCAAATTTCCCAAATTTTGATTCAATATTTTATCTTATTCAGCAATAATTGAATCATAAATTTGACTCAACAATCCTTTTCATGGATAAGTTGAAAAATATTGAAGATGAATTCATAAATTTTGTGAAAATTTATTATTATCATAGGAAATCATTAAAATATATGACAAAGTGGTCAAAACAGATCAACTATGATCTTAATGTTTTTGATGATATATATGTTTGACTTCGTCAAGAATTCTATCAAAGAATCAGAACACTCCCGAAAAAATATTTCAAAAAGTTTTTTGTAATGGTGAAGGAAGAATAATGAATTTTATTTCAAAAAGTTAAAAAATTTAATGAAAAAATAAATTCTCTTGATCTTGAAGTTAAAAGAGTGAAGGATTACAGAGAATAGGTTGATGAAAAGATTAATTATTAGGATGAAAATATTAATTCTTAGTAAGAGAAGATTGTAATCCAATAAGAAAATATTCAGAACCTTGAAAAGAAGAGTTAGGATTATATATTTCTTCTAGAAAAGTTTCAATATGATCATAAGGAGTTGAAGAAGTTGAAGGTTGTACTCAAAACATTAATTCTGATTAAAGGATGATTTTATTGTATTTATGATAATTTATTGTAAAAATATTTTTCAATGATAAAAAATGTTTATCTTCATTCTTTTCAAATATTTCCTAATTCTTTCATGTACATTATACGTTTCCCATTACTTTTTTATAAATCAAAATGGGGGATAAGAAATTTCTAAAAATAATATTGGTATAAGGAGGAAAGCATAAAGGGGGTGAATAATTAATGAAGACATCCTTAAGTAAGGGGAGATTTTTTCATTATGAATGGAAAGAAAATATATAAATTCCAAATACGGTCCTTATGGGGATTTCTTAACCAAAAAGGAGTTAGCTGTATTCATATTGATTCATAACCTAAGGGGGAGATAAGTTGTTCATTTAAGTTCAAATATGAAGTCTTACTATATTAATATTATTTTCTTAAATCTATTGTTTTTGCTTTACAAAAAGGTGGAGATTTTTGAGTCAAATGTTTTCTTATGAATTTTTCCATTCATTTATGTTTTTTAAATCACAAACACATTTTATTAATAATTTTTTCTATCTATAAGAAAATTAATATGCATGTTCTTTAAACATTTTATAGATAAGTATAACATTATTTTACTTAAGATAGAATAGATAGTAAAACAAATCAGATCCTTAATAAAACATAAAATCCTTCACTTTCTTAATTCATAATAATCCAGAAAATCGAATTCGATTTATGTTTCCCAATTCTGAATCATCTAGAAAATTGAATCTGATTCACTTTCTCAATTACTATTCTTTTAAAATTGTGATTCTGATTCTATGTTTCCCAATTCCAAATCATCCAAAATTTCGAATCTAATTAATAGTTCTTTAAATTCTGATTCACTCAAAAAATGTGAATCCAATTCATGGTTTCTTAATTCCAAAGCATCAAATTTTTTTAATCAGATTCTCACTTCCTCAATTCTGATTCGCATAGATTTTAGGATCCTATTTACCATATCTCTCAATTCTGATTCACAATATTTTTCAGATCTGATTATCATAGTTCCTTATCAGGTTATCTTTTTTTAAAGGATATGGTTTTATATATTTCTTAAAGTTACTATATTTTATGAATGTAATGTTTCATATAATCATATTTATACATACTTAATGTTTCTCATGTTACTTTCTTATACTAAATAATGTCATCTAATCTATTATTATATGACTACTATAAGTGTCAGTTGTACTGCTCCCTCAAAAATTTTATAAAAAATATGACTATTGTGGAAAAATTTGACCATTGGTGATCATGCTTATAAATACCCATCCATTTGGACGAGCTCTACACACATACATTTTTTGGATTTTGAGACCTGGGATAGCTATTCAAAAATCTCTTTATTTGAAATCCTTGAAGTTGTCAAGTTGTGAACTACTTGTTCAAAATACTTGTAATCTTTAATAATATTTATTTAGCTTAGTGAGACATTGATCATTGGTGATTACGATCAAGGGATTCCAAGTTGAAATAATAAAGAGGTTTCAATTACCTTCTTAATCGAGGGCTTCCAGGTGAAGGAAGACAAAGGTGTTTATCACCTTATAGGTTGAGGGCTTTCGGAGATAGAAAGATAAACATCGATCTTCTCATTGAGGGCTTACCATGGTGTGGGTAAGACAGACTTTCTTGAAATTATAAATCAATGGATCTTTATCCAATGTGTTTTGGATACCCTACTCTTTGAGTTAAAATATTTTTAATCTCTATATGTACTTTAAATTTTCACTGAAATTTGTAACAATAAGAAAGTGTTTCTTATACTTTCTATTTTTTTGTAACTCTCATTTAAGATTCTATACACTTTAAGGTAGAATCTTGTATAAGCATTCCAGGGTGCCTATTTCATTACACATCATTATTAACCCTAAGGTGTTTTTCAATAACCTTACAAAAGAGTGTTTAAGTGAATCTAATTTCTTTAACTTTGTTAAAAAAAGTTTCCCTATGGTTAAAAACAAAAGTTTTTAAACTTAAAATTCACCCCCACCCTTATAATTAAGTATCTACATCTACATTTTGATCCTACAAGAAAGAAGGAATGATCACCACCATTAAAAATAATTCCTATGGGGAACAACTATTGTATTCTAGAATCAAAATAATCTATTATATAATGATTCCAAAATGGTTATCTCATGTTCATATATATATATATATATATATATATATATATATATATTAGAGAATGAAACTAATGAAAAATAGTTAATCTCTTCAGAAATACCAAACATCCAAGTTTAGCTTCTCTAGCCTAAAAAACATCCACTAATCTTAGAAACAATTACAAGGGGTATAAGCTACCACAACACCAATGTGAAATCAAATACGATTCTAAAATGCATTATATATAAGAAAAAATTAAGAAAATTGGCCTTGAAGATAAGGTGGAGCATGAAACCTGTGTATGAGGGTCAGGGGGGATGAGGAGTCAGCAGTGGAGGAGGAGGAATAGGAGGAATCGACAACAGCGTAGGAGGAGTCAACAGTTGAGGAGGAGGAGTAGGAGGCAACAGTGGGAGAAAAGGAGGAGGAGGAGGAGGCAGCATCAGTGATGATGGAAGATGAGGAGGAGTTTGTAGCGGAGGATGAGGAGGAAGAGTCAACAGCAGTAGAGGATTAGGAGGAGGAGTCAGTGGCAGTGGCGGCGGAGGAGGAATCGACAACGGAGGAGGAGGAGGAGGAGGCAGGGTTCGGCTTTTGTTAGAGTTTGAGGCATGCAAGAGGAGGAGGAGGCTATTAGGGTTTATTTATAAATGCAGGTAAACCTTTTATTAGTGCTATCTAAAAAACATTGATAAATGTACGTTTTGTCAGCTCTAAAATAAAAAGTGCTGATAAAACTAGCATTTATATATCAGTTCTTTTTAGCACTGATAAAGATAGGCCTTTACGAGTGCTTTTTTAGCACTAATAAAGGCATGTCTTTATTAGTGCTAAAAAAGTGTTGATAAAACTATAATGGTAATACATTATATATATGTATATATATTTAATTATATGTATAATAAATAAATAAATACATACTAATTTATATTTACATATTTAATAAATATATATTTATTTATAATTATAAATTTATAATAAATAAATTATTTATATTTATAATTATATATAATTAATATCTTTATTATAATTTTATAATTATTTAAGTATATCTATATTTATTTCGAATTATATTTTTATATATCTATTATAATTTAATAATTATTTAACAACTATAAATTTATATATATATTATAAGTATATATTGATTGCATATTTATTATAAATATATATTTATTACATATTTATTATAAATATATATTTATTACATATATATTTTAATTATAATCATTAATATAAATAAATTTATATATATATATATTTAAATACTTATGAAATTAAAATAAATATATTAATTATATATAGTCATATATATATAACTACGTTTGAAATTAAAATAAATATATTTTTTATATATTTTTTATAATTTCATAATTATTTAAAAAAAATATTTATATTTAAATAATTATTAAATTATAATAAATATAATAATAATAAATAAATATATTATATTTATAATTATAATTATAAATAAATATTTATTTATTTATAGTCATAAATATAAATATATATATTTAAATACTTATGAAACTCAAATAAATATATTCATAATAATTTTATAATTATTTAATATATTCATTTTAATTTCATAAGTATTTAAATATAAATATAAATATTTATATTTATATTTATATTTATGACAACAAATAAATAAATATTTATTTATATTTATAATTATAATTATAATAAATATATTTCTTATAATTTTAAAATTATTTACATATATATATTATTTATAATTTTAATTATAAAATTTTGTATATATGTATAAATATTTGTATATTTTTATAAATATATTTCTATAATTATATATATTTATAAAATTATTATTATTATAAATATATTTATTATAATTTTCTAATTATTTAAATATATATTTTTATATTTATAATTATAAATAAATATATTTATAAATATTTGTATATAATTATAAATATAATAAATATATTTATTATTTAAAAAAATTGCAATAAATATATGTATTTATTTATAATTATAAATAAATATGTTTAAAAGGTATTTATATATAATTATAAATATATTAAAATTATTTATCATTTAAAAAATTATTATAATTTTTTAATTATTTAAATATATATATATAATTATATATAATTATTAATATAAATATATTTTAAAAATTAATTATATATAACTAAATATTTATAATTATAAATATAATAAATATATTTCTTGTTGAAATATATTTATCGTCATTTTAAGTATTTATGAAATCATAATAACTTCATGGGAACCTGAATGAATCATATACTCAGAGTAAAGTATAGATCTCATAAAAACAAGTCATCATATATATGGAAAACATGAATAGTAGTGGGGGTGTAATGTATAAATGAACAATCATGATGAATACATAACATATGATAGTCAATTATATTGATGGATCAATAGAAAAAATTCATTGGAAACATATATATATATATATATCATTATAAATATACATATTTAAAAAGTATTTATATATAAATGTAATAAATATAATAAATATATTTTTTATTTAATGAAATTTATTATATATGTTTTAAGAATTAATAAATATATATTAATTATAAACATTATTTTTTTATTCATTGTATACAGATAAATATTATTTTTGAATATAAATATAATTATTTCATATAAATTAATAATATTTTTTATTAAAAAGTTTTATCAGCGCTTAAAATAGCATTGAAAAATCTACGATTTATCAGTGCTAAAAAGATGCTAATAAAAGGTACACATGTTGGGACCACTTTGTGTATGAAGATTGTATTTGTTGTCAATATTTGTCAATACTGGTCAAAATGAAAAAGGAGATGAGGAAGAACTCCATAGTTGATGGAGAATGTAATTCTGACGATTGTTGAACTGGTCCTAAGTTCAAATAACTTGTGTCAAAGGTGACATATTGTTTACAATAATGAAGAATGGTAAAGTATCATCCATCGAAGAATTATTGAATAAGAATGATTAAGTATCATCCCTCGAAGGATGATTGAAGAAGAATGATGATTTGAGAAGACCATGCAATGCTTCACGATTGCATGAGAACCGTGAAAGAGCTTACTTGAAGAAAATAATCATATGATTTGCATGAAGTAGATAATGATGTTTGAAGAAGAAGAGAGATGGTGGAAGGGATTGGCATTCTACGATGGTCATGCATGACACATTTCCTTGAAATCCGATGATCATTGCATTGTTCTTAATGTTCCAAATACATGTATCAAAGGTGATACATCATCTACAACATTTAAGTTGTTTGAAGAATACTCAAGCCTCCACTTTTGGATGAAGAGAGATGATTCGAGTTCTTTGGAATTAACACTCCAAAAAAGAATTGAGGATTTGAAGTGAGGATGAAGAAGTACTTTTTAATTCATATTCTAAATAGTATAAGAAGAAGGAAGGATGATTTTTGAAGTTGAAGAGAAGACATGAAGTAGTGCATGGGCTTGGAACTATGATAATGGAAAAAACTATGATGATGCTTTTCTGATTTGTATTTCACAAATATCATAAGTTTGGAAAAATTCTGATACAAGCCTTTTGATGGATAGGGGGAGAAAAGAAGTGTTTTTGGTAAAGGAAAGAAAGTGGCGCGCAAGTCAAAAGTGGTGTGCAAGTATATGTGGCGCGCAAGTATAAGTGCCCCGCAAGTGTACGTTGCACACAAGTCATATTTCAAGATCATCACATCAAAATATGACAAAGGAAATAAAGTTTCATGCTAGTTAAATATTGGTACACAAGTCAAAAAGTGGCGCACAAGTATAAGTGGTGGGTAAGTGTAGCATGCAAGTATACATGGCGCGCAAGTGTATGGTGTGCACAATTCATATTTCAACATTAGCTTATCAAAATATGACAAAGGAAAGAAAGTGGCGCGCTAGTGATGGAGCGGGGCACAAGTAATGGAGCGGCGTGCAAGTGATGGAGTGGTGTGAAAGTAGGAATGGCATGCAAGTGTACGTGGCGCGCAAGTCACCAAAATTCCAATAAATAGAAGGCTACCCTCTTCATTTTTTAAGGCTCAACACTTAAGAGAAATTTGAGCTCTAGTCGCACAAGTAGTAGAATGTGGTGCACAAGCTGAAGTAGTGTGCTAGTTGAGGTTTATTTATAAGGCGCACATGTAGGGAGGCACGCAAGTCGAGTGGTGCACAAGAAAAGTGGTGCTCAAGCATAGTAGCACGCAAGTAGAGTGGCGCGCAAGCAGAAGTGGCACGCAAGTTGTCAGAGGCACACAAGTAGGGATTTGTGTGTAAAAAATGTGTTGTGTCAAACCCTAAAGTGGCACGCATGTTGTGAGTTGTGCACAATTGTGGCATTCAAGTAGTTGGTGGCACGCAATTTGGGAGGTGTCCAAGAAGGGTGGTGTGCAAGTAGGGATTGGAGCACAAGCTTTGAGTTGAGCTAAAAGTTCATACCAGCTTTTGTTCAACTGTGATGATGCTACGCTGAGCTGAAATTCATTATTTTAACAATCAGAAAGAGAAGATGTGATTCTAGTGGGAAGAAGAAGAAGAGATCGGTGTAGATGTTTTTTCACTAAAAGATAATGTGTGAAGAAGAACAAGTTTCAGTACAGTTGGTTTTGCATTGAAGAAGTAGACGAAGAAGAGTGTGTAGCTTATAAGTTTTCTACATACAAAGAAGAGAAGAAGAAGAAGAACAGAGTATGCCCAACTGAAGACTATAATTATTTAGGGTAGTTTAATTCAAATGATATTATGTAATCTAATCCTCAGTGTCTAAATAATCACATTGGTATATGTGATTCTGGCCAAGAAGAGAGAAAAAGATTTATAAAGTTGATTATTGCACTAAGAAGAATAAATAAAGAGTCTAGTGCATTTGGTGTTGCACTAGAGAATAAGAGAAAGAAAGAAGTAAGAATTTCCTGCATACTACATTGCATGTAATCAAGTGAAGATCACTGAAAAAGACCAAGAGTAGAACCTAACTTAACAAGAATAAAGAAGACTGTCTTTATAGGTAGAATAAAGAACCATCTAGAGGCTGAAAGTTGGACTAGGCTATCACTAGTCCAGGGAAGAGGACTATTTCTCACCCCCCCCCCCTCAAATGTGTAGGGACTCACACTGTCTAGTGGATTGTTTTCCTAGCCACTCTATTGTAATAGCATATTACATTATAGTGGAGAATCCATGCACTGGTCATTCCCATGCATGGAAAGGATGTAGCTACACTTATTTAGTGGTGAACCTTGTAAAAATATCATGTTCATATTTTTACTGCTTTCTATTATTACATGCGGCAGGTAAAAGAGAATAAGAGAATCAATATCCTAATAGGTCAATAGGTACAAGGATAAAAAGTAAGAATTGGTTTAAAAAGTCCTCAACACCGATTCACCCCCTTCTCAGTGTTAGGTATATCCCAAACTGGTCCTCTCAATTGGTATCAAAGGGAAATTTCACCTCTATCAGATTATCTGTATTGATGATATTCTCTTTTGAAGACTTGAGATTCTTTCATAAGTCAACAATGAAGTGCAGTTTTGATGAAGAGTCAGTTATCTCTGAGCAGAATTCTATATCTACTAAAACCATGATGAACAAGAAAAAGTAGGATAAGAGAAAGCTAAAGAAGTCCTTCTTTTCTAAAGAAAAGGAAGTATCTATATATCCATTCCTTGTTGAAAATTAGGACATATAAGACATGGAATGTAATGATATGGTGGCTCATGTTTTCACCAAGAATATGGACAACCTTCTTACCTCAACTGATCAAGAGGTTTGTGTTGGTACATTTGGAAATTATTCTCATGATGAAAATGCTAGCACAAGTGGTGATGATCAATCTACAACATCTCTCGAAATATCTTTTGATAGATTAAGAATGATTCTGCATGGTATCCCTAAAGAAATTACATCCCTGGTTTGTAGATTATTTCAATGCATGTAGAAAAATAGCAGTCAGCTAAAATAATAAACAAATGTTTTGGAGAAAGCCTTACAAGAAAAAATTGATGAATGTTTAAAGCTATAAAGATACGTTGGAGCCTTTAAATCAACAAAGGTAGGATTGGAAGTAAGTTCTTCAAACTGGCTCAAATATGCTGATGAAAAGGAGGGAGTCAACAAGACTCTATAAAATAAGATCCACGCACTTGAAGATGAGCTGAAAAAGAGCACTGAAGTCAAGAATGTATATTTGGAAGAAGACTCCAAGAAGATCAAAGAACATGACACTTTGTTTCAAAGCAAACTAAGTATGCATGAAGATGAAGTTGAAAGATTAAATAAGGCTTGTGAAGATAAGATGATTATTATTGAAGACCAAAAAGTCATCCTCAATATGAGATGTCAAGAGTTAGAAGCTCAGTTGACCAATCTTGAGAAGACACATATTGAGTATCCACAAAAGAAGGAAACAGTTGCTGCTAGTACTCAATTCTCACTGGAGGATTCTACTGTCAAAAGTCCTCCAAAATGTGATAAGATGATCATGACTTCACTCATTGATCTATCAAAAGAATATGAGAAAGTGAAGGTATCATCCATGCCAACTCATACCAATGTTTCTAAAACTGTTTCTATAAAAAGTACAGGTTGGAAGAAAAATTCTAAACAATTATGGATGAGGAAAGGTAATGAGATTCTTACCACCATGGATAGGTTGGATAAGAAGAAGAATATGGAAGATGGTTCCCCAGATAGAGCATGACACATCAAGAAGAAGTCTCAGTAATCTAATACAGAAGATATCAAGAAGTCATGATTTGTGGGTCAATGCTTGTGTTGCAACAGATTTAGGCATTGTGCACTGGATTGTTGGTACAACCCCATAATTTTAAAAGCACATATAAAACCCATCTCAAGGGGGATAAAGGCAGAAAAGAAGAAGCAACATCCATGGATCCAAGAAGCATCTGTATACTGCAAACAGATTTGGAATGCTGGAAAACTGATGTGATGTTTGTAATGGGAGTGGTCACAAGAATGGTACATGCTTATCTCATAATTTATTCAAATCTAATAAGAATATAAGATCACAGAAGTTGGCGAAGAATGAAGAATCTATAGTAGAAAGTAATCAAAAATATGTTTCAAAAGAAAATTCTCCCAAGAATATTAGAAGGAGGAAAACTGAGAAGTCCTTGGATTCTAAATCCAAGAAGATGATGAGTAGTGCATCCAAAAGAACAATCAATAAGGATGACACTATGAATAATCCATGTGGAAATTAAAAACATTCTTCAACAATTTCAAAATACATATTGTTTATATGGACTAAAGATTTAGAATGAATGGGAAAAGAGGAAGATTCACAAGATAAGTCTAGTACAAAAAATAATAAGAAGATTCCACATGATGATGAAAATGTGAATTAGTGGTTGAAAACAAACGGAAACTCTCAGGTTCTGGATGTTTTGTGTGTGAGGTACAACAAGGCTGGTCACACTGTTAATAAGTGCATTGAACTTATTCCAGCCCATGAATAATTTATCAAAAGGATGAAAATTTCCCCAAGAGATTCTAATGCTTCAAAAGCTCTTGAGGAAAGAAGATTCACACACAAACAAATGGAATAAGTATTGAGATCCACACAACCACAATCTGAATTGAATATCAAATGTGAAACAGTGAAGACTGGATAAAATAGAGCATCTTTGTTAAGAAAACTATCTCAACCTTATTGTTCACATTGATAAAGCAAGGATGATACACCTTATTCCCTAAAATATTTTTTTATTGTATTTGTGCTTCTAATACATGGAATTTAAGGTGAAGTAAGCTCTCAGGGGGAGAACCTGAGAAGTAGTGATTACTATCAACTCGTGATAGAAATGATGAAGAAGTTTTCATCCATGGATGATTAATCAATTGATATTCAAAAATTAATATGATGAGGGATCACCATTGATGAAGATGATGAGAAGTGATTCCTTGAGGGGGAGACATATGAAGAGGCTTCCAGGGTCATTATTTCAATCAGTATCAACTTTAGTTGGTATCAAATTCAATTACTCTGAAAATTGATTGAAGATCATGTCATTGGAAAAGTTATTTAGCTTCTTAATCTCTCATCCTTGGTTACTCAAAATAAAGATCATTTTACAAAGGGGGAGTAACTGAATTACTCAGAGACATAATAAGAGTAGAAGTTCCCCAAGGTCACATATCCTGCCTATTGCACTTGAATGTTTTTGATCTATTTGTTTAAGTGAGTGTAGGAGTTTTAGGTTGATAATATTATATTAAATTCAATATTCTCAGCCTAGAATGAAAGTGAAGAACCCTTGAAGACAAAGTATGTGAGTTCTCATCTCATGTGGTATCATGATCAGTGTATAAAGGACAACTTTGTTGTCTAAATCAAATCCTCTTGTTTTCTACATCGAGCATTGCTCAAGTATACTTAGAGTGAAATGATTGATGGAACACTACTTAATTAAGGACTGATACCCTCTCTACCATAAACTTTTTATTTCTTGTCAATAAGGGAAGAAAAAGTGAAATGAAAGTTTGAGAAGTAAAGGGGAGAGAGAATATTCTCATTTTGACATTGACACATTCATTTGAGGAGAAATTAAGGTATTGACAACAAAATACAAAGGGGGAGACTGTTGGGACCACTTTGTGTATGAAGATTTTATTTTTTGTCGACAGTTTTCAATACTGGTCAAAATGAAGAAGCTGATGAAGAAAAATACCATAGTTGATGGAGAATGTAATTCTGATGATTGTGGAATTGAACCTAAGTTCAAATTACTTTTGTTAAAGGTGACATATTTTTTACCATAATGAAGAATGGTAAAATATCATCCATAAAAGGATGATTGAGCAAGAATGATGAAGTATCATCCCTTGAAGGATGATTGAAGAAGAATGAGGATTTGAGAAGAGCATGTAATGTTTCACGATTACATGAGAACCATGAAAGAGCTTACTTGAAGAAAATAATCATATGATTTGCATGAATTATAAAATGATGGTTAAAGAAGAAGAGAGAGTGTGGAAGGGATTGGAATTCTACAAGTGTCATGCATTACACATTTACTTCTAATTAGATGATCATTTCATTGTTCTTAAAGTTCCAAATACATGTATCAAAGGTGATACATCATCAACACCATTGAAGGTGTTTGAAGAATCCTCAAGCCTCAACTTTTGGATGAAGAGAGATGATTTGATTTCTTTGGAATTAACACTATAAAAATAAATTGAATATTTCAATTGAGGATGAAGAAGTACTTTGGAATTAATATTCTAAAGAGTATAAGAAGAAAGAAGGATGATTTTTTAAGATGAAGAGAATACATGAAGTGGTTCATAGGCTTGGAACTATGAGAATGGGAAAAACTATGACGATGATTTTCTGATTTGTATTTCACTAATATCATAAGTTTGGAAAACTTGTGATGCAAGCCTTATGATGGATAGGAGGAGGAAAGAAGTGTTTTTGGTAAAGGAAAGAAAGTGGCACGCAAGTGTGGAATGCAAGTATATGTGGCGCGCAAGTGTGGAATGCAAGTATATGTGGCGCTCAAGTGTGTCTTGTAAGTATATGTGGAGTGCAAGTGTATGTTGCATGCAAGTCATATTTCACTATCATCACATCAAAATATGACAGGGGAAATAAATTGGCACACAAGTTAAATATTGACGCGCAAGTCAAAAAGTGTCATGCAAGTATAAGTGGTGCGCAATTGTTGCTCGCAAGTATATGTGGCACGTAAGTGTATGGTGCACACAATTCATATTTCAACATCTTCTTATTAAAATATGACAAAGGAAAGAAATTGGCGTGCTAGTGATAGAGTGGCGCACAAGTAGGAATGGAACGCAAGTAGGAATGGCGTGCAAGTGTACATGGTGCATGAGTAACCAAAATGCCTATAAATATATGGATACCCTCCTCATTGTTTAAGGTTCAACACTTAAGAGAAAATTTTAGCTCTGATCGCATAAGTAGTATAATGTGGCGTGCAAGCTGATGTGGCGCACAAGTTGAGAGTTATTTATAAGGTGCACAAGTAGGGAGGCGCGCAAGCAGAGTGGCATACAAGAAGAGTGGCGCACAAGCAGAGTGGTGCACAAACAGAGTGGCACACATGCAGAGTGGCGCACATATATAGTGGAGCGCAAGAAAAAGTGGCGCGCAAGTTTTCAGAGTCACAAAATCCGGGATTTGTGTTCAACAAGTGTGTTGTGTCTAACCCTAAAGTGGAGTGCAAGTTTTGAGTTCTGCACAATTGTGGCACACAAGTAGTTGGTGGCGTGCAAGCTGGGAAGCGCGTAAGAAGGGTGGCGCGCAAGTACGGATTGGCGTGCAAGCTATGAGTTGTGTTATAATTTCATTCCAACTTTTTATCAACTGTTATGATGCTAAGTTGAGATGAACTTGATTTTTTTAACAATCACAAAGAGAACTTGTGATAATATAAAGAAGAAGAAGAAGAAGAGCTCAGTACAAATGGTTTTGCCCTGAAAGAGAACATGTGATGAAGAGCAGGTTTCAGTGCAGCTGGTTTTGCATTGAAGAAGCAGAATAAGAAGAGTGTGCAGCTTACATGTTTGCTACATAGAAAGAAGAGAAGAAGAATAAGAACAGAGTATTTCCAACTGAAGACTACAATTATGTAGGGCAGTTTATTTCAGATGATGTTCTGTGAGCTTATCCTCAGTGTATGAATAATCACATTAGTATATGTGATTTTGGATAAGAAGAGGGAAGAATATTTAGTGTAGTTGGTTATTCCACTAAGAATAAGAAAGAATAAGTCTAGTGCAGTTGGTGTTGCACTGGAGAAGAAGAGAAAGAAGGAAGGAAGAATTTCTTACCTACTACTTTGCAAGTAATCAAGTGAAGATCACTAAAGAAGAAAAATAGTAGAACCTACCTTAACAAGAAGGAAGAAGACTGTCTTTATAGGAAATATAATGAACCAGCTAGAGGCTGCAAGTTGGACTAGGCTATCACCAGCCCAGGGAAGAGGATTGTTTCTCACCCCCCTTCAAAGTGTAGGGACTCACACTGGCTAAAGGATTGTTTTCTTAGCCACTCCATTGTAATAGTATATTACATTATAGTGGAGAATCCATGCACAGGTCATTCTCATGCATGTCAAGGATGTAGATACTCTTATTGAATGTTGAACCTTGTAAAAATATCGTGTGCATGTTTTGACTTCTTTCTATTATTGAATACGATAGGTAAAAGAGAATAAGTGAATCATGATCCTAATAGGTCAAGAGGTACAGGGATAAAAAGTAATAATTAGTTTAAAAAGTCCTCAAAACTGATTCACCCCTCTCTCAGTGTTAGGTATATCCCAAACTATCCCTCTCAACACCATTATTAATGCATTTTTTAACATTGATAAAGTGTATATTTATCAACGCTTTTAGCTAGTGCTGATAAAGGTCCTCCTTTTATTAGCGCTTTCTGATTAGCGTTGATAAAATATGATGCATCCCTTGCTTGTATATGTGGTAGTGAAACATGCCTATAACATACATATATATGTTATGTCACACCCCGACCACGGACGTCCGTAATTTTTCTCCTTTCTTGGTCACGGTTTAAATTTTTCGAAGATTATTTGCGTTGGCGTTTTCGCGCTGGTGCGCGGTCACTACATCATTAGCGGTGACCGTGCGTTCAGCCCGGGTGACCGTGTGTGCACCCAACATGTTTAAATATTATAATTTTTATGTTGGCATTTTATTATTATTACCATTTAATTTGTATTATCATTATTGTTGTATTTTTTTCATATGTTTGTATAATAATGTATATATATAATATATGCTTATATATGTATATATGTATTATCTTTGAATTATCTTATTAATTTAAATATTTGATCAAAATAATTATTTTTGGAATTAACTAATTTATTATTTATTATTATTATAAGATTTATTATTATTATTATAAGTTCTATCATTATTATTATCGTTATCATTATAAAATTTCGTTATTGTTATGGTCATAAAGTTTTAATATTAATATTATTATCATTAATTTTATTATAAGTTTTGTAATTATTTTATTATTATTAGTATTATAAGTTTTATTGTTATTATTATTATTATAAGTTTTATTATTATTATATAAGTTTTATTGTTATTAACATTATAAGTTTTATTATTATTATAATTATTATTATTATTATTATTTTATCATATATAAATATATATATAAGCATAATCAAACCCTAACCCTACCCCTACTCCTGTAGCCGCCACCCTTTTCCCCCCTCTCTCTCTCTCTCCCCTTTCTCCTCCTTCTTTCCCGCGCCCGGCCGTTCCTCTCCCCCTGCACCTCGCCGATCCGCAGCCTCCCCTCCGGTGATCCGCCTCACCGCGCCCGCGCCAGACCGCCGCTTCCGGCCTCCCGGTATCCTCACCACTCCCCATGTGCCGACCTCCTGCTTCCGCCGCGCCCCGCACCAGCCGCCTCCCTGGCTTCCGCCCCAGCGTCCCGCTTTACCCCCGTCCCGGCCCTGCCTCCTACCTCCAGCGTCCGCGGCCTCCCGCTCTGCAGCTCCTCCGCCAGCCTCCATCTCCGGCACATCCTTCCGGCGTCCACGGCTCGCGCCGGCCTCCTCCGTCCGGCTCCCGACTCCCTTGCGCGCTGCGCCGTCCCGGCCCCCTGTCCAGCCTCCGCTCCGGTGCGTCGTCCGCCGCACCGACTCGCCGCCCTCCGCAGCTCCCCCGTGCGAGCTCCCGGCGTCCTGGCTCTCCCGCGCGGCCCGACCTTCCCTCCTCCGCCTATTCCCGTCGACCACCCCCTCCCTGCTCTCCCTCTCTCCCTGCACCTGCTCGCCACCCCCTGCTCGCCGTCTTCCGGCCTTCATCCCCTTCGCCAAGCAGTCGTCCGCCGCAGCGCCCAGCGGCCGTCCCGGCACCACCTTGCTGCTCCGACGACACCGCCGCCCAGCCCGACTCCCTCTTCCACTCCGGCCAGCAAGCTACTCCGGTATTCCTGTTTTTTTATTATTTATTTATTTATTATTTATTTATTCATTTATTTCTTTACTTATTCATTCTTTCATTTATTTATCTATCTATTTAATTATTTGTTGACTTATTTATTTATTCATTCAATTATATATTACTTTGTTTATCTATTTGTTTATTCATTTAATTATTTATTTATTTGTTCATTTAAGTATTTGTTAATTATCTATTCATTTATTTATTTTGTTCTGTATTTATTTATTACTTTAAGTATTTGTTAATTATTTATTTACTTATTTACTTATTTATTCATTTATGTATGTATTTATTTATTTATTTATTTAATTATTTGTTCATTTAAGTATTTTGTTAATTAGTTATTTATTTATTTATTTATTTTTATATATATTTATTTACTTGCTTATTTGTTTATAAATTAATTAATTAATTTATTCATTTGTTTATTTTTCCTTTATTCCATATTCGTGATTTTATTTAATTTGAATTAATCCATTCCTGTCGCGGGTTGAGTGACATGTAACTTTTTCCGCTGTTCAGCATACGCAGTTTGTCCGTAGGGGTTTGTCCTACGTTCGTTGGAGTTTCGTCGCGTCCGCTCCTTGTTTGAGGTAGGCGAATTCAACTGTTTCCTTTCCGAGGTACTCTGCTGATGCTTGAATTGTTTTAAATAAATTTTATTCCATGATTTGCGTGGTTATGATGTCCTTGCACGGCTTATTTTGGTGTTTTAAAAATCTATAGTTTTTATTCGAAAGTTAAGTTTGAAGCAAATATATTTTATGCCAAGGTAGTTGTGCACTAGATATTGTTCTGCACTTTTTATTGTTTATATAGTGCACCTGTTTAGGCGTTTCCAGCTAACGTGGAACTAAATGCTTATGTTCTCTTATGTTATCATTGGTTGTCTTGAGCGGTGTTTTCTTTTTTGTAAAGAAAGAATCATTCTTGGATCTTATTATCCTGTGCTGGTTAGTTTTATGAAATTTAGTATCATTTGGAAGTGTTGTCGTGCCCCTTTGCAGGTTTGACGCACCATTGGATGTTGACACATCCATGGGTGCACCAGGTGCACACATGGATGTGCCCTCAAATGAAGATGGTGTTTGAAATTGTTACCATTTATTTTTATTTATTTTTATTTTCTCAAAATCTCGACTTTTCTAAATGGTTCTTGGTTTCAAAATGCTTTCGCCTCTTTTTGAGACACATCGAACTTGTCTAAAAAGAAATCTACGAAGATATACCCGTTTGGCCCTTTACTTAATACAAAAACAGTTTTTAGAGTTATTTAAAATGATACTGTGAAATATTCGTGTGAAGCTGTTTGTTTTTGTAAAACCAAGTGCTCGCTTGACAACTCCAGGTATTTTATAAAATAGTTTTGATAATCAAATGACGTGAAGGCCCGGTTGGCACTTTATTAATTGTGAAGTGATTATACATACATATATATATATATGCGTATTTGTGAGGGCATCTCTACAGGGGGACTTCCCTTCGAGGGTTGTCGTGTAGCGATGTCCGTGTAAGGGATTGGCAAGTGCGGTGAGATGAGTCACGCGTGCGTGGGCCTCCCACTTACACAGTGTTACTAAAACCACCATGGGTTCCTGGGCGTCTTATAGATTATCGAGCGACGGTTGCTTGCTAACCCTGATTAGACGGGTTAGTACCCCCTCGAGTTGTAGACAGGCCAGGAGGGATGTGCCACTGGTTGGCTATTAGGGTGGCCAGTTGGTTATTGACTATGGAGTACCACGCCGGCAGGTAGTCTGAACCCGAGTACGTCCAGGGGTTTTCTAGGGATGTTTAGGATCACCCATGGTTACTTTTTCTCCTTGATTGTTTACTTTCAGTTATTCTTTACAGCTTATAGCGTTACTTATGTCCTTTTGCACTACTTTCATCTTGCATTACTTGGTTGCTTTCTGTTTCACTGGTCTGTTTTCAGCCTGTACTATTTACCCGTTCCTTTCTAGCACAGTCGTGGTATTGTTTGTATTTGTTTTTGTTTATAAAAGCAGGAAATGGTTTTGAAAGTGATTTATAGTGTGTTTTGGGTTTTCAAATGGGGAAAACATGTTGTTTATTTTTAAATGTGAAAAATCTATTTTATAATTGTATTTTTCAAACCTGTGTCAACGGATTGCTTGGGAAAGGAAACTTTTGGATTCAGTGGTTTACATTGGCTTACCTACTAGGCATTTTTAATGCTCACGCCTATATTATCATTTCAGTTGCAGGTCTTCCCTTGCTCAGGTCTTCTGTTTTGAGTCGATCAGTGTTGGAGCGAGGTTGCTCTCTAGTTGGGTAGTGACCTGAGAGGTCACATGGAGGTACGTGGTCGTGTGGATTTTATTTCCTTTCCGCTGTTAGTGTTTATTTGTTCTATCCTATTTACTTTTTTTGGGCTGAAATCGTTCCCAACGATCATATTTTAATGCCCGGAACTTGTTGCCATCCCGGGGGGATCGGGAACGCCCCACGGGACTTGCCGCGGACCGCCTCGGGCGACCGATTCAGGATCGACCCGGGCTGGTTCGTGACAAAATGGTATCTGAGGCAGGTTCTTGTTATTTGGGTTGTCCGGTAGAAGGAGATTATGACTGTCGGAACTCGAGGGGTAGGTACGGGAAGAGCGTCGCGAACTCTTGCTCGCACTGATCCTCGAGTTACCAGGGGTAGTTCGGGAATTGTGTCCTTGTCTTTTCTGGTTTGTCTTGGATTGAGAGATGACAATGGAGGCAAGCCGACGTGACGTCGTGATTTCACATGGATTAGTGACCCATGTGGAGTCCGAGTACGTGGTTTGAATTCCTCCTAGTGGTCGACGCTGACTTGGGACATGGCCCACTACCATGTCGCCAGGTTGAGTGTGACTACTAGTCCCTCATTTCAGTGGTTGATGCAAATTTGTTTGCTTCTTTCGTTTTGGTTTGTGTGAGTACGTTGTTTGAAATGAAAAAGGGTTTTTGAAAATTGGACTGGTTTCTTTTAAAGGACTTTAAAGGTATAAAATGGGTTTTAAAAATGAAATCTCTCGATTTTGAAAATCTGTTGTTTGCTTGGAATTGGTTAAGAATGATTTGGGATGAAACCCCAGGTCCTCTTTATGAACGTTCGCACATGTGTGAGAATGCATGGAAAAAAAGAAAGATGCGTGTTGGTGCGAGTATTATTGGACAGTGGATGAAGACATGTGCAACGATTCATGGGATTACCTGGGTGTGTATTTGAAATTAATGGCTTAACCTTGTTTTCTAAATTGGTTTTAAAGGGGAAACGGTTTTGGAAAGTTTTTGGTTTGAAAGTGGATTGGTTTTGGAAAGTGATCTTGAAAAAGGGTGGTCTTGAAATCAAAAATGAAAAGGGAATTTTAAAGAGGAGATTTTATTTTGGATTGTGTTCGTATTTGTTTCGTCTTTGTGCTGACTGTTCTTGATGAAGGCACTTTTATTGATGTTGCTCCGGTTTGATATTGGTTTTGGCTTTGTGTTTTATATGTCGCTCAGGAAATGCCGCCCAGAAAGGTCTCTAAGGATTCTGATAGGTCATGCCCAGTTTTTGGTCCTCTTCAGACTTTTCCTATTCTCCATGGTGATCAGGGTCCGTTAGAGGCAGTGAAATGGCTCGAGGGAGTGGAGCGTGTCTTTAGAATGTTGGGAACTCCCGATAATGTTAAGGTTCGTGCAATTATGAAGTTGTTCGAGGGTCCAGCTCTGGACCAGTGGAAGGTGGTTGCCCCACCATCGACGCAGGTTGAAATGACGTGGGATGTCTTTAGAATTGTTTTCATCCAATGGTTTGTACCTGAGGAAATGAAGCTGGAGAAAAAGAGAGAGCTTGTGCATATTCAACAAGGTCAACGGATGGTGAAGGCATATGTTGACCATTTCAAGGAACTGATTCCCTTTTCTCCAGAGGTAGCGTCGCATGAGCTCATGAAGGTCTCTCTTTTCACTGGGGGTCTTCGTCCATAGATCAAGGAGCGAGTCCTCCCTTCTAAAGACCTTTGTTTCGAGAAGCTGGTGGAGGAAGCTTTCTTGGCTGAGTTAGTTTCTGGTGTGCGGGTGGTTAATACTTCAGCGTCCCCTGTTGTTGTTCGTAAGAGTTCCCCCTCTGGTGAGGAAAAGGCGCCAGAGATACCTGTTCCTAATGAGTTATCCCCTTTGGTCCTAGCTTCCAGTTCATCAGATCGTTCGATGGTATGCTTTCAGTGTGGTCGTTTCGGGCATTTAAAGTCGTCTTGTCGCAACCCTCCGAAGACGTGTCATCGTTGTGGTTGTCTAGGTCATCTGGAGAAGTTTTGCAAGAAGCGTCGATTGAAGAGGAAGCTGTGATGGGAGAATGTCAGTACCTGACTGTGAGGCAGAAGATGCTTCATCCATCAGAGCCCCAGCCACAAGTCTCAGGGTGAAGCTCGCGCACAGTCAGGAGTCCCCAGGGGTGTGAAGCCTTGGTCCAGGTTTTGTGTTCCGTGTTAGCAGTGGAACAATCAAGATCTTTTAGTACTTGTTTTTCTGCTGTTAAGTTTTGACGTTGTTGTTTGTTCATTGTTTTACCATGGGGTTATCATGGACTTGTTCTATTATAATACAAGTAGTCTGGTTTATGTGGATGTGTTGTTTCTGAATCGTGTGTCTTTATAAAGGTGTGTTTGACCCTCGTGTGGGTTGACCTCGTTTTAGTTATGTTGTCGATGTGGTTATGTTTGTGTACTTCGGTGGATCGTGTCTCCAGTTCGATGTGGTTAAATGTTTTCCATGGGTTTTCCCCCTCATGTTGAAGGTTGTTGACTCTAGTCGTGGGTTCATGGTTTCGATGGAGGTGTAAATCTTATCATGTTATAGGAGTCGGTTTGGATCGGTTATGAGTTCTCGCGCTGGACCCGCCTCTGTGTGATAGTATGTTTTGAGTGTTCAATTTTTGAACTAGTTAAGTTCTTGTGGTGGGGAGAACCCCATTCGTGTTCTCCCCTCAACCTCGGACTCCAGTTTTCTCTTAGATGGGTCGGGTGTGACCTGTGTGGGGTAAGGTTATCCTGAGAATCTCAGTTCTCTTCAGTTCCTTTAGTTCTGTTTGGGAATAGACTTGGTTTTTGGCTGACTTGTGACCTGGTGACTTTCTGGGGGCAGAAAGTGTCTATGGTGGGGAGAATTGTCACACCCCGACCGCGGACGTCCGTAATTTTTCTCCTTTCTTGGTCACGGTTTAAATTTTTCAAAGATTATTTGCGTTGGCGGTTTCGCGCTGGTGCGCGGTCACTACATCATTAGCGGTGACCATGCGTTCAGCCCGGGTGACTGTGTGTGCACCCAACATGTTTAAATATTATAATTTTTATGTTGGCATTTTATTATTATTACCATTTAATTTGTATTATCATTATTGTTGTATTTTTTTTCATATGTTTGTATAATAATGTATATATATAATATATGCTTATATATGTATATATGTATTATCTTTGAATTATCTTATTAATTTAAATATTTGATCAAAATAATTATTGTTGGAATTAACTAATTTATTATTTATTATTATTATAAGATTTATTATTATTATTATAAGTTCTATCATTATTATTATCGTTATCATTATAAAATTTCGTTATTGTTATGGTCATAAAGTTTTAATATTAATATTATTATCATTAATTTTATTATAAGTTTTGTAATTATTTTATTATTATTAGTATTATAAGTTTTATTGTTATTATTATTATTATAAGTTTTATTATTATTATATAAGTTTTATTGTTATTAACATTATAAGTTTTATTATTATTATAATTATTATTATTATTGTTTTTTTATCATATATAAATATATATATAATCATAATCAAACCCTAACCCTACCCCTACTCCCGTAGCAGCCACCCTTTTCCCCCCTCTCTCTCTCTCCCCTTTCTCCTCCTTCTTTCCCGCGCCCGGCCGTTCCTCTCCCCCTGCACCTCGCCGATCCGCAGCCTCCCCTCCGGTGATCCGCCTCACCGCGCCCGCGCCAGACCGTCGCTTCCGGCCTCCCGGTATCCTCACCACTCCCTCTGTGCCGACCTCCTGCTTCCGCCGCGCCCCGCACCAGCCGCCTCCCTGGCTTCCGCCCCAGCGTCCCGCTTCACCCCCGTCCCGGCCCTGCCTCCTACCTCCAGCGTCCGCGGCCTCCCGCTCTGCAGCTCCTTCGCCGGCCTCCATCTCCGGCACATCCTTCCGGCGTCCACGGCTCGCGCCGGCCTCCTCCGTCCGGCTCCCGACTCCCTTGCGCGCTGCGCCGTCCCGGCCCCCTGTCCAGCCTCTGCTCCGGTGCGTCGTCCGCCGCACCGGCTCGCCGCCCTCCGCAGCTCCCCCGTGCGAGCTCCCGGCGTCCTGGCTCTCCCGCGCGGCCCGACCTTCCCTCCTCCGCCTGTTCCCGTCGACCACCCCCTCCCTGCTCTCCCTCTCTCCCTGCACCTGCTCGCCACCCCCTGCTCGCCGTCTTTCGGCCTTCATCCCCTTCGCCAAGCAGCCGTCCGCCGCAGCGCCCAGCGGCCGTCCCGGCACCACCCTGCTGCTCCGACGACACCGCCGCCCAGCCCGACTCCCTCTTCCACTCCGGCCAGCAAGCTACTCCGGTATTCCTGTTTTTTTTATTATTTATTTATTTGTTATTTATTTATTCATTTATTTCTTTAATTATTCATTCTTTCATTTATTTATCTATCTATTTAATTATTTGTTGACTTATTTATTTATTCATTCAATTATATATTACTTTGTTTATCTATTTGTTTATTCATTTAATTATTTATTTATTTGTTCATTTAAGTATTTGTTAATTATCTATTCATTTATTTATTTTGTTCTTTATTTATTTATTACTTTAAGTATTTGTTAATTATTTATTTACTTATTTACTTATTTATTCATTTATGTATTTATTTATTTATTTATTTAATTATTTATTTGTTCATTTAAGTATTTTGTTAATTAGTTATTTATTTTTTTTATTTTTTTTATATATATTTATTTACTTGCTTATTTGTTTATAAATTAATTAATTTATTTATTCATTTGTTTATTTTTTCTTTATTCCATCTTGGTGTTTTTATTTAATTTGAATTAATCCATTCCTATCGCAGGTTGAGTGACATGTACCTTTTTCCGCTGTTCAGCATACGCAGTTAGTCCGCAGGGGTTTGTCCTACGTTCGTTGGAGTTTCGTCGCGTCCGCTCCTAGTTTGAGGTAGGCGAATTCAATTGTTTCCTTTCCGAGGTACTCTGCTGATGCTTGAATTGTTTTAAATAAATTTTATTCCATGATTCGCGTGGTTATGATGTCCTTGCACGGCTTATTTTGGTGTTTTAAAAATCTATAGTTTTTATTCGAAAGTTAAGTTTGAAGCAAATATATTTTATGCCAAGGTAGTTGTGCACTAGATATTGTTCTGCACTTTTTATTGTTTATATAGTGCACCTGTTTAGGCGTTTCCAGCTAATGTGGAACTAAATGCTTATGTTCTCTTATGTTATCATTGGTTGTCTTGAGCGGTGTTTTCTTTTTTGTAAAGAAAGAATCATTCTTGGATCTTATTATCCTGTGCTGGTTAGTTTTATGAAATTTAGTATCATTTGGAAGTGTTGTCGTGCCCCTTTGCAGGTTTGACGCACCATTGGATGTTGACACATCCATGGGTGCACCAGGTGCACACATGGATGTGCCCTCAAATGAAGATGGTGTTTGAAATTGTTACCATTTATTTTTATTTATTTTTATTTTCTCGAAATCTCGACTTTTCTAAATGGTTCTTGGTTTCAAAATGTTTTCGCCTCTTTTTGAGACACATCGAACTTGTCTAAAAAGAAATCTACGAAGATATACCCGTTTGGCCCTTTACTTAATACAAAAACAGTGTTTAGAGTTATTTAAAATAATACTGTGAAATATTCGTGTGAAGCTGTTTGTTTTTGTACAACCAAGTGCTCGCTTGACAACTCCAGGTATTTTATAAAATAGTTTTGATAATCAAATGATGTGAAGGCCCGGTTGGCACTTTATTAATTGTGAAGTGATTATACATACATATATATATATATATGCGTATTTGTGAGGGCATCTCTACAGGGGGACTTCCCTTCGAGGGTTGTCGTGTAGCGATGTCCGTGTAAGGGGTTGGCAAGTGCGGTGAGATGAGTCACGCGTGCGTGGGCCTCCCACTTACACAGTGTTACTAAAACCACCATGGGTTCCTGGGCGTCTTATAGATTATCGAGCGACGGTTGCTTGCTAACCCTGATTAGACGGGTTAGTACCCCCTGGAGTTGTAGACAGGCCAGGAGGGATGTGCCACTGGTTGGCTATTAGGGCGGCCAGTTGGTTATTGACTATGGAGTACCACGCCGGCAGGTAGTCTGAACCCGAGTACGTCCAGGGGTTTTCTAGGGATGTTTAGGATCACCCATGGTTACTTGTTCTCCTTGATTGTTTACTTTCAGTTATTCTTTACAGCTTATAGCGTTACTTATGTCCTTTTTCACTACTTTTATCTTGCATTACTTGGTTGCTTTCTGTTTCACTGGTCTGTTTTCAGCCTGTACTGTTTACCCGTTCCTTTCTAGCACAGTCGTGGTATTGTTTGTATTTGGTTTTGTTTATAAAAGCAGGAAATGGTTTTGAAAGTGATTTATAGTGTGCGTTGGGTTTTCAAATGGGGAAAACATGTTGTTTATTTTTAAATGTGAAAAATCTATTTTATAATTGTATTTTTCAAACCTGTGTCAACGGATTGCTTGGGAAAGGAAACTTTTGGATTCAGTGGTTTACATTGGCTTACCTACTGTGCATTTTTAATGCTCACGCCTATATTATCATTTCAGTTGCAGGTCTTCCCTTGCTCAGGTCTTCTGTTTTGAGTCGCTCAGTGTTGGAGCGAGGTTGCTCTCTAGTTGGGTAGTGACCTAAGAGGTCACATGGAGGTACGTGGTCATGTGGCTTTTATTTCCTTTCCGCTGTTAGTGTTTATTTGTTCTGTCCTATTTACTTTTGTTTGGGCTGAAATCGTTCCCAACGATCAGATTTTAATGCCCGGCACTTGTTGCCATCCCGGGGGGATCGGGAACGCCCCTCGGGACTTGCCGCGGACCGCCTCGGGCGACCGATTCAGGATCGACCCGGGCTGGTTCGTGACATGTTATATATGTGTGCATCTATAAATATATTTATACATATTTTTATTTATTTTCATATATTATATATTAATATTTATAAACATATATTTGAATATATATATAATATATTTTAGTTTGTTAATATAGACATGATCAAACACACACACATATTTTATAGGTATATAAATATTCATATATTTTTTATTTAAAACAAAATGAATATTTTTTTATTTATATATTTTTTATATATTTATAAAGATATTTTTTATGTAAATGTGTTTACATTTGTATTTATAAAATTAAATGTTTATGGGTAAATATATAAAAATATGTATATATGTGTGTATACATAATTATGAAAAAATGTACATTGTGAAAAAAAAAATTAATGTCATAATATCCTTATGAGTGTAAGGCTTGAAAAAAATTGAGTCTCCACTGAAAAAAATAAGAATACCCCCTTAAACGAGGCTGAAATTCCATTGAATGTTAAAAAATTGGGGTACCTCAACTAAATACTCAGTTTTTGAGCCCTTTTGGGCCTTTTTGTCCTCCAAAAAATAGTTACTAGGGTTCCCTCTAGAATGATGGTGTAGAGCCCATCGCATACTTTGATTTGATATATGGTAGATCCCAAACAAACACCCGGTTAAAAAAGTTATGACTGTTTGAAGTTTGAGTCACATTTTCAACTTATTTTAGATGATTCATTAATTTTTTTTATTTTTTCTATCCTTAAATTTTAATTAAATGACTATTACTTAATAATAATTATAAAATTAATAATTAATATTATTTTTTATTTTTTATACTACATTTTCAATAAATATCTTATATATTAAGTGTAAATGAATATATAGCCTTATATAAATAATATTTTATAAAATATGTTATATTTATATCAATATAAATATATTTATATATTAATATTTTCTTTTTAATGATAAATATTTTTTTATGTAATATACCTTTTATCGGTGCTAAGAAAAGCGCTGATAAATGTATCATTTATCAGTGCTAAAAAAAGCAGTGATAAATGGGTACTTTTATGAGAACTTTTGTTAGAGCGGATAAAAGGACCTTCTAACATCGCTTTTTTAGTGATATTTGAAGGTTACGTTGTGTAAAGATGATTCTGTGGTAGTGGATAACAAAACCCTATTTTTTAGTTGTGCAATGACACCCCCCACCCAAATTACATATTATTATGCAAAAGGAAACAGAGGACATACAAACATAGAAGAACAAAGGAAAGAAAATATTTCATGTAGACCATGGAAACTATCCAAGAACAGGGGCCTTGTCACCCCAATATCTAGTGGTGAACTCTGTCTTAGAGTGACCAATGTACTCTCTTGAACTGAATGGATTCACACACACAACCTCAAGAAACAGACAAAAAAAGAAAAAAACAAGAACATCAATGTAGAATCCATATAAATAAAAAAAACATGGGTTCAAAAAAACATAATCACTGAAGAAGAGATGGAACTTCTAGGGTTGGGAGTCCTTAATTCTAAAGCAGTCTACTCATAGCTTGTGAGAACCGATCTCTCCACCAGATCGAGGTCACCGGAACGGGGAAGGCATGACTGTGTGGAAGCGATGGATCACATGACCGCCATAACTCATATCTCAGTACTATGAACCAATAACGCTAAAGACAACAAAACACTGGATGAAAAGTGCTACAGACTGCAATAATAGTGTGACTGAGTTGAGGAATTTCCCTGATATGCATAATATACGAGGGGAGACACGCACGATTGAGGGAGAGTGGAACAATCGTGAAGCCTAGTACAATGCGAAACTGAAAATCATGAGACACATGAAAAGCATGGAGTGAAAGGGAATAAACCGATAGGATCGCTGATAATAAAACAAACACAACCAGTAGGAAGGATAGCCACCAGATGGAGGAACATCAACGGCTAGCAGATCAGCGGATCGCCAGGGTGGCATGGTGGTAAAATAGACAATTTTAGCATCATAACGCCCCACAGACCAAGAGGAGGCCTAACATCACACAAATGGTCCACAACAGATCCTAAAAAACATAAAGAAGGCCCAACCAGAGGTCAGATAACACAGAACCCCAAAGAAAACATGTTTTTCATAATAAAAAAATAAATCCAACATTTTTTCAAGGAATAATAAAAACTTGTTTTAGTTTTGAAAATTAAAAATCAACACAATATTATACCATTGGGGATCATTTTATGAATACTTACACTACAAATATCCATACCGCCCTATTATTTTATGTACCCAATGACCTGAAAATATATAATGGGATATTTTTTTCAAATTGATAGACTTTGACAGTTAATTAAATAACCACCCATGAATAACTATTTTATCCCTTTTTAAAGGATTGTGTCCTTTACAATTATGTCTCAATTAAATTCTGGTACGTTCCATCAATTGTTTTACGGAAGAGAAAGGAGGAAAAGGATAAAAATCCTTTTAAGTGGAAAAAAATCACGGAGATTCAGATAAAGAAGATCTGATGGATCAAGGTATGTCTTATCTTCTTTTGAATTTTTTTATCTTTGTGGTAATCACAGATTTCAAAGATCCTAAAATAAATGAAATTAATTTACATGTGGTATCATAGGAGGGTTATGAAATCTATGGGATACCGATCTCAAACTGATAAAAAATATCTTGTGGGGACATTAATGAGTACATTTACCACCATGATGTTTGATAGTTCTCATACTACGCATGAGCATGTCATTGAAATGAAAAATATTGAATCAAGACTTAGGTCTTTATGAGTGAAAGTAGATGAAATTTTCCTTGTATAGCTTATCCAAAACACATTACCATCTGAGTATGGAACATTCCAAATTAACTACAACATCATGAAAGATAAATGAAATGTGCATGAATTGCATAGTATGCTAGTTCAAGAGGAGACACGTTTAAAAGGTCAATGAATCCACTACATCCATTATTTGCATCATCAAGGAGGAAAGATGCATGGTATTAAGAAGATTGGAAAAGGAAAGAGACTATTGAAGGTTAATGAATCTTTTTATAAGAACCAGAAGAACACAAATAAAGATAAATTCCATTTCTATGGGAATATTGGGCATTTCTAAATGGATTTACTGAAACATAATGCTTAGATATAAAAGAAAGGTAAGAAAAATGCTTATACATGTTATGAATCAAACTTATTTGAAGTCCCACATAATACACAGTGGATTGATTCTGGTTGTATGACTCATGTTTCTAATACAATGCTAGGATTACTTTAAACCCAAATCACAAGCCCAACTAATAATTTCATCTTTATGGGGAATAGAGTGAAGGGTCCAGTTGATGTTGTCAGGACTTTCCATTTAATCCATGATAGTGGATATAGTTTGGAATTATGTGAAACCTTTTATATACCTATTATATCTAGGAATTGGGTTTCTTTATCAAAACTTGATGATGTTGGGTACTTTTTTAATTTTGGGAATGGATATTTTAGTTTGTTTAAACATACAGGCATGATTGGATCTAGTTTATTATATGATGGTTTATATAAACTAAATCTTGATAATATGTATGTTGAAACACTTATGACCTTGAATCATAATTATGGTACTAAACATAGTTTAGTAAATGAAAAGTCTTCTTATTTATGGCATAAACGTTTAGGTCATATTTCCAAAGAAATATTAGAGAGATTAATTATGTTTGAAATCCTTCCAAAATTGGATTTTACCGAGCTAAACATTTGTGTGGATTTTTTTAAAGGAAAAAAAACAAAACACACAAAGAAATGTGCCATAAGAAGTACTCAACTCCTTGAGATCATACATACTGACATATGTGGACATTTTGATGTCAATTCATTCAGTAAAATAAAATACTTTATCACCTTTATTGATGATTATTCACATTATGGATATGTCTATTTATTTCATGAGAAATCTCAAGCAATAAATGCCTTCTAAATTTATTTAAATGAAGTTGAGAGGCAATTAGAAAAAAAGTTGAAGGTCATAAAGTCAGATAGGGGTGGTGAATATTATGGAAGATTTGATGAAGGTGGAAAAAACCCTGGTTCATTTACAATGTTTCTAGAAATTCATGGCATATGTGCACAATACACTATTCCAGGTACACCACAACAAAATGGTGTGGCAGAAATGCGTAATATAACATTAATGGATATGGTTAGAAGTATGTTAAGTAAATATTCTTTTCCCTTATCTTTATGGATGTATGATTTAAAAAATATTGTGTATTTACTTAATAGAGTTACTAGTAAAGAAGATACAAAGACTCATTTTGAACTTTGGACTGGTAGGAAACCTTGTTTAAGACACCTACGTATATGGGGTTGTCAGGAAGAAATAAAAGCATATAATCCACAACAACAAAAACTAGATGCAAGAACAATCATTGGATATTTCGTTGTTTATCTAGAGAAATCAAAGGTATATAGATTTTACTATCCTAAAAATAGTATGAGAGTTGTTGAAACTAGAAATGCTAGATTTATCGAGAATGGTGAATCTAGTGGGAGTTAAGTTCCACAAAAATGTGGAAATTAAAGAAGTTATAATTCAAGTTCCATTATCTTGTATTCCAACTTCACATGTTGTTGTTCCTCAAATTATTGCATCACAAAATAATCAAGTAGAACAACAGCAGAATGTTTCCCATATTCACAATGATGAAATGGTTAAAGAACCATAAGAAATAGTGTTAATAATATCCCAAAGGGAAAGCAGGTCGGCTATTTTTTATGACTACGTGGTATATCTACATGAAATAGAAAATGATATTGGCATTAATAATGATCCAGTTTCATATTATCAAGACATAAAGTGTGAAAATTCTGATAAATGGTTAGATTCCATGAAATGTGAGTTGAATTTCATGGAATAAAATAAAGTGTGGGACCTTATGGAATTTCCTGAAGGATGAAAGAGAATTCGATGTAAATGGGTTTTCAAAACCAATTATGACTCTCTTGGTAACCTTGAACATTACAAGTCTAGAATTTTTGTTAAAGGATTCACTCAAAAGAAAGGTGTAGACTATAAGGAAACTTTCTCATCAGTTTCTAAGAAAGATTCTTTCAGAATTATTATGGAATTGGTAGCTCAGTATGATTTAGAGTTACATCAAATGGATGTTAAAACAACCTTTCTAAATGTAAAATTTCAGGATGATTTATACATGTATCGACCAGTGGGTTTTTCCATTGAAGAAAAGGAACACATGGTGTGTAAATTAAATAAGTCAATATATGGACTTAAATAAGCTTCCTAGAAATGGTATATTAGGTTTAATGATACCATTGTATCTTTTGGAATTAAGGAAAACATCATTGATCGGTGTATAAATTAGATGATCAGTGGGAGTAAATTTATATTCTTAATTCTATATGTTGATGACATATTACTTTCTAAAAATGACCTTGTTTTATTATATGAGACCAAGAAATTCCTCTAAAAATTTTGTAATGACAGACATGGGAGAAGCCAAGTATGTGATTGGAATAGAAATATTTCATAATAGAACTCAGTGTATATTGGTCTTATCTCAAAATTCATGCATCAAAAAGATGTTAGAGTGGTTTAGGATGGAAAAATGTTCAGCATCACCGGTTCCAATTCAAAAAGGAGATAAATTTTATCTCAATCAATGTCCCAATAATGTTTTGGAATGAAAAAAGATGGAAGAAATTCCTTATGCATCTGTTGCTGGAAGCTTGATGTATTATCAAACATGTACAAGGTGAGATTTTATCTTTTTAGTTGGTATGTTAGGAAGATACCAAAGTAATCATGGACTCGATCATTGGAGAGCTGCAAAGAAAGTTTTGTGATATTTGTAAGGAATAAATGATCATATGGTTACTTATAAATGATCCAATGATCTTGAAGGGATTGGATATTTAGGTTCAGACTTTTTTGGTTTTGTTGATACAATAAATTCCACTTCTGGTTATGTGTATCTTCTAACCGAAGGAGCGATATCATGGAAAAGTGAAAAGTAATCGGTTATAGCAGCTTCGACCATGGAAGATGAATTTGTAACAAGATTTGAAGCTATAATTCATGGTATGTGGTTGCGGAACTTTATTTCAGGACTAGGAATTGTCGACAGTATCACCAAGCCCCTGAAAATTTATGGTGACAATACCGCATCAGTATTCTTTTCAAAAAATGACTAATATTCCACTGGTGCTAAACACATGGAGTTAACATACTTTGCAGTTAAGGAAAAAGTTTAAAAATATAAGGTTTCAATTGAACATATTAGCACAAATCTTATGATTGTCGACCCTTTGACGAAAGGGTTGCCTCCAATACATTTATTGGACAAGTTGAAAGTATGGGAATTGTCACTAGGAAGGTTTCATTGTATGTATTTACTATTATGATTATTAATGCTGACACTTGGACTTCTAATTGTTTTGATCATGTTGCCTATTTTTTCAATAAGTATATATGATTGAATTGAATAATGATAATAGACATAGTCTTAAATAAAGACATTATCATTGGGAAAATTATACATATCCCCTTTTAATTATGATAGAGAAAATTTCAATATTGTACTACATGGAAGGGGGTATATTAATAGAGAATATACAAATGTCATGACTCATATGGACATTATCCTTTATTACAATGAATGTCGTATACTGGATAAAATAAATATAAATGTGCATAATGACTGATTGAATATTAAACATCCTAAAGTAATATCATATGATTTTTGTGGAAGAATTTTGAATTAACTCACGTCATATTTGTTTAATATTATTTAATGGGATAATAAGGGATACAATTTTCAAATTGATGGACTTTGACAGTTAATTAAATAACCACCCGTAAATAATTCTTTTACCCCTATTTAAAGGGTCATGTCCTTGCCAATTAAGTTTCAATTAAATTTTTCAATTAAGTCTCAATTAAATTCGGGTACGTTCAATCAATTTTTTTGTAGAAGAGAAATGGGCAAAGGATATAAATCTATTTAATTGGGACAAAATCAAGGAGATTCAAATAAAGAAGATCCAATGGATCAAGGTATATCTTATCTTCTTTTGAATTTTGTTTATCTATGTGATAATCCTATATTTAAAAGATCTTAAAATAAATGAAACTAATTTACACTTTTATGAACACTTACTCTGCAAATATCCCTTCAACCCCATTATATCATGTAGCCAACGAAATGAAAATATATATGGGTTTTTTATTGAAATGGGTTTTTGAAAAAAATTGTAGAAAATGGTTACGGTTTCAACTATTTTTAAAAATGGGTTTGGAAATGCATTAACCTTGTTCACGCATCTGCCCTTGCCAGGAAGCATGAACAAGGTTCACGCATCCTACAGAAAGATTTAATTTTTTAATTTTTTTTTAAATTTTAATTTTGTTTTGTTTTGTTTATATATATATATATATAACAAAACATTTAGCAGAATATGTCTGCTATTTAATATCCAACAGTATTTTCATTACAATAGTATAAATTCTGACAAAAACCCTCACCCAGGGCTCTCTTTTATAAGAGGGATTTCCCTGAATATCATTCTGCATTTCCGATGTGGGATTCAGGTTCTTCCTTTCCTGCACAGAACATTCTGCATTTCCGATATAGGATTCTGTTTTAAGTACCTGACTTTGAAAGACTATAAAATAAAAACTATAAGACAAATATAAATGAAACTTAAAACATGAATTAAATATATAATAAATAGTTGAAAATAAAAAAAAATCGTAAAAAATGTTGATGAATAATAATTTATAACATTCAAAACCACCAAGTTGAAACTTAAAAATGTTTCAAGTACGTGGCTTTGAAAGACTATAAAATAAAAACTATAAGACCATTATAAATGAAACATAAAATATGGATTAAAAATACAAGAAATAGTTTAAAATAAAAAGAATTTTGTAAAAAATGATGACGAAAAATAATCTATAAGCTTTCAAAACAACCAACTTGAAACTTAAAAATGTATCAAGTACATGTCTTTGAAAGACTATAAAATACAATCTATAAGACCAATATGAATGAAACATTAAATACGGATTAAACATATAATAAATAGTTGAAAATGAAAATAATTTCAAAAAAACTGTTGATGAAAAATAATTTATAAGCTTTAAAAACCACCAACTTGAAATTTAAAAACGTTTGCATGGCTTTGAAAGTCTATCAAATACAAACTATAAAACCAATATAAATGAAACTTAAAACATGGATTAAACATATAAGAAATAATTAATAATTAATTTGTTAATTAGTAATATAATTATTGATTAGTTAATAAATAATATAATTATTAATTATTAATTAAAAATATGCAATAATTAATTAGTTAATTAGTAATATAATTATATAATAATTAATTAGTTAATTAGTAATATAATTATTAATTGATAATTACTTAGTCAATTAGTAATATAAATATTTATTATAATTATTAATTATAATTATTAATTATAATTATTAATTATTAATTATTAATTATTAACTTTATAATAATAAATTAGTTCATTACTAATATAATTATTAATTATATTTATTTATTATTTATTATACAATAATTAATTAGTTAATTAGTAATATATTTATTAATTATAATCATTTATTATTTATTACATAATAATTAATTAGTTAATTAGTAATATAATTATTAATTATAAAATAAATAAAATATTAATTAGTAATAAAAATAGTAATTTTTATTATTCATTATAATTATTAACTATTAATTATTAATTATTAATTATATTATAATTAAATAGTTAATTAGTAATATATTTATTGATTATATAATAATTAATTAGTTAAGTAGTAATATCATTATTAATTATAATTAGTAAAATGATTATTAATTATAATTAGTAATTAGTAATTATATAATAATTAATTAGTTAATTAGTAATAAAATTATATACCAATTAATTAGTTAACTAGTAATATAAGTATTAACTGTACAATAATTAATTAATAATATAATTATTTATTATAATAATTAATTATATTTATTAATTTTTAATTTTTAATTATATATTTATTAATTAGTTAATAAGTAATAATTTTTTTAATTATAATTATTAATATAATTACTAATTATAATTACTAATTACTAATTATATAATAATTAATTAATAATATAATTATTAATTATAATTATTCATTTTGATTTTTAATTTTTAATTTTAAATGTTAATTATATAATAAATAATTAGTTGATAAGTAATATAATTATTAATTATATAATAAATAATTTGTCAATTAGTAATATAATTATTAATTATAATTAGTATTTATATTATTAATTATATTTAGTATTATAATTATTAATTCTAATTAGTATTTATTAATTATATAATAATTAATTAGTTAATTACCAATATAATTATTAATTATTAAAAATTAATTATATAATAATGAATTGGTTAATTAGTAATATAATTATTAATTATAATTATTAATTATTAATAATATAATAATTAATTATTTAATTAGTAATATAATTATTATTATATAATTAATAATTATAATTATAATTAAAAATTATATTACTAATTAACTAATTAATTATTTTATAATTAATAATTATATTAAAAATTAACTAATTAATTATTATATAATTAATTATTAATAATTAATAACTGATAATTATAATTACTTATTATATTACTAATTTACTAATTAACTAATGAATTATTATATAATTACTAATTATATTACTAATTAAATACTTAATTATTATATAATTACTAATTATATATTACAATTAACTTATTAATTATTATATAATTAATATTAATACTGATAATTATATAATAATTATATAATTAATAAATATATTATTAATTAACTAATTAATTATTAAATATTTCTTATATGTTTATTGCGTGTTTCTATTTTCATATATATTGGTCTTATAGTTTTTATTTTATAGGCTTTTAAAGCCACGTACTTTAAACGTTTTTAAGTTTCAAGTTGGTGGATTTGAAAGCTTATAAATTATTTTTCATCACCATTTTTTACAAAATTCTTTTTATTTTCAACTATTTCTTATATATTTAATACATATTTTATGTTTCATTTATATTTATCTTATAGTTTGTATTTTATAGTCTTTCCAAGACACGTACTTGAAACATTTTTAATTTTCAAGTTGGTGGTTTTGAAAGCTTATAAATTATTATTCATCAACCATTTTTAAGAAATTATTTTTATTTTCAACTATTTCTTATATGTTTAATCTATGTTTTAATTTTCATTCATATTAGTCTTATATTTTGTATCTTATAGTCTTTCAAAGACATGTACTTGAAACAGAATCTCATATCGAAAATGTAGAATGTTCTGTGCAGGAAAGGAAGAACCTGAATCCCACATTGGGAATGCAAAATGATTTCCTGGGTTTTCTCTCTTATAAAAGGGAGGTTTGGGTGAGAGTTTATGTTAGAATCCAGACTATTTTAATGGTAGTACTACTGGATATTAAATAGCTGATAAATTCTGCTGAATTTTTTTTTATTTTTCCTATATATGTATATATATATATATATATATATATAAACAAAACAAAAATAAAAATAAAATTTAAAAAAAAGTAAAAATAAAAATAAAAGTTTTTGTAGGATACGAGAACCTCGTTCACGCATCCTTTATCAGCTTCGTGAAGGATATTTTAATGGGTTTCATGCATTTTTTAGAGTGCCTAGGATACGTGAACCCCGTTCACACATCTTCACGGGATCAGTGATGCGTGAATGGGGTTCACGCATCCTTTGAAGATAGGATGAAAGATGCGTGAACCCTGTTCCCGAATCTCTCCATGCCGAAAATGTGTGAACGAGGTTCACGTATCTAGAGACCCATTTTTTAAAATATTTCAAATCCTATCGGTTTTCAATAAAAAAAATTAAACACATATATACAAAAAACACCAATATATATAGAGGGGGGGTTTTTAATACATTTTTTTAAAAAAAATCAAAAAACGGTTAGGTCGAATTTTTTTTTCAAAATTCCCCTCAAAGGCGGCATTGTGGATGCCGTCTTTGCATTACGGGTGAAAGGAAGCATCAAGGATGTCGCCTTTCCACTGGGGCTGAAAGTCGGCACCTGGGATGCCGCTTTTCCACTAAGAAAAAAAAATTGAATTTTTTTGTTTTGTTTTGTTTATATATTTATTTATATACATAATTCATAAAAAATGTTCAAGAGGATTCCGCCTTTCACCTAACAAAAAAATTATTAGTTTTTAAAATTTTGTTTCAAAATCGCCTACTTGAAAGTTAAAAATGATTCAAGTACGTGACTTTGAAAGACTATAATATATAAATCATAAGACCAATCTAAACAAAACTTTAAACATTCATTAAACATATGACCAATTTTTTTAAACACAAATCATTTCATAACAACTGTTCATGAAAAATAATTTATTAGCTTTCAAAACCGTCTACTTGAAACATAGAAATGTTTCAATGTCACACTTGTTTTTATTTATTTACTTTATTTATTTTATTTATCTTAGCATCGGGTGATTTTGCATTTGTGCGGGCGAGTCCCGGTCTAAAATCTTAATGTTTGGATGAGTTTATAGTTTTGGATAGTGTGTGAACACCATACAGTTGTGACGTGCAGCCAGTTTGCAGTCCACTTGGGTACCGTGCGGTGGGCGCGTACCATGCGGTCATAGCGTTATTAAATTCGCTCGTTGAGTGGATTAATATATATATATATATATGATTATATATGTGTATATAAATATGTATATGGGTTTATATATGTGTATGTATATGGGTATATATGTTTATACATTATTATTATTATTTTTAACGTAATGTGCATATATGTATGTTTATATGTGTATATATACACGTATGCTGATAAATATATATTTTCTTAACATTATATGTTTATGTGTAAATGTGTTTATACATATGATTATATATGTCTATACGTTTATAATATGTTATGTATGTTCATATATGTATGTTTATAAATTTGTTTATGTAGGTTTATCTATATATGTTTATATATATATATATATATGTATGTATATATGTTTGTAATTATAATAATAATAATTATTATTATTATTATTACTATTATTATTATTATTAAACTCCTTTTATTTACTATCTTATTCTATTTTATTTTCTTTGATTTATTTATTTTATTTTATTTTATTTTATTTTATTTTATTTCTTTCTTTTTATTTCATTTTATTTATCCTTTTTTTATTCTTTCTTTTTTTTCTCCTGTTTTCTCCCTAACCCTAGTCTTTTTTTTATGCACCGCCACCCCCGCCCCTCTTTTCTCTCCTTCTTCCCTCTTTATCCCTTCTCCCTCTGCGTGACCCTCTCCTTCTCGGCCCCTCCTGCGCGCTCCGGCCGCGCGACCACCCTTCCCCTCTGCCAGCTTCGGCCTCCTCCGTGTGGCCGCACCCAGCCGAGCCGCTGCCGACCTCCTCTCTGACTCTGGCGGCGTTCCCTCCGGTCGCGCCTCCTCCCAACCGGTGTCCTGGCCTCCTCCGCGCGACTGCCTCCTGGACGAGTCCCAGCCGGCGTCCCGGCCTCCCCCATGCGGCTTCCTTCCGGACGAGCCACAGCCAGCTCCTCCCTCCCTCTCTCAATCGCCGCGCTCCCTCCTCCCTCACCGGACCGCTTCAGCCTCCGGCCAAAACTCCCCTGCCAGCGTTGCTTTGCAACCCGACCCCACCTCCCGTCTGGCCTCCCTCCTCCGGCCTCCTCCGGAGCCCGGCCGTCTCTGGTAGCACCCCCCCCCCCCACCGGCACTGCCCTATAAACTGCCCCCATCTCCTACCTGCTACGGTCGCACAACCTCCGTCCAACCTGTTACTGGCCCGCACAACCTCCGGCCAGCCGGTTACTGGCCCGCACAACCTCCGTCCAGCCTGATACTGGCCCACACAGCCTCCGGCAGGCCCGCCCCGATCGCGCAGCCTCTAGCAGGCCCGCCCCTGTCGCGCCGCCTCCGGCCAGCTCACCTCGGTCGTGCTGCCTCCGTCTAGCTGTCTCAGGTTGCACTGCACTCGACCTGCTCCTGTTTGTGTGACCAGTCGCGCGCCTCATTCTTTTCAAGTTGTGCATCGAACACTTGTCGTCGAAGGCGAGCAGTTTGGGTTCACCCGTTTCACCTGCTCCGGTGTCGAGGTGTGGTTTTCGTTGATTTTTCATGGATTAATTTATATCAACGTTTATATATATATTAGTTATTTTTGCGTTCCTGATTCATATAAATTATTTTAAGTCAGCATTTATGTGTTTTAGTTGTTGTGCATATGTTGCAGTGTGTCGGCGAGGAAACCCCGCATTACAGTTATTGTCTTCTGTGTGTTTGCAAACCTGTGTGAGGCATGTCGTTTCCTTGCATTTGGACTGCGTTTCGAGGTAGGTTCCCCCTGCACTTTCCTTTAAATTTAGAATTTATAAATTCTCGTCATTTAATGAATCTTTATTAAAATTGAAGTAATATGAAGTAATTATCTTTAAAGTGGTGTTTTGCTAGAATTGGGACTATATATTCCTTTGCATTACACTGAAAGCATATCTCTGGATTATTTGTTGCACAGTAATGAAAATTCCCGTTTGGCACTTATAAGAAATGAAAATGTTTTCTTTTAAATGTGCAACATCAGGGTTGATAAAATGCCCGGTTGGCCCTTATAAATACATTGTGCTTCTTTTCAAGAACGGCTTGGGTTGCAACATGTTCGTCTTTATAAAATAGATTTCTTAAATGGGGTTTCAAATTATTTTTCTGAGGTTGAAAGTGTTCCTTTGATTCTTGGAAATGATATAGTATTAAATGAGTGCATGAGGCCCGTTTGATACGTTTAATGAAATTAATGTTTTGAAAAGTCTCTTTGGAGTGATCTTTTGTGTGTATTGATTGGGTGAGCTGAGTATGTGATGCTTGTGCATTGTGACTAGTTTTACATTGTTGACTCACCCCTGATGATTATAGGTGTTGACATGGGAACCTGGCATAGTGAGTGAATTCTCTGAGAACGATTGCTGCACTAGTTTAGATTACGCACTGGCTAGTGGCCCTTAGTGTGGTTGGAGCCTCTAGGGGATTGGGCCCCTCGGTTAGGCCAGGTAGGGCTATACCGAGCATTTGGGAATTATGACGTCATCGAGAGTAGGCATGCATTCAGGATGAGTCACATGTATAGTACGTTCTGGTTTGTTCACGATCTCCTAGGTTCGACCCATGTCTCTTTTAGTGTTTATTTGTATGTGGCAGACGATTGAGAGGTCGAGTTTTGATACTGACCCTTGTGTGCCATTTTTTTCCCATTGCCCTTAGTGTGTGTTGTGTGTGATTTTATTTTTGACTAAAAACTAAAGTTTGGTTTTCTAAATTGTTTTCAAAATGTTTTAAAATGCAATTCACCTGTTTCTTTCAACATTAAACTTTTTCTAAATTAAAAAGGGCAATGGACTGTTACTTATTTTCAAAATGGAAGGTGTGTGTGTGTGAAAACCCATATTTTCTATAATGTAGTTCAAACTTGAAGTTGGTAAATTCTTATTTTAATGCTAGTGCTTTGGGAATAGATTTATCAGGCTAGCCTACTGAGTTTTAATATTCACGCCTATAGTGTTTTCTTGTTTTTAGTTTCTGTTGCGGGTTTGACTCGAGCTTGCTCGTCGTGGACGAGAGTTGGTTGTAGTTTGACGATCGACTCTCAGGGTCACGAGGAGTTTGGTTCGTGGTCAGGTTAGTTATGTTTTTGGATGTTTTATTTTATTTTCGTTTATTTATTTCTTCTTCTTAGTAAATTTTTATTGGGAAAAATCGTTCCCACGTGTACTCTGTAATACCCTGGCTCTTGTCGCCAGCCCGGGAGGATCGGGAACGCCTCTCGGTTCATGTCGCGGATTGGCTCGGGTGACCGGTTCGGGGTCGACCTGGGTTGGTTCGTGACAAAATGGTATCAGAGGGAGGTTGGCTTCTGAGCATACCTTGTTTTTCAGAGCTCCCATTGCTATTTGGAGTTGTCATGGTAAAGGGAGTAAATTTTCTCAGACTTGAGGCATAGTAACGGGAAGGACGTCATGAACCCTTGCTCATTTGGAACCTCAAGTTACCATGAGATGTCCGGGTTGTTAGTGTCTTTTGGGTCTTTTGGATTGTTTTATATTGGTAAATGAAAATGGAGTTGGGAAAGTATCTCGGTGAGCTCGCAGCGCCTGGAAAGCCTTGTGGATCCAGATACTTCACCCTATAATTCTCTCAGTGACGAGGGTATGGCTGACATATGGCCGCCAACCATATGGTCGAGTCACCCATCATTACTAGTTTCCCCCTTTAGTGAATGGGTTTTTCCTTCATTTTTAAGTTCATTGAGCAATGTTGAATTTAAAATGGTATTGATTATGTTTTGATCAAGTTCCTCATTTCTTTGTTCCGTAGTGTTCGCCCCCAAGAAGGCTCGATGGATGCTCAAGGTGCAGCTTCAAGTGGTGCATCCTCAGCTAATCCTCCAGTTTATCAGCCCATCGATTATGTTCTGGAGTTCCGGAAGTTGAACCCTCCTATCTTTTATGGACAAGCAGAGCCTCTTGAGGCAGAGGAGTGGTTGCAGAAGATTGAGAGGAAGTTTAGTTTCATTGGGCTACCTGATTCATTAAAGGTGAAGTTGGCTACCTTCATGCTTGAAGGCCCAACATAGAAATGGTGGAAGTACATGTCTCAGAACAAGCCTCGGGAAGGTCTAACATGGGAGTTTTTCAAGTCCTCATTCATCCAACAACACTTCTCTAAGTTGATGAAGCTGAGGAAGAGGATGGATTTGTGTTGTCTTCAGCAGGGCGTTCAATCAGTACTGGAGTTCTATCGACATTTCATAGACCTAGTTCTGTACGATCAATGGTTCGCTGCAAATGATCCTGGGAAGGCTCGACAATTCGAGTCAGGGCTTCGACTTGAACTGCGATCGAAAGTGGAAGAGCTCAACCTAACCACTTTCTCGGATGTTGTGGAGCAATCCTTTCTGAAAAAATATGAGTTACCAGGAGGACATGAGGTTGCAAATCCTTCCCTGACCTTGGGTGACAGTGCAGAGTATGACGATAGGAAGAATGGGAAGCGGCTGGACTCTGGTGGCTCTAATAGAGGAATCAAGAGGCCCTTAGGCCTTCAATCAACTTCTTCGTAGCGTAATGTCGTGACCTATCACCAGTGTGGTAAGCAGGGTCACAAGAAGCTGGTGTGCCCAAGTGCTCCAAGACCCTGCCACACCTGTGGACGTCTGGGTCACTTGAAGCGATTCTGCCGAGGTGTTTCCAAGAAGCGTGCTAAAGCCAGACCTGGATCATCTATGGTCACTTCATCTCGTCAGCAGGAGTAAGGAGATGTTGGTGGATGAGCTTGATGTTTTCTTCTTTTTATGTTTCTTGGATGTAGTAGTCATTACCTGTACTGTTTTGTGGTGTCCTTTTCTTTCAGTTGAAAGAATGGTTGTGGCTGAACTATTTTAAACCTTTGATCTTATGGATGTGTGATTGTTAAAATTCTGGTTCTTGTGTCATGCTTTTGGGGTTTCATAAACCTGATTGTGAAGCCGGAAGATGCTTCATTCATCGGAGCTCCAGCCACAGGCCTCGGAGTGAAGCTAGCGTGTAGTCGGGGGAACTCCAACGAAAGGTGAAGTCTTGCGACAGGGTGTTGTTCTCAGTAAGAGCGCGTAGTCGAAATCATTTATCTCCTTATACCTAGTATGTGTGTAAGAACTTCTTGGTCATGTCATTTCTCTCGTTTATTAAGAGCTACTCGCTTTATACTTTCTGGGCGGGGGTGGTGTGTTGGACAGGGGGGGCCCCCTCCCACCCATGAGCAGTGATGTCTGGTGATGATGCTGGGAGGTCCTCCTATTCTTCTCTCCTTGGAAGCTTTATGGTGGGGAGTCCGTTCAGACCTCTCGTGTCAATCTCTCAGTTTCGTTCTGGGTTTTGGTTGGGTTGTGGTTGTCTTTATATGGAACCACCAAATTCTATATTCTTCTTTTGGTAAAGAGTTGGGGCGTGAGAGTTCCAACATAATATTGGAGTAAGGTTTTATGAGATACGCGTTGGATGTGGTTTTGACCTGTTTGTTAGTTTCAAAATAGTCGTCGTGTTTTTATTGGCGTTGTTTCGGATGTTGTGTTTTAAGGTTGAATTGAGGATGAATAAATTGGTTGAATTTTATTGAATGGTGTTAATTTGTGTGTATTTTGGGCCTGAATTTACTATTTTTAAACTTCTTTGTCCTTTAAAGCGATCAACTGTAGGTGGTCACACTTTTGGGGGTGGGTGACACATAGCGGGTAATTTGTTCCTATTACATGAGTTCTTTTGGTTTATCTCTCCCCTTTTTCGGAGTGTTTCGGGATCTCTTTGTTGTCGTTATTTAGATATTTCTTTAAATTGTAAAGTAATGTCGGTTTTTTTTGGGGGTTTTGATCTTGTTATGGTTTTCCGGGGGCGGAAAGCTTTATGGTGGGGAGAATTATCACACATGTTTTTATTTATTTACTTTATTTATTTTATTTATCTTAGCATCGGGTGATTTTGCATGTGTGCGGGTGAGTACCGGTCTAAAATATTAATGTTTGGATGAGTTTATGGTTTGGGATAGTGTGCAAACACCATACGGTTGTGACGCGCAGCCCGTTTGCAGTCCACTTGGGTACCGTGCGGTGCGCGCGTACCCTGCGGTCATACAGTTTTAGCTTTATTAAATTCACCCATTGAGTGGATTAATATATATATATATATATATATATATATATATGATTATATATGTGTATATAAATATGTATATGGGTTTATATATGTGTATGTATATGGGTATATATGTTTATACATTATTATTATTATTTTTAACGTAATGTACATATATGTATGTTTATATGTGTATATATACACGTATGCTGATAAATATATATTTTCTTAACATTATATGTTTATGCGTAAATGTGTTTATACATATGATTATATATGTCTATACGTTTATAATATGTTATGTATGTTCATATATGTATGTTTATAATTTTGTTTATGTAGGTTTATCTATATATGTTTATATATATATATATATGTATATTTGTTTTTAATTATAATAATAATTATTATTATTATTAATATTACTATTATTGTTATTATTATTAAACTCTTTTTATTTACTATCTAATTCTATTTTATTTTCTTTGATTTATTTATTTTATTTTATTTTATTTTATTTTATTTCTTTCTTTTTATTTCATTTTATTTATCCTTTTTTTCTTCTTTCCTTTTTTTCTCCTCTTTTCTCCCTAACCCTAGTCTTTTTTTCATGCGCCGCCACACCCCCCCCCCCTCTTTTCTCTCCTTCCCTCTTTCTCCCTTCTCCCTCCGCGCGACCCTCTCCCTCTCGGCCCCTCCTGCATGCTCCGGCCGCGCAACCCCCCTTCCCCTCTGCCCGCACCGGCCTCCTCCGTGCGGTCGCACCCAGCCAAGCTGCTGCCGACCTCCTCTCTGACTCCGGCGGCGTTCCCTCCAGCCGCGCCTCCTCCCAGCCGGTGTCCCGGCCTCCGCCGCGCGGCTGCCTCCCGGACGATTCCCAGCCGGCGTCCCGGCCTCCCCCGTGCGGCTGCCTTCTGGACGAGCCCCAGTCAGCTCCTCCCTCCCTCTCCCGACTTCCGCGCACCCTCCTCCATCGCCGGACCGCTTCCACCTCCGGCTGAAACCCCCCTGCCAGCACTTCTCTGCAACCCGACCCTGCCTCTCGTTCGACCTCCCTCCTCCGGCCTCCTCCGATGCAACCTCCGGCCAGCCTGTTACTGGCCCTTACAACCTCCGGCCAGCCTGTTATGGGCCTACACAGCCTCCGGCAGGCCCGCCCCGGTCGCGCCGCCTCTGACCAGCTCGCCCCGGCCGCGCTGCCTCCATCCAGCCACCTCAGGCCGCACCACACTTGACTTGATCCTGTTCGCGTGACCAGTCGCACGCCTCGTTCTTTTCGAGGTGTGCGTCGAACACTTGCCACCGAAGGCGAGCAGTTTGGGTTCACCCGTTTCACCTGCTCCAGTGTCGAGGTGTGGTTTTCGTTGATTTCGCATGGATTATTTTATATCAACGTTTCTATATATATTAGTTATTTTTGTGTTCTTGGTTCATATAAATTATTCTAAGTTAGCGTTTATGTGTTTTAGTTGTTGTGCATATGTTGCAGCGTATTGGCGAGGAAACCCCGCATTACAGTCATTGTCTTGCGTGTGTTAGCGAACCTGTGTGAGGCGTGTCGTTTCCTTGCGTTTGGACTGCGTTTCGAGGTAGGTTCCCCCTACACTTGCCTTTAAATTTATAATTTACAGATTCTCTTCATTTCATGAATCTTTATTAAAATTGAAGTAATATGAAGTAATTATAGTTAAAGTGGTGTTTTTCTAGAATTGGGAATGAATATTCCTTTTCATTACACTGAAAGCATATCTCTGGATTATTTTTTGCACAGTAATGAAAATGCATGTTTGGCACTTAAAAGAAATGAAAATTTTTTCTTTTAAATGTGCAACATCAGGGTTGATAAAATGCCCGATTGGACCTTATAAATACATTGTTCTTCTTTTCAAGAACGGCTTGGGTTGCAATGTGTTCGTCTTTATAAAATAGATTTCTTAAATGGGGTTTCAAATGATTTTTCTGAGGTTGAAATTGTTCCTTTGATTCTTGGAAATGATATAGTATTAAATGAGTGCATGAGGCCCGTTTGGTACATTTAATGAAATTAATGTTTTGAAAAGTCTATTTGGAGTGATCTTTTGTGTGTATTGATTGGGTGAGCTGAGTATGTGATGCTTGTGCATCGTGACTAGTTTTACATTGTTGACTCACCCCTTATGATTATACGTGTTGACATGGGAACCTGGAATAGTCAGTGAATTCTCTGAGAACGATTGTTGCACTAGTTTAGATTACGCACTGGCTAGTGTCCCTTAGTGTGGTTGAAGCCTCTAGGGGATTGGGCCCCTCGGTTAGGCCAGGTAGGGCTATACCGAGCATTTGGGCGTTATGACGTCACCGAGAGTAGGCATGCCTTCAGGATGAGTCATATGTATAGTACGTTCTGGTTTGTTCACGATCTCCTAGGTTCGACCCATGTCTCTTTTAGTGTTTATTTGTATGTGGCAGACGATTGAGAGGTCGAGTTTTGATACTGACCCTTGTGTGCCATTTTTTTCCCATTGCCCTTAGTGTGTGTTGTGTGTGATTTTATTTTTGACTAAAAACTAAAGTTTGGTTTTCTAAATTGTTTTCAAAATGTTTTAAAATGCAATTCACCTGTTTCTTTCAACATTAAACTTTTTCTAAATTAAAAAGGGCAATGGACTGTTACTTGTTTTCAAAATGGAAGGTGTGTGTGTGTGAAACCCCATATTTTCTATAATGTAGTTCAAACTTGAAGTTGGTAAATTATTCTTTTAATGCTAGTGCTTTGGGAATAGATTTATCGGGCTAGCCTACTGAGTTTTAATACTCACGCCTATAGTGTTTTCTTGTTTTTAGTTTCTGTTGCAGGTTTGACTCGAGCTTGCTCGTCGTGGACGAGAGTTGGTTGTAGTTTGAAGATCGACTCTCGGGGTCACGAGGAGTTTGGTTCATGGTCAGGTTAGTTATGTTTTTGGCTGTTTCATTTTATTGTCGTTTATTTATTTCTGCTTCATAGTAAATTTTTATTGGGCGAAATCATTCCCATGTGTACTCTGTGATGCCCTGGCACTTGTCGCCAGCCTAGGAGGATCGGGAACGCCTCTCGGGTCATGTCGCGGATTGGATCTGGTGACCGGTTCGGGGTCGACCCGGGTTGGTTCGTGACATTCAAGTACGTGACTTTGAAAGACTATAAAATATAAACCATAAGACCAATACAAACGAAACCTTAAACAATCATTAAACATATAACCAATTTTTGTAAACCCAAATCATTTCATAACAACTGTTCATGAAAAAATAATTTTTTAGCATTCAAAAATGCCTACTTGAAACATAAAATTGTTTCAAGTACGTGACTTTGAAAGAATATAAAATATAAACCATAAGACCAATCTAAACGAAACATTAAACATTCATTAAACATATAACCAATTATTGTAAACAGAAATCATTTCATAACAACTTTTCATGAAAAATAATTTATTAGCTTTCAAAACTGCCTACTTGAAACTTATAAATGTTTCAAGTACGTGACTTTGAAAGACTATAAAATATAAACCATAAGACCAATCTAAATGAAACCTTAAAAATTCATTAAACATATAACTAATTGTTGTAAACACAAATCATTTCAAAACAAATCTTCATGAAAAATAATTTATTAGCTTTCAAAACCACCTACTTTAAACGTAGAAATGTTTCAAGTATGTGACTTTGGAAGACTATAAAATATAAACATAATAACAATCTAAACTAAACCTTAAACATTCATTAAATATATAACCAATTGTTGTAAACACAAATAATTTCATAACAACTGTTCATGAAAAATAATTTATTATCTTTCAAAACCATCTACTTGAAACTTAGAAATGTTTCTAGTTCGTGACTTTGAAAGACTATAAAATATAAACCATAAGACCAATCTAAACAAAACCTTAAACATTCATTAAACATATAACCAATTGTTGTAAACACAAATCATTTCATAACAAATGTTCATGAAAAATAATTTATTAGCTTTCAAAACCGCCTACTTGAAACTTAGAAATTTTTCAAGTACATGACTTTGAAAGACTATAAAATATAAACCATAAGACCAATCTAAACGAAACTTTAAACATTCATTAAACATAAATGATTCAACCTCGCATAAATAAGATGCACGGTGTTGCTATTATCACATACATCTATAATCTTAGATGTATGAAAACATGTTATATCTCCTTTCATGGAACAACAAAATCCATTCTTCCACCCGCCATGTCCATATCCATATCAACATCCGGCCGCATAAGGGTATGTTCAAAGATATGCCACATGAAATTCTCATATGTTCCCATTCCTGCAAATATCAACCCCTTCAACACCACCATTCATCCAACCATTATAATTTCTTCTATAATTGTCACCCCATTTCCACACGTCCATTTGATTAGATGAAAATACCAACGATTCCACATAGCCCATTAAACTCTTCATCACCAAATATTTATATTTTATCATCTACAAAAGGCTAGTGTAGGACCTCCTTAATCTATCTATTCCAAACACTCACTTACAAGTATACTATAAACATAAAAACCTGAAAACTTGTTGGTTTTTATGTTTATATTATACTTGTATGTGAGTGTTTGGAATGGATAGATCAAGGAGGTCCTATAGTGTCCTTTTGAATATGATAAAAGGTAAATATTTGGTGATGAAGAGTTCAATGGGCTATGTGGAATCGTTGGTGTTTTCATCTGATCAACTGGGCGTGGGGAAATGGGGTGACAATTGTAGAAAAAATTATAATGGTTGGATGCATGGTGGTGTTGAATGGGTTGATATTTGTAGTAATGGGAACGTATGAGAATTTCATGTGTCATATCTTTGAACATACCCTTATGCGGCTGGATGTTGATATGGATATGGTCATGGCGAGTGGAAGAATGGATTTTGTTGTTCCATGAAAGGATATATGACATATTTTCATCCATAAATGATTATAGATGTATGTGATACTAGCGAAACAGTGAATCCTATTGATGCGAGGTTGAATCATATATGTTTAATGAATGTTTAAAGTTTCATTTAGATTGGTCTTATTTTTTATATTTTATAGTCTTTCAAAGTCACGTACTTGAAACATTTCTAATTTTCAAGTAGGCAGTTTTGAAATCTAATAAATTATTTTTCATGAAGAGTTGTTATGAAATGATTTGTGTTTACAAAAATTGGTTTTATGTTTAATGAATTTTTAAGGTTTTGTTTAGATTGGTCTTATGTTTTATATTTTATAGTCTTTCAAAGTCACATACTTAAAACATTTCTAAGTTTCAAGTAGACGGTTTTGAAAGCTAATAAATTATTTTTCATGAATATTTGTTATGAAATGATTTTTGTTTACAACAATTGGTTATATATTTAATGAATGTTTAAGGTTTAGTTTAGATTGGTCTTGTGGTTTATATTTTATAGTCTTTCAAAGTCACGTACTTGAAACATTTCTAAGTTTCAAGTAGGCGGTTTTGAAAGCTAATAAATTATTTTTCATGAACAGTTGTTATGAAATGATTTGTGATTAAAACAATTGGTTATATGTTTAATGGATGTTTAATGTTTCCTTTAGATTGGTCTTATGGTTTATAGTTTATAGTCTTTCAACATCACATACTTGAAACATTTCTAAGTTTCAAGTAGGTGGTTTTGAAAGCTAATAAATTATTTTTCATGAACAGTTGTTATGAAATGATTTGTGTTTACAAAAATTGGTTATATTTTTAATAAATGTTTAAAGTTTCTTTTAGATTGGTCTTAGGGTTTATATTTTATAGTCTTTTAAATTCATGTACTTGAAACATTTCAAAGTTTCAAGTAGGTGGTTTTGAAAGCTAATAAATTATTTTTCATGAATACTTGTTATGAAATGATTTGTGTTTACAACAATTGGTTATATGTTTAATGAATGTTTAAAGTTTCTTTTAGATTGTTCTTATGGTTTATATTTTATAGTCTTTCAAAGTCACGTACTTGAAACATTTTTAAGGTTCAAGTAGACGGTTTTGAAAGCTAATAAATTGTTTTTCATTTCTATAGACATAAAACATATAAATGAACATAAAAAATCAATGTCTATGTCTACAGTGAGGAGATCTTGTCCCACATGGTGGTCTAACACAAATCATTTCATAAAATATAGTTTTTCATTTCCATATACATAAAACATATAAATGAGCATAAACAATCAATGTCTATGTCTACAGTGAGGAGATCCTGTCCCACATGGTGGTCTAATAATAGGACGTCCACGGAGAGATCTCTGAGGAGTCTGATAACCTAGAGAGGGCTGGTACTCAGGCGTTGGAACGTCGACTATCATATCCTCCACCTCTGTGCCAGTGGGATAAAATGTCAACTTCGCCTCGTATGGCCCTCCTGATCCTTCTCCCACCACGATGGTAGAAGAACCCAGCATCGTCATAGTGGAGAACAAATCATATGGTGGTGTTATACCCCAAATCTATGATGGGTCTGGAGCCCAAGGCTGTGATGACTCTGGACCCAACGGATGCGCTCCATATATCCCCCACGATGGAGAAAACGTAGGATACACTTTCAAAAATGATGGATCCCATGACATCTGAGGCACATCTTGCATCAGCTCAGACCAGACTACTAGTGGGCCGACCTCTGCCTGTGGAACTGGTGAGGCCTGACGTGTAGGATGATGTTGTCTACATCACCGTGGTCGTGGCTCATATGCACCAGCATCTTCTGCAGGATCTTCCTCTGCAGTAGGAACCTGTTGTCTCTATGTTGGACGCTCGAAGAGGCTCTCGGCAAACGCACGAACAGATGACCTCAGCTCCAATGCTTGATCATGAATGGCTTCCTGGCTAAAGACTCTATCCTCAACCTCATCACTCATATCAATAAGTTTGTCTGTCTGACTCTCCCATAAATAGATTAAAAATGAATTAGAAAATAACTCAAAAAACAAAGTAATATAATTTAATTGACTTAAAATCGTATGCATCTCTCTGACGGCTCGGGTAAGATACATTATAGACTTCAGTCTATACCATGGCTCATACTCGTGCTATGCTGAAAGAGATAACTACACCGTAGGAACCCCCTGGATGCAAAACTTTGTGCGTCTGTGCCAACAGTTGAGAAATACAGCATGTACTCGACGCCAGTCATCATCCTTCCTCCCTGTCAGCTTCATCCCATGAAGCTGATCTATCTGCCTCGGTGATAATGGAATCCGCTGAGTGAAGAGAAACTGGTGCATGACTCTTTTAGGCTGGTGCCACTCAACAATATGAAATTGAATGAGTGGCACTACAGTCGTAACATCGTCAAGAACAACCGTGCGGTAAGGAGGAAACTGGTCCATAACAAACTAGTATGGAACCCATAAAATCTGAAATAACATATTAACCTTGTTAGAAATAATGTTAACTAAAAAAATGATGTTATTATTAAATTTTTTAGATAGTTATAGATTATATATACATACCTGATGGGGTAAGAGAAAGTCCAACTCAAGCCAATATATGGCCAAATCGTGTCTCGGAACTGCATTGAAATTGTGGCGCTGACATCACCTATAAAATACAACATCGACAGTGATAAATAATGAGAAATTAAAGTCAATTTTAAGAACCTGGTTCTTCTCTTTGAGGTAAAAGATTCTTTTTTTCTCTTTTCCTTAAGATCTTTTAATAAAAATACGGAAAATGGGGAAAAATCCTAAATTTTGGAACTACACATCATGTACTTTTTCCACACTCTGTGTACTTCTGTCCATGTGTCGGATGAGTACACGGGGCATGTAGCCTTGCCGGTGACAAAGGGTGTAGGAACCGACTACACGCCGTGTAGTGGTCCTTTACACGTCGTGTAGTCAGTCGGTAGGCCTAAATAGTAAGGCGGTGGAAAATCTGCCAGCTGGGCGCCAGTACATGCCGTGTACTTAGGAGTACATGTCGTGTACTCATGTCGGCAAGTGAGCAGTGCCACACTGGCAGGAAGCGGCCAGGTGAATAGTTAAATGAAGGGAGTATACGCCATGTACTTTGGAAGTACACATCGTGTACTTTGTTTTTTCAGCTAAAAACAGGCAGTAGCCTCTTCATTTGGCAGAGGCGGCATTTGAGCCGTTTTGGAGCCAAGGGAGGAGGCCGAACCTTTGAATATCTGCTGGGTGTTCATCTGGAATCTAATTCCGCTTCGGACGATCTAGTTGGAACCGTACGGGTTATCCCTCTCTTCTCTTGGAGTGTTTCTTACCAATTATTCTCCTAAAGAAAGTTATTTACATTTGAATGGGTTCCATTCTTCATCAGATCTACGTCGTTCTTGGTCGTTTCTGGAGTTGGTGTTCGGGTATAACGATCTTTTACATATAAGGTAGGTGGCTTGGTGTTTAGTTTTCCAACTACTGTGTGTTTTGAGCGTTTTTATGCCACGAATCCATGTTGGGGTTTCATGTGGCTTATGACGTTGCTATATTAAAACACCTAGAATTTATTAGGTATTTTAATTATGATATTAAAATTCTGGTTGGGATCGTTTCTTGGATCTGGAACCACATCGGGGGTGTGTTCCAATGTTTATCCATTTGGCCAGGATAATCGAGGGTATGCCTTTAAAGTAGTAATTATTGAATTGTCTTTAGTGGAATTGCTTGTTACTTCTTTTTTACCTGTTGGGCATGGTCTGGTTACCTGTTTATCCTGAGGAAATTGTTGTGATTAGCCTGTGGGCACTGCACTTTTTAGCCTAAGGTCAGTAGTTATTTCGGCCTGAGGGAAACTTCTTCCATGCCTGAGGGCAGCTGATTCTATGCCAGAGGGAGACACTGCCTATGCTTGAGGGAAAACTCTGTTATTCCTAAGGGTAGATTCTTGTGTTGGATACTCTTTACCTGAGGGTAGGAGTTTACGTGTCTGAGGACATAAGATGGTTATTTAGAATATTCACTGTGGTGGTATTTTAAATGGAATGGATTAAATGGATAATAAAATGGAAATATAACTGGTAATTAGTTACTTTTAAGTACTGCTTACTTTATTGCATTTTACTATTACACACTATTGATGCATGCTTACACGCAGTTGGGCATGGGCCTTTGGCGGGTGCCTACTGAGATATATTTCTCACACCCTGTTTGGGTCATGCTTTTCGGCCCAAACAGATTACGTTTCTGTAGGTGTGGATAGGGGAAAGAGCCCTTATACAGGTACTTGACTGTTGTTGAGGAGTAGGAGGGCATTGGACCGAGCCTAGGCTCGCGATGCCGCTGCCAGCTATTTTGCTTTGTTTTGTTGTACTCTGGTTTTGGTTGTACTGTATTGATGTATAACATGTTCTGACTGTTTTCTTAGAACTTGAGACATGTAGCATCATCATTTACATATTGTTGGTTATATTCAATGTTGTTGGTTATTTCAGTTGTTTGTGGTTTAATTCTTCTGTTGTTTTTGTATGTTTTATTTTGTATTCCGCTGCGCTACACTTTGACATATGAGGGCATAGTTTCCCCACTATCATACCTAGGCCCTCACTGCTAGTCGGCAGCCTCTAGCGTTTGGGGAAATGCGCTTGAGGTCATGTGGTGAACCGGGTTTGGGGCACCCGTTGAGTGGCACCCGGAACCAGGACGTTACAAAGTGGTATCAGAGGTGTTCTTTTCTTTGACTTACTATTTGGAGCCTTAGTCAGGGATAGGACAGACCGGTAGTTGGTAATAAGGTGTGCCCAGGCATAGCTAACTCGCGTACAGGGAAAATCCAGTCTACCTCATACTTTGCAATTATTTCGGTTTTGCAAATTTTACAATTGAAATGTTTTCACCGTTGGGTGACGCACTTGAGATTGTGTTGTTTATCTTTTATCTGTGGGTTCTATTTAGTTGCAACCCAATGAGATGAGGGTATGCCATCTCATGGATCATTTAGGCACATGCTAGAATCACAGGCCATGCATAGTTTCCATGCCATGTAGGAGAATTAGAAAATTTCATGTTGTTGTGATAGTTGTTGTACTAGAAAAGCATGCTGTTTTGATAGCTGCACTGATAAAATACCTGTTGTTTGATAGAGTAATTTTTGTGCGATATGTTCATAGAATGGATGCCAAACTTTGGTTTTTGGGGATTATGGGCCCCCATTTACCGGAATTTGGTGGATCATTGACTGTTTATTAGTTATAACATAGATAAGATGTCAAACTTTGATTTGTGGGGAGTATGGGCCCCCATGGGTCGAAATTTGACACTTATGTGTTGTTTTTCGATATTTTCTGGGTTCCGGGGAAGTTTCTGAGGCATACTGTCCGAAAACCCAGTATACACGATGTGTACTATTTTTACACACACCGTGTATGTCCTTCTGTTTGGGAAGAAAAATGAACATTTTAAGTACACGTCGTGTAGTCTCTTCCCGTGTCACAAATCATGTGGGCGGCGACACGGGGTAAGGAAGTGCTTGGGTAAAACATGTCGTGTACCAGATATACACATCGTGCAGTTTTGACCTGGAGTCTGGCCGTGTAACTAACAACACGGGTTGGTGAACTCCTGTACAGAACACGCCATGTCAATAATGAACATGTTGTGTAGTGTGACCTGGGGACTCGGCCGTGTAACTAAAAACATGGGTCGATGTCACCATTCCTTGAACACACAGTGTACCTTTGAGGACACACCATGTAGTCTTGTCTGAGGACAGACCATGTGGACTTGGCTGGGTGGATGGGGAAACGGGGTGATGTACACACCGTGTTCGGGTGTAACACGCCATGTAGTTTCAAGCCGAGTAATCGGCTGTGTCACAAGAGACACGGGCAGTTGGAAATAACACCATACACATCGTGTAGTTTAAGTACACGCCGTGTAGTTTTGTTTAATGGGAGTCGTGTGGCTTAGCCGTGTCGAAGGACCCGGGCAGGGGAAGGGAAGTCAAGTACACGTTGTGTAGCCTTGTTTTGAAAATTTTGAGATGCCTTCTTTCTCTTGTTCCCTTTGTGGTTTCTTCATTTCAGCCTTAATAATATTGAATCTAAGGCGTGCTTTTGACCTTGTAATGTCATGCCTCCTAGACGACCGCGCGTTGTTCTCCAGGAGAGTAGTGGCGACTTTACTCCAGAGATGGTGGGCCATGGGCTACCAGTTGATCCTCCGACAGGGCCAAATGCGGCACCAGCTGTTATACCGGACACAAGCATGGAGGCGCAGTTCTGTGAAGTCTTAATGCGGTTCATGCAGACCTTTCAGGGAGCACCGCAGGTTGCCACATCTATGGCCGAGCTGACATGTATCTTCCAGCAGCATCATCCGCCGACGTTTTCATGGGATGGCGGACCACAGGTTGCGGAGTCTTGGCTAGGGTTAATGCAGACTATTTCCGAGCATCTTGAGACGCCTCCAGGGTGGAGGGTCAAGCTCACGACATACATGTTGCGTGATTCGACCAAGAGGTGGGGGGATGTTACCACCCAGACAGAGCATCATAGGGACATGGCGTGGGAAGATATTCAGGCATTCTTCTATGACTGTTTCTTCCCAGAGACGCTGAGGGCAGATAGATCTTGAGAGTTCATGAATCTGTATCAGGGCTCTATGTCAGTGATGGACTATTCTGCTCATTTTACGGAGCTTCAGCGCTTTGCACTCGTGCTAGTGGGTGATGAGACGCTGAGAGCCAAATGTTTTTAGGATGGTCTTCGGTATGACATTTGAGCACTGGTGAATGTCTTCAGGTTGCCTATTGTACATGCTATTTTGAACTAGGCACTAATTACAAAGAGGAACCTGCGGGAATCTTGTGGTGTGGGTCAGGGCGGTTCTGCACCAGTTACTAGTACTTTTTCTATTGGCAAGAGGAAGAGACATGCAGACTTATCTCAGGGTGGCAGTACCAGTCAGAAGAATGCTTCAGGTGGCCAGGTTATGTGCTACCAGTGTGGTAGAGAGGGTCACAAGAAGCCGTAGTGTCCACGAGACCCAGTGGAGTGCCGAGCTTGTGGAAATATGGGTCATATTCAGCACTTTTGTAGGGTGTTTTTACCAGTGGCTAGTGAGAGGGGTTCTGTACGGACTCCGCGTGCGGGGGCAGGACCAGTTGCTTCTTACCAGTCAGGTAATTAGAATACGTCAGGGCATGCAGGTAGAGATGGTGGTCATGGCCGTGGTAGCCAGACACCAGGATCTCAGAGGCAGCAGGGCGGGACAGCTCAGGGTAGCCAGGCTGTGTCGTAGGGCCACAACACTGGGTAGGCATATGCAGTGCAACAGACCCAGCAGAAGCAGGATCCCGGACCTTCTACATTCATAGGTACTACTTTAGTAGCTTTTGTCTTATCTTCGATACTTTTTGATACGGGTGCTACTCATAGTTTTATATTTGTACCCGTTGTAGAGAGCCTTGGGCTCTGTGTTTCTACTTTTTCTGATATTATGATGCTAGACACTCCGTTGGGGACTAGAATGGATGGTGTACGTCAGTGCAAGGAGTTCCCCCTTGAGGTTGGTGGGTGTCACTTTTTTTGGGACCTTTATGTCATAGAGATGACGAGCTATGACGTCATTCTCGGGATGGACTGGTTGGTTCCCTTTAGAGCATTTGTAGACTGCTATCATCGCAGGGTGCATTTCACATCACTAGAGGGTGGAGAGTTTTTATACAAGGGCGAATGGGATGTTCAGGCAAGTCGAGCAGGACCAGAGCATTGTGGGTGAGGTGGAGTCACAGACCAGATCGCAAGTTTATATCTAGATGACCAGAAGACTTATCAGACGGTTTTCCCTCCAGTGGTTTATCATTTCAGGGATGTCTTCCCGGATGACTTTTCAGGTCTACCTCCGAAGCATGAGGTGGATTTATCTATTGAGCTTATGCCAGGAGCAGCACCGGTGTCCATTCCTCCATATAGGATGGCCATGCCAGAGTTGCAGGAGCTTAAGAGGCAGTTAGAGGAGTTACAGGAAAAGGGATTTATCCAACCCAGTACATCTCCGTGGGGATCACCGGTGCTTTTTGCGAAGAAGGAAGACGGTACCCTCAGACTTTGCATGGATTATCGGAAGCTGAACTTATTGATGGTTAAGAACCGATATCCCTTACCAAGGATTGATGATCTTTTTTATCAGCTTCATGAAGCACGAGTGTTCTCGAAGATTGACTTGAGATCAGGATACCATCAGCTGCGTGTGAGACCATCTGATATACCTCTCACAGCTTTAAGGAGTAGGTATGGTCTATATGAGTATATGGTTATGCCGTTCGGACTCACGAAACGCGCTAGCAGTTTTCATGGCTCTGATGAATCATGTGTTCCATCCTTATCTTGATTATTTTGTGGTAGTATTTGTGGATGACATCTTGGTGTACTCTCACACTCGACATGACCATGCCACCCATCTTGAGATCATATTGAGTACATTGAGGGAGCATCAGCTATATGCTAAGCTCTCAAAGTGACACTTTTGGATGGACCAGATTCACTTCCTAGGTCATATCATCTCAGAGGTAGGAGTTTCAGTAGACCCAGAGAATGTGAGAGCAGTAGTTTCCTGGGATCAGCCTAAGAACATGTTTGAGATACGGAGTTTCTTAGGGCTGGCTGGTTACTACAGGCATTTTATACAGGACGTCTCCCAGGTAGCAGTTCCTTTTACGGGCTTGACTAAGAAGTGTGTAAATTTCGTTTGGTTAGAAGCTTGTGAGGTAGCTTTTCAGGACCTGGGAGGAAGGTTGACATCAGCACCGATCCTGATACTCCTAGAGCAGGGGAAGAACTATACAGTTTACTGTGATGCATCAGGTATTGGTTTGGGAGCAGTGTTGATGCAGGGTGATCAAGTTGTTGCGTACAGGTCTTGGCAGTTGAGGCCACATGAGAGGAATTACCCGACGCATGATCTCGAGTTGGCATCAGTTGTTTATGCATTGCGCTATTGGAGACATTATCTATTGGGGGAGCATTTTTTGGTTTTCACCGACCACAAAAGCCTCAAGTATATCTTTACTCAGCATGACTTGAATCTAAGGCAGCGAAGGTGGGTCGAATACCTTCAGTCCTTCGATTTTGAGCTTGCCTATACACCTGGTAAAGGTAATATAGTAGTTGATGCACTGAGGAGGAATACTTAGATACAGGGAGTGCAGGAGGCCAGTAGTGAGTGGCAGCTCATGGCTTTGTTCTCTGAAATGCATCTGGAGGTGCACGACAGTCAGGGGTAGACTTATCTTTCATCTTTAGTTGTGACTTCTACCCTCCTGGATAGAGTGAGGATGAGACAGCTATCAGATTCAGAAGTCTTAGTTCTTTGGGAGTTGGTGGCAAGTGAGGACCCTCCTCCTGGTTGGACGATAGGCGATGATGAAGTTCTGTGTTTCCATGGACGAGTATGGGTTCCAGGGGAGATACGCGAGGAACTGATGTGGGAGTTTCATGCTTCAGCCTGGGCAGTTCATCCCGGGGTTACCAAGATGTACCGTGACTTGAGACGTCAGTACTGGTGGCTGGGTATGAAGAGAGATGTAGCTGGTTTTGTTACGAGGTGTTCCACCTGTCAGTAGGTGAAGGCGGAGCATCAGAGACCAGCTCGACTGTTACAGGAGTTACCCATTCCGAAGTGGAAATGGGATGATGTCATGATGGACTTCGTGACTAGTTTTCCAAGGTCACCTCGAGGCAATAATGTCGTGTGGGTTGTTATAGAGAGACTCACAAAGGTAGATCACTTCTTTCCGGTCAAGGAGACCTTCGGTGTTAATAAGCTTGGAAGGCTGTATATCCAAGAGATCGTACGTCTTCATGGGGTCCCTCGTTATATCGTTTCATATTGGGACGCCCATTTTACATCTCATTTCTGGTAGAGTTTTCAAAGGGCACTGGGTACACAGGTGCTTCTGAGCACATCATACCACCCTTAGACCGATGGCTAGTCAGAGCGTACTATACAGGTGCTTGAGGACATGCTACGAGCATCCGTCATAGACTTTGTTGGATCTTGGGAGAAGCATATACCCTTAGTCGATTTTTTCTATAACAATATCTTCCAAGAAACTATTGAAATGGCACCATACGAGGCATTATACGGCAGGCTGTGCCGGTCACCTTTGTGCTGGTTAGAGGAAGGTGAGGCAGCTTTGTTGGGACCACATCTCGTATAGGATACTTCTGATCAGGTCCAGTTGATTCATAAGCGGATGGCTACCATGCAGTCTCATCATAATTCATATGATGATTTCCACAGACGGCCTTTGGAGTTCGTGGTCGGGGATCAGGTTTTTCTACGTGTTTCACCGAGGCTGGGACACAAGCAGATCAGGAGATAGGGTAAACTTTTATCACGGTATGTGGGGCCATTTGAGATTCTGGAAAGGGTCGGGCTGGTTGCTTATCGGTTGCGGTTACCACAGCGGTACCAAGCCATGCATGACGTCTTCCACGTATCTCAGTTACGTCACTATCATTCAGACTCATCTCACGTCTTTCAGCCTGAGGAGGTTGAGCTGGAGGCAGATGCATCCTTTGAGGAGCATCCAATTCGTATCATTGATAGGAGCACGAAGGTTCTCCGAGGCAGGTCAGTTCCTCTCGTACGGGTGCTATGTCAGCATGGTTGAGTGCAGGATGAGACCTGGGAGCAGGAGGCCGACGTGTGTGCTCAGTGGATAGAGTTGTTCACGGCTATATCTTATCCACCCTTGGAAGGGAAATTCAGGGACGAATTTCTATAAGGGGGAAGTTTTTAAGAACCTGGTTCTTCTCTTTGAGGTACGGGCTTCTTTTTTTCTCTTTTCCTTAAGAGTTTTTAATAAAAATATGGAAAATGGGGAAAAATTCTAAATTTTGAAACTACACGCCGTGTACTTTTTCCACACTCCGTGTACTTCTGGCCGTGTGTGGGATGAGTACACGGGTCATGTAGCCTTTCCGGCGAAAAAGGGTGTAGGAACCGACTACACATCGTGTAGTGGTCCTTTACACACCGTCTAGTCAGTCGGCATGCCTAAACAGTAAGGCGGTGGAAAAGCCGCCAGCTGGGTGCTAGTACACGCCGTGTACTCAAGAGTACATGTCATGTACTCATGTCAGCAAGTGAACAGTGCCACGCTGGTGGGAAGCCTCCAGGTGAACAGTTAAATAAAGGGAGTACACACCTTGTACTTTGGAAGTACACGTCGTGTACTTTGGAAGTACATGTCGTGTACTTTGTTTTTTCAGCTTAAAACAGGAAGTAGCATCCTCATTTGGCAGAGGATGCATTTGAGCCGTTTTGGAGCCAAGGGAGGAGGTCGAACCTTTGAAGATATGTCGGGTATTCGTCTGGAATCCTTGATTGGAAGACCAAGAAACACAGCCACATCCTGGAGGGTGATGGTCATCTCTCCCTTAGGCAAGTGGAATGTGTGTGTCTCTAGTCTCCACCTCTCCACGAGTGCAGCTAGCAGGTGATGGTCTACAAATGTAAAATCTGATACTGCAATACCATAGAAACCAGCACGATGCAAGTATGGTATAATAGCAGGAGGAGGCTCTATGTGATGAAAATGGTGTGCTCGACGCACCCTGATCAATTGATCTGGACCACCCTCTATCACAACCTATGAATAATGGGTAGCCTGCTGAAGGAGTAGTATGGTGTCAGTAATCTGCATATAAACAAATAAAGTTTTATCAAGGATTCACATCATGGATCATTCACGACCTATAAATGGTTCTGTCTCTAATCTATATTGGATGAATCATGATTTCACTTTGTTTTATAAATTTTTTTATAAAATAATTGGCATGAAATTTTTATTTTCTGAAAAGGGTTTTTGATAAAATATGGTTTCCCCTAATTTTGGTAAATAGAAGGGTGTTTTTAAAGAATTGTGAAATAAAGTGTGAACAAGTTTTCAAAGAATGATTTTATATCAAGAAAGGGTATTTTGTTATTTTTGAATGTTATAATTCCATTTCAAAATAATTTTATGTATATCTCAAATGTGATCATTGGGTATACAGGTGGAAGGTGTAGTACTAGGGCTCATATTTTGATATTGTAAGAGAGTTCAATTTTTGGGGTGTTATTCTATTTCTAGATCAAGATTCATTTGTCTATATGACTTCATTAACAATGTAGGAGGGTTCAATTTCTAGGGTGATCCTTTATTCCCTAGAACTTTATGCACGAGTTATAGGGATTTGTAGGGCACATTAGTCATATTGATATATGATTGTACTAGACAATATGGTCATATGTTTCTGGATTATTTTCTCAATCACATAATGTTTTGAAAACTGATTTAAAGGGAATATGTTTTTGGGCTTACGGTTCATGTTTTCAATTTTAGGATTTAAATATTAGGGTTTCACATTTTACCATTTTGAACTAGGCTCTTTTGGATTTCTTTTAACGTTTTATGGTTTAGGTTAATGATTTGAGAGAATATTTTCAGGATTATGGTTTAGATTGTAAGTTTTACGGTATAAAAAAGATGTTTCTGGGTTTACTGTTATGATTTTTAGTTTTGGGGGTTAGAAAACAGAGGTAAAATGAATAGATAACAACATAAAATTTACAATATTAGAATCTCCCAATAACAACAATACATCATTGTGGCTTAGAGTGTGAACTCGACCCAACAATGTTAGGGCATCGTTTCTGATTATGACCTTCTTGATGACATATGGTGCATCTCAAACTCTGTCTTTGTTCTTGAGGCCAGTCCATCTCATTTCGCATCCTGCTGGCCTTCAGTCTCCCACGAGGACAGAACCGATTCATATCAGGTACCACTATTGGTTGACCTTCCGGCATTGAGAAATAACAAAACTCACCAATAGGTGTCCATGGTGCAGTGTAACAGTTAGAAATGGTGTTCATCTGGTACACTGGATCAACATATGTTTCCCCTGATATGTTAACATAGGCACATGATGCGATGGTGTGTGAGCAAGGAAACCGTAAGGCCTGAAATATTCCACATTGACATTGCCTCATTTCTAGTAATACCACCATTTTTTCACTAATGCTATTTGTGGTGGGGTTCGACTTCACTTGAACTTAAAATCGAGAGTCTTCTCGTCGAAATAGGCAAACTTGATAACCAGAATATTTTTCAATATTCTTTTCAATCTCTCATTGAAAATGGCTTCTATACGTTAGCCCCTTATTTATTCCATCTGATGCTAGTTTTTCTCTATCAACAAAGTACTTCACGCAACGATATAATGTCTCCTAAACTAGGACAGTTATCGGTTGCTTTTGAATCCCTTTGAAGACACCATTGATGCACTCTACAATGTTGGTGGCCATGTGTCTGTACCTCTTCCCCCCATCATATGCCAATGTCCATTTTTCTTTTGGAATTCGCATCATATAATCGTAAACTTCTTCATTAACCTGACAGATTTGTTCGAAAAGTTCTTCAAACTATCATTGATCGGACTCATATACTACACAAAATAAATGATATTTCACATATTTTGAATTTATCTTTACGTTGATATACAAAAAAATAATGAATACAATGCGTACCAAGTCTGGTGATTTCCTTCTTCATAGGTTCGTTGTGGAATTTTTTATGAAAGTTGCTAGCAATGTGTCTAATGCAGAACCAATGATGTACATTTGGGTAACGCTATATATCAGGATTCGCATTGATTTCCTCATTAATTTCCTAGTGCCGATTAGATATCAAACAAACACCTCGAATGTTGAGGAAATGGGTGTTGATACATGCCAAAAACCAACTCCATGCTTCATAGTTTTCTTTCTCTACAATGGAAAAGGAAAGCAGAAGAGGTGAACGGTTTCTATATTAGGTTTTCGTAATCAACAATACGCCCTAGTATTTTCCATACAGAAATGTTCCATCAATCTGAATAAACTATTTGCAGAAACAAAAGGTGGAGATACAGGGAAGGAGTACCCAGAACAACCGATGAAATTGAACATGACATGGATCAAGTCGGTTATTGTGAGACACATGTTCGTTTGTATCCAGATGGAAGAAAACTTGGTTATGATGCCTCAGTATGGCTAGAAATTGCGACAACACCCGATATGAGTCATCCTAATCACCATAAACCTTCACAATTGCCTTTTGTTTCACCTTCCATGCCTTATTATAGGATATATTATAACTGAATGTCTGTTGTATCCTCTCTTGCACAAGGGATATCGGAACATCTTGACATGTTCTAATCATCTCAACAACAATGGATGACATAAATTCTGCATCCAATGAAGTATGATCTTGTGTTAGGCTTGGCTGAACGCAAGTATGAGCTGGCTCAATCCTCGAGATTCTTCAACCTCCAAATGCAATGTCCGGAATCTCCCTCAATAGAAATCTACAATCATCCCCATAATTCTCACATTGTATGCCATATTTTTTATAATCTGATTCATAAACTAAATAGCTACAGTGCCTCTCAATATGAAATCGCTTTAACATATTTTTTAATGCATCTTTACTTGGAAAATTTCTTCCAACATATAAAGTTTTGTCCATCTCACTAAACCTATCTCGTATAACTCCGGAAAACTCAGTTGTCGGTGTGAGAACATTATCTTCAAATTTAGGCACATGGTTCATTGCTTCTGACCAAGATGCAAAGAGTGGTGTATGATTTATTGTAGGCCGAGCATGTTGTAAAACTAATGCATTTCTCGAAACTTTCGTTGTCCCTTCCTCATCAGCACTACTATCACCATCTGTTTCATTATTACGAAACTCCTCATCAGATGTCGGGTTAACATGTATATCCGGGAGATCAAGTAGGTTGTCCTCTGCATCATTTGGAATATTCTGAACTTCATGGGGTGGACTATCTTCAAGCACTCTTGTAAGTCTACATCTTTGTACAATTGGATATTGTTGTTGTACAGTAGAAACATCAGCATATAACTTCATCATGGTACCATCCGAACATTAAGAAAACAAATTAATTGTTTGGATCCATTATTCATCATCAACCAATGGACAAGATAGATGCCACAATGTTGACGGGAACTGAAAATGTCTATAACTCATTGACTTGATCTTCTGATCGGGTCCTAGATTTAATGAGCCATGAATTCTGTCTTGAAGGTCACTTAGGGTTAGACAATCAGTTGTATTAACTACTGTTATTAGTTGTGTACTGTAAGAAGCCCCTTACTCAGTTTGAATAACCTCCCCATAGCAGTACACACAGGCAAACATTCCGCTCTACGTAAATAAAGTTTTCTGATCAAGATTTTGATAATGTAAGTGACATTCAGAATGATGGTTACCAATATAAATTGGATTTTATACTTTGAAGTTGTAATTAAAAAACTTATTAAAAATAAGTTGTATTTTACCTCACATTCAAATAATAACTATTACTTATAAACTATACAATCTTTATGATACTTAAATTTTAAAAGATCTTATATCCTAAAATAGGATATTTCTTAGTACACTTTCTAATTAGTGACTTAAAATATAAATAACATAGATGTAAAGACCTGTAAATTTCAAGGAAATTTTTTTCTTAATTTTCTTTGGAATTTTACAAGAACGCAGTTTCTGACGGCACCTGATTCCGAGGCCCGGTGTGCCCGGAATCATTTTCCGAAGTTTGGCTCGGGTACGTTCAGTAAACGGGCGAGCGGGTTTTTCTAACTTTTGAACCGGTGCCCAGAATCGAATTCTGATGGCACCGATGGAATCACAGCGCCGGTATTTTCTTAGAAACGCCTCTTCCGGAGTTGCGTTTCCTCGGTGGTGGTTTTTAATTTTCGGGCTTAAAGTTAAGAAATAAAATAATTGTTTGACAAACTTTATTTTATTTCACTTAAGCCACTTGGAATCCACTTGAAGCCACTTAAAGCGGCTTAAGCTGAGTTGATGTGGATAGGGTGCTATCCAAAAATATCCTACCCCCTTGGTAGGATATTTGTGAGGTGGGGCCCGCACGAGCCCCACCGTTTCTTTTCCGCTAAGTAACGCACCCGTAAAAACCCGTCATTATGAAAGTCAACTGACGTGTTTTCTTAAATTCTTAACGCACCATTTAATTGGGCGGTTTTATTCGTGAATTAAATGGGCAGTTTCTTTCGTTGAATTAATTCTACGAATTAATGGGTCGTTACTTACCTCTTTTTCGTTTGTTGGCGTAATAATAAAATAAGACCAACACAACTTTTGGAGGATTACACGTTGAGAGGCTTTGACGGAATACTTGTGCCTTCACCCTTCTTCGCGAAGAACGTGAAGAATGCGAAGAACGCGAAGAACGCCGGCCCCCGACGAAGAACGTCGAACCTGCGGAAATCGACGACGCGACGCCGTGTGCCGCAACGCCGACGTTTCCTCTCCCGCGACGTTCTTCAGCGGCGTTCCTTCCTCCGCGACGAAATCTTCGATCTTCTTTTTGAGGTAAGAGATCTTGGTTTTCTTTTTTTAAACTTCTTTGTGGTTTAAAACAACACACGGATTTGATTATTAAAAATTAAATCTTTTGTTTCTTGGATCTCGGAGTTCGTCGACGCAACGCCGGATACTGCGACGACGTGACGATCACTTTCTTCCGCGGTGACCAATTCTGCGAAGAACCCGCGGGCGACGACTTGACGAGGTAGGGATTTTATTTTGGAAATACCCTTTTTATTCCCGTGATCATCCCTTTTTAAATAAAGAAACTGGATTTCATGAAAAATTTTATTTTATTAAAATTGCTCTTGGTTATGTTTTCATGTGTTGAATAATTCTCCCGTTGTTTTTATCTAACGCGGAGGGTGCGGGCCAAACGAACACGGCCCGACAACCCTCCGCCGTTCTTCGTGGTTGTGCGGATTTGGCGGGTGATGACAAAACGTGACGCAAGGGCATTTTGATGATCCCGCAGTGAAGAATGAAACCCAGGAGAGGCAACGGCGCAGACGGGAAGGAAAATGGACCACCGGAGCGACTCTGGTGGCCCGCGGAAGCTACCGGCGGCCGGAGGCGGCGGCGCCCCGGCGCGCCGCCGCGCGGGTCCAGCTCGCCTGCACGGGACGCAACAGAAGCCGTGTCCGTTTGACAGCGCGGCCCTTCGAGGGCCGCGGCACCTCCAACCAGCGGGGGCAGCGCCCCGCGGCACCTGAACGCTCGGTCGCTCGGCCGAGCCGAGCCAGGCCGGTCTGACCGGTCGGGCCGCGCCCAGGCCGGACCGTACGCCAACCCGGGGGGGGGGGGGGTCGGCTCGGGCCCGGACCCCCCATCTTCGGACCATTTTCGGTCTTTTGCCCGTAACTTGAGCTACGGGCCTCCGAACGACACTCCGTCAGCGGAAACGCGATCCTTGGATCGAGATAGTCGTTTTGGTATATCGCACTCAAGGTTTCGGAATACTTTGGGTTCGGCCAGGTTGGTTCGTACACGAAACCAATCGGGCCCTCGGAGCGGAAACGCTCATATCTTGAGCTACGGACGTCCGATTGACGTGTCGTCAGCTTTGGTGGATTCCTCTATGTGAGACGGATCTTTTGGCTCACTCCGCCCGAGGTTTGGACGCAGGTGGAGTACGGTCGGGTTGGTTTTTACCTAAAAACCAACCGGGCCCCTAGGACGAAAAAGCCAATAACTCTCAGACCGGGCGTCCGATTGACGCGCCGTCTGCGACGTTGAGTTCCTTTTGACGATACGGAACTTTTGGATACATCAACCTCGGACTTTGTGTCAGTTGATGTATCAGCCTCTCGGCTCGTGGAGCGGACCCTCTCGAACGAGCTTGCTGTGTGCGGGAACCCTAGAGCTGGCTGCGACTGCTACTTCGACAGCGATGACTGTGCAGAGATCCTCAGTGGACTGCGACAACGACTATGCAGAGATCCTCAGTGGACTGCGACGACTACAGCACTCAGTGATCCCTTGTGGGTCAGTGCTACAGGTCCTGTGTGGGCCCGATCCTGTGTGGGTCTGATCCTATGTGGGTCAGCGCTCAGCGGTTCTGTGTGAGCCAGCACCTACAGGTCCTGTGTGGGCCCGATCCTGTGTGGGTCTTTGCAGGCGTTAGTACCTATCGATCCTTTGTGGGTCCGACGACTTAGATGGATTAGTGATCATCTTTATCGTCATCCAAAGAAGTATACCTGTGTGAGCTGAATCCTGTGTTACTCTCCTTTTTGGATTGTGATGAGTTATCATGTATGGATTTACTGTTTTACCCTCCTTTGTGGATTGTGTTGAGCTATCCTGTGTGGGTATACGTTTTGCTTTCCTGTGTGGACTGGGTTGTTCTTGAGCTCGGACGTTGGAACCGAGCGGGAATTGATGACTTAGGTATATGTATGGGCATATACCTAAGCAGTGTCGGATGTTACTTCGTGATTGTATCTTTCCTTGTGGTTTATCCTTTGTGGATTTCGGGAGACCTTCAGGGTCTCAGGTTCCCTACTGAGTAGCTTATACTCACCCCTGCATGGGCTATGCCCGCACTTCGTTATGTTGGTTGCAGACGACGGACAGCGCTGGTCGTAGTGGAGGCTTGCGGAGCAGGACGGTACCTGTAGGTGGACCACTGGGCGAGACATACTTGGAGCGGTCAGGTGGACCCGAGGAGTAGTGGAGGATATCTGTACCCACCCTTCAGGTGGGACTTCCAGACGACGGCTCGACGCTGCGGCTTTTCTTTTCAATTGCTGTTTTTCCCTTCAGTTGTACTTTACAGTTGGGATTGTATTTCTGGCCCCTTTTTACTTTCAGCACAGCTTGTTACAGTTTTTACTTAGTGTTTACTTTTCTGTTTGCTTACTCTGTGGTGCTTGTTTACTTTTCAAAGGCAATGCTTTCCCTTTTTCTGGGATTTACGCCTTGGTTCTAGTCGCCAGCCCCTGACCTATGGAAGGCGGGCTTGGGGTAGTCACGGCACGGGCCCCGAGGACGGGTCGTGACAAATTTGTATCAGAGGTGGTCGGTTCTACCGCAGACTCTGATCTTTCTTCTATGTGAAGCAATAGTGTTTAGCATATTGGGTGTGGTTATCAGTCCAAGGAGTCCAATGTTGGTGCGGCGGCCGACGTATCCATACACCAGGACCCTGGCTTCTGATTTTCGACTTAATGCACGAAAACATTGATTGCATGTGTGTTTCAAGTTTTCTTTGTGATTACTTGTGTCATCTCACCAGGTATACTGTTATGACCGTGGCGCACTTGTTTCCTTTTCAGGATGGCCCCACGACGGCAGCCAGCTAGGGTTCCGAGAGTAGAGCGCGACAACAGCCCGCCGAGCGACGAGGCCTCGGTACAGGGCCCGTTGATAGCAGAGGCACTGGCGGTACCTTTACCTGACGAGTCCCCGATGCTTCCAGCACCGACCGCTGACGATGCACGTCGCCTCGGAGATCTGCACGAGTTCCAGCGCCAGCGACCACCCAGGTTTCGTGGGGAGACGGACCCCCAGGCAGCCGAGGACTGGGTGGAGGCGGTCGTTCGAGTTTTCAGGCTAGTGAGGACACCAGCAGACCTCATGGTGATCCTCGCGGCGAGCCTACTGCACGCAGCAGCAGGACGATGGTGGAGCTTGATGCTCCAGGTGCACGATGAGGCATCTCTTCTCTGGACGGACTTCGAGAGCCTCTTCCGCTCAGAGTTCGTCCCGTCCACCCTCCGTGCAGTGCGCATTCAGGAGCTTCTTCAGCTGCGGTAGGGAAGCTTGACGGTCGCCCAGTACGAGGCGAGGTTTATCGATCTTTCTCGCTACTCGACCGACATAGTACGGGACCCATTCTTCCGGGCCCGGACCTTTGAGCAGGGTTTGAGACACGAGATCAAGGCATCGCTGATCTCCCTCAGCATCCCGACCCAGGCATGAGTACTGGAGCGAGCCCTTCTGATCGAGAGCTTTCTGGCTGAGTCCACAGCGAGACCTACCGCAGGGCGGAAGGTAGCGGAGTCTTCGGCAGTAGGTAGCCGACGGATGACTCAGGGTTCCAGGAAGACCAGACCCTCTCGTAGACGACCTCAGGACACTGGTTCAGCAGTGCGGGGCACACAGCGTGGATCCGGTCCTTCAAGAGGCAGGCAGTGCTATGCATGCGGCGGGCAGGGCCACATGGCTCGGGATTGCCCGACCCGTCGTACCGAGGAGCAGCAGACGGTGGAGGGGCCACCCAGGCAGAGGAAGAGGGTCGACCATGGCGGTCCACAGGGAGGAGGCGGATGAGGCAGAGGAGTTGGCCGAGCAGCAGGTGGTGGGCGACGCTTTGAGGCTCTGCCACCACCACCACCAGGAGGTCCGCCCCGACCACAGTGAGCTGGCGGGTAGAGACAGGCACAGCTCCAGGCAGCGGAGGCCTACTACCACGGCGCGCCAGGGATGATTCGAGGTATGATCTATGTCTATTCCAACCTTGTTGTAGTTCTTATAGATACAGGAGCGAGTCACTCTTTCATAGCCGCTTCCCTTGTTCGGAGCTCGGAGATTCTGACAGAGTCGTTGGCTCGATCCTTACGGCTAGAGACCCCTACGGGAGCAGACTCGACGATTACGCATTGGTGTCGGCAGTGTGAGCTTACTCTAGGAGGCGAGAGCTTCGGCTGAGATCTTCTTGTAGCGGCGTCGAGGCCTTACGACGTCATCTTGGGCATGGATTGGTTATCTACAGTCCATGCTCAGATTGAATATTTTAGGCGCAAGGTGCGATGTGTGCGCACCGACGGGAGCAGGTTCACTTCACCGGCGTGAAGGGAGCCTTTGCAGCACAGGATGGACTCACGCAGAGGAGAGGACAGCCCATCACTCATCATTTAGCTAGCCTCATCCTAGGAGCAGTGGACGTGCGGAGTCCTAGTTTTCCTGCAGTGGTGGATCAGTACGTGGACGTCTTTCCTGATGACGTTCCAGGGCTACCTCCTCGCAGAGAGGTAGACTTTTATATTGACCTGTACCCCGGGACAGCCCCGATATCCACTCCAGCGTATCGGATGGCCCCCGCTGAGCTTCGAGAGCTGCGGGTACAGTTGGAGGACTTGCAGGGCAAGGGGTTCATCCGACCCAGTGTTTCACCCTGGGCTTCCCCGATTTTGTTCGCCAAGAAGGCAGACGAGAGCTTGCGACTGTGTGTCGACTATCTTCGCCTGAACCAGGTGACAGTGAGGAACAAGTATCTGTTATCGAGGATTGATGACCTCTTCGATCAGCTCAAGGGATCACGGTGGTTCTCGAAGATAGACCTCAGGTCAGGCTATCATCAGCTCAGAGTTCGAGACGAGGACGTGTAGAAGACGGCCTTCAGGTGTCGGTATGGCCACTATGAGTTCTTTGTTATGCCTTTCGGCGTAACCAATGCTCCAGCAGTGTTCATGAGCCTCATGAACAGGATCTTCCAGCCATACCTCGATCGATTTGTCGTGGTCTTCATCGATGACATTTTGGTGTACTCGACCACTGAGGAGGAGCACGCCTACCACTTATGGGTTGTACTAGACACACTCCGATAGCACCAGCTTTATGGAAAGCTCTCGAAGTTCCAGTTCTGGTTACGTGAGGTCCACTTCTCGGGGCACATCATTTCTGAGGCGAGGGTTGCAGTGGATCCCATGAAGATCGAAGCAGTGCTAGCTTGGGAGCCACCCAGGAGCGTGACAGAGGTGCGGAGTTTCTTGGGACTAGCCGGATACTATCGGAGGTTTGTGCCAGACTTCTCCAGAGTTGCGGCGCCACTCTCAGCTTTGACGAAGAAGGGGAAACCCTTTGTGTGGTCAGACAGATGTCAGCAGAGCTTTCAGGAGTTGAGACAGATATTGACCGGCGCACCTATCCTGAGGTTGCCTGAGGAGGGAGTTGGATACGTAGTCTACTGTGATGCATCAGGGACCGGACTCAGATGTGTCCTGATGCAGGAGCAGGCCATGATTGCCTATGGATCACGTCAGCTGAGGTTGAATGAGCAGAACTACGCTACCCATAACCTGGATTTATCAGTAGTGGTCTTCGCTCTGAAGACATGGCGACACTACCTGATGGGAGAGCGCTTTACAGTCTTTTCTGACCACCAGATTCTCAGGTACATCTTCTCTCAGAAGGACCTGAACCTGAGACAGCGACGATGGCTTGAGTTCCTCCAGAACTATGACTTTGAGATAGTCTATACTCTTAGGAATGGGAACGTAGTAGCCGATGCCCTCAGCAGGAGGACGGGAATTCAGCTACTTGAGGAGGCGACATAGCAGCTAGCCGCCTTGCAGATATCCTTCGTGGACAGAGACGAAGCAGCCTTCCTTCAATCTCTCACAGTCTCTCCTCCACTTCTACAGCGGTTCAGAGAAGGTCCAGGTCATCCAGGAGCAGATGAAGACAGCTCAGAGCCGGCAGAAGTCTTATGCTGACAGGAGGCGGAGGCCACTAGAGTTCGAGGATGGCGACCATGTCTTCTTGCGGGTCTCACCTCGACGTGGTTTATGGAGATTTGGCCGAGGTGACAAGTTGTCTCCACACTACATCGGACCCTTCCAGGTCCTCAGCAGGGTTGGCGAGGTGGCTTATCGCCTGACTCTACCACCTCAGTTGCACCGGGTGCACGACGTCTTCCACGTATCTCAGCTGAGGAGATACGTGCATGACCCGATGCATATCATTGACTATGGGGAGCTGGACGTTGATGATGGGGCGACTTTTGTGGAGGTTCCGGTGGAGATCGAGGATCGACAGGAGCGGGTCCTATGTGGACGATCGATTCCTCTAGTGCGCATCAGATGGCAGCACGAGAACCTCCAGGAGAGCACATGGGAGCGGGAGGATCAGATGCGTGCTCAGTACCCACATTTGTTTCCCTAGTTTATGATGTATCTTTACGGGGACGTAAAGCCCTGAGGTGGGAGTAATGTAAAGACCCATAAATTTCAAGTAAATTTTTTTCTTAATTTTCTTTGGAATTTTACAAGAACGCAGTTTCTGACGGCACCTGATTCCGAGGCCCGGTGTGCCCGGAATCATTTTCCGAAATTGGCTCGGGTACGTTCAGTAAACGGACGAGCGAGTTTTTCTAACTTTTGAACCGGTGCCCGGAATCGAATTCTGAGGGCACCGATGGAATCGCATCGCCGGTATTTGCTTAGAAACGCCACTTCCGGAGTTGCGTTTGCTCGGTGGTGGTTTTTAATTTTCAGGCTTAAAGTTAAGAAATAAAAAAATTGTTCGACAAACTTTATTTTATTTCACTTAAGCCACTTGGAATCCACTTGAAGCCACTTAAAGCGGCTTAAGCTGAGTTGATGCGGATATGGTGCTATCCAAAAATATCCTACCCCCTTGGTAGGATATTTGTGAGGTGGGGCCCGCACGAGCCCCACCGTTTCTTTTCCGCTAAGTAACGCACCCGCAAAAACCCGTCATTATGAAAGTCAACTGACGCGTTTTCTTAAATTCTTAACGCACCATTTAATTGGGCGGTTTTATTCGTGAATTAAATGGGCAGTTTCTTTCATTGAATTAATTCTACGAATTAATGGGTCGTTACTTACCTATTTTTCGTTTGTTGGCGTAATAATAAAATAAGACCAACATGACTTTTGGAGGATTACACGTTGAGAGGCTTTGACAGAATACTTGCGCCTTCACCCGCGAAGAACGCGAAGAACACGAAGAACGCGAAGAACGCCGGCCCCCGACGAAGAACGCCGAACCTGCGGAAATTGACGACGCGACGCCGTGTGCCACAACGCCGACGTTTCCTCTCCCGCGACGTTCTTTAGCGGCGTTCCTTCCTCCGCGACGAAATCTTCGATCTTCTGTTTGAGGTAAGAGATCTGGGTTTTCTTTTTTTAAACTTCTTTGTGGTTTAAAACAACACACGGATTTAATTATTAAAAATTAAATCTGTTGTTTCTTGGACCTCGGAGTTCGTCGACGCAACGCCGGATACCGCGACGACGCGACGATCACTTTCTTCCGCGGCGACCAATTCCGCGAAGAACCCGCGGACGACGACTTGACGAGGTAGGGATTTTATTTTGGAAATACCCTTTTTATTCCCGTGATCGTCCCTTTTTAAATAAAGAAACCGGATTTCATGAACAATTTTATTTTATTAAAATTGCTCTTGGTTATGTTTTCATGTGTTGAATAATTCTCTCGTTGTTTTTATCTAACGCGGAGGGTGCGGGCCAAACGAACACGGACCGACAACCCTCCGCCGTTCTTCGTGGTTGTGCGGATTTGGCGGGCGATGACAAAACGTGACGCAAGGGCATTTTGATGATCCCACAGTGAAGAACGAAACCCGGGAGGGGAAACGGCGCAGACGGGAAGGAAAACGGACCACCGGAGCGACTCTGGTGGCCCGCGGAAGCTGCCGGCGGCCGGAGGCGGCGGCGCCCCTGCGCGCCGCCGGACAGGGCCGCCGCGGCGGCGGCGGCCAGCGGACCCACGGCCGCGCGGGTCCAGATCGCCCGCACGGGATGCAGCAGAAGCCGCGTCCGTTTGACAGCGCGGCCCTTCGAGGGCCGCGGCACCTCCAACCCGCGGGGGCAGGGCCCCGCGACACCCGAGCGCTCGACCGCTCAGCCGAGCCGAGCCAGGCCGGTCCGACCGGCCGGGCCGCGCCCAGGCCGAACCGGACCGGGTCGGGTCGACCCGGTTCGGCCAACCCAGGGGGGGTCGGCCCGGGCCCGGACCCCCCGTCTTTGGACCATTTTAGGTCTTTTGCCCGTAACATGAGCTACGAGCCTCCGAACGATGCTCCGTCAGCGGCAACGTGATCCTTGGATCGAGACAGTCGTTTCGGTATATCGCACTCAAGGTTTCGGAATACTTTGGGTTCGGCCAGGTTGGTTCGTACACGAAACCAACCGGGCCCTCGGAGCGGAAACGCTCATATCTTGAGCTACGGACGTCCGATTGACGTGTCGTCAGCTTTGGTGGATTCCTCTAAGTGAGACGGATCTTTTGGCTCACTCCACCCGAGGTTTGGACGCGGGTGGAGTACGGTCGGGTTGGTTTTGCCTTAAAAACCAACCGGGCTCCTGGGACGAAAAAGCCAATAACTCTCAGACCGGACGTCTGATTGACGCGCCGTCTGCGACGTTGAGTTCCTGTTGGCGATACGGAACTTTTGGATACATCAACCTCGGACTTTGTTTCAGTTGATGTATCAGCCTCTCGGCTCGTGGAGCGGACCCTCCCGAACGATCTTGCTGTGTGCAGGAACCCTAGAGCTGGCTGCGACTGCTACTTCGACAGCGATGACTGTGCAGAGATCCTCAGTGGACTGCGACGACGACTGTGCAGAGATCCTCAGTGGACCGCGATGACTACAGCACTCAGCGATCCCTTGTGGGTCAGTGCTACAGGTCCTGTGTGGGCCCGATCCTGTGTGGGTCTGATCCTGTGTGGGTCAGCGCTCAGCGGTTCTGTGTGAGCCAGCGCCTACAGGTTCTGTGTGAGCCCGATCCTGTGTGGGTCTTTGCGGGGGTTAGTACCTATCGATCCTTTGTGGGTCTGACGACTTAGATGGATCAATGATCATCTTTATCGTCATCCGAAGAAGTATACCTGTGTGAGCTGAATCCTGTGTTACTCTCCTTTATGGATTGTGATGAGCTATCCTGTGTGGATTTACTGTTTTACCCTCCTTTGTGGATTGTGTTGAGTTATCCTGTGTGGGTATACGTTTTTCTTTCCTGTGTGGACTGGGTTGTACTTGAGCTCGGACGTTGGAGCCGAGCGGGAATTGATGACTTAGGTATATGTATGGGCATATACCTAAGCAGTGTCAGATGTTACTTCGTGATTGTATCTTTCCTTGTGGTTTATCCTTTGTGGATTTCGGGAGACCTTCGGGGTCTCGGGGTCCCTACTGAGTAGCTTATACTCACCCCTGCACGGGCTATGCCCGCACTTCGTTGTGTTGGTTGCAGACGACGGACAGCGCTGATCGTAGTGGAGGCTTGTGGAGCAGGACGGTACCTGGAGGTGGACCACTGGGCGAGACGTACTTGGAGCGGTCAGGTGGACCCGAGGAGCAGTGGAGGCTATTTGTACCCACCCTTCAGGTGGGACTTCCAGACGACGGCTCGATGCTGCGGCTTTTCTTTTCAGTTGTTGTTTTTCCCTTCAGTTGTACTTTACAGTTGGGCTTGTATTTCTGGCCCCTTTTTACTTTCAGCACAGCTTGTTACAGTTTTTACTTAGTGTTTACTTTTCCGTTTGCTTACTCTGTGGTGCTTGTTTACTTTTCAAAGGCAATGCCTTCCCTTTTTCTGGGATTTACGCCTTGGTGCTAGTTGTCAGCCCCTGACCTATGGAAGACGGGCTTGGGGTAGTCACGACACGGGCCCCGAGGACGGGTCGTGACAATAGAGTTAAAAAATAAATAAGAGAATGTTTCGAGCTTCTAGCTTTTCTTGCAGTGAATTGGATATCAAAATTTTAGAAAACCGGTGATTTCTGAAATTTTGATATGCAATTCACTGCAAGAAAAGCAAGAAGCTCGAAACATTCTCTTATTTATTTTTTAACTCTATGTTATTTATATTTTAACTCCATGTTATTTATATTTTAACTCCATGTTATTTATATTTTAATATTCTGTTATTTATATTTTAACTTCATGTTATTTATTTTTTAACTTCATGTTATTTATTTTTTAACTCCATGTTATTTATATTTTAACATTCTGTTATTTATATTTTAACTTCATGCTATTTTTTTTAACTTCATGTTATTAATTTTTTAACTTCATGTTATTTATATTTTAACTCAATATTATTTATATTTTACATGTTGTGATTTATATTTTAACATGCTGTTATTTATATTTTAACTCCATGTTATTTATATTTTAACTCCATGTTATTTATATTTTAACTCCATCTTATTTATTTTTAACTCTATTTATTAATTTATTTTAATTAATCATTCCTAATAATAAATATCAATATCATTACTAAATTATCAATTTATCATTTCTTTTCTTAGATATTTTAGTAGTTTATAAAGAAATATGCATATCTTAAGCATATCCCCCGGGAGTGTCAAACCAGAATGCAGCAAGCCCCGTTGTCGTGCACCAGTTCCCGTTCGAGTCTTGCTCAAATCGGTGTTTTTGGGTTTTACCCCTAGGTACATCTGTACTAGAGCCACATTCACTTGTTTGTATCCAGACAAGGATTTGATTGCTTAGATAACATAGTCTTTATGCTACCAAAATTTCATTAAAAAAATCCTAAATTAATTTATACTAATGACAATTATAATTCCTAAATATATATAAACAATCTAATAAACAAAAAAAAATTAAAACTAACTAAACTATTAAAAAAATCGACCTAACTGGTTTTTGAAAAATATATTTTTTTTAAAATATATTAAAAATAAACTCTGTAGAGGGCGATTCCTTCCCCACAAAGTGATGTGAGATTGGACGAGACTCCACAGCCACAAGTGACACCGTATTAAAAACGACGCACGGAACCTAAGGAATATCTCTCCATACAGACGCCGGCCCATAGGAAAGTATAACAATCCTGTTGCTTCTTCGTCTTTATGCATGCATGATTGTCCCGGGTACAAAACAAAGCAATCTGACACCTATATTGACATGATCAAATTGTACAAAACCCTAAAAAAAGGTAAAATTTTCCTCGTGAAACATGAATAAGACGGATGAATCCTTCACCCCCGATCATCACTTAAGTAATCAGAGGAAAAACACAGGCACAAAATATTATAGTTTAGACAGAGGAATGGAACTTGATCACCATCATCATCTATACACCAAACCCTATAACCTGTTCCTCGTTAGAATCACTGGATCAGGAAATGACACAGGCATTTGGGTTGTCCTCGATGCTGGGAGCGTGGTAGTAGGTTAGCATGGGAGGAGGATGATACGCCACCGGGAACCGCCTCACATCCTCCGATTTCATCATCGTCTCGCCTCCCTTCTTCGGCGCTTCCTTTGCCCCACCCTTTTTGGGCTCTTCCTTCTTCTGCTCCTGTTTCTTCCCGGGCGGATCCTTTGCAGGTCCCAGTGAGATTATGTCGGCCGCCTCCCAATGCTTTCGCAGTTTGGTCACCACCCGCATGGGGTCGACCTTGCCGCTCACGGTCATCCGTTTCCCCTTCATGTCCACTGATATGGAATCAATCCCTGAAAATTTAATAACAGTAAGCTGGGTTAAGTAATGGTGGAAGTGCAGTAAAGTTTCAGAAATATATTCGCGGGTGTGCCTGGTAGAGTGGTAACTGTCTTCAAAGCCTTCTGCTTTGCTCTGTCATCGTCTAACTCCAATTTCAGGACAACCTTCTGTGGGAGACAGGGAGGATGTCATTTAGAGTCTTAATAACTGATTACGTCAACAAACAGTGAAGGCTGGGAAAGAAGGGAGTTTCTGAAAACTGAGTGTGAGAATCAAACCTTCATTCTTTTCTTTTCTCAGGTGGCAGCAGATGAAATCAAGAGGCGATGAGATGAAGATGGCGGATGGTCTATAATATATGGAGGGGGACGGGGAAAGAGAAAGATGAAATAGGGAGCAGTTCAGAGGTCTGGAATCGAGTGATGCTTCGGTGAAGGGGGAGAACTGCTTCGTTGAAAGGTGGGAGAGAAAGATACGTTTGGACGAAGCTAATGTTATAATTTTATTGATTAAATAATAATACATGAATAAATTGTTCTGATTGGATAACACCTTTTTGCTTGGATTGATGAATGAAAAATTTTGTAATCTCACATTTTGGGTAGAATTCTCAAATCTCATACCTTATAAAGGGGCTTCTTCATTAAAAAATATATACACCAAAATGATTTTAAAAGTGTGTTAAAAATATATATTTCTAGTAAAATGTTTTGTTATATATATATATATATATATATATATATATATATAACAAAATAAAACAAAATAAAACCTTTTATAACAATACTAAACATATGGCATTTCGCAGCGCGCAAAATGACTTTTAACAGCGCTAAAAAAACGCTGTAAATCGCAGCGATGATAAAATGAGTCCTTTATACGCATTAAAAAAAGTGCTGATAAAAGTCTAGCCACTTGCGGTGTTGTGTTTATATAAAAATACACCCAAAAGAAACCTTCAATTTAAACAACGCATCCCAAAGCAAACCTGCTATATACATTTAATTGACATCATCAATACGAATATGTCCACCAATGGTATATACAAAAAAAACTCTGCTATTTACATTTCAAACAAAATGTTTTATATAATTACATTTACAATTATCTAACAAGCATTTTAAAACATTAATATTTCATCTTTTAAGCCTGGGATCCCCTCTCAAAAATGTCCACCCATGGTATTTGTTTCCGAACAAATTATCTTAACCCAAGCAAAAGATTCCACCTATATAAGGAAACAAATATTATGTTAGTAATACGATGATGAAATAAATTAAACATTAATATGAAAGAACCCATTAATAAAATGTCAATATTTAATAAAAATGACACATTTGGAGTTATAACGGTTACACAGTGCATCCCATTGAGGTGGGGTTGATTTCTACGCATTCACTACTGGAAATATAATACTTCCCAACGGTTCACAACCGTTGGGAAAGCCCCTCTAACCGTTGGTATATGATATACCAACGGTTCTGATAACCGTGGGGAAGTAAGCCGTTGGGAAAAGGTTTTCCCAACGGTTTACTGGAAACCGTTGGTATAGGCTCACAAAAGCCACACTATCCCAACGGTTTGGGAGAACCGTTGGGAAATATCAGTTTTGGGATAGTTTTCCCAACGGTTCTCCCCAAACCGTTGGGATATCCTCATGGATGAACTCTTTCCCAACGGTTCAATGAACCGTTGGTAAAAACATCTTTAGGATTATATGCCAACGGTTTTAAACCGTTGGCATATCCTATGCTGCAAATTGCAGCAGCCTGCAATTTGCACAGCCCCTGTCCATCAGGTCCCTCTCCATCAGGCCTCATTTTGACCTCATTTTCAATCCAATTATTGTACCTGCAATAAAATAAAACATACATATACAATTACGAACAAATCCATACACATTTAACATATAATGGATCCTGAAACTATACACATCCATAATTAAATTAGAATTCATAACGTAATTATAAACGTACATAATTCATATAGAATTCAATTTAAAATTTAGATGACAATTATATGTGGAATCCGAAATTCAATTCATAATTTGATCGGTTTTTTCTATACCATATATTTTTACCTCAAATGATGTCCATTTTAAACAAAATACATACACCTGAAGTGATACCGGCCACACCGCACCTCAGATTGAGGCGGGGTTGACTTGTACACGTCACATTTGACCCATGGATCGTTGTGCTAAAGTATCGACACAATCCGAATGCGTTTGGTCGGTTTTCCGTATGCCAGTAGATGTTTTTCACTTAAAATGACGTACTTTTGAAACAAAAGACGGACACTATGAGGGGTGCCGACCACACCGCGTCTCCAATTGAGGCGGGGTTGATTCGTACACGTCACATATGACCCATGGATCGTTCTCCTAAAGTTTAAATGGAAACCGAATGCGTTTGGTCGGTTTTCCGTATGTACTTAAAATGTTGTCCATTTTAAACAAAAGAGTGACACTTAGACTAATCCTAACCACACCGCGACTCAGATTCATCCCGGGTTGGCTCGTACATGTCACATATGACCCATGGATCGTTGTGAGAAATTATCAAAAGATTCCGAATGCGTTTGGTCGGTTTTGCGTATGCCAGTTGTTCTTTTCATTTATAATCATGTCCATTTTAAAGAAAAGAGACAGAGTTAGAGCGGTGTCGACCACACCGCGTCTCGAATTAAGACGGGGTTGACTTGTACACGTCACATATGACTCATGTATCATTATGCTAAAGTATCAATAGAATCCGAATGCGTTTGGTCGTTCTTCCGTATGTCAGTTGATGCCTTTCACTTAAAATGACGTCTTTTTGAAACAAAAGACGGACACTTTGAGTGGTGTCAGCCGCACCGCATGTCGGATTGAGGCGGGGATGATTCGTACACGTCACATATGACCCATGGATCGTTCTCCTAATGTTTCAACGGAAACCGAATCCGTTTGGTCATTTTTCCGTATGTACTTAAAATGGAATCCATTTTAAACAAAAGAGAGCCACTTAGACTTATCCTGGCCACACCGCGACTCGGATTCATCTCGGGTTGGCTCGTACACGTCACATATGACCCATGGATTGTTGGGATAAATTATCAACAGATTCGGAATGTGTTTGGTCGGTTTTCCGTATGTCAGTTGATGCTTTTCACTTAAAATGACGTCCTTTTGAAACAAAAGACGGACACTTTGAGTGGTGCCGGCCACAGCACGTCTCCAGATTGAGCTGAAACCACCGTGCAACATTCTAATTATTATTCGTGATGTGTACGCGCATACGACACGTTAATCGGACGTGCGGTTTGCGCGGTACGACTCAATATTCGTGTTTTAAGTGATGCGCGCGCTTCGTAAACGCGCGTGAGGGGAGTCCAAACGGGCCGAACGAAGTTGGAATGGCCTTAAATCAGACGAAAAATACGAGAGAGTGATTTATGAAGTGGTCGAGCAGACGGCACGTCAATCGGACGTGCCGTGTGCCCGCGGTGACCGACAACGCAGTTCTGGTGTCATAAACGGCCAAAACGGGCGTCCAACGGTCAAATTCATAGCGGACGACCTCAGATTGAGCTGAAACCACCGTGAAACATTCTAATTATTATTCGTGACGTGTATGCATAGACAGAACATCAATCGGACGTGCGGTTTGCGCGGTACGACTCAATATTCGTATTTTAAGTGATGCGCGCGCTTCGTAAACGCGCGTGAGGGGGGTCCAAATGGGCCGAACGAAGTCGGAATGGCCTGAAAGAAGACGACAAATACGGTTGAGTGATTTTTGAAGTGGTCGAGTAGACGGCACGTCAATTGGACGTGCCCTGTGCCCGCGGTGACCGACAACGCAGTTCTGGTGTCATAAACGGCCAAAACGGGCGTCAAACGGTCAAATTCATAGCGGAAGACCTCGGATTGAGCTGAAATCACCGTGAAACATTCTAATTATTATTCGTGATGTGTACGCGCAGACGGAACGTCAATCGGACGTGCGGTTTGCGCGGTACGGCTCAATATTCATGTTTTAAGTGATGCGCGCGCTTCGTAAACGCGCGTGAGGGTGGTCCAAACGGGCCGAACGATTTCGGAATGGCCTGAAATCAGATGACAAATACGGGTGAGTGATTTATGAAGTGGTCGAGCAGAAGACACGTCAATCGGACGTGCCGTGTGCCCGCGGTGACCGACAACGCAGTTCTGGTGTCATAAACGGCCAAAACGGGCGTCAAACGGTCAAATTCATAGGGGACGACCTCGGATTGACCTGAAACCACCGTGAAACATTCTAATTATTATTCGTGACGTGTACGCGCAGACGGCACGTCAATCGGACGTGCGGTTTGCGCGGTACGGCTCAATATTCGTGTTTTAAGTGATGCGCGCACTTCGTAAACGCGCGTGAGGGGGGTCCAAACGGGCCGAACGAAGTCGGAATGGCCTGAAATAAGACGAAAAATATGGGAGAGTGATTTCTGAAGTGGTCGAGCAGACGGCACGTCAATCGGATGTGTCGTGTGCCCGCGGTGACCGACAACGCAGTTCTGGTGTCATAAACGGCCAAAACGGGCGTCCAACGGTCAAATTCATAGCGGACGACCTCAGATTGAGCTGAAACCACCGTGAAACATTCTAATTATTATTCGTGACGTGTACGCGTAGACGGAACGTCAATCGGATGTGCGGTTTGCGCGGTACGGCTCAATATTCGTATTTTGAGTGATGCACGCGCTTCGTAAACGCGCGTGAGGGGGGTCCAAACGGGCCGAACGAAGTCGGAATGGCCCGAAATCAGACAAAAAATACGGGTGAGTGATTTCTGAAGTGGTCGAGCAGACGGCACGTAAATTGGACGTGCCCTGTGCCCGCGGTGACCGACAACGCAGTTCTGGTGTCATAAACGGCCAAAACGGGCGTCAAACGGTCAAATTCATAGCGGACGACCTCGGATTAAGCTGAAACCACCGTGAAACATTATAATTATTATTCGTGACGTTTACGCGCAGACGGAACGTCAATCGGACGTGCGGTTTGCGCGGTACGACTCAATATTCGTGTTTTAAGTGATGCGCGCGCTTCGTAAACGCGCGTGAGGGTGGTCCAAACGGGCCGAACGATTTCGGAATGGCCTGAAATCAGACGACAAATACGGGTGAGTGATTTATGAAGTGGTCAAGCCGACGGCACGTCAATCAGACGTGCCGTGTGCCCGCGGTGACCGATAACGCAGTTCTGGTGTCATAAACGGCCAAAACGGGCGTCAAACGGTCAAATTCATAGCGGACGACCTCAGATTGACCTGAAACCACCGTGCAACATTCTAATTATTATTCGTCATGTGTACGCGCAGACGGAACGTCAATCGGACGTGCGTTTTGCGCAGTACGACTCAATATTCGTGTTTTAAGTGATGCGCGCGCTTCGTAAACGCGCGTGAGGGGGGTCCAAACGGGCCGAACGAAGTCGGAATGGCCTGAAATCAGACGAAAAAATACGGGAGAGTGATTTCTGAAGTGGTCGAGCAGACGGCACATCAATCGGACGTGCCGTGTGCCCGCGGTGACCGACAACGCAGTTCTGGTGTCATAAACGGCCAAAACGGGCATCCAACGGTCAAATTCATAGCGGATGACCTCAGATTGAGCTGAAACCACCGTACAACATTCTAATTATTATTCTTGACGTGTACGCCTAGACGGAACGTCAATCGGACGTGCGGTTTGCGCGGTACGGCTCAATATTCGTATTTTAAGTGATGCACGCGCTTCGTAAACGCGCGTGGGGGGGGGGGGGGTCCAAACGGGCCGAACGAAGTCGGAATGACCTGAAATCAGACGAAAAATACGGGTGAGTGATTTCTAAAGTGGTCGAGTTGACGGCACGTCAATTGGACGTGCCATGTGCCCGCGGTGACCGACAACGCAGTTCTGGTGTCATAAACGGCCAAAACGGGCGTCAAACGGTCAAATTCATAGCGGACGACCTCGGATTGACCTGAAACCACCGTGAAACATTCTAATTATTATTCGTGACGTGTACGCGTAGACGGAACGTCAATCGGACGTGCGGTTTGCGCGGTACGGCTCAATATTCGTGTTTTAAGTGATGCGCGCGCTTCGTAAACGCGCGTGAGGGGGGTTCAAACGGGCCGAACGATTTCGGAATGGCCTGAAATCAGACGAAAAATACGAGTGAGTGATTTATGAAGTGTTTGAGAAGACAGCACGTCAATCGGACGTGCCCTGTGCCCGCGGTGACCGACAACGCAGTTCTGGTGTCATAAACGGCCAAAACGGGCGTCAAACGGTCAAATTCATAGAGGACGACCTCAGATTGACCTGAAACCACCTTGAAACATTCTAATTATTATTCGTGACGTGTACGTGCAGACGTCACGTCAATCGGACGTGCGGTTTGCGCGGTACGACTCAATATTCGCGTTTTAAGTGATGCGTGCGCTTCGTAAACGCGCGTGAGGGGGGTCCAAATGGGCCGAACGATGTCGGAATGGTCTGAAATCAGACGAAAAATACGGGAGAGTGATTTCTGAAGTGGTCGAGTAGACGGAACGTCAATCGGACGTGCCGTGTGCCCGCGGTGACCGACAATGCAGTTCTGGTGTCATAAACGGCCAAAACGGGCATCCAGCGGTCAAATTCATAGAGGACGACCTCAGATTGAGCTGAAACCATCGTGGAACATTCTAATTATTATTCGTGATGTGTACGCGCAGACGGCACGTCAATCAGACGTGCGGTTTGCGCGGTACGACTCAATATTCGTATTTTAAGTGATGCACGCGCTTCGTAAACGCGCGTGAGGGGGGTCCAAACGGGCCGAACGAAGTCGGAATAACCTGAAATCAGACGACAAATACGGGTGAGTGATTTCTAAAGTGGTCGAGCAGATGGCACGTCAATTGGACGTGCCATGTGCCCGCGGTGACCGACAACGCAGTTCTGGTGTCATAAACGGCCAAAACGGGCGTCAAACGGTCAAATTCATAGCGGACGACCTCGGATTGACTTGAAACCACCGTGCAACATTCTAATTATTATTCGTGACGTGTACGCGCAGACGGAACGTCAATCGGACTTGCGGTTTGCGCGGTACGGCTCAATATTCGTGTTTTAAGTGATGCGCGCGCTTCGTAAACGCGCGTGAGGGGGGTCCAAACGGGCCGAACGATTTCGGAATGGCCTGAAATCAGACGAAAAAAAGGGTGAGTGATTTATGAAGTGGTCGAGCAGACGACACGTCAATCGGACGTGCCGTGTGCCCGCGGTGATCGACAACGCAGTTCTGGTGTCAAAAACGGCCAAAACGGGCGTCAAACGGTCAAATTCATAGCGGACGACCTTGGATTGACCTGAAACCACCGTGCAACATTCTAATTATTATTCGTGACATGTACGCGCAGACGGAACGTCAATCGGACGTGCGGTTTGCGCGGTACGACTCAATATTCATGTTTTAAATGATGCGCGCGCTTCGTAAACGCTCGTGAGGGGGGTCCAAACGGGCCGAACGAAGTCGGAATGGCCTGAAATCAGACGACAAATACGGGAGAGTGATTTATGAAGTGGTCGAGCAGACGACACGTCAATCGGACGTGCTGTGTGCCCGCGGTGACCGACAATGCAGTTCTGGTGTCAAAAACGGCCAAAACGGGCGTCCAGCTGTCAAATTTATAGAGGATGACTCCAGATTGAGCTGAAACCACCGTGCAACATTCTAATTATTATTCGTGACGTGTACGTGCAGACGGCACGTCAATCAGACGTGCGGTTTGCGCGGTACGGCTCAATATTCGTATTTTAAGTGATGCGCGCGCTTCGTAAACGCGCTTGAGGGGGGTCCAAACGGGCCGAACAAAGTCGGAATGACTTGAAATCAGACGAAAAATACGGGTGAGTGATTTATGAAGTGGTCGAGCAGACGGCACGTCAATTGGACGTGCCATGTGCCCGCGGTGACCGACAACGCAGTTCTGGTGTCATAAACGGCCAAAACAGGCGTCAAACGGTCAAATTCATAGAGGACGACCTCGGATTGACCTGAAACCACCGTGAAACATTATAATTATTATTCGTGATGTGTACGCGTAGACGGCATGTCAATCGGACGTGCGGTTTGAGCGGTACGGCTCAATATTCGTGTTTTAAATGATGCGCGCGCTTCGTAAACGCTCGTGAGGGTGGTCCAAACGGGCCGAACGATTTCGGAATGACCTGAAATCAGACGAAAAATACGGGTGAGTGATTTATGAAGTGGTCGAGAAGACGACACGTCAATCGGACGTGCCGTGTGCCCGCGGTGACCGACAACGCAGTTCTGGTGTCATAAACGGCCAAAACGGGCGTCAAACGGTCAAATTCATAGCGGACGACCTCGGATTGACCTGAAACCACTGTTCAACATTCTAATTATTATTCGTGACGTGTACGCACAGACGACACGTCAATCAGACATGTAGTTTGCGCGGTATGGCTCAATATTCGTGTTTTAAGTGATGTGCGCGCTTCGTAAACGCGCGTGAGGGGGGTCCAAACGGGCCAAACGATTTCGGAATGGCCTGAAATTATACGACAAATACGGGTGAGTTATTTATGAAGTGTTTGAGCAGACTATACGTCAATCGGACGTGCCGTGTGCCCGCGGTGACCGACAACGCAGTTCTGGTGTCATAAACGGCCAAAACGGGCGTCCAGCGGTCAAATTCATAGCGGACAACCTCAGATTGAGCTGAAACCACCGTGCAACATTCTAATTATTATTTGTGACGTGTACGCGTAGACGGTACGTAAATCGGACGTGCGGTTTGCGTGGTACGGCTCAATATTCGTATTTTAAGTGATGCACGCGCTTCGTAAACGCGCGTGAGGGGGGTCCAAACGGGCCGAACGAAGTCAGAATGACCTGAAATCAGACGAAAAATACGGGTGAGTGATTTCTGAAGTGGTCGAGCAGACGGCACGTCAATTGGACGTGCCATGTGCCCGCGGTGACCGACAACGCAGTTCTGGTGTCATAAACGGCCAAAACGGGCGTCAAAAGGTCAAATTCATAGCGGATGACCTCGGATTGACCTGAAACCCCCGTGAAACATTCTAATTATTATTCGTGACGTGTACGCGCAGATGGCACATCAATCGGACGTGCGGTGTGCGCGGTACGACTCAATATTCATATTTTAAGTGATGCACACGCTTCGTAAACGCGCGTGAGGGGGGTCCAAATGGGCCGAACGAAGCCGGAATGACCTGAAATCAGATGACAAATATGGGTGAGTGATTTCTAAAGTGTTCTAGCAGACGTCACGTCAATTGGACGTGCCATGTGCCCGCGGTGACCGACAACGCAGTTCTGGTGTCATAAACAGCCAAAATAATGTCCATTTTAAACAAAATAGAGACACTTTGAGTGGTGTCGGCCACACCGCACCTCGGATTGAGGTGGCGTTGACTCGTACACGTCACATATGACCCATGGATCGTTCTCCTAAAGTTTCAACAGAAACCGAATGCGTTTGGTCGGTTTTCCGTATGTCATTTTTTGTTTTCACTAAAAATGAAGTCCATTTTAAACAAAATAGAGACACTTTGAGTCGTGTCGGCCACACCGCGCCTCGGATTGAGGTGGCGTTGACTCGTACATGTCACATATGACCCATGGATCGTTCTCTTAAAGTTTCAACAGAAACTGAATGCGTTTGGTCGGTTTTCCGTATGTACTTAAAATACTATCCATTTTAAACAAAAGAAAGTCACTTAGAGTGGTCCCGACCACACCGTATCTCGGATTTAGGCGGGGTTGACTCGTACACATCTCAAATGACCCATGGATCGTTGTCTTAAAGTATCAACACAATACGAATGCGTTTGGACGGTTTTCCGTATGCCAGTTGATGTTTTTCACTTAAAATGATGTCCTTTTGAAACAAAAGACATACACTTTGAGTTGTTCCGACCACACAGCGCCTCGGATTGAGGCGGGGTTGATTCGTACACGTCACATATGACCCATGGATCGTCTTCCTAAAACATCAACACATTTCGAATGCGTTTGGTCAGTTTTTCGTATGTCACTTTTTGTTTTCACTTAAAATCTTATGGAAATTCATATAGAATATTTTTATATCATATTTAGTATGGATTAGATTTTAGTTGATCGTGCTATGAAACATTTTAGAGCTAATGAAATTAAGGAAGGTGGAGGGGCTGTCCGGGGGGCTGTCCGGGGGGGCTGTCCGGTGGGTGTCCGGGGGGCTGTCCGGGGACCAAGGAGGAGGGTGGAGGGGCTGTGAGGGGTCTGTCCGGGGGGTGTTTGGGGGTTGTTCAGGGGGTTGTCCGGGGTTGTTCAGGGGGCTGTCCGGGGGTTGTTCAGGGGGTTGTTCAGGGATTGTTCAGGGGTTGTTCAGGGGTTGTTCATGGGGTTGTCCGAGGTTGTTCAGGGGGCTGTCCGGGGGGTGTTTGGGGGGTTGTCCGGGGTCCAAGGGGGAGGGTGGGGGGGTTGTCCGGGGGGCTGTCCGGGGGGATATCCGGGGTCCAGGGTGGAGGGTTGGGGGCTGTATGGGGGGCTGTCCGCGGGGCTGTCCGGGGGGTGTTTGGGGGGTGTTCGGGGTCCAAGGGGGAGGGGGGGTTGTCCAGGGTCCAAGAATGAGGGGGGTTTTCCAGGGAGTTCTCAAACACACAACCACTAAAAGACAACAACATCCATAAAAATAAACAATATATAAAAATAACTCAACTCCAATACTATACTACGAGTCTAGATAAAACCAACAACTAGAATAGATTAAACATCAAATCTCAGTAATATAAGTCAAAAATGTAACTGATCAATATGCCCCACATCAGCATCACCATCACCATCATCATCATCATCATCACCCTCGTCATCGTCCTCCTCATCGTCCTCACCCTCCACAGCGCCTTCCTCCTCGCCTTCGCCCTCCTCCTAGCCCTCCTCATCTCCCTCCTCTTCCGCATCAGACTCCTCGCCATCATCATCTTCAAGCTGGACATCAGCCTGACCACCACTGGAACTTCCACCTAGTGCACCATATATAGAATGTATCGACGACATGTATTCATCAATCGCTGGGCTGGCCTCTGCTGGAAGTGTTGGACGTAGGACTTCAATAAATTTCATAAATGCACTGTTTGCCCTAGCAGACTGTTCTACCATCTCTATGGCCCTTTTCTCAGCCTGTTCTGCTTGTGCCCTAACTTGCTGCAGCTCAGTGGCACTACAACTCGTACCTGAGGCAGACCAATACCTCGTCGGGGCTATCCTAGGTCGGCAGCGTACTCTGCCAGAATGATCCTCTCCCAACACCTGATGTAAGTGATCAGATGGCCCAAAATTGTCTGCTTCTTGGGCATCGAGGGCCTCTAAAGCATCCTGTTACAAATATAAATATATTATTAAGTTACAAAATAGATATTAAAATATAAAATCAACAGATTAAAACTTACAATCTGCTGCTGAGTCGCTTCGTTGACAGCACTTCCATCCTTTTTTCGTCTACTCGAGCAAAACAGTTTTGCTCGAGGCACACGTCCTTCAATATTTTGTACTTGCCTCTAGAATGACATTGAAAACAAAAGTTATATAAAAACTTTATCAAATGATTAAATAATTGAGGAAACAAAATAAAATGTAAGTCGTAAAGAAAACTTATAAACAATTGTCATACCTGCTGCCTCTCATGATCCGACATCGTCGTGCGTCCTAGTGTATGGAGGTATTTTTTTGCATCAATGTTTTTTTTATTTTTTCCAGATGATTCCTAAATAAAATTCGATAATGCAAAGGATAATATTAATGCAAAACTTGAAAGTTATTATTTAAATACCTCAAATGTAATTCATACCTTAAACTGGGTACTCGTCCAATGAGTAATCATCTGACGATACTGCTCTATAGGACAATCATCCACGACTGGTACCGCCTCTAACTTAGTGCCAACTCTAGCACGCCAGCCAATATACAGCTCATGCTTTTAGGATCTCCAAAGCTCGCCTAAATCCTTTAGATGTTCCAGTCGTGCACCCTCACCATCAGGAAAATTAAATCGAAGCTGAAATCAAAATATTAATTCATATAAATACAAAAATAATTAATGGAATTAAATACAACAGATTTTTTTACCCATATCTCTGCCCAAGCTCTATCTTTGACCTCATGTGGCAAATGTCTCCACGACAGCGGGCTGACGGGAATGATGTCGGAGTATTTGGCAAGCGTCGCCAGAAAACTCTGACATTGCTGCCCTATTTTCTCAACCATCTGATTGTCTTCATTATATTCCACCATAACCTGTGTGCGACGGTTCCACACCGAACGCATGCGTGTACGACCCCGCCCCCGCCTCCTGTCAGTAGATGTATCTGTCATGAAAGAAAAACAAATATTTTATCAAAACATGTTATAATGAAAATAAATATTGCTATAAAAATTTGTTAGGGTTTTATAAATATACATGCGCTAGTCTGATCAATGAGTGGCGCCGGATCCACAGAACATGATGGAACACCCTCTGGTGGAACAGGAGTCGAAGACGATGGAATATAAAAGCTCGGAGAGACAGAAGTAGAAGGAAAAGAAGATGGAACAGCTGTATGACCTGATGCTGACTGGGGAGTGGGAATCATCATGGGATGTGAAAATGATGGGGCAGAAGATGCAGAAGGTAGCGAAAACATGGGAGGCCTAAATACCCCGTGTGTCCCTAACGACACACCGAGATCAAAATGTGGGAAGGCTGAAATGTCAGTGGGAGGGGCAGGGTCTAGTCGGGCACGCGCAACTCTATGTCCACCTCTGGTACGAACCCTCCTCGTACCACCGACCTGAGTACTAAGACCAGTACTAGGCTCCTCGTCGAATAACTGTCGACGTAACGGTGGATCCTACAAAAAAGTTTACAAAAAAAATTAATCACATGACATTATATATTCTGTAAATATATATATATATATATATATATATTTGAAATAAAGTACTCACTGTAGGCACTAATGGTGGAATGCCCATCTCCTCCATCCGACGATTGTTCTCCGCCATTTTTTTCTTCGTCTCTCTTCAATTGGCTGCATTTCCTGCATTTGAAAACAAATATGTAATTAATTAGAAAAAGAAAATTAATGTGTAAACCAAAAAACTAAATATATGAGGGAATGAGGGGATTCATTGGTAATTTAGCTATCAATTGTTTTAGAAGAGCTTGAATGAATTTAATAAAACATACAAGTTGTAATGTTCACCAAGTTAGAAATATTGTTTGATTTGGTTTGAATACAGTTCAATTCCAAATTAGAAAATGCAATTCAAATAAAACAACAACCAATAAACATTGAAAATTCACATAACGGTCAAGTCAGCTAAAACATATTTGTGATCAATACTAAATAAATATGAATATTACCAACCTTAACAACCCAACTCGAGGTAAACCAAAAGAATTGAGAACATGGATGAATGATTCTATATATTTCCAACCACAACTTCAGGTTCACAATCAACTCTGACAATTGAGCTATTGGAGTCATCAAAAGAAATAAATGGATTGGTTCCAATGGAAATAGGGACAATGTCAATTCCATCATCAGCATCATCAAAAATATGTCTTGGAATTACTTCAACTATGACACCAAATTCAGGTTGAAGTTGATCTTTGACATAAAAAACTTGTTTAGCCATTGATGCCAACACATATGGTTCTTCGGTAGCAAGAGTGCGGGTCATATTAATTACTCTAAATCCACAATCATCAATAAATGTGCCATGTCTCGTCATCGAATCAAACCAATGGCATTTCATCATTGTGACTCGTCCATGAGAGTAATAATCCAATATTATTATTTTCTCAACGACTCCATAATAACCCACATTTTCAAGTCGCGGTTTACTATCTGATGCACTGACATAACAATCTGTTGTGGCAGTAACCATAATACCATCATGTTGTGTTCTCATGTTTTTGGCTCGTTCAGTGACAATAAATCTGTACCCATTGATAACAATTGATTTACAGTCACGAACCACGGTATTAGGACCAAAAGCCAAATCTCTTATTTCCTCAGAGACAGAGTCAGTAGACAAACTCAATACCTGCAATATAAATGACAGTTAAACTTAAGTAAATATTGAAATAATTAATTTAAAAAGTAATATTTTTACCTTCAATTTTAACCAAGCAGAAAACTCTTTGCTATGCAAAGTCTCTCTCCTTCTCAAAGATAAAGAACGATGCTTCCTATTTATCATTGTTTTATGTTCCCTGTAGATAAAAAAATATGAATAGTTTAACAGATATATATGTAAGATATACATATTCAATTTTGTTACCTGATATAGTCATCGAACAAATCGCAGTTGAACAAAACTGTGCGATGTGCCATCTCCCGCTCTTCATGGCTTAATGTCTTCAATGTATATGATCCAGGAATTCCTCCTGTTTGAGGAAGTGATGGAAAACTGGGTTCAATTTGCTCATATTTTTCTTCTTCATTTCTCATTGGTCTGTTCATTCTTGTAGTAAGATCAGACAAATACATCAAACAGAAATCCATACATTCTTGAGCTAAGTAACCGTTCACGATAGAACCTTCGGGATGATTCTTGTTTAGAACATAAGACTTTAATGTGAAAATATTTCTTTCAGTTGGATACATCCAACGAAAAGAAACAGGTCCTCTGAGAAGTATTTCAGTTGGAATATGGACAGTCAGATGCAGCATGCATGTGAAAAATGATGGGGGAAATATTTTCTCCAACTCACACAAAATTAATGGGGCATCTGTCAACATTTTTTGCAAGAAAGACTTGGACAACTTCTTAGCACAAAGATCTCTAAACAAATGGCACAACCGAATAACACCCACCCTTACATTATTAGACAAAAGATGATGGATTGCTATTGGAAGCAACTCATGCAGTAGAACGTGATAATCATGAGTCTTCAAAGATTTTAGCTTCAACTCTCTTCTGTTGACCCGTTTAGATATGTCGCTTGAATAGCCATCAGGAACTCTAATAGTCTCTAATACTTCCAAAAATTGTTTTTTTTTCAGTAGGTGTCATCACATAAGAAGCACATAGAAGTTGCCATTTATTTTCACTAATACGCACAGGATGCAATTCTGGTCTGATGCCCCAATCCACCAAGTCACGTCGAGATCGTAAATCATCTTTTGTCTTCCCCTTGACATTTAGAAGAACTGAAAGCAACATTTCACATATATTCTTTTCAATATGCATTACGTATAAGCAATGACGTAGCAAATTGGTTGACCAATAAGGCAAATCAAAAAAGATACTCCTCTTCCTCCAATTGTAACAGGTTTCTGTGGAAACATTCTTTCTCTTTCCAGATTTCATTTGACCCTTCCCGAACGAAAAACTGAAATCTTTCAATTCATTAAGCACATCAGTTCCAGACATACGCTGAGGTGGATCATCGGTCTCTATAGTATTATCAAATCTTCGACGATTCATTCTATATGGATGATCCTTTGGCAAAAATCGTCGATGTCCCATAAAACTGAAACTACAATGATGTTTCAGTCTTCTGGATCATGTATTCTTCATAAAAACTAGACATGACATTTTTCCCTTCGTGCTCCATCCAGGCATCATTGCATAAGACGGAAAATCATTGATCGTCCACATAAGCGCAACACACATATGAAATATGTCTTTCGAACATGCATCATATGTGCGCACACCCACATCCCAAAGAAGTTTCAACTCTTTTATTAAAGGTTGCATGTATACATCAATACCAATGCCAAGATCAGAAGGACCAGATATGAGTATACTCATGAAAGTGAAAGATTTTTTCATACACAACCATTGGGGAAGATTATAAATGTGTATAAAAACTGGCCATGTGCTGTGCGAAGTAAGCATCTGCCCAAACAGATTAAAACCGTCGCATGAAAGACCCAGCCTCACATTATGCACGTCAGCTACAAAATCAGGATGTTGAGCATCAAATCTCTGCCATACAAATCCATCTGCAGGATGAACCAACTCATCATTAGTCTTCTTTCTCCCAGTATCATGCCATCTCATTTTTATTGATATGTCATTAGACATAAAAATATTCTGGAGTCTGGGGATCAATGGAAAGTGCCACATTACTTTCTGTGGAACGCAGGATGGTGTTCCATCAGATTTTGACTTCCAGCGGGATGTGCCACATTTTATACATTCATTTCGTTCAGCGGTTTCTTCCCAGAATAAACTGCAATCTTTTGGGCAAGCATGAATTTTGTTTCTGGAAAATCCAAGTTCTTCAACTAACTTCCATGCCATATAGTGGTTTGAGGGAATATCTGCATCATCTGGAAGTAAATCCTTCAAGAGGGTAAGAATGTAATTGATTGCTATATTAGAAATCCCATACATAGTTTTTCCATGAAACAATCGGATTAAAAATTCCATCTTTTTCATTTTATCGCATTGTCGATATACTGGAGTCGTGGCAGCATCATTCAATTTTTTCACCCTATCAATATCGTCATTTTCACTAGATGCATCAGTTGTCCTCATATCGACGTCTTATTGAGTCGAAATCCTTTCTTTTTCATGATGACGAAGAAACGAAAACCGATCATCTAACAAATTCTTCATTCCAATCCTTTCATTTCGATCATCACCAATTTGAGATTTCATTTTCTCCCCATTGTGATACCACACAAAGTAGTTTGCTTGAAAACCATTTTTGGTTATGTGGTAGATGACTTCTTCACGACTCAACCAACCAACACAATTGGAACATGGGCAGTGTATGCGACCACTATCTAAAGCATTGTGAAATGCAAAATCCATAAAGCTCTCCAAATTGTTTTGAAAATCGCTTGAGATACGATCGGTTTCATACATCCAACTTCTGTCCATTCTGTAAAAAGAATTCATATAAGTCATTTTGTCATAAACAATTCAATAGGATTGAAATTTAATAGAAAATACATTTAAGTAAACGATAAAGGAAGAAAATAATCATGGTATCAACTACACATGTGAAAAAAACATACGAATGTGTTATTGAAAAAATGTAAAACCAACAAGAACTTAATGTGTTATCACATCCGAGCATGCCTCATCCCATAACCATATTAGTAGGGTACCCTCGTGGACAGCCCCACCCACCCCCATGGACAACCCACCCACCCTCGTGTTCACCCCCTACCCCCTAGACAGCCCAACCACCCCCGTGGACAGCCCACCCACCCCCCTCGACACCCCTTCTCCCTATGGACAGCCCCCCACCCCCTTGGATAGCCCGCCCACCCCCTGGACACCCCTACCCCCTGTGGCCATCCCAACCACCCCCCCTGGACAGCCCGCCCACCCTCCTTGACAGCCCGGCCACCCTCGTGGACAGCCCGTCCACCCTTCTGGACAGCCCGCCCACCCCCGTACCCCCCTGGACACCCCGTAACCCCACGGGATAGCCCCGCCCACCCTCCCAAACAGCCCACACCCCCCTCCCCTCCAACCCCACCACCACCACCTAGATATACCAACCCCCCTGGACTCCCCACACACCCCTCCCCCACCAGGACACCCCACCCAGACCCCCAGGACAGCCCACACCCCCTGGACAGCCCCGCCCACCCCTGTGGATATCCTTTCCCACCCCCGTGGATAGCCCCGCCCACCCCCGTGGACAACCCACCCACCCCCGTGGACGCCCCCTACCCCCTAGACAGCCCAACCACCCCCGTGGACAGCCCACCCACCCCCCTCGACACCCCTTCTCCCTATGGACAGCCCCCACCCCCTTGGATAGCCCGCCCACCCCCCTGGACTCCCCTACCCCCTGTGGCCAGCCCACCCACCCCCCCTGGACAGCCCGCCCACCCCTCCTTGACAGCCCGACCACCCCCGTGGACAGCCCGCCCACCCCCGTACCCCCCTGGACACCCCGTACCCCCCCTGGATAGCCCCGCCCACCCTCCCAAACAGCCCACACCCCCTTCCCTGCAACCCCACCACCACCACCTAGACATACCACCCCACCTGGACACCCCACACACCCCTACCCCACCAGGACACCCCACCCAAACCCCCAGGATAGCCCACACCCCCTGGACAGCCCCGCCCACCCCCGTGGACACCCCCTACCCCCTAGACAGCCCAACCACCCCCGTGGACAGCCCACCCACCCCCCTCGACACCCCTTCTCCCTATGGACAGCCCCCACCCCTTGGATAGCCGGCCCACCCCCTGGACACCCCTACCCCCCGTGGCCAGCCCACCCACCCCCCCTGGACAGCCCGCCCACCCCTCCTTAACAGCCCAGCCACCCCCGTGGACAGCCCGTCCACCCTTGTGGACAACCCGCCCACCCCCGCACCCCCCTGGACACCCCGTACCCCCCTGGATAGCCCCGCCCACCCTCCCAAACAGCCCACACCCCTCCCCTACAACCCCACCACCACCACCTAGACATACCACCCCCCTGGACACCCCACACACCCCTCCCCCACCAGGACACCCCACCCAGACCCCTAGGACAGCCCACACCCCCTAGACAGCCCCGCCCACCCCTGTGGACAGCCTTTCCCACCCCCGTGGACACCCCCTCCCACCCCCGTGGACAACCCACCCACCCCCGTGGACACCCCCTACCCCCACAATCCATTATCCAAAACATATCAAATTGGTTTGAACACAATCCATAATTCCCACAATCCATTATCCAAAACATGTAAACGTTCACGATAGCCTCCCCCAACTCTGATTTACATGTTTTGAACACTCTTCTTCCAAACATAGAATACAAAAAAATTAAAGAAGTCTTCCCAAACACAAAAAATATCATATTTAGATATTAATTTCAATAATCAATTAAACCACCAACACCTGGAAAAAATCTATTCATTAAAACAACTACAACAATATGGTTGAGATCAAATTTTACCTATTCGTATGGGGGTGTATCTGTTGGGATGGGGGGTGCTGGTGTTATGATTCACGAGAGCAGTGGAGGGATGGGGTTCGCTAGAGCAGCGGAGCGAATAGATTAGGGCTCTGTCCGAATGGGGAGAGGAGATGGCGATCTGGAATTTGGGGGAAACCTTTGCCAACGGTTCCAGTGAACCGTTGGGAAATGTGTGAGTTTAGAACCCCTTTCCCAGCTGGAAAGGGTCACACATTTCCCAACAGTTCCAGTGAACCGTTGGGAAATGTGTGAGTTTAGCACCCTTTCCCAATGGTTCCAGTGAACCGTTGGGAAAGGGTCCACCGAAATTCCCTTTGCCAACGGTTTTCTTAAACCGTTGGAAAAGGCTCAGTATACCAACGGTTTAAGTAAACCGTTGGTATACTACTATTGGGAAAAGACCAAATTCCAGTAGTGGTTACAAATGAGTTATGGATCGGTGTCATAAATATCAAAACAATCTGAATGCATTTGCTCGGTTTTGAATATGTCACTAGTTCTTTTACTAAAATTAATGTCAATTTTAAACAATAACACATTTGCAGTTATACCATTCACACTGCGTGTCAAATTGATATGTGGTTGATTCCTACACGTCACAAATGACTCATGGATCCACTACTGGAATTAGAAGTATTTGCAACGGGCTATTTCCAACGGGATCCCGTCGCAAATAAGCTTTAGCGACGGGGGCCCATCGCAAATATCCCGTTGTAGAAAACAACGTCACAAAATAAGTCTCTGATTATATACATTATATATAAATAAACCTTTTTGCGACAAGCCTGTCGCAAATAAGTCTCCCATTATATACATTATATATAAAAATCTTTTGCGACTTTCCAGTCACCCCGTCGCAAATACATTTTGTAAAAATATATATTTTGTCACGACCCATCCCCCAGGGCCCGTATCGTGACTACCCCAAGCCTGCCTTCCATAGGACAGGGGCTAATGACTAGCACCAAAGACGTAAATCCCTAAATTGGTAAGACATTACCTTTATAACTGTAAACAAACAGATCAGAGTACACAACTAAAAGCAAAACACTAAGCAAAACTATATACAAAAGAAGTGCTGAAAAGTAAAAGGGGCCGGAAATACAAGCCCAACAAGAAAGTACAAGTACAACTGAAAGCAAGTACAAATTAAGAAAAGTAAAGCAACTACTGGGTCGTCCTCCGAGGTTCCTACTTGAAGGGTAGGTACAGATGGCCTCCTCAGTACTCCCGTCCATCCGTCTCCTCCGTGTACCATCACACCGAGTGGTCCACCTCCGGGTACTGTCCAGTCCTGCTACTCTCTGCCTTAATCAGCGTTGTCCATCGTCTGCAACCAACACAACGAGGTGCGGGCAGAGCCCATGCAGGGGTGAGTATAATGATACTCAGTAGGGACCCCGAGACCCTCAAGGTCTCACAAAATACAACAAGGATAAACCACAAAGTATGAAATCAATAGATAACCAATAATCAGTTATATTCCCATACATATACCTAAGTTATCTAGTAACTCATCTCAATCAAGAGGAAGACACAAAAGTCATTGACTCAGCTCAAACCAGGATTTTTATTAACGAAACCACAACTGGTGGCGTACTCCTCCTCTATCGAGTAAAGTGGGGTCTGCCGCGTCACACATAGGCGCTTCCCACTAACCTTGGACTGCTGAGGTACTCCTCCTATCGAGTACCGTGGGTCTGCTGCGCTCACACAGAGGCGATCCCCACCATAGGTCTGCTGCGCTCACATCGAGGTGCTCCCCCAGATAGCCTACAGTGGTACTAATCCTGTCGAGTACTGTGGGTCTCTCGTGCTCACACAGAGGCGCTCCCCACCGTGGGTCTGTCGCGCTCACACAGAGGCGCTCCGCACTGGGCTAGTCGAGTCACTCCGAGTCGAATCGGTCAAGCAGTCGTCAAGTCTCATCCAACTACTCAGTCTCCGTACTCTGTCCACTCGCTTCTAGAAAGATCCGCTCCACGAGCCACTGGTCAATACTCCAACTATCATGAGGTGCCACAAGGAAGTATCTCAAAGGTCCGCCACATCATAGGGGTCTCAACGAAATAGACGACGCGTCAATCAGACGCCCAGTCTGTGAGTTATTAGCCTTTTAGTCCCGGGGGCCTAGTTGGATTCGTGTGTGATCCAACCTGACCATAAATCAAATATACCATAAACTCCAGTGGGGTATTCTCAAAGGGACGGCTTCGCTCCAAAAATATCGGCGTCGTTGACGGTTCGTCAAACAGACGTCCAGTGCCAAAGATATGGCCCAAGAAGGTATGGGGTAAGTAATGGGCATGGGCCCAGTCTGACCTGGTCGGACCGATTCGGCCCAACCCAGACTGGGCCGACCTGGTTTGCGTCGACCCGGTCAGCCCACTAAGTTTGACCCGGTCCATTGGGCCCGACCCAGTGGACTGTGAGGGCGGTTTAACCCGGAGGTCGCATGTAGGCGACTCGGCCCGGGAGGTCGGGCTGGTCGGGAGGCCAGCGAGAAGGCCGTGGGGCCGCCGACAGGGTGCCGGGCTGGCCGCGGGGGTGCCGGGTAGGCTGCGGGGGCAAAGGGAAGTGTCCAGAAGGGGTTGGGCTAGCCGCGGGGGCGCCGACAGGGCACCGGGAAGGCCGTGGGGGCATCGGCAGGGCGCGGGGGCGCCGGGCAGGGTGCGGGAGGGCGCCGGAGGGCTGCGGGCAGGCTGGCCGCGCGCAGGCGGGCCGCGCGCCGGGCAGGGCACCAGGTGGCCACAGGCAGGCGGGCCGCGCACCGAGTAGGGCACTGGGCAGGCCGCGGGGGCACCGGGCAGGGCGCGGGGGCGCCTGGCAGGGTGCGGTAGGCTGCCAGAGGGCCGCAGGCAGGCGGGTCGCGCGCCGAGCTGGCTGCTGGGGGGCCGCAGGCAGGTGGGCCACGCGCCGGGCAGGGCGTCAGGCGGCCGCAGGCAGGCGGTCCGCGCACCGGGTAGGGCGCCGGGCGGCCGCGGGCAGGCGGGCCGTGCGCCGGGTAGGGCGCCGGGAGGCTGCGGGTAGGCCGGCCGGGCGCCGCCCGGGCCGGTGGGGGTCGTCCGGAAGCATCGGTGGGCCGCGAGGGCGGCGCGAGTCACGGAGACTGTAGGTAGCGTGGCCTTCGTCGTTGCCGCCTTCATCGTCGTGCCATAGAATTCCACAAAAAAGAGAAAACGACGGAGGTTGTCGGGCCATGTTAGGTTGGCCCGCACCCTCCGCGTTTAGGAAGGTATCATTTGACTCACCATGAGACGATGATGATAAAAAAAATATGTCCGCATCAAACCCATTTTATCCTCTGAAGAAGATAATAAAAAGGGTATAACATCATCAGGCCTAAACCCCCTACCTTTGATTCGTCGGTCGTTGTTCGTCGACGGAGTTGCGGAAAGAAGACGATGAAGATCGTCATTCATCGCGTCTGCCGCATGTCCCCAATTCTGAGCTGCGTCAGTTTGTTGATGACGTTGCAGAGGGCAGGATTTGAGGAAGGAAGTCGAAGAAGAGATCGTCGCCGACGTTCTTCGCGTTCTTCGTTCTTCGTTGGGAGAACTTTTTTTCTTCCAAGCTCTCCTCTCAAGCTCCCACCAAAAGAGAATTGCCAAGCCAAAAAATAATACAAGTTATCTATTATTTTATTGGCACAATGATTTCAAATTGGAGGAATAAATTAAGAGGATCCCCTTAATTAAATTACATGCGTTGGTGCAATTGATTCATGGGGAGTTCCAGAGGCTTCCCTTAATTAACTTACACATGTTGGCGCAAATAATTAAAAGGGAAAGGTGGCACCAATTAATAGTAGAGGAGGTCAAGGGACCCCCCCCCCTCATTAATGAGCACTAGTGTAGAAAATGTTTTTTACAACGGTTATTTTTAATTTTTAATGTCGGCTTTTGGCTGACGTTATTATAGGAGACGTTATAAACAGAGTTTTTTACATAGGTTATTCTACAACCGACGTCAAAAACACAAATCTGAAGCGTTTTTCACGTCGGTGGATAAACAATTGATGTGGAAAACGCTTCGGAGGAGTTCTTTATGACGTCGGTTATTTAATAACCGACGTGATATATACCCTTTCACGTCGGTAATATAATAAACGACGTCATAAAGCACTCTTCCGAAGCGTTTATCACGTCAGTTATAAAAATAAACGACGTGATAAACCTGTCTGCCAAGCGGTTTTTCACGTCAATTGATAAAAAAGCGACATGGAAAATGCTTCGGAGGAGTGCTTTATGACGTCGGTTATTTAATAACTGGCGTTATATATACCCTTTCACATCGGTTTTATAATAACTGACGTCTTAAAGCACTCTTCCGAAGTGTTTATCACATTGGTTATAAAAATAACCGACGTGATAAACCTGTCTGCCAAGCGGTTTTCACGCCGGTTGATAAAAAAACGACGTGGAAAATGCTTTGGAGGAGTGATTTATTACATCGGTTATTTAATAACCAACATGATATATACCCTTTCACATCGGTTATATAATAACCGACGTCATAAAGCACTCTTCTGAAGTGTTTATCATGTCGGTTATAAAAATAACCGACATGATAAACCTATCTTCCAAGTGGTTTTCAACGTCGGTTATTATATAACCGACATCAAAACATATTTACAACTTCGGTTATAAAATAACCGACGTAAAAAACTATCCATTTCAATGTATTACGTCGGTTATGAAATAACCGACGTAAAAACCATCTCCAATGAAGTTTTTACATAGGTTTCCAAATAACCGACGTTATAACCCATACCAATGAATTTTTTTACATCGGTTATGAAATAACCGATGTAAAAAAGATTTTTTTAATAAACCTGAACCACTGCTATGCCCAGAAAAATCACCTGAAATAGAGAAAAATCTTACCAAAAACAGACCAGAAAAGACCAGAACCCCCCTAGACACCCCCCCGCACCCCTGGACAACCCCCATCCCCTGGAAGGACCCCACACCCCTGGACATCCCCACCACCCCCTGGATAGCCCCCCACACCCCTAGACAACCCCCACCCTCCTGTATGCCCCCACCCCCTGGACAGAACTCCCACACCCCTGGACAACCCTCCCACACCCCTAAAACAGACAAATAATTTACCAAAAACAGACCAAAACCCCCTCACCCCACTGGACAGCCCCCACCACACCCATGGACACCCCCACACCCCTGGACTGCCCCCCCACCCCTTGGACATCCCCCGGCACCCCTGGATAGCCCCCACCACACCCCTGGACACCCCCACACACATGGACTTCCCCCCACCCCCTGAACAGCCCCAACACCATTGACAAACCCCACCCTCCTGGACTGCCCACCACCCCCTGGACAGCCCCCCTCACCCCACTGGACAGCCCCCACCACACCCCTGGACAGCCCCCCGCACCCCTGGATAGCCCCCACCCCCTGGACAGCCCCCCCACCCATAAAAATCCCCACCACCCCCTGGACAGCCCCCACACCCCTGGACAACCCCCACCCTCCTGTATACCCCCCACTCCCTGGACAACACTCTCACACCTCTAGACAGCCCTCCCACACCCCTAAAACAGACCAAAATTTTACCAAAAATAGACCAGAACCCCCTCACCCCACTGGACAACCCCCACCACACCCCTAAACACCCCCACACCCCTGGACTACCCCCACCACCTGGACAGCCCCCAACACCCCTGGACAACCCCACCCTCCTGGACTGCCCCACCACCCCCTGGACAGCCCCCCTCACCCCACTGGATAGCCCCCACCACACCCCTGGACACCCCCACACCCCTAGACTGCCTCCCACCACCTGGATAGCCCCCAACACCCCTAGACAACCCCCACCCTCCTGGACTACCCCACCACCCCCTGGATGGCCCCCTCACCCCACTGGACAGCCCCCACCACACCCCTGGACACCCCCACACCCCTGGACTACCCCCAACCCCCTGGATAGCCCCCACACCCCTGGACATCCCCACCTCCCCCTGGACAGCCCCCACACCCCTAGAAAACACCCACCCTCCTGTATACCCCCACCCCCTGGACAACACTCCCACACCCTAGGACAACCCTTCCACACCCCTAAAACATACCGAAAAGTTACCAAACCCCTCACCCCACTGGACTTCCCCCACCACACCCCTAGACACCCCACACCCCTGGACATCCCCACCACACCTAGACATCCCCCACCCTCCTTTATACCCCCACCCCCTGGACAGGACTCCCACACCCTTGGACAACCCTCCCACACCCCTAAAACAGACTAAAAAGTTACCAAAAATAGACCAGAACCCCCTCACCCCACTGGACATCCCCCACCACAACCCTAGACACCCCCACACCCCTGGACTTCCCCCACCCCCTTGACAGCCCCCAACACCCCCGGACAACCCCCACTCGCCTAGACACCCCCCCACCCCTGGACTTCCCCACCACCCCCTAGACAGCCCCTACACCCCTAGACAACCCCCATGTAACGCCCCGACCCCAGTTGCCTGGAGTTGGTGCATTAGTACATATCATTTTCATGATCACAAGAAAGATCAAGTCTCAAAAGACCGATTAGTTTAGTTGTCTTGGAAACACTAGATACATTCATAAAGTTTACATTACATCATAAATTGAAAACTACAACAACATCTTGTCTCCACACTCATATCCCCTTATACTATCCCTGCAGGTCATTCATAAAATACTTCTTCACATCATGGGAAAAATAAAACATAGAAAGAGGTGAGCTCAAATTCCCAGTAAGGATAACAATATAGCAGAAACTTTTATAAATAATCATAAACATTTAAGGCAATGTATAACTAAAACAAAATCCTATTAAACTTGAACTTCAGTATAATATGGAAAAAATAAAATGAAATAATTCCATTTACATATTCACATGGATATTCTACTAGTCGAATAATCACATGCAATATCAATAACCACTTTCATAATGATGGAATGCATAATGCCAGACTATCATAACCCCATAGCCAAGGCCTCATGCCAAGACTACAAATAATATTTTTTCAAGGCCTTGTGCCAAGACACTAGTTTGTCTCATGAGACCTATCGATGCATCGTGGAGCTATATCAGGCTCCAACCGTCACTTATTAAGTCCAATTCATTCCTCATATGAATAGGTTTAAACATAACATAAACATTTGTATTAAAACTAGCATACGAAATGTCAATAAATTCTCAATAAACCATGAATGGTATAAAAATAACACATCCACAGTCAAACATATCACAAAACCATAAATACAATATGGAAGATTTGTATCATAATAAATAAACTTCAAATAAGCTTAAAATCCATCAAAGTATGTTGACATAGATGAAATCAAAACTATTTGAGAGAAATATCACTTTTCTTGAAATCATTTAAAAGTCACATAATTATAAAATAAAACTTTTACTTTGAAAATATTCTTAGAAGATTTTAAGGGAAGATTCAAAGATTTTATAATTGTGGAAAATATCCACACCCTCCGTATAAGTTAAAAAATAGACATTCTTACCTTACTTCTGTCGAAAAGGTTAAAAAGGACCTTGTTTGGAAAACGACAGAAATATTCCTTTATAAACTTCTTATAAAAAGTCAAACAAGGGTATAAGTGACTTTAAACCATATTCTGTAAAATAGTAATAATGTTTTGAAATACATTTTTAAGAAACATGGATGTGGATGATAAAGAGGTCCCAATAGATAATTACGTATAAACAACCTTGGATAATGAAGAGATTGTGAAATAACCATTACCAATTTGGTAACTTATGAAACATAAACCACATAAAAGAGGTATCATACAATGAATATGTAAATACACATATGTTAAAGTGTATTACATAAATAATACAATTAGGGGCAGTACATACACCACACAAAAGGTAATAGTGGCAATATGGCATGAATCTCACGGGAATAAGAAGTGAGATGAAAACCCCTTACCCTGTACTTTTCCTTTGTCGAGGGTAGGGTAATCTCCTGTATAATGGTTAAATTATTGTTATTAAATTATAAAAGAATAATATACATTAATATGATATCATATAGGATCTTTTAACATTTCTTTGTTAATAATATCTTAGTATTATCGTCGTTTCAGGTGTTAACTTACTCGTTTTATTTTATATGTTTTGTTACATAAGCCATGTTTGTTATGGATAGGTTTTATCTTATACATATCCAGAATTATATCAATTCCTTAAAAATTATTTTTAATCATAAAATGAGAATTAGACTTGAATGGATACGATGGGGAATGAATCTCATCACGTTCGTGGAGACGGTAGTCCGTACGTACGCACGAACGCTACTTCCATTTCATTTTTCATTTTAAAAGGAATCAAAACCAAATAATAAATAGGTATATTATTATTAAAGTATAATATAATATCTTATATGTTTTACTTAATTTCATTAATACCATCCTTTATACGTTCCATGTATGGTATAAACGAGTCATATCACTTTGAGAGGGCGGTAGTCCGCACTTCCTCAAATGAAATTATCGTATATATATACAACATGAAATGAATAATGGTATGCCATAAAATGGAATTAAATAAGATTATATATAAAATAAATATCATAAATATCATATTTAATTATAGTTCCATCATAATGGCCACCATGAGAGGTGGTAGGAGATAATTGAACAATCATCATTTCGTGAGGCGTTTGGTTTCCATCCACAGAAACATTATGTTCTTCACCCATTAGATGGAGGTGTGTGTAAGTGTAGTTATAATAATTCTCATAAAAATATCCTAGTATATTTAGGATTCTATTTTTGTTACAAAAGAAAAGTATGAGAAGAGTTTAGGGATTGGAGAAGTAAAATAAAAGAAAAGAAGCTAAGAAAAATCGTTACCTTTAATTGGGGTAACTTCCTTTGGTTTGAACCAAAAATGACTCTTGAAGTGCATTCTGCCTAAGGTGAGGCTTCTAGGAGGAGGATAGGGATATAGGGAGCTTAATTGGGTAGAGTTTGGAGGAGAAAAAAAGGCTTGAGAGGTGTGGGGAATTGGTTATAAGTGGTGTCCTTTTATAAGGGGGACGCGGGGATCTTTAGGAAAAACTTAAAGTATTAATTTATAATAAATTCATATTCGGTTTCTAATGGCTCCAAAGTATATTATTTAATGGTTAAGGTGGGGATGGGTATAAAACCACTCAACCAATATAATTTAGACAGGTTTGTGTAATTATATTAACCTTACCTTTTAGTTTTAATTCTTAGTTAATTAGTTTGACACTTACCATCTCACTTTGTATTTTTATATTATATAGTTAATAAACTTACTATATACATCCAATCGACCTCCAAGTGGTACATTAATGATAAAACTATCATGATAAAAGTCCTTTGGCCTAACCTTATATTTTTAGGAATAGAATATAAATTAATAATATAATATTTGTTTTAAAAACTCTTTTATGTCAATTTTGACACTATTGGGTATTTTGTTTTTGATAATTTCTTAACAGCATTATTACTTCGAAAAAAATTTATATAACCAGTAATAATATGTCATATTCACCTATAAATTTCGTGGATGTCATAAAAACTTTGAAATTATATTTATTTTAATATTTATATTACCATTTATTTGATTCTTTCATTAATAAGGTAATTACTGCATCAACATTGTGTCATAAATAAATTTAATTATTTAATGTCTAAAAATTATAATTAAAATACCATTATTTAGGAAATTGTTTTAGATTTCTAATGAATATTTATAATCGAATTTATCTTATGTATAGCCCTATATTAAAAATGTTTTAGTTATTAAACTTTGATTTTAACTCTTTTAACTCTTCTTTGAATTAAATAATAATAAATGTCCTAATCTAATCCAAGTGGACCTAAAGGGTAATATTTTATTCATAAGGGTTTTTTGGTCAAATTAAACTTATCCAATAGAATTAGGACATGTGTTAGGGTAATAATAATATCATTTTTACCCTTAATTACCCTATTTACTTTTTACCATGGTAAATAAAAGTAAAAAGTTACTTTTCACCAAAAAATATTTTTATCTTATTGAACCACATTTTAATCCTTGATATTAACCATGTCTCTCAGATTTTCGAAATTCTACTCACAGAAGTGGTAAAATTAAGTTTTATGTGAATTTACAAATTCCCCTAGGAGTTGGGTAAAAGATGGTGAAAAAATTCAACAAACTTTTTATATATCTAAAATTATTATAAACTGCCTCCAATGAATTACATTAAAATTATATAGGTGTTATGTATCTATTTTTACCTAAAATAAATTTAAATAATTTAAATAATTATTTAAATAAAAAGCTGGTTTTAAACAGTAACTCAGTGTTTTTCACTATTCATCAAAAATTGAAAGTTTTCAGAAAAATACCAAAAATTTACCCTAAGCTAATTTTGATATTCCAAATTCAATAATGAAGTATATTTTAACAAATTAAAAATGTAGAAGTTTAATTTATTAATTTAAAATTAATTCCCGTTGTTAAAACAAAAAGCATGTTTTTAAGAAACAATAACTATCAAAAGATTGACACTTGTTTATGTCCAGTTTAAATGTGAAATTATGTCCAATGAACAATATTGGATTAAATGGTATAATTATATTCTAAATATAATTTAAAACCACTCAAATTCATAATTCATCACTGTTAATTATTTCGATTAAAAAAGTTGTTTTTAATTAAAATTTAGTAATTTTCACTATTCATCAAAATATGAAAGTTATCAGAAAAGCACCAAAATTTAACCCTAGGATAATTTCGATATTATGAATCCAAAAATGAATTCCATTTTGAGAGATAAAATTTATAAAATTTCAAAAAGTGGGTATTACTATTCATAACGGCTACTTTGATTGGTCATGGTGTGTGTTAGAACTCGAAGTTGCGTACAACACACGCTACTGTATTATTCAAAGAGGAGTGTAACGTGGAAGATCGGGGTGTTACATTCTCCCCTCCTTCAATAAATTGTGTCCTCTCAATTTATGATCGGTATTGGAAACTTGGGGTTGACGTTTCAAAATATCTTAGTTGAAATCCCACATAAAAAAATGAATTAATGAGGCCTCTATTTAAAATAAAGAGTGGTAAGTATGAAGATTACCGAAAATAACACATACTAGGGTTCCATGTAGGAAAGTATGGATATGGAAGAGAAATCTAACCATCAATATCTGATGGAGAGTGGTAGAGAACATGGCTATGAAAAGGCCAACAATCCCAAAGCCATAAATTAGTGATGATCTAAGGTACCATCTAGGACAACATTTTTGTTCTAAGTTCCTTTTCTTAATGTTGGGGAATTTATTTATGATATTGGATAAGATTATAAGAAGATATAATTACATTATAATTAGAGTTTTATCCATTAATAAATTTCTACCACAAACTCATCTTTCACCCCAAAACATAATACAACTCAAAAATACTCTATTTATCCTAATCGTATATGGTTCCAATTATAATGAATTTATAATTCACATATCAGACCCTTTATGAAAAGAAACTACATTATACCATCCAGGAACTTCATGTAGTACAATGGTAGGGGATAAATCCCAATTTCACTATGGTTGTGGGTTCGATTCCCGCAGCTTTGTCTGACATGACGGGTCGTCACACTGTCTGCGTGTTGTCATTTTATAAAAATCCAAAAATAACCTTTCAAACTTAATCTCTTACAACCCTTATACTTATCCAAAGTACTTCTATAAACTCTCAGTCCAAAATTTATATGAAAGGTAAACATAATGTAGATCCTTTTTATCCCGTAATAGCATGTGAATACCTTCATCATGTATTCTTTTAAAACACTGAAACATCCTGAATTACCATAAAACCTTGTTGATTACATTCATGCTCCCTTATTACTTATAGAATACTGGATATACTTCATCCATCCAAAAATGTTGTAAACTCTAACAATGATGGAATATACAAATCTTTAATCAGTTTTAAGGCAGTCAAGAATATCCAATATAATTTACCCAAATCAACCATATCTTATTCCAAAATCAGTACCTCAATATTAGGTCCATATTAAGGTTTATATTTCCTTCAACCATGTAATTTCCAAAAAGTTTAACTCATTATAGAGTCACTTTTCTTAGTACCAGAAAATCTCAAATCCTCAATGAAATAGTACTGCAGTACAATCCTTATTTATTTCCAGTACATCATTGATACAACACTTAAATGAAATAATTCCAAAATAACAACATAAGAACACTAGTCATTCCTCTTCATCTATGGTAGTATCATAACTTGACTATTATCCAATAGCATCATTTTGGAATAGTCTGATAACTGGGACATTGGTTCACATAGTGTCCAAACTCCTTGTAGATGAATCATTATACATTTGAAACCTTTTTCTTACCCTTTCAGTCACGTACTTGGTGTCCTTTTTCTCCACACTTATAAAATACCCCCATTCCCTTCAAGAATTTTCCAAGGTGATTCTTTCCACAATTATCACATATGGGGAAATCCTTCTTTACCTTATTCCCTTTATCTGTCCTTCTCTCTACCATAATTTCCTTCTCTGGCTTCCCTTCAAAGCCAAAGGACTCCAAGAATTCTTTACTTATCTTATCAATACATGATACTATTTCTTCACATGATGATAATACATGGGAGACTATTTCCCTTCTAAATTCGGGCTTAATACCGTGGAAGATATGACCCTTCTTACTCTTTGGATCATGTGTATTGCTGGAGTTCACATTCCTTATACAGGGCACAATTTCTATACAATGGCATACACTAGATTAGTTTATGAATAGAAATACCTAATCCCAAACTTGTAAAACACTTAACATAAATTAAATAGTTTATGGATATAATCCATAATCATAAAAATGATATCTTTGAGTAAGTATATACTCATAAGCCCTTCATAATGGTTTGTAATGAAAATGAAATTATCCTAAGCATATCCCCTGGGAGTGTCTTAACCAAGAGTGCAGTAAGGCCCGTTGTCGTGCACCCGTTCCCGTTCGAGTCTAGCTCAAAGCGGTGTTTTCAGGTTTTACCCCTAGGTAAATCTGTTCCAGAGCCGCCTCTATCTTCTCATATCCAGACATGGATGTATTTCTTGGAAAACTCACAAAATCTCTACAATACTAAAATTCTAGGAAGATCTTCTATACTAATCCTCAAAGCCTAACTTAGGGCGATGTTATCTAATCAGAGTTTATCTAAATCTACTTTCTAAGGTTATTTCTAAACTTCCTATGATACCAACTGTAACGCCCCGACCCCAGTTTCCCAGAGTCGGTGTATTAGTACATATCATTGGAATGATCACAAGAAAGATCAAGTCTCGAAATACTGATTAGTTTAGTAGTCTTGGAAACACTAGATACATTCATAAAGTTTACAATACATTATAAATTGAAAACTACAACAACATCTTGTCTCCACACTCATATCCCCTTATAATATCCCTGCAGGTCATTCATAAAATACTTCTTCACATCCTGGGAAAAATAAAACATAGAAAGGGGTGAGCTCAAATGCCCAGTAAGGATAACAATATATCGAAAACTTTTATAAATAAGCATAAAAATTTAAGGCAATGTATACCTAAAACAAAAGCCTTTTAAACTTGAACTTCAGTATAATATGGAAAAAATAAAATGAAATAATGCCATTTACTTATTCACATGGATATTCTACTAGCCAAATAATCACATGCAATATCAATAACCACTTTCATAATGATGGAATGCATAATGCCAAACTATCATAACCACATAGCCAAGGCCTCGTGCCAAGACTACAAATAAGATTTTGTCAAGGCCTTGTGCCAAGACACTAGTTTGTCTCATGAGACCTACTGGTGCATCGAGGAGCTATAGCAAGCTCCACCCCTCACTTATTAGGTACAATGCATTCCTCATATGAATAGGTTTAAACATAACACAAACATTCGTATTAAAACTAGCATACAAAATGTCAGTACTTTCTCTATAAACCATGAATGGTATAAAAATAACACATCCACAGTCAAACATATAACAAAACCTTCAATACAATATGGAAGATTTGTATCATAATAAATAAACTTCAAATAAGCTTAAAATCCATCAAAGGATGTTGATATAGATGAAATCAAAACTATTTGAGAGAAATATCTCTTTTTTTGAAATCATTTAAAAGTCACATAATTATAAAATAAAACTTTTACTTTGAAAATATTCTTATAATCTTGTAAGGGAAGCTTCGAAGATTTTATAATGGTGTAAAATATCCGCACCCGCCGTATAAGTTAAAAAAGAGACATTCTTACCTTAATTCTGTCAAAAAGTTTAAAAAGGACCTTGTTTGGAAAACGACAGAAATATTCCTTTATAAACTTCTTATAAAAAGTCAAACAAGGGTATAAATGACTTTAACCCATATTATGTAAAATAGTAAGAATGTTTTGAAACACATTTTTAAGAAACATGGATGTGTATGATAAAGAGGTCACAGTAGATAATTACATATAAACAACCTCGGATAATGAAGAGATTGTGAAATAACCCTTACCAATTTGGTAACTTATGAAACATACACCCCATGAAAGAGGTATCATACAATGAATATGTAAATACACCTAAATTAAAGTTTATTACATAAATAATACAATTATGGGCAATACATACACCACACAAATGTTTATAGTGGCAATATGGCATGAATATCACGAGAATAAGAAGTGAGATGAAAACACCTTACCTTGTACTTTTCATTTGTCGACGGTAGGTTAATCTCCTGTATAATGGTTAAATTATTGTTATTAAATTATAAAAGAATAATATACATTAATATGATATCATATATGATCTTTTAACATTTCTTTGTCAATAATATCTTAGTATTATCGTCGTTTCGAGTGTTAACTTACTCGTTTTATTTTATATGTTTTGTTACATAAGCCATGCTTGTTATGTATAGGTTGTATCTTATACATATCCAGAATGATATCAACTCCTTAAACATTATTTTTAATCATAAAATGAGAATTATACTTGAATGGATACGATGGGGAATGAATCTCATCGCGTTCGTGGAGACGGTAGTCCGTACGTACGCACGAACGCTACTTCCATTTCATTTTTCATTTTAAAAGGAATCAAAACCAAATAATACATAGTTATATTATTATTAAAGTATAATATAATATCTTATATGTGTTACTTAAGATCATTAAAACCATCTTTTATATGTTCCATGTATGGTATAAATGAGTCATATCACTTTGAGAGGGCGGTAGTCCGTACTTCCTCAAATGAAATTGTTGTATATATATACAACATGAAACGAATAATGGTATGACATAAAATGAAATTACAGAATCTTATATATAAAATAAATATCATTAATATCATATTTAATTATAGTGTCATCATAATGGCCACCATGAGAGGTGGTAGGAGATAATTGAACAATCATCGTTTCGTGAGGCGTTTGGTTTCCATCCATAGAAACATTATGTTCTTCACCCATTAGATGGAGGTGTGTGTATGTGTAGTTCGAATAATTCTAATAAAAATATCCTAGTATATTTAGGATACCGTTTTTGTTACAAAATAAATGAATGCGAAGAGTTTAGTGGTTGGAGAAGTAAAATAAAAGAAAAGAAGCTAAGAGAAATCGTTACCTTTAATTGGGGTAACTCCCTTTGGTTTGAACCAAAAAGGACTCTTGAAGTGCCTTCTGCCTAAGATGAGGCTTCTAGGAGGAGGAGAGGGATGTAGGGAGATTAATTGGTCAGAGGTTGGACAAGCCAAAAGGCTTGAGAGGTGTGAGGAATTGTTTATAAGTGGTGTTCTTTTATAAGGGGGAGGAGGGGCTCTTTAGAAAAAACATAAAGTATTAATTTATAATAAATTAATATTCGGTTTCTAATGGATCAAAAGTTTATTATTTAAAGTTTAAGGTGGTTATGGGTCGAAAAAAACTCAAAAAATAGAATTTAGACAGGTTTGGGTCATTATATTAACCTTATCTTTTAGTTTTAACTCTTAGTTAATTAGTTTGACACTTACCATGTCACTTTGTATTTTTATATTATATAGTTAATAAACTGACTATATACATCAAAGAGACCCCCAAGTGGTCCATTAATGATACAAATATCATGATAAAAGTCCTTTGGCTGAACCTTATATTTTTAGGAATAGAATATAAATTAATAATATAATATTTGTTTTAAAAACTCTTTTATGTCAATTTTGACACTATTGGGTATTTTGTTTTTGATAATTTCTTAACAGTTTTTTTACTTCGAAAAAAATATATATAACCAATACTAATATGTCATATTCACCTAGAAAATTCGTGTATGTCATAAAAACGTTGAAATTATATTTATTTTAATATTTATATTACCATTTATTTGATTCTTTCATTAATAAGGTAATTACTGCATCATCATTGTGTCATAAATAAATTTAATTATTTAATGTCTAAAAATTATAATTAAAATACCATTATGTAGGAAATATTTTTATCTTTCTAATAAATACTTATAATCGAATTTATCTTATGCATAACGCTATATTAAAAATGTTTTAGTTATTAAACTTTGATTTTAACTCTTTTAACTATTCTTTGAATTAAATAATAATAAATGTCCTAATCTAATATAAGTGGACCTAAAGGGTCATATTTTATTCTTAAGTTTGTTTTTGGTTGGATTAAACTTATCCAATAGAATTATGACATGTGTTAGGGTAATAATAATATCATTTTTACCCTTAATTACCCTTTTTACTTTTTACCGTGGTAAATAAAAGTAAAAAGTTACTATTCACCAAAAATTATTTTTATCTTATTGAACCACATTTTACTCATTGATATTAACCGTGTATCTCGGATTTTCGAAATTCCACTCACAAAAGCGGTAAAATTAAGTTTTATGTGAATTTACAAATTCCCCTAGGAGGTGGGTAAAAGACGATGAAAAAGTTCAATAAAATTTTTATATATCTAAAATTATTATAAACTACCTCCAATGAATTATATTGAATTTATATAGGTGTTATGTATCTATTTTGACCTAAAATAAATTTAAATAAGATAAATAATTATTTAAATAAAAATCCGGTTTTAAACAGTAACTTAGTGTTTTTCACTATTCATCAAAAATTGAAAGTTTTCAGAAAAATACCAAAAATTTACCCTAAGCTAATTTTGATATTCCGAATTCAATAATGAAGTCTATTTTACCAAATTAAAAACATAGAAGTTTCATTTATTAATTTAAAATTAATTTCCGTTGTTAAAACAAAAAGCGTGTTTTTAAGAAACAATAACTATCAAAAGATTGACACTTGTTTATGTCTGGTTTAAATGTGACATTATGTCCAATGAGCAACATTGAATTAAATGGTAAAAATATATTCTAAATATAATTTAAACAAACTAAAATTAATAATTTATCACTATTAATTATTTCGATTAAAAAAGTTGTTTTTAATTAAAATTTAGTAATTTTCATTATTCATCAAAATATGAAAGTTATCTGAAAGGTACCAAAATTTCACCCTAAGATAATTTCGATATTATGAATCCAAAAATGAAGTCCATTTTGAGAGATAAAATTTATAAAATTTCAAAAAGTGGGTATTACTATTCATAACGACTACTTTGATTGGTCGTGGTGTGTGTTAGAACTCGATGTTGCGTACAACACACACTAATGTATTATTTAAAGAGGAGAATACCATGGAAGCTAGGGGTGTTACAACCCTCATGGACACCCCCACACCCCTAGACTGCCCCACTACCCCCGAGACTGCCCCCCACCCTCCTGGACCCCCCCCCCCCACACCCCTGGACTGCCCCCACCCCTGGAAGCCCCCACACCCCTAGACAACCCCCCACCCTCCTGGACAACCCCCCACCCTCCTAGACACCCCACCCTCTTAGACACCCCCACACCCCATGGACACCCCCACACCCTCCTGGACACCCCCACACCCCTGGACTGCCCCCACCCTCCTGGACACCCCCTGGATACCCCCACCCTCCTGGACACCCTCCTGAACACCCCCTCGGGGGGCACACCGCTGGAAGGTACTCATCACTCCCACATGCGAAGCTTGAGCTCTCAAAATGTTTCACATGTGGGAGTGATGAGTACCTTCTAGCGGCATTCAGCCCCCCGAGGGATAGAGGCGCCTCCTCTCCCACCCCCCTGGACTTCCCCCACTATCCCCATGGACACCCTGGACCCCCCACCCCACTGGACAGCCCTCCCACACCCCTGGAAACCCCCATCACCCCACAGGACACCCCACACCTCTAGACACCCCCTGGACAACCTCCCACTCCCTTGGAAAGCCCTTCCACCATCCTATATATGCTCCAACCCCTGGAATGCACCCCCACTCTCATGGACACCCAGGACCCCCACCCCACCGGACAACCCTCCCACACCCCTGGACACCCCCACCCCACTAAACACCCCCACACCCTTGGAACCCCTCCCCCCAGACCAGAATCCATACCAGAAAAACCATCATAAGTATACCAAAATAAGAATTAGAGCAAAATTAAACATTCACATATATAACATTCAAAACTTACACTGTCAGCTTAAAAAAAAAACTAAATCCAACCTAAGGGACTACAAAACACACAACTACAACGAAAATATTCAAAATTACATTTTACACTACAAACAACAAAAATTCAATCAAACCTGTAAAATAATTTGGCCATTCCACTTGTAAGTATTTTATGTCTTGAGCAGTATAGGGTTGAGGGTCATCAAATAGATACAAATTAAAAGGATATTAGTTAACATGTATAATGAATAAATCAAATTGAAATATTATGGCAAAGTTTAAAAGGAATCTTACTAGATCAAAGTTCACAACTATCCCAGTTGTTATTATTTCATACATAAATATTAACATATAATATCCACATTCTATGACGCCTTGTTGTTCATGACAATTCTGTTTGAATGAGTGTAAATTCAATATATTATTTTTATGTAATAAATCAAAAATCAAAAATCAAAAATGGATATTTACCTTCACATTTACATATTTGATCTTCACACTCCTTTTCTTTGTGTTTTTTTCGAAAGTAGACCCATCCCCTGTTAGAAAAATAATAAGAATGGGGTAAATTTAATATTCATTATAATATATAAAACTATTGAGAAATTGAAACTTATTTTTATTAATTTTTCTTAAAACTTTCCCGCACATCACCATGGATAGAGCATATCCAATAAAGTGTTTTCTCCCTTGTGCAAAAAACCCCTAATATCCAATGATCACTGATAAAAGAAAATTTAAGGTTAGTGGGTTTTATGTTAAATGATAATGAACTATTTGAGAGAGATGTGTTTCATACCTCTTAAAAAAAGGCATCATCCAACATTGTGTTACTATACTCTATTCAAGTCTTTCAGTAATATAAAGCATTCTTTGTTCCTCATCCAATGCACATGATTTAGGGGAAATCAATTGTGGGTCCATGAATCCATATACATCTGTCCGCTCATTATTCTCAAAAATGTTATAAAGAGACCTAACACAAAACAGACTTAAGTATACATTTTTAATAAATATAATGCATGGAAAAGGTGTTAAGACTTACATGTAAAAAATTTGCACCACATTGATGCACAACTTATATCCAGTAACAAGCTCCATGATATCAGTTTTCACAATCCCCACTGTTATTGCAGGTCCACAAACATGAGCTTCCATTAGAAACTCATAATGACCCACCAACAAATTTGAATATCTTGACAATCCGTCAAGACTACTAGAATCTGTATCTGATGTTATATTCATTTGTCTTTGTTGTTGTCTATACAATATTTATTTACCTTTGAAGTATTCCTGTAAAAATAAATAGAAAAATAAATTAGCTTTCAAATGATAAAAAAACTTTAATAAAAAAATAAAATAGAAGATATAACATACATACCTCTATGGTAATGAGTTAAAGAAGTCTAAATGGACAAATTAAAAAATGGCCAATACTATGTCCAGCTGTCGTCACCTCATCTGTAGGTAATGGTACTCAAGCTGATCTATCTATAATATCCTGTATAATGACCCACTGATTCTCTACCTCTAATTGTTGATGATGAACTATATATCCTATATAATATACCAACCCATATGAAAATATATGATTTTGAGGATCATCAACATACAACTCACAATAAGTAGGAAGCTGCGGCGGAAGAGTAGGATAAAAAATGGGGTCCGCAGGCTGAGGTGGGGGAGCGGGATCAACTGGAAGAGGTGGAGGATAAATAATGGGGTCTGTAGGGGGAGGTGGAGGAGTGGGAGCTGCAGTCTGAAATTGTATTTGCATGTCTACAAACATAGAATGTACCGATGCTCTAATATTTTCCTCCATCATCACATTAATATTATAAACTTAAGCCTCCAAGGATTCTATTTTTTTTATAAATACCATCAATGTTAGAAGTTTAAGAATGCAGCAACACTTTTCTTACTGATACACCTGCCGGATATCTTCGTACACGACCAGGATGTTCAGGAGCTCCCAGCATCTATAAATACCCTCTTTGATCTCTTCTCCTCAATAGAGTCCTGTATTAATTAATTTAACAATTCTGTAATGATTGAAATTATATGAAGAAAATAGTTAACATAAATAAATAAAATAGATATCTTACAATCCTCTCAGCTACGATTCTCGATTCTTCTGAAAGATATTGCCCTTTTTTGACCATCTGAGCTCTCTTCCATTTTTCATGTCTAGATAGAAGGGATGGAGGGGCCACATCTCCAGAGCTTTAAGACTTAGCTCTTAGTTTTTGTAAATTTTCCTCCATCATTTGTTCTTCCAAAAATGCATACCCTCCCTGAGATAAACTATGAGGGTATACATTTTTAGATTGGATCTCCTGATGAGATTTCCTTGTTTGCTGTAAATTAAGAATAAGAAATCATTAACAAAACATTAATAAGATCATTTATATAAGAATTCTTATAAAATTTTACATTGCCCTTACCAAAAATGACTCTTTTCTTCTACTTTAAACAAACTGTCTCCATGTGTCTTCATCTATAAAAGGATATATACGACATGGATTGTCATGAATCCTATGACCAAAAATGAAATCAGATGAGAGAGTTGATTTGAAATCCCTCCATCTCCTGGCAGCCATCGATAAGAATTTCTTCCTGACTCCTCCAGTGTCAGGAATATCAAATGTCATCTGATAAAGAAGAGGTTAAGAATATTATACATACTAGAAACATTTAAAGAATAGGAAAACAATAGCAAAAGATCTTACCAAAATTGTCTCCCACAACTGAGAGATTATCTCTTTATCCACACTTCTCCAATCATCATACAAAATGCTTACTTTGCTCTTACCCTGAGTTTATACAAAACTCTTAAAATCTTTTGCATTTGGCCTCTAGGAATATCATCCTCATCAAACTCAATGAGTATCCTCTAATCCTACGTATGGGAAAGTGATAATTTTGGTAAACGTGTGCACCCACGTTTACCAACTCTTGAACTCTTTGTCGTAATAGGAGCACATGAGGAAGATTGGGGAACATCAAGAGGACCATGTGAATGTTCCTCCCCAGAGGTATGACCAATATACTCATCTCCAAAATCATGTGGTTGATCAACTGATTAATCTGTCATTATCCTTCAAATCAAAAAAACAAACATTTGTTCACAAATATAAAAATTCAAATATTTTAATACTACTATAATCAGAAAATAGAAAATTGTACTAAGTTACATAATAGTAAACATGGTTAATATGGAAAGCATGTTAAATAATGGTAAAGATGGTAAATATGGTAAAGATGGTAAACATGGTAATGTAATTTTCACTGAACAAAAATAATAGATATATAATTTATGTAATGGTAAAAATGGTAAAGTAAACTAAACAAACTTAAAACAAACAAAAGCTTATACTTATTTTGTTTTAATACATGTTTTAATAAAGAAAAAACTTACAATATGTAACATTTTATGAAAAAAATAAATGTAAACAAGAAATAAAAAAATGTTACTTGTAATTTTAGGAATGTATAAATGGATTTTTTTCCCAAATCCCTTCGTTGTGATCATTCCTTATGTAACAAACCATGTCTTCAACATGCTCATCATTATGTTTTGTTAATCTTTCCATGGAAGTAGGGATCTCACATAAATTAGTATCTTCATCAAGTTCATCCTCACCAAAATATTGTTTCTTACCTTGTAAAACAATAGCCCACTGCATATCTGATTGATCTGCTACATAGAATTTTTTTTTCATGTGTTGCCATTATAAAAGAATCATCTGTGTCTTCCAATCTATTCAGATTAACAAGTGTCATTCCAAATTCATCGTGTATGACACTATTTTTACCAATAAACCATTTATAGTTAAAAACATGAACTTTAATTTTAAATTAATCAACCTCCCATATGTCTTCAATCACTCCATAATATGCACTTGATGCATAAATTGGGTTTTTGTCCTTAGCACTCGAAAAATGCATTGCTTCTGCAAACACCAACACACCACTATTCTGAACTGCACTTCTGTTGTCCTGAGTTTTGTATGAAATTTATAGCCATTAATTCCATAACCGAACCATGTTATCACATTTAAACATGGACCACCCACTATCCATTTTAATGTCTTTGATACATCTGATCTACCAAGCAAGGTATTTTCAAACCATGACAATTTTTGTTGTTGTGCTCATTCAAAATCCACATTTCTTTCTTCTTTGGATGACATTGTTTCAACTCATTAATATGCAATGTGATATATGGTTGAGCATCATCTATGTTATTCAAGATGTATGATTCTAACTTCTTTATCTGTTTAGTTGACAATGATTTGACTTTCAAGCCACAAATCCCCTTTCCCTCATTATTAACTCGTTTATGGCGAGATGGAGGAAAACCTATGTGCTGCGCTGCAGCCAAGTATCTCGTACAAAACTCTGAAACCTCCTCAAAAATATACTTTTCAATAATGGAGGCTTCAAGTCGATATGGATTCTTAACATACCCCTTCAATATTTTTATATACCTTTCAAAATTATACATCCAACGAAGATATAAAGGTCCACAAAGATTTATTTCTCTAACTAGATGAATCATTAAATGCACCATTATATCAAAAAAAGTTGGAGGAAAATACATTTCCAATTGACAAAGTATAAAAATTGCATATTTTTCCAAAATTTTCAAAGCATTCACATCAATCGCCTTATTAAAAATTGAATTGAAAAAATAACACAACTTCATTATAGTCTTTCTGACATGGATGGGCAATATTCCACGCAATGCAACTGGTAGAAGTTGTTACATCATGACGTGACAATCATGAGATTTCATACCTATCAACTTCAAGTCCTTTAATGAGACAAATTTTTTTACATTTGAAGAATAACCTTGAGGCACTTTGATATCATGAAGACACTTCCAAAAACTAATTTTCTCCCTCTTAGATAATGCATGACAAGATAGGGGAAGAAATGTTTGTCTTCCATTAGGAGTGGGAGCTAACTCAAAACATATTCCCATTGATAGTAAGTATAATCTTGCATTCAACCCATCTTTTGTCATTCCTTTAATATCTAACAATGTTCCAATCAAACAATCACAGATTTTCTTCTCCACATGCATGACATTATTATTATGTTTAACTTCATGATATCTTTAATATGGTAGCTCAAAAAATATTGACATTTTCTTCCAAATATGTCTATCATTACCATATTTTTGTGTCTTTCCTAATGTCACATCAAGGTTTTTCACCCTCTCAAAATACAGATCAAGGGATAAAGGTTTTGGAGCAATATCAAATTCTTGTGAGCCATTTAATTCCTTTTTTAGTCTTCTATAAGAGTGATCCATTGGCAAAAACTTTCTATGACCCATGTAAACTGTTTTCCTCCCATGATGCAATTGACAATATGACGTCTGTTGTTCACAAATTGGACTTGCTTTATGCCCTTTAACACTATATCCAGACAAATTTCCATATGCTGGGAAGTCATTTATATTGAAAAAGAGCACTACATGCAGTTGAAAATATTCCATTTTATAAGAATCATACACCCTAATACCATCCACCCATAAAAGTTTCAAATCATCAATCAACGGTGACAAGTAAACATCAATATCATTGTCGGGTTACTTCGGACTAGAGATCATTATACTCAACATGACATACTTTCACTTCATACAAAATTTAGGAGAGAAGTTTTAAATTACCAATAAAACATGCCATAAACTATGTGTGCTACTGAGGGTTCGGTATGGATTCATTCCATCTGTGCACAACCCTAGTCTGTGATTTCTAATTTCATTTCCAAATGTAGAATACTGCTCATAAATTTTCTTCTATTATGGAAAATCAGCTGGATGCTGTATTTTTCCATCACATAACCGCTCATTATCATGCCATCTTAACCTTTTTGAATCATGTGAATTAGCAAATAAACATTTGAAACGATGAATTATAGGAAGATACCAAAATACCTTTGAAGGGATCTTTGTAATCTCTAAATCAGCCTGTGATTTTTCTTTCACCTTATATCGTGATGTCACACATTTAGAACACTCTGACAGAAATTCATATTCCTTCTTATATATCATACAGTCATTCGGACAGGCATGTATTTTCTTGTACCCCAATCCCATCGGGCATAATATTTTATTGGCCTTTTAATGTGAATCTGGAAGATTGTTATCTTTTAGAAGAAGATCTTTCATCAATTGTAGAAGCTCTGTAAAACTTCTGTCACTCCATCCATATTTTGCCTTTGGGTTAATCAATCTTAACACCGCCAAAAAAACCATAAAAATATTTACAACCCTGATTTAATGGTTTTTCAACATCACTATATAGACGTGCAACTGTTAGTTCTATCTCAATTTGTTCTGCTGCAATATCATGAATCATTTCTACAATTCCATCGGAGTTTCCATCTTGCGAATCATCATCATCAGTGACATTCCGTCTAGTTTCACCATGCCAAATCCAAGGTCTATAACTCGGATTAAAACCATGACAAATCAGATGATCTTTTATCTCTCTACTTTTCAACTTCTTCAAATTCAAACATTTCAGGCATGGATAAAAAAACATTCACTACTTAGAACATTTCATTTAGCAAATTCCAAAAAGGCATCAACACCTTCCTCATATTCATTGCTCATTCGATGTGCCGTAATCCAAATTTGACTCATTATTACCTATAAAAAATATCAAAATTATACATCTTTTTAAGATAAGACAAATATATGTTTATATGAAAAAAAATCATAATTTGAATGTAAAACAATGTTGAAATATAAAACAAATCTATGCGTATTTAAAAAAATATACTTGAATATGATTTTAAAAAGAAAATATAGTTAGATATAACTGTTTTAAATTCCATGGAATCAAAGAAAACCATGGGGCCTCCAATGGTTGATAGAAAATTGGAGAAAATGGAGTAAACCTGAGAATCAAATCAAATTTAAAATGAAAACTCAGATGAAGAAAATAACAATGTAAATCCAATCATCACGTCAAAATGGGGTTAGGATAACTATGCATATTTGAAAACCAGGACATGATCTCCCCCATAACCCATAATTTTCTCATAGTCGATGACTGGTCAAAATATATATAACCAAATAGAATCATATTGCAACACTAATATTCATGAAACAATACAATCATCATGTCATAATCTCACAAACCACGATGCAATAGTCAATCCCAACTGAAATTTATCCCCCACCCCCTTGGACACCCCCTGGACACCATAACCCCCTTGGATATCCCCCACCCCATGGAAACCACCCCCACCCCCTTGGACATCCCCTGGACACCACCCCACCCCCTTGGACACCCCCTGGACACCACCACCCCCTTGGACATCTCCCCCACCCCCTGGTCACCACCCCCACCCCAATGGACACCCCTAGACTCCACCACACCCTTGGACATCCCCCACCCCTCAGGACACCACCCCCACCCCCTAAATAACCCCCAACCCTCCTGGACACCCCCACCCCTCCTGGACACCACCACCCACCTCCTACCCCCTTGGAAACCCCCCTAGACACCCCAACGCTCTGGACAGCCCCCTGGACAACCCCCAAACCCTCTGGATAGACCCCCACCCCTTGAACAGCCCCCACCCCCTTGGACCCCCACACACCTGGACTGCCCCCTCCACCTCCATGGACACCCTGGACTCCCCCCGGCCATTTGGACAGCCCCCCGAACCCTTTGGACACCACTCCACCCCCTTGGACACCCCCTGGACACCACCACCCCCTTGGACAACCCCCACCCCTCTGGAAAACCCCCCACCCCCTGGACAACCCCACCCCTCTAGACAGCACCCCCACCCCCTTGGACACCCCCACCCCTCCTGGACACCACCCCCACCCCCTACCCCCTTGGACACCCCCTGGACACCCCCAACCCTCTGGATAGCCCCCACCCCCGGACAACCCCCCAAACCCTCTGGACAGGCCCCCACCCCCTTGGACAACCCCCTCCCCCACCCACCCACCCCCTTGGACACCCCCACCCCCTTGGACACCCCCACCCCCTTGGACCCCCCCACACACCCCTGGACTGCCCCCCCACCTCCATGGACACCCTGGACAGCCCCCAACCCTCTAGATAGCCCCCCCCGAACCCTCTGGACAGCCCCCAACCCTCTGGACAACCCCCAACCCCCTGTACAGCCCCCAACCCTCTAGAAAGCCCCCCAGAACCATGAGATTTTAACCTCAAGCAACTAGTTTTGGCATATCTAGGGATTTTAACCTCAAGCTACTAGTTTTGGTATCATGCCATTATTCAAAATGAGAACCATGAACTGTATCTCTTAATAGTCTAAAATGATCTATTGTTTAATGAATTGGGTTTTAATAGAATATAAAGACTTATAATAGTCCACAAAAATAAGTGACGTAAATAGTTTATGGAACCACAAAAAGTGATACCCAAAATAGAAACAACCAAGGATCCAAAACAAACATTCCTCCATGAAAAACCATATATACTTATAAAATAAATCACACTAGTACATGGAATGGGTGTATCAAAATGGTTTAGATATAAATTGCAGTAATATAGGTGAATGAGATCATTAGTTGTCAATGACTACAAATATTACAATAAATGTAGGGCATCCACGAAACAAAAACAAACGAAATAGAAGTAGGAGAGGCTTACTTGAATATTGTGAGTCGGTCTAATAGATCTGGTGATAATAAATAAGATGATGATGGAAAAACAAGGTAAGAGGGTTCAAAATCGAATAATCTTATCTAGTTTAAATAGAAAAATCACAAAACGTAAATATAGAATATCTGGGGAAAAAAACGAACGAAATAAAGTCGCGGGAGGCTTACCTAAGTGTTGCGAGTGGAGATGATAGATCTGAGGAGAGTAAAGATGATAACTGATGATGGAAAAACGACTTTACAAAATCGATATCGAAGAGTCGACTCTAGGTTTTCTACGCGAGAGAGATGAGTCGTAGGTCTGTCGATCGAAAAATCATAAATAACAATCCACAGGGCATGATAAATTTTTTAAATGTTTTATAACACTGGTTATTTAAAAACCAAAGTTATAAACTATTTTTTATTACATTTATAAGGTCGATTATTATAATAACTGATGTTATAAATGTATCAGATACCGAATTTTTTATGTCGGTTAATTTATAACTGATGTAAAAAAAGCTGCGTGTTGGTTTTTTTACATCGGTTATTCTATAACCGACGTAAAAAACACATCAGAAACCACAATTTTTATGTTGGTTAATTTATAACCGATGTAAAAACTATCGTGTGTTGGTTTTTTACATCGGTTATCAAATAAACGATGTCAAAAAGGCCTCAGATCCGCCTTTTTTACGTCGGTTATTTTATAAACGACATAATAAATTCGTTAGATACCTCATTTTTTACGTCGGTAATCAAATAAACGACGTAAAAAATTTACTCTCTGTGTTTTTCATGTCGGTTATAAAATAGCTGATGTATAAAACCACATATCACAGATTTTCATGACGGTTATATATAACTGACGCAAATAATGGTGACGTTAAAAACGTTTTCTGCACTAGTGGATGGGAGTTGGGAGATTTTCCACCCTCCCATTAATTGGGGGGTTTTAGTCTCGTGTGGTCCCCTTGATGTAACCTCTCACGGGAGGGTATGTTATGGTGGGCCCCACAATCATAACCTCTCATGGGAAGTTAGGCTGTGGCGTTCCCACCTCCAACTCCCAAGTGGAGGTTTTAAACAACAACCACTGACACTCACGACGGCTCAAAAATAGAATGAAGTGTTGTACACTTTATTTTATTATTTTGTTTTATAAAAATCCAAAAACTAAATTTTAATCTCGACCATCTGCTGTCGAGGTGAAAGTCTTCTTAAGAGAAAACTGGCACTGCAAGTTCAACGGTGCCCTCAGATTTCAATTCCAAGCACCAGTTGAAAAGTTATAAAAACCCGCTCGTACGTTTACTGAACATACCCGAACAAAACTTCAGAAAATGATTCCAGGCACACCGGGCCTCAGAATCAAGCACCGTAAATTTTCGCGAACTCATAAAAATTCCCATGTATTAAAAAAAATTTCCATGGGATTTTTAGGTCTTTACATGCTCCCCACCATAGGGATTTACATCCCCATAAACTACAACTCAAACCAAGGGAACAAATGGGGGTACTGAGCATGCATCTGAGCCTCCCGCTCCCATGTGCTCTCCTGGAGGTTCTCGTGCTTTTAGTGAACGCACACCAGAGGTATCAACCGTCCACACAGGACCCGCTCCTGTTGATCCTCAATCTCCACTGGAACCTCCTTAAAATTCACCCCATCATCGATGTCCAACTCCCCATAGTTGATGATGTATGAAGGGTCATGCACGTATCTCCTCAGCTGGGATATGTGGAAGACATCATGCACCCGGTGCAACTGAGGTAGAAGAGCCAGGCAGTAAGCCACCTCGCCTACTCTGCCGAGGACCTAGAAAGGTCTGATGAACCTCAGAGATAACTTTCTACCTCAGGCAAATCTCCATAAACCTTGTCGAGGTGAGACCCATAGAAAGATGTGGTCGCCATCCTCGAACTCCAGAGGTCTCCGTCTCCTGTCAGCATACGACTTCTGCCTGCTCTGTGCAGTCTTCATTCGCTCCTGGATGATCTTCACCTTCTCTGTGGTATCCTGTACCATCTATGGTCCCACCAGTGCTGACTCCCCAGGGTCTATCCAGAACAAGGGTGATCTACAAGGTCGCCCGTACAATGCCTCAAAATGTGCCATCCCGACGGTGGAGTGATAGCTGTTGTTTTAGGAAAACTCCACCAACGATAAGTGATCCACCCAGTTAAGACTAAAGTCGAGGGCACAAGCACGCAACATGTCCTCGAGGGTCTGAATGGTCCTTTCATTCTCACCATTAGTCTGGGGATGGAAGGCGATGCTCAAGCGAAGCTGTGTCCCGAAAGCCTCCTGCAACCCCTTCCATAGCCGGGAAGTAAACCGTGCGTCATGGTCGGAGACAATAAAAGAAGGTACTCCATGTAAATGCACAATATTCTGCACATAGAGGCATCCCAAGCTCTATACTGAACCCTGCTCTATGATCAGTAGGAAGTGGTCCGACTTGGTGAGTCGGTCGACGATCACCCAAATCGAGTCCTGACCCCTGGATTTACGTGGAAGACCCGTCATGATGTCCATGGATATCCTATCCAACTTCCACTCTGGGACCTCTAAAGGTTGGACCAAGCCTGCTGGTACCTGGTGCTCTACCTTCACTTGCTGACAAGTGAGGTATCGTGAGACAAACTCTGCTATTTCCTTCTTCATACCTGGCCACCAGTACTGTCGTCGAAGGTCCTGGTACATCTTCACAACTATTGGATGTACCACTAGAGGGGACATGTGGAACTCCCTCAAAACTTCCTCCTGAAGTGACACTGGTACCATAGTATGTCCTTTTAAGAGGATAACATGCTCCCCACCTTCAGAAAATCCATCAGGTGCCTGCCCTGTGGATATCTGAGCACGTTGTGTCTCGCAGTCAGCATCCCCAAGCTGTGCCTCCCTGATTCACTGAAGAAGTGGGGGAGTGTCTGTAAGAGACTGTAGAAAGACTTCTCCATCCCTATCCACAAAGGATATCTATAAAGAATCCAACTGCTCTGTCGCCTCTCCCAGCAGCTGTACCAGACCTCCTGTTGAGTGCATCTGCAACAACGTTCCCCTTCCCAGGAGTATAGACTATCTCGAAGTCATAGTCCCGGAGGAACTCAAGCCAACGTCGATGTCTCCTATTTAGGTCCTGAGACAATATATACTTGAGACTCTTGTGATCAGAGTATATGGTGAAACTCTCACCCATCAGATAGTGTTGCCACAACTTCAAGGCGAAGACCACTACTGCTAACTCCAGGTCATGGGTAGCGTAGTTCTACTCATGCTGTCTCAACTACCGAGAACCATATGTGATCACTTCTCACTCCTGCATCAGTACATACCCAAGTCTGGTCCCTGATGCATTGCATTAGACTACGTACCCTACGACTTCCTCTGGAAGCCTCAAGATGGGGGCACTAGTTATCCTCTGCCTCAGCTCCTAAAAGCTCTACTAGCATCTCTCTGACCACAAAAAGGGTTGAACCTTCTTTTTCAAGGCTAATAGTGGTGATTCAACTCTGGAGAAGTCTGGAATGAACCTACGATAGTATCTTTCCTGACCTAGGAAACTCCGTACCTCCATCACACTCATGGGTGTCTCCCAAGAAAGTACCGCCTCAATATTCGCTGGATCCACTGCAACTCAAGCATCCGAGATGACATGTCCCATGAAGTGAACCTCTTGAATCCAAAACTGGAACTTCAAGATCTTACCATAATGTTGGTGCTCTCAGAGTGTGTCTACTACTACCTGCAAATGGTAGGCATGTTCCTCCTCAGTATTCGAGTAGATCAGAATGTCGTCAATGAAGACTACAACAAAGCGATCGAGGTATGGATGGAAGATCCTGTTCATGAGTCCCATGAACACTACTGGAGAATTGTTTACACCAAAAGGAATAACCAAGAACTCGTATTGGACATAACGACCCCTGAAGGCCATCTTCTGCACATCCTCATATCGAACTATGAGCTGGTGATAGCCTGATCTGAGATCTATCTTCGAGAACCACCATGCTCCCTTCACCTGATCAAAGAGGTCATCAATCCTCAGAAGTGGGTACTTGTTCTTCAAGGTCACTTGGTTCAGGCGACGATAGTTGACACAGAGCCTCAAGATCCTATCCTCCTTCTTGGCGAACAGAATCGGGGCTTCCCAGGGAGAAACACTGGGCCAGATGAATCCCTTCCCCTGCAAGTCCTCTAGCTGTACCCGTAGCTCACAAAGCTCAGCGGGATCCATACGATATGTTGGAGTAGATATCGGTGTCGTCCTGGGGTACAGGTCAATGTAGAAGTCCACCTCTCTGCAAGGAGGTAGTCCTGAAACATCATCAGGGAAAACATCAGCGTACTGGTCCACCACTACAGGATAGCTCAGACTCTCCACATATACTACTCTAAGGGTAAGGCAGGCCAACTAATGAGTGATTAGATGAACCCACCTCCGAGTAAGTCCATCCTATACTGCAAAGGTTCTCTTCTCACTGGTGAAGGTGAACCTAGTCCCATCCATGCAGACACACCATGCTTTTCACCTAATACAGTCAATCTGAGCATGGACTGTAGATAACCAATCCATACCCAATATGACGTCGTAAGGCCTCGACACCACTATGAGGAGATCCCAGACGAAGCTCTCGCCTCATAGAGTAAGATCACTCTGCCAGCACCAGTACGTAATCATCGAGTCTGCTCTCGTAGGGGTCTCTAGACATAATGATCGAGCCAACGGCTCCATCAGAATCTTCAATCTCTGAACGAGGGCAGTGGTAATGAAAGAGTGATTGGAACCTGTGTCTATAAGAACTATAGCTATGGTAGATTAGACATAGATCGAACCTCGAATCATCTCCAGAGTGCCGTGATCGTAGGCCTCAGCTGCCTGGAGCTGAGCTCTCCCCTGTCCACCTGCTCCCTATGGTTGGGGTGGACCTCCTAGTGGTGGTGGCAGTAACACATAAAAACTTTTCCCACCACCAGATGCTTGACCAGCTCCTCTGCTACGTCCGACTCCTCCCTGTGGACCACCTCGTTTGAACCTCTGCCTATGCCTGGGAGGTCCGTCAACTGTCTGGTGATCAACTGAATGGCGGGTCAGATAGTCATGAGCCATGTGACCATGCCCTCCGCATGAGTAACACTTCCTGCTACTGACATATGTGTCTCCGCTCTGTTTTCCCCGCACAAATGATTTTGAATCATGCGGTCGACCACCTATAGGTATGGTCCTCTTGGACCTCTGTGATATCTATCTATTTCCAGCTGCAGAAGACTCCGCTGCGTGTCGGCTAGTAGGGGGTCTCGCTTCTAGTGACTGCTCATCAAGGAAACTATCCACTAGGAGGGAACTATCTAACACCCCCGCCTACGTCGAGATACTAAGTGAGATCATCAAAGCTATGATATCTCTCCTGATCCCCTGCTCGAAGGTCTGGGCACTACAGAATGGGTCCCGCACCACATCTGTGGAGTAGCGTGAGAGGTCGGTGAACCTCACTGAGTACTGCGCTACCGTCATGTTACCCTACTGTACATGCAGTAGCTCCTGTATCCGCACTGCATGGAGAGTGGCTGGGACAAACTCTGCCCGAAACAGGCTCTAGAAGTCTGAGCAGAGTAGAATCGCCTCGTCATGCACCTGGAGCATCAGGCTTCACCATCTGCCTGCTGCTGCCTAAAGGATACTCGTGGCAAGGATCACCAAAAAGTCTGCTGGTGTCCCTACTAGCCTGAAGACTCTCACCACAACCTCCAGCCAATCCTCATCCTCCTATGGGTCAGTCTCTCCCCTGAACCTGGGTGGCCTCTGGCATTGGAACTCATGAAATGCACTCAAGATGTATGCATCATCTACTTCTAGGGCTGGTGGAATCGGTGGCCCAACGGGAAGTAGTACCACTGGTTCCTCCACTGGTAAAGGGCCCTACACTGAAGCCTCATCGCTCAGTGGCCTATCAGTACATAAGACTCTTGGGGATCTAACTGGTCATCCGCAGGGAGGAATCCTGAAAGAAACATATGCAACACGATCAAAAGATTATACCTGGTGAGCTGACCTAGTTGAGTTGACTTAAAGAAAACTTTTTGAAACACGCACACAATTAGTGTTTTCATGACCTGAGTCAGAAATTAGAAGTCAGGGTCCGGGTGTATGGATACGTCGGCCGCCCACACCAACACTGGACTCCCTGAACTGAAAACTACACTTAGTACCCTTAACAATATTGCTTCACAGAAAAGTAAGATCAGAGTTCTAAGTTCTGCAGTAGAACCGACTCCTCTGATACCAATTTGTCACGACCCGTCCCCCAGGGCCCGTATTGTGACTACCCCAAGCCCTACTTCCATAGGGCAGGGGCTGGTGACTATCACCAAAGGCGTAAATCCCTAAACTAGGAAGGAATTGACTTTATAATTATAAACAAACACATCAGAGTACACAACTGAAAGCAAAACACTAAGGAAAACTATATACAAAAAAAGTTATGGAAATTAAAAGGGGCCAAAAATACAAGCCCAACAGGAAAGTACATGTATAACTGAAAGCACGTACAACTGAAGAAAAGTAAAGTAGTTTCTGGGTCATCCCTCGGGGTTCCTACCTGAAGGGTAGGTACAGATGGCCTCCTCGGCACTCCCGTCTGTCCGTCTCCTCTGTGTACCGTCACACCGAGTGGTCCACCTCTGGGTACCATCCAGTCCTGCTGCTCTCTGCCTCAGTCAGTACTATCCATCATCTGCATCCAATACAACGAGGTGTGGACATAGCCCGTGCATGGGTGAGTATAACGATACTCATTAGGGACCCCGAGACCCTCAAGGTCTTACAAAATACAATAAGGATAAACCACAAAGTATGAAATCAACGGATAACCATTACTTAGGTATATGACCATACATATACTTAAGTTATCTAGTAACCCATCTAAATCATGAGGAAAACATAAAAGTCATTGACTCAGCTCAAACCAGGATTTGTATTATCAAAACCACAATTGGTGACATACTTCTCCTCTATCGAGTACAGTGGGCATGCCGCGTCATACAGAGGTGCTTCCCACTAACCTTGGACTACTGAGGTACTCCTCCTATTGAGTACCATGGGTCTGCAGCACTCACACAGAGACGCTCCCTACCACGGGTCTGCCGCGCTCACACAGAGGTGCTCCCCCTAGTAGCCTGCTGAAGTACTCATCCTGTCAAGTACCATGGGTCTTCCACGCTCACAGAGAGGAGCTCCCCACCGTGGGTCTGCCGCCCTCACACAGAGGCACTCCCCACTGGGCTAGTCGAGTCACTCTGAGTCGAATCGGTCAAGCAGTCATCAAGTCTCATCCAACTACTCTGTCTGTGTACTCTGTCTGCTCGCATTTGGAAGGATCCACTCCATGAGCTACTGATCGATACTCCAACTATCACGAAGTGCCACTAGGAAGTATCTCAAAGGTCCGTCACACTATAGGGGTCTCAATGCATCAAACGATGCATTGATCAGACACCCGGTCTGTGAATTATTAGCCTTTTAGTCCTGAGGGCCCTCTTGGATTTGTGTACGATCCAACCTGATCATAACTCAAATATACCCCGAACTCCAGTGGGGTATTCTCAAAGGGACGGCTTCACTCCAAGAATATCGGTGCCGCTGACGGTTCATCAAACAGACATCCGGTTTCTAAGATATGTCCCAACAAGGTATGGGGTCAGTAAAGGGCCACGGCCTGCTCCAACCTGGTCGAACCGACTCGGCCCAACCCAGACTGGGCCGACCCGGTCAGACCCACTGGGTTTGACCCGACCCGTTGGGTGAGTCAACCCGCTAAGTTTGTACCAGTCCGCTGGGCCCGGTCGAATGGACTGCAAGGGCTGTTCGGCCCGAAGGTCGCCACGTAGGCGACTCAGCCTGAAGGTCGGGGCCGCTTCAGCCAGCATCGCGAGGGGCACAGATCGGGTGACTCGGCCCAGGAGGTCTGGCCGGTCGAGAGGCCAGCGAGCCGGCTATGCTGAGCGCAGGTAGGCTGGTTGGACGCCGAGCAGGCCGCATGGGTGCCGACAGGGTGAGGGGCAGGCCGCGGGGTCGCCGGGCAGGCCGCAGGGGCACTGGGCAGGCCGCGGGGGCACCGACAGGGGCGCTGTAGAGGCTGGGCAGGACGCGGAGGCACCGACAGGGCGCCGAGCTGGCCGTGGGGGCATTGGTAAGGTGCTGGGGCACCGGGCAGGGCACGATAGGGCGTCGGAGGGCCGCAGGTAGGCGGGCCGCGCACCGGGAGGCCCCGGGCAGGCGGGCCGCGTGCCGGGAGGCCACGGGTAGGTAGGTCGGGCGCTTCCTGGGCCGACGGTGGTCGGCCGGAAGCATCGGTGCACCGTGGGGGCGGTGTGATTCACGGATGCCATGGGTAGCATGACCTTCGTCGTTGCCGCCTTCGTCGTCGTCGCCTCATCACCGTGCCTTAGAATGCCACAAAAAGAGAGAAAATGACAGAGGATGTCAGGCCATGTTAGGTTGGCCCGCACCCTCCGCATTTAGAAAGGTATCATTTGGATCATCATGAGAAGAAGATGATCAATAAAATACATCCACATCAAACCCATTTTATCCTTTGAAGAAGATAAGAAAAATGGTATAACATCATCAAGCATAAACCCCCTACCTTTGATTCGCCAGTCGTTGTTCGTCGATGGAGTTGTGGAAAGAAGACGATGAAGATCATCATTCGTTGCATCTGCCGCACGTCCCCAATTTCAAGCTGGGTCGGTTCATGGACGACATTACGGAAGGTAGGATTTGAGGAAGGATGTCAGTGAGGAAGTCATCGCCAACGTTCTTCGCGTTCTTCATTCTTCGTTGGTAGTACTTCTTTTCTTCCAAGCTCTCCTCTCAAGCTCCCACCAAAAAAGAATTTCCAAGACAAAAAATAATATAAGTTATCTATTATTTTATTGGTACAACAATTTCAAATAGGAGGAATAATTTAAGTGGCTCCCCTTAATTAAATTACACGCGTTGGCGTAATTGATTAATGGGGAGGTCAAGAGGCTCACCTTAATTAAATTACATGTGTTGGCGCAATTAATTAAAAGGGAAAGGTGACACCAATTAATGGTAGAGGAGGTCAAGGGACTCCCCCCCCTCATTAATGAGGGGAGTTGGGAGATTTTCCACCCTCTCATTAATTGAGAGGTTTTAGTCTCGTGTGGTCCCCACGACGTAACCTCTCATAGGAGGTTTTGTTCGAGTGGGCCCCACCACCATAACCTCTCATGGGAGGTTAGGGTGTGGCGGTCCCACGTCCAACTCCCAAGTGGAGGTTTTAACCAAAAACCACTCACACTCATGATGACTAAAAAATAAAATAAAGTGCTGTACACTTTATTTTATTATTTTTTTTATAAAAAGCCAAAAACTAACTTTTAATCTCAACCATCTACTGTCGAGGTGAAATTTTTCTTAAGAAAAAACCGGTACTACGAGTTCAATAGTTCCCTCAGATTTCAATTCTGAGAAACGATTTAAAAGTTATAAAAACCAAATCGTACGTTTACTGAACGTACCCAAACAAAACTTTAGAAAATGATTCCGGGCACACTGGGCCTCGGAATCAACCGCCATAAATTTTCACGAACTTGTAAAAATTCCAATCTATTAAAAAAAAATTTCCATCAGATTTCCGGGTCTTTACATATTTAATAAAATTATGATTAATGAAAATTAATATTATTATTATTAAAATAATAAAAAAATAAAAAATTATTAAAATTCTCAATATTTACAAAAAAAATAATAAAAATAATAAAATAATAATATTATTATTATTAGTAAAATAAAAAAATATTAAAAAATATAATACTAATAATAAATAATAAAATATTAAAAATAAAAAAAATAAATTATGCAATATTCACACCAATATAAAAAATAGAAACTGTAAATAGTTCATATTACAAAAAATATTGAATTCCAATGTTTTTAACATACAACAATCACCAGGGGGGTCGTCTTCTGGAGGAGGTGGAGGAGCTGTAAGAGATGGTGGAGGAAACTCCATTCCTAAACTACAAGTCCGATGGCGCATGTACTCAATCTGCTCGTGATGCTACTGCTGCCATCGACACATCTCCTTCTTGTGCTAGTGCTACTGCTACTAACGAATCTCTTCATACTGCTTCTACAAACTCTCTATAAGCTTATTTTGAGTTCGCAACTACTCCTGATACTGTGAGGCAGAAGATGATGCCTCTCCACGAGGTGGAGGAGCTGTAAGAGATGGTGGAGGAAACTCTATCCCTAAACTACAAGTCAGATGGCACATGTACTCAATCTGCTCGTGATGCTACTTCTGTTGTTGCTGCCATCGATGAATCTCCTCCTCGTGCTGCTGCTTCTGCTGCTGACGCATCTCTTTATGCTGCTTCTGCAAACTCTCTATAAGCTTAGTCTGATTTCGCAAATACTCCTAATACTGTGAGGCAGAAGATGATGCCTCTCCATGAGCTCCTCTCGAGTAGGATGCCAACATCGCAGCAGTACCATAATAAGTACCAGGATTCAAATGAGAGCTAATACCAACTACTCGCCCCTTCTCAAATCCATATTGAGTCGCCTGCATCCATGCCACCTCATGGAAATGGTGGGCACTGGTCTGATCAGTAATCTCATCCTGACTCTCAGCATGTGTCTGAGAGGTCGCAGCCTCATATGACTCCTTCAATTCAAATTTGAAATTAAAATTGTGAAAATATTATATGTAGTTAACTGTCAAACTGAAAAAAAATACTAAACACAATCTGACACTGGCGATCACCTCTAATCTCTCTAGTGGATGGATCACTGTACATCCTCTAATAAATGTCGTATTCCGTAATATCGGGATGCTCGACTACCTATAGAGATATAAAATAAACTATTTATATTTAAAGTTATATAAAATATTTAAAAAGATACTTACAGATGATCTCTATGTGTACTGAATGTACGACTACCAGCTCGGTGCGTCACCTCCTGTCTCCCCCGGTTCTATAGACCAACTGAAGATCTACCTTGAAATCCACCACCCAACCAGTGTAAACATAATCTATCCAAAACGTGAGATGAAATGTACTCTGGTCAGTGGGTTCTACACGACTCATCAAATTTTGTCACGCCTGCTTTCTTAATGGTCGTCTTTCTTAAATTGTGCAAAAAATGACAGAAACGGTCATGCATAGACATCTGCCATGCTGCGTGGATAGCATCACGCATGCTAGCATCGATGGTATACCATAAAACCTTCAAATAATTTATAATATCAAGTTATTAATAAAATAAATTTCAAAATAAATATTATTTTTTTATGTACAAACCAATGATTGAATATTCCGAGCCACACATCAATGGGAATCTGTTCCCATGTGTTGCATGGTTGAGAAAAATAATTGCACAAGATAGTGTTCCCCTACCCAACATCTACATGAGAAAAACTGTGAAAAATGAATAAATAATCAAAAAATTAGTATATATATAAATAAATTAATGAAATATAACTAAAATATATAGGTTACCATACCTCCGTGTTCATAGATCGAAGCCATGACATGGATGTCCCTCGGGGATAGGTTTAGGAATAATCAGTCGCGCAAGACCACGCCCCCTCCGCGTACCCCCTGAACTGCCAGTAGGCTGAGGGTCAGATGATCCAAAATCCCCCTCATCCAAAGGTAGCTCAGCCTCCTTCAACTCGCGAAATAGATTAGGGTCTATCTGAAACACAAAATGATTGTTGTTAGCAGATAGTTGAAAATAACTATTATATATAGATATATATTAGTTTTGATTATAACCAACATTTAATTGTGTCAGTGTTCACCTTCATCATCATCTTCATATCTAACGATGTCAATGTCTTCATATTCCTCCTCGACATCATCAATATCCATATGAGTTTTAGTTTCATCATCTCTTGTCATTTCAAATTTTTAATTGTGGCGTGTCATCATTGATATTCACGTATATTTGTGAAAAAGATAGATTTTGAGTAGTCTCTTGAAAAATTTCAATTCCTTCCACTTCAGTGGAACAACATTCAGTTTGAGTAAACTGATTTTACTAAGATTTCATTTTTATTATGCTTCACCAATCACTCAAGTATCTTGAAGTAGCATAGTACTTTGTGTAAAAAATTTTATGTGCCTGTTGAGCCCGTAAAAATTGTTCATTTACTGCAAGAAGACTTTTATATTTAATATCAACGATTTCATGAGTTGGATGAACATGAAAGCCTCTCTCAGTATCCAAACACTGACATTTAAACATCATTATGTAATTCTATCCTAGATAACATAGCTCAATAATTTCATCCATAATTCCATGAAACTCAACTTCAGTTTCTCTGTGATGCAATCCTCTCAAGAAAATTCCCCTATTCATTATTTTTTTTGATTCCCCATATGACCGTATATGAAATCAAAAACCATTCACCACATATACATTATAATATTTAACCATTTTGGATGGTGGGTTACTCAATATACACAGTCTCTTATCAATTTTATCAGAATGATGAGACACCTAAAAATTTGTAAAACAATTATCAATATAATAAATAATAAATAGAATTGATATTAAACCATCAATAATTTATGTTACCAGTTTTTCAAACCATTGAGAATTTTTTTGTCTGTGTTATTTAAGATAAACTACTGTAATTTGTGGAAGTTGTTTCTTGATATGATTATCATATAGTCTACAAGTAAAATAAGTTTACTTACTATAACATAAATTATAGAATAATTGATAGAAGCACTCACAGTACAAATGATGTCATTTCTTCAGAGTTGAGAAGAACATATGCATGAGCTCTATTATGTTCATCATCTGAAATCCATCTTTAATGAACTCCACAGAAGCCAAGATTTGTCTGATTAAAAACTAATAATTGATTGTCAATTTTTTCATTAACATTACCCTCATTCCATCCTATACGTTTGTGTTTTGAGGGATATTCAGATTCAAAATAATGAGAGAAGAAAAAAGTAATTTCCTCTTACAAATAAGCTTCAACAATTGAGCCTTCAACTAATGATTTGTTATGTACTTTTTTCTTCAATTTCTGCATGCATCTCTCGAATGGGTATATCCATCGAAACTGTACTAGACCTCAACATTTAGATTTATGCAGAAAATGTAATATCAAATGTTCCATTGAGTCAAAGAAAGCTGACATAAATATTTTTTCCAGTTTACATATAATTACATCAGCATCTTCTTCTAGTTTTCTTAGCGCACCGTAGTCTGTTTTTGTTTCAAAAATATCTCAAAAAAAATATGATATGTCTGTTATCAAATCCCAAATCACAGAATTCAACAAACCTCTGAATCTAATCGGCATAAGTCTTTCCATTATAACATAACAATCATGACTTTTTTAATCCGATAATATAAATTTTTTTAACACATCTGCCCAATTTAGAAGCACATCTATCTGGAAGTCACAAATCTGCAATCCACTAATAAAATAATAAGCAACTCTCTTTGGATAGTGTATAATCTTCTTTTGGCTTCATTAACTTCTATGATCTGACATTTTCAAATAGTTCAACTTCTGGTCGTCTGCAAATTTGGGAAAGATCTAATCGTGCCTTTATAGTATATTTGGTCTTACCTAGTGTATCTAAAAATGTATGAAATAAATTATCAAAACAGTTCTTATCAATATTCATTAAATATAACATGTGGAAGACCAACAAATATGACCAATATGGAATATCCCAAAAAATTATTCATTTCATCCAATTATTTTCTTTCCCAAAGCCATAAATTTTCTGTCGGTTTATTGTTGGCCCAAATGTGATGAGAGGTAATGAAAATATAGGTGATTTTAACTCTGTACCTGAGATCATTTTTGGAGTTTCATCCCTTTCAATTGTTCCTTTTCTGAAATGACACACCTATTAATGTGACTCAAGTCAATCATATTCAGAAAATGATGAAGAATCATGAAGGAAATCAGGTATTGTGTTGAGAGGGAATATTCTCAACACATTATCAAATCGTCTTTATAACTATTTTTTCCAAATGAATTCCACTCGAGACATATGTGATACCCTCGAGTTCAAGAACAACAGTGAGGAAGATGGTACCAATAAATTTTTTATTGAAAAGTATCTCAACTTTAAGATGGTTAATAACAAGCCACTATAGAGAAGGTTCATGAGTTCCATATTATTTCAAACAAACCTTTTTCTCATAAAATTAATATACTTGAAACTTTCCAAATTGGTGAAATAATTTCCAATTTTTTTCCTATATGGAAAGAATTTGGTAAATAAATCATTAAAAAGAGTGATGATATTTTATTGGAATAATTAAAAATCTTCTTCACATTGAACAAGGATCCATGTAGATACATATGGTAATTTATTTGCAATTTGATACCAAGATTAATATCATTAAGGGAAAGTAACAAATGAACTATTCATTACATGTCAAGAAGAAAAGTGAACAATTCAATAATAAATATAATCCTTCCAAGATGAAATAAGAATGATTTTTTATGGGAAACCGTAACATTTTTCAATGGAATGTCTTTATCAAAAGAAATTTGATAAAATTGATGCAAATATGCTGACTGAAGAGATTCTAGTTGTAATGATATCCAAAGTGAATATGACTTAAATAAAGATGAGACGGTGGATTTATTCTAAAGCAATGGTGCATGTTTTCAAGAATCATTCGATGTTCAAAACATTTGATGATTACACTGTCATGAAGTAAGTACACATTAGAAATAATTCATGCATCAATTTTAGCATACAAGGAAGCATAGAAACATAATTTACTTTTTGGAAGAAGTTGAATATTATTAATGCGTTGTATGTACTATAAATTTTAAAGAATTTAGTATCTATCGTTATTCTGTGTAAGAATGGATTTTAAGTTTCATTTGAATATGAAAAAAATATCTTATCGAAGGTCGACATATTTGTGGGAAAAAGATAATCAAATGAAAGAGTTTATCAATTATCCATTAATAATATTATTGATTCTTTTTCTTACTTGATTGAGTCCTCTAATTTATGGAATGATCTTTTGAAACATGTTAATTATAAATCATTAAAAGTAATGAAGAATTTAAACTTAATTAACATTGGAAATAAATTTAATAAATTTAAAACACGGGAATAATAAAAAATAGTTAAGAAACCATTTGAAAGTGTTGAAGGAAATTCTAATATATTATAATTAGTACATTATGATATTTGTGAATTAAATGGTTTATTAAATCATGGATGAAAAAGCTATTTTATTATATTTTTTGATGACTGTAGTAAATATTTACATATATATCTTCTTAGAATAGTAGATGAATCATTTAATATGTGTAATAAGTATAAAGGTGAAGTTGAAAACCAATTAAACAAAAATATTAAAGTATTACGCTCAGATAGAGGTGTCGAATACTTTATAAATGAGTTTAATGTGTCCTGTGAAGAAAATGTAATCATTAATCAAAGAATTTATCCTTACACACCTTAGTAAAATGGCACAGTCAAAAGGAAAAATCAAACCTTAGTAGAAATGGAAAATTACACGATTAATAAATCAAAGTTACCATTAATTTTATTGGAATAAGCTTTATTGGTTATATGTCGTATTCATAATAATATTTCCTTTATAAAAACTATGTTATCCCCGTATGAAATTTGGAAAGGTAGAAGTCCTAATATTTCATATTTTAAATTGTGGGGGTGTTTAGATTATTGTAGAGTTCATGATCATAAAAGAACTAAAATTGGTCCTAGAGAAATTAAAGGTGTTTTTTGGCTATGTAGAAAATTCAAAATCTTATAGAATTTTGGATTTAAGATCTTATGTAATTGATGAATCAAGGGATGTAGAGTTTTGTAAAAATTAATATTTTAAAGATGATTTGGAGGAGTTTTTTACTCATACCCATATCTCTTTTACTCAATCTATTTCAAAATACAATAGGAGAGAATGATTATAATTCTCAAGTTAAACCTAAATGGAGTTCAAGTCTTAGGAAGGAGAAATATCTACATCAAGATCTTATTCCTCATGATTTCATAGTTTTCTTTGTTGAGTGAGATAAAAATAATAATTTTCTCAATAAGTATCCCATGGGATTGACTATAGAAGATAACCCAAAGACCTACAAAGAAGATATGACTTCTAGATATGTTTATTTTTAGAAAGAATCAATTAATATTTAAATAGATTCCATTATGGGGAATAATACTTGAGTCATTAATGATTTACAATATGTTCAGACCACAATGGTTTTAAATAGATTTTTAGAAATAATTATGATTATAATGGAAATATTCAAGCTTTTAATGCTATATTGGTTGTTGAAGGTTTCAGAATAAAATAAAGGGATTGATTATTTTTATATTTATGATCATGTAGCTCAAATTAATTCAACAAGGATTTTATTTTATTCAGCTTAAATTAAGCATTTGTGTATCCTTAAAATGGATGTTAAAACCCCCTTTTTTAAATGGAGACTTAAATGGAGAGATTTTCATGGAATAACCAGAAGGGTTTGTTTTACAAGGAAATTAAAAGAAAGTATATAAACTAGTTAAATTTCTTTATAACCTTAAACAATATCCAAAGAAATGGAATGATAAATTTGATTCTATTGTTTTATCTAATGGATTTACTCATGACACTATGAATGAATGTGTTTATTCAGAGTTTACAAAATAATATAGAGTTATTGTGAGTTTATATGAGATGGTATATTAATTTTTGGAACCAATATGATTGGTGTAAATGAGACAAATAATTATTTATCATCTTCATTTAAAATAAAGTATCTTGGAATAGTTGATATTATTTTAGGTATTAATATTAGAAAACAAAGTCTGGGTTATTATTTAAGTCATTCTCATTACATAGGAATAATGTTAAATAAGTTTGATCATCTTGGTTTCAAGGATGATAATACACCATTTGATTTTAGTGTTAAACAATTTATGAATATAGGTATATCCATAACAAAACTTGAGTATTCTAGTGAATTTGGTTTGTTAATATATGAAGTGCATTATACTATTCCTGGTATTTATTTAGTGGTATATAAAATGAGTAAATATACTAGTAATCATAACATGGTTCATTAGAGATGGATAAAAAGAATCTTTAGATACATAAGAAAGACCAATGATTTAAGATTATACTACAATGATTATTCGATTATATTAGAATTATACACTAATATGAGTTGGATTACCAGTATTTCTAATAACCAATCCACATATGGGTGTTTTTTTTACTCTTGGAGGTTGTGATATTTCTTCGGTGAGCAAGAAACAATCATGTATTTAACATTTGACTATGGTGTCAGAGTTTATCTCCTTATAAACATGTATGAAGAAAGCTGAATGGATTAGAAATCTATTATTTGATATTATATTTTGGCCTAGTCCGATGCCTCATATCTCTATCAGTTGTGAAAATGAATCATCTTTATCAAGGTAATATTTTTTTTTCATATATAATGTAAAGTACATACATATAAGTTTGAGACATTATTATGTGAGAAAATTGTTACAATATGGTACCAAAACAATTGTGTATGTGAGATCACATATAAATCTTGTTGGTATTTTTATAAAATCTATTTTGAGAGAGATCATTAATGAAACTAATAAAGATATGGGGTTAAAAATATAGAATAAATCATTTCTATAATAGGATCCCAACACTTTATTTAGTTAGATCCTAATCAAATCCTTTAATGGGAAAAAAGTTACAATGATGATTATTGATATTGAAAATTATAACTCTAACTAATTTGTGTCAATATCATCTGTAATTACTAAGGGTTGAGTTATAAACTCTTAAAAAAAAATATTCATGCTTGATGAGTTATGTTTTCTAATAAAGGAAGCATATAGTAATATTTTTTAAATGAAAACTTAGAAGGGGTGTCTCTTCTTACATGAGTTAATGGGTTTGCTACTTATAGAGTTTATTAAAAGGATATAATCACATGGATATAAAAGTGATACGAAATAAGAGGTTGGATGAGAAGATCATTTTACATATGATATGTCTAGTTTATCTGAAATATTAACAAGTTTAATCTTTCACCAACTTGTAAATATGACAATAAATTGAGATACTAATAACAATCAAAGTTTTAAATTGAAATATATCTTTATTAGGTATAAAGATTCACTTGTGAAGCTCCTATATTATGAAAGGGGCTACGGGAATTGTTTTTTTATTAAAAAAAATATGATCATTTTTTTAAAATATATATATTTAGTAAAATGTTTATATATATATATATATTACATAAAAAAAAACAAAAAAACAAAAATAAAATAAAATAAAATATTTTATAAAAACAGAAAATAATGTGATTATTTGTAATAGTTGGATTTCAAAAATTCAAAATCCAAACATGTTCCCCCACCAAGAGTTATGTCATTTTAGTTGAACCAATGTGTTCTTTGACCAAAACAGTGATACTAAATCAGTGTGAATCACACCAATTTTGATCGATAAATAAAGAGATGGTGAGTTCGACTACATTAATTATTCTTCAATCTAAAAAAAATCTCCATATAATTTTATCAACATCGGTGCTATGGGGATATTGAAAATTCAAGATTGAATTTCCCTAAATATTGGCGAGACCCTGGAGTGAAACTTCCAAAAAGAACCATACACTAAAAAGTGTGGGTTGATCAAACCCTTTTAGATAGTGAATTAAATTCATGCATTGAGAAAAGATATGTATTATCTGTCTGCCTACTTATTCTCTAACAATTAAAACTTGAAATCACATAGAAGGATCCAAGATTTAACAATAACCGAAATATTTTTTCCCAAAATAAAAACAAAAGATATAAGAAAACACAATTTTTTTCCATTGGAGCAACTTTAGTTATGAATCTGGATATTCCATTATTTTTTTAGTAAAAATGATTTTTTAATATGCTCATTTGAGAGTATTTTTTACACCTAGAATCATAACCTACCAATTATAATTTGTAATATACATGTCCACTATATCATGTTTTCCATTTTTTTTCACATCTCCAGCTTTAGGGATTTTAGAGACCCCAATTTTCAATGGTTAAAGAGAAGCATGCCTCCTAGAGCCTTTTGCACCTATGTTGATCGGATTTAGATCTTCCCTGGCTAAGTGTGAGGCATGGAAGTTTGCCGTCCATGATTCTATGAGAGAGATCCCATAGAGGTGCTCCCTGATTAGGTAAGAGAGACATCATCAAGAGTCAAACACCCTTTAGTTTAGGGGTTCTTTCAAAAATACCTTCCTACAGTTCTATGGAGAAGTGATAGCATAGAGAGGGAGCCTTATGTTGATCCCTAATTCGATAGAACTACAATAGTAAAGGATAGGGTGATTCTCATCACTTTTAGTTATTCTTGAAGCTTGATTAAAGATTCTACGATAGTGGGGATTCTTTGAAATCCACATATCAGAATATAATTCTTGTTCTTGAACTTGGATGATGTTGAACCTAGATAGTGAAGGGTTTTGCAAACAATTAGGAATATAGTTATCATCAGTGAATTTTCACATCACCCATGTAATTGGATATTTACTACTTACCGATAAAGCAGAGATGATCATGAAGAATTGGACCTGGATAATTCCTCAACTAGGATTTCAGTGCCTCATAGTAGGATTCTTCCTTGAAAAAGTTGAGTTTGAGCCTTGGTAAGTGGGTTTTAGTCATGTTTATAGTTTTTTCCTTTTTCATTTTTATAATTCTTGTACCTTCTTCTTATTTTTTCATGTGTGTCATGTATGTATATGGTCCTAATTTTTTCATTGTGTATATATTTTGTACTTTCCTTCTATACACTTCTTTCTTATTGTATAGTGGAAATCCGTGATTATTATTTACTATGCACATATTAAATTGGTTTAAGAATGTAAATCTTTATGTATCTTTTGAAAAAATTCCTATTATCATTTTCTTTGACCTATAATAGATAATTATATTGTTTCTTCCTGAAATAATTCCAAATCTACTTTAGAATTCATAACTAATTCGGCCTTGTTTTGGGTTTTGATGTTCTTAGTTTTTAATTGTTGCTACTACCTTATATTATAAGAATGTATATTGTTTCTAGAATTTAATTCTCTTTGATGTTTTATTCTATTATGTTGAATCATTAACCACATGATATTTGTATTCTGTTTAAGATATTTTTTGAAAAGATTTAATGTTGTATGTTTTAACTGATAGTGTGGTGTATTATCCAATATCCAATGCAAGTCCAGTGTTGTGGTTAACTGTTTATAATCATTTGAATATTTCATTTGATGTTATGGAATTTAAACTTGAACATTTTTTCTATTTATCAGTTTGTATATGTAATAAACAGTAAATAAACATCATTTTTATATTTTTGATTTTGTTGAACCAAGGTACCCAATAGATCATGGGATATTTCATGAGGACTCTTCTCACGTAGTATCATACCCTACAATAAAGTGGTATTCAAGGATAATTAGGTTTAAAATTTTATTTTTTAAAATTTAATTTTATTTCATTACTTTAAATATTTTTTTGGTGGATTTTACCAGTTGGAACACAGTTTTCTGTATTGTTTAGCTTGTTCATGTTCACTCTTGGTCTGTAATTTCATTCTATTGCAGATAGTTTGTTTCCTTACCATTTCCCTATTTTCTCTACCAGTATGAGAATTTTAGATTCCTTTTGGTATTTTCTTCCTGTGCGTATCGAGCTTTGGTGTAGAAAGGGTTCTATGTGAGGTTGAACTTAGTTTGATAGCTGGTTAAAAGTAAGGTGTTGGTAGGATCCAATGTCTCTATTTTCTTCCTTTAACATAGGAGACAAGATTATGTTAGATTTAGTGTATTCCTTCATGTCCATAAGATTTTTTTCTATGATTATGGGATTATATTGAGTTCTAGGTTTTGGATTGGGTAGTTTGAGGGTGAAGTTCCTTTGTTTATCACTTGGTTGGCCCACAAGTTTAATTTTTTACTATTTGATCCTATTTAGTGAATATGTTTTGGTTTCCTAGGAAACATGTGTTTTCAGTTAGAATAGACTAGGATATGTGGCCCTTACATGGATTGTTCCCCCTAGGTTTTAAATTTCTCCCTACTTTTGTTCTCATATCTAATAGCTGTCCTAGGATGTTGGAACTACTTGACTCTATCTTTGCAGTTTCCCTTTGTTTGAGGATCTCTCCTTTTGGATTTTTAGGTGGATGTATCCTTGGGTGGAGATCCTAAATCCATATTTTAAAAATATTATGGAACCTTTTTTTTAAAGTATTATTGATCCTATTCAATGTGAAATGTCACAGTTTAAACATGATGGTACTAGGTGCTTTGGTTCTATTATGTTTTTATGGGTTTATGTAGATACCTCTTTTTGTTGAGTCATTTACTAATCATGATCTATCAATTATATTGATATTATTTTACAAAAGTGTACTTTTTTGTACTAAGTTTAAATTATTTATGATTTATATAAGTTTTTTTCTATGTTTTGAATGAGGATGAATATTTATTTTTCTTCTTTGTGTTCTACAGGATCAAATGAGATAGTTTTTTTGGAACTATTATGGCATGTTATTTGATTGTCCAACATCCTTCACAACATCATCTTAGAGAGTGACTCAGGTAAGTTCAGGTATGACCATTATCATGATTTTTTATAATTTTTTAATTACGATCATGTTTATAAAATTTAGTATATCATTTAACTTTGGGAACCATGTGTCACATTGATACATGGAGGGGGGACTCTTTGGGTCATACCCTATAGTTCCCTATTTAGGATGTGATGACCAAATTTATGATTTTTGGTGATGTAGAATCATCATGTGGTTTTGGATTTAACTTTCAATGTGGAGATGTGTGATACATCTTCATATTAATTTTTTTCATGCATTTTAATTTCTAAGATGAAGATATATGAAATCCAATATTCCGTTATTTTATTAATTAAAACACTTTTAATATTCTCATTTGAGAGTCTGTTTTACAACTAGAATCAAAACCATAGATTTATCCTCCATCATATGCATGTCCAATCCATCACGTTTCCAATTTTTTTCATGAATTAATTTTTAGGGATTTTGGAGACCCTGTTTTTTAACAGTGAGAGAGCAGCGCACCTATTAGAGCCTGATGCTCTTATGCTGATTTGGTTCCGCTCTTCCATAGTAGAGAGAGAGGAATGCTGGTGGGCCATAGATGGTTCATCAAGAGAGTTCAAATAGAGGTTCTCCTTGATTAGAAGAGAGATACATAATTTACAGTTGAACAACTATAGTTTAGGGGTTCCCTCGAGCATGCCTTCCCACAATTTTTCAGAGAAGTGAAAACACACAGAGGGAGCCTGACATTGCTCCTTGGTTTGATATATTGAAAATAACGAAGGATAGGGGAGATTATCATACCTTGTAGATATTATTGAAGCTCGATTCAAGATGTTATAGTGGTGGTGATTCCTTGGAATTAATGTAAAGAAATTCAGTTCTTGTTATTGATCTTGGAGGATGTTGAACCTTGACAATAATGGATTTGGATAGTAATCATGAATCCGTTCAGCACCAGTGAATATGAACATCACCTATACACCTAGAAAACAACAGAATACTGGGACAGTAGCAATGATCTTGAAGAATTAGAACTATATAATTCCTCAAATAAGATTCTAGTGGATCATTATTAAATAAAGGTGAGACCGAGCCCTGGTAAGGGGGTCTCAGACTGGTTTATAGTTTCTCCCTTTGTCATTTTTTTTGTAATCATTGTGTGTACTTATTTTTTTCATGTGTGTTATTTATTTTTCTAGTATGTATTTTTTTATTGTATATTTCTATCACAACAGACTCTTTTACTCTTTTTTAATCTTTTATAGTAGAAAACTGTGATGATTCTGTCCCGTAGATCTAGTACATCGGCCGAAGCACATAAATATTTTTATCCATTAATACTTATTTCCTTTTCCACTTTTCATATACCATTAATCTCTGATTAAATTAATTATTCTTTAATTAATTCTAAATATGTTTTTATTTTCTTAATTAATTAGAATCTATTTTGGTATTTGATGTTTTTTCTAGAATGTATATTTTTTTGGAATTTAATTCAAATTAATGTTTGATTTTTTTTGTATAATCTTTAAGAACAAGATAACTATATTCTATTTATGAATTTTTTTGTAAAGCTTGAACTTTGAATGTTTCCATTTACATTGTGGTGTATTATCCACTCTCCAATTCATGTGTGATGTTGTTTTTCACTGGTTATATTGATTTTAATATTTCATCTAATGTTATGAAATTTGAACTCAAAAATTGTTTATCTTTATTAGTTTTTATAAACAATAAACTATAAATAAACACCATTTTTTCATTTAAGATTTTGATGAACAAATATACCTAATAAATCCTGGGATATTTCCTTAATACTCCTCTCGTATAGGGGCATATTTGACAATCTTAGTTATTAAAGGTTTCCTCTTTTCCAAACATTCACACACCATCAGTTGTTGTACATTTTTTTAAAGGGAATATACCTTTGTAAGTGAAACTTTAAAGTGAAGGGAACAGTTAAATGACACTACTTAACACAACTAAGGAGATTATATTTGATTTTTAAAATTTTTAAAATATTCAAAAATGCGCTTTTATTTTTAGTTTATAAATGGGGAATATTATGAAATCTAATCATGAAAACTAGGTTGTAGTAGGGTCTCCTTAATAGGAGAAAGATTTTTTGTCATTATTTAAAAATGATAAAGTGATGAAGGAAAATATAGTGTATGATGATGTAGACATGAATGTTTCTGATCACACGTTGTATGATATGGACCATCAATCAAATTAGACACTTCTATTCGTTAGCATGTATGATCTGAACAAATTATTTGATCAGGTGTGATCTAATAGACATGATTAATCTGGACAAGATATGATTTTTAAAAATAGGGGACTATACAATTACAAGGGGTATGCCACCTTATACAAAGGGGAACCCCAATTCCTATAAAATGAAGATTCATGCAATGGAAATATCATTCAATTTCTATACAACTCCATCAATCCCCAGACACTCAAATCTCTCTCAAATATTGAGAATCATCCTAGATCATCTACAGTAGTTAGTGCCTACTCTCATAAGTAAAAATACCTTTTTATGGTTTTATCTCTAGTAACTATAATTTTATAGTTACAAGTCAATGTTGTATCCTAAATTAGATTCACTTGAAACTCTTTATGAGAGAGATTTAGGCATTATAATGTTCCTCGGTAGGCTCCTACTACTATCATCATTGAAATGTTAACACAACTACCCACCTATATCCCAAACACAGTTAAAGTTTTGGTTAATTGAGTTTTATTAGTATTAGATATTACATGTAAAACCATATTAATATTTAAATATTTTTTTGACAATATGTTTACCTGTAGTTGAACAACCCAATCCTTCCTCCACTATGTCAGGGACTAGCGGCTAGTATTGAGGTATTCAAAAAATCAAGAGAGGAATTTCCTATATATGAAACCTATCACCTACTATCATAAATCAATATCCACTATAACATGAATGAAATATAAAAATGAAAAATTTAAAACATACATATATAATAATATCACCATGAAACATTGTGAAATGATACAAACGAATCTCACAATACAACTCACCCATCCAAAACAGATGTAATATCGATCCAAATGACAAGATATTTTTCATCATTAAGAGATCTCCACCCCACCGATTATCCATGTTAGCCACCACTCAAGGAAAGTTGATAATTTATCCTTTACATCATTTAATATTAATGAAAATGTGAAAAATAATGTGAAAGTGCACATGTTGGGGTGAGAACAACAATAATCAGTATCGTTATTGGAAATTTATGTTATACCAATGGTTTGGAAACATTATTATTGGAACTCAAATCATTGATTTATCTTATACAATTTTTTTGATCTAATTACTGTATGTCTTTTGGTATTGGGATATACCAAATATTTTCAAACACCATTCGTATAGACTTATATACCAATGGTTTTAATAAACCATTGGTATAGGTATAATAAAAAAGTAGACCAGAACCTCAAACACATGAATTATCCATTATAATTCAATGACTTAACTACTAGCCTATGACCACTATTATATATATAATTAGATAAATAAATAAATAAATAAATATGTATGCATATATGTATAAATGTGATTATAAATTTTGCAGTATTTATTATTATTAAATTATAAAAATACCAAAATAGTGTCTTAACCTATACCAATAGTTTCCAAAAATTATTTTTATTAGAACCTGAACTTATTAAGATATATACTTATGGTTTGGAAAACTCTTTGAATTGGGTATCTATACCATTGGTTCATCCAAACTATTAGTATATGTACCGTATATTAATGGTTTCATAAACCATCGGTATAAGTCTATTGGTATATACCTTATTTATAGAATTATATGGTCATATCAAGTTCTGATCCAATCCTAGTATCATATAATGTATACATTCATCATTGGGATGTAAAATGTAGACAATATGATTTCAACCAATGTTATCAATGATAAAAACCATGAACAATCCTCATAAAAAAACCCATAGATCACTTCTATCACACTCTCCAAATAGATTTTTTTCAAAAATCAATCATATCTCCTAAAAAAATAAAATTCCTAACAGATAGTTAACTATAAATTCATTAATCATGAGATGTTAGAGGAAATACACTTCTCCACCTATCTTGAAATCACTGGAAAAAATACATGTCTCAAACTAGAGGAAACAAACTTCTCGAAAGCTAGAAGAATGTACATGTCTGGACATTGGAGGGAATAAAAATATCTAGAGGTAAAGATATATATATTGGAGTATAACATTAAATAAACATCTCCAAGGTTACAGCTATATATCTATACTCCCTAAATCTTGAAGCTATGGGTAGAAGAAAAAAAAGTATTTAGAGCATCATCATCTATCTAAAATCCTATTTTGTGGGAGATAAAGGGTGTGACCACTCAGATGAATTACCATCCATTAAATTCTCATAAATAGAATGATAGAGTAACCAATCATCTCTATCAATCCCATCCATCATGTTGTCACATCAAGGATACTAGAGGAAATACACATCCCCATCCATCCTGCTACTGAGGTATTGGAGGAAATGCACATTCCCAATCATATCCTAGAAATATATGACATATCTCATCCCAGAGTAGTGGGTGAGTAGTGGTATATAGATTCACATGTCATCATTGGTCTCTATCCAGACCAGTGTGTAGGAAAAGGTATGATCACAATCATCCCATTCCATTCCTATGCAGAGGGTGGGTGTTAAGGAGTTTCACTACCACATCTCTTCACCATTGATATTGACCCATTATATACTGCATCACAACTCAATGTAGATGATTACATATGATCAATAACCTAAATCAAAACCAAGGATTCCCATACCAGTTAGGGGTGTGAAGAATTAAATTGACTAACTTAAACTGACCAAACTTAACCACTTTAAAATGACAAAAATATTTTTACGTTAGTTAATCAATTCATGTTGATTGATGAATATAGTAAATTTTAATTTTTTGGTTAAGTTCAATTTTAGTACCCCTAAACATTCTTAACTGAAAATAAATATGTAAATAAATATGTAAATCAATATTTAATGTAGAAGTGATTATTGTCATTATATGATAAAATTTTAATGTAACATAAATTATTATTGATTTTTTAATATAATTAAACATGATGAACATATGAAATGACTAAGTTAATATAAGTCATGATAACACATGGAATGTTTTTCATCGTATTATTAAATCCATTTAAATATTTTTCATGTTGATGAATTGATTTCTTATCAAACTATTTTCTTTATTTTAATATTGATGTTATCATTTTTCATATAAATTATCCCTCTATTATTTATTTTGTCATGATCTATACATTATCTTAAAAACCTTGGTTATTAAATTTAGTGTTTATATTTTTTTTATAAATAACCTTTTTATTATTTAATTTTCCCCCATGATTCCTTAACTTATTTAAAACTATTTTGAAAATTATAAACAAATTGACTTGGTTTATTTTAGATCTAGGATAATTATTGTTTGTTCTTATTTTCAGCTAAGATATTTTTATTCAACTAATTAGTTGGTATTTGTGACCTTAACTAAGTTTAATCAATTATTCACACAAGTACTATCAGTCTCGAAATACATCCTAGTAGCAATCAAAATACTTTATCCTCCTCAATAGGTTTCCACTTTCAAAAATCATAAGGAAGTAAATATTATTTACTAACAAATAAATATTTTTATTGAATTATCTTTCTATATACAATATAATTCAAGAGATCTCACTCAACTCATATAATTCTTTTCAAGTTATCATAAGTAACTAATAATTCATCTACTCGGTTACCCAGATGATTCCAATATATCTAAAACTTTTTTCATAATGATTCAATAACTTTACTCTTAGAGTCCTCATCATAAATATCATTTTATTCCCATCATCCATTGAAAAATAATTAATCATTTCTAAATCATTCATCATTTTTTTCACAATATTAGATGGAATACCCATCCTCCATTTCAAATAATTTTTATATTCCCATTATTATGTTCTAACATTAGCCACCATAATCACATGATATAATTCAATATATTTATTTTCAATTATTATACCAAAACTATCATTTAATGATTTGATATAAATGGATACATTTGTATCATCTAATTATTTCAACAAATATACGTTATTGAAAATATATTTAAATAATATTATACTTCTTATTATCACTATATACTTCATTTAAGTAGTAAGATTACATTTTTCATTCTTCATCTCATAGACCATTATCATTACAATAAATTTCTTTATCCCATTTCTTTATTCCACTCCACTTCCATCTTTTAGTATTAACATCTAGAATTAAGTATCTTGATAATGATTTTTTATCTCCTTAATGGTAACAATGTATTTAAGATAAAGCATTATTATGTTAAATAATTATCTTATCTTTTCATAACCTTTGATCATATCCACTGAGTAATTGAACTATATCATTCAATACCATCCATGGTTAAGTTACTCACCCCTTTAAAAACTCAATCTCACATGATTTTTTAATATAATAATGGAAATATTATTATTTTTAGATATTAATAATTATTTAATTATCCAATTCCAACAATAATAGACATCCTAATTTAGAAAATTTATTTCCACTATATTTTTTGCACTCACTCAAATTATATATAGTGGTCTATAGAGATATTTAATGCTAATAATTATTTTGGAAAATGAAAATTATTATTATAGTTATAATTATAATTCTAAAACCAGTCACACTTAATCAATCCATCAAACAATTTCAAAATGACCCAATCTTAGTTCCATTATTTTGGTATCAGGAATGCAACAAAAGAATGAAAAATAGTGAAAATAAAAATTTTACATTATTCTCGATGTAGTGACATCATTTCTAGTATAGCTACAACTCCATAAAACTAAAATATCCCATATGATTAAGAGTAAGAATAAAAATAAAATTGAATTGTTACCTCATTCAATATGAAGACATATGTGTGTTCTTCTTAACAATGGTGATTATTTCTCAATGAAAACTATGTTAGATTCATAAATATTTTACACATGTTATCTAGATGCTTTTAGATGTTTCAAAATAGAATTTTTGTGTTATATCATATAAAATCAATGATTCCTTTGATGTTCTAGTGATCACATGTGCACCATACTTTTGATTAGAGAAGGAAACATTAATAAGGGTTCTCAAATTACTCATTCCCCACTCTAGGAATCAAAGAGTAGAGAGAGAAGATCTAAAAATCATGTAGTGAATAAGAACCATGAATAAAGGATTCAATTTCTTTAAATAGTTGGGATTCATTTTTAAAAATTGTATATTATCCCTTCCATAAATGTAACCCTTGAAATCAGATCGTATTTACTGTGTATTCCATAGTGTACATATCACACACATAAAAAGTAAATCTTTAATTAATTGAAACATTAAAATAATTTCACATAATAAATTTTCATGTTATTATATTGACTAAAATTTCACATTAAAATATTTAATGAACCATGAATATTAAATATTAAATATTTACACAAAAAATATTTCCTCTCATATTCATTTAATAATAGGGAATAAAATGAGTAAAAAAAATTCAAATCATATTATTAAAAAATTGATTAATAATGAATTTACTTATATTTTATGATCGTTAAAACTCAAACATATCCTATCCCCTAACATAGGGTCCACCATGTCCTGTACTCTAATTCATTTATAATTGACAAAGAAACTGGATACACTATGTGTGACCCTTTGAGACCATATCTCGATAGTAGTGAGTCATACTCACATACTAAGAGTGGTATCTAGAAACAAATAATATACCTTAAGGAGATAAGGTTTAGTCATATTAGTGTAGAAATTCTATGAACACACACCTTATAATATAATTGTGTCATGTCATGATATCTCATAAAGAAGGAAACACACTTTGTGTCACTATCCTTTCTTGCTTAATTATTTCATGGACTTAATGAATGAAATTACCTTTTAATACCATTACCATGGGTTTAGTAATGGTACTACAATCCTGGTCATCTAGGATTGAGATATTACATCCTTTGCATAAGTGACACGAACAATCTTGATTATTCAATCAATGCCATTCCACCAATGATACAACCAACAAAATATACCTCTCCATAACATAAATATATTGGTTTTCATCTTTCATCAAATTACATGATAAAATGATACAAAATGATAATTATCCCAAGTAAAGAGACCTTTAAACATGATCGTAGATAATAAGAACTAATGACACCCAAAACATGTGGTGTTCTTATTAGTGGGACAGTCCTCATGATCACAATTACTTTAGATCACTAAGTGTGAAAATCATGAACTAAATACTAAATGATTAAGATTCCCAAAAACTAATAGTGAAACACTATATCTATCCCATCAGTATGATGTATCTTGACCATAATACATATGTTTAAGATTATAATAATATTATATGAAGGTTCTCATTATAGTTATGAACTTATATAAAATTTTGAAACAAAGAATTATATAAAGACATTACCATGTTACAAAGTGGATGAAAAATTATCAACACTGTTATGGTAAGTGTACTTAATTCATAACTCATTATAAACATGATATGGTGATCTAAAAATACCTCTCAAGATGAGACTAGAGTTCCCAACTTCAAAACACTCCTACTTGTACTAGAGACAACTTTATAACTATCTACCTATTCTGTATCACATGATATGATAATGATTATTCTATTTAATGGATTTAGTCATTGATCCAATTAAATTTTATTACACTATCACTCTATTATCCACAACATAAACTCCATGAGTTAAAACCCTCAATATATGATAACCTTGACTATATCCCTTTTGTCTTCTGTCATAATCATGACATCTTAGAAAGTAAATTTGGTACGATTCAATGAATAGGAATAAATAATTACACATTTTATATTGTTTATTTATTTGTATTAGAATCCATAACATAATCTAGATTTATAAATACGGATTCAAAAATATTTAATGAGAAACTCTTCCTCATTTCCTTATCTCAACTATGATATTATATTCAACTGATCTATATGAAAACTAGTTTATATCCCCTTATAGTAAGGGTTCATTCCTCTCTAGGAACTAGGTTCATATCCTCTGTACTTTCTCATATATTATTATATAAATCTAACTATTTCCCTTATAGTTATCCTTTATTTATCTAGTATTTTCCTATAAAAATGTACGTTTTGGAAATATCAAATCTCATACATAGAATGGGATATGTAATTTATGCATCATAGATGCGTATAGAATTATAATCACTATTTAATATTCTTATATGTCATAAATATGTCTTCTTAGAAAGATTTATTCCACGTGACATTATAAAAAATTCTCTCTTGAATTGTTCCAACTTGTATTTTTCAATACATTGTTAGTTTATGTACTTTGACTTCACCCAAACAACACATAGAATTAACTTAGATGATCTCATTCCCTCAATCTTGGGTTACTAATTTAATTCAATATTTTTAGAGTTTACTTCAATATAGTATTAACTAACTATACTAATAATAGCTATTTTCCACATGCAATCAATATATTTTACTTAGAAAACAATGGATCTCCCACTAACTTCTCATAGACATATGAAAAAACATCATTTCAAATAAATATTCTAGGATTATGATAATTTATTTAATCTATAAATGGGGTTATTAAAATTTAATTCGTTATGTTAATTCCTTGGTGTCCCCAAACCATTAGGGTTATGTCATAAATACATCTTCCATAAGATTTTATTCAATGAAGGTGGTCTTGACATCTAATTCTGAATATAATGATTATAAAAAGTTTCTATGACAAGTATAATTATAATGGATTTAATCATTATTACTTGGTATCACTACTTGACCCTTGTTCGTTCCAAACTAATACCACCCATGTATAGTTTCTCTTGAATACCCAAAAATAATTTAAATTAATTGGGAATACTATAAAAAAATAGGCATGATTTTGATACATGGAATCCACTTTTGAATTCATATACACTTTTTAATTATGAAATATATATCTAAATTGATTCCTTGTAGGATTCATTATTAATAATTAATAATATATCACTCACCTAGGTGAGTATAAAACCAAACCTATGGTTCCAATCATCATTTTCATTATGTGTCTCTAGAAAAACTCCTATTATATGATATATTGTAGAACTTATTCCAATTCAAATTATTTTTTCATCTTAAGTCATTATTTTATCCAAGTCAATCTTAATACCATTATCTAAATAGAAATATTCACACTATTATTAAAATATAGTATTTCAATTGACAATAACTTTTCTATCTCACAACTATTATATATAAACATTAGGATAATTATAAAGATGAACTTTATGTTTTTCCTTGATGTACATTTTTTTATTGACTTTGGATTAACAAAAAATTTGCATCTAAAGACATGTTTTATGACATAAGGTATTTATCTCATATGATAACTCATATGATATACACTTATCATTATAGTTGTTATATTATTAAGGGGTAACACCACTATTTGTGAAGCATGTCTCAAAAAGATAATAAAATATTTTTTATGAGCTATAAGTATCATCATTGATCCTAATTGTACTTACATAATAACTTTGATGTGTATAATTAAATATTAGTTTTGGAATATATTTAATCTAAATTTTAATGATCAATGTTTTCATGCTATAATAATCACTGATATTTCTTTTAATAACATCATGAATCTAATGTGTATAATGAAATACATGTTTATGAATAAATATACATTATATTTACATGATTGATGAATGATTAGTTATGATATTCTTTAGGTAATATGCCTAATTCAACTCATATATTCTAAGAATTTATGTACCTTACATTAATTTTACATTCCTTAAACATTAAAGGAATCTTATAAAGTATGTAAACACATATATAACTTTTTATTAGATTAGTTCGCACAATAAAGAGGAATTATCTACAGGATATTTACTACACACCATCATATCAGAGTAATTATTTCTACAAAACATGATAATTAAGTATGTCATTAATTCTTAAGGTCTTTATCTCTAATGAGGATAAATCCTATACTAAGTATTCACTTTACAACCACTTTTTGTTTTACTTTTCAAAGAATTATCTTTCCATAAATTTGTATTTGGTATTACATTTTATATTCAATTTTTATTTCCAATTATTGAAATATTACCAAATTATTAGTTGAGTTTGAAATAAAAAATAGTATTCATTCATTAATGAAATTATGTGTCATTTTATTCAATGGAAAATTGAGATAAATATTTTAAAATTACTCAATAAAAGTTCAACTAAAATAAATACAATGGGAAACTCTAAGTCATGTGTTTCTCACTAGTGACATAAAGATATCAATTTCTCATCCACTTAGATAATTCACTTTATTTCATATAATATTTATATAATTACATGGATACAGTATTTTGACATAAATTAATGAAACATAAATAGTACCTAGTACACAATAAGTAAGACAAAAATATCACATGTAATAGTGAATATAAAAGAAATTGAAGCCTATTCTTCCACTTAATTCCATTATAGATTCTATTCCAGTTACTTTCCATGAAACATGTAAATAAAATAATAACTTATTCAATGTGATCATTATTTATTTTTGGTTTTAAATAAATACCTAGTAAAATATCCATTTACTTAAAAATAGTCATGGGCTTTTAAACCATGTCTTTAAATTTCTTCACTACAAGAACTTGAGATTTAACTAACTTTGAGTTCTTATCAAATTGGTTATCCATATTAAAAATATATTCAACCTGGTTCTCTACATAATTAATTTTATAATTCTCAATAAAATTGGTGTAAATGACTAAAAAGGATGGATTAATGGGATGTATTAGAAAAACATGACCCATATTTAAATTTACACATGATAAGTTTGATCATCATCTCATTCAACCCTTGCTTCAATTTGTCATAGTATACATATTAGAGACGATAAAAAAGGTATAATTGTCTATGAGTATTCTGTAAGAAGAATTTTTACCCTTACTTACTTCCTGATGTGAAATAAAAGGCTGTGGGAACTATGAAAATACAATGTCCTTTCATATCATAGTACTATAAACAATATCCTACACCACTTTTGTAAATTATTTCTAGTTAGGAAGCGATATTTCATGACCCCCTCCCACAAAATATTCTACAATTAAGGAAGAGAGATAATAATCCCCATTTACTACCTAATATTTGGGAATTTGGATTCTATCTTCTAGTATCAAGATAAATATTTTTTAAACTTAACTACTTTTTTTATTTGATTAGTTCAACTATAGATACAATCTTAATTGGAATGTCTTTGAATGGGGATACTGATCAGAACATCAGAGAGGATATTCCTAGAATTGGTAAAATTCATGGGTTTTCATAAATTATTCTTTGGGATACTATTTATGGCTTCATGATTCACTAATTTTTAACATATTTGAAATCGTGCATCTATGTTTCTTTCATGGAATAAATTTTTCATCTTATTAGGATTCAATATTTGATTAAATGATCACATCCCTCCATGTGAGTTTGGGTGTGATCGAGATTCATGTTTAATTGACTATATGCAATTCTGATTGAAGTTAAATTATTACTGGTACGGTGGTGGTAGGGGAGAGTGGTTATAGTATCATGATGTAAGAGAAGTAGTGAGGATCAGTAGTAGTTTTATAACACTAATAGTTTTATGGGATAACAATAGTATCATGGAAAAGGAATAACATCACATCCTATTATTAGAATCAAATGGAGGTTGTATAATCTAAGTCTAGATTTTTTACAATTTCACTAGTTGATGAATTTTAGAAATAACAGTAGTAGAATATAAAAAAAGTGAATAAAAAATGTGTTATAAGTGAAAATATCATTAAATTAATAATCAGAATAAATTCCCTGTGAAATTAAATTATAAAATGGTTTTCAAAAATATCAGTTCATTGAATTGCACAACATTAAAAAATGAGATTCCAAAATAATTTAATCCCCAAAAAATTGATTAACAAAAAATTAACTTTTTGATGAATTAATTATTTCATTTGAAAAATTTCATATACCATTCAAAATTAATCTCAGAATATATACATCCCAAATTATAAATTTCAATTCAATAACAAAAATTTTTCTTCTCAAAATATATGAAAATTTATCATATTGAATTTTTTTTATTTTAATAACTCTAAAAGAAGAAAATTTAATAAGATATTGCAATAATGAAGAATAAGATCCCAATTTAACCAAATTTAATAAATATATATTAAAAACATAATTTATGAATAAAAAATTCCATTAACTCCTTAATAATTGATGGGGAAATGTGTGTAAACATAGGCCACATCATTATTTAATGATTATATAATAAATATTTTATGATCACGTGGAATAAATATGAAGAAATTATGATTATGTGATAGTTCCATATAATTAAATGTGTAATTATAGAGTATTTAATAAACTCCAAATAGAATATTGACTTAAGAAACTTATAAGATATGATTTAGTTAAGAAACACCGAATAGAATACAAAGATAAGAAAGAACAAATAGATTATAGAGTTAATAAACTCTTAAGAGATGCTAAATTTTACTTGATATATGTTACTCTTAAGAAGATGTTGGGATTGTATTTTTTAGGTAATTCTAGGATGAATTTATTCTACCCATGATATTATTATATTTTTCTTATGATTGAGCCAAAAAATTATTCTAACATTTTAAAATTATTATAATATTATATCATGGTTCATAATTAAGCTACGATGATTCCTTACTCTTATTATTCATGGTTTCTGAAATGATAATGTTTTATTCCATAACACATGTTTATGATCAATGATAGATTTGGTATGAAAATTATATGTAATGAAAATGATCTCACACCGTTATAATTATCTTATTACTGTATATGTTTTTTGATTTATTTCTCACATGTTTACACTTACTATTCATCTGATCTCATCATTTCTAATGTTTTCCATCCCCAAGTTATAAAGAACTTTTATGATTATGGTATTTCAATAAAGGGTATTATGTGAGAAGAACATAGTTGTAGATATTGGAGATCATTCATGAAATCAATTTTTTAACTAGTCTCTAAAGGAACCGAATCATTACAATTTTTTGGTCATATATTATTATGAGATATATTGAATATTCATCTAAAATGTTGTATTTTTTCTATATGTTATGCTGAGGTTTCCTCAGTATATAATCAATATAAATGTTTTACATTGAAATTATATAATATTATTTATAAGGATCTTAATAATATTTTATGTTTGAGTACCACTTTTCATCCTCAAACGGATGGGAAGTATAAAATCACTATTTGAAAATTAAATGATATGTTGAGTTCGTGCTAATTAACTATTATGGTATGTGGGATCAATATTTACAATTTTTGGAATTCACATATAATGTTATCATACATTAAATAATCAAATAAAAAATATTAGGATTTATATGAAATAGGTTATATATTAAAAAATATTAGGACGATGTTAGTTAAATAATGTTTTTAGGACTTAGTCTTATTGACGAGTTAATATTTAAAGTGAATAATACTCATGATCATATTAAGGTAGCTCAAAATAGGAAAAAAATATATATATTGAAAAATAAAAGAAGGAATTAGAATTTCAAGTGGGAGATCATCTTTTTTTGAATTTGTCTCTATGAAAAGGTGTGATAATATTAATAAATAAAGGGAAACAAATTCATCTATATATCAAGCATTTTGAAATTATTGAAAGAATATGAGTTATAAATTACTATTGCAAAATTAAAAAAATCATATATAAATGTCAGGATTTATTCCATATATCAATATTGAGTATGTAAATTAAGGACCTAAAAAATAATTTTACAAATTATAAATTAGAATTGAAACCTTATTTATATTACTATAAAGAGACTATGATAATTCATGACACCAGAAAAAATATGTTGCAAAATTAGAAGACTAGGCTGGTAAATGAACTTTGGAAAAATCATAACACAGGTGAGGCCATATGGGAAACTGAATAAATGAAGATGATAAACTAAAAATATTTATTCCTAATATTATTTTTTTAAATTTCATGGAATAAATTTTTGAAATATGAAAAAATTTAACCCCATAAGATCGATTATCGTAATCTTTTATTTCTACATAAACAATAACACAATGAAAATATCCTCTTTCAATAATAAAATGTAAAGAGAAATTGAAAAAATTTGAATATTTAATTTTATTAAATTAACTTAATTTATAAATTATAATTTCAAAATTAGATTAGTGTAAATTTTGTTTTGATTTTTAAGAAATATTTTTTTGTTGAATAGGTAAAAAATACAATTTTTTTGTAAAACCACCACTTCATTTTATTATGTAAAGTAATTTTTTAAATCCCATTATTTATTTTAATATTATTTTTGAGTATAATAATACTCCATTAATTAAAACTAATCATGATATTTACACATTAATCCACATTATACTTTATTTTGGTATAGGTTCATTTTTGGGTTAGAAAATGCATTTTTCTAAAACATGTTTCTTTTTGAGAAATGATTTTTTATCTTAAAAATATAAATAATATAAAATTTATTGGTAATTTAATTTTTATTTATATATTTTTATTTCAAAAAAATATTTTAATATTCTTCTATGTTTTTTATATAGAAAGAAATGAAAGTAAAATTATTTATGCATTTAAATAGTTTTTCTACAAATTATTTTCATTACAATTTTCATACTTATTTAAAATTAATTTTTTTATAAATATAGAATTTAAAGCTTCAAAAATGGATTAAATTTTATTAATCAAAAAAAAAAATACTTATTATGGTTAAATTAATTTTTATCATAATAAAAAATAAAAATAGTAAATTTTGTTACCATGTTTTAGGTTAAAACGTGATTACCTCGGTGTTAAACTAATAGACGAGGATCAGAATTGCATATAAAATTTCCCAATTATTATTTTAGGAAGATATAATAACCTCATATTTACCTAATATTGATGCATTTTCCGTTTTAGGAACATTCAAATAAATTTTAGAATATATTATATTAATATTTTAATTTATTTCATTTGTGTCACATCCCACACTTAGAAAAGGTCACCTCATCTCCTACTATATTCAAAATAATTAATAACTCTATATCTAAAAAGAATAACTCAATAACCATACTATATAACTTAAATTATTTATTTACATTTATCCTTCTCCTAATATTATCATAATAAATCTTTAGTTTTAATTCATTAGAGATATCTCAAAGAATAGGTAATCAACTTTACCGACACTTTCATATTTATTTCCTCTTATAATACCTCTAAATAGATTATATCAATCGTAAAATAATGACTCTAGTTACATCAGTATACATATATTTAATTATGATTAATGTAAAACCATAAAATATATCTAATAGTTTTTACATGGAAGGTAATTGAAGTAAATTTTGTTTTATTCTTAAAAATACATTTTTTCAAAAAATTATTTTTATTACATTGTACATATTTATTTAAAATTAAATTTATACCAATTTTAGAATTTGGATTTTTTAAAATGGATTAAATATTTTTGTTAAATTAATTTTTATCATAATGAATAAAAAAAATATTGTTACCATGTTTCATGTTAAAACATGTTTTCCTCTGTTAAATTAAGTGACAAGATTATGATTTTTTTCATAAAATTTACCAATTATTTTTTGGAAGATATATTGAACTTATATTATCCTAATATTGATGTATTTTCTATTTCTAGAAATAGTAAAATCAATGATATTATATATTTATAAAAATTTTAATTTATTTTATTTGTGTCACTACCCACACTTATAAAAGGCCACATTCACTCCTAAAAAATTCACAATAATCGATAACTATAGATCTATAAAGATCATACCAAAAATCATATTATATTCCTTACATTATTTATTTATCTCCTATTATTCCCCAATTATCATCATAATAAATCTTATGCTTTAATCCAAAGGAGATATCTCAAAGAAGAGGTAATCATATTTTCTGACACATTTACATTTATTTCCTCTTATAATTCCTCTAAATATATTATTTCAATCTTAAAATAATGCCTCTAGTATCATCAGTATAAAATTTTGTTATTATTTTTATTTTACAACCATATTACACCAATTTTCTTTCTTATAAAATTTGGAAACAACGCTCATGTGTATGTACAGACAACCATCCCCACTTAGTAGTGTAATTCATTTTTCATCACAAATTTACTTATATGGTTATAAAGATATAAATAATAAATTTATATATATTAATGAAATAATTTTTATTCCTAAATATATTATGTATTTTTTCTTCTTACACTTTCACCCATTAAACAATAATATTGCCGCTAGGGCATATGTGTTGAATACTGCCACCATAAAGTGATGTGATTAATTTTTCTTGTCCATAATTTATGTTTGAATATATTTATATTTATAATGAATATATATTATTTTTATAGAATAATTAAAATAAAACTATTGAACCATGATAAAGATTCAAGTACCATATATGAAGAATCAAAATACACACGAATAATGAAACATTTAACACTCATAAATGACAAATTTAATAAAGAATGATTAAATACTAGGTTAAAAAATGTTATAAGTGGATAATATATGATATTATAAGTATTTATATGGTTATTTTATGGATATAAAATAAATAAAATTTAATTATATTAGAGTTTAATTGTATATATGGTACAAGTGAAACTTGTGGTAAGGGATTATTTCACAATCTCATCCTTATTCTGGATTGTTTATGTTTATGAATCTATTAGCATAATTATGTAATGTTTTTTTAAATACCATTTATTTTATTTACATTCATTTATTTCTATAAATTAAAATAGTTCCTTTCATTTTTATTTCTCTAAATACTTAAAAGTATAAAAGTAGGTTTTTAAAGAAAATAGACAAATTTTCTCTATTCGATGGGGGATATTTTTTTCCAAATACATATTTTCATTAAAATATTTTCAATTAACATTTTTCATATGTCCAATTTTTTTTGAACGTAAATTTAATTATTTTTTTTACTTTTTATAATGATTTTCCCTAGAAATCAACAAATCATTTTTCAAATAAGGTTATTTTTTAACAATGATGTGAACTAAATATTTTCATTAAGGTTTACCACATGAACAATGTTTCCATCATCATGAATATTCATTTAATTTATGATTAATTTACAACTTCCATGCATATATTCAGTAAAAGGTTTCCCCATAATTTTCTATAAATTTTTATATTTTAAATCAGTAATTTCAGGAAGAAAAGGTTTTTTTCTCAAGAAATGCTCTAGTGATATTTTAAATGTATTTTTTTATATAAAAATCTATTCACGAATATTATAAATTTATAAGGATATAATATTAACATAACATATAACATATTACTCTGAATAGATTTTTGATTATGATGTTTTATTTCTAACTAAAGAACATTGTGATTTTTGTGTACTTGTTTTCTAATAAGATTTTTTTTGATTATTTACTGAATTCATATTAGTTTATTTCATACAATGAATTTATTATAATTTTTATGTGATGTGAATATCTCATTATATTACATCAATGCATAATTTTGTCTAAGTAGACAAACTCATTGAGGTATTTCATGTACGCCATACATATTTATGTATGATGTCATTGAATGAGGCTTTTACCATGAGATTTTGATGTCTAGTATTATTAATTATATCCTTATAAAACTAGTTATTGCTATTCATGCTATTATTTATGTTGTTATTTCATCCGTGTATTATTTACCCTTTTTAATATATAATTTATATAGAATATATTAGTATTTTATGTATCTTATATAATATTTATTCTTCATTTACCATATGATAAATTATCCTGTAAACTATCACATACTATGCATCCCATCTCACACTTAATTAATTTTCCCTATGATACCAAGAAAGGAACTATGAATGATACCATAGATTTAATAGAAGAAATAATAATGCTATTATGAGAATTTTCATTTTATATATCATGTTTTCAAATAAAATGTGAGAATAATGTATGTATTAGGTATCCCAGGACTACTAAACTATTTTATCCATCAGGATGTGAACCCTTTTATTTATTATTATGTATTAAAATAACCACATGATTTGGGTTACCAAAATTGGGTCTTTATATTAGTCTTAAGTGAGACTTTAATTCAAGGACTTGAACATGGGACAATAACCTATACAATTAAGTAGTGGTTTGGATTTCTTAGAAAGAATACAATATGTATTTGTGTAAGGAATGAGATGAGGGTTCATCAACACATTTCAATGATAAGATTATGTGATGACAATAATTCAAGAATGACCATGTGTTAATGCGAAATATTTCACAAATATTGACATAAAATGCATGGAGTCTTAGTGGTCTGGTTAGTAATTGAAGTATGATAAACTTTTGTGACTTTTTTACTTTCACCATATATATATGGATAATATAACACATATTGGGGGAACTTGTTATGACCCTAAAAATATGCAATTCACAAAATTTTCATGGTAACTATAGTGTTTGTTAATACCTTATGTTTTTATTTCTGGATGAGCACTGGATGTGCAGTGGATCAGACATGGGAAACTCCACCTCGTAATGGAAATGGGGTAGTTTAGGACTATGAAAGAAGATATTACAAGTTGTGTATTTTTTTTAATTTTTATTATTTTTATATAATATTCCTATTGTGTAATTAGGTCATGTATACTAGTATTCTTCCATAAGAAATCTTTTTTAACTGCATTGTGGATATTTGATTATATATACAATAATATTTGTGATGGGTAATGTTTTTTTCATTTATTTTTTTGTTTAATTTAAGAAAATATTATCATTAATGTATTTATTATTCAATTATTTATATTATGGATCTTTAGAAGACATATTAGTGATCATGAAGTTTTATAGTACCTTGGCTTGGTCACTATCAAGTGGCCTCTAGACCAGGGCTATGAAATATCAAACAAAGGGACATTAGTTTTATTTAATATTTTAGAAGATAGGAGAAATGTAATTTAGTATTGTGTCAGTAATTATGATGGACCTCATATAGTTGAGTAATAAAATCATTTTAGGTGAGAGTTCCAAGTTACAATGGTAATAATATTTTTTCTCATGGATTTCATTGTTATTATAGAGATGTTTATTTAATATGATTTATTTTTTGGTAGTTTTTATTTATAGTTTTTCTCTTGTCCCATTGGAAATAAACTGTTTACATAGATGATATTGGGAATGTAGGATTCAAATGAAATACACATTCTTACTTTTTTGGTTTTAATGATGATAATGTTCAATTTTATAAAGTGTCAGTAAGAAAATAGATGGTGTTTCCCTATATAAAATGGTAGTATACTTATAATAATTTGAGACATGGTATTTTATCTAATGAAAATTCATTTATAAAAAATTATATGATATTATATACTGAAGAATATTGAATTTCTTCATGTGAGGGAAATATAGTTACACTTTGAGGGTTGGTACATTGATTATGTTCCTCAATAGTAGAACCCATGTTGGTTTTTTTATGAATTGAGTTCTGAGGTGGTGATCCAATGATGATCATGGTTTTCCATGAGTATATGATTTTTTAGTATTTAAATAAAACTAAATGGTTTTTTCTATAAATACCATTTATGGAAATTTACATTACAAAACTGGGTGGTTCTATGAATACCGCGAATCGGTTTTGGAAATAAATGGTTAATGAACTATGTTTGGTGCTTGGGGGTTTAGAGGACATGGACAGAAATATTTATTATACTATTTATTCAAGATTCTCTTTAATTAGAGCAATTTAGAATGGGTAAATAATAATTATATAGAATTACACTAGTGTTATAGGAGATTTTATAGTTATCTTTGGAATAAGTGAGATGCCTCAAGATTTTTTATATAATAAACCTATGTGTGAAAATGATTAGTGTGTTAGGCATATGAGCCCTGTTTTAATGGGATGTGACTCATGAGAGAATGATTTGTGTGTGTATTCAGGTAGTTTAGGAGCCTCTTCCCATTGGTTTTGAGTGAGAATTTATTACAACCCTATCATTTCACACATATTATTACATGATTTTAAGAATAAATAATCATAAAATTCAAACTAAGGATCATAAAATCTAGTATCTTTAGAATACTAGGTACATAAAATTAAAAACATAAAAAATATCTTTATTTATATTCCATAATTATCTAATAACATCCTTTGAGCTCCCAATATACATACGAAAACATTGAGAATACATATATAAATACATGTGCTAAACATATCAGTAATGGAACAAACATAAGAATAAAGTATAACACATGAGTTAGAAGGCATTAAATAATGACATAACAAGGAATAAAACATGAGTAAAAATATAGAAGAATAAAATATAGAACATGGTATCATGTGATCATGAAAAAATAGGGATGTGGAAGAAACATAAAAATTGACATAAAAATGAGTCAAGACTAACTGCCAAGCCTATATAACATTGTGGGCAAAGTACCATAATGGATTAGGTTTTCGCCCTACTCCCCTACATGACATCTCATGAGACTAAATATTTTTGAATGCATTGGATTTCTATCTAGGTCCAAACATTATAACATATTCATGAATATATGTGAAAAATAAATAATCAATCATAAATAATAATCATAATAGTTACCCATGAAAATATATGGGTATCATAATCATGTTATATGGCATGACCAATGGGAAAAAAATAATAGTGAACCTAAAAGAATGGATTTAAATCATACATATACTTTAAAAAGGGAAAATAATAATAAGTCATGATAAATGATTTCAAACTAAATTGAGAACTTGTAAAAAGTGTGTTTAAGAAACTTTAGATATGATCCACATTATTGTGGTTTAAGGGAAAATATTAAGTTGTCTTTAAAGTAGAAAAATGAATAATTTTTTGAATAAACCATAAATCAAATAATATAGTTTTTCATGATGAAATTAATTATTTTAGAAAAATAAAAGTGGATTAAAATAGATTACAGAGTTTACTTAAAAAAGGGTAAGAAATGGAGAAGTTTCCTATAATAAGGCTTTCTTATCTAGGGAATTGAGAAGGGAAACATTTAAAACATGTATTTGTACATAATATAAGGATGAATTTATTTTGATACATAATTATATAACATATAAACATAATTTATAATAAGTATAATATAATATTGAAGAAATACATTGGTGTAAAGAAAGATATTGCGTAACCCAAAGGTAATTTGGAGGTTTGGAGAGATCCCTTACCTTATATCTTAATATATTCTAAACATGAAAATAATTTCATGGATAATAAAAAAAGATTTATTATTAATTTAATTAAAAACCAATAATTCATATATTAAATTAACTATAATTTTTTTAAGTTCATTTATGGACATTTAGATGAGGTATAATGTTTAATTTTATCCTTATTGGAGCATCCATTTCATGGTTTCATGGTCAGTTCTCTTTTGTATAATTATAGATATTCATTTAAAATTGGGATAATTTTCTATATGTGAAATTATATGGTATTAATTAACTTCTATAAATTTAAATGGTACCATATATAATTTTCTTGTTTTGATATGAGGATGATTCTTTTGATAAAATGTTCGCGATAAATGTTTAGATTATTTTAGCATTTTTTCAATTATCATGAATTAATATTTTTAATTTAATATTATATATATATATACATTAGTTATAGAACATGAAATAAGTTATAGTTTATATATCATATTCTAAATTAACTATAATAATGGTTTTATGACTAGCCTAGAAAGTGTTAATTGAAATTAAAAAATCATCTTCCACGAAGGCGGTAAATCATTATATCAAGGATGATGTTTTCATTTTTAAGATAAAATGGGAAGAAAATAGGTTTGATGATGGATATTCTATTTACATAATAAAATTCTATTATGTATACTATATGCTATTTTTCAAGATATTTTTGTATAGGGGGTTATAGGAGGATAATAAAAGAAAAGAAATTAAAAGAGAAAGAAGGATGATTTTACCTCTACAAAATCATCTCCTTGAGAACCACCTTAAGGAACTTAAAATTGGTATTTTTTGTGACTAGAATGATTAGGACATGGTCAAGAGGATTTGGATAGGAAATTTTCATATTATTATCAAGATACAAAGATTATAAGATCTGATGAGAAGGGCCTGTGAGGGTGGTATTTATAGGGAAGAAGAGAGGTGTTTTGGAATATTTAATTCATTATTTTATTATTTTCACTCATGGAAAACAATTGTAACATCCCATTAAAAAAATGATAGGTACAACTTATCATAGTTTTTCCTTTTTGTTGGCTGGGATGTGTTGAGTTTATATTGGGAGGATGTCAAATGGTAAAGTCCGACACTTGTTGGATTTTTTCAACTTTAAACAGGGTGTTTTTATAAACTGCAAGGATATTACACACCATGTAACTTTGTTACACATCAGGTAACTACTTTTGGGTGAAAAATGTGAAAAATGGTTCATAGTATGATGGGTACATTCCATAAATGATATTTACACGACGTGAAGTATTTTCAGGTTTGTTTTTAATGCATAAAAATAGGGGTTTCGACCGTTATGAATCTCAAGAGTTATACGATGTGAGTAGGGGTTACATGTCGTGTAATACCCTAACATTAACGGATTTTTACAGATTCAACATGTCTTCACCGTTACAGAAATTAAAACTTTTATGGAATGTAACTAGATTACACACCGTGTAATACCCCAAAAACAACTATAAAAGTGAGGCAATGCTTGGTTATTTCTTCATTTTATCCTCTCCAATTACCATTCTCTCAACCCAAGTCCTTCCCTAGCTATTTTTGAGTCTTAAAAGTCTTATAAATCTTTTTATTTGGTGTTCTATCATTATTCATTTGGTGGGTGATATCTGGGTAAGCATTCTTTATCATTCTTCATCTATCTTTCTTTCACCTCTTTTGAGATTTCAATGGATCATCCAAAAAATTGATGGATCTATCCTCCATGATATTAGATCTCTTTTATAGGATGAGTTTCAAGATCTTATATTCCTTTTTTCTCATTGACAGATTTCATTATAAGTGTTGGGTTTTGGGAAATAGGTAGGTGGTTCTATCTCGATTATCCAAATTGATTCTTCCTGAATTGATAAATTTATTTAAATTAAATTACTCAAAATTTATTTCAATTAAATTGATAAAAAACCCAATTCCTGTGAATTGGGATACTTGAAATGGTTTTGGCATAGAAATTTGGAAAACCCCAAATTCCATTGATTTAGGGTGTGTTTATGGAAAGTGGTTGATTTAAATTGTTGAATTTAAGTTGTGTATTTGATGGGAATGTTTTAAATTTAAATTTTTGAATTTAAATTTTGGATTTGGTGGAAATGTTTTCAATTAAATTATTGAATTTAATTGTGGAAATGAATTGTGAAAAGGATGGAATTGGTTTTGAATGGATTTCAAACATGTGAAAATTACTTAAAATGATTTGATAGAAACCAAGTGGTTTTATATTCTGAAAATGGTATGTTTTTTAAAACATATTTTGGTTTTAAATGGATATAAATTGGCATTTTTTAAATGAAATGATGATATTCAATTGTATTTTCTGTAGTTTTAAAATAAAATTTCCATCATGTAAGAGAAGATGTAAGCATTAGGTAGTTGATGAGTTATTTGGATAGACTATATGATATTACAACATTCTAAAACATATATGCGGTGGGTCACATCCCCAATGTGAGGGTGACGAGTCACCTCTGTCCAATATCAGGGGTATTTGAGTATAATCATTTTTCTATGATCACATAGAGGGTTTAGAGTCCTATAGTTGGATAATAATTTCATAACTTTCTGGGAAATGACAATGTTGCTTGCTTGTTTATTTATATTTTAGATATAAATGTATGCCAATGTTGTATAACTACTTTACATGCCTTTTCTAGATTTACATAAACTATTTTATGTAACTATTTTATTTAATTCATTGTTTTAAATATTCCATCTATTGTAAAGTAAAAGAATATAATTTAAAAAGTATTTTCTATCATTTTGAAAATGTATAACATGTTTTTTTAAATATTCATTTGAATTTCCAAACCTATTTATTTTGAAATTTAAATCTTTTCTTTGGATAATCTATATTTGGAATATATTATAGGATCTTTGGTTGTATCCTACTGGGCTAAGGCTCACACCCTAATTTTTCCTTTGAGTGTTTGTAGAATTTATTATTCTAAGTTAGAGAAAGGGGAAAGGATCTCTTGGAGGGGGATCCAACTATTGAACCTTGGTTGTGGTGAGTTGTGTCCTTAGAGAGATTGGGACTATTTTACCTATTTTTTGTACTTGTATTTACATGTTTTGTGCTATTTATACCTTGTTTTATTTGATATTTTTCTCCTAGTAGAGTTTCTTTTATAGGAATATTGAATTGCTTGTGTTTCTTCTGCTATGTTTTGTGGAAAAATTGTTCCCACTGGAATGTTGTATGATGCTAGGTTTTAGTCACCAACACATGGGGATCAGGAACACCCTTCGGTCTATGTTTGGGCCGGCTCAGTTATTGAGTTACCAGAGTACCTAGGCTCATTCGTGATAATAATTATGTTGATTATTGTGACTAATTAGAGTATCTACTACATTTTAGTATGAAAAAATCAGTGATTACATCATTCAAGAATAAAAAATGAATGTATTAGTCTCAAAATATCAAATACTATAAACTAAAATATTTCACTATTCACCAAAATTTCAACTATTTTAGAAAAATAAAAAAAACCTAACCATTTTTCGATGTTTACATTACAAAAATGGACTCCCTTTTATGAAAATAATAATACAAATATGATAAATGAAATTTTCAATTGAAATAATCATTTTTTTGATAAATAAAGAATTTAATATTATAAATGATTTCATGACACTTTAAAAAACTAATTAAGGATCAAATTTTTTTCTTAAAATCATAATACAAACAAATATTAATTTATGAATCTATTTTATGAAAAGAAAATTTCTTTTAAATCATTATATTAACTATAAAATTTTAAATAAATATTTATATTTCAAAAAAATACCAACACTTAATTTATCATTTGAAAACATTTATTTACTTATTCCAGGATATACATATACCATATTTTCATTTATAAGATAAGTAAATATTATTTATACTTTTATAGGTGAGGTTACAATTCTAATGGCTATAATACTATTACTAATGGTTATATTTCTATTCCGACATTCATTTTACTATTCCATCTATCAGTTTTCTGACGATGATAAGGGTTTACTAATTCCTATAAATACCTCTTATTCTAGTCATCAGTCTGTTATCTTTTTTCCTAAAGTTATATATATAATTAATCATTAAATTAATATTTTATAATTAACATTATGTTAAATTTTTATAGCCTTTTCATGAGTGCAATCAATCTAGTGGATTGAGAATATAAAAAATTTCCTAATTCATATCATATTTTTTACTCTTTATTAAAATTCAGTAATATTTGGAATTCTTATTGTTTTTTTCTGAGTAAAGTATTAATATTAATTTATAAAAAAAATGTTTTTATTATGTTCTCTATGTGATATATTTTATTTATACTACATGAAATAAAAATAATAAGATAAATTTCATTGATAGAATTGGGGTTATTACATTCTTCCCCTTTATGAAATAACTTTCTCAAAATTACACTTTACATAATATGGTCAAAATATTTGTGGATATTTCCCCTTCATTTCTTCCTACAGTTCCCATGTCGCCACTTCAAATTTATGGTACCTCTATAGAACTATGTCCACATGAGTTATATTGTTGCATAGAACCTCATATCTATGGTTTATGATATTCATCAACTCCTCCTTATAAGAGAGATAATTTTCTCATTATACCACCTTTGAATTCAATACACATGGGGGACCAGTTATGTACTTATTTAATAGTGATATGTGGAACACATCATATAGTCGAGACAAGGTTTGTGGACATGCTAGTTGATTGGAAAAAACTTACAACATGATTAAGAATCTCAAAGGGGTTGATATACCTAGGACTTAGCTTTAATTTCTTCCCAAATATTATGAATCTCTTACACGGAGATATATGGAGGAATAACTAGTCACTAACCTCAAACTCTATTTCTCGTTGATGATTATCTATATAGATCTTCTATTAACTAAGGAAAACCTTGATGTACCGCTAAATGGTTTTCACCTTTTCTATCATTTCTTCAACCATTTTAGGTCACAATATTTAAAAGTAACCAACTATATCCTAACATGATGGTTTTATACATATTTTCCCATAAATGGATTCTTATAGAGCTGTTTGGATCATAATGTGGAAACTATTATTATAAGAGTACATGTCCAGAGGTAGATGTTGGTTCCATCATCCCTTTAAGTCCATAGATCATGCTCCAAACATGTCTTGTAGTGTCAAAATAGTATTATTATATTAGCCATCAATTTGAGAATGACAATCCATACTAATGTTCATCTCAGTGTTTAGAGCATGTTAGATAATTTTCTAGAACATAGAGTTAAATATAAGATCTCAATCATATACAATTGATAATGGTACTCCTTGTAGCATTATCACTTCTTTTATGTATATCCATGTAATATGATTGAGTGATAATTTCTCTCAAATTGAAAAAAAGAGATATGTCTTGGTAAGATGATCCACAAAACCCATATTGAATTATTTTCTTTGGATTTATTTGAAAGTGCACTGACAAAGTCCATAGTGATATTTTTCCATTTACATGTAGGTATGAGAAATTTTTACATCATACACTTAGAATTTTTACTTTTAGACTTCACTTTCTGACATTCCAAGAACATTGATATATATTCAGTGATCTTCTTCTTCATATTGTCCCCCCCAATAGTGCGCCTGTAGATCTCAAAACATATTTGTGCTCCCTAGGTGAATGGAGAGGGTTGAACTATGTGCATCATTCAAAATATATTTCTTTATCTAATTATTTGATGGCACATATAGATGTGTACAAATTCTTGTGACTCATTCCTAATCAATTTTAACTATAAGGATTAATCATTTCTGATAGCTTCCTCCTTATTATAAATTTACAAATAATGTCTTTGAGCATTCTTTATGTTAACTAAAAGGGATGGTTGAGAAATAATTTGAGAAAGAATTAATGATGTTCCTTTATTAATGATTACCATTTCCATACTTTTCATGTATAATAATATTGAATCATTTTAAATTATCATCATTGATAATGTTGATGTATCCTATCTATATTGATCATATGACACTTTATTTTTTTCTAGGTTGGTAGTGGACTGAATAGTCATAATCCTTGAAGGGATATAACTATCATCACTGAATAATTTTAATATTATTCAATGAGAATATATATTTTAGTGTCTTGTTATCATTATATTTCTCACACTTCTACCCATAGAGATAATTCCACCAGATTCTCAATGCAAAGATCACAGATTATAACACTAGATCATGTGTATGATAATTATTCTCATGAACTTTCATCTACTTTGAGGCGTAGGATATCACTTTATAATTTTTCATTAGTAAAAATAATAATAACTTCTTTGATGCATCATTTTATACCCAAAATATTTCCCTACATATTCATAGTATAAGTAATAATTCAATGACAAGCCATTTTTATGACTCATTGAAGCCATATTCACATTCAACAGTCTAGAAAATTTTTACTCCATTACAATTATGATTATTTAGTGGGTTTAAAAATTATTATAAGTTCTTAAAAAATTGTCAGTAATATCTATCTTGGAAATTAAAGATACTTATATCTCTTATAAATGTTAGTATAGGTTGCTCCTCAATTTCATTTATCTTAAAATGGCCCATTGATATTCCATTTCTAGTGATAACAAGCCCCAAAAATGATAATTCATCTATACATAACTCACATTTATTATACTTTAATGAAGTTTCCACCTTTAAAATACCTTTATCACATTATTAAAATGATGCTCATGATCCTCCTTGGTATTTGAGTATTTCATAACATTATCAATATAAGCTGCTAAATTTTTTTTCAAGGTAACCTCAAAAGACTATATTCATTAATTAAGTCCATAAAAATTGTTTGAGAATTAGTGAGTCTAAAGGAAATAAATATGAACTCATAGTGTCTATAAATTTTTCAAAACATAGTCTTGGGAATGTCATCCTTCTTCACCATTATTTAGTGATACCCTGAATGAATTTCCACATTAGGGAAATAATTTTCCCTACATAGTTGATTGAATAATTCATCATTATATGGAAGGGGATAATTTTTCATTTTCATTATTTTATTGAACTCATGATAATAAAGGAATATGTGAATTGATCTATACTTATTCTTGAACAAGTGACCTGACACACCCCATGGTGAAGTAATCGGGGGTATGAAACCCATGTCCAGATTCCCATGTATCTCTTTTAGTTATTCCAACTTGATGGTGGCCATCCTATAAGGGGTATTTGATATAGGTAGAGATATAGGAATAAGTTCAATTATTAAATCAACCTATTGGTCAAGAAGAAGATGAAGTAGTTTTTTAGGGAACACATTTCTATAGTCCCTCACAATGGGCATGCCATCGAGCATGGTTCTCTCATTTTTCTCAATCATTTGAGATAGATATGAATGATTATAAGGAAATAATATCTACAATTGAGGTGATGATTCTGAAGTAGATTAATCCTCCCCATTATACTTTTACAGAATTAAGGGATTCCTTAGGATGTGAAGAGTGATATTTCTTTCCAAAAAATGGATGTTAGTTTTGTTTAAAGATAGAAAAGCCATGCCCAACATAACAAAAAACTCCACTAAAGAAGGTAATAAAATATTTGTTGGGAGGTTCATTCAAAAATAATTAACCCAAAAGGAGTTATATACTTTATATGAAATAATTTTCCCATTATTAATTCTCACATACAAATCAATATTCATATTTTGAGGCGGTGTTTGTACAGTTCTACTAAAATATAGGATATGAAAGAATGTGTAGATCCAGAATCAAATATTAAATTATCTTTTCTTAAATGAATAACTAGTGTAACTATAACCACATCATTTTTAGGATCCACCTTAGTAGTAGTGATTGAATATACCCTTCCATTCTTCCTTAGAGGTTATTGTAGTTGATTTCCACCAACAACCCTTGGTCTAGGGAATCATATTTCATAATTCCCAAGTTCCTTGTAGTTGAAATGATTCCTTATAGGCTGAGTGTTTCTATAAGCCTTCAATTATTTTCCCTCATTTTTAGAATTATTCATATCCCTCTAGAAACAGTTTCCCTCATTCATATCTCTTCCACATTTTAATCATCTCCTAGTTCCCTTTAGACAGTTTATAGGATCCTTCTTCACATGCTTTTGACACATGTGATATTGGGTTTTCTTTCCATCTTGGGATTTATCTAATCACTATCCAATATTAAAATACCTTTTTATCTTTTTATCTCTGAGTGCATGAGAACACTCAGAGTCTCCAATCACCATTTGAATCATAAGGGGAAAATGAAAATTTCCTTGTTGATGTCAAAGTCTCGAATCACAAATGCTTTTCATAGAATCAACTATTGTTTGTTAAAAAAGATATCCAACTTCTTTTTAGTGTTCAAAAAAAATACAGTGGCATGTCATGAAAGCCTTGTAATGTTTTCCCTGTATTACCTGATAGAATCATCTTTATTTGTCTTCAGTCTGAGTAAATAACTTTCTATATTAAGATATAAAGTTCTAGAAAAATATTTATTGAAAAATATTCTATTTAATGATTCTGATTTAAAGGAATAAATTTAATCTTTATACTTTAAGTTTTTGTTTAGTTTCCCCCACTGATCATCTTCCCCATCAAAATAATATACCACTATTACAACTTTATCTTCTTCTGAGAACTACAGGATAAAAAATATCTTCTAAATGGAGTTAACCCATTGTTCAATGATGATAGGATCGCAAGATCAATGAAATATAAGAGACCTTTGTTTCATAAACTATTTGACCACAACTTCCTCTCTATCAAGAGAAGAAGTTAATTCTATATGATTTAATTTATTATTCTTAACTTTATCCAGTTGATCCTGTACTATCATGATGTTTTGAGATCCCATTCCCATCATATTTTTCATTTCATTTGGGAAATCAGCACATTTCATATCATATTTATTATTATAACATGATATCTATTTCCCACCATTATATAAGAAAAATAAAATACAATTAGGGAATCTTGAATACTTGTCTAATAAGTATATAAAAAGAAAACTTTTAACATATAATAAAAAACTTGTAAATGAATTGCATATCCTAACTTTTGATTCCATATGTTTCAATCTAGGTCATCCATGGTTATAGAATTATCCATATGGTTATTACGAAATTATTCTATTTCCAACATTAAAAAATAACTAGACCATCCACTGACACCAAATATAATGACCCTATACTTTTACACATATTATTAAATTATTTTAAGAATAATTAATCATTGAATACAAACCAAGGAACATAATGTATAGTGTATTTGGAAGACTAGGTACATAAAATTAAAGATTAAATACATCTATTTATTAATACTGTATAATAATATCTTAACTTCCTTTGAGATCCTATATCTTTATAAGATAACCCAAGGAATACATATACAAATGGATGAGGTAAAAATCCCAGTAATAGAAAAAAGAGGAATAATTCATATAACATGATTTAGAGGGAATAACATGATGAAATAAAAGGGCCATGAACATGAATAAACATATAGAAGCATAATATATAGACTATGGGATAATGTTATCATAGTAACCAAGGAGTGTGGAAACAACACCCAATATGACATAAACACGAGTCAAGGATAACTACCAAGACCATAACATATGGAGGAAAAAGTCCCATAATGGATTATATTTACTCATTAATCCCATACATGATGTCTTGTGAGATTAAATAGTACCCAATGCATTAGAACACCATTTTTTGGAACCCAACATAACATTTTTATGTATATGTGTTCCACAAGAAGAATCAAATATAAGTAATAAGCATAATGGTTAAACATGTAATGAAATTGGTATCATAATCACATCTTATGGAATAAAAATTGGTAATATCATAATAGTGTAAAATAAAGAATGGATTTAAATCATACTTGGAAATTAATATTGGAAAATAAGAACATATAATGATAACTGATGTGAAGCTAGAGTTAAAAATTGCAAAAAGAGTATTGATGAAATATTATAAATGGTCTAATTTAGTATGGTTTATGGGAAAAATATTAACGATCCTTTAAAGTGGACATTGGAATAATAGTTCGTTTGAAACCAAAAATGAAATAAGATATTTTTCCTAATGAAATGAGTTATTTTATAAAAATAATGATGGATTAAAAAATATTATGGAGTGTACCTGAAAATTGGTAAGAAATTGGTAGGTTCACTTTAATCGGACCTGTTTATCAGGAGGTATTGATAAGGGAACCTTTTAAAATATATATTTACCTATCAAATAAGGATGAATTGGTATGAGAATATAATTTTAGAAAAAATAAAAATAAATTAGAATAAGTACAAAAAAATAATTAATAAATACACTAGTGTAATGTAAGAGAAAATGTAACATAAAGGTAATTTTGAGGTTTGAAGAGATCCCTTAGCTTATGTATGATTGTGTTATACACTTGCAAATAATTCCATGGATAATAAAATTATATTAATTAATAATTAAATTTAGAATATATTCAACATATATTTTATTCATTAAAATTTTATTAAGTTCATTTATGGACATTTATTTACTTTTTGGATATTATAATGATTCATTGGATAATACGTTAATGATAAACGTTTTTGATTATTTTTTCAGTTTTTCGATTATCAAGAAAATGTTTTTTTATCATTTAATTTTATGTATATAGATTAGAAAAATCTCATGAAACAAGTTATGGTTTATATATTAAAATATTATTTAACCATATTATTTATTTTATGGACATCCTTGAATGTAGTAATTTAAAATGAAAAATCATCATCCATGAAGGTTGTAAATCAACATATCACATATGATGATTTTTTAAAGATAAAAGGGTAAGAGGATAGGTTTGATGATTGATATTCCATTGTAATATCAACATTTATTTGTATATATGATACTATAGTTTTCATTCTATTTTGGATAGGTGATGTGAGGGTATGATAATAGAATGAAAGAAATTAAAAGATAATGAAGGAGGATTTTACCTCTTGAATATGGTCTCCTTGAGAACCGCCTTAAGAAACATGGAATTAGTATTTTGGTTATACCAACATGAATATTAAATGTGTAAGAGTCTTGGTTGAGAAATTTTAAAGACTAATATCAAGCTAAACAATCTTAGATTGTGTGAGGAGAAGGGGTGGTGAGTGGTGGTATTTATAAGTGGAGGAGAGGGGTGTTTTTTATTTTTTTATTCATTAGTTTTTTTATTTTGTATTAAGCCTATCAATAGTGTTGATTCCTATGACTAATTATTGTAAATATTTCATTTTATTTCTATGTAATGGGTTCTTAAGTCATCTATGACTTAAAAATTCATGTCATTGGCTTAAAATGTTAAATACTGTAAATTACCATATTTTTCTATTAACCAAAATTTAAATTATTTTATAAATGTTCCAAAAAACACCCCTAAATATTTTTCAACATTTAGATTTAAAAAAATTTACTCCTTTTTATGAAAATAATTTTCTAAATATGATAAAATTAATATTCAATTAAAATCATCATTTATTGAAAAAATATTGATTTTAATATTACAAATAATTTTATGATACATTGAATGATTAATTAAGGTCTCATAATATTATCATATAATTATTTAAAAAAATATTAATTTATGATTCTATTTTATGATTTTTGTTTTAAATAATTATATTAATTATAAAATAATAATGAAACATTTATATGTCATAAAAATAGAAACACTTATTTTTTATTTTTTAATAAATTATTTACCAATTCCATGATATAAATATCTCATATATTTAATATATATGACACCAAAATTTTATTTATACTTTCATAGGTGAAGTTACTATTCTATAAGATGATTGATATTCCTAACAGTCACATTACCATTCCAACGGTTATGTTACTGTTCCAATAGTCATATTTATAATGGTCATAAGGGTTTACTACTTCATATAAACTCCTTGTAGTCCATTCATCAGTATCTTCTATTTTCAAAAAATATAAATCAACTTTTAAATGAATATTTCATTTTTAATATTATGTTTTATTTCTATAGATTTGTTCGTCAGTGCAATCATTATATTGGATCAAGAAAATCTAAATGTTCCTATTATTATTATCTTATTTTCTATTTACTGTACTAATGAAATATTTGGAATTATTATTAGTTTTTTTACTAACAAAATTATTATTCATCATTTATAAGAATAATGTTTTAATTTATTTATCTATGTTATTTATGTTCTTTATACCCGATGAAATAATTATAATAAGGTAAATTTCATTGATAAAATTCTATATCTTTTCAAACTATGTGGGACTATGGGACAAAAAATATGAGGGGATTCATCAATTTATCACCCTAGATGAGGAGAGTGATAATGGAAATTGATTTTTTAGAAAATAATCAGTATACAAGGGCTGGTATGTGATGTTGCTTCATCATTACTATCGAGTATCAAATTAGTAGGTGGTCAAATACCAGATGAGATTTAATGAGATTAGTGATATGTGTATGGGAATGGTGGCCCATGGTTTCATTTAGAAGAAGACGTCTCCCTATATATTAGGATTTATTGAAAATATTTCTAGTTACCATAGTTTGGTCGAACAATGATTGTTTTTTCATAGGAAGTGTCGTGATGGGTGAGAAAAGCTCCAAAAGAGTAACCTTTAACACAAATTATGTCTATAGAAGTTAACCTATACAATCTGTTTTTAGAATTTCTGGTATTGGTCTCTTATAACAATGATTATATACAACCATTAGTTTAGTGTAACCCTATACCATATGTTTTTTAAAACTTTTGGTATAAGGTTTCCCCTATTACTACGGTGTGAGCCCCCCACCTTATTCAGATCCCAGTGACAACCCCCTCCCCTCTAATTTGATTTTATTTTCATCAGTGCCACTTTATTTTTTAAATTATTTTTTAGTGGAATAATTATAGTATTTTTCTTACTTCCCACTTTTTTCTTATTCCATTATATTTTTTTTCATTTTTACAAACTACACTGCAATGGTACCTAGGTTTTTTTTGAACAAATTTTATTTGGAATTTTTTATATTTATTTTATACAAGTGAAAACAATAGAAAATTCATTGTTACTCTTATAAGAATAATATTAGGCCTAATATTATACCCATTCGTTTCAATAATGATGAATGGTAGAATTAATTTAATTATGAATTTCATAGATATTTAATTCCAATAATAATTTTTTATTTATGAAATATAATTTTATATATAAATTTATTTTCCTTGGTGATTAAATTTTCATGTTAATATATTATTATTTATTAATTTTACATTTATAATAGTTTCTTGGGAAATATGAAGTGAATTTAGGTTAACTCATCAAGGTGGATTTCTTTTGTTCTCATTGTATATTAAATTATCCCTTCCATTCTACATTTTCATTACCTATATGGTGATAAACATAAAATAGAATGAAATTACTGTAACACCCCGAGCTTCCACGATACGCCTCTCTTTCAATAGCTTGCATTGTACGCAAGTTAGAGTTCTAACACACCGCGACTAATCAAAGTAGCCGTTATTAATAGTAATAACCACTTTTTAAAATTATATAAATTTTATATTTCAAAATGGACTTCATTTTTGTATTCGTAATATCGAAATTATCCTAAGTTGAATTTTTTGTAACTTTCTGAGAACTTCCAATTTTTTTATGAATAGTGAAAAATACTTAAAACAAATTTTTTAATAAAAATAATTTATTGTGATAAATTATACTATTTAGTGGTTTTAAAGTATAATTAGAATATATTTTTACCATTTTATCCAATGGTGGTAATTATAATTAATTTAACATTGAAATTGGGCATGAACAATTGTCAATCTTTTGATATAAATTGTTTCTTAAAAACACGCTATTTGTTGTGACAGTGGGAATTAACTATAAAATTAATTAATGCAACTTATATGTTTGGAATTTTGTAAAATAGACATCATATTTGAAATCGGAATATCAAATATAGCTTAGGGTGAATTTTTGGGATTTTTCTAAAAAACTTCAATTTTTGATGAATAGTGAAACCACTAAGTGGTATTTATAAAAACTGATTTTTCGTTTAAATGAAATTTTACCACTTCTGTGTTTTGAATTTTAAAAATCCGACATACATGGTTGTCATTAAGAAGTAAAATGTGGTTCAATGAGATTAAAATAATTTTTGGTGAATAGTAACTTTTAAGTTCTTAATCGCGATTAGAGGTAATTAGTGTAGTTTAAGGTAAAAATAATGTTTTAATAATATGAGATGAGATTGACACATGTCCTACCCTCATTGGATGTTCCATGGACGACCAAGACAATCCATGGGTCAACTTGGGGAGCCCATGGAGCCACTTTAGTTGGAAAATGACATAAATACCTTTTATTTAATGTTAAAGTAAAAAAATGACACAAACATGAAATGTTTTACTAAAACAATTTTTACATGGAGTTATACAAGTCATATTTTTGACTATAAATAGTCATTGGAAATCTAAAAAGATTTCCTACCTCATAGTATTTTTTTTATAATTTTTAGACATTAAATAAATTAAATTATTTATGACATCATGATGATGCAGCGATGACCTCATTATTTAACGATTTAAATAAAATAAAACGATAATGTGAAATCCAAGGATTACACTTGTCAAAAACCTATTGGATGAGTAGATTTCGAACCCTTATCACCTTATCCTCGAATTATATAAGTGTGGGACCTCTAAAATCCGAAACTCATTTTATAATAAAGTGACTTTTCTTTACTTTCCAAGAGTGCCCCTCCTCTCCACTTATAAAAGGCCCCCACCTCTACCACCTCATTCACACTTTCAAGCCATTTGGATCAGCCAACCTCTGCCCAAATACTCTCCCAACTTCCCCCTCTTAATCCTAGAAGCCTAACTTTGGGAAGAACTCCTCCCAAGGAAACCTTTGGCTCAAATCAAAAAGAGTTACCCGATTTTAAGGTAATGTCTTCTCTAATGTTGTTTTGTTTTATTTTTCTTCTCCAACCCCCTAAACACTTTTTATTCATTTATTTTGTAAAAAAACCAGTATCCTCAATATACTAGGATGTTGTTATAATAAGGATTCGATCTACACTTACACAGACCTACATCTAATGGTTAAAGAACATACTGTTTCTGTGGATGGAGAATTTTTGCCTCACGAAACGATGCTTGTTCAACACTCATATATCACCTATAATGGTGGACATTATGATGAAACTATTTTTATATATGATATATATTATGTTTTTGTTTTCCTTATGATTTTTTATTTTTCATTTATGGAATACCTTTATGGTTTCCATTATGGGTAAACGCGATATTTTCATTTTAGGAAGTGCGGACTACCGCCCCCTCAAAGTGATTTGAATCGTTAATACCATATGTGGGATGTATAAAAGATGGAGTAAATGGTATTATATGCTATATTATACTGGAATTATATTATACATTTATATCATTATGATTTAATTAAATACGAAATAGAAATGAAAGTAGTGTTCATGCGTACGTACGGCTTACCGTCTCCATGAACGGTGCATTTCATTTCTTACCTCTAAATGTTATGTAATATTATGAATGAATGTATATAATGGATATATATGATATATATGATATCTAAATCATGAATATAATTCTGGATATAATGGATATTTTACCACATGAACAACTTGTAATTATAAGAAGTTTATTGTTGACTCAAGTCCCAAAGATCGACAAAACGACCGTTAATAACTAAAATAATTACATAATGTTCATAACATTGTAATAAGTGATATAAAAAGGATAATGAAATTGAAAATGGTTCTTAATATGGTAGATATTAACTCTAGTTTATTATTCAGGAGGTTAAATAACGGTTGAGTCAAGTCAGACACGAGGTAAGAGAACTTCTTAACCCAATTTCCATTCTTTGGGTTAATCTCCTACTTTCAAATTATGTCATGATATTATTATGTCCTATCTTGTATTTGTACTTTATTTATGTGTACTTATAGTGAATACACATAATAGATCTATTTTATTTTAAAAAATGATCTTTTTAAGGACTTCGTCTCAATCTCCTTTCATTGAGGCATATTTGGTTTTATACACAACTTTCTTTTATACGGTGTATAAACCCCTTTGACTTTGAATTTTATTCAAAAAGGAATATTTTTTTTACAAAGAGTTTTACTAAACGACAAAAGGAATGTTTTTATCTTACGTATGCGGCGACAACGACTTCCCCGCCGCCGTGACCATTATTTGTGTTTCAGCTTCCTCTACAAGCCATAACATTTTTTACTGAAAAATAAATACAAAGTTTTAACTTTCTTTTATTTTGGTATTGAAAATGGTTTTGAAAGTGTTTTTATTATATCAATGTCTTGTATTGATATCTTGTTATTGAAATGTGTAAATTTTATGTTTCCTTTATGCATGTTTTATGTGATACGATTATGTTATGGTTTGTGATATGTTTAAACCTATTCATATGAGGAATGCATTGGATTTAATAAGTGACGGGTGGAGCCCGCTACAGCTCCTCGATGCATTGGTAGGTCTCATGAGACAAACTAGTGTCTTGGAACGAGGCCTTGACAAAATCTTATTTGTGGTCTTGGCACGAGGCCTTGGCTACGTGGTTATGATAGTCTGGCATTATGCATTCCATCATTATGAAAGTGGTTAATGATATTTCATGTGATTATTCGACTAGTAGAATATCCATGTGAGTAAGTAAATAGCATTATTTAATTTTATTTTTGCCATATTATGCTGATGTTCAAGTTTAAAAAGGCTTTTGTTTTATTTATACACTGCCTTAAATGTTAATGTTTATTTATGAAAGCTTCCGCTATATTGTTATCCTTACTGAGCATCTGAGCTCACCCCTTTCAATGTTTTAATATTTTTCAGGATGTGAAGAAGTATAATATTAATGACCTGCAGGGATAATATTAGGGGATATGAAGAGAAGATGTTGTAGTTTTGTTTTACTTTATGATGTAATGTAAGACTTATGAATGTATCTAGTGTTTCCAAGGCTACTAAACTAATCGGTCTTTCGAGACTTGATCTTTTGTGATCATGCCAATGTTACAAAGTAATGCACCGACCCTGGGTAGCTGGGGTAGGGGCGTTACAGTTGGTATTAGAGGGAGGTTAGTACTAACCTTGGAAGCTAGATTTAGATAAACTCTGATTAGAGAGCATAGCCCAAAGATAGACTTTGAGGATTAGTATAGAAGAACTTCCTAGAATTTTGGTATTATAGAGATTTTGTGAGTTTTCCGAGCAATACATCCCTGTCTGGATACGAGCAGGTAGAGGTGGCTCTGGCACAGATGTACCTAGGGGTAAAACCTGAAAACACCGCTTTGAGCTAGGCTTGAACGGGAACTGGTGCACGACAATGGGCCTTGCTGCACTCTTGGTTACGACACTCCCGGGGGATATGCTTAGGATAATCCTCATTTCTTTACAAACCACTATGAAGGGTTATGAGTATATAATTCCTCAAAGAAAACTTTTTTTATGATTATGGATTATATCCATAAATAGTTCAATTTATGTTAAGTATTTTACAAGTATGGAATTATGTATTTTGATTCATAAACTAATCTAGTTTATGACATTGTTTAGAAATGGCGCCTAGTGGAAGGAATGGAAACCGTATCAATACACGTACTCCGTGTAGGGATTTACCTCCTGCTCAAGATAATTATTTTGGATCTGGAGATACAATTGGTGCTGATCAACTTATTACCATACTGGGACAACTCACTCAAGTTATGAATAATAACCTTACTCGTATGGATCACCCTGATCCACAACGTGGAGGATCAATGTTAGACCGCTTCATGAGGCAACAACCACCAACTTTTAATGGGGGTACAAATCCATTATTAGCCGAGCAATGGATAAACTCCTTAGAGAAAATATTCCATGTCTTGGGGAGTAGCGAAAGGGAGAAGGTTGTCATGGCAGTTTACCGCCTCACTGGAGATGCCGATCAGTGGTGGTCGCTGATTCAAAATACAAAGGAAGATGAAGAAGTATCGAGTATGGAATGGTGGGAGTTCAAAGAGATTTTCTTAGAAAAATAATTTCCTCGTGACCATCGAGCAGATATGGAAAGGAAATTTATAAGTCTGAGGCAGAAGGAGGATGAGAATGTCACAAAGTATGTGGCTAACTTTACAAGGTTAGTGAGGCATGCTACAGATTATATACGTAACCCAAGAAGTAAGATTGATCGTTTCTTTGATGGGTTAAAACCATTTCTCCGTCGAGCTTTAGTATCACAATCCTTCTCATCGTATGAAGATATTGTCTCGTGTTCTATCAAGACAGAAAAGGAATTATCTATGTCTTATGGCAACAAAGTAAAGCAAGAGAAGAAGAGAATGGTGGAACAAGAGATAGATAAAGGGAAAAAGGGAAAGAAGGATTTTCCATTATGTGATAATTGTGGGAAGAATCACCCTGGTACTTGCCTAAAAGGAATGAGAGTTTGTTATAAATGTGGAGAAAAAGGTCACCAGGCGCATGATTGCAAGGGAAAGAAAGAGGCTATCAATGTTGAATGCTACAATTGTAGAGAAATGAGGCATTATTCAAATGAATGTCCTAAGCGTCAAGGAAACTTACATCATAAAAGGCCAAGGGATCAAGGCCAATCTTATGCTGTGACTACAGTTGAAGCAGAATAATTAATGTATTGGTGATTTTGGACTCAAGGATTATATTCTGGTTATAAGAATAATGTGATATATATAAGGATTGTACTGTAGTACTTTTTGATTTCATTAAGGTTTTAATATGATTAAGGTAATCATATTTTTAGTATGTGACAATAAGAGAAACTTTTCTTTGTTTGGGGAATCTGATGTTACAATTGATTTTGGAATTTAGAGACCTTTTAGAGAAAGTCTGGACGGAGGTATTTTGGATAACTATTAAGGTTGGAATGGATTAAGTTGAACCATGGATAGTATTGTTTAAGGTTAAAGCATTTCTGAAGATTATTTTTGGAATATTATAATACTATAGTTTTAGGAAAAGGACAACCTGTAGGGTGGGGCATAACCCGTCATGTCGGACAAAGATGCAGGAATCGAACCCACAACCATAGTGCGACAGGCCTTTATTACCTACCACTAGCCTACAGGAAGTCCCTGGTTATTACAAAATAGTTTTGGCAATCTAAATGGTATGTTCTAATATTTTGATCCTTGTACGGTTAGGATAAATATATTATTTTTGAGTTCTATTATCTTTTTGAGTGAAAGATGAGTTTGTGGTAGAAATTAATTGAAGGTTGAAACTCTACTTGTCAAGCATAAATATATATATACCTATATCTTATTCTATGAATAAATTAATTCTTAAACTTTATTAAAGGGATATTAAAACAAAAAAAATGTGTTATCCTAATACCTTATGTCTTGTTGAACTGATGATGTTTTAAGTCAACATAGATTGAAGGCTTTGAGGCCCTCAATTTGACACTTGTTTGTGATTGATGACCTCAATCACTCCCTACAAATATTTATGTTTTTCCTCCAATTATATGTCTCTAATTGCCACCAATGTTCTCCTTATCAAGATCATAATTTGGTGGTGACTTTTTCATTTCCCTTTCCCTCTTATTAAGGGTAAATTTTATTAACCTTATTTCCGATGTGGGTTTTCCACAAAGGTATTTTCTATTTTCAACCTTTTATTTTCAAAGAAAAATTTCAAATTGCGAGGACGCAATTTATTGAAGGAGGGAAGAATGTAACACCCCGAGCTTCCACGATACGCCTCTCTTTCAATAGCTTGCATTGTACGCAAGTTCGAGTTCTAACACACTGCGACTAATCAAAGTAGCCGTTATGAATAGTAATAACCACTTTTTAAAATTATAGAAATTTTATATTTCAAAATGTACTTCATTTTTGTATTCATAATATCGAAATTATCCTAAGTTGAATTTTTTGTAACTTTCTGAGAACTTCCAATTTTATTATGAATAGTGAAAAATACTTAAAACAACTTTTTTAATAAAAATAATTTATTGTGATAAATTATAATATTTAGTGGTTTTAAAGTATAATTATAATATATTTTTACCATTTTATCCAATGGTGGTCATTAGAATTAATTTAACATTGAAATTGGGCATGAACAATTGTCAATCTTTTGATATAAATTGTTTCTTAAAAACATGCTATTTGTTGTGACAGTGGGAATTAATTATAAAATTAATTAATGCAACTTATATATTTGTAATTTTTTAAAATAGACATCATTTTTGAAATCGGAATATCAAATATAGCTTAGGGTGAATTTTTGGGATTTTTCTGAAAAACTTCAATTTTTGATGAATAGTGAAACCACTAAGTGGTATTTATAAAAACTGATTTTTCGTTTAAATGAAATTTTACCACTTCTGTGTTTTGAATTTCAAAAATCTGACATACATGGTTGTCATTAAGAAGTAAAATGTGGTTCAATGAGATTAAAATAATTTTTGGTGAATAATAACTTTTAAGTTCTTAATCGCGATTAGAGGTAATTAGTGTAGTTTAAGGTAAAAATAATGTTTTAATAATATGAGATGAGCTTGACACATGTCCTACCCTCATTGGATGTGCCATGGCCGACCAAGACAATCCATGGGTCAACTTGGGGAGCCCATGGAGCCACTTTAGTTGGAAAATGACATAAATACCTTTTATTTAAAGTTAAAGTAAAAAAATGACACAAACATGAAATGTTTTACTAAAACATTTTTTACATGGAGTTATACAAGTCATATTTTTGAGTATAAATATTAATTGGAAAGATAAAAAGATTTCCTACCTAATAGTATTTTTTTTTATAATTTTTAGACATTAAATAAATTAAATTATTTATGACATCATGATGATGCAACGATGACCTCATTATTTAACGATTTAAATAAAATAAAAAGATAATGTGAAATCCAAGGCTTACACTTGTCAAAAACCTATTGGATGAGTAGATTTCGAACCCTTATCACCTTATCCTCGAATTATATAAGTGTGGGACCTCTAAAATCCGAAACTCATTTTATAATAAAGTGACTTTTCTTTAGTTCTAAGAGTGCCCCTCCTCTCCACTTATAAAAGGCCCCCACCTCTACAACCTCATTCACACTTTCAAGCCATTTGGCTCGGCCAACCTCTGACCAAATACTCTCCCAACTTTCCCCTCTTACTCCTAGAAGCCTCACTTTGGGCAGAACGCTTCCCAAGGAAGCCTTTGGCTCAAATCAAAAAGAGTTACCCGATTTTAAGGTAATGTCTTCTCTAATGTTGTTTTGTTTTATTTTTCTTCTCCAACCCCCTAAACACATTTTATTCATTTCTTTTGTAACAAAAACAGTATACTAAATATACTAGGATGTTGTTATAGTAAGTATTCAAGCTACACTTACACACACCTACATCTAATGGTTAAAGAACATACTGTTTCTGTGGATGGCGAATTATTGCCTCACGAAACGATGATTGTTCAACACTCATATATCACCTATAATGGTGGCCATTATGATGAAACTATTTTTATATATGATATATATTATGTTTTTGTTTTCCTTATGATTTTTTATTTTTCATTTATGGCATACCTTTATGGTTTCCATTATGGGTAAACGCGATATTTTCATTTTAGGAAGTGCGGACTACCGCCCCCTCAAAGTGATTTGAATCGTTAATACCATATGTGTGATGTATAAAGGATGGAGTAAATGGTATTATATTCTATATTATACTGGAATTATATTATACATTTATATCATTATGATTTCATTAAATACGAAATAGAAATGAAAGTAGCGTTCATGCGTACGTACGGCTTACCGTCTCCATGAACAGTGCATTTCATTTCTTACCTCTAAATGTTACGTAATATTATGAATGAATGTATATACTGGATATATATGATATATATGATATCTAAATCATGAATATAATTCTTGATCTAATGGATATTTCACCACATGAACAACTTGTAATTATAAGAAGTTTATTGTTGACTCAAGTCCCAAAGATCGACAAAACGACCGTTATTAACTTAAATAATTACATAATGTTCATAACATTGTAATAAGTGATATAAAAAGGATAATGAAATTGAAAATGGTTCTAAATAAGGTAGATATTAACTCTAGTTTATTATTCCGGAGGTTAAAGAATGGTTGAGTCAAGTCGGACACGAGGTAAGGGAACTTCTTAACCCAATTTCCATTCTTTGGGTTAATCTCCTACTTTCAAATTATGTCATGATATTATTATGTCCTATCTTGTATTTGTAATTTCTTTATGTGTACTTATAGTGAATACACATAATAGATCTATTTTATTTTAAAAAATGATCTTTTTAAGGACTTCGTCTCAATCTCCTTTCATTGAGGCATATTTGGTTTTATACACAACTTTCTTTTATACCGTGTATAAACCCCTTTGACTTTGACTTTTATTCAAAAAGGAATCTTTTTTACAAAGCGTTTTACTAAACAACAAAAGGAATGTTTTTGTCTTACGTATGTGGCGACAACGACTTCCCCGCCGCCATGACCATTATTTGTGTTTCAGCTTCCTCTACATGCCATAACGTTTTTTAATGAAAAATAAATACAAAGTTTTAACTTTCTTTTATTTTGGTATTGAAAATGGTTTTGAAAGTGTTTTTATTATATCAATGTGTTGTATTGATATCTTGTGATTGAAATATGGAAATATTATGTTTCCTTTATGCATGTTTTATGTGATACGATTATGTTATGGTTTATGATATGTTTAAACCTATTCATATGAGGAATGAATTGGACTTAATAAGTGACGGGTAGAGCCCGCTACAGCTCCTCGATGCATCGATACGTCTCATGAGACAAACTAGTGTCTTGGAACGAGGCCTTGAAAAAATCTTATTTGTGGTCTTGGCACGAGGCCTTGGCTACGTGGTTATGATAGTCTGGCATTATGCATTCCATCATTATGAAAGTGGTTAATGATATTTCATGTGATTATTCGACTAGTAAAATATCCATGTGAGTAAGTAAATGGAATTATTTAATTTTCTTTTTTCCATATTATGCTGATGTTCAAGTTTAAAAAGGATTTTTTTTGTTATACACTGCCTTAAATGTTAATGATTATTTATGAAAGCTTCCACTATATTGTTATCCTTACTAAGCATCTGAGCTCACCCCTTTCAATGTTTTAATATTTTTCAGGATGTGAAGAAGTATAATATGAATGACCTGAAGGGATAATATAAGGGGATATGAAGAGAAGATGTTGTAGTTTTGTTTTACTTTATGATGTAATGTAAGACTTATGAATGTATATAGTGTTTCCAAGGCTACTAAACTAATTGGTCTTTCGAGACTTGATCTTTTGTGATCATGCCAATGTTATGAAGTAATGCACCGACTCCGGGTAGCTGGGGTCGGGGCGTTACAATTACCATGTGATTGGTTATAAATATATATAATTATTTAAAATCATATTTTCAATATTAGAGTTTTAGGAATGTGTTGTGCTTCAATTAATGTTTTAAATTTGGTAGATTTATTTTATGAAGATTTTTTGTTTCTCTACATTCTTTATGGGATCTAAAGGTCCATTTTAAAAATAAATAATTTTTTACATTAAAAGACTTTATAGAAGCTTTATTATGTAATTTGTTTTATAAAAATGATAATATATGACAATAAAATTCATATTAATGGACAATCAATTTTTTTGTATGTGTTAATGAGGGTTTTTTTATTTTATTAGGTATACTTATTACTCATTTTGGAAGTATAATTCAATATTTTGGTTATATATATAAAATTATGTTTCATTATTTGATATAATTATGTAAATATGGGTTTATTAGTTAAATATAATGTTTTAATTATTTTATAGGGGATTTTCCATTATCAAATTGTTGTTTTCATGATAAAATGAGTTTTTTGTTATAATTATTTATTCATTTATTTCAGGATTTAATGTAATATATTAAAATGGAGAGTGATTTAAAATTGATTTGATGTCAATAATATTTTAATTATTTTTAAATTTGATTTAGATAAATAGTACTTGTCTCATTTTTAGAAATAAATTTTTGATATGTTAATGAGATTTGGGTTGTAAATTATAACATGGTTTCTTTCAATATACAATAGAATTTTTTATAATTTTTATATGAAACTATATATTGGGACTGAACAATTAAAAAAAATTATTGTTAGTATTGAATGATTATGATTATTACATATATTTTACTGGCTTCTATTATTAAGGTTTCAGATTAGATGTTAGGTTATAGTGTTTTCTTTTAATATAAATGATGAATGTTATGGATGAGATGTGTTTTGATGGTCTATATTCTGCATATTCATAATCATGTAGCATGATTTCATAATGCATATAACCTTCATGAAGAGGTTAGGTTATGCTACCAATTGATTATTAAGAAGAATCAAGCTAAATATGACCTAAAAAAATACATCATTCTAGTTATTTAAATAATAAATCTCACAAATAGTTTCCTAACCGATAGACCTAAAGTTTCAGTGTCTTAGAGATTATATACATAAACATATTATTTTACAAAACTTGCATTAATTTACTCATAATCATACTCCTATAAACCCTCTTATAGACTTATCACATGATATAATCATCTTTATAACCTGGGAAATAGAATCATAATAAAGGGGTGAGATCAGACACACATTGAAGAAAAAATATATCATAATGTTTTATATCATAAACATGTAGAAGAACATGAGGTAAAAATAAATATCATAATGAATTATCATGAGACCATTGATGATAATAATCATACATGATAGAGATTCATATGATCATAATAACATCATTATGGAACTTTAATAGTTATGACGTGGCTGAAAATACATATAAATAATCATTAAACAAGATAGAATGTAATGAAATTGTATAATAAATTAATAATAATAAATTATTATGGAATCTTGTAATTTTATGGAAATTAAATTAATCATGGAAATTTTTTATAACTAAATAAAACACACATAATTGTAGCCCAAGAATCAGAATATGAAAACCATTGGGAAAAAATTCGTCTTTCCTAATTATATGTGACTAAAGTCATTACATCCATGACTAAAAATGTGAGAAAACCCATTATTCCTATAAACGTGTAAAAAAACTCAATATGTACCTATCTAACCATATCGTAAGATATAATAATTAATTAATACAATAGAAGGTGATATAGGAACTCACCTTTCATTATCCATACATTTATCTCCCATTTATAATCAATTATTATAATATCTTAAAGAACACATAAAAAATAATGGGCTTTTTGGAACATATGAATCTAAATCATAAACCATTCATAAATAACCATGGGAAATGAAATGGGTTTCAAAAAAATATCTAAATGGTAGAAATAACATCATGAATTTATTCATTTGATATTGAAAAAATGATCACCCAAAATAGTCACATAAAAAGAGAAAATATATTATGAAACATGAAGCATAAATCTATTTTAGATAAAACATTTTTATATAATGGAAACTAAATCAGGAAATGTTATTTTTAAAAACATTTTTTCTTCATCGTTCGAAAGTTATACTTATGAGTCACTTTTAAGAAACTATCGTTATTAAAAAGAAAAAATAAGTGATTTTTTTTTCAAGGAAATGGATTTATATAAAAAAACCTTTTTCATATAATTAAATATAGAGAATCATTTCATGTAGAAAATTTATTAAACATTGGTGAAAGAAGATAAAAAAGAAAGCGTATAACTTGAAGGAGTATGTTAATGTTAATAGGTCCCTTAACTTTACCCATTATTTCCATGAATGTTATTGAAGCTCTTATATAATAAAAATAAAATACACAATTAATTATTTTATAAAATTATTCATATAAATTTGAATTTATAATCTTCAATAAAAACAATTTTCTTAATGTATTATATTGTTCCAATAAAGTTTACACAAAAAGTATTAATAATCATATCTATTTTAAAATAATTAGATAAAATTGGTTATGATATTTTTTTATCCCTAGTATAATAATTTTCATAAAACTACTGTTAATTTAATTTATGTTTTATAATAACATGTAAAATTATTCTTCCCTTATATTTTTAGTTTAGTTTCATTTTAGGAATAAAGAAACAATGATGATGAACTAGTTTTTAGTTATTAAAAGATAACAATGTATTACATTATAAAAACCATTAATTTTTTGTTTTATAAAAAACCCATATTAATTTCATAAATTACTAAAATATACCATATATACTAATAAAATATAATCTAAATCTATCCATGAAATATGTAGTAAAAAATGTGATACATCATTATTTGGAGGATGTTCTCTACACGTAAACATGGATGATAATTTGATTTATCAAATGGAGGAAGAAAAATGAAACTTGTTTTATCATTTAGGAAAATTAAAATATGATATATATATATATATTTATATATATATCAAACATTTATAATTTATTCCAATTTTGGCGGAATCAGGATAGGTAGTGAGGGAAAACAAAACATGTTGTGTCGTGGAGGTGGTACCCTGCACAACTTAAGAATGAAAAATCATTTTTAATAGAAAATTGAAAGGTATTGAGTTTTTATAAAATTTAAAAAATAAAATAAAAATATACTAATTATACTTATATTATTATTTTATGCAGGTGAAATGAAATTACAAGATGGAAAAAACCCATATAAATGATAGGAAATGTAAGAGGAGTGGTTAGAATTATATACCTAACAATTTAGATTATCTTCTTTGTGATGGGGAATAAACCATTGAATGATTTTATTTTTAGTAGAAAAAACATCTTTAAGGAGGACAAGACTTTATAAGAGATGTTTGGTTAGAGTTTTCTCTCATCATACAAGGTTTTTGGTGTGAGTGGAATTGAAGAGATATGTGACCCTTTTATAACTAAATAGAAATGGAATTCTTGTAAATACCCAAAACTATTCAATAATGGGAAATCAATCAAAAGGAAAATAGTTAAAAATTAGGGACTAATTTAGAGGATATGATATGAATTATATCCATAGTACAACCAGCCAAATAAAAACAAGTTTTTTTTATCATTTTTGTCCCTTAACCTCTTAGTTTACACATTTTTCCATTTTGGTTTTCACAGTGGCAACTAGTTTCCACATAGATAATTTAAAATTAATTACCTAAAATAAAATCATCCTCATTATATAATTTTTACCTAATCATATCATATTTTAAATGCATTTTTTTCAATTTTTAAAAGTGATAGAATGTAATTTTTAAATACTAAATGTATAATGTTTTGAAAACAATTTTTTTTGAAAAATATACCAAAATTTATAAATTTATGAATATAATTTTATAAATATAAACCAAATTTTTGAAAATTATAAGTTAAATTATAAAATAAATATATTTTTTAGATATGTGTTTGATAAATTTCCTATTCATATTTATAAACTAATATTTTCATAAAAGTAATTTTATCTATAAAATGATTCTTTGAAACATTTACCTATAATAGTATCTTTTAATACAAAACCTAAAAATTTATCATAAGATAATATGACCCAAATAAATATATTAATTATGTTATTTTGATTCATATTCACATCCTAATAAATATTTTTATATAAAATGTATGATATAGAGAAACAATGTTTTTATATTAAAACCACTATTAGCATATGATATAGTATTCCTATAATTAACTATAAATTAGTAATTAAAATAGAAAAAAAACCATTATTGATATCAAATTATAATAAGTTTTAAAATATATAAATTTTAGTAAAAACATTGTATTAGTTACTTAGCTGAACTAGTTATAATGATATTTAAAGAAAAAATTATTTTCTTTTGTTCTTTATATATATAATAATTATATTAAAACTATTTATAAAAGAAATTTATACAAACACCTTATATTGGTATATATATTTTTTGGTTTCGATGTTCTATGTGAATCATACTATCAAATATAGTCTTTATTAATGAAGGAAAACTCAATTTGTTACATTATACCCCTAAAGAAAATCATCCACAAAATTCTATTACATAGAAGAAAATAAATGAGGCTATTTTTCTCTCATACCATCCTTATGTTCCCATTTATCCTCATTAAACATATTATTTCAAAATAGAACATTGACTCTATGGGTGGAATTTTTTTATCAAAACCATTCATTTTCAATCACTGATTTCCAAAAGTTATTCTTCATTGGAAAGTCCATGTTCTTGTTGTAAAAATATTAAGATCAGTAAATGTGATGGATATCATGGGTATATCCTCAAAAGAGATACATAGAGCACATAATTCACTTTAGAGATGCGTGGAGGAATTTTTAAGAGATAAGAAATAGACCCAATACGATCAAGAATCTATAAAGGACTGATGTTCCTAGAGCTTAACTAACATTTCATCTAAAATATCACAACTATATTCCATGTATATGTTCAATGGAATACCATATTTTATATTTAAAAATTTATACCCCATCAATGAGTATCTTCATAACTCTTCTATCAGACTTTTTTTTCCTATATATATTATTGAATGTATTAATCCTTCTCTATAATTTCTAGGAAAATACCAAAACACGTCATATTTTTCTCCCTAACTTCATCCCAACATATTTTAGTCCTACATCTTTTCCTATAAAGAGCCTTATATGATGCCCTTCTAATTATAGAATTGACATGGTTGTTATATAACAACTCTCCCTGGTGGAGTTGTTCATCCAAACATCCTACTAAATCCATCCAATAATACCTCAACATATCCTCTAGAGTTTATGTTGTCCTATTATACTGATTATATTTTTGAGTATTTTATGTAGTGTTAAAACTCATCTTTATATTCGATTATTTCTGAATATTTCTACAAAACCTCATTGTAATCCTTTGATCCATTTCAGATATAATATGTAGCGGTACTTTATACAGCTTCACCACATCCGTTATTTATTTTAAAGTGTTTTGTTCAAGGGATAAATATTTTTAATGGAAATAAAAATCACTAACTCCATAAGGAAGTCAACTATATCCCAAAATACATTTATGTCCTTTAGAAAATTTTTGACCCCTATGAAAAAGTTAATCATGGTGTGTTCCCATTTCAATATTGGTATGATTAATGGTTACAACATACCATTAAAATATTTTATCCACCATTAACTTGTTTTTATACCAAGCATCGAGATACATATTTTGAAATTTCTATCTTTATGATATCCCATTAGATGTTTTTTTTCAGAACTCTAAACATCTTTTTAAAATCTAGAGGAATAAAAAATTATGAGCTATTTTTATTATCCAAAATAACCTTCTACATTTATGGTTTTCATGGGATACATATCCAGTTTCCAAACATTATATATATATATATATATCATTTTCAAGGTTTAACTCAAGAATATTTTCATCCGTTTTTATATCTCTACATCATCTTTCTGGGATTCTTTGATCATTATGTGAATTTAAGGTTGAACTATTAGTTGGTAATGATAATATTTATCTCCCACCAATATGAATACAATATTCATTCTATAAAAATCTACAATTATTGGATTATTTTAAATAATCATCATGGAGAGAGTTGCATGGTCTCTTCTTCTTAGATAATCATTGACCATATTTTATTTCCCTGGTTAGTAATGCATTGAGAAGTCATAATCATTTATCAATTCCTAATAGATGATTTTGGTAATATTCAATTATTATTATGTAATTATAAATTTAAATCTCTTTTTACTAGTATACATATCACACATTTCTCTATTGATATAATTTCACTAAATATTTAATGGATTGATAACTGATGAAAATTATAAATAATTTATTAATTAAATTTACCAAGGAGTCTTTAATTGGAATAAAGGATAAGAAATTACCTTATAATTATGTATAAGGATGTAAACCAATCCTTTTTAGAAGAAACACTTTATATTTCAAATTCTTCCCCAATACATGGTAATGTAATTATAGGATCAGTGGAAATCGCCTTTTTTGTTCCCTGAATATTTATTTACATTCTTCTATCTAAATGAACTTTATTCCCTCCCGTATTAACATTTTAATGTATTTAAAAGCTTCCAAAAATTCATTATAAATATTTAGTAATATCATACTAATTGAAGAAGACTATGGATCTCAATTATAAGGATTCATCTAGGATATTTATGGATAGTATACATTATCAATATATCTATATACAATCCCTTGATTTTAATTGAAAGATCTAGTAATGATAATATATACTTCTAAAATTCAAATTTACAAAATTAGGAATAAATATTATCATTTACAAAGTTATTTAACATAATAAAAAAATAATATTCATGATCTTTATTTCTCATTTAATATATAAAATTATGCTCTAAAAATATAACAAGAAATTAATCAACATATTCTCCAAATACTCCATTAATTACATCCACAAAAATAGCAAGACTATTTGTAAGTATAAAGGGAGTCACTATAAGTTCATAGTGTTCATAACTCATATGAAAAGTTGTCTTATAAATACTACCCCCTTTTATCCCTTACTTAATGATATCTATAATGACGATTAATCGGCGATAAATATCTAGCTGACCTGAGTTGATATAATCGATCGCCAATATAGGGTACATGGAATGTTTTTCATGATTTTGATTTTGTTAAGATTAATAATCAATGAATTGAATTATTAATCCATTCTCATTTTTTAATAATGATATATGATGAACCTCATGGAGAGTAACTGGGGAATATAAATCCCTTGTCCAAATTGTACTATAGATTCTTATTTGACTCCTCTAATTCAATTTGAACCATTCTATATAGACTCTTTTAGATAGGCATAAATCTATGTATATGTTTGATTTAAAACTCTACCTCATGATTGGGGAGAAGAAAAGGTATTTCATTAAAAAACATATCAATATATTCCAGTACCATATTTGTGTAATCAATGTTGAGTACCTCCCCAAAAATTTATTCAAGAGGCCCTCATTGTTGGGTATCCTAACATATATTATAGAATTAATTCCACACTATGTTCATAATCATCATTGTATTGATGACTGGTAATATACTATTTTTATTTATTAAATGATACCCCTTATTAGGAAAAATGTTATGGGATCAATGTTTTGATTACCAATTAATTACCAAAATTATATCTAATAAAAACCATTGATGAAGAACTAGATTTGTAGTATGTATCCTACCCTATGTCACAATCAGAGAAGTTTTTTAAATTGTAGATGTGATCATTGGGCCACTAATGGTCTTCACTAATATATCAATATCCATTAATTTTTTTGGGTGATTAGAAAATCATTTAAAACATGTGTGATATAAATTATGTAATTAACTATAATCAGATACCTTATTAGCTAATCTAGAAAAGATATCAAGTGTACCCCGCATAATTTCATTTTTTATCTACATCAATGGTAGTGATTGTGAATTACCTTCTTATTTCCCATGCTTTAGGAAGTTCATGAGTCTAATTTTTTATATTAGGAAATGTTTTGGGACATTTATTCACATACTTATTAAAGTCATTTTACTTAAAGCATTAGGGTGCGACTGGATTGTTAACTGGGATCGTATTGTGTTTTTGTGTGCTAATCAACCTTTTAGACTTAGTTTGATAGTTTCTGTCTTGGAGTCATAATTTACCATACATGAAACACTTACATGATTTATTGTTTTAGTAACCCAGTTTATCTCTTATACATTTAATTCATGTAGGAAATTGGACATTCTTCCCACCTTGTGTGTTATCATTGATGCTTTTATGATACCCAAAATTTGTTTTTAAATTTCCCAAACATATCAAGAGGTTAAAATTTCTATATCTTCATTAATATAACATCAATCCATATTTTCAAATATACTTAAATATCATATAGAAAATTACCTTTGATGACTTGGAATTAATCCTATATAGAAGTAATTTATTTTCCTCCCAAAGTTATAGATAATTCTAGAGGCATAATTCATGAGTCTAGATAAATTATCTTCATATGATCCAATAGATTCATCCTATATTTTACTCAACTGAAATAAATATCTCTCTATTTATCATTTAAAATATCATGGAAAATATTTAGTGAAAAATATCTTTTTGAACAATTACCACTATATAGATTACACTTACTAATTTTCCTTTTTGTTCTTAATAATACTCAAACACTGGACAACATCATATTCCAAAATAATAGACTAGAAAAACAACCTTATCATTATCCTATAATTAGATAATTCAAAATACATGTTCCATTTCATTAATCTACTACTCAAAACTAGATTATTAAAATATCCACTAAGATATGGTCGATGTTTCCTCATAACCAACCATATATAGAGTCACTCCTTCATTAGAACATTTGAGCACTTGAAAATATTTTGGTTGTTAAAAAACTATTTAGAGGGTTGGGTGATCATTACCAAGTGGGTTTTGTATTCTAGACCCAATTTTATTTGTTTTACCAATGGGAAAATCTTCAAAATATCCATTTCAACAATTTATAACTTGGTTCTTTCAATCCTCAACTGGTACATTGACTAAATAAACATTTTGAATGAGTATAATTAAATTAATATGTGTACATATAATTAATCTATAGAATTAGAGGGTTCATTTTATAGATGAAATGAATCTCTAGGTTTGAATATCAATTATACATGGTTTGGATTATAACTAAAATTTATATATATATTAAAATCAATAATAATGATTTTTAAAGATAATGTTATTAACCAGTTTATATCTCACAATAGTGTCAAAATAGGAAAGAGGTTGACCTTTTTATCATGTACTAAGTGACAATAATGTTAATAACCAATCTATGATTTTCAGTTTCACTACCCCTTGGTATATTTGTAGTATATCCTACATAATCTTGTAGTATCTAGATGGCTATAATTTCTTGGAGAACCATACAATATCTACTTTATCCAAACACCATGATATTATCTAATTCATCAAATTATAACATATATTTTTCCTAATGATTTTTACTAAATTCCACTAAAATAGTATCCATAAATAACTAAACTAGATCTAATACAAATTAAAGAAACCAAAGTCAAATATGACTTAAATAATATATTAATCTCATCATTTATAAAATATATATCACAAAAAATATCCCATGACATGGATTTAATGTTTTTGTGTCTTGAAGATTCATTATATTAATATATTATTTTACAACATTAAAAAATATTTCTCTATAATATATTTCCCCTGTACCATTTTCTAGACATCTCACATGATATAATAATCTTCAAAACATCGATAATAGAAGTATAAGAAATGGGTGATATTAAAGTATCAGTAATTCAAAAATAAATCTTAATTTTTTAGACAATAAACATGAATGATAATATGATAAAGATATAAAGATATTAATAAGATATCATGATTACATATATGATAATCAAAAAATAAGATAGATAAACATAATATAATAACGACATAGTTAACTAAGCATAAAAATTATGGATTGGAACAAAACACATATCAATTATCATAAAATATGTGAGTATGATATAAAATTTTGAAATACATTAAAAATAATATCTTATCATGAAAACATTTTATTTCATGGAAATGAAAAGTATACTAAAAATGTGGTATAATATGATAAACAACATGGTTTTTTTTTGTAACCATAAGAATATGAGAACCATTGTGAGAAAACTCAATATGTCCATACCCATGTAAGAAAACTCATTATTTCCACTCCATTAAATGTTAGAAAACACATTATGCCCACACATGTTCAAACAAACTCATTATGTCCATGCATGACTATCTCATGAGATATAAACTTAAACCAATTCATTTTGGGGAAATATATATAACCCCACTTTTCATAATCAATTAATATTTTTTTCACTTAAAATCAATCAACATTATATCTTAAGGAACCCATAGAAAAATAATGGGATTCATAAATATTCAAATTTGAATCATTAATATTTTATAAAGAACCTGTGAATATAAAATGGTTTTCATTAAATTCCAAACAGTATAAAAAAATGATGGATTAAATCATATGATACCAAAAACATGATCACACAAAATAATCACATAATAAAAAAACAAAACCCAGAATACGAAAAAAAATCCCATTGGATATTTATAATTTGAATATAATAAAATAAAAATTCTAAAATAATATTTATTAAAAAATTTTGTATTCATCTATATAAAAATAATAGTTATGATATTATTTTCAAAGTCTTTGTTTTTATTTAAAAAAAGTATAAAAAAAATTTCATCCAAATTTATTTATATTAAAAACACATTTTCCATATAAATAAATAGATAAAAACATTTAAAATGAAAAATTTAGTGATAATAGGGGAAAAAAATCATAAAAAAGCACATAACTCTGAGGAAGAAGATCGAGTTACCAAGTCCGTTACTTGTAACCTGGATTTCCATGTAAGACTTCCAAGATCCACTGTATGAAATTTTAACTTATTAATTACCTATTTCAAAACCTTCTGCATATAAATTTACATTTTTAATCTTATTTTATAAGAAATCACTTTATTTATTATATTTTTATAATATCATTTCAATATCAGATGATTATAATCTTGATGGTTTTGAACTATGTTCATAAAAGTTATCATGATCTTCCATTATCTCCAAAATATCATAATTTCCAAACCATTTAAGATACTATAATTGATGTTTTATAATTATTTATACTTTTATAAATTCATTACATGAGTCTTTTAGTCATGATTCTTGAAGAATAAAACAACGATGAACAAGTTGTGGGTTATTTACTAATATCAATGGATTACTTTATAAGGGTGATTAATTTTTTTCAACCAAAAATAACTATATTAATGATATATATTACCTAAATAAATCATATATAATAATAAAATATCAACAATAACCATCAATTATGGTGGTAGTGAAAAACAGAATGCATCATTCTATAGAGGCAGTAGTCAGCATATACAGATGGTTGAAGATTTTAGATTTTGAATTGAGAAAAAAAATGTAGCAGTGTTTATCATTTGAAGAACATAAATATGATATATATATATATATTACATATTTAGTTTATTCCTATTTTTTCATATAGGATTGTTTCTTATGGAGAAGAAATCATGTTGCATCCTGGATATAGTAATCTTCTCGAAACACAAATTATTGTTTCATTTGTATAAATAGAAATGGGGAAGGTGGTTAATGATTATACCATAATTATAACAACATATGAGTATAATAATTATATTTATTTTATTAATTTAAAATGATGAAAAGAAATATTGGGATGATGAAATGAATATGAAGAAATAGAAAGTAAGGGGAGTGGTTAGAAATCTATACCACACTACTAGGACTACCTATTTTTACAAAGGGGATTAAACCTTTCAAGTATGGTATTTTGACAAGATAAGAGCTGTTAGATCAGAACACATAGTGAAATATGGTTTGGAGTGGGTAAATAGACTAGAATAAAAAATATAAACAAACAAATTGAATAATTAAAATAAATGTAAATGTTAATTATTGAAGTTAATCAGTACTGGAAAAATTAAAGAACACAAGGATGTTTTTATAGTAGTTTGGTCCAAATTTAGACTGCTTATACTATTATACCTCTATACTTGATGAGATATACATGTACACTAAAAATGATTTTTAAGGGGGATTCATAACCCAATTAAAAAAATTATTTTCTAGTGGAGGGATAAACATGACACTAACTTCTGTATGGGGATTCATAACCCTTACAACTTGACCTTAGGCACTAGGTGTCACAACCAGAATAGTCATGACTTTAGATATAGGGAGTCACAATCCTTAGATCCTGAACTTAGAATATAGGAGTCACACCCCAAAAAAACAGAATAATAAATAATTATTTTGTGTGTATAATCATAAATATAAAAAATAAAGTGTGTGTGAGATATGGAAAAAGTGTTACAGAATCAGAACTAGAAAAAATAAGATAAGAAATGAAAGCATAGGTACTAGTTTTTTAGGATTATATTTGATCATATCTTCAAGAAAATTATAGTCGAAGTAGAAATTATTTCTAACTTGAGAGAATATTCAGGTAAAGAAACATATTGTTGTAGGATGTTGCAAATGCATAGCTGGTTCAATGTTTACAACACATTATCTTCGAAAAACAAAGTATCAAATATGTTAGGCAGTCTGTATATTTTTTTTTCAAGAGAGACATATCTATATAGAGAATAAATATTCAGCAGCTGATGAAGCTCCACTTCCTTCATATATTCAAAATAAATTGAGTCAATGGAATTCATAAATATATCCAAAAAAATCACAGTAGTGTTACCTCTTTATTTTGGTATAATAAGTCTCTAATTAAATCATTCAAAAATAATTTCAATAAGATCTCAAATAAAATCTCCAGAATAATAGCAATGTTAAATTATTTAAAACACCTATTTAAATCCATTCAAATATCTTTAAATTTATTCAAAATAGTTCCTAAAAACTAGAAACCAAAATAGAGATTATATTCAAATATTTGAATTTAAATAAACATGAAACCACTATATTTATTGAAAAAAATGTGGAAATAATTTATTAATTTTTCTCTTTAATTATTCCCCAAAAAAATATTAAAAACTTTGATCATAATCCTTATATTTAATTTTATTTTTTCTAATAGAAAAAACTTTGAAAATAATAATATATATACAAAAAAATGAATTTTCAACATAAAAGTTGGGAATGAATAGTAACATAGGTTATGAATAGTAATGTAGCGTATAAAATGAATAATAACGTATCGTAGGGAATGAATATTAATATAGTATAGGGAATGAACAGTAATGTAGCATAGGGAATGAGAAATAACGTATCATATGTAAAGAATAGTAACATATCATAGGGAATGAATAATAATATACAATAGGGTATGAATAGATAGTGTAGGGAATGAACAATAATATAGGGTTGCCAAACCATAATTTGCACTATTTATGAACAATAATGTATTGTAGGGTACAAACCATACATTTTGAAAGTAGGGTTTCTACACCATAATTCATGAAAGTAGGGTTTCTGAACCATACTTTCTAAAAGTAGGGTTTCCAAACCATACTTTGCGAAAGTAGGGTTGAAACCATAATTTTCGAAAATCTGGACAAAAAAGTTAATAAAATTAAATGAATGTTTAAAGGATCTTAATAGTAAATTAATACGTTGGTAAAGAAGTATTATTTGTATAAAATCTTCTTATATTTCCAAATAATAAAGAATAAAATAAATTCAATATCTAATACTCCAAATATCATAAAAAATAGAAGAAAAAACAGTATGAAAAAACTGTAGTTCTAAAAAATCAAAGCAGAACTTCAGACAATTTATTATCCATCCAAAAAACATTTTTAGACTTTGATGTAATCTACTAAAATAAGTATAATCATGTTGGATTTATATAAAATCAAGTTTCACAAGAATTCGACATCTTTATAAGTTTTATAAAAAAAATACTTAAATTTTTTAAAACTAAAGACTGTAAAAGTTTTAAAATTGTAACAACAAATTCATTAAATTTTTAGAGTACTAAAAATACATTTTTATACTTCCTTATAAACTAATGAAGTTTAGATAAATAAATTATCTATACAAATTGATAAGAATACCACAAATAAAAAATCTATGGATTGAGATATCATCCAAATACATAAGAAAATAAATCAAGAAAAAGAGAGGAAAATTAATCAAACAAAAGAAAATATGCTGTTCCACAAACAATATCCCCCATTTTCTTTGATTATAAAAAACAAAAACATTATAACCATTTAAAAAAAATTTAAAAAAATTTAAAACAGATTTATTTCCCCCCCTTTTGAAAATAAATAAAAGGTGAAAAAAACTCCCCCTAAACAAATGTAGTAATAAAAATTTAAAATTCTAACATACCAAGATCAAATTTATTTTTTTCAAACCGAGTATAGTCTAATGTCTGTAAAAATATCTACAATGTGATTTTTAGAAGGTATAAAGTCTAAAAAATATATCTCTTGTTCAAGTGATATATAATAAAATGAAGTCATAGATCAATATGTTTTTTCTAGAATACAGTAAGGGGTTTTTAGAAATAGAAATTAAAAATGTATTATAACAATAAATAGTAATTTTATCAATAAAAAAACCAAAATCACATAATGTTTTCTTAATACATAATCTTTGTGTATAAATACTAGTAGAAAATATATACAAAAATTATACATTAGATAAAGTAATATATATTTTTTTCTTAGAAGACTAAGAAATTAAACCTTTTCTTATAAAATGACACATACCTAATGTGATTTTTCTATCAATTATAAATCCTCAAAAATAAAATTCTGAATAATATGTTAAATCAATGAAGTTATATTTTGAATAAAATAATCCAAAATCAATAGTTCCTTTAACATATCTAATTATTATTTTTACAACTTTAAAATGACTTTATTTAGGATCTTATTGAAATCTAGCACATAAAAAACACTAAAAATTATATTGGGCCCATTTATAGTTAAATAATGAAATATACATATCATAACTCTGTAAACTTTAATATCAATAGATTTTATAGAAGCATCACTATCTAATTTGAAACTAGTACCCATATTAGTTTTCATAGATTTAGTATAATTAAGACCAAATTTATTAACCATCTATTTATAATACCTAGATTGATTAAGAAAAATTTCACATTTTCTTTGATAAATTTGAAGTCCAAGAAAGAAATTTAATCATCCATTAAACTCATCTCAAATTTAGAAGACATCAAAGAAGAAAATTCCTTACAAAGAATTTCACGAGATGATCCAAAAACAATATCATCAACATAAATTTGAACAACTAAAATATCAGTAAAAGTTATTTTAATAAAAAGAGTTGGATCAACATTTCCTTTATTGAAATCATTATTTTTAAAAAATAAAGACATCATTTCACACCAAGAATGATGTGCTTTCTTGAGACCTTACAAATATCTAGATAATTTAAAAATAGTGTTAATTTTTTTTCACTTTCAAAGCCATGGGGGTTGTGAAACAAAAACTTCTTCAGTTATAAAACTATTTAAGAAAGAAATTTTTACATCCATTTGATATAATTAAAACCTTGAAAAAAAAATCCAATGAAGTTATAATTTCATCTAACCAGGAAATATGTGAAAAATAATATTCAAAGTCAATAACTTTTTCTTGAGAGTATCCTTGGGAAACAAGCCTTGATTTATTTTTGACAAGTTTTCCAGATTCATCCATCTTGTTTCTAAAGACCCACTTAGTTCTAATTACCTGCTTATCCTCATGCAATTATACTAAAGTACAAAAATTATTTCTAATAAACTAATTTAAATAATCTTTCATAGAAAAAAAATCATATTTTCATCTTTCAAATCATCATTAACATTAAAACGAACAAAATTTGAAATAAAAGTAGAATTGGAATAATAATTTAAAATATAATTCCTGGTTTTAAAACTAGAATCAACATTTTTAATTATATTTTCAACAGTATGATATTTGTGAATTTTCATGATTTTGGATCATATTGGGAAATATTATTCTCCCCCTCATTTTATTCAATATTATTGTGAGGAATTTCTTCACCAAAATTAAAATCTCTAAACTCCTCATCAATAACATTAGAATTAGAATTTAATTTAACATTATTTTCATCAAACTTAACATTAACAAATTCTTTAATAATAATATATATTTTATTATAAATTTTTTATGATTTATAATTAATATAATAACAAAGAAAAATACCTTAATCACTCTTATCATAATTTTTTTCTAAAATATCCTTTGAATTTAAAATAAAAACATTACAACCAAAAACTATAAAGTAAAAAATTTTAGGCTTTTTATTTTTAAATAATTCATAAAGGGTTTTATTTTACAAAGCTTTTATAAGAATTATATTTGAAATATAACAAGTAGTAAAAATATCATCAACATAAAAATATCTAGGAAAATTATATTCACTTAACATAGATCAAGCTATTTCAATAAGAGTTCTATTTTTCCATTCTACAACACCATTTTCTATGGCGTTCTTAGATAAGAGAAATTATGAAAATATCCATTTTTTACAATTTTTTTCAAAATATAAATTATGAAATTCACCTCCTTTATCACTATGAATAAAAATAATAATACATCACTTTTTATTTTGAACTAATTTACATAAAGTAGAAAATCTAGATAAAGTATCATTTTTATGTGAAAGAAAGTATACCCAATTAAATATACTATAATAATTAACAAAAAATAAGGTATATTTATTTCCACCAAGGCAGGGAATTTTACTGGGGATAAATAATTCAATATGCACTAACTATAAAGTCCTATTAATAATTATCTGGTTGATGGGTCTAAAAGATATTTTATATTGCTTACCTTTCATTCAAGAATCACAAACATGAATATGTTCTTTATTCAAGGGTGGAAGATGTAACACATTCCCTTGTTTTGATAATTTATGTAACATTTTAAAATTAACATGAATGAAATGTTAGTGCTAAAGGATTTTATCATTATATATAACATTTAAACATTTTACATGTTAAACATTTATTCAAGAAAATTAATAATGTAAATATTATATTTTCAATTATCATATAAAGAATCATATTTAAAAACTAAACATTTATCATTTTGAAATTTAACTTTCATTCCATCATCACATAATTGTGATATACTAATTAAATTATTTATTAAAACATCAATATATAAAAATTTAAAAATAAAAGTATAATTTGAAATACCAACTTTACCAAAACCTTTTACTTTTCCTTTGGAATTTTCTCTAAATGTAACATTGCCTCCATAACATGTATTTTAAGTGGTAAAATTTGATGGGTCTCTGATCATATGCCTAGATCATCCACTTTCCATATACCATATGTCATTCTTAATACATCTAAGGTATTTTTCATACAAAAATAAATTACTTGACAATTTTTATACCCAATATACTTTGGGTAAAATGGGATTAGTTATACAATTTTTAGGTACCCATACAGAATTTAAACATATATTATATGGGACTCTAGATAACAAGGATTTAGAAATATTAGTTTTTGTAAATCCCAAAGATTTTTTAAATCTAAGATAACAGTAATTTGAATAATGACCATTCATGCAACATTTAAAACAAGTAACAATTTAAGTAAACTCATTTTTACTTTTTAAAAAACGAGTTTTATACATTTGGGGTAATCTCCTATCATAGACAAAACCATATTTATTTTTATCAGTTTTTCTCAAATAAATAATCTCATGATATTTTTCATGACCTTAAATAAAGGAAAATAATCTTTTATTAAAACATTCAAATTCATTTTTTTAGTTTTAATTCAGATATCAATTTTTTTTCAAATTTTCATAGAATTTTGAATGAGAAGTAGAAGCAGTGTTACTTAGTTTTTTATTTTGCTACAAAATTATTTTATTTTCAAAAACAAGTTTCTCATTGTTTTATTTAAGCTTTTTATATTAATCAGTAGCTTTGTAATTTTTTTTGTTAAATATTTCAATTTATTTATTTAATTAAAAAAAATTGGGGTTTTTAGAATCACATTCAGAATCAGAATATTTAGAATAAAAACAAGAATTACCAACCATATCCAGTGATTCCATAAATCACAATTTATCAACTTCTTTTTCATGTTGAGATTGGTCACTGGAATCAAATTCTTCTATACAAATCTAGCTAGTAGTCAAAACCTTTCTTTCCATCTATTTGTATTTATCTTTATTCTTTGGTTTATGTTAATCAGGTTTGATATGCCCTTTCTTCTTACACTCATAACAAGTTACATCTAAAGTATTGAAATTTATACCATATTTCCTATCTCTGTAACATTTTCCTTTTTGAGGGTTTCTTCTAAACAAATTATTGAATCCTTTCTTTTTCATTAATTTGTAAAAATCCATTCACAATCTGATCCATATATTATTTTTCAATATCCTATAGATCAGAATCATAAGAGTCAGTAAAAACAATATTCACAGATTTAAAGGTTATACCTTTTCTTTTTTGTGGTCTCTAAATTAGCTATGTTGTTTAGTTAGATTTCATATTGGAGTAGTGATCCAATAAATTCATCAAGTGTGTACTCTATGAAATACTTTCGTTCATCAATTACAACCTTTTTTCATGCCATTTATTTGGTATGGATCATAGGAATATTTTAAAAAGTACTGGGTTTTCTTGAGATTCTCCATGATAATTCATTCCATTCAAAATACTTCTAAATCTGTGGACCATTTACTTTACTATTTAATCTTTACCCATATTAAAGTCTTGGTACTCAACACGAAGCATTCCAAGAATTGTTAGAATAAAAATTCCAGAGCAAAGGTGAGTGACTTGTAGAATCTTCCTTTGTTTATGACCTATATTACAAGAAGACACATGAGTAAAAAAACTTCTATTAATATCACAATATAAAATATTAACAACTTTGTTATTTAAAACATATATAGTAGCATTAATCCTAGTAAGAGTATTTGTGCCAGCTTTAGATAGTGTGTACTATTTTGACATGATAGACCAGTGCTCAATGCCCAACTATTTAAGCTAAGACTCTATTCAGGATATCAAATAAGAATAATTATATTTATCAAAGTGAGCTAGATTTTGAGGAATCTAAGAATCATTTGTGTTCAATCCTACCATTTTATAAGATCTTTATCCTTAGACTGTGAGTTCAGGAATAGGCTAGAACAATTCATTATAAAATCAGACTCTATAAAAGGGTTGGATTATTCCAAAAGTAACAACCTATGATACCAATTTTTTTATTGAGAAATATAATTATATATCTAAGCTATTATTAATAATTCATTCCTTTGATACCTATTTTTTGTGCAAGTGCATATTTTCTTTTGTTTGATTACTTTTCCTCTATTTTATTTGATTTATTTTTCTTTATCTTTTGATGTTATCTCAATTCAAAGTGTTTTTATTTGTGTGATTATTATCACTTTTTATAGATAAGAGATTTATCTAAACTTTATTAGTTTATGAGGAAGTCTAAAAATTCTTTTTTAGTACTCTAAAAATTCAATGAATTTACTACTGTAGTTTTAGAACTTCTATAGTCTATAGTTTTGAACATTTTATGTATTTATTTAACTGAAAATTAAAATGATATCTAATTCACATGAAAATTGTTTTTATTGAAATCTAACATGTTTATCTTGATTTCATTAGTTTACATCGAAATCTAAAATGGTTTTTTGGATTGAGAATAAATTGTCTAAATTCAGTATAGATTTTTAAGAAATGATGTTTCTCCAAAAAGTTGTTTCTTATGTTTTTTGATGATATTTAGAGTGGTTTATATATGATTTATTTTATTATTTATTATTTATAAAGATAATATATTTTTCCACAAATAAGCATACTTTACCAATGCCTGAATCTTATATTAAGAGCCTTTAAAAATTCATTTAAATTTGTTAAAGTTTGTTGTCCAGTTTTTTCGCAAAGTATGGTTTCGACCCTACTTTCACAAAGTTTGGTTTGAAAACCCTACTTCAACAAAATATATTTTGGAAAACCTACTTTTGTAAAGTATGGTTTGGAAACCCTAATTTTGAGAAGTATATTTTGTTCCCTATGTTTCTTTATTATTCATACCCTATGTTACTGTTCATTCTGTGCTTTTATGTTTGAAATTGATTTTCTGTATATATATGGATTATTTTGAACGGTTTTTTTGCTGGATAAATTCATATTAAATATAAGGATTATGATCAAATATTTTATAATATTTTCTGTGAAATATTTAATGATAAAAATTAATAAATTATTTCAACGACTTTTTTTAATAAAAATGGTCGTTTCAAGTATATTTTAATTCAAATATATGAATCTAAAATCTATTGTTTTAATAGTTTTCAAAAACTATTATGACTAAATTTAAATACATTTAAATGGATTTAAATGGTTTTTTAAATCATTGAATGATGCTATTATTATGGGTATTTTATTAGAGGTTTATTCAAATTGTCTTTGAATTATTTTATTAGAGACTTATTCTATAGGAAAAAAGGGGAAAAAGTGCTGCAATTCTTGTGGATATATTTATGAATGCTCTTGAGCCAATTAATTTTCAATATCCAAAGGAAGAGGAGTTCCTGCAATTACTGAATATTTATTCTCTCTCCATAAATACATATCTCTAAAAAAAATATAGATAGGATAACATATTTGATACTTTGTTTTTCAAAGAGAGTGTTTTGTGGACTTTGAACCTGCTGGGAATTTGATACATCCTACGACAATCAATTTCATCACCTGAATTTTCTCTCAAGTGCCAAATTATTTATGCTTCGACTAAAATTTCCTTGATGAGATGAGCCAATATAATCCTGAACAACTAGTACAAGTGCTTTCATTATTTATCTTCATTTATCAGATTTTGAGTCTGTAACACTTTTTCCCATATCTCACATGCACTCTATTTTTTATTTTTTATTATTTTATATATAAAAGTATTATTTGTTATTCTGTTTCTTTGGGTTGTGACTCCCAGATTCAAAAGTTAGGATCTAAGTGTTGTGACTCCCTATATCTAAAGTCATGAATATTTGGGTTGTGACTCTCAGTGTCTAGAGATATATTGTAAGGGTTGTGAATCCGCATACAAAAGTCAGTATCATGGTTATCCCCCCACTAGAAAAAGATTTTGTAATTGGGTTATGATTCCCCCATAAAAATAATTTTTACTGAAAACATATCTCTCACCCAGTTGAGAGGTTTAAGAGTAGATGTAGACCCACTTTGGTATGAACTAATATAAAGAACATAATTGTGTTCTTTACATGTTCTGTTTCTAAATAACCTCAATAATTATCTTTGTTAATTATTTTAATTAATCAATTTATTTGTTTAATTTTTTTAATCTGGTCTATTAAACCCCACTAGATCATCTTCCATTACCCATTACGACCTAAGAAGAGATTCATTAAGTTATATAGTAGTGTTGAAAAGAGGTTTGGGTAGATTTAGAGATAAAATTTGGGGTTGTGGTGTGATGGGATGTCAGGATAGTATTTCATATTTTTTAAATTAAAAGGGATGGGTTATTTATAAAAATCAAATTCCTTTCAATAATTGGATATCACTCTCAAAATATTGTGGCTAAAAATTGAGAAATATTAGAGAGTAAATGATATAAGATTGATATAATCCTTAAAACCACAATTGAAAACATGTTTTTTAACATGTTACTCTCTTTACCTATTAGACTACTCACTTTTACCATTTTAGTTTTCACCACAGTAACTAATTTTTAGCATGGTAATGATAAATTTATTAGCAAAAAATAAAATGGTCATCATTATATAAATTTGAAATAATGATTCCAAATTTTAAATCCATTTTTTATGTTTCAATTTTTAAAATTAGAAAGAATTATTTTTAAAATAATAAACGATTAATTTATAAAAACCAATTTTTTGAAAAATATATCTTATGTTTTAAATTTTCAAATTTGGGTTCATGAATTATAAAATATAATTTCAAAATTGTAAATTCACTTATGAAATACATATTTTATGTTATAAAAAGAATTCCTGAATTTCAAATTCAACTTATTTTCTGATAATGTCATAAAAGTCTTTTTACTTTTAAAAATGATATTTTTTTTAATATTTTCCAAAAAACCATCTTTCTAACAAATTAGAGAAATTCAGATTATGATAATTTTAGTATTATTTATAAAATTATTATGTTATACTTTTCATAATTATATCCTAAAAATTGTGATTTTTTTAAAGAAAAATATAAAATATAGAGAAATTTTTTTTGTAGGAAAATGAAATTTGGTATGTCATATATTCTAATTTATATTCATAATGAATTATAAATTAAACTATAATTAATACTTTATTCATATAAAAATATAATATTATTATAAATATGAATATTTTATTAAAAATATTTTATTTTTTTGCTTAGTAGCACTAGTTGATCGATAATTTATATGAATATTTTTTGTTTTCATATTTTATAATATATAATTATATATATTTAATAATTATGGTAAAACTATTTATAAATTCCAATTATTCCTCTACCTTACAATGAAATATTTGTTTTTGGTTTTAGCATTTCATGTTGATAAAGCTATAGAACATTGTATTTAATTAAAGAGTAAAAAATTTGGTAGTTACAAGGATACTATATTTATGTACATTCATTCCCTATATTATGAATTTTCTAACATAATAATATATATTTATTCTTTCTATATGATTTTGTAAAATAATTTTTTAATTCCATAGATACTGAATTTTAGTGGGATATTTATGTCAATAAACTACTTTTTTTATTTGGTGCAAAAGGATAAGAACGTGTTGGTAGAACATTGTATACTACTTTACATTTAGAGGAAATTTTTTTTACCAGAAATTCAAATTTATTATTATTTTTTTATAAACTCATTCATATAATGTAACACCCCATGATTTTATGGTATATCAAATTTTAAATTTAATTTCTTTGATATCATATGTTTAACACAACACCAAGCTTAAACAAACAATGATATAGAATTAAATATCATTATTTTAAAACAATAGTTATAACCAAGATGTTAAATTGGTGAGAATTAATAGTATTAAACAAATTATGAAATTTATATATAATATATTTAATAATTTTTTTGACATTCATCCAAATGATTTTATAGGCATAAGATAAGAATGAGTGTAATTTTACGCATTAAAAGGAAATGTTTTCCTAAAGGATTTTTTACCACTTTTTACTAGAACACCTGATTTAATATAAAATTTATAATCTTTTATAAATTATATTGAACAAAATAAAGTTATTTTTTGAAATAAAAATTTCAAAATTATCTTAGGGTGATTTTTTATTATTTTTCAGAAAATATTTATGTTCAAACGAATAATGAAAAATACCAATTTTTATAAAATTACAATTTCATTATATTAAAATTCTATTTATGATTTGGTTTATATATCACCAATGAAATTATAAATAAAATTTATCTATCTTATAAATTAAAATATAATATATTTATTTCATGGAATATGTCAATAAATATTTTAAAAATAATTAATTAAGTATTGGTATTTTTGTGAGATGTAAATGTTTATTTACAATTTTAAAATTAATTTAATTAATTAAAAGAAAATAAATTTTTACAATGTATATTCATAAATAAGTATTTTTTTATATTATTATTACAATCTATTTTTATGAAATAATAATTAATTTTTGAAAGTGTCATAAAATCAGTTATTGTTTTAAAATTTATATTTTTGGAATAAATGATATTTTAATTTAAAATTTAAATTTATCATATTTAAAAAATTATTTTCATAAAATGTAGTCCATTTTTTAATTCTAAATTTTTAAAAATGGTTAGGGTATTTTTTTGTATTTTTATAAAATATATGATTTTTTGGTTAATAGTGAAATACTTTAATTTATAGTATTTAACATTATATGAAAATAAATGAATTATCAAGTCATTATTGAGTAATGCATGATGTAAGATACCATTATCTAGAAATAAAATGATATATTTACTATATATGGGAATATGAATCAATATTATTGATATTCTTGATCCAAAATAATAAACTAATGAATAAAATAATCAAAAAACACCTCTCTCAGGCACTATAAATACCATCCCTCATCACTTCTTATCCTCATACCTCTAAGCCTTGAATATTTTTAAATTAATAACCAATAATATCTCAAAAATCTACCCCACATTTGGGTCTTTCTGGTCTAACTCAAAAGACTATTTCAAAGTTCCTTAAGGAGGTTCTCAAGGAGTGGAATTCAAGAGGTAAAATCCCCTTCTGTTCTTTTAATTTCCATTCTTATCTTATCCTTCACTTACCTACACTATCAAAATTGAAATGATAAATCCATAATATTTTATATACTATAATTTTATTATTTTAATGGTATATCAACCATAAATTATCTTATCTTCTTCTTTTTATTCTAAAAATGAAAACATCACCTGTGAGGTGCCGATTTACCGTCTTCGTGGATGATGGGTTTTTGTTTTTCAATTCCACCTTCAAGGCTAACCATTAAAATTTTTTAAGGAAAAAACAGAATTTAATATATTCTAGACAACTCATTTAATGTTCTATAAACATTATTTACACATATAATTAATTCAAAAGACAAATTGTTTTTACGTTGGATGAAAAATGAAAAAATAATTTAAATGGTTATTATTAATGATTTATCTAATGAATCATCCTAATATCTAAAAAAAATTATATATTAGACCACTCAATCTTTTTTATGTTAATTAATAACATATAATTTCAATTTTTTATACCTATTTTCATTTTACATTATCTTTCATACACGTATATAAGTGAACCAATCATGAAATCCAAGGAAAGGAACACTCTTGGACGAAAAAATTGAATATTATAACTCATAAAAAAGACATGAATGGAATTAATAAAATTAAAATAAATAAAATTAATGTTTAATAGGTTATTAATTAAATTATTAATGAATATAATTTCATTATCCATGATATTAAGTACAAGTGTAGAACACTTTTAGACATTAAGTAAGGGATTTCTCATATCACTTTTATTTTGCTAGATATGCCTTATTCACCACTATTTCTTATGTGTGGTGTATGTATAAATCCCTTTTTTGTATAATATAATTAATATTTTTATCTTAATGGAATTAATTGTTTCATTTTATTATTATTAATTTTATGGGGCATACGATTTGATTGGTTATAAAGTGGTAGAGGTTTCTTCCCAAACATATATTTTTCATTCGGGTTATACTTTCTCTCTCTACCCCAATGGAATTATTATTTATTTTTATATAATTATTTAATATTAATTTTATATGTTACTAAATAATGTATCCATATCAGTTCATCATTTTTTATGGGGAAATAAATGTTTTATAAGGTTCTGTTTTCAATTCCTCTCGATAAGAAATCCTGATTTAAGGGAACTTTCCAATTTCTTACCCATTTTCTACTACACTCCATAATCTATTACAAGCCACCATTATTTTTACTAAAATAAAAATTTGTATCATAAAAAACTATCTATTTTCATGTATATTTTAATAAAACCAATTAAACATTTTTCTCTTTAAGTACGCTTTTATATTTCCCCTCAAACCACACTGAAGTGACCCACTTCTAAAGTTTCTTATTTTTTTACTTTTTTTTAACTTTAGTTAGAAATCATTAATTCTTGAAACATAATTTCATTTTACTTAACTTTTATTTTATGGGGTACACATTTCTAAATTGTTATTTCATGACAAATACAGATGTTTTTTTCCAAAAGAAATCTTCTTTGCAAAGTAAAAAGGATATTTTTCTTAAGAATTCCTTGATGATTTATTACAATATTTTCACCTATTTCTAAACCCACTATTAATTCTTATGGTTAATTAGGATTGATCTTTTATGATATTATATACCATATTTTATTAAATGGTTTATTATTAGTTTGATTGTGTATATAATATCTTGATACCATTCACCATATTACTTATAATGGTTATTGATTATATTCACTGATTCGGGAAAGTTATTTATATTTTATATTTATATGTTTTTTATGTTTTAAACCCTTCATATAAAGAATTAATTAGACTTATTATGTGATGTATGGGGACCAGTATATCCCCTCTATGCATTAGTAGGTATCTTGTGACAAAATATATATGGTTTGGCTGAGGCCTCTCCAATTTATTATATTCTTATCATGAAGCCTTGACAGTAATAGATTATTGTAAAAGAGCCTTGATGGGTTTTTATGATGTACCACATTATTAATTCCCTAATTATGATATTAGTTATTAGTTCTCCTCATTATTATTCATCTAGTAGAATATATAGGGTTAAGTTTCATTCTTATGTGATTATTTTTATGGAATTATTTGATCATATTTTATTCCTTCCATCTTATGATCAGGTTTATGTTTTGATAGTATATGTTTTTAGTTATTCCCATTTCCTTATTGTTTATATTTATATGTTATTTCTTCTATTGTATTATTACCATTACTAATAATATGATATCACCCCTTTTTATGTATTATTTCCCCCTGGATGTCAAGATAGATATTATGTTTGATATGCATGGATAAGATAAGAGAATAGAAGTGTTTTCAATAGAGTTACTAAATTGTATTTCATTTTAATTTTCAATCTAATAATTATGTTTGTATTTGGTCTTCAAAATATACTAGACTATTCAGTCTATTGGGATTCTATATATTATTCATTATACTAATGTAATAATTCAAATCACTGACTACATTCTACTGGGGTTGGGTTCATTATAGTTGGTATCAGATAAAGTTTAGTAGAATCCTTGGAAACTAGATTTAGAAAACATATATTATGGAACAAACCCTTAACATAGACATTGAGGATAGTCATAGGGAAATACCTATAATTTTGGTAAGGTAGAGATTATGTGGTTCATCCTAGAAATACATCCATGATTGGGTACTACAAGTGTACATGGTTCTAGAACATATGTACCAAGGGGTAACAACCCTGACAAGGTGCATTAGGCCTGACTATATATAATCTAGTACACAACAACGATATTTACTATGCACCTAGTGTGAAAATCCTGAGGAATATTCTTAGGATAATTCACATTTTCTTTATAAAATATTATAAAAGGATTTAAAAGTACACATGTCCCCAAATAAACCAGGTTTATGACTATGAGATTAGTTAGGCATAAATTTACAATTTATTTTAATTGTTTATCTAGTATGAAATTATGCATTATGATTCATGGACTAATGTAGTGTATAGAAATGGAGACTAGTGTAAGGAATGGAAACCATATCAATGCAAGTATTCCATATAGGGATTGACATCTTATGCTTGATAATGATGCTCGAGCAGGTGCTACAACTGGAGCTAAATAAATTACAACTATACTAGAAAAAATAACCTAGTTTATGAGAAATAACCTCACTCTAATGAATCAGTATGATCTAAAATGTGGTTTAACAATGTTATACCACTTCATGTGACAAAAACCTCCATCATTCAATAGGTCTACAAATCCATTTGTAGCTGAACAATGGATAAGTTCCTTAGAGAAGATATTTCTCACTTTGGGAAGTAAAGAAATAGAGAAGGTTATCATGGATGTTTATCATCTCTTAGGATATGAGGATAAATGGTGGACATTGATTAAAAACACAAATGAGGAAGATGAAATTTCAAATATAGAGTGGAAATATTTTAAGGAAATTTTATTGGAAAAATATTTCCCTCACAACAATGAGTAGATATGGGTAGACAATTATTGAGTTTGATATAGGAGGATAAAAAAGTTTCCATGTATGAATAAATCATTACAAGGTTATAAATGAATTATTTAGACTATATATAAAACCCAAAGAGTAATATTAATCATTTATTCAATAAAATTAATCTAATTATTTTAAGGGAACTAGTCTCCCTAACATTCTCATCATATGAGGATATAATATCATGTGATATCAAGATATAGAAAGAATTATTCAAGTCTTATTACTTTGAAAAGAATAAATAGAATAATAGTATGGAAGAGAAATTTATGGATAAAGGGAATAAGGGAAATAAGGATTTTTCAACATGTGATAATTGTGTATAGAAACACCCTGATAGTTTCTTAAAAGGAAAATGATTTCTCATTTATTTTGGTTAAAAAGGCTTCCAGGATTAGTATTTTAAGGGAAAGAAAGAATTTTATAATGTTCAATAATTGAATTATAAGGATATGGGGTACTATAAAAATGAATTCCCAATGCTAAAAGAGAATATAACCTAGAAGAAGCTAAGTGATCAAAGTCAAGATTATGTTATTACTAATGATGAAATGGAAGGATTAAAGTTATTAGATCTGGATTCAGGAATTATGTTATAAGAGTATATTAATCAATTATATTATGGTTGTATGAATTATAAAATATATATGTAATTCATTTCACTATTTTTTTAGGATTTTAAAGTGTGTGTTGAATGGTTCCAATAAAAGTGATTTAGTAAAAAGTTTATCTTTTGGAATGCACATGATTGAGGGAATATAACCCTTAATATATGCTAGATGTTAAGATAATAATTATAAATAGATGTTTATATAATTGGTGTTCATAAAGGTTGTTTGCGATTTTATGATTTATATTATCCTTACTGGGATTATTAGATGTTTGGATTTATGGAATATATTAAACAACTAGATAATTTTACTATTGGAAGCATGCATGTTTTCATTAATGTATCAAGGTGATAAAGGTATTAATATTTTTGGTATGTGAGATTAATAGTTAAATTATGTTTTTTGGGGAATCTAATGTGAATTTTATTTTGTAAATTTAGTGACTTTCTATCTAAATTTTTCATCGTTTAAAGTGGAAAGATATGTTTCAGATGAGTCTTAAGGTTAACTACTTATGGAATAGATTAAGGTTATTATTTATTATTATTAAAGTATGATTTATCATAGTGTAAAACCTATACTACCCATTTTATTTTTAGTAAAAATTCAAAGGATAAAGGAAATACTTTTAGATTTTTTGATTTATAAAAGTGCTTCAAGAATGAAAAATTCATCTTTAATATCCATATCCTGGTGTAAGAAATGAAGTAGAAAAATATTTAAGAACAACTAGAAGATGTTATTATGGTTATGAAATTGAAATAAATCATGTAATTTTGTTTTCTAAAGTTCTTATATGTATAATAAAATAATCACTTAACTATAGGAAACAGAATTTTGATCAAAAGTGTTATTTTATTACTTAACTTTTTAATAAATAAATGGTCTTTTAACTGATCATATATTTATCGTCTTGTAATGTATAACTTTTTAATGACCACTTTATATATCTATCTCCATCATAAATTTATAGTTAGATTTCCTTTCCACACCCTTGTTTTAACTTCCCAATAATGTTATACTATATGGAAACCTAATTTTTTTGGTGAATATCAAATTTTCATTTCCCTCTTTTTAATAAGAAATTTTATAAAGCCTTTTTATGAAGCGAGTTTCCCATAAACAAATTTTGAAGCATCAAAAATTGATTTTTAATGTAAAATCTTAAATTTCTAGGATGAAATTTTTTAAAGGAGGTATGATATGTTTCTTTTTAAATTTAATTTATTCGATATCATACATTTTACAAAACACCAAGCTTAAACGAACAGTGATATACAATTAAATATTGTTATTTTTAAAACAATTATTACAACCTAACCATTAAATATGAGAGATTGAATAGTAATAACCATTTTTTTAAAATTATATATGATATATTTAATAAAATGTTTTTAAATTCATTAAAATTATTTTTTATCCATAAGATATGAATGAATCCAATTTTACACATTAAAAGGCTATATTTTTCTAAAGGCAGCTTTACCACATTTTAATGGAGAACTTGATTTAAAATTAAAATTTGACTCTTTTTTAAATTAAATTGGAAAAAATAAACATAATTTTTTATACATAAATGTCATAATTAGGTTAGGGTGAAATTTTGGTATTTTTATGAAAATATTTATTTTCTAATGAACTATGAAAAATACCATTTTTTATAAAATTGTAAATTTTTTTATATTAAAATTTTATTTATTATTTGAATTAGACCACACCTATTAAATTTTAAATAAAATTTATTTATCTCATAAAAAAATTTACTATATTTATATTATGAAATAAGTAAATAAATTTTTTAAAAATGATAAATTAAGTATTGATATTTTTGTGAGATGTAAATGTTAATTTATAATTATATAATTAATTTAATTATTTAAAATAAAATATATTTCAATAAAATACAATCATAAATTAATATTTTATTTTTTTATTATTATAATATCATTTTATGAAACCATAATTAATTTTTCAAAGTGTCATAAAATCAGTTATAATTTTAAAATTTGTTTTTTTCGAATAAATGATGATTTTATTTAAAAAATAAATTTCTCATATGTAGATAATTATTTTAATTAAATAGTGCCCATTTTTTAAATCTACACATAGTAAAATGGTTAGGGTAAATTTTTGGGATTTTTATAAAATAATTGAAATTTTTGTGAATGTTGAAATACTGGGATTTATGGTATTTAACATTATAAAGAAAAAAATGAATTATTGAGTCATTATAGAGTCATAGATAATTTAAGTGACCATTATTTCAAAATAAAATGCTCTATTTACTATATATAGTCATAATAATCAATACTATTGATAGTCTTGACCCAAAATAATAAACTAACGAATAAAATAATAAAAAACTCCCCTCTCCTCCACTATAAATATGACCCATCACCACATATTCTCCTCACACCTCCAAAGCCTTGAATCTTGTCCAATTTATACCAAATACCTCTCCAAAACCTATCCCCAAAATTATTTTCTTTCTGGTCTCACCCAAAACACCCATGCAAATTTTCTTAATGAGGTTCTCAAGGAGAGGAATCCAAATCCCCTTTAGTTCTTCTTATTTTCATTCAACTTCCTTTCTATTCTTATCTTTCCATCACATCACTTGTCTAAAGTTACATGATAACTCTAGTACATTTTATATTTTTTAATTTTATTTTTTTATTGTTAAATAATATTTAAATCCTCTTCTATTCCTTTTTTTAATCTAAAAAAGAAAACATTGTCTGTGAGGTGCCGATTTACCACCTTCGTGGATTACAAGTTTTCATTTTTCAATTCCTCACAAAAGGATGGTCATAAAAACATTTTTATAGTTAATAAAAAAAATTATACATGTAAATAAACTAATTTAATATTATTAAACCTGTATATACACATAATATTAATTCATAAGTCAAAACCACTTCGTGAAGATCGAAAATCACCACTATAATCTAAATTCTTATCATTAACGATTTATCGAATGAATCATCCTCATATCTAGAAAAAATTTTTATATAAGACCATTAAATCTCTAGTAAGTTCATTAATAACATATAATTTTATTTCTTGACAACTATTTCTATTCTACATAATTATTTTTACATGTCTACAAGTGAACTAATCATGAAAACCAATGAAACAAACACTCCTGAACAACAAAATTGAATATTATAACTCATAAAAAAGGCCATAAATGAACTTGATAAAATTATAATAAATTTAATAATTATTTAATAATTTATTAATTAAATTATTAATGATTATAATTTCATTATACATGACATTATGTATATATGAAGAATACTTTCAGTCAGAATGTAAGGGTTTTCTCATTTGACTTTTATTTCTTGGAGATTTGTATTATTCACCAATATTTCCTTTTTTGGTGTATATATACTGAAATTTTATGTATAATATCGTGATTCACTTTATATTAATTTTATTAAATGTTTCATTTTATGATTATTGATTTTATGGGGCATATGACTCGATCAGTTACAAAGTGGTAAGGGTTTATTCTCGATTTCTCATTTTTCATTTGGGTTACTCTTTTTCTCTCTTTACCACAATTTAATTATTAATTTTTCTTATATAATTATTATAAATTATTTTTATATTTTCCAAAATCATGAATCCATGTTATTTCATATTTATTTGATGGTTAAATACATGTTTTATATGGCTCTTTATCAATCACTCTTAATAATCAACCATGATTTAAGGGAACAATCCTATTTCTTACCCATTTTTCAAGTACACCCCATAATCTGTTTTAATACATTAATATTTTTCTAAAAAAAACTATTTTTGTCATGAAAAACTATCTTTTTTTCATTTTTTGTTTTATGTAAATAATTAATCCTTTGTCTTATTTAAAGGATCTTATATATTTTCCCTCAAACTGAACTCAAGTGGCCCATTTCTAAAATTTCATAAAAACACTTTTTACATTTTTTTACTTCATTTAGACATAATTTAAGCATACGAAATAATTTCATTATCCTTACCTTTTCTTTTATAAGATATACATGTCTACAATCTGATTTCATGTCAAATATAAATTATTTTTTTCTAAATGAACTCTTCTTTGAAAAGTAAAAGGGTATTTATCTCAATAATTCCTCAATGAATTTATTATAGTATTTTTTCTTATTTAAAAAAACCAACATTTAATATGATGGATAATTTGGATTTACCTTTTATGACATCAACTGCAATATTTTATTAAATGGATTATGATTAGTTTGACTGGATGTGAAATCTTGATACCATTCACCATATTACTTAGAATAGTTTTTGATTACGTTCACTGATTGAGGAATGTTATTTACATTTAGAATGTATATATTGTTTATATTTCACCCCATTTATTTGTGGAATGAATTTGAATTAGTAAGCGACAGGTGGGCCTACTATAGTCCCTCGATCAAATAGAAGGTCTCATGAGACAATACATATTTAGTTTGGATAAGGCCTTACCCATTTACTAGATTATTGGCATAAATCCTTGACAACAATAGATTCTATGAATGGAGCCTGATGGTAGGTTTATGATGTCATATATTATTAATTCCCTCATCATGAGAATACATATAAATATTCCATGTGATTATTTAACTAGAAGAATATCCATGGTTTAATTTCATTCTCATGTGATTATTTTTATGGAACAATTTTATTATCTTTTATTCCTTCCATATTAGGCTCTAGTTTATGTTTTAATAGAATGTATATTTAGTTATTCACCATACCTTATTATTTATGATAATTTATGATTTCTTTCTCTATATTAGAACCCTTACTGAGAATCTGAGCACACCTATTTCTTATTTTTTATTTTTCCCCAGGATTGCATAATGTATATCATGTTTGACATGAACTGATAAGATAAGTTAATAAGAGTGTTTTCAACAGAGTTACCATGTCATATTTTATTTCAATTTTATTGTAACAATTATTTTTGTATCTAGTTTTCCAAACCTACTGAACTATTTGTTCCATTGGGTTTTGATTGCTTGTTCATAGTACTAATGTAATAAATTAAGGCACCGTCTCCATGATACTGGGGTTGGGGTATTTACTTATATCGTCTCTGATGATCCCTATTCCTGTTATCAAATAAGTTTTAAAAGCATTAAGGTTTTTATAAAACAATTCACTTTAATGATTTTTTGATATATTCTACTATTTTTATATAAAAATAATTACGTCTTTGGTAACCTAATCGATAGAAATTATAAGTATGATACAAATCAGATCTCAAATGAGTTTCAAAAGAAGGTGGATTGTTTTTGGGATTTTTTATTTAACAATGCTTCAAATAAAGGTCCTATACACAAGCCTAATTATATATTTTTGGAAAACCTTGGATAAGTCCTTAAAAAGATATCTGCAATATAATAAACATTGGTCTTATAATAAACTATTATGTCTAATATAATAATAGAAGGATAATATCATATAATACTATTCATGATAAAAATGAAAGGAGTGGAATAGGGAATTTTATGTTTGATATATTTTTGTATATTAATCCTTACTGTAAAGAAATTATATCAAGGTAAGAAGATAAGGATAAAAGTATGTAACAATGCCAAATTATAAGGTAAGAAAATTTTAATTAATTATGTGTATGACACGTAACACCAAGCGCATGAGAAAATATAACATCCGTTGATTTTAATATATATTTAATTTTTCAAATAAATATATTCTATATCTTATAATTTGAACAAAATTTAGTTAGCTTGAGTTACACACAATAACGACTTTTCTCAATAGTTACATTACATGCAAGCCTGAGTTTTACTGAACAACAATATATTGCTGAGATATTATTATTTAATATAATAAGATAAAACCTAGACATTAAATTTATGGTTATGAATATTACTAACTAGCTTATGAAAATATATGGTTGAACTCATTTGTTACAAATTTATTAGAAATAAATTTAATAACCTACTGATTATAAAGGGATTTTTTTATAAAAAAACTATTTTTATGATCAAAAAGTCATTTCATCTTAATAAATTAAATTAATTAAAATTATTGAGTGATATTAATTTAATCTATATATTATATAGTTAATAAAATAATTTTTAAATTCATCTAATATATTTGATAAGTATAAGATAAGAACAAACCCAATTTTACACATAAAAACCTATATTTTTATAACGGTAATTCTACCACCTTTTAATGGAGTACATACTTTAAATACGAATTTTAACACTTTTATAAATTAAATATGAAAAATAAAAATCCTTTATTGAATTAGAAACATCAAAATTTGGTTATGGTGAATTTTGGTATTTTTTTATGAAGTTTCATTTTTTTATGAATAGTAAAAAACACTGAATTTTATTTCAAAATGGTTTTTTCATCTAATTTATTTAGAAGGATAAATTATTTTTTAATTAGTTTTAAATTTAATTTAGACCAATTAAACATTAATTAATCCAATATAAGTCATTTTAATCTATTTCTATTTGAAATTGGATATAAAATATTACCATACTTTTGAACATTTTTACTTTAAAATCCCACTTTGTCATCTGATCTGCAAGATTAAATTTAAATCAATTTCTTCCAATTATATGATCGTAATTTGGAAAAATATATTATTTATTAGGAACCATAATATTTTTTAAAATATAATAGGGTCAAATTAGTCATTTACAAAAAATATTAATGAAAGCGATTAAATCTAATTACATCGATTAAGAGAAAAATTAGCTTATCAAAGAACTAAACCTTAAAAATATGGCCTAAAATGACATAGATACTTGTCCAAAAAACATTTTATAGAATTATTTATTCCATATATTATATTTTATAGAATATGGACCATTATTTTAGGAACATTGTTCAAGGGATACCTCTCAATAGTGTTTTCATTTTTATATTTACAAGAATGACCTTCCTCCACTATAAAATTTCACTCAACCCTCTCACATAATCACACCACTAAATCACTTTGGATTGACCAAAATTTACTCAAATAAGCTCCCAAAATTCTTAACCTCATCCTAGATTCCAGAATTTGTGAAAAAATCCATCTATGGAAACCCTTTGGTGAAAGCCAAAAAGGAGTAACCGAAAGAAGAGGTAACATCCTTCCTCAATCTATTTAGTTTTATTTTCATTATATAACACATAAAAATATTATTATTCCTTGATTAAATAATATCATAATTATCCTAAATATATTTATATATTGTTATATTAAGGGTTTGACCTATAATTACACACAATTTACTCTAATGGGTAACGAACTTACCGTTCATGTGTACTGTAGACTACCACCTCGCGAAACAATGATTGTTAATTATTCCATTAATACATTTCATGGTTGGTAATTATGATTAAAACAATGTTTTTATTTTATATATGTGATATTTATGTTTTCTTAATACTTCTATAAGTTTTATATAACACATATTTTCATTATTTTCTTTTTTTGTAAACATGATAACATCATTTGTGGAAGTGTGGACTACCACATCCTCAAGGTGATGTGATTCATTTACACTATACATAAAACATATAAAGGAAGGGTACAATAAATATATGTGACATATATCAAATATATATGATAATATAATTATAATATACATATATTTCATTTACTTTTAATTATTTTAGTATAGAAATGAAATGAAAGTAGCATGCATGCGCATGTATGGATCATCATCTCCATGAATGGTGAATTTAATTTCCTATCTTCAAATTTTATGGATTATTATAAATATGTATATACTGAATAAAAATGATATTTAAATCATGTTTTAATTTCTTGTGATGATTAAATAATGATATAATTAATAGGAAAATCATGTAACAAGTCAAAACATACTAGGAAATTAACACCTGATATAGTAAAAAGAATGAATGATCATTAACAAATGGGTATTAAAACATTATAAAAAGATAATATATGATATTATAAATATGAGTATGGATATGGTATAATTTAGTAACATGACTAAAACCATTATAAAATAGTTTAAGGTATGTTGACCCAAAATGAAATGCAAGTTAATGGATTTTCTTCTCAATTTTTTTACTTCTGTGAGATAAATGTAATATTCACCACATACTTCTTTTGTGTGGTGTATATAATTTCCATGTTGATATATTATTCCATTAATCCTTTTATATTCATGGTATTTAATTTTTTTTCTCCGAATTATCTCATCCAAGGGGTCTTGACATGGAAATTACCCAATGGTAAAAGTTATCTTTGAAGTATCACTTTCTTTTCGAATTGTTAACTTTCTATTGAAATAATCACTTACTTATGATAATTTTAACTTAAATATACATATTATCATGCAATTGATGTTATTATTTCCTAAAACATATAATTTTTTTACATACATTGTTCAATTAGAAAATTATTCAATTTACGAGGGGATTATTGATAAATCTGTAACTTTTATTTATTATGGATATTTGATAAGCCACATTGTTTATGAATTAAATAGATTATCAAATATATGAGTAATTATTTTGATATGTATGAAATCAATGAGGCCTGGTTTTATATATCCCCTCAAAGAATCGACAGTATCATGAGATGAGTCAGTTGGCCAAATCGGACTGGTTTTTACCTGATATGTTATAAACTGTGTTGTGAAAGGGCTTGACCATAAAGGTACCATGTACATTGGAATCATGGAATCTAACAATTAAGAATTTCCCCAAATCAGTTTCAATTATCATTTATCCTAGAGATTATTTATTTTACATTTTCTATTGATTTTTTTTATTCTTGGGTTATTATTTAAATGGAATGTGTTTCTGTTATCCTCCATGCCATATTTATTATGACTTATCGATATATTTATATGGAATGTGTAATCAGTTATTTAACTTAAAATGATATGTTTTCTCATTTATACATTATTTAATTCATTTTAATTACCCTTATTAAACATTTTATCTCACTCTTATTTTGTTTCCTTTCCCTAGGTTATGAAGAAGAAATCATGAATAATCTTTTAAGGATGTTGTTCATTTAATTTCATTTTATATCATATTTTATTTTATTTTTCCTAATGTAATATGGGAATCATATATGTAATATTTTTTTATGAAACTACTATACTATTAAGTCCCTTGGGATTTGATGTTTATATCTATTCCAATGTAATAATGTAATGTTTTGGCTCTGAGCTTCTCAGATCATGGAATTATAGTTGGTATCAGAGACAGTTTATAAGAAACCCTAAAAAAAGGTTTAGAATACATATATTAGGGAATATATACCTAAGATATACATTGAGGATAAGTATAGAAGAACATCCAATAATTTTGGTATGGTAGAGATTATGTAGGTCTTCCTAGCAATACGTCTGTTTTCGGATACTAAAAGTGGATGTGGTTCTAGCATAGATGTACCTAGGGGTAATAAATTTTCCAAGGTGCATCATGCCTAACTTAAGAACTACCTAGTACAAAATAGTGGGCCTTACTAAAAAAAATAGTTTGATACTCCCAGTTCATATGCATAGGATAATTCACATTTTCTTTATAAATTATTATGATGTATAAAAAAGTAAAAGATGTACCCAATGAAACCAAAGTTTATGATTTTTGGTATTTATGATGCATAAAATTTTAATTTATACTGAGTGATATACCATATTTGGAATTATACATTATTATTTACATATAATCTAGTATATGCCATTGTTTGTAAATGGATACTTTAAGGATGTATGATATCAACAATCATGGAAAATTTAGAGATTAACCTATTAAAGCACCAATAAAATTGGTATTAGATCGAATAAAATTATGTAATATTAGGGAAACTTAATAATGTTATGAAAAATAACCCTTCTCGAAAGGAGAAACCTGTTCCACAATAATAATATATTATGTTGGATCTCTTTATGTGATATAATACCCAATATTTTTGTGGTACTACTAATATATTTGTATATGCGAAATGGATTAATTCATGCAAGAATATATTCATGAAATTAGGATATAGTGACAAGTTAAAGGTTACAAATTTATTATATTGTATCAAGGATGATGTTGATCAATGCTGGTCATTGATCCAGAGAAATAAGGAGGAATATGAAATATAACCCATGTAATAAAGAGCATTTAAGGATATCTTATTCGATAAATACTTCCCTCATGATCAAAAAACTGAGATGAATAGAAAGTTCCTTATTTTAAAACAAAAGGAATAAGATAGTGTTACAGATTATAAATATACCATTACAAGGTTTTCTAGGTATTATATGGATTATCTATATAACATGGAGTGAAAGATTGACTAATTATTTGAAGTTATTAAGACAAATCTACGAAGGGTGCCAATTTCTTAGACTTTTCCATCATACTAAGAGATAGTTTTATATTCTATAAACATAGAGAAGTAATTTTCTAGGATCAGTATATTAAAGGAGAATTAAGAGAATAAGGGGTCATATTAATACCAAGAGAGAGAGAATTTATCAAAGAATATGTTGAAGAAATCTACATTGTGTGAGTTCTATGAAAAGAATCACCATAGAAAATTCCTAAAAGGAATGAGAGTTCATTATAAGTGTATAGAAAAGGGTCAACCAAAAAAATATTGAAAAGGGAAGAATAAAAAGGCTACTATTCAGTGTTACAACTACATATATATGAGAAAACAATGTAGAAAAATTCCCTAAGATTCAAAAGAATATAACTCCAAATAAGCTAAGGGATAAAATAGAAGATTATGTTATTGATTCAACAAAATTGGAATGATTAATGGGCTTGTATTGAAATACAATAATTATGTTATTTTAGAATTTTATAAATGATGTACTAGTTATAGGAGTTATAATATATGTAATGATTGTACTATTGTACTATTTAATTAAGGATATGATATCACATGTTGAATGGTACTAAGAAAATTTAATTAGTAGTATATAAAACTTTTTGTAAAATGCATGTATGAGGGAATGATATACCTTAATATTTTCCTAAGGTAGAGATAATTTATTTGGATAATATAAATTGGATACTATTAACTACCATATAAATTATTCTAATGTTTTGGATAAAATTCTTTTGGAAATGGTAACCATTAATGAAATGGTTTAAGTTGATCATTCAATAAAGTTTTAATGATTAATGTCTTACTTAACCATATGATTAAACCTATACTATGAAAAGTAATATAAATGGTTTAAGGAATAACTAAAGGATAATATTTTTTTACAAAATAGAGACGTATATTCTCTTATATTCTTAGAGAGTGGAATAATTCCTCACCACAAGGAAAAAAGTGGTCTTGAAACAAAAATGTTCTCGTATTATCATTTTTTCTTTATGATATCAATGAACTTTAAAAAAAAGGTATATGGTTTTTTGGTTAATAAATTTCATTTGAAATTGTTATCTCTCACTCTTCATCAGAACATAATAGTTATATTTTTCTTCCATGTCCATGGTTTCAATAACGCCATCATATTCCAAAACCTACTTTTGTTGTGACCTTCTTATTTTATATTTCCATATTATTATGAAGATGTGGAATAAACCCCATATATGATGTATGTTTTTCAAAAAAATAATTTTGAATTATAAAACCCTTGATTTCTGTGATTAGTTTGAAGTTGTTAGGGTGCAATTTAATTAATGTGGGGAGAATGTAACACCCAAAAATTATATGTATGAGAACTGTATTTAATAGCGTGTATGAGAAAAAACACCAACCATATAAGGGAACCTAAAATACTGAGTTTTTAATACATATTAATATTTTAAATAAATATATTTGATATCCTGTAATGTAAGAAACACTGAGTTACCTTACATTACTCATAAGAAAAACTTTGTTTGGTAGTTGTGTTACACACAAGACCGAGTTTTTCTGAACAACAATATATTATTAAGGTATTATTATTTAATTTAATTATATAAAAACTAGGTATAAAATTCATGGTTATTAATTTTATTAACTAACTTATTGAAATATATGGCTGTTTTTTTGGTTTAAAATTAATTATAAATGAATATAAGTACTAATTGAATATAAAGGGGTTGTTTTTATAAATTTTTTATACTTATAAAGTCATTTCATCATATCAAAATAAATTGATAACAATTATAAAGTGCTATTAATAATTTTTATATATATTATATTCAATAAAATATTTTTTACATTCATCTAATATATTTGATAGGTAAAAGAAAATAAAAAACCCAATTTTACACATAAAACCTAAATTTTTACAAGGGCAATTTTTCTTCTTTTAATGGTGCACCTATATAAAATATGAATTTTGGAAGGTTTTTAAAATTAATATTACAAAATAAAATTAATTTTTAAAAGTAAAAATTTATAATTAGGTTAGGGATATTTTTTGGAATTTTATTGTGAAGTTTCATTTTTTGATGAATAATAAAAAATAATGAATTTTAATTCAAAATTGGTTTTTTTTCAAATTTATTTATAAGGTTAAATTATTTTTTAGTTGTTTTTAAAGTTAAATTAGATTAAATAAAAATAGATTAATTTATTTTAGGTCATTTGAATCAATTTTAATTTAAAATTTGATATAAAATAGTAGAAAACTTTTGAACATTTTTTACTTTGGAAAATTGATTTGTCATCCCATCTTGGGGATTAAATTTAAAATAATATATTCTACACATTTTATTTGAATTTGGAAAAAAATGGATTCCTTATCTGGAGTCATAATAATTTATATTTTTTAATATTTTCAATTTAGTATTTTACATAAAATATTAGTGAATGTGATTAAAATTAATTACATCGATTAAGAGAAAACTTAGCTTAACGAAGAACTAAACCTTAAACAGAAGGCCCAAAATGACCTATAAACATTTAAAAATACATTTTAGGGAAATATTTATAACATATCCCCCTTATATAGAATATGGAACATTACTGATTGAACAGTGTGTAAGGGAGACCTCTCAATAGTGTTTACCTTTTTATATTTACATGAATGTCAGCCCTCCTCCACTATAAAAAGGCACTCACCCCTCACACATACTAACACCTCTCAATACATTTGTATCACTAAAAAACTACTCTATTAATCTCCTAAAATCCCTCCCCTAAACCTAGAAGCATCACATCAGGAATAAATCTATCCAAGGAATCCCATTCGATCAAACCATAAGAAGTTACCCAAAGAACATGTAACATCCTTCCTTAAGTTTTTTTATTTTTTCATTATTCTACACCCCCTAAAATATTCTTGTTCCTTTATTAAATAATATAATAGGTATACTAAATATACATATTTGTTTATAAATTATGGGTTTTACCTACACTTACAGACACTTACATCTATCAAAAAAATGAACATATCGTTCGCGTGTATGGTGGACTAACAGCCCACAAAACGATGATTTCTTGTTCTTACTTTACCACCTTTCGTGGTTGGAAATTATGATAACAAAATATTATTATATGACACATATGACATTTCTATTGTATTTATAATTATTTAATTGTTATATAAAAAATATCTTCATGCTTTCTATTTTGTGTAAATATGATAACATTGTTTTTCGAAGTGTGGACTACCACATCCTCATAGTGATGTGATTTGTTCACACTACAAAAAAACGGATAAAGGATGATTTTAATAAAAATATGTGAAATATGTGAAATATATATGATTCTAAAATTATAATATACATATATATCATTTAATTTTTACTCTTTTAATATGGAAAAGTGATGAAAGTAGTGTTCATGTGTACGTATGACCTAATGTCTCTATGAACAGTGCATTTAATTTCATATCTCCAAATTTTAAATATTATTTTAAATATATATAATTAATATAAATGATATTTGCATCATTTTTTTCTTTATAGAGATGATTAAATCAGGATCAAGTTAATTTTAAAAGCAAGAAACAAGACAAAACATACTAGGTAATTAACACATGGAATAATGAAAATAATGAAAGATTGTTCACAAAAAAGTAGTATGACATTATAACAAGATAATATATCATATTATAACATGATTTTGGTTATTTTATAATTTATTAACATGATTAAATCCATTATATAAGATTTTAATTTTTGGTCACATAAAAAGAAACACATAGTAAGGGATTTTCATCTCATTTTTTTTACTTTTGTGAGATAAATGTTATATTAAAAAATTACTTATTTTATGTGGTGTATCTCTTCCCATTTTGATATATTATACCATGGATCCTTTTTTTATTCAAGGTATTTAAATTTTTACTTTTAATAATATCATTTAACGGGTTCTTGACTTGAAAAGTACTCAATGGTAAAAGTTATGTTTGTAATATCACTATCTTTTTTGTAAGATACCTTTAGCTTGAGACAAGAACTTCCATATGATCATTTTTATCTTAAATATAAATATTCTCATTAAATGGATATTATTATTTCAATAAACATATTCCATTTTTACATATGGAGTTCACTTTGATAGATATTCAATTAACTGAAGAATTATTGATAAATCTACATGTTTTATTCTATACGAATACTTGATAAAGAACATTATTCATAAATTAAATTGATTATTTGATATATGAGTAATGATTTCGACAAATATGAAATGGGAAGGGACCATTTATAGATATCCCATCGATGCATCATTAGTATCATGAAAATAATCAGTTGCCCATATCATATGGGTTTTTTACTTGATATGGTATAAACCATCTTATGAAAGGTCTTGAAAGTAAAGGTTCCATGTACCTAAGAAACATGGTGTCTAATAATTAAGAATATACCTCATTCAGATTTAGTTATCATTTATCCATGAGATTATTTGTTTGACATTTTCTATGTATGTAGTTCATTCTTGGTTTATTATTTAAATGGTGTGTGTTGAAGTTATATACCATGCTATATTGATTATAGATTATTGAGATATTTATATGGAATTTGAACCCAGTTATTTACCTTCACATGATAATTTTATTCATTTACTAATTATTTATTCCACTGTACTTACCCTTATTAAGGATTTGAGGTCTCCATTATTGTTATTCCTTTCCTTAGGCTATGAAGAATATATCTTTGAATAATATTTAAAGGATGTTTTTCATTTCATTTTATCATGTATCATGTTTTATTTTATGTTTCCCATTGTAATATGTTTGACGTGTATGTAATATGGTTTTCCAAAACTACTAAACTATTCAGTCCCTTGTGTTTTGAAGCTTTTATCTATGCCAATGTAATAAATTAACACATTAGATCCAAAATTATAGGGTTGAATAATTACAGAGTACACATGATGGAAGTAATGAAAATGATAACATTAAGAGGATGGAAAAAATTGATGGATGATATCGGGAATAAATATATAGGTAATGTGGTAAAATTAAAAAGGACATAATTTTTAATCTGGTTGTGTCATGGGAAAATCATATTTATAATTTATAATAAGACCATTAATTTTGTTAAAACATTTTTAATGATGTACTTCTTGATGATATAAATATCACATTAAATAATTATATGAAATAAAAAATAATTGACCAACTTGGTTTGTCAACAAATAAAATTCATGCTTCCGAGAAAGATTAAATTTTATTCCTGGTGGAAATCATAAGGAACAATGATTATAAATATTTTTGGTACACATCAATGGTATCAAAATGTTGACGGAACACCATGCCATATTCCACAGAATGTTACTTGGAAATTTACATTGATTCTGAGCCTCCAAAATTATTTCATGTATGGTAAAATCACACCAAATATGTGATGGAAGTATTCAAAGAGAATTTTGGATAATGATGAGTTGGTTCATCATCAATATAAATTATCATGTAAAATATTTGATGCAAAATAAAGTTATTTTTCTAATAAGGTGCATAATGCTATCTTAGGTATATCATGAGATGGATCTAATCCATTTAGTGAAATTATTACATCACCCAACATGTGGATTTTTTTATATTTATAACATTAATCCATGGAAAATTATGAAAGAAACATTAAATTTAATAATAATACTAATATATAGACCATCTTATCCTTTTAATGTCATAATCTTGTACATAAAACATTTAACAAAAAAATTGAAGAACCTTTGGAATGTGAGTGTGTGTACAAAATATTCTTTGTTACAAGACATATTTCATATTTGTTTTACACTAATGTAAATGATAAATAATTTTCTTGATTATGTAATAATATATAGATGGATCATAAGTGGAAAATATCATTTCCAATTTATATTAAGGATATATGATTTAGAATACAAAAATATCTTCTTAGTTTTAGTTTTATCAGGCATCATAAAAAATTTCCATTTGATCTTCTATATAGGAATAATCATTTAAGGTTTGATAACATCATTTATATTGAGAGGTATCTCAACATATGTATAGAACTGATGTACTAAATGAATTAAAATATGTATATTTTTCAATCAAAACGGTCAAAAAAAAAACTCGAAAGATGAATAATTTTTCCTCTGAATCCATGTATAATTAGAATAATAAGAGTAACCTCTCCAATATTCCTTGTTGGTCAACCTATTTGTTTTTTAAATTTTTATACACAATTCATATTTAGTAAAATATATGTGAAATTTCTCTTTCAATAATTCTAAATGCCAAGGGTATGACTAAATGTGACAAACAAACACAACATACCAAAACAGATTTGTGTATCTGAAGAGTATATCATCCTTTAACTATCGATGAAACTACATGAAAAGTACCATGTGATTATGATGTTATTAAAACTTTATAAAAATATTAATTTATAGAAGTATAATATATTTTTATGGATTTAGATGCATATTCAATCAATATATCACAATGTGTCAACATGAGAGAGTTTAAAATAAAATCTTTGGAAACTCATGATTACCACATCCTTATATATTACTTTATTCAAGTAAAAATATTCCATTTACTACACAATAATGAATGGATTATGATGATTCATTTTCTAAATTTTTACATATATCTTTGTTAATTTTTTCCAATACTTTTATGAATATAATTTTGGATGAGGAACTATCAATTCTATGCAAGTAAGAGAAAATGTTCCCTCCATCAATTTTCACATTCTTGTTGTATCTATAAACCCTTATTCCAGTTGAAAATTTTATTAGGGAACTCATTTGATTTCATTTGATGTATGTTACTTAGAGAAATATATTCATAATTAATCCTTTTGTTTAAAACGAGTATCACCCTAAGGTTTCAATTGTCGAAGGTTACCTGACCTATGTATATGTATATTTCTGTTCAATATATATTAGTGATGTGATAACAAGACATAACTAACCAATGAGAAATAAATAAGAGTTTTATAATAAAATTGAACTAGCTTTTTTATCACAATCATAGATATGGGTAATTCCTTGATTATATAAATTTATAAAATTTATCCTTAAAGATCAGGAGATGGAACATCACATAGTCTTGATTAACAGTGATTTTTTTGATGAATATATAAATTATGTGGTTTAAAAATTTATAGGTTTTCTCATAATAAGTAGTTTCAAATAAAAATAAAAATTAATTTATTTATTTATAGAAAAAAGATTATTTTTTTTGTAGAACTCGTCATTCATTTCTTTTTATAAGTAGAGAGCCTTGCCAAAGAAAATATTTCTGGTTTAGGTTGTGATTGATGATGTGAGAAATAGTATAATAAAATTATAGAAAATAAATATTATGATAATTTTACTATTCATTTATTTTTCAAGTACTATGATTACATGTTGACTCTTCCTTTGAAGAAATAATAGTGGTATATTTTGATCATAGTTTATTGGTTCATGAATTTAAAACAATAGTCATTAATCAGTATACAATTGTTATAATTGGCCAAGAAGTGAACATGAAAACACACCATGATCATGTCATGTTAATTGAAATGATATATTGTTTTTATACTACATTAGATAGTTGGACTCAGTATGAAAATGTGTCTTATTATGGATATTTTGATAATATAAAAATATTTGATTATTACTCCCATGGTCGAGTAGTTGTGAAGAAATGTATGATATTTTATTTAATTAAGAGACATGGAATATTTATGGATGACTATTGATTTAGAGATTTTAACATGACTTTATTCCCAAATAAGGATGACCCATATATTTTTTAATCAGTGGGGGAAAATAATTTTATGTTAAAGATCATCCAAAACATAAATTCAATATCATTAGTTATGTAATACCATGATATATTTTTTTGATGATAGTTTGGATGAAGTTTAAACCATTGCTTTCCCAATCAACCATGATTAATATATTGTGTTTAATAACACAAATATTTAAATATTTAGAGTTGATTGCAATATTAATGTATTTGTGGGTAATATTTAGTAACTATATGTGTTTTTACTTCATTATGTTTAACTAGAAATAAGAATTTTAGTTTTGTTATATTGAAATTGATTTATTTTGTTTTCATTTTAAAATGTAAACTAATTTTAATTAATAGTTTAATAGTGAACAATAAAATATACATAAATATAATTTTTTATTATCCATTCAAATCATCATAAAAAAATAATTTAATAAAACAAACATGAGCCAGTTTTTTAAATTTAATGTTGGAAAAATTAATAATATAGAAAAAACCATAAAAAATATTTAAACTTCAATAAAATAAACCAAAAAGAAACATATGTAGTCTTAAAAATAATGGGTAAAAATTCTTATTTTAACTAGAAGATTGGGTAATATAATTGTATTTATATTTTCATATCCAAATTTGTGATTTCTCTTCATCAATCCCTTAAATTGAAGGATGAAAATGAGTTATTAATTCATAATTTATAGCATTAATGATATGCTCTTTCTCCCTCAATAGTATTTTAAAATTAAACCTCCAAATAGCCTATAATTTCCCCTAAAATCATGAAATTATAGCTATATAGAATTTTATTTAATCACTAAATGTTATTTGAACACAATCACTCTAAAATTGGAAACATTATTTACTGAATGTATCATTTATCAAGTTACAAATTTAATAAATTAGCAGTTTAAAAAACAATATTTAAACCAAATAACATAACCAAAGGTAAAAAAAATGAATTAACCCCAAAACCTCTGAATCCCCTTACCCAAAATGAACCAAATAAGCTTACCAAAAATAAAAAAATTACCTAACACAAAATGAACTAACTCGCTTATGAAAAAAATGCAAAAAATGACCTATCCCAAAATGAACCGCTGACCAAATAGATATACCATATGACCAAATCCAGAAATACATAAACCAAAAATTAAATGAATGAATAAACACAGAATAATCCAAAATAAATAACCCAAAAATTTAATAACTGTAAAATAAATTAAATATCTCAACCCAAAAATATATAACCCAAAATAAAAAATATGACATATTCCAGAATCAACCAAATATCCTAATACTAGGTGAAATAATTGAACTTAGAAAAAATAAACAAATTACAAATTAAACTAACAAAAAATGAAATAACCCAAAAAATGAACCAAATTAATTAACAAAAAATAAAAAATAAACCAATTGGCATAATATAAAAATTAAATAACCAAAAAATAAACCAAATGAACTGACCTAAATTTTTTTAAAACAAAATGAAAAAAATAACCTAATCTATAATAAACCAAATTATGTAACTAAAAAATTATTCAAAAAAAATAAATAAAATTTTCTAACTAAAATAAACCAAAATTTCCTAAATAAAAATGAACCAAATAATCTAACTCAGTGACTAAAATGTGAAATATTCCATAACACCTAACCAAAAAATAAACCATATAACACAACTCATTAATGAAATAAATTTTCTCATCCAAATTAAATGAAATATTATAACCAAAAATAAACTAAAATATATAACCAATAAACCAAATGAATTAATGGAAAAAGAAAAAATAATTTAAAAAATGAACCAAACGTCCAAATAAAAAAATGATCCAATAAAAAAATAATTTAATAAAAACTAAATTGGGATGAATTGAACATATAATAAGGAACCATATCATAATAATGTTTTCTAGGAAATTTATTATGTATTTATTATGTTGTTACATTACTATTAAATTTCTAACTAAATGTGTATTTCTCATCCAATGTTATAAATGTTAACTATTGAAGAGACAGTAAGGAAGATAATTTTTAAAAATGATCACTTCATGGGACTATTGGGAATGTCTCCACTGGTTCCCCATGTGAGTATACTATTTCATATATATATATATGAATTAAAAAACATTTCATATCATCTCATCAATCATTTTTAAATTTTAATTATATTCCACCATCTAAGAGATAACTATTCACTGGATAGACAATTAATAGTATTCATCATCCAAATAGTTCATAGGGGGAAGGTATTCAATCTACTATTAGTACAATTAATAATTGATTAAACCCATAACCTACACTAGATATATCATCTACCATATATTATTATCTAATGTAAACCTTAAAGAAATCAGGTAATTTCAGGACACCTATAATTTTTCCAACATTTTCATTTGATCATCTTTCCCATCTATCATGTATTATCCAATAATTGATCCATATCCCTATCCCAATTATCATTTTCAACAAATATTGAAACTGAAACCACCATTACATACTTCTCCATTCTTTATGGGAATTTATGTTTATGATATTTTAAAATTTTCTAAAATTCCATAAGAACATCATGATACTTCATTTTACCCCCAGGAACTAAATAATTTAAAATTATTATAGATTTTTGTGATCTATAATAGACTACTAATGAGTTTTTAATCAGTTATATGTTTACAAAAATAGTTAATAATTTTTTTGTAACATGTAAAAATTTAATATTTTTATTTTATTCACTGTTGTCTCTAATACTATTAGGTGGTGTGGAATTAAACACATGTATTACTTTAGAAACATAAAGAAAAAGGTGATTGTCATGTATAATGAGGAAACTCAATGTATTGGTAAAACTAAAATAAAATATATGAGCTGTGTGTAAATGATTTCAAAATACTGAGATATCATTCCCATGAAAACAGTTTCATAGAGAATCCTTGAGAACAAAATTAAAGAACATGCATGGGATTAGATATGGGTATGAAATATTACTATATATAATTTTATATTATTATTGCATTGATATGAATTAATATTTTTTTGGAATCTTTTCTATAATTTTACTGATAGTGAAGAAATAAATTATCTAAAACTGATTGAATTAAGTGGGAAATAGAGATAATATTATCACAATCTATACAGTGGTTGGTTTAGAAGAGTTATGTCAAATTATTCAGGTATACATACCTTTATATAGTTTACATCAAAATAGTACTAGGAAATTAATTTTCATTGGAATAATGAAGAGTTTAAGGTATAAATAAAATTTAATTTTTTAATTGAAACTATTTATGATTTATATTAATAATTAATTTATTATTATTTAATTATATATCATAAGAAGAATCAAATATTTTTAAAATACAATAATAATGTGATTTTGTGCACACATTGAAGTGAACTACTATGTTGGATCCTAAGATATGACATGTACATTTCATATTACAATATTTTTAAGAAGGTACAATAAAAAATGATTCAATACAAATCAAACCTACCATACCTAAAACCATCCATACATAATGGATTGAAATAAAATTGAAATGAAATTATTTAAATAACTAAAAACATGCCCAAACTTAATCAAACAAAACAAAACAAAATAAAATCAGAAGAAGCCATAGTATGTTTAATGTTGATGTATATACTGTAAAAAAGACAGTGTTTGGAATTTTTATGTAGTTTCATAAAACAATTGTGTATGTGACAAAAAATTTAACAAGATCAATATATATAAATGAATGTTATGTCTAAATGGTTGAAACACAAAAAAATTGATATTTTAATGTTTTCCACCCAATATATCAACATCCCTTAGAATTCAAATCAAACCAATTTTACTCAATGAAAAAAACTATAATTATTAAGCTGATATTGCTTAATAACTTCGAAAACAACAATTAAATTTCAAATACTCATGGTTATATCCAAAATTAACATAATTAAATCCATATTACCCACACAATATTCATATATTAATGAATCTATTTCCCTAATATTTTTATTGCACTAACATCCACTAAAAATGGATAAAATAAAATAATTATAACCCAAACCAAAACAATCATACCTAATTTCACCAAAGGTTACCATATATAATGTTTTCAACCAAAATAAACCATTCCCAACACCGTGATATACATAAAACTCATCTTCAAAAATATCATTCCACATAATAAAAATTTCCAAAATTTCATCATCTAAGAAAACAAAACTTATCCACTCAATCAGTCCTTAATTCAAGAAAAAATATAATGAAAACTAAAAAAAATCATATAAATGATAAATCATTTAATTGAAAACATCCCAAGTAGAAATAATTTTATTGAATAATTTTTTCTTTCTTTTAATATCATTTTTAGTCGGAGATATTTAACATATAAGGGTGTGTGCCTCTAGAGGAATTATTTTTCTCAATAAAAATAATGAATAATAAGAGTGTTGTAAATGAAAATGTGAAATGAAATTTTATATATTTTATTATGATGCATTAAAATTGTTAAATATATTTTATAATAAATATTTAATTTATATTACCAATATCATTATTTAGAGTACCTAGAAGAGATAGTGGTTAATACCATTAGTCTAGATGATAATTTTATATAGATATTTGGTGACGATCACAAAGGAAGAGTCTATTGTTGACCTAGTAAGAGTATCATAACAATAAAATATTGTATCACATCAATATATACTAAAAACTATGGTAGCACTGAGTTGTTTGAGGCTCATGAAGGTGAAGCAGAGGCTCATACAGAGTCATCAGAGTCTAAAAAATTATCCTTTTATGAGCATGAAATATATAAAAAGGAAAAATATAAGTTTTTAAAAGATATGGTAGATTTATATATATCACTACCACTCTATATAGTGATGACTTGGGATATATTCATGTCAATGATGTTATCTATATATGATTCACTCAAATAATGTGATGATGGTCTTAGTTATGGGTGAGGTGATGTCTTCCTTCTTGGTGATGTAAAAAAGATATTTGTGGAGATGATGCTACATAGAACCTTTTTCATTATGGTGATTATAGTGATATATATGGTGGTAGTGGTGTTCCTAAGGTATATATTGATCCATATCACTTTTTATAAGATAATTATAAAAAAACAATGTGAATGGTGTTTGATTAATGAAATTTAATATATATTTATTATTTTTTTAAATTATCAGCTGATTAAACTTTTAATGTGACATATTGAGGAAATAATTTTTTTCTAAAGTTCTATTGGTCTAATGGTGAATTAGTTGGATTTATAGATTATTTCAATAATTTTGGCTTAAAATAATGGGTTTAGAACTATTGAAATAAAGAATATACTATTGTTTTATGTGAAATTTTTGTAAATTCAAAATGTAAACCCCCTATAATTTTTTATAAAATTATTTCTCCAATAAACACATACCAAAAGATCTAGGAACTATTTTAATATAATATTCCAATGGTTACCAGTGTTTTACCAATAGTTGAAAACCAATGATATATGTGTCTTTTACAATAATATAAATGTGTGCGATGGTGGGAATAATTTTTTAGATGATCATTGAGAAGGGTTGTGGAAACAATATAGTAGGGAGTGAACGCATACCTATTTGAGGGTGTGACACTCATTTTAGATAAAAGTTTTTGGATGTTGAGGATGAAATTTGTTGTTTCTTAGGAATGGGTGGGGATAGTTGTGTCATGTTGGAACCCATGTGTGAGAAGGTTGGCCATGTACCATTATTATGTGTGGTAATATATAGTATAGTGTTTATAGATATTGGGTATTAAGATTTTGTGGTGATACAATGAAGATACTCATACGGATTTGATAATCATACAAGTCATGAAATAATGACCCTTATTTTGAATGGTTAATAGATGAGGTGAGACTAGTCAATGGGTGTTTATGATAGAACTAGTATAGTGGTGTATTGGTGGATCCAATGTGATATGATTTCTTAGGTGATATATTGTTTTATATTTATATGTTTCATTGTCTAGAATTAGTGCATTAGCATCATTCTCATAATGGATTTGAGGTGTTCTGAGAGTGAGTCAAATTATGTGTGTACAAGTGATCAGAGTGATGAAATGATTGATGATTTTTAAGGCCAGTGATGCAAAAATATAATTTTATAGTTACAAGGGTTTAGAAATATTTATGGTTTTCATAAATATCTTAAAATTAATTTGATAGTTAAAGAATCATCATCAGAAATTTTGATTAAAAATCTTCGATAGTGGCCAATATTTTTCAGAAGTGATTTTCCAAAATATGATTAAGTAGTGTTTTAGTGATGATTCATATACGGTGATGTGGAAACAAATTGAGTGTGTACATTGGCCAATATATTTTATATTATCATATAATGAATATATTTTTTTATTTAAGGGATCCATAAGATCAAGTAATAATTATTTGAAGAATCTATTTTGTTTTAGGATGAATGGTTTTGGTCCAGAATATTCACAATTTTGGCATTAATGGAGAGCATGTGGCTCAATATCAGGGAAATAGTGTGACTGGGTGTCTAAATATGTGTTATAGAAGAATATTTATTATTCTAATGTTAAATATAAAGATTTATTTTCAAAATTGAAGGAGGATGTTATTTGGATTGATAATTGGTGGATACCCGATTCTTCTTGAGAATGGAATGCCTTATGGTGTGGTGTTTTTAATTATCAATAATTTTTATTGGCAATTATCTTGGGTGGGAATTTGAATTTTGAAAATGGTTCTGGGTTATATTCCTGAATTGGGACTTAACATAGGAATTCAAGACTAAAATTGTTTCTTTTGGATGTGGAAAGAGGCAGAGTTGTTTGTTTAGTTTCTTATCCTAGTGTTGGAGCAAGACCCAAGGGCCTTTATAAAATGATTATTCTATATTAGATCATTCCATGAACTATAGGTCATTCACTTATAGATATTATCGTGGTGGTGTAATTCCATGAATGATGTAATAGTGATGTTATAGGTTTCTTATGTTTGATGATATATACAAATAAAATTACACTATAAACCATAGAACACATTATGATAGTGGTTTCGAAAGGGTTCATTGAAATTCATAGGGAGAATCATGCTATGAATATTAATCATGCCACAAATTCATTGAGTGAGGATGTGTGTCACACTAAAATTGATTCCTAGATGAATTTTTTAATATATGGAAGACCCATATTTTTAGGTTTCCCCCTTCATGGTTAAGGAGAGAATTACCCCATGAAGGGATATATCCTTGCTCAACACTCCCCTATTTTTCAACCTTTGATCACATATAGTGTGGGATATTTTTAATGGTTTTCCAACAATATTTCATGGTATTTTCATTTACTTTATAAAACTTTAAGATTTTTGATTGAAGGTCATTATTTTGGTGACATTGGATAAGTTTTTAGTTCCATTTCCATTTGATTATTGTGTACATGTGGAAGGATTATTGAACATTCATAGAATGTTGTGAGAGGATATCCTATAAAGATGACCATGTTTAATTGTCTACGGTTTTGAGGAAGAAGTGATTCACAATGAATTTATTAGAGACTATTCATTGTTAGTTAATTTTCATAAAATATTAATAATGTTTTATAATTAATAAATAATGTTTTAATTTAAGATATTGGAGTATGGGTGGTGGTACAAAATTGGAAGAGGCATTTACTAGATTCACAGATGTGGTTTATAGGCTTGATGAGTGGTTACCTCTAGTATCGATGTAGGTGATCCTCTTAATGAAAATTATTTTTGTTTATTATAAAATATATCACTATTAAATGCATGTTTCAATGGAAAATATAGATAAATTTTTACTAAGAGAACCCTATATAATTAAAGAAAATGGTTTTGAACCTCCTAGTAATGGATTAGGTGTTATTTAGAACCGTAAGTGTCATTGTATAGCCCAATGAATATTAAATAAATGGTATAAATCTTTGGATATGTTTATGGGAGAAAATAGAGATATTTTAATATATGAGATAACTTATAGTTATCGGAAATCATATTATTGTGCTTTTTTTGGATTAACATGGGAAGTCTCAGAACTTGGAGCGATATTTGTGACTGCTATAAATATCACATCTAGTTAGAGACATCCTATAGCGGGTTTATTTTTTGGGGAATAATTGTGACTATGATTAGTCATTTTTTATTAGATAGAGTTTAATATATAGGGTTTCCACTAGGTGATAGTTTTTGAGCTCTTTTAAGAATGATGTGATATGTGACCCATGTAAGGGTTATGATGCCTAAATTAGAAAATGATTTAGGCAAAACATTGAAATGCACGATCTAGAGCTTACTGTGGGTTATTATGTCACTAAAGGGTGATAAAGATGATATTGTACCCACGAGTAGAGAATGAGATGATTATAAAGGATCCTATGGTATTCCCTAGCTATTGAGGTAATAATAGCGAGAGGACTGGCATGTTGAGAATGGATAATGAGACATGTTCAAGTTGAGGGGGTATGTCTTGAGTGACTAGTAGCTTATGATAAGTTGGATTTATGTGTGATTGTTTTCATGATTTTCATGTGTTTATTGTGGCGTGATATGTTATAGAAGAAACAATCACAATGAATTTAAAGAGGTTGTTACATTCATGAGTGAGATAGAACTAGAAGGATCACCATGATTGGAATGAGATCCTAGTTGAGTATGAGGTCAAAACCCACCTTGAGTGGGAGGGTTGTTATTGTGAATGATTTTTAATTCCACTTGGTTTAAGTCTATTGGAAGGGACCACCCTGAATGATAGGTAATTGGTCAATTGGTACATGAGATACTATCCATAGCATATGCTAGTGGTTATATTTTGACCCTAACATTAGTGTTTGGGTTGGAAATGTGTTGTGTAACCACCCCTAAGGGGGGGAAATATTCAGGATTTGATAAGATTCAACACATGGATGGTAAAAACATCAAAAAGAGATAAGTTAGTGGTATGTATATGTAAAACCTCACTATTCGGGAGAATGAGTTTCTATGAAACCTTGAGTGAGTATGTGATCTAAGACATAGTTAAGGGATCTCACACTACACATTTGGGCAGTGGTTCTGATTGTATGGATTCCATACCGATATTATTTGGGAATATTGTGGGATACAAGAGCATTAAAATGAGATGAAAATAAAATTAAGGAATAGTACTTGAAGGAGGAATGATCAGGTTTCATGGTGGTCTTGTTAGAACATAATGGTCTAATACACATGTATTTTTAGTGGCCCAGTTAGCTCATGAAATCCAAGATTATTACATTCAGGTCAAAATTCCTCATTAATACACACACATGATTGCGTATATTTGGGGAACATGGTGAGTACATATTGAGATGTATTTCTCAAACAATTAACGGGAAATATAGTACATGTGAATACCACATGTTCACTTAGAATCTTATAATAATAATTATATTAGATCATAATTTTGTTGGTTGATGGGAAATTTAATATGGTGTTTTGTAGTCCCAAGGATAGAAGTAGGTCTAGTTTTTTAGTTTTTCCCCTTTTCATTACTCTATATAAGTGATGATCTTAGACAGTGATTAATTAATGTATTCATGAATTCTTCTTCATGATATATATTTTTACAACCATTATAATATTTTAGTATACATATTATAATATTTTTTATTGATACTTTTTAGTTATTTTTTTTCATTATGTATTGCACATTTATTAAAGGGAGTACTCTTCACCATCAATTGATTATGACCTTGACACTTGATAGCCACTTATTTCATAGGGGGTGCATGTATGAGGTGACATATCACATCATGTTGAGCACTACCTAATGGATTACAAGTTGGGGTGTCAAAAATTAGAATAAAATTATTTTATTTCGTTTTTTATATTTATAAAGATGGTATAAAATTTATTTATAAATGTCGCAAATATTGTAATAGACTTCATAATGGTGAGTCATGGAAACGTTTCCAATGTAATATTATTATTTCAAACCATAGTGGATTGTTTTTCTTATTTCTCATTGGTATAATTATGATTTTATTTAATATGATGTGTTTCTGGTTATTTTATTTATGGTATTTTCTCTTATACCTTTTTCAAGAAACCATTTACCTGTATTATATTTTTCATGTAGGATTCAAATTGTAACGTCCCAGACCCGGGTACCACTCCACGGGTGCCTCGAACCCGGTTCGCCACATGACCTCAAGGGCATTTCCCCAAATACCAGAGGCTGCCAACTAGCAGTGAGGGACCAGGTCTGATAGTGGGGAAACTATGCCCTCATTTTTCAAAGTGTAGCGCAATGGATTGAAATAAAACATAAAACAACATCAGAAGCAGTAACAATACATATAACTGAAAATGAAGAACTGATAACAAAAGGGAAACCAACAGTCATTTATATATGAAGATGCACCATGTCACTATTCTATGAAAACAACCAGAACATGTTACATCGCAATACAATACAATACAACTGAAGTAAAAGTATAGGAAAACAAAATAGAACAGCCAGCAGCATCGCGAGCCAATGCTCGGTCCCATGCTCTCCTACACCCCAGCAGCAATCAAGTACCTGTATAGGGACCCTTGCCCTTATCTACACCTGCATAAATATGATCTGTTTGGGTCGAAAAGCATGGCCCAAACATGGTGTGAGAAATAAATCCCAGTAGGCACCCACCAAAGGCCTATGCCCAACTGTCTATAAACATGCAACAACAGTGTGAAAAAGTAGATGCAATAAAATAATCAGTACTCAAAGTAACTAACTTACTAGCTATATTCCCATTTAATTATTCATTTAATCCATTTATTATAAGAAAACACCACAGTGCATTTCTAAGTAAACAGACAGTATCCTCAGACAAACCAATTCTCACCCTTAGGTAATCAGAATCCAACCCGCAGGTATTTCCCTCAGGTGTAATAGAAATTTCCCTTAGGCGTATGAAGTGTCGTCCTCAGGCATAGAGTAGACTACCCTCAGGCTCGGAAGAAGTTGCCCTCAGGCTAAGATAACAACTGCCCTCGGGCCGAGTAAAATAATGCTCTCGGGATGAGTAAATCACTGCCCTCAGGTGCAATTAACCGGGCAATTTCCAACATGTAAATAAACATTAACAAGCAATTCCTTTCAAGGCAATTCTACAAAAAATACTTTAGAGGCATACCCTCGGGTATCCTGGCCAAATAGCTAAACCGAGGAACGCACCCCTGGGGTGGTCCTGGATCCAAGCACTGATCCCAAACAACATTTTTATATCACATTTAATTACATATACAATTCTAGGTATTTAAAATTATCCATGTCCTCAGCCTCAAGACACCCCAAACATGGGTTTGTAGCTCAAAAACACACAATACGCATGACAGTTGTAAAATAAACACCAAGACACCTACCTTAAACACAAACGAACGATATACACAAACGATGCTTTATGAAACATTCAAGAATGCCGTAGATCTGAGGTAAAATAATTCTCGCTTAAACTCAAATAACACCCATTAGGGGAATAATTGGTAAGAACTGATTAAGGAGAGTAGAGGGCATACCCGTGCGGTTCCAACGAGATCGTCCAAGGTGGAAATGGATTCCGAACGTGCGCTGAGCAGATCCTCAAAGATTTAGTCATCTACTCCCACTCCTTCCTCCGGTTCTAATCCTTCCCTGTGAATAGGAGAGACTACTGCCAATTTTAAGAAAAAAACAAAGTACACGACGTGTACTTCTGATTATACGGCGTGTACTTCCCATTTTTAAACTGTTCCTCCGGCGCCTTCCGGCCAGCGTGGCACTGTTCATCTGCCGACATGACTACACGACGTGTCTCATTGAGTACACGACGTGTTCAGTCACACATCTAGCCACCACCTTACTATTCACCTGCCGACTGACTACACGGTGTGTAAGGGACCACTACATGGTGTGTAATTGGTTCCTACACCCTTCATCACCAACACGACCACACGCCCTGTGTACTCATTCCACACAACCAAAAGTACATGGCATGCGGACAAAGTACATGGCGTGTACTTTCAAAATTTGGGATTTTCCCCCTATTTTCCGTATTTTCTTAAAAACACTTAAGGAAAAGAGAAAAGAAGTAGCTCATACCTTAGAACTAAGAACCAGATTCTTACAAACTTCTTCCTTAAAGCAATTCGTCCCCGAATTTCCCTTCCAAGGGTGGAAAAGATAAAACCGTGAAAAACTACGGCCATTGAGAACGTACATCGGTCTCCCGCTTCCAGGTTTCGTCCTGCACTCGGCCATGCTGCCATAACACCCATACGAGAGGAACTGACCAGCCTCAGAGAACCTTCAAGCTCCTATCAACGATACGAATTAGATACCCCTCGAAAGACACATCCATCTGAAGCACAACCTCATCTGGATGAAAGGTGTTAGATGGGTCTGAATGATAGAGGTACAACTGAGATACATGGAAGATGTTGTGAATGGCCCGATACCTCTGTGGTAACTGCAGCTGATAGGCAACCAGCCCAACTCTCTCCAGAATCTCAAATGGCCCCACATACCTCCGTTAAAGTTTACCCTATATCCTGATCCGCTTGTGTCCCTGCCTCGGCGAAACACGCAAGAAAAACTGATCCCCGACCATGAACTCCAAAGGTCATCTGCGGCAACCAACATAAGATTTCTGAAGAGACTACGCGGTAGCCATCCACTTCTGAATCAACTGGACTTGCTCAGAAGTCTCCTGCACGATATGTGGTCCTAGCAAAGCTGCCTCACCTGCCTCTAACCAGCACAAAGGTGATCGGCATGACCTACCATATAAATCTTCGTATGGTGCCATCTCAATAGTTTCCTGAAAACTATTGTTATATGCAAACTCGACTAGGGGTATGTGCTTTTACCAAGATCCCCCAATGTCTAGGATGCATGCTCGCAGCATGTACTCAAGCACCTATATAGTATAATTTGACTGGCCATCAGTCTGAGGGTGGTAAGTTGTGCTTAGATGCACAAGTGTACCTAGTTCCCTCTAAAAACTCTACCATAAACGAGATGTAAAATGAGCATCCTTATCTGAAATGATAGAACGAGGGACCCCATGAAGATATATGATCTCTCAGATATACAACCTCCCGAGGACGTCAACACTGAAGTTCTCCTTGATTGGAAAAATGTGAGCTACCTTTGTGAGTCTGTCCACAACAACCCATACGACATCATTGCCTTGAGGTGACCTTGGAAAACTAGTCATGAAGTCCATCGCGACATCATCCCATTTCCACTCTGGAATGGGTAACTGCAATAATAGTCTGGCTGGCCTCCAATGCTCCGCCTTCACCTGCTGAAAGGTGTAACACCTTGTAACAAAACTAGCTACATATCTCTTCATGCCCGGCCACCAGTACTGACGTCTCAAGGCACGGTACATCTTGGTAACCCCGGGATGAACTGCCCATGCTGAAGCATGAAACTCCCGCATCAGCTCCTTGCGTATATCCCCTGGAACCCACACTCGTCCATGGAAACACAGAACCTCATCATCGCCCATCATCCAACCAGGAGGAGGGTCCTCACTTTCCATCGACTCCCGTATAACTAGGACTTCTCAATCATATAGCTTTCTCATCCTCACTCTATCCAGGAGGGTAGAAGTCATATCTAAAGAGGAAAGATAAGTCTGCCCCTGACTGTCGTGCACCTCCAGATGCATCTCAGAGAACAAAGCCATAAGCTTACACTCACCACTGGCCTCTTGCACAACCTGTATATGAGTCTTCCTACTGAGTGCATCAACTACTGCATTACCTTTAACAGGTGTGTAGGCAAGCTCAAAATCAAAGGACTGAAGGTATTCGACCCACCTTCAGTGCCTCAGATTCAAGTCACGCTAAGTAAAGATATACTTGAAGATTTTTTGGTTGGGGAAAACCAAAAAATGCTCTCCCAAAAGATAATGTCTCCAACAACGCAACTCATGAACAACTGCAGCCAACTTGAGATCATGCATCGGGTAATTCCTCTCATGTGGACTCAACTACCGAGACCCGTACGCAACAACTCAATCACCTTGCATTAACACTGCTCCCAGCCAAATACCTGATGCATCACTGTAAACCATATAGCTCCTTCACTGCTCTGGGAGTATCAGGATCAGTGCTGATGTCAACAATCATTTTAGGTCCTGAAAGGCTGTCTCTCAAGCTCCCGACCATACAAACATCACACCCTTCTTAGTTAAACTTGTCAACGGCGCTGCTAAGTGGGAGAAGTCATGGATGAAATTCCTATAGTAACCAGCCAGCCCCAAAAAACTCCATATATCAAACATGTTCTTAGGCTGCTCCCAGGAAACTACTGCTCTCACATTCTCTGGGTCTACTGAAACTCCTGCCTCTGAGATAATGTGACAAGGGAAGTGAATCTGGTCCATCCAAAAGTGTCACTTTAAGAGCTTAGCATATAGCTGATGCTCTCTCAGTGTACTCAATACAACCTCAAGAAGGGTGGCATGGTCATTCCGAGTGTGAGAGTACACCCATATGTCATCCAAAAATACTACCACAAAAGAATATAGATAAGGATGGAACACACGATTCATCAAAGCCATGAAAACTACTGGCGCGTTCGTGAGTCTGAACGGCATAACTGTATACTAGTATAGACCATACCTACTCCTAAAAGCTGTGAGAGGTATATCAGATGGTCTAACGTGTAGCTGATGATATCTTGATCTCAATTCAATCTTATAAAACACTCGTTCTCCACGAAGATGATCAAAAAGATCATCAATCCTTGGCAAGGGATATCGGTTCTTAACTGTCAACTGGTTCAGCTTCCGATAATCCACACAGTGTCTGCAGGTACTGTCCACCTTCTTCGCAAAAAGGACGGGAGAACCCCATGGAGAAGTACTGGGTCGGATAAACCCCTATGCCTGTAACTCCTCTAACTTCCTCTTGAGCTCCTGCAACTCAGGCGTGGCCATCCTATAAGGAGGAATGGATAATGGTGCTGCTCCTTTCACTAGCTCGATAGAGAAATCCACCTCATGCTCGGGAGGAAGAAATGAAAAGTCATACGGGAAGACATCCCTGAAACGATCAACCATTAGAGGGAAATCCTTATGACAAGTCCCCTGGTCGTCCAAATATAAGCTCGCAATCTAGGCTGTGATTCCACCTCGCCCATGATGCTCTGGCCCAGATCGACTCGCCTGAACATCCCATTCACCCTTGTATAGAAACTCTCCACCCTCTGGTGACATGAAACTCACCCTTCGATGATAGAAATCTACAATGGCTCATAAGGGAACCAACCAGTCCATACCAAGAATGATGTCATATGATGTCATCTCTAAGACATAGAGGTCCTAAAGTAAGTGACACCCAGCAACTGCAAGGTGTCACTCTTTGCACTGACGTACACCATCCATTCTAGTCCCTAACGGAGCGTCTAGTGTCATGATAGTAGAAGAAGTAGAAACACAGAGCCCAAGGATCTCCACAATGGGCACATATATAAAACTATGTGTAACACCCATATAAAAAAGTACTGAAGATAAGACAAAAGCTACTAGGATTATACCTCTGACTGTAGAAGGTCCGGGATCCTGCTCCTGCTGGGTCTATTGCACTGCATATACCTGCCCAATGCTGCAGCCCTACGATATAGCCTGGCAACCCAAAGCTGTCCTGCCCTACTGCCTCTGAGATCCTGGTGTCTGGATACCACGACCACGACCACCATCCCTGCATGTACGCCCTGACGTATTCTAGTTCCCCAACTGGTAAGAAGTTGCTGGTCCTGCTCCCACACGCGGAGTCTGCACAGAACCCCTATCACTAGCCACTGGTGGAAACACCCTGCAAAAGTGCTGCAGATGACCCATCTTGCCGCAAGTTCGTCACTCCACTGGGTCTCATGGACACTACGGCCTCTTGTGCCCCTCTTTACCACACTGGTAGCACCTGACCAGCCCACCTGAAGAAACTGCCTGGCTGGTACTGCCACCCTGAGAGAAGTCCATCTGTCTCTTCCTCTTAACAGTAGAAATAGTACCAGTAACGGGTGCTGAACCACCCTGACCCACACCACTAGATTCCCACTGTTTCCTTTCTGTAATCAGCACCTGTTTCACAATATCATGTACAGTAGGCAACATGAAAACATTCACCAGTGCTCGGATGTCATATCGAAGACCATCCTCAAAGTGCCTGGCTCTCAGCATCTCATCACCCACCAGCACGGGTGAAAAGTGCTGAAGCTCGGTGAAATGAGCAGAATAGTCCATCACCGACATAGCGCCCTGCTTCAGATTCATGAACTCTCGAGCTCTATCTACCCTCAGCATCTCCAGGAAGAAGAAGTCATAGAATACTGCCTGAAAATCTTCCCACGCCATGTCTCTATGATGCTCTAACTTGGTGGTAACATCCCACCACCTCTTGGCAGAATCACGCAGCATGTAGGTCGCGAGCTTGACCCTCTGCCCAGGAGGCTTCTCAAGATGCTCGAAGATAGTCTGCATCAAACCTAGCTAAGACTTAGTAGCCTAGGGTCCGTTATCCCCTGAAAATGTCGGTGGATGCTGCTGATGGAATATACGTGTTAGCTCAACCATACATGTAGAACCCGGCGGTGCTCCCTGAAAGGTCTTCATGAACCGTATAAAGCCTTCACGGAACTGCGCCTCCGCACCTGTGTCCGGTATAACAGCTGGCGCCGCATCTAGCTCTACTGGAGGATCCACTGGTAGACCACGGCCCACAATCTCTGGAGTATTCTTATTTCCGCTCTCCGGGTGAACAATGTGCGGTCATCTAGGCGGCATGACTCTACAAGGTCAAAAACACACCTTAGATTCAAGATTAACAAGACTGAAAATGAAGAAACTACAAATAGAACAAGAGGAAGAAGGCATTTCATGATTTGAAAAACAAGACTACACAACGTGTATAAAGGCTATATGGCGTGTACTTGACTTCCCTTCCCCTGCTCGGGTCCATTGACACGGCTAAGCCACATGACTCCCATTTGAACAAAACTACATGGCATGTATATTATCTACATGGCATGTACAATGTTATTTCCAACTGTCCGTGTCGCTTGTGGCACAGCCGACTACTCGGATTGACACTACAAGGTGTTTTACACCCGCACACGGCGTGTACACTACCCTGTTTCCCAGTCACATGGCTAATGCCACACGGTCTGTCCCTGGACTACATGACATGTCCCATAGGTACACGATGTGTTCTAGACGTGCTCCGACGACCCGTGTTGCTAGTTACATGACTGGATACACGACTCATCCTACACGGTGTGTTCACTATACAAATGGCGTGTACTCGAAGGATTACACTGACCCGTGTTGTTAGTTACACGGCCGGGTCCCCAGGTCACACTTTACGACGTGTTATTTATTGACACGACATGTTCAAGAAACGACTACACCGGCCCATGTTTGTTAGTTACACGACCGGGTCTCTGGGTCAACACTACACGGTGTGTACATAAGCTACACGGCGTGTTCGCCCCATGCTCTTCCCTTCCCCGTGTCACCGCCCACACGGTTTGTGACACGGGAAGAGACTTAGACGCCGTGTACTCTGGGTACATGACATGTACTAATTTTTTTTATTTTTCTTCCTGAATAGAAGAACATACACGGCGTGTATACTGGGTTTTCTGGACAGTATGCCTCAGAAACTTCCCCGGAACCCAGAAAATTCTGAAAAACAACACCTAAGTGCCAAATTCCGATCCGTGAGGGCCCATACACCCCACGAATCAATGTTTGACATCTTATTTGTGTTATAACATAATAAACAGTCAATGATACACCAAATTCTGATCAATGGGGGTCCATACTCCCCAAAAACCAAAGTTTGGAGTTCATTATCCAAACCGGCTCAGACAAAATACCCTATCATATTGCAGGTAGTTATCAAGCAGTTATCACAACAGGATGATTTTCAAGCACATCAACTATCACAACAACATGAAATTTCTAATGCACCTACATGACATGGAACTATGCGTGCCTTGTGATTTCTAGCATGTGCCTAAATGATGCTTGAGATGGCATACCCTCATCTCATCGTTTGCAACTAAATAGAACCCATATATAAAATATAAACAGCACAATCACAAGTGCGTCACCCAACGGTGAAATCATATCAACTATAAATTGAAAAATCACTAAAATTGAAATATGAGGTAAATTGAATTTTCCCTGTAAACGGGTTAGCTATGCCCGAACACAGCTTATTACCAACTACCGTTCCCGTCCTATCCATGACTAAGGCTCTAAATAGTAATTCAAAGAAAAGAACCCCTTTGATACCACTTTGTAACGTCCCAGACCCAGGTACCACTCCATAGGTGCCCCGAACCTGGTTCACCACATGACCTCAAGTGCATATTCCCAAACGTCAGAGGCTGCTGACTAGCAGCAAGGGCCCAAGTCTGATAGTGGGGAAACTATTCCCTCATTTGTCAAAGTGTAGCGCAGCGGATTGAAATAAAACATAAAGCAACTGTAGAAGCAGTAACAATACATATAACTGAAAATGAAGAACTGATAACAAAAGGGAAACCAGAAGTCATTTATATATGAAGATGCAGCATTTCACTATTCTATGAAATCAGCCAGAATATGTTACACTGCAATACAATACAATACAACTGAAGTACATGTATAGGAAAACAAAACAGAATAGCCAGCGGCATCGCGAGCCAATTCTCGGTCCCATGCTCTCCTACACCCCATCAGCAATCAAGTACCTGTATAGGGACCCTTGCCTTTATCTATAGATGCAGAAAAGTAAGCTGTTTGGGCCGAAAAGCATGGCCCAAACAGGGTGTGAGAAATAAATCCCGGTAGGCACCCACCAAAGGGCCGTGCCCAACTGTTTGTAAACATGCAACAATAGTGTGCAAAAGTAAATGCAATAAACTAAGAAGTGCTCAAAGTAACTAACATAATAGTTATATTTCCATTTAATTATTCATTTAATCCATTTATTATAAGAAAACACCACAGTGCATTTCTATGTAAAGAAACAACGTCCTCAGACAAACCAATTCTCACCCTCAGGTAATTAGAAGCCAACTTGAAGGTATTTCCCTCAGGCGTAACAGATATTTCCCTCAGGCATATGAAGTGTCGTCCTCAGGCACAGATTCGATTGCCCTCAGGCTTGGAAGAAGTTTCCCTCAGGCTAAGATAACAACTGCCCTCGGGCCAAGTAAAACAACGCCCTCGGGCTGAGTAAATCACTGCCCTCAGGCGCAAGTAACCGAGTAATTCCCAACATGTAAATAAACATTCACAAGAAATTCCTCTCAAGGAAAAACTACAAATATTACTTTAGAGGCATACCCTCGGGTATCCTGGTCAAACGACTAAACAGAGGAATGCACCCCCGGGGTGGTCCTGGATCTAAGAACTAATCCCAAACAACATTTTCATATCACATTTAATTACCTATACAATTCTAGGTATTTAAAATTAGCCACAACCTCAGCCTCACGACACCCCAAATATGGGTTCGTATCTCAAAAACACACATGACGCATGATAGTTGGAAAATTCAAACCAATCCACCTACCTTAAACACAAATGAATGATATACGCGAATGAAGCTTTTTGAAACGTCCAAGAATGCTGTTGATCTGAGGTAAAAAATTCTCTCTTAAACGTAAATAAATCCCGTTAGGGGAATAATTGGTAAGAACTACTTAAGGAGAGTGGAGGGCTTACCCGTGCGGTTCCAATGAGATTGTCTGAGGTGGAAACGGATTCCGAACATGCGCTTGGAGGATCCTCAAAGATTCAGCCATCTACTCCTGCTCCTTCCTCCGGTTCTAATCCTTATTTGTGAACAGGGGAGGCTACTACCCATTTTAAGTGAAAAAACAAAGTACTAAGTGTGTACTTCTGAGTACACGGCCTGTAAATCCCATTTTTAAACTGTTCCTCTGGCGGCTTCCCACTAGCGTGGTGCTGCTCATCTACCGACATGACTACACGATGTGTCTCCTTGAGTACACGGCATGTTCAGTCGCACAGCTGGCCACTGCCTTACTATTCGCCTACCGAATGACTACACAACATGTAAGGGACCACTACACGGTGTGTACTTGGTTCCTACACCCTTCATCACCGACACAGCCACACACCCTGTGTACTCATTCCACACGGCCAAAAGTACATGGCATGTGGACAAATTACACGACGTGTACATTCAAAATTTGTGATTTCCCCCCATTTTTCTTATTTTCTTAAAAACACTTAAGGAAAAGAGAAAAGAAGAAGCCCATACCTCAGAACTAAGAACCGGGTTCTTAAACAAATGATTTGAAAATGCTTGTATTCAACATATTACTAATAATGAGGTTTATCTATTTAATGTGATAATAAAAGATTCTATTGAGTTTCTATGTTTTTAATTATTTTTGATTTCTAATCTTCTGAAAAATGGTATTTTCTCTAATGATATCCCCTTTAGATCATATTGTAGTATGTTATCTAGTGATGAATATACAATCCCATCATCTATGGGTTGTATTGGGACCATGATATGGTCTATATAAACATTACTCTCTTCTATGATGAAACAATAGTAGGTTTAGTTTATGCATTTTATTCTTTAGAAGCGATACAGTGAAGGTTATATGTATATCTAAGGATGCAAGTTCACTTTACAAAATTTTCAACAATATCCAATAAGATGATTTCCCATATAGATTCCTGATAGTAATATATAAGACTATAATAGGTAGTTTTTTAAATAAACATGAATGGTTTGTGTAATGGTTTATGAAATGCCATTTTCCATTATTTCTCAGTTTAGAGGGTAGGATTTTTCAGTTTCCAAGAAAAATTATTTGAGTATGCGATTATAGTTTAATAGTATAGGCATGGGTTGATGATCATTATTTATAACAACTCACTTATGGTGGGTGATCATATGGGTAGTCCTGGAATGAGTGAGAAGCCATCAATTAGATGGATAATTTTTACCTATGTGTGGAGAAAAGTTACTTTGTTAGGTGATTGACCTCAAGTTTCTAGGGATTCTATACATTGGGTGCTTCAATTAGGTGTTTGATCTGGTAGTATAAAATCTTTTAATTTTTTTGAGTGAAATTGACTTGGGAAATTTAAATAAATCAGATAGAGGTCTATTCAATGGATATCTATTTGTATTAATGAGAGTGAAATTGGAATGAAATTTCTAAGAAATCTTTAGTATACAATGATCTGTGAACATTGGTTATGCCTGGTTCCTATTGAGATATTGATCTATGATTGGCTATGTTCAGGACTTGAATAGATGTGATCAGTGAGAGGCCTATAGATAGGGATTCCCAGTGTTATTTTTTAGAATAATTGGAGACCCTCACTGTTAATAATTGACATCCCAAATTGAACAAGGCTATGTTGTATGGTTGTTTAGATTTTGGTCCTTAAGAAAATTTATTGATGGGTGCATGTGGATTGGGAGGAGCAACACATCAGTGATGTTGAGAATCATTTGGGCCAGTACATATAGATTTTCGTAATGGATGAAATATATTGGAGAGTGAAATATTGATTATTAGAGGTTATTATCATTATTTTTAATTAATTTTAGTGGATTTTGAGGATTATTTTTATAATTTTTCAGGAATGAGTGGTAATTGGTGTGTCACATTATTCTCTAAGTATGAGAAATTAAATCCAATATAGTCAATAAAAACATTAATTTATATGATGTGAGTTGAGGATATCAAGAGTTCTATTAAATAAGGGTGGTAATAATGATAATTCTATGCTGGGAAGAATTGTATCAGTCATAGAGGAATAAACCTCATGATAGATGTATAATAGATGAGGTGATATTGGTCAATGAGAAGTCATGATGGAAAATACATATCAATTAATATGTATATTTAATGTGATATGGTTCCTTAGAAGATTCACAATTTTGGATTCATATACAGTTTTGTTTGGAGTTGATATTTTGGAATTCAGATTTGGTTGTAGTTGAGCTGATCTAACCATGAAATTAAACTAGGAGACTATTTTAGTGTTTGATGAGTGTGTTTAGATGATCATTGAATTAATTTAGGATTTATATAATCATGATTTGGCCATGTGAGGATGTATTAAAGGTTAATCCATAGGTTTTCCAAGTGAGGCAAGTCAAATGAGGATTGATTTTTGTTTTTGTGTACAATTAGATATGGTGAAATAAAAAACACAATGAGTGTGTTAGTGAACCATAAGAAATTAGAATATCCTACTTATAAAATATTTATATGGTCTAAATAACTATATGATTGAGTATGTGATAGTTTAAAACACCATGGTGTTTCAGGATATATGGTTTTAATCAAGAACTATCTAAATGTTAGCATTAGTTGTTAGTATATGGTGTAGATTATTTTGAATAGTGTGACCCAATGTCTATATTTGTGTTTTATAATCTCATTCAACATTCAATGGTATGACATGATGTCTTAGTAGTGAATTAATAAATGAGGTAGATTAAGATTAATGGTTTCAGGCTACTTGAATTATTTTTAGGATGAAAATGCTTATGGTGGGGTATTTGTAATGACCTATAAATTTTTATTGTTGTTAATATGATATGGGATTTTAATTTATGTCTGGTGTAGGTTTCATTTCTTGATTTCGGACACTGATTTAGAATTCAATTTTTGATACTTCTTAGGAATATGTTTTTAATGTGGATTGAGTTAATGTTGGTTTATTGCATGCTCAGGGAGCATTGGGGCTTAGATTAGAGGCATATTAGGACTTCTACTACTATAGTATGCACATTATGAACCATAGGATTCAAAATTATGGACTACAAAAAGAAGGTTTCATGTAGTGGAAAAGGTATTTCTAGAATGGTTGGTTTAATATGGTTGAATAACCTTATAAAATTTTCATATCCATGACACATAAGTCACATTATGATGATGTTTGGTTATGGGTATCGAATTATACCATAGAATCATTACCCCATTAATCCTGGTTGTATCATATATTTATCATTTAAATATGAAAGTAATGTCATGACACTAATGATATATTTTTCAATATCCCTTGGAAGATTTTTTATTAAGGAATGTCATTTAATTTTAGTGACTTCCTCTTAATGGTTTAGTGGGAGAGAGGTGCACAAGGGGCCCATTCTTGGCCTTCCCTACCCCTATTTTTCATCCTATAACATCCCATTAAAGAAGGTGACTCTGATTGAATTATTTCCATGATATAATGTCTGGTATTAACTTTTTCCCACCATACATATTTCTTGTTGATTTATTTTGATTTTCTAGGTGATTTTTGGTTGTTTTTTGGAAAATTATATAGGGTCAAATTATAATTTTTATGAGGTGGTGGGGATTTTGTGTGTGGTGGTAAAGGTGAGATCCTAAAGGTTGAACATACATTATTGTGTGTAGTTTTGGTGATGTTGTGATTTAATTTGATTTTATTAGAGGTAATTACTCATTGGATTCACTTGAATAAATATATTTAATATTTTATAATTAATTATATATGTTTAATGTTAGGAGATATGGGATAGAGTGGTGGTATGAGCATGAACCTGGCATGGACGGGTTTTACTGAGGTGTTTTTCTATCTTGGTGATGGGTTAACTCTAGTATTGGGGTAGGTAATCTCATTAATACAAATCAATATTATTTTTATGCAAGATTTATGTTTTCATTCATATTTCAAGGGACTCAATAGGGGAATAGGGACTGATATAGACCTATTTCAAGATATAAGATGAATGTGGGATTCCAATTAGTGGGACAAAACCATGTGTGTCTTTTGATTGTCTAGTGAATATTTCTTCCAGGTAATAATGTTCCATTTGACATTAAAAGATATTATAAATGGGTCTTGGGGTGTGAGATTATTTTTAGGAAGTATATATTGGATTTCTTATTCTTGTTGGATAGGCATAAGAAAGTTCATGACTTGGAGTGACTAGTTAAATGATACTATATTTAATGCTTGTTGAGTGACACCACCCCGATGGTGGATTGAGGCATAGAAAGTTATATTATTGGGGGTATATAATATGAGTTTTATGGGATATTATGGGAGGTGTTTCCTTTAAGAGATGATTTGGGTGGTCTTATGAGAGTAATGTGAAATTGGAATTGAGTAAGGGCCATGATGCGGGAATTAGACTAGGATATAGACTATATTATAAAGACCTGCCTCAAGAATTTCCAACCTGATTTGTGGTCACCAATGTTTTATAGATACATTATGGTGTTAGTGATTAGAGTTAGGGATGGTTCTAAATGATCCTAGTTGATTCCCAAACATTTTAAATGATTATTTTGAGATGACCATCATGTTTTGCATAGATGATGAGATGTGTTTGAGGTGAGTGGATAATTTCTTAGTGATTAGAACCTAATGAAGATATAGTGAGGTCCTTTATGGTTTACATTCCATGATTTTATTATATTTGATTTTATAGGTAATTTTTATATCCTTGGTGATGCTGATTTTGAGGCCTGGCCTCGCTATAAGAGAGGAGGATCTAAAAGGATGGTCACCAGTGAGATGAGATCCTAGTTGTGTTGTAGTTCGGTGCCTACCCTAAGTGAGTGGGTGTTTCTTATGACATGTTAGGCCATTCCTGTAGTTATAGGTAATTAGTATGGGATAACCTATGTGAGTGTGTATTATTCAATATATTTAGGTGATACCTAACTTGGAAGAGTTGAGTGGTCATGTTATCACCCAATCATCAGTGAGAGGTATGTGGATGTTATATTTCCCCACCCATAATTGAGAGGTATTTTTCATGATGTGCTGTGATTTGTAACATGGAAGGTATATCAAATATTCAGATATAATGTAGTTCTAGTGAAATGTGTGGAAATCACATTACTGGTAAGGTTTTAGTATGATGACTTTGAGTGAGAAGGCGATTCAAAGGCATAAACATGAGACCTTACCCAATACATTTGGGTAAGGATTGAGATATTGTGGAAACCCAACTCTGATTAATCAGGTATGAAATGGGATGTGGGTTCAATATAGTGATTCTATAATGGGATTCCAACATGGTGTTAATTTTTTTATAATCACTTATCATTTCAGTCTAGTTAACATTTAATGATTTTATTCACACGAAATCATGTTTTCCTAGCAAGCACATGATTTTTGACATTCTTGTGTGACATGTTATCATTCATTCTACATACTTGTAATTTATGGTGTATATTAGGGAATTTTGGTGATACTGTACTAAGATTTACTTCTTTCACACCATATAGTATCTATGGTGTTCATGAATATTTAATGTTTACATTCAAGTTGATCAATTTATTTGTAGTTGATGAGGCAAGGGATGAAAGAAAGGGTATTAGAGAAAGGGTTATTGAGGCATGGGATGTAAGTAAGACCTATTGTGCATTTTTTCTTCTATTTATTATATATATTATCATATTGGTAGAAAATTAGTCGATGTATGCTAGTATACTTCATTATGAGACACTTTTTATAATGCTGTGTATATTTGGTTATACACATTCTGCATTTTGTAAAGATTACTCTTTAGTAATTTTTTTTATTTTTTTATAATGTTATTCATGTAAATAGTCACCCTATTGTATGGATAAGGTTTGAATCACTATAACTCATCCTGTTTCATATAGGGATTCATTCTAAAGAATATATAACATATTTAATTGAGCACTATCAAGTGACCTTTAGACCATGGTGTTATAAGTAATGTAGCCTTGTTATTATTTCATCACAAGTTATAATTCCATACCATAAGGATATGACTTAGTAGTTTTCTAAATATCATAATTAGAAAAAAGAAGAGACTATAGATTTCATGTTTAATAGTTTATGTTCATGTGATAGGGTAAAACCAATAAGTTTAATGTCATATATTATCAATGTTTTAATACAATATTATGTCATGTGACTCAGGTATCCATGTTGTAAAAGAGACTGTATATAAATATAAAGTTATAATCAAGTATAACTGACCAAAATATACATTTAATAGGGAATATATACAATTGATTACAATTTCAATGAGGATATGTCCTTGTGACTATGAAATATGTTTTAGAAATTGAATTCCCATTTTATTAGGAATCATAGGGAAATTACGCTTTGGGTGGTAGATCATTGGTAATATAACCCTTTAAAGGACTAACTCATAGGGAATACATACATTTGAGTGATTATGGATCACATGGAATTTGACCATTTGAGTAGGATTTCATGGATGGTATATCCCCATAAGTATGATTGGATGCTTATTCATATACTGATTATATAAGATGGGTTTTATCTTACACCGAGTAGGAGGCATATATACGTGTCCACTTTCTCATATTTGATGTTTAGGTTTTGAATTACATGTAGAATCAAGGGGGATATGGTCCCATTAGGTATATATTGGGGGGATACACATTCACTATGATTGTTGGGATATCCCTAGAACATTGATGTCTCAAATTGATAAAATCATCATTGGGAAAGTAGTATGGGTTTTCACATAATGAGTATAATCATTACCTTTATGATTGTTGAGTGGACCAAGCCAATATATGAAAAACATTGGCAGGAAGGAGATAAAATCTAAGCTACTTATGGTCTCACAAGTATCCCAAGGAAAATAAATCCTGTAATCAAGGGAATTCATTATCATAATCACCATGTTATTTTTATTTATATTGGGAGAAAGTATGATATAATTCATTAATCAAGGGAATTCATGATCACAGATAGGTGTTTTGGTACACGTGATGAAATTTCCATGTGTTCCCAAAGGTTCTAGAGGTGTCCTGATTGAATTCAATTAAGTAATGGGTTGATCTGTATCGATGGGTGTCAATAAGTTGTTTTAGGTTACTCTGTTACCCATATTTAGAAACCTATGGGTATAAGGGGTCCAAGATTTTTCCACATAGGTTTATAATCTTTTTAATAGAACTTGGGAGAACTATTTCCATGATAGGAAACTAGGGTGAATTGGTTTCCCTAGTGGAAGACTATGGAGTATGAGGAGACCCATTAGACTGCTATGATGAATGAGGTATCCCTTTGGAGGTTTGGGGTTTTGATTTTCCATATAGGGAGACTCTATATGAATAGTTATCATGTAGGTAGTTTTGGTCAAGGCTCACCCAATTAATAGCTTCAGAAAATGGTTCACTATAGTAAAGGGGTGTGGAATGTTTCAATATATTATAAATCTAGGAAGATGTTTTCCCCCTCATTATGGGGTCAGGAAAAAGTTTCAACCAAGCATGGGGATAGGTAAAATACTTAACCCTAGTTGTATGATAGTATGTAGTGCCTCTCTCCTTGATGGTTAGGGGAAAATTTCACTTAAATTTAGATGATCTTGGTGAGGGTTCACAATAGTGTAAAGGCATTTGGGGTAACCTGAGTGTCTGTGGTCATAATTTGTCTCATAAAGGTGGGGACTTCACACAAGTATTGGAATAAAAGGGGTACAATTGTATTTTTGGAATTTTTTTACCTTCATATGACTAAGTTATACTTCATTTTTGTTAATTCCCATTGATTTTACACATAAAATGATACATGTGTTAGTATGTAAGGACCCGAGTGAAGCTAATTGAAAAATCCATTCAACTTCTATTGGACCATTCTTATCTTCAATGAGGACCCATTAGGGAATATTTGAAGATAATGAGTGAGATCAGGGAAAATAAATATTAGGAACATAAATTAATTAGGGAAATTAGTAGGGTGAAATATATAGAAAGATAGGTGCACTCACACAAGTAGGACTCATGAAGAGGTTGTGTTCACTAGTGCTTTCATGTAGGAGGAGTTTCACAAACCTAAATACCTAACCTGAGTGAGAACATAAATTCAATAGTTAATCACCCAGAGTATATGGGTATTAGAGAATCACTTGGGTGAATATATTTACATGAGTATAAGGAGTAGGGTAAAATTTCATAGGTTTGATAACCTTTGATAAATTGACTAGGTGTGTAGTGAGTTTGTGCTTGGGGACATGAGTTTGGGAATGGAAATCAAGAAAGAATCATAGAATACAAATATAAAATGAATAAAAATTCTAATTTTGTTATCCCTTTTAAATATACAACCAATCATATCAAATAAATTTAAATAAACTACACCCATGTATTTTTATATAACCTATTAAAAATTTCATTTTGAAAATAAAAGGTTCATTGAAGATACATAAAAATTGTTTTTTGGTTTTGATTACCATTTTCCTTAGAAATATGTGAAATATAAATCCTTTTCCTATTAGGTGGAACTAAAACCCATGTCACCATGATGTGAATCATGTTTTATTGATCTATAGCCCTCAATTAGTGGTAAATAAAACGGAACATATAGATCCTATTTGATACTACTTTAGAGACAATATATTTTCTTTCCCACACATTACTTCTATTGTCTGAGTGAGGAAAACCTAATAGAATTCATAGAAAACTTCATCAAATTTTATTTATATTTCCAATAATCTAACCTATATGAGCATGAATATATTATATTTTTATGAAAATATTAATATAGGACCACATTTTATATTGGTAAAAATTCCATTTTTCACATTCTCATCACTTTGAATATTAAAAAGAATACCTCTTTTCATTCTTGGATAAAACACATTTGAGTTTAGGATCACTTATTTCTATATGTAGAGTAGAATGAAAGATTATATATGTTAAAATTCACACTCTATATATTAGGTAAGGATTATTAACAAAGTGGATTTACTCTTATATGTTTAGATATTATAGATCCTTGAGTTTCCTCATAGATACATAAGTAGCGTTTTTGGAAGATAGATTTTATTTATGGATTTATTATTAGTTCTCAATAAAACCTTTAATAATTATATAAGTTAATAACCTATTTTTATATGATAAAATAAAAATAGGCATCCCCATTTTATTTTATAAAACAGGTCTACACCACACATCCGACAAGGTCGGAGATTATGTATAGTATAAGTGGGTGGCTAATACAACCTAAGTAGCTATAATGAAGGAGGATAATGGTTAGGGACTTGAATATAATGGAAAATTACATTTCAATTTATTCTTATGAAATCAATAAATTTTAAAAAACTAATCTCATTTTTGTGTTTAATATTATATATTTTTGAGGTTTTCTAAGCTTATTAAATATAGGGAAATTATGAGGTTATTATCCATATAATTATTAGAGATATAGTGAATGTAACTACTTTTATCATAGTGAAAATTTAATTTTCATTGTTTTTGTACCCCTCATTAGTTAGGGAGTCTTCAAAATTACATCATGTTTTATTTATTTTTTCTTGTTTTCAATTTATTTTCTTATCAATATTATTTGTATACAATAAGGTTTAGTCATTTTAAATACCAATATGATTTACCCACATATTGCAGTTATGAATTGTACAAACATACTAAAGATTTGGGTTAGAAGATGATTCATCACTATGGATTCCCCTGTTTCGTTGATCGAGAAACAACTTCTTTTGATTGGGGGTCCAACAAAACTAATCATTTAGTATTTCACAATTTTATCCTTTCTCAGAATACATGAATTGATTCCATACATATAAGAGGGCCTCTAATGAAGGTTAAACTTTTACTATCAATTATTTCAGAAAATAATAATTCATTTTTATTCAAATTACTAACAACTTTGCAGGAGGGCATTGAGATGGGTTTTGCTCCCAAAAGTGGAATAAATAATTATCTCATTAAATTTAAAATTAAAACAAAATGTTTTGGATTTTCAAAAAGAATATCTTTATTTATAGAAATAATTTAATTTAAGAATACAAAAAAAATCTTTTTTTAATTTTTTGATGTTTTTTAAAATATTTATCAATATACAATAATATTTAACCTTACCTAGATTAATTTATTCCCAAAATACTTGTCATCATCACACCCAAATATCTCTTTTTAAATGAGTGGTAATTGAAATCATTGATATATGCATATGTTAGATTCCTGTTACAACTTATAATAATTATAATTAAAATAAATTAATAATATTAAAAATAGATTATTAAAAATTATTTATAAACAATTAATAATTATTAACTAAATTTTTTATACAATTACTAAATATTATATATAATATCATCATAAAATGTTATACAAAAATTAATTAATCTACATTTATCAATAATATCAGTACATTTATGATAATTCACATTGATATGTTTGAAAATATACTAAAGAATGTAAAAAATGTGTCTGTGATGATTTCTTATATGTCAAAAAAAATAATCATTATAAAAACATTTAATTAATGTATTGAAAAAAATTATATTCCTTATATATAAATAATTTTCCATTTGACATAATATATAATATGAATTTTAGTTAGGATACAATGGTGGATTCTTACTTAGAAGTAGTACTAACAAGAAATTAATTTTGAAATATTTCATAGAATAATGACTATAATGTAATATAATTTATTATCACACATCAATAAATTATATCTGATGCTTTTAAAAGGTAAGGAAATGAATTTTATTTGTGTATTTAATTTTGAATTTTTTAATTCCATAAATATTTCTTTTATAGACATCTAGTTACCATTCATATTTTCTCTCAAATAAATTGAACTTGTTGACACCAATTTTAGGAAGGCATGACCTTTCCATGTGTAAGCATGTCTATCAAATTTCATTCGATCAATTAATTTGCATTGTTCATACCCACCCAATGAATATATATGATTCTTAGATCATATGTAATTAGATCTATAGAGTATATCATTATTGTACATTGATTGAAAAAATAACATCACTTCTACAAACCTTATATCAAAGCGATGTGAACAATGAATCAACATAATATCACATTATGTGATCACATGCATGTAAATAGATGATGTTATGAAAATAAACCTTAAGATTTTATCCCCCACAATATCATTTTTAAATGATGATAATGTTCTCCCTTAAAAAAAGAATATAATTCTATCCCAATTTCTAATGTGGGCTCCCAAGCATCCACTAATAACCCCCTTTAAATAAAGGCTTAAATATTTTAAATGAAATATGTAATAATATATTAAAAATATTTTAATTAATTTTTTATTTCTATAATTTATCATAAAAAAACATAGAAAAGAATTCATAAATAAATGTATCTTATAATTTGAACCATTATATATTAGAGTCAAATGAATGATAAATAAGTAAATTGACAGAAACTCTATGAATATGTTAATCTTATTGTATTGAAGACTCACCCTATAGAAGATTATTGAAAACTTATAAGAAATTACCTTTGTTAGAAGATTTAAAAGTTATACCTTTATCTTAAATTTTCTATAGTTATGATTCAATCTTGTATTAACTATCTCATATATCTACAACTGAGACCAATAGGTCTCTATTTTCCATTATATGTATTTTTATATTCCCTATCAAGAATTTATTGTGTATGAAAATTTATAACATTTGAGGAAATTGGCATAGGACATACTGTTAGATCTGATAAAATATTTCTAATTCATTATAATACTTTTCACAAAACCATTACTAAAATAAATTTATAACCTATACTAAATATTTTTATACAAGTTTGTTATTCCAATACCCAATAAATCACTCGACCAACAAGTGTAAAATCACATCCACTCATATTAGAGTAATACTCAATATTAGTAATCCGACATGTATCAAAAAAATATCACAATACCCATAGTTATTAATTATAAAATATTCAATAATTCATATCACCTTTAAGATAATTGAGTATTATATTAATGATATCCCATAGTATAAAACATGGGTTACTTTCATACCATCTTAAAATTCTAATAACAGATGAAATATCAGGACTTGTATAAGTAATATAATATAATATATTCAAAATATTTAAAACATTTTGATTTTAAAATGTAATATTCCTTTAAATAAATTCTATATAACATTTTTTACATGAAACAAAATACTAAAATAAAACTATGATACATTTTATTAACATAATATTAAAAATGTTAAATAAGAATGTTATAATATAGAAATTATATTGGTGGGTATAAATATATTTAACTAAAATTTAAAATTAATTTATATTTTTTTATTTTTATTCTAATATATTTGAAAAATTAAATTATTGTATCTAAATAACTTACCAAATCATTATATGCATAGAAATTATTTTCCTTAAAATTTTAATTTAGGTGCTATAATTTTTTATTTTATGAAACTAAATAATTTTTTGTTAAATGTTGATAAAATAAAATTTTAATTTAGTCATAGATTAAGATTCATATATTTATTAATTTAAATGAAATTATATTAACAACACTAAATGATTAAAAATTTATATTTTTTTTCAAAAAATAGTTTTTGGCTATATCATAAATTTTTATTTCTAAAGTCAATTCTCTCATTCTTGGAAATTGAATTACAATAAATTGATCCAAAATGTTTATTCAAAACAATTAAATTAAGTAGTATGGTTTATATTATATTATTATAGGTTAAATAATTTCCACAATAATTTTGAATTAGGTATAATATGAGTTAAAAATGGGTTGATTTAGTGACTAGAATTTTAATAAGGTTACATGACACATAGAACATATAGATGGAATTTGATAGGTTGTAAATTAGTTCCATAAATTCTAACCAACAATTCCTCACATAGATGAGTTAAATCACATGTAATCTCATTCTTATCCCTTATATACCATTCAATTCAATAAAAAATCCTATTTTTTCCTATAATAGGATGCCACTGCCACCGACATCAAGTCACAATCATAGAATAAAATTACCTTAACATTATACAAATTTTTAATTCTCATAGAATGGTTATAAAAATTTAAATTCCCTCAGTTATAATAAAACTATCCACCTAATCCAGTTGAAATAAGTCTTTTGAGAGAGGGCTCGAATATTTAACATGAGTATTATCACCCCTATATTTTCTTCTATATATTTCTCATCCAATACATTCCAAAAATATTTCATCAAATATAATATAATTACATCCTTATTATTCATATTATTATTTTATTTTTTTGATAATTTAATAATAAGTATCCACCTTTATCTTCAATTCCCCTTTGAAATACAAAAATTTCATTCATGTTATCTATAAACTACCACTTCCATGAAGTATGTGTTTCGTTTTTTATATAATCAATACATGGATTGTTAAAATAAGTATTAAACGAATAACTATAATATTTATATCATTAAAATTATTCAAAAAAGACAAATACATTTCCTTTCTCTCTCTTTAAAAAAAAATGAAATCGCCACTTGTGTTTAAATGGGGACTACCACCTCCATTATTAATATATTCTATTTTTAGTCATTGATATTAATGGATCATTAAAAAATATATTTAATGAAGGTTAATGATATCAAGAAGTAATATAGATCATCATTATGGTTCAAGAATGATACTACAAAAATATATGATCATTATATTGTAATTTTTTTAATAAAAATAATTTTTATTTAAAAACTAACATCACTGATTTTATCTTCATGAATCATGAATACATTTATCATAGAATGAAAATAATAATTTTTAAATAATTATGAAGAACCTATTACAAGAACATATATAATAATGGAATTATTAAATTTTATTCAATTAGTGATGATTGACATCGATATTTGAAAACTTGTGCAGAAACATCAAAATTTCTAACAATTGATAATGAATATAAACATAAATTTCTATAGATTAAATAAAAAATGATTGTACTAAAATATTACATATTTTAATAGATATTAATAAGGTTATTAAATAAGTTATTAATATTTTCATCCTTATTATGAAAGATACTAATGCGACTTCATGAATGTCGAGAGTAAAAGGCTTGGGTTTCTATCTCATTTAATATTTATTAATCCTTATTTTAAATTTATGAACCTATGTTTATATTATATGATGAACCTACTACCCCATTAAATTATAATAATATTATTAATGTTTCATTCATTGGATTTAAAAGTCTTTTCATGAATCTCACATTTTAATACTTGTGATTTAATTATTTCTAAATTTTAAGGGTTCCTTATAAAACATTAATTTAATTGAGGAATATTCCATATTCGCAACATGTTTTATATTATGTGTTGCATATACTTCTCTATAGGTTTATTTATCATAAAATCATGAAATTAAAAGGATTAAAAAATTATTTTAATTTTCTATCATTCATTGGAATTTGACTAAAGAGACCCAAATTTTGTAAGGTATTGTGGTCTTAAAATTTCACTCTTTGAGACATGCTCTGTATTATATACCATTGATTAAATGGAGTATATAATACCTAATTTAAATATTATATCATGATTATCAATATATTAATGTAATTTAATTTTCTATTTCATATCATATTCTTTTATAATTCAATTAGTAAATTACTGAATCCATAAATTTTTTTTCCAACCTAATTTCCATTCATTGAGTAATGATCCATGATATTGAATATGATTATTTAAAGTAAAGTAAAATATAAATTATGTTTTAAATATAATCTATGTCATCTCAATTCATATATATTTTTATTTCATTTTCACAAACCCCCTTTCATTGGATTGTTAAATCATTTCTTCGTCATTTAGGGATTTTATTCCTCATAAAGATGTATTGTGGTTTAGAATAATCCTCATACTAATTAAAGGTTTTTTGTCATCCATACTCATATTATATCATTAAAAAAATGTTTTATATTTTTATTTTGAAACACAATATATATTATCCAATTTGGCCTTATTTTTTATCTTTACTACTTTTAAAAATAAAATTTACCTCACTTTCTATGATGTGGTTTTTAATAAATGATATTTAAAAATAATGTAAATAGATTTTCCATTCAAGAATATATATGTTATATTCCACTCCAAATTTCTGATTGAAATCATATATTTATTTTTAAGTATTCATTTTTAAATATTCATTTTTAATTTAAATTATTATGATAAATTTCACTATACATTTTTGAGAAACATATTTTCAATGTGGATCGTAACTTTGTCTAGTACAAAAATAGTAAAAAGTGTTTAAAAAATATTTTAGATTTCTCTTTATCAGTTTGAGAATTATTATTTACAATTATTATATTCTATATTTAAAATGTTTTTCCATATTATATTAATCCATAATTACTTTGGAATGAAAAAGAAATGTAGTTATATATTTCCAAATATAAATTTTATTTTAAAATTGAATTATTTATTTTTAAAAGAAATTTTAAAGGCATGTGTTTTTATGAAATAAGTCTTCAGTGATTCAATGTTATCTTGATGATTTTTTAAAAGTATATTTAATTTAGATAAAAATATTCTAAATAATATAGCTATATATATAGTATTAATAAAAATGTTCTATCCATGTAAATGTAATTCATTTTAACAATAACATTTTAAAGTGTTATCAAGCATTTACAAAAGGGATAGTTTATATTTTTTATAAAAGTGATTTATTATATAATCATACAAGGTTATTTTTTCATCATGTAAGAATACTATTATCTTAAATATGTTACAATTGAGATATTATCTGATGAAACCATTCACCATATTGTTCTGGATAACTTATAATAATTACATTTTAAGTAAATTTTCATGAAACATAATTATTATTCATGGGTTATATACTTTAATAACACTTTCACCTTATTTCATAGGATAGATTATGACCATGTTATTGCATTAATTGGATGGTGAAATTACATACAAATCTTTTGTTTTTGTTGCAATATAGTTATTTATAGATGACTAATTCATGTTCATTATGCACTAAATAATTATTCATATCTTTCATATTGTGAATTAATTAGGATTAATGATGATATGGGTATCACCTAGATATTTATAACCCCTATACTTATTTGTTGGTCTCATTTTAAACTAGAATTTTTTATATGGTTTATGCCTACCCAAATAAAGAATGATCTCTTAGTGGAGGACTTGGTAGAAAAATTGATATCTTCATTGAGGAATTGATAAAACTAATTATAAAATTACTGATTTTTTTTTGGAAATAATGATTTCTTATTTATAGCCTTTATAAAATTTATAATATCATTGAACCAGGCCTTGATGGTAAGATCAATATGTTTGATATTATGTATTCCATCACCATGAAATAATTTACTGTTATCCTTATGATTAATTTTAATTATATATCTTTAATCGATATATTTGAATCCCAATCTATGAAATATATGGAATATTGATTTATTTTTCACTCTTAAATAAGGGTTATCCCTTTTGTAACTAATATAGTTTCAATTATATGCTTCCCTTTACACAGTATCTGAGTCGACCCATCATTTTTTTTTCATTTCACCTGGTATCCAAAAAGGAATATTTGAGTAAATTCATGTATTTAATAAAAGTAATAAAAAATATTTCAATATTTTTATTATAAAAATATAAAAAATTTCCATTGTGATATTTAAGACATTTATATATCTATTATCCTAAGAATAATAAAATTTGTGATACTTTGTGATGCATCCCCTTTGATCTTATGAAAATTTAATAATGTAACCTCTAGCTCTAAGTTAATAGAGTCATGTTATTATAGTTTATATCGAAGAATGATTAATATAATTATTGGGAACTCAATGTAGAAAACATAAACTGGATAAGATAACCTTATGGTGGATAATAGGGAAAAATATAATTAATGGAAACAATATAAAATTTTGTTTATGTATAGATTGTGTGATTTCCTAGAAATAAAAACCCATTTTGATATATAAATAGGGATACTATCTCTTTCATAGAAACACCTAGGGGAAATAACCCCAAAAAGGATATTTAGGTATTCACTTGATTTTTCATGGTTTACTACAATGATTCAAAATCTCACACATGGTTAGACACACCTAATTGATAGGCTTAGATGATTAACATGAAATTTTTGAATCATTGTAAAGGATTTATTGAAAGTTAATTATATAATATATTAGTAGTTTGTTTTGACATCCTTATAGGAATATGAAAATGGATTTCATAGGTTAAAACATTGATATTCATGTGCAAGGTTATGTCATTATTAATTATTTATATTTTCTATCTTCATTGTTTTACGTTTACTCATTTACTCATTTAATAATTATCATCAAAATTTATTTACTAAATTTATGATAGGAGACAAGAGAAATCTATTTAAAATATATGTATTGAAAAATTTATTGATTGTCTTGATTATTTAATAAATGATCCAAGAGATAGAGTTTGAAATCATGTAGTTATTACTAACTACCTTTTGTAAATTATGATTAAAAATGTGAACATGGTTGAATTTATAAAAAATCAAATAAAGAGTATATGGTGGTTTCATGGATGTTATTAGGATAATGAACTTGGAGGAATTATGATACAATTCCCTATGTTTCATGAATATGAGAAGAGGAACCTGGGGAAATGTCTCAATGGAACATGAAGATGTTTTTATGTGAAAAATGGGGTATAGAGAAACTAATTATGGAGTTAAAAAAACAATGTTAACTCGAGAAAGGGAGATAATGTTCATCCTGAAGTACCACTAATAATTTAATTTTTTAAATATATGGATCCTAGTAATTATCCATGTCAATGAGATGATCCAAGATCTAACAAGAATTATGGGAACAAATAACCTCATAGACCAAGGGAACAAGTAAAGACCTTCACATTGATAGTCACTAAAACGGGTCATGAAATCTATGGTACACTTTTACTTCACTCTAAAGCTGTTGGTTTCTTATTAGTGTTAGATTACAAGAACTCTAGTGTATATAAAACTTTTTCAAAGAGAATTTAATCACCACCACTAGGATTTGGTAATGATTTAATATATAAATATAATAGTTGTATGACTATTATATCTTAATTTGATGTTCATGGTAATAAATCCAAAAAATTAATACTCTTCCTTTATAATAATTTTATTTTATTTTTGAAATGTATTAGTTCAATATAGTAAAAGGAAAAATTAATTTTTTGGAATAAGGAAATCCAATTTCGAAAACAACTAATATCATTTATCAATGAAAGGATAATTATGGACTCACTTAAGAAGAAAAATCTAAATATGGTTCTTGATACCAGATAATGAGTGAAACATAGAAAAATGTTTTAATATAAATTCAATATTTGATCTTAGTTTATTATTATGGAATACATGATTATCATATTCCAACCAATGTTAGTAAGGTTGACATCTGAGTAGAAATTATATCATAAATCATGTATTTTTATGGAAAATATATCTATTTTATTTAGTAAGTAATAATTGAAACTATGGTGTTAATTTTTTTTAGGGTCATGAGAATGTAATAACCACAGAATTAAACATATATTTCTCATTCAAAAAAATATTATATAGCTCATTTCACATTCCACAATGAACTAAAATGAAACCACAAAACATTTTTTAAAGATAATGTTATAATAATTAAATGAGACACTTATAAATTTTTGATATTATTTGTTGATATAAATATAATTAACTATATTTTTAAATAAATTTAAAAAAAACTTTATTTTAGTGAGGCTAAATAACTAATAAGATCAATTTATGTTTAAATTTTAATTGTTGTAATTATTATCACAACTAGATTTTTATTATATGAAAAAATATATTATCATTAAATTATGATACATTTTTATATGATATAATTAATATAATAGTTATAATTTATGAAAAAATTAGTATATAATTATATTAAGAATAGTTATTCATTAAAAATATATTTTTATTAATAATTTATTTTTGTCTATATCTTATATTTAAATTTAAAATTACCGATCCTTATATTTATAAATTAAATGAGTTAAAATAAAACCAAAATTAATATTTAACAAATTTATATTTTGTAGGAGGGGTCATAAGATATTTTTAGAAATAAAATAATTACCGTGCCAACGTTTCAATCAATTTTAATTGGAGTTAAAAATTGTTACCCTAAGTAACCCAAATTTTAATATGTTTGCAAGAAACATAGACCTTATAGAAAGCAATTATTTGGTTTCAAATGAAAACCCACATGTCTCATAAACCATTATTGATAAACCTAAACTAACACACATACAAACCCATTTTTACCCTATACCCATCATTCCATTATAAGGAAAGCCCCCTTTTTTACGTATAAAAAGAGTCCACTTCCCCCAACATAAAGTCAAAATAATAACATTAAATTCTATAAAAACTCTACCCATATTACATATATTATAATTCCTCTAAATTTTCTCTAACACATGGTCTGATTATATATCCCTAGATCCTCAAATTTCAACAATTCATTCAAGAGAAGACTCAAATGCTCAAAAAGAATATTATCCAGCACATAGTCTTTTACTATTTATATTTACGATCCATTATCTTATAAAAAATATTATGAATTATTATACAAATAAATATTTTTTATTCTTATAAAAAATGTTGTTATGATTTTGAAATAATCATTTGGTAACTTTTCCTCCCTTCCACTTAGAAAAAATAAAACATCATTCCTCTTTTGTGTGGACTGCCAAATCTATGAAAGTTGTATTTTATTTTTTACAAATACCTTAAATGGATGGTTCAAAAGTATACATTAATTAATAAATATATAATTTATGAAAATTTTCATATTATAAAAATATAAATAAATTTTTAATTACTTTTCATCATTTGGAAATTTAAAATGTCGTACGTAGATATGTGATGACTACCACCTCCATGGATGACATGTTCAATTTTTCATTTTAACTATATAAAAATCAAAATAAAATATTTTTTTTAATATATATGAAAATTATAATTCCTATATATCATGAATATGTATATTTTGGTATACTATAAAAATAAATGGCATTTATAAATTAATCTGTTGATACTAGTAAATTACTAGAAACAATCTCATCACTAATTTTATATTCATGAATCATTACAAAAATTAACTGGGAATTAAATTATAAAATTTTAAATTATAAATTTTTTTATAATATTACCATAATTAATCATTTAATTATGCACTCTTATTAAAATAATGAGTATCACCATTGAAATTTCAAAACATGCAAGAAATAATCGAAATTGCGATCATCTGATGATGAAAATAAACATAAATAGATAATTAATGAAAAATTAAAGTTAATAATTGAAATTATATAGGGTAATATATTTGAATAAGTTTTTTTAAAAAGTGATTAAGAATTTAAATCTTTTTATACCATACATTAAAGAGATATCATGAAATTTTGGAGTAAAAGGTAAGGGTTTCAATCATAATTTCCTTTCATTGCGACATGTTTTTTAGTTACTAACCTATTTTTATTTTATGATGTGTAATTAATTCATAATTAGATTATGTTCCAATTATGAAAATTTTAATTTATTGTATTTATATTTATTTTAATGAATCCCTCTATAAAATTATTTTTATTCAATTGTTACCAAATTTTCTATGGTTCTTCATCTATATATTATTTCTTTAACACATGTATCTTATTAAAAACATGTTTTATATTTTTAAATTTATATATTACCTTAATGAATCCTTTATAATTATTTCATAATTTTCAATTTATTTGTAATCCATATAATGTTCTATTTTTCATGGAAATTTAGTTTACGATATAAAAAGTTATAGGGGTTATCTTCTCAAAATTACCATCTTTGAGACAAATTTCTTATTATGAAAATATATTATTTTATATGGTGTATATAACACCAATATGAAATGTTAAATGATTATTCTATTTATATTACTTTTATTTAATAATATATTTCAATCTCTCTTTCAATGTCACTCTATTAAAATGATACCTAATGAATAAATCTTTTGTCCAACTAAATTTTTATTCATTAAGGTATAATCATTCTTTATGACTTTAATATTATATATTGGGTGAGATATACCTTATGATTGAAATATATTTTACCTCAACTAACTATTTTTTGGATTGAAATTTCTTTCTCATGGTCTCACTTTTTAAGAATTCTGAGAACAATTCTTTTTCTTTGATGGATTCCATTCTTTATAAAAATATAGTGTGGTTATAAATAATTCAAATCCTCTTAAATGATTTTTTATCTTCTATATCTATATAATATCTTGGCACACTTGTTTTATAATTTTAAAATCCACATGTATATTATTCCAATTCTTCTTCTAATTTCACTTTACTAATATTCAATTGATTGTTTTACCACTATTTTTACAATGTGGGTTTCAATAAAAATATTTTAAAAATATTATAAAATTATATTACTTTCACTATTATATAGTTTATCATCTACTACTTATTAAATCTCAAATTCCACTATTCATTTTTAAAGGATATTTTATTGAATATTATTTTTAACAGTAACTTCTTCCAAAAAGTTCACATCTATTTATATGAAAAAAACTTTTGAATATGAATTATAACTTCTTATTTTACAAATATTATAAAAATGGTTTCTAAAAAATTATTTATGGTTTTTATCACCATTATTATATATTGTATAAAATTATTCATTTCTATTTTATAAAATGGATTTTAAATTTATTCGAATTCTTAATGATTTTTGTAATAAAATGAAACAATTATACGTTTTTAAAAAGTAACTTTTTTTAAAAAGTAATTAGAGATTTTTGAAATGTGTTTTAAGGGATTGTGTTTTTATTAATGAATTATTCATCAGCTTTATGTCTTATGAAATAATTTTTTGGAAGAAGTTTTTTTATTTAAAATTGAGTTTCTATAAAATATGTTGTGTTATAAGGGTAAAAATAATTTTTTTATTACGATAAATTTAGACATTTTTAATGAAACAAATTTAAGGAGATAACAAGAATTATAAAAATTGATATTTAATTACATTTTAAAAAGTGAGATATCCATTAATTTTATATGGTTGTTTTTATGAATATAAATATCCTTTAATATTACTTTTGTTATATTGGAGATATGTTCTTATAAAAAAATCCACATTACTACTGAGTATGATATGTGAGGATGCTGTTTTTTGAACATTTTCATAAAACATATTTTTATTCCTATGTTGTATATGCAGAAATAATATAATATGACACCATTCTTTATATGAATTATGATATTGTTGATACATTAATTAAATATGGAATGTATTGAAATTAATATAAAAGATTGTGATTTATTATCTATGATATGTTGGGATCAGATCCTTTGGTTAATCATTTCATTAATATTTTCCTAAAAAAATTCATGTAGTAAATCCATCTATTTTTGTTTAGATGGTTGTTCAATCATCCTTGTAAGAAAAAACAAGTATTTATTACAAGTAAGACAATGATTTGGAATAAAGATTTGATTTTGTTAAGAATATGATGTTTCCAAAATTTTTATTTGTTAAATAAGTTGGGGTACAATTTAGAAACAAATTTTGTATGCTATGTGATTTTGAGTTGAAGAAGGAATCATTGAGTAAATCTAATATAACCTGTTCATCATAGAAACACTAATATGTACAAAATATTTAGGTATATTATTGGTGAGATGGAATAATGAAATATATTGAAGACTATATAATAATTGTTTTACTTGAAAATGGATAAAGATGAGTGAAAACTATCGAAGGGGATACTTTATCCTTTTCCAATGATTGAATGAAAATGAGACAATATATCATTGTTTTTTTGACGGGATTTACAAATTAATCTTGAGATAATGATGATATTTTGTTTTCTCTTTATGGATTGAGTAAATATGTGATTCTAGATTTATGATTATATTTTAATAATATAACAAAAGTCATTTTAAAAACAATTTAATTTCAGTACTACTCTTTATCTTTAATTAGATAAAAAATTAAATTTAACTATTTTTATATTGTCATATATTATTCAATCATTATTATTATATTACCATGATATTTTGGTATCAAAATATTTAATTAGAAGAACTCTCTTATAATAATTATTTTCATATAATTATTTAAATGGAAACTTTTATGCAAATTTATTTTTTACAGCTTCAAACTCCAACATGTTTGGGATGAAGTTGGTGCGAGGATGTTTTTGGGAATAGAAGTTGTAAAATAAATGGTTGATAAGGTATATATGTTTTAGTATAACATGATGAAAACTCAAATAAATAAGATGATTTATGAATATAACATGAGGAAAAACATTCATTTGAGGTAGGAACTGAAGCATTTATTAAAATATAACAATGGAAAGGGGTAAAACATTTTCCTATAATAGGAAAATCAAATAAAAAATTTATTAGATAATAATTTTTTAGATAATGTGGAATAAAATCTTATAAAGTGTCTATAATTCCAAGTTTATCTCTTGTAAATGATGTTATTTAGGTTTCATTGTTAATGAAACATGTACCATATACATCTCATATTTTGAGTTCTAAGGCGGTATGGTTTGAATAAAATCATTATGTGATGAAAATATGGGTAAGATTTTATATCATGGAGGGATGTTATTTTAGAATAAAGTGATTCATTAGGTTATAGTTTTATTTAAGAATCACTTGATTGAAGAATCGATATGGGAATTAGAAAAATCTACGAGGAAAAAATACCCTCACCTGATTAAGTAATGAATAAAATATTGATGACGCAATTTTTTAAAGGTGAAGAACATGACTACCCATGAAATCATTAAAACGAACCAATATTATGATTTACATGAATTTTTTTTTATGATTCAAATTATTAATTGTTTCATAAATAGTTTATTTCAACATTTTTAATTGAAAATTGAATATTTATACCTTAAAATAATTTTTTCCATGTATTCTTTAGTTTAATTTAAAATTTAATATTTAAAATTTTATTATTATAATTATAAATAGTTATATTTATTTTTTATCTAACATATATAATTTATATTAGATTGATTTGTTTTTGATTTTTCATAATTAGTAGAATATTGGTGAATATACAAAAAAATTATTTATTAAACGACCATAACTTTTATAACATCATCATGATTTAAGATATATTTAAAAAATCATAAAATATTATACATGAAAAAATTTGAGTTTATATAGAAAAATTATGCTTTTAAAAATATTATTTTGAATTTTGGTACCCATTCTTAATTATTTGAAACATAAGATGAAATTTATTATATTTAATTTTTTTTGAATATTTTCAATTAATATTGTAGTTGGATGATGTCATTTAATTTTTTAATGATACAAATTTCATATAATATTATTTTTTAAAATTATAATAAAATTAAATTCATGTTAACTATGATAATTTTTTGTCAAAACATTTTAATTCTTAAAATGGATATTGTTATAAATATTTTTTCACGTGTTTTATGTACTAACAAAAAAAAGTAATTTTTCCCATTACAAATTGAATCTAATATAATTTATTCCATAATTTGAATCAAAATTTTATTATTTCTCAATAATTCCCAATTATTCCTTTCTATATAAAATAATCCCATATATAATAAAGTTATTTTCTCTCAGTAATGGTTGAAATTGGTTAATAAGTTTTAAAGTGATAGATAATGATTAATATATATATATATAATATGTTTAAATTTTATTGGTTGATTGTATTTCACCTATATCAAATTTATATTTTAACCAAGATTCCCTTTTTCCAGTTTCTCAAAAGTAAGACTTTATATTATTTTAAAACATTAAATAATTACAATCACTATCCGAAACCAACCCGAGTTGACCTGGAACTGGTCACCCGAGCCGGCCCATGATACGACCTGAAGGGAATTCCCAATCCCCACCGAGCTGAAAACCAGTTTCGGGCATCAAAATTAAATAGGTGGGAATGATTAGTTCCATACTTAAAAGAAAAATAAATAAATAAAAACTAAAAATAAAAATGAAAACTAGAAGTGTCAAGAAAATATAATTGTATATACATCCATGTGACCCAATGAGTCACCACCGACCTTAAAACAATGTTACACTATAGAATCTGAATTCGAGTAAGAGACAACACCTGAAGCTAAAAAAAAGATAAACTAATGCATGAGTATTAAAACCTAGTAGGATATCCCATTAAACTATTCCCAATGAAATTCCATCAAAATAAAGAAAACATCAATTTTAAATTTTGAACTCTAATATATCAAAGTATTCTTTTATTCATATTTTACTCAAAACAAAATAAAACTCATTTCCCTTATTCATTTCCAAAACTAAGTTTATTCTATTAGTTTGCCATTAATATTTTAAAAAAAGGGAAATGATGCTTTTTTTTTGATATAAAGAATTAATAAAAAACAATTTGACTTTAAAACCCTTTTTAGAAGCATTTATAGACTAAAAAATCCCTTCCATGTAAACAATACACAAGAAACAATAAAAATATTCATATAAAAAGGGAAAAAATATACATACAAGTATCACATTAATTACTGCAAGAAACTAAGAGCTAATAGGAATAAATCAACTCTAGAGATCAAGAACAATCTATAACATAACAATACATGAGACCCCATCCCTGGTAGCATTCCCAACATGGTGAAATGAAAAATACCCAAACACCTAACCACCGTAACTCAGGACAGACCAAGGGGCCCATTACAGTAGTAATAAACTCAAACATATCCTCCCACTATGGGCCACTGGTCAGTATAAGAACTACTAGTTCAAAAATAATTCTCATAAAGTTATCCTAGTATGCAAGGTTCCCATGTTTCAAGTATATAATTGGGGTGATCCAAATAATTTCAACCAAGCTTCCAATCAAAAGATATATATAATAACAATAATTCACAATAGGCCTCACTCCAAGTCTCCCCAATGACTAATCCAATTCCTCAAAACAAATAGAACACAGAGGGTTCCAACTGAAGAACCCTGATAATAAATTTCAAGGATTCCATAATAAGGAAAACCCATCCATTATTTGAGATAATGAATGAGAACATCCAATGAAGGTTTTCATAATAAATCTTTTTCTTCATTTTTTCAATGTTTCCAAACGATCCCTTAAACATTTCATAAAACCAACCTTTACCAAAAATAAAATCCATCTTTCAAAAAGAGGCATCAAACACACCATTTACATATAAAGACATTTATATAACTCTTTAAAAATATTTAAATCTAACTTTCAAAGAAAAACCATTTTTTATGAAAATTACAACTGGGCCATAATTCTTCATCTCTTGTAAAACCGATTCCAAAAGCTAAATACAATCCTCTTTTAACTTAAAACCATTTGATTTTTTTTCAAGAAACCCCAAATCATCATTTCACATGCTACATAGTTATTAAAAAATCCAAACTAAACATTAAATAGTATAATCTACCCACAAAACCCAACTAGGCATTTCATCAAACATTTGGTGTGCATTAATTTAGCAAAACAAGTCTAGGTGTGAAAAAACATGGCTTAAAACTTCCATTTCCATACCAAATATTTTGACCTAGAATCACATATCAATATTTATTAGTCATAGAAGCTGTGAAAATATTGAAAATAATGATTCATAAATTAAAAAGGAAAGGGAACGAGAAAACCTACCTCAAAGGATGACTAAGCCAAAGTCTTCTAACTCAACAAGCAACCCGTTCACACACATTCACTTCCATATATAAAAATATATATACCCATAAATTGATGAATGTGTTCCCCATTCCATGAGGGAACAAAAAAACATAATATTTATATACTTATACATATCCATACCTAGGAATATGCATGCGCACATTCAAAACCGATCACAACTCCCTATAATAAATCACCAGGACTCAAAAACACAATAAAAACACTACAACAAGCTAAAGAAAGGCACAATAGGGGTATGTAACATGTTTACCAATTTATAAAAAACACACAAACACTTTTTGGTGTGAAAGAACATAGACATAAATAAGAATTAAATTCAAATCCTATTTTTAACAAACTCTACTAATTTAAAAACACTAAAAAAACAAATAAATTACAAACATGCAAATCATGTTTAAAAATTAATTAAGAGAACACAAGTACCAATAGAATGCTTCGGAAAGTAAATATGTGAATTCACCTACCTCACACATGTGGGAATGTGAAAAAACTTCAATTTAAGGAAGAATACCCCAGGTAATAATCCACACACCCTAAAAATTGAAAAAATGCAATAATAGACACCAATGATTAGGGTTTGGACTAGGTAAAGAAAACCACCATAAATTTGAAAGAAAACTCACTGGAGGATGAGGGTGCCAGTGAGAGAGGTGCAACCAGAGTGAAGACCACTGGATAAAGGGTTAGAGGGGGGGGGGGGGGTCATGACTGAAGAGAGGGCCAACGACGTGGTGGTTTTCAGCAGGAAAGGGCTCCGGCAGGGGAGATGGGTTGCGATTAGGAGGCCGGTCGGTTGAAGGCTCACCATATTTTGATGTGGTCACCAGTTTAAGGGGAACATACTAGTTGGTGGGCACAACATGAAGGGTAATGAGGGGGGGGGGGGCTCTAGGGTTTGTCCAAAAAAATAACTAAAATAAAATTAAAAAAAGAAACAAAATAATAATAATAATTTATTCATTAAATAATAACAATAATAATAAAAATTTTAATAAAAATTTATGAATAATAATAATAATAATTGTTATAGTAATAATAATATTATCTACAAAATAAAAATATTATTATTATGGTTTAAAAATTTATCTTATTTTATTTCCATAAAATTACATTTAATTTAAATATTTGGAAACAACATGGTCACCTGGACCGACTACACAATTACTACTAACTGTGAGGTGCCTATGAACCATCCCAAAACCCACAAAAATTATCAAACATAAAATATTTTAAGCTATAATTCAACATGATCCCTGGTGAGACTATTCAAACCCAATAAATAATAAAGTAATATAATTTTAAAGTTTTAGGTGTGATAGTCACTCCCATAACCTATAAAAAAGTTCCTTAAGCCCTAACATCTTTATATACATTGAGCACTATGGATTTACAATTATCTTCCCAAATCCATTATCAAATCCCCTTGACAAGTACTAGATATACTTTCCCTCTAAAAAACCCATCCTATTAGGTTTATAGTGTATGATAAAGGCGGTTATCCAAGGAGGAGTCATAACCATAAATGGCCTCTTTCATGTTTATTTATTTTTATTCATCCTTATAATATATTTTACAACATTATAAGGAAATTTAAATTAGTATATTCTCTACCATAAAATGTTTTTATTTTGATGGAATAACTACTTTTACCTTATTTCCAACATACATGGAATGAAAATGTCACTCAAGGGTATTTGTAGACTACCGCCTCTAGAAAGTGATGTATTTCATTTTTCAGCAAAAAAAATGGCTTCTCATAAACATTTATTTAATGATTATAAATGATATTTTTGAAATTATTATGAATTATGAATTATTTTATATTATCTAAATTTTTACCTTATCATCCATTGGATAAGTATAACATCACTCATGCATATGTATATAATATCATCTATACATTTAGGCTACACATGTATTTTCATTAGGAATGATTTAGTGAATGAAAATGATGATTATAAAATAAATATTATTATATAAATGTAAAATCTCAAATTTTTTATTTCAATTTCATCTCTTAGAAAAAGGAAAACTTAACTCTTGTGTACATTCATACAACCACATCCACAAAATTATAGGATTAATTTTTCATCACATCCTTACATGTTTTTTAAATGTTTATTTAATTTATAAATATACTAATTTTAACCTAAATAATATTCCTAAACCATTCCCCACTAACCATGGTAATCCTATAATGGATATTTTAAAAATCCCAGAACAAATGACCTTGAAACATTCAATAAAAATTTAACTGATTTTGTAATTAAATAAATCATCCTAATTAATGAATATAAATAATAATGATAATGTAGTGAACATAAAAAAGGATCTTAAAAAAATAACTAAAATAGTTTCATTATTCATGATATATCATACATATAAATCTATATGAGACTTATGGTAAGATATTTTCCTTTAAAAAAAATTAATTTCTTTCCCTTCAACTATTTATATATCATACCCATGTTATTTTAAATGTTTCAATAATGTTTTTATCAACTCATAAAATATTTTTAATGGTAAATTCAAATATTTTTTATTTCTTTATAAATATTTAAAAATTAATCCTTTAATGGTTTTTTCTATATTGGTTATTATTGAATAGCTTACCAAAGAGAAAAATGAAGTTTTAAAATGTTTGACGCCTTACAAAATTTTTTTACTATCAAAGAAGTTATTAATTTTCTTTAATTTTATATAATGTTACATTAATTTTATAACAATTTAATATTCATGTTTTTCTTGGTTTTCTTTGTTTGAAAATATTTTCAAGATAAAATAATATTTCTTGTTATTTTTTATGTCATAACATTAAGATAACTTTCATATAGTTTCAAATGATTTTTTCAATGGTTTTGTGATGAAAATGTTAAACATCAAAAAAATTTAGTTCATAATATGTTCAATAGAATTATAGATGACATAAGGTAAGACCATTATAGATCATTGGTAATCCCTATATTGATCTCTAATTAATTGGATAATGATATTGTTCAAAGGTAGAAATTGATGGACATAACTGGATAGGTTACTAATATGAAATTAACAAGTAATCAGTTATTACAACACAAGTTAAACATGAGTGAACATATGTTATGAATAAGATACACAAAGATATATTTCTTCCACTTACTGAGGGTTTTTATGGAAATCATTTTATTTCATAAGGAAAAGAAATTTTATTAATTTTAAAAGATGAACACTTTCCTTTTAAATGGAAGTTTACACGAGTTCCCTTATTCTAAAATATTCTTTCATAGTTTCCAATGATTACTAATGGGGTGTTCAAATGTTTTATTTTATAAAGGGTATAAATTTTATAATTAAATATTTTATTTATGTTCAAAATGTTATATTACATAAAAGGTAAACATTTTCCTGGGTTCTTCTATTTTTCACCGGACTAATGGGTTTTCATTATTTTTTTATATTTTACCAAGAATTATGTTCTTATCACACATTTCCAATTTTTTTCCTAAGATCAATGGAAGTTTATTAACTATAGTGATGTCAAATATTCCACCCTGGACTCATCATAATAGAAGTAAATGTATCCTTAATAAATGATGGTGAAAAACTTGAAGACCTATTTTTTGGGGAAAAAGTATATAGTGTGGAAGTGTCTAATTATTTATAAAATTTATTTTTATTTTCCCAAAACATATAATCCTAAAATATTGTTGTATTTCATAAATTTGAAATACATGTTATTAAAATCATATTTATGTATTATTATAGTTATAGGAAGTTATATTGTAAAGGTTCTGAGGCCTATTACAGAAGCTGGTGGGATAGAGATTTTATAATTCTTCATTGATGGGTCGATGGTACTTGTCGACGCTGATGATCCAAGCCCCGTAAAGGCCTGAGGATCTCACGTAAATTGTAAGGAGCACAAAACTTTAATATAATACATACCTATTGAGACTGAAGTCGTGGTCAACCGAAACTCATCGATGGCAATCGTTGCTTGAAGTATTCAATGTAGGAACCCTCTAGATCATCCACACACACTTTAAAAAACTGTGGGAGCATTGATCATCAAATTTAGGTTTTTAGCACAGAGATCTGACAACACTTTCAACATCCCAATGATCACTGCATCGAGATGCCTTTGATGCTGGAGAAATATCTTGATCCGAGCTTATAAGATCAAGAGCTTCATTCTCTAGAGAGTGGGAGGAGAGAGATGGTATGGATTTCATTCCATGAAATTAATGAATAGTGATTAGCCACACATGTGAGAGAGCCTCCTTTTATATTTATAGTGGTGTTGGTAAAAAACCCGTTTGGGTTTCCTGACCCTTGTTTATTTCAACATCCACTAAATAAATAATTTCAATGAAATAAATTTCAGAAAAACAATTTATTATTTTATCACATACTTGTAATATATATAAAATATATTACGTGATAAAACTTATCCATTTAACTCGACTCACTATTACAATTAATATTAAACAAACCTTTAATATTAAAGTAATAATCATTTGATCAATATTATCTCGTATTTACTAAACTTGTAAAAATGTTAAACAAATTCAATCCCATATATTCATAACTTGATATTAATGAATTTATTTAATTATTTTAGTGATCGAAAACATCAAAAAAATTCATACCCCATGGTGGGGCCTATTATGTCCATATATATATTCAACTAAATAGGGAGGAGTCTTGAATACACTATTATGCGTGACCCTCAAGGACCTTATATCGAGATCAGTGGATAAAATCCATAGACCAAGATCAGAATATAGAAACCCATTATAGTCCCCAAATAGATAAGGATTTTCATAGAAACGACTACCAACATATGAACACTGACTGTGTACTATAATATATTTGTCATTAAATATCTCATAAAAAGAGATGCACACTTGTTTCATCATCCTTTTCTTGTTTTATTATTTGTTGATCTTACCGGATGGATTTACCTTTCAACTACTTTGGCCCATACTTATGGAGGTAGCACCATCCCAACTAACTAGGCTTGATATATAAAACTTATTACACTTAGAAATGACAAATCCTTTCTTGACCATTCATCCAATGTTATACCACCAATGAAACACTAAACACAAGCTACCTTACCATGATTTCAATACCATTTTTTCCTTGAATCAAAGTACACAATCAAATGGTATACACTGGTAATGATTTTTGGATGGAGTAGAGTACTTAAGAGGGGGGGGGGGGTGAATTGAGTATATATAATTTTTTTTGAAAAGATTACTTTAAAATATTCCTTAATAATAATGAATACAACCCAATCAATAAAGTTAATAAAATTATAATGTTTTACTATTCAAGTAACCTCACATAAGATTGATTAATTCTCAGTAATATCAATAAGAATTATTGATACTACTTTTGAAGATATTCTAGTAAGTACATATAGTTATAACTTCTATCCAAGACTAAATATCAATGTAAAATCTAGTGTTTTCTGAAATATACAGTAAAAAAGAGAAAAACTAAATTAGACAACACAGCGGATAAAACAAGTGTTTCAGTCTCAAGCAGAGACCTAATAAACTTCACTTTGTGATCACCTTCCACCAATTATTTTATATTAATAAACTTGATCCACACCCTGGTTCGGGTTAAAAAACAGTGCACAAGACTATCTAAGTCACATGATCTCTTCCACTATTCTTTGTGGGTAAAAACAAACTTCCAGGCCACATAGGTACCTCTTCCACACTTATCCATGGGATTAAAAAATTTAAAAAATATGAGAGAAATGGTATATTGTATCCTTCAGTTTAGTGTAAGAGACTGTGTGTGTTTCAATATAGACATACACACACTTATCAAAAGCTAAAAATAATACACAATCAAGAAAATATAATGATAAAATGTTAAAAGTTCTCTGAGTGTTATTCTATGTAGCTTTGGACCTATAGTATAAAGTAGATGAAAGTATCGAGTCTTCTTGAAAAAAATAGAGTATTTCAAGTCTGGTTCTCTGGTTTTTAGTTAGATCTAGCTTGTGTTCTTCCTGGAGTTGGTACTATGAAGATGATTTTTGCTCTGATCTATAATAGTTCAAACTTTTTAATCGAGAGTAAGTTATTAATGTGTTCTTCAGTTGTATATTTTTTCATGCATCAACATTTTTCAAAAATGATTTCTCTTCTTCTTCACACTACTGCTCATATATTTATTCCAGTGCCACACTTTTCTTTTAATTTTTTAAGAGAATGTGTTGGATCCAACAAGATGAATGTATTATAAACCTTGTACCTCATACTATCAGATGTCATGTCTATAAAGAATTATTAATTATGTCAGTGCATTTAAAAGACTCAAATTTGAATGGTAGATATAAAATTGAAAACGACCAAAAAGATTAAAGAACTATGTTAAAGTCTTTATAGAAATTGTATCAATTGGAAACAATGTCACCATAAAATAGTGTATTCTTATTTTCCTTTGAGCTTTGAGATAGTCATGGTGTCATAGTTGTATTGAGATCAGGAACTGGTAGCACAAATGCGGTGTTAGAATCATGGTGTCTGGTTCTTTGCCAAAATTTGAACGGTGCCTTAGTGATAGTAGTAAGGAATCAGTGTCACATACATCAGGAGAGATGAAACTGGATATGATGTTTGGGTCACGACATCTATGTCATGGTGTTTGGGTCATGGTGTTTGGGTCACAGTGTCTAGGTCATGGTGTTTGGGTTACAGTGTTTGGGTCACAGTGTCTGGGTCACGATGTTTGGGTCCTTTTCCAGAAAACTAGAACTGGTGGCCGAATCACAGTTTCCCAGACTTATCCCAATATCTGTAAATAGTCTGAAGAAGTAATATTCGTAGAATGAATTAGACTTAATCATTCATATAAGAGATCATTATAGAACCAAATTAAATATAGTTTATAATAATCACATATGATTCAGAATTAATAGGATTTAGTGAAAGTTTATTTAAAGCATAATGAAATCAACCATTTATTTTCTAGCTAATTAGAAGGCTTGTTCCATTCTTTCCTCAGTAGATAAGATAACATCTGGATTTTCTTGTTCTTATAAATGTTCTTTAACAACAGATTCTTTCTCAGGTGAAAGTTTTTCTTCTTGATGCTCCTCATGAACATCCTTTTTTTCTATAATAACATGTTCTTTTCCAAAGGAAAGTTCTTCTTCCAAATCAATACATCTTTCAGTAGCAGGTGCTTCCTTATAAACTATGTTTTGTGGAATAGGTGGGTTACTGTCTTCTTTATCCAAGATAATTTTTTTTTCTAGAGGTGAAATAACTACCTATTCTTCCTCTTCAATAGGATAGTCAAAAATTTCATCTGGTTCCAAACCAAGATCAGAAATATTCTTAGGTCTTGAAGGATGTTCAACTATATTAATAGTTTCATATAACCTTTTATTATCCTCCACCCAAGCCTTTTTCCACAAATTCAAAATAATATTCAACCTTTTGACTATAATCTATGAGATACAGAACTCATAGTCCTTGATTACTTCTTCATTAGGTCCAACCATTCCTATAGCATACAACATAGCAGAGATTAACCTTGAGTAGAACAAGGAGGTAGACTTTGAGGTTGTCTTAATTAACTCACACATTAGAAGTATAACATAATTTCAAAGGATCATTTTATGTCCATTCTTCTTAAGATGTATCAAAACTATATCTTAATACGTGAGGGTAGAAAAATATCATTTTCTTGGACTAATTAGATTCTGAATAAACTTACATAGCAATCTGGTTTCACCATCTAAATCAGTATCAATAGCTTTTTTTCTTTTTATTTCCAGTCAAGCTATCCAAGGACTCTTCTAACACAAAAACATCACTAAGAGGAGGAAGACCTCTTTGGTAGTGCTAAAAACTTATCTCATGGGGTATCCCTAGGCATAAAACCCATAACCTTGAGGAAAAGGTAAATTTTTTACCATTAATATAGCTTATTAAAAAAAATCATCTTCTTTATTAGATGAGAACTCAACAAACTGATAAAAATAAGCAATATGTTTTAGATAAATCGGCCTAGCCTCTTTTGTGAGCCAGTTCATCCATCCCTGTTCTTCTAGTACATTGAAATCTAAGGACTTACTTGACATCAACCAGATATGGATTATTTCCTTTTCTAGTACCACTATTCTATCATCAAGATTCAAATTTGATGGTCCTTCGGGTACTATCTTTGGTGATATTTTCATTTTATTCTGAGATCCACGCTTCTTAGGAGTTGATGAAGATGTGTGCTTCATTCTGGGAATTCAACGAGGGTTCGAGAGAGAGAGAGATGAAAGATGAAAGAGGACTTATGGTTTGAGTGAGAAAGGTTTTAGTTTTGAGAGAAGAGAGCTCGAGTGACTAAAAGAGTGAAACATATTTCCTTTTTTATCATTTAGGGATATCAAGCATCAAAAATTCAATAGCATTGGAAAAAAATCAATAAAATAATCATTCACAGTGATAAATGTAATAAAATAAAAATAAATAGAAAAGTGTTATTATGGTGAGATCAGAATGGCTTTTCATGTGGAGACCAGAATAGGTTGTCATAGGGAGACCAGAATAGGTTTTCACGATATCATCTCTACTTTGTGACTTCATAATAGGGTGATTATATTGTTTGAAATAGTAAGTGAAAAATAGCAATCGAGATGAAGTAATTGTGGGACTGCAAACATTAAATAGTAACTTTAAGACTATAACTCGCAGAACTGTGAGAGTGAGACATTACTTCTAAGAAAATGAATTGTCAAATCGTAAACTGTGAAACAATAAGCAGTGAGATAGTAAATTTTAAAACAATATGATTTCTACATAAGATTTATCGTTTCTAATTATTGTATGATGTAATCTATCCTTCCAGAATTTAATAGCTTGGTGAATATATCAGCAAGATGATATTCTGCTCCACTAAATTCCAAAGTGATATCACCTTTTTGATAATGGTCTCTCAAAAAGTGATGTCTTACATCAATATGTTTTGTCCTAGAGTGTGAAACATGATTTTTTGGGATGTTAATAGCACTTGTATTGTTAGAATTTATAGTTAAATGCCTAAATTGATATCCATAATCTAGTAATGTGTATTTCATCCACAAAATTTTGGCACAATAGCTACCAGCAGCTATGTATTCAGGTTAAACAATAGATAATGCAAAATAGTTTTGTTTATTACTACTCCATGATGCTAGATACTTTCCTAAAAAGTGACATATTCCAGAGGTTCTTTTTCTGTCTAACTTACAACCACCTAAATCAGCATTAGAATAACTAACAAACTTGAATGATTTTCCTCTGGGATAGAATAGTCCTAGATTGTGTGTATGTTTGAGGTATTTAAAAATCCTTTTAACTCCATTTAAATGATATTTCTTAGGATTTTCTTGAAAAACATACACATAAATACACTGAACATAATGTCAGGACAACTAGTAGTTAAGAAGAGTAAGCTTTTAATCATTCCTCTATAAGTGGTTTGATTAACAGATTTTCCCTCTTCATCAATATCCAACTCAAAAGTAGTACTAATTTGGGTGTCACTACTTTTAGTGCTATCCAAGCCTAATTTTTTTTAATATCATTAGTATATTTTATTTGATTTGAAATAATACCATCCTTATTTTTAAAGATTTGAAATCCAAGAAATAATTTTAGTTCACCCATTAAACTCATTTCAAATTCATTTTCCATCATTATAGAAAATTCAACACATAAAGAATTTTTTGAAGATCCAAAAATTATTTCATCTACATAAATGTGAACTACTAAAACATCATTGGAAATTCATTTTATAATCAGGTTAGGATTAGTTATACATTTTTTAAAACATTTGGAAGTAAGAAAAGATCCTAATATACCATACTAAGCTCTTGGAGCATTTTTTAATCCAAAAAATGATTTTGATAGTTTGAAAACATGATTTTGAAAGTGAGGATTTGTGAAACCAAGGGGTTGGTCAAAAATAAATCCTCACCTATATACCAATTTAGTAGTTCACTCTTGACATCCATTTGATATAGTTTGAAATCCAGATGTGCAACATAAGAAAATAATATTTTGATGACTTCAAGTCTAGAAATGGGTTAAATGTCTCATCATAGCCAATTACTTATTCTTAACCATAGCCTTGTGTATCCAATATAGCCTTGTTTCTAACTATGTTACCATATTCATGTACATTTTTCCAAACACCCACTTCGTGCCTATGGTAATTATCTCTTTGGTTCTGTCAACAAGTTTCCAAACATTGTTCCTTTCAAACTGATTAAGTTTTTCTTGCATAACCATCACCCAAAATTCATTATTGATAGAATCATTAATGTTTTTGATTCAATTTGTGACCAGAAAACATGATGTTCAACATGATTTATAGGATATGCTCTTGTTTGAGTTCCTTTATCTAAATATCATACAATAACATCTAAAGGATGGTTCATAAGGGTTCTAACATCTCTAGAAAAAGAGGGGCTAGTGATTTTAGAATCTTCAATAGGTTCAGGTTCAATATGACTTGAATCTGAAGAATTTTCAGAACTAGAAGTTTCCACATATTCCTTTACATGATAGTTGGAGGGTTTAACATTGATGTCTAGATTTGAAAAATGATCCTCCAGGTTCTCTAGAGAGGTCTTATGATTATGTGGATCTATCTCATCAAACTTGACATGGACATATTCCTCCACACATTTAGATCTTTCGTTAAACACTCTATAGGATTTACTAGAGATTTAATATCCTAGAAAAATTCCTTCATCACTCTTGGACAATTTTTTTTCAAGATTGTTCTTATTATTAAGGATATAGAATTTGCATCCAAAAACTTTGAAGTAGCTTTCTTCAGGTTTTCAAGTGTTCTATAAATCATATGGAGTTCTTTTAAGAATAGTTCTAATCAACACTCTATTAATGATATATCATACTATATTTAAAACTTTATCCCACAAATAAATAGGTAAGTCATATTCACTAAACATGGTTCTAGGAATCTATTGTAAGGTCCTATTTATTCTTTCTACAACTTCATTTTGTTGAGGTATTCTAGGGGAAGTGAAATTATGACTATAACCATTTTGTGAGGAAAAGGATTCAAACTCTTGATTTTCAAACTCACAACCATGATCAATTCTTAAGGATTTAATTTTAAGTCCACTAAGGTTTTCTAAAGTTTTAGCATATTTGGTAAAATGAGAGCAGGCTTCACTTTTGTGAGCCAAAAATAAAGTCCAAGTATATCTAGAAAAGTCATCTACAAGAACATAAATATAAGTCTTCCCATTTAAAATAGAAACATTATATTTTCCAAACAAATCCATGTGAACCAACATGAAATTTTGAAAAGTTGAAACTTATTTCTTTGGTTTGAAGGAAATTTTGTGTTGCTTTATATTTTCACATGGATTACACACTTTATCAGTTGGAAAATCAAGTTGGGTAGGTCTTTGACTAAACTTTTTCTTGTTAGATTTATATGGGATTGAATATTATAGTGCCCTAGCCTTCTATTCCAAATCTAAGAGTCTTTGTGAAATACACTTAAAAATGAAACATTTTGAGAAACTAAAGAATCTAAGTTAACAAATTATACATTTTTATTTCTCAATGCAGAAAATACTAATTCATTTTTAGAATTAAAAACATTGCAAGCATCATTTTCAAGTTTAACATGAAATCCATCATCATATAGTTGTGAAACACTGAGCAGATTATATTTTCATCCATAAAAAAAGTACTTTAGAAATTAAAACCGAGTTAGAGTTACTGATTTGGACAAGGCCAATGATTTTTCCTTTTGAATTTTCACCAAAGGTGACATGTCCACCATCAATTTTTATTAATTTCTTGAAGCACAAATAATCTCCTATAATGTGTCTTGAACACTCATTGTCCAAGTACCGTAAGCTTTTACAGGAGCTCTTTAAACAAATTTCCTATAAAATAGTCAAATAAAAATATACTTTTATACCCATATTTGATTGGGTCTTGTAATATTAGTAACTAATGCTTTAGGAACCGACATCTTCTATATAGATTTCCAATAAGAATTATGTAATGTACTTGAAAAATAAACTCCATTTCGTCCAGAAAAGCATGAAATAATAGATAGTGTATCATAATTTGAACTAGTAGAATGTTTTCCTAAACTAGGAGTAAAGATGTATGTTATAGATTTAGAAACAAAATTGGTTTTCCAAAATTTCTTTTACCAGGTTGATAGCCAATACCATTAGTGTATTTTGGGGAAATATTTTTACCTAGAATTTGTACCAAAGTATCTTTACCATTAGTAAAACTTTTGAGGTACTTTTTCAATTGCTCATTAGATAGATTTAGTTCAATGTTTTCTTTGAGTAATTGAACACTTCTCTCTATTTCTAAAACATGTCCAGATTTAGCAATTGAGGTAAGAGAATGATATTAATTTAAAGACTTTTATTTATCTTTTAGTTCATTACATGTATCTTGATGCATATTATAATACTCAAACATTTCTTCATTAAACATATTTTTAGAATCACTTTAATATTCAAAATAATAGAAATTTTATACAGGGGATTCCCAGGTTACCTCAGATGTGTTTATCATGAAACACATATTGGCTTTGTTATCCTGTTCATCATATGAAGATTTTGAGTCACTTGAAATGTCCTCAGAAGCACTCCAAGCTTCTTTCATTTCCTTTTTTATTCTTTCTATCCTTTTCCTCATTTATCTTTTTATACTTGAGTTTGGGATAGTCATCCATTACATGTACCTTTTGCTTACATTCATAACATACTATCTCATCAGACTTTTCATTTATTTTCCAATCTTTCTTCTAGCTTCCCTTTTGATCATATCTTTCTTTGAAGTTAGTCTTTCTAAAAAATTTCTTCCTTTTGTTAAATTTTATAAACCTTCTAGATAATTTAGCCATCTATTCATTACTATCAGGTGATGATTTTTCACTCTTGGAACTTTCTATAGCGACTTCCAATTTCTCCATTTCTTTGGGTTTAGATATGGTGGTCTTCAATGAAAATTTTTTTATTTTGGGTTCAACCTCCTCTTATTTGATGACTTTCAAATCCTTTTTATACATCATTAGTTTCTCAATGATTTCCTTGATTGTAAATTTTCTAATGTCACATGAATCTATAATAGAGATAGAGGTTACTCTCCATCTATCAAGTAGGCATATGAGAATCCTCATAATTTGTTATTTGGAAGTAAATTATCTTCCAAGAGAAATCATTATGTTGAAAATTTCATTGAACCTAAGATACATTTCAGAAATAGGCTCATCAGGCTTCATTTTAAAGTTATCACATTTAATAGAATACATATTGAATCTGATTTCTTTCACACTAGAAGTTCCATCATGTGAAACAGAAAAGGTATCCCAAATTTCATGGGCAGTTTTACATGTAGATATTATGTTAAATTTCTCATCTCCTAAAGAGAAATATAAAGAATTCCTGGATTTTTAATTGTTCTTGTAAGCAGTCTTGGTTGGGTCATCCCAAGTAATTATATCAGTAGTAAGAATATTATACTCATCTATAATTGAAGACCACATTTCAAAGCCCATACTTTCAAAATCCATTTTCATTTTTATTTTCCATTGGGAATAATTACTTCCATTAATGAATGGTGGATTGTTTGTTGCAGCACCTTCTAGTCTATTATCCATAATAAAGAAATAATTTGAAATAGCCAGAAATTTATAATTAACAAAAATTTATAGATCTTTAAAGTACAACTAAAATCACAGATAAATAGTTTTAAAAACAGTCTTAATAAGAATAAAATATCATTTGATACCAAATGTGGGTATGAGTAGAGTACTCAAGAGGGGGGGGGGGTGAATTGAGTATCTATAAAGATTTTTGTTAAAAAGTTTATTTAAAAATATTCCCCAATAACAATGAATACAACCCAGTCAATCAAGTTAATATGGTTATAAAAGTTTGACTGTTCAAATAACCTCTCATAAGATTGATTAATTCTCAATAATATCAATATGAGTTATTGATACTCCTTTTAAAGCTATTATAATAAGTAAAAACAATTATAACATCTATCCTAGACTAACTTTCAAAGTTAAATCAAGGGTTTTCAGTATTATATTGTAAAATAGATGAAAACTAAACCAGACAACACAATGGATAAAACAAATGGTTTTGTCTCAAGTAGAGACCTAATCCAATCCACTCGGTGATCACATGCCACAAAGAAATTTATATTAATAAAATTGATCTAGACCATGGATCAGGGTAAACAATAGTGCACAAGACTGTCTAAGTCATATGACCTCTTCCACTATTCTTCGTGGGTAAAAAAAACTGCCACGTCAAACAGGGACCTCTTCTACACTTATCCATGGGTGTAAACAAATGTAAATAGATATGACAGGAAAGATATCTTGTATCCTTCAGTTTAGTGTAGGAGAAAATGTGTGTTTTGATACAGATATACAAACACTTTTCAAAAGATAAAAACAATACATAACAAAGAAAATATAATGAGAAAAGGTTTGAAGTTCTCTGAGTGTTATTTTATGCAGCTCTAGACTTGTAGGATGAAGAAGATATAGGTATCGAGACATCTTGTGAAAAAATAAATAGAGTATCGCAAGTCTGGTGCTCTGATTTCTTGCTAGATCTAGATCATGTTCTTCCTGGATTTGGTATTATGAAGATGATTTTTGATCTTATCTACAGTAGTATAGCCTTTTTAATCGAGAGTAAGTGCTTCATGTGTTCTTTAGTTGTATCTTGTTGCATGCATAAGCGTTTTTTAGAAATTCTTGATCTTATACTGCACATTGCTGCTCATCTCTTTATTCCAACACTATGCTTTTCTTTTTATTTTTTGAGTGCATGTGTTGGAGCTGATAGGAATAATGTATTCTACACCTCTTACATCATACTATCAGCTGACATGTCTACAAAGAATTCTTAATTATGTCAGTGCATTTAAAAGACTCAAATGTGACCATTAGAAATTCAATTGAAAATGAAACAATAGATTAAAGAACAATGTCAAAGTCTATCTAGAAATGGTATCACTTGTAAACAATGTCACCATGAAACAATATCATCTTATTTGTACTTGAGTGGTGAGACAGTGATGATGGCATAGTCGTATTGACGTTAGAAACCAGTATCACAGATGCATTGTAAGAATCACAGTGTATGGTGATTTTACAAACATCGAACTGTGCCTTAATGATGGTAGCAAAGAACCAGCGTCAAATAATTCATGAGAGATGAAACTATTTATAGTGTCTGGGTCACGGTATCTGGGCCATGATGTTTGGGGTACAATGTCTAGGTCACAGTGTCTTAGTTACAGTGTCTAGGTCACCTCGTCTGGGTCCTTTTCTAGAAAACCAGAACCGGTGGCAGACTCACTGTTTCTCAGTCATAGCCAAATACATTTAAATAGTCTTAAGTAGTAATATTCATAGAATGAATTAAACTTAATCATTCATATATGATATCATTATAGAAAAAATGAAATATAGTTTACAATAATCACATATGATTTAGGATTAACATGATTTAGTGGAAGTTTATTTAAATCATTAAGAAACCAACTATCTGTACACATGATTCAAGATAGATTAAACCAGATTAACAATATTTATAGAATTTACAAGATTTGGGATCATTAAAACATGATTAAAACATGAAGAGTCAAACAATGATCTCAACTCATGAGACTAATACACATGTCCATATATAAGAACAACCAATGACACCCAAAACATGTGGTGTTCTAATTTGTGGGTCTATCCTCATGATCTCACCACTAGAGATCACCATGTGTGAACTTCATGAGAATAATTCTCAATTATTATGATCCCCCAGAACTTGATAGTCAAACATTTAATGTGTCTAGTGAGTAAGATGTATCTAGACTATTGAACATATATTTAAGATTAATTTCATAGTATCTCAAGGTTCTCATAAAATCATGGGATCTGCTATAACCTCTTGATACGATAATTAATCTTTGGACATTACCATTATAATAATAGACATAGAAAGTACTACACTGTAATGGTAAGATTACATCATGTATAACTAACTATACACAAGATAAGGTAATCAAAAGTAAGGCATATTTGGGTCTTGGGCACCCACTATTTCAATACTCCCACTTTCACTATAGCCAACTTGCTAACCATACAAGTTATCTACTCACATGATAAAGATCATGCTTCTACTGAGTTATGTCTTTAACTTCTAGGCCTGCCACATTTTCGCCGCATGTCATATATTCTATACGCGACCTCATGTCCTTGAGTAAAACTTCTTAAGATAAGGTATCCCAAAGTATATCACTTTTTTCCATTGTCATAACTTGAAAAATTGGCTAGTAAGAATATCATAATTTACATTATGAAAATATTTTTCTCACTAGTTGTGAATCCAAGAATTGGAAAAAATCATTGCAATTGATAACTACTACTTAGATTCCTTAGAAGTTGCATTGTACTCTGTATTTGTAGGTATGGATTCCACAGGCTTTTATAAGCTTGACTCACTCATCACCTTAGCATAACTATGACATTAGATCAAATTTATCTATAGATTACTAATTTCTATCCGACCAAAAACTAGTATACATTCTTCTCCATATACCAGGTACCTTTCATTTGTACTTGCCGAAGCATAGGACAATAGTTCTGACTACATCAATTGCAGTGGTCCTGGATATAATTCATATCTTCCTACTATAAAGTATATCTGGGTAGTATCAATTATTTTACATATTATGGAATACATGATTGATCCATCACTGTGATGTATAGAACTCAATTCACAACTTTAATTTCTTCCCATGTCCTGAACATATCAACCTGATGAGATTAAGCCATATGATATTAACAAAAATTCTAAACCTGAATTGTTCCACCTTGTCTTTTTGAATACATTTTCACTTTATATACAATTGAATAGGTCCAATAAACCTTTAGATATACCTTAGTAGATCCTATTCTCTAGAACATAGGCTCCTAATTTAAGTCAATCACTATAGAATTACTTTTGACCTGATATTATCTTATAGTAAGACCAATAAATGGTTTCCATATATTGTAGAACATATTTCTCATTGAAAACATTGTTGCTCCCACTAACCTTTGTATACACAAGACAAATATTTATTTGAAATGAATGCTCTAAGATCATGTTGCATAATTTAATTGTGAACTAGATTTTAGTAACAGGAAACCTTCATTGGCATTTGATGGTTTCATCATCCTTTTTTGGTTGTGTCATATAGACACCTTCTACAAAAGATGATCTTGACATCCAATGGCCAATTTAATGATCTTAGAAGTTAGATATGACAAGTAAAATTCTAATTTATTTTGGAAAACCAACTTCGTATAACTAATCTATTCTTATTTTTACTGGGCTTATACAATCCGTGTATCATCTCATTTGAATACTCACCATAGTTTTCAATTTATAAGCCCCTTTTCAATTTGATGCATGAAATCCATTATTGAATTTTAATTTATCTTGTCAATCTTAGGTTATTTCCATATAATTCTTACTTGTAGGATTTATTATTCTGAATGAATAATATATCAATGACTGCGGTGAATATAAATATATCACCATGGTTTCATACTTCTTACGTAGTATGTACCACTAGAAAATTTCTATTCCACATGTACTAGTGGAGCTTGTTCCTATTCCCACTATTTGTGAATCGTGAGCATTGACTATGTCCAAGTCAATTCAGATCCCACTATCTCTTATAGAGATGGTCACCCTTATATAGAAATGTAGTCTAATACATGACTACATCTTTTTTTTATCTTAGGGATTTACAAAATATCCTAATAAAATTTTAGGATATTTACTTAGATGCACCATGTGTTTAGATTGATTCATGTTTTTTTAAATTTAAACAAACTCTTTGCATCTTAACACATTTCATATGAAATATTGTATTTTCATAATACTATGAATCATATGATATCTATTTTTTTATTTTAGTTGTCATATAGATTATGGGATTTCATCATTATTTGAAAATAACATCTTGAAATATAATGGAAGTTACTGTAGGTTGTAACATTGATATTCTGTACATGATATCTTTGATGTATAAAATGTGAATTTAGGAATTTATCGAAACTACATTTTATTGATAAATGTTAACATGTAAGACCCATCATGAATCCTCCTTATAAACATCAATATCAGGATGTGGATAAGGTAACATGTGTTTAGGAGTTACTCCACACTACATTATCATGATAGATGAATTTTTGGTCAAGATATTCTTTATCATGCTGATCTAAAGCAACTCAAATATTCTTACCAAACTTATAATTCACTATTATATTACTTAATAACTTAAATAAATCTTAGGAATTATCTTTACGTCTATATTTCTTTGGAATAGTTGACACTCTCTTATTGAACTATCCACATAAGTTTTGTGGCATACCATTATTTCTAAAGGTTTCTTTGTCTAAACTAAGGATGCCAAGAATACTAAATGTGTTTAGTTGGATCGAGACTAAATACCATACTGGGTATATTCTTGATGTCCACTTTTTGTTTTACTTGATAAAGAATCATATTTCCGCAACTGGGTAGGTCTTATATTTTATATTCCTAACTTATTGCCTGTGATTCAAGTACTAGTAAACTATTTATTGAGTATGTTACCACAAATAAAATTCATTCCAAAACATGGAATAATGTCTCCTTATGACTAAAAGGGAATGTGGGAAATTTTTTTTGTTATAATCAACAACTTGTTCAATTAGAATCATTCACACGGAAAATAGAAGTTATGTGTTTCTCACTGCTGACTTAGGAATCACCCTTTCTCAACTGCTTGGAGAAGACAATTTAATTATAAAAATGTTCCCATACTTATGTGGTTACTATATTTAAATACACATATGTTATTGGAATATTGTATTCAATACCCAAGAATTATGTTAGATACATTAATTTATATCGATGAATATACTTGAACGAGAACCATGTAGTTGATTTTTGTGTTTCAGTTTATTGCATTTTTAAACTTCCATAAATTTATTTCATTATGTGATGAAAATAACGTCCTGTTAATTAACCAACCACTTTTAATTGAATGAAATGATGAAGTGCCTTTGGATCAACTTTCCATAGGCCTTTTCACATTGTCTTTCAATATATTCTTCATAAGAAAAAAATATGGGGCTATCTTTTGTATTCTTATTACTTGGATAATGTTACCTTAAAGGCAATGAATTCATTACTCTATATAGCTCATTTGTATTATTAAATGAAACTAGAGTAATTGGGTATAAAAGGTATAAGAATGGGATGAAATGAAATATTGTGAACTATCTTTCACTTTACACAAACTGAGTGCAATCATCACATTCAAATCTTTCTAAGCATTCACCTTGGAAACATCTTGGAGATGAGACTACATGTAACATCATCCATTTATTGATGTAGAGACAACAACTAACATAAGAATTTTATGATAGAATTATGACAGAACCATTATATTATTAACTCATGAGTCTCCTATAAGCTATTTTTTACTCTCTCTTCCTGAGGTGGCTTAACAGGTCGGGACACAAGCACCTTTAATTTCTGATATTGTAGTAATGTACACGAGTGCCTATACTACTCTTTGGAAATTCGTGATTAGTTTAGATATTAAATTTTTAATAGTCTTATTGTGGTATTACTTGCAATTATCTACAAATAAACTTTTTCAGGTTGTACTTTTAATGTTGATTACCGAATGATACATTACTGATTAATTTAATCATTATATGTATCCCACTAATTTTTCAAATTCTTGGAACCCTCTGTACTAGAATTGGAATAATCTTGAGTATTATAGTGGAAAGGATCATCAAACCACCCCTCGTAGTCTACAAGCTATGGCTACACCACTACTCGGAGGGTTCAAGGTAGGCTTTTGGATGGTCGACTGCATTTACTCACAGTTCCTTGATCTATTGAGTGAAGTCACTGCTTCAAAAATCATTACTAATTTACTCAATGCTTACCTCTAAAATCAAAACAAGTTAGATATGGATATTTATTTGCTACAATTTTAGGTAAGTCAACCCATCACCATAATAAGAACTCCCTAGTAGTAAGAGTCACCCTCAGCTATGGTATGACAGACACCTTGAACACCTGGTTTTGTTCAAACTTGAATGATGGAAGGATGTTGTGACTTAATATTTCTTAGAAGTTTTTGTGTTTTTATCTCAACTAATGTAATCTATTTCTATCAAACTTTTTCATTTATGTTGTCAGGCCCACAACTGAAATTTAATAGAAAAACATACACCACTTCTTTATGCATTTTGCTATCTATTATTTTATGTATTTTCCCAATATTATAAAATGAATAAAATAATAAATAAATGCATAAAGGTAAACTAATACCTGACTAGTCGTGAGCATCTAAGAAACCTAAGGGAGTCACACCTATGTTGAAGCTTGAGTCATGATGAATCTTTCCCATTGTCTTATATATTTTCTTCTTTTATGAAGTATCACATCATCTTGGACAACGAACACTACCTCATCATGGCAGGGTCCATGTCGTTCATCATCTTCGTCTGAAGTACAAAGATACTCGTGCATAGGAGAGGGGGAATAGTGGGATAAATGTACATTATAAAAATATTTGGTGCGTATGCTCTTATACATTTTAACCGAAAAATATGATACGCAGACCATCATTTAATTAATTAAAATCAACACACATAGTTAAATAATTAATTAAATAAATAATTAAATGCAGGCAAACAAGGGTCAGTGCTCAAGACTAGTAGACGGGTAAAAAAGAAAATTAAATTAAATTGAATAAATTATTTATACGGGTCATAAATTAAATTAAATTAATTAATAAATTAAAATAATTTAAGTAATTATCGGTCCTTTAATAAATTTAATTTTTATATAAAGATTAAATTAATTTAACTTAATTCAATTTAACAATCAAATTGAATTAATTTTATTTGGGCATTAAAATTTATTTATTTTCAAACACAATTAATATATTAATTAATTTAATTTAATTATGCAATTAAATGAAATAATTATGTAAATTGAAATTAAATTGGGTCATGAAACACCCCTTTGACTCATTGCGGGTTGCGTCGGACCAGCACACACCTATAATGGGTCGAGCCAAACCTGTTATTGGGTTTCTTGGCCAGTAAGGTCCGCCTAAACCCATTATGGGTTAGGCAGACCCACCCGAGGCCCTGGCTAGGTGTTTTAGGTGAGTTATCTCACACTGTTCTGAAAACCATACTTGAACTGGGCCATGGTTTCCCAGGGTCGCACTAAGGCAGAGACTGGATGGCAAGATACTGCTAGTGGTGGCGGATCTAAGTTTCAGCTAGGTGTCAGAGCAGCATGACTGCCAGGATGTTCAGCACGGGGTGCTGGTGTGCATGGGGTTTGCGCAGCTACTGTAGTGGGGAGGCTGAAGCTACACTGTCCGACAATGGGTGCTATGTGTTGCGGTTTGATTGGAGAGCAAGGCTGGTGGTGGGATTGTTCTAGCCCGAGCAGGGATGGCGTGGGTTGCATGGTTCTTTGCCAGAGAGCCAGGCAACGGTCTGAGGTGTCAGCTTGGATGGAGGCCATGGCTATGGAAATCCAAAATGGGTCAACCGAGATCTAGAGGCGGCGGGTTGAAGGCTGGGCATCCAGAAGTCAGTGATATGGTGCCTAGATGCAGCAAGTGAGGGGGCTGCTTTGGTGGGCCTACTTGGCCGATGAGGAGGGGCGATGCGGGCAACCACTTGGTCCAGCACGAGGAGAGGGACACCAAAGGGGAGGGCCAAGGGAGTCATGGAATGAGCTTGACGGAGACCTAGTTTCAAGAATGATGGCGAGTCACTGGGAGGACTAGTGGTGTGGAGGGTGGCGGCAGCTAGGCCTTGTGCACAACATATCTTTGGTCGGAGCAGGCGACGACCTGCTGGAGCTTAGTGTCCTGGGAAGGATAGTAGGAGGTGTCTTCCAGACCCATTTTTTTTTACTTTTCACTAATTTGGTACCCACCCATTTTGGTGGGTTTTCCCCTACCATTAAGTATCCACTTGCCTTTATTTTTTAAGTCAAGTCCCCTTATTATTATTATTTTTTTAAACTTGAAGACTTCTTTTGATGTCTTCCTACCTTCCTTTTTTAATTGAAGTTACGTCTCAAATTAAATACTTTGCGTGTTTTTCCACACAAAAACAAATCTATAGGATAATCTATAAACTTTTAATTGAAAAATAAAATAATTATTATAAAAAAATAATAATTTATTATTATTAAATTATTATAATAATAAAATAATTATTACTCAAATAATAAAATTATTGTGAAAATTAGAAAAATTATAAAATTTATTATTTTCACAATTTTATTTATATCTGATGAACCGATATAACCTTGATCGGTTCTTCGAAATGAATAAAACTTAATACCCGAGATGAAACTATGAATTTCATGCAATCTGAAAATTTAAAATGGTCTTAACTTGGCCATTCGAGATCGGATCGATGTACGATTTGAACTGATGAGAGCGTTTTTGAACCTTATACTTAATTTTATTGAAAATTTAATTTTATAGGCTCAGAAAATCTACACAATCCCTCTAATACCACTGAATGGTTCTGGGGATTACAATGGAAGTTGGTGGGCTAGGGATCTTAGAATTTTTCATTGACGGGTCAACATGACCTATCGACGCTAATGATCCGAGCCCCAGAAAGGCCCAAGGATCTCCTATAAATTTTAAGGATAAAAAACATGAACAAAATATAAACCTATTCAGATCTAATGTCGCGGTTGACAACAACTTGTAGATGGTGATCATTTTTTTAAGGATCTAATGCTATAACCCTCTATATCGTCCACACATGCTTAAAAACCTGTGGGAGCATCGATCTTAGAATTCTAGGTGCTAACGCAGAGATCCGGAGATGCTTTCAACATCCAAAATATCACCTCATCGAGATTCCTTCGATGCTTGAGAGAGATCTTGATACGAGCTTATTGGATCAAGTGCTTCTCTCTTTATAGAGAGGGAGGAGTGAGATGCTCCAGATTTCATTCCATGAAATGAATGAATAATGATTTTCCACACATGTGAGAGAGACTCCTCTAATATTTATAGTGGAATTGGTAAAATACCTGGTTGGGTTCCCCGACCCGCTTTCATTTCAACATACACTAAATAAATTATTTCGAATAAATAAACTATGCCAAAACTATTTATTATTTTATCACATACTTGTAATATATATATAATATATTATGTTATAAAACTGATTCATTTAACTCGACTCACTATCCCACTTAATATTAAACAAACCATAAATATTAAAATAATATTAGTTCGATTAATATTATCTTTTATTTACTAAACTTGTAAATATATTAAATAAATTAAATCTCAAATATTCATAATTTTAATATTAATGAATTTATTTAATTCTTTTTATTATCGAAAAATTGTAAAAAACTTGGACCTCGTGGTAGGGCCCACCATGTCCATATACATATTAAACTGAATCTGGAAGATTATTGAATACACTATTATGTTTTACCCTATAGGCCCATATCTCAATAACATTGAATAAAATCCATAGACCAAGAGTAGAATCTAGAGACACATCATGCCCCCTAAAGAGATAAGGATTTTCATAGCAACACAATCAACCTATGAACACTGGCTGTGTACTATAATCTCTTTGTCATTAAATATCTCATAAAGTAGGATAAACACTTGTTTAATCATCCTTTTGTTGCTTTATTATTTTTTGATCTAACCGGATGGATTTTCTTTTCGACTACTTTGGCCAAAATGTATGAAGGCAATACCATCCGGATCAACCAGTCCTAAGATATATAACTTCTTAAACTTGGAATAGACAAATCCTTTCTTGATGATTCAACCAATGTCATACCATGAATGACACACCCAACACAAGCTACCTTTCCATGATTTCAATACCTTGGTTTTTTCCTTGCATCAATGTATGCAATCAAATGGTACACACTAGAAATGATCTAAATTTAGGAGACCAATACACATGTCCATATATAGGAAACACCAATGACACCCAAAACATGTGGGGTTCTTATTGGCGGGTGTGTCCTCATGATCTCACTACTAGAGATCACCAAGTGTGAACATCATGAGTGGAAGTATCAATAATTATGATCCCCCAACACCTAATAGTCACACAATTATTGTGTCCAGTCAGTAATATGTGTCTAGACTATAGAACATATATTTAAGATTAATGTCATAGTATCTCAAGGTTCTCATAATATCCTTGGATTTGCTATAACCTCTTGATATGATAATTAATCTTTGGAAATTACCATTACAACAGTGGACGTAGAAAATTATACACTATAATGGTAATATTACATCATGTATAACTAATTATATACATTATATGGTAATCAAAATTACTGTATAGTTGGGTATAGGGAACCCAATATTTCAACAATATTTTCTATATGCGTACCCAGTGAAAGATAAATCTATTGGTTGCGGTATTAATGGATATAATGATCTCTTGGTTGGTGTATTAATGCATTGAATGATGTCCTAGATGTGTCATTGACGAAATGTATGATTTTGTGGCACAAGGCCATAATGGCAAGATCAATATGTCTAACATTATGTGTTCCATCACAGTGAATTCATTTATTGTTATCCATGTGATTATTTTTATTTCAATGTTAACCATGGACACATTTAATGATAAATTTAGTCATTATATCAAATATTTATGGATTATTTACTCTTCCATAATAATAATGATATTTTTAACTATGATAATTTCAATTGTATGCTTCCACTTATTGAGTATCTAAGTATACAATTAATTTTGTTCCATTTTACAATGGTACTAAGAATATATTTTTGATTGAATTCAAGAACGCACTAAAAATAATAAGAAAATTTTAAAGAGGTATATTATTTTATGTTTCAATGTTTCCAATGTACTATGGTAGAAATGTATGTATCTAGTATCCTAAGACTACTAAACCATGTGATCCATTATGACGAAGTACCTTATATATTGTTCCATTTTAATACTGTGACCATTGGCTATACGTTACTAGAGATGGGGTTGTTATATGATAAAAATATAATATTTTAGTTGATCAAATTACCTACATGTATTCATTATCATCCTACACCATGATACAAATAAGATAAAAAATGGTGAACAATGAAAAAATGTAATACTTTCTAAAAATGTTTCCATATATTGAGATTAATAACATAAAATAAAATTCATATTCATAATAATTAAAACTGTTAATAAAATATTTTCATAAAAAATGTCTTGTACATAAAAATTTCATGATATAATATACATGTAATTATTTAATTCATTCATATCAGTTCCAAAAATCTACATGTAATCAATATAAAATCATATAAGAACACAAATATTATTATGTAATATACTATAAATTCATTAATAATATTCGTTAAGTATAAATCCATTAGATAAAATTACAGCATTAAAATTATTATTCCATTTTTTAAAAGAACATTTTAAACCATATTAGGATTTTACCAATTTATAAAACTTATTTTTATTTTCATGCATTATGAACCGTTCTTCTTATTTCATATATAAATTTCTACATATAAAATACTATTTATGAATATTATTCTACTGAATATTTGGTCAATTTTTTAAATAATATATACAATTGAAGAAAAAACATCCTAAGTGAAATAATATTAGTTATGATCGTCTTAGTATCAGAATAATTATTTCTTTCTTTTTTATTAGACCCTTGGAAAATCAATATTTATTTTTTCTCAATTATATAATTGGATTATATTTTCCAAATATATATAGCCATAAAATGATAATATATCTTAAAACATATGTATGAAAAACTTATATGATTATTTTATTACTAATTATAGATTCCACTTCATCATTTAAATATTCCTTCTAAATAGATGAATCATAGGATTACGTATCTTCTTGTTAATTATTAAGATCAAAATCAATACTAAGAAAAAAATGTGTTTTTGATGCAATACTATTAATTGTTTCTTCTAATAAATAAAAAAATGATTTTAGTACATAGGTTATACATATATATGAGTTCATTTAATTTTAAAATCCTCCTCTAATGTATCTTATTTAGTTACTATTTCATTTGATCGGGATTCTATCATTTAGGGTTTCATAGGCAAATAGGTAAACCATGATTTATCAATGATGAAATATCTTGGTTTAACAACCATGTTACAACTACTGAATAATTAAATTATACAACCAAAAATAAATATAAAATAAAATTATATTTATATCGATGAAATATATAGTAAATATCCATTTTACAAATTTTTTACTTTTTTGGTTTTAGTACTATTATAATTCAATGATATCCCTACAATTTTATATAATTGAGGTTTTGTTTACAATAATCCCATAACACATATGGAGTAAAATACTTTATTTTTTTGGAATCCATATTTTTGATATAACACATAGTTAATAATATATATCAACAATTATTTTCGAGAGACATGTAATGAGATCATGGATTTAAAAATTTACAATAATGATTTATTTATTCTCATAGCTTTACCACTTTATTCCAGTGTCTATGGATCCATTGCTAATTCTTTTATCCCTTGGCATTGAAAAAAATAAAGGGCTATAATATTCTTCCCCAAAATTGGATATATGACATTTAATTTTATTAAATATTTGTTTTTAAAAGGTTTTTATTGATACGAAGGTAATCTACAACACCTATATTTTCAGGAAAATGATAGACATTTAATTACTATAATAATAATCATTAATTTTTACAATGTGTATTTTACTTCATATAGTAGGTGTAAAATGTAAATCACAAACATAACTATGTATTAATTAAAATAAATTTATTTTAGTTCATATAGTAGTAAATGGTTTCCTAATTATTTTAGTTTGTATTCAATAAAAAAATTTACAATATGATTTTTCTATTATAGATAATAATTATATTTTAATAATTTCCTGAACATTAATATAATATCAATTCCAGAAACAGTTATTCCATAATTAAAAATAATCAAAAAATATGTAGAATGTATTTTATTTCAGTAATATATCTTACCAATGAAACTTTACAATAACAGTCCCCCTCTTGGATAGAAAAAAACATTTATTCTCAATTATTAACCTAAACTCATTAATGTTCAATAAGATACTAAAAATAATATTTCTATATAGATATTTTAAATAAAATATATCATTAAGTGTAAGTAACATTCCAATAGAATACCTATGATCAACCATATTATTCTCTTTTATGATTATTCTTATAGTTTACCCCATATAGAGTGTTTTAACATCATCTGTTGATTAATTACCAATAAATATAGGTTTTTATTGCAAAAATTTCATGTATCATCAAAATAGCTCAACAAAGAAAAATTATTGTTTTGAACATTACAAATGAATCTCAAGGCCACTAAGTGTCCATTGAGAGTGTTATTTCCATCCTTCTTGTTCTGGAGATGGAATTCATTCTTAATGTACCCAAATATTTTAAAGAAGTATAATCCCATTTTCATATTCTTGAGTTGTAAATTTCCTTTTGAAATATTAATTTTATTTTTATTCTGTTTTAAGAACATGGATGGAATAACTCCCTTCAACACTAACACATTGGATTTATCATCAAAAGGTTGATGTACTTGGTTGTTTTTTTATATTTATCATCAATTTAGAGACATTATACCTTCTAATCAAGAGACATATCTTATATATTATTCTTTTAGAACATTTAACATTCTTATAAGAATGAGGATGTTTTTGTATGATGTATTTGACTATGAAAGAATTGTTTTATTTTTTTTTTCAATAATAGATTTATGAAACATTAATTTTATCAAATACATTTCTATGATATATCTATTGAATAAAAAAATATATGAAACAAATATTTATACTAAGAAATTATTAATTATTTTATCTCTAGTGATGTATTTTTGTTTTAAACAATCTCAAATCAAATTTTCTATTAAAAAGGGTTGATTTGTGTCAAATAGATCACTAGACAATGTGTTGTGTATGTGTACTTGAAACATAAAATCATTATTCTCAATTATCCCACATTAAAGATTCATGGAGAATCTTATCCTCTCATATGGGGGTATTGGGAGGTAAAAAAAGATAAAATACCCTGAGAGTACTAGGAGTAAGTGAATCATCTTTTTTACATTATATATTTTTTCTCACCAAAATCTCTTCTACTTTACGACATTATAGAGATACATCATTTCAATTTTTCTAAATCTAAACTAAATATTGTTAGAGATATGAGTGAATAATTATGTAGGATATAACTCTTATGATAATAGACAGATACCACAGAGTTACATGATGTGGTCTCTCTTATTAATGAAAATACAGCCCCATAAAATCAGAAATACTATGAGTTACCTTCGAAACTTTTTTATGATACAACGGTGACTCATTATTTAATAATAGAATAATGTGGAGTGTAACCATTTAAAATGATTTTGGAAAATGGTGAGTATTGGAGGATAATTATTTATTGCACACTAATAGTGAATTTTTGTTTATTACAAATGGTATAGAGAAGAATTTGTATAATTTAATGAAATAAGAATTTTAATTGCACCATTTTATGTGATTATTAACATTCATTGAAAGTATGGGGAATATATAAATCTATATTTCACCCCAATATCTCATAATTAATGGATGCTATTGTGATTTTATTTTAATATTGGACCAATTCTCCCACATTTTCTGATGTGGGATCCTAACCATCCTCTATAAATAAATTTTATTAAATATTTTTTAAAAAATTAAAATAACAAGCTCGTATCGACAATGCATGATGGTTAATTAAGTATATTAAGTCCCTCATGGAATGGTTAATAGCGTGGTTAATAGTGGGAATGTGAAATATTTGTGGTTTTTTATTAAACGGAAACCATATGTTGGATTGTTGGAGTTTGGAAGTGATATTTGGAGGTAGGGAAGACAAATTATGTAGAATATGTATTTTTAGACTTAGTTCATAGTGAGAGGTGGATAAACTAATACATTTACAAATATATATATATATGAAATTGATAAAATTTATTTAATTACAAGTAAAATTAGTTCATAATATAAATTAAATAATTAAATAACTATAAAAATGAAAAATAAATTATTAATGCCCAAATAAAATATATTTTCTAAAAAAATGTTTTTGATTTATATTATATATTTTATATAATAATTAACATTCTAAAATTTTATGTATTAGATTTTATGAAACATATTGTTTATAATTGAAATAATAAATAAATATTGATTAATTTATTATAAAGAAGACATTGAAAAATAAAATCATTTAATTTAAACAATACCAAATTTTGAGAAAAAATATATTTTTATAGAAGTCATGTATTATAATATTAGTAAATTAAAATAATCTCCATTAAAGAATGATTTTAATAAAATAAATCATATATATCAATATTTTGTTATTTTTTTATAAAAATTAACAATCTTAAAATCATTATTACATGTTAAGGAATAAAAGTAAATTCATTTTTATTCTAGAAAATTTATTTAACTAAAATTGTTTTTGTTGTATTATTTATTATTATATAAAAATGAATTTTATCACTCTTAAAAATTCAATTAAATAAAATTTATTTAATACTTTGAATCTAAATTTATGAATTATTTAATATGGTAAATTTGATTTTATGGAAAAATGATTTCCAAGGTAAAACATAGTCACTTAAATAATGCCTAAAATCACATAAAAGTGTTAAATTAAGGTATAACGTCACAAAAAATCACCCAAAATTATCTCTAAATGGGTGTGTTAGGTAATTATTAAACTAAAATTATTTAAAATATAATATTTTCCCATTTTTATCTATTTTCCTTGAAATTGATATTACTCTTATGATAAAGAATGAGTATCTACAAAAATATCTTAACTCCTATCTTATAAAATTTTCCCTCCTCCACCCACCTAAATGTAGACAATTATTTTTTTTATATCTTAAAAACCTACCAAAATTCACACACGAAATATAATATCTAACATTTCAGAACACACAGCCATAATAGGAAGTCCCAAAATCCATCATTTCTAAGAGACTATCTAAGAGAAGATTCAAGTTTTCAACATATGTTTGATTCTATCAATAGTCATTATAATTTATATATTTCATCGACACAAAATTAAATTTTAATTTTAATATAAAAATATATAAAATCAATAAGTTTATATCAATGACATATTAAAATTATAAAATAATATTTTCTTACTCTATCTCTCATTATAATATGTTCTTCTTTAGGTCAATTTTGTAACCTATTAAAATGATGGCATAATGTTATCTTAATGAATGGATATAATAACATAAACGCAACTAACAAGATGTAAAAGACGATTAATTTGGAGTGTTTTCATAATTATAAAGTGCTAATATTCTAAATTATATCCTGTAATTAATTAAATTATTTTGTAATTTCAGTAGTTTCTTGAAAGGATATTTTTAATAGTTGAATGTGAACCATCCCTATAAGATAAATTAAATTAAAATTAGACTAAATATAAACCTAAAAACATATTCTAAATCCTTATGAAAATTATATACATGATAAGCCCTTTATCAGGGAATAAAATTGGAAGCCCCAAACTAAACCATTTATGGAAAATGGAATTGTTAACCCCTAAATATGTGTTTTAATAATAAAAAATCAGTATATGGGTAATAAAGAATTAAATATGAATGGAATTAAGTAAAAATTATATAAATAATTTTATTATAAATATTAATAATAAATATTTGTTAGATATGGATTAAGAGTGTATTTGACAATGAAAAAGTCTGAGGTTAGGGATTTTCTCCCAATTTCACTTTAAAATCAAGATATTCTACAACAAAAGTTCTATTTGGATAAATTAAACTTTCTTTCTCTATAAAAACACATATAGTTTCTTCTTTTAATTTTATCTCTTGGTATTATGAGTATTTTTTGGATTCATCCTCCCTATTTCTTTATATTGAACATAATGTTTTCCAGTAAGTGGAGATTATCTTATCTCATTTTTTTATATTGGATTCAATCTCATAAATGTTCATATTAATAATTTTATTTTTAAATATATATCTAAATAATTATATTATTTCATATATTTATCTTATATTGGAATTGAATTTTATTACAAAATAATTAAAGGAAAATATTTTTAGTGTCTTCCATAGTGGTCCTTTCCGGTTGTACTTGAATTTTTTTACAAAATGTGGTAAATGAATCTATTTGGTGAAATTTTATATAAAAAATCATTTTCCAAATGACCCAATATGTTTTAATTATTATGTTTCTATTTTATATTTTTAGGGTTTTCTAATGTAATTAGTTTTCCCATTGATTTATAAATTAATTATTTTAAATAATAAGTTTTACAAAAATTAAAGGATATTCCATATTATTTTTAAAAAATAATTTCTATTAAAAAGAGTTCATTTATCATTATCAAAAAATTTAAATATTTATTATTCTCCACAAGGGATATTATATAATTATACCATACACTTTCATTATCTAGTTGGCTTATGGTCGTTCCTTAGACACATTTTCTTAAAAGACATTCATTTTTCATTCCATAATTACGAAATAATAGAATTATGAATATTTTAATGTACACATGAAACACATATGTACAATTTTTCATTATAGAAAATGTGTTCTGATAACTATATAGGGCCCCAATGACTTTGAAAATTATTTATATCCCATGAAATGAAATGTAATGGTTTAGGGAGTAAACCAAATATAATATACTTACATGAGGATAAGGACTATAAATATATATGAATTCATTGAATTGGGTAAATCCTTATATATCATGATATAAAATATCAAATATTTTGTGGTAAATTTTATCCACTATGGTAATATGTTCAATACGTGATGATCATTATTTTCTGATCCCCCATCATGGAACATGTTTTAGTATTGGATTAATATCCTTGCACCAGTCATGATCCATGTGGAATCACTTTCCCTCTTTCAGGTGGTGGTAAACCATACCCTTCCTGACTGATGATATTCACACCATGATTGGAATGGTATGATAGGATATCATATATTCCCTCTATGGATTCCTTTATTGAATTTTTTCCTACTATAGGTATCACTTACAGATATAAGAAAACTTAATGATTCTCATTCAAGGTGCTATTTTCTAGTCGAAACTAATTAATTTCATTACTTTATTTTATAACAGGGTAACTAAATATAGTTTATAATGATGAAAATATTAGACATATTTAGTAAATGTAAATATTTTTCACATGCGAGGCTCTGAGTACATCTTATGCACATACCATAAGATGTCACAGGTAAAAGCACTTGTGTCATAATTGGAAAACCATGAGGAAATATACGTTCTATGTGTAATGAATTCCAGTATCATCACCAAGGATTTATGTAATCATAAAAAATGTAATATAACATTTTAATTATGATACTTATAATGATTATAACTATAAGAAACATATTATCTTCATATAGGGATTCCCATCCTCAATACCTAGGGTATCATGTGATTATCACATACTGTATTAAAAATAACCTCATAACCCATGGAATGGGTGTGGAGAACATATGTATATAAAATATCATTATCATTCTCATTATATAAGGAGTCTCTTTCTCATAAAATGAGGGTGGATATTGGGCTCATCACCTATGTTGGGGGTGAAGATATCACTTTCTTATTACAAAGGATTCTATGAATTTTCACCTAAGGATCCCTAGGCTCATCAACTAGGGACGATTTAATGATAAATTCGGTGGGTTTTGATAGGTTTAAATATGAGTGTGGTCATTTCATATATTTAAATAATACTCTAGTTGATCCCACACATGCTAGTCATGTATGGGTTGATTACATGTGTAATTCCAAGTGAGGGTGCTTCACATATTTATAGTGCAGTGAATATGGTCCCATATATGATTATCATGTATGTGTTAATCACAAGTTTAAAGAAAAGATAAGGAACTAATAGATTTTTAATCTAGTGAAGAAAGAAATCCCATAAAATCATTATGTACTAGGTCAAGCAATCATTATAATCTTGTGGAAATTAAATTTTTTTGTCAGTAATTAATATATTTATTTTAAGAGGATTGGTATACTCCAAAAGAATGATTAAGAATAGAGTTTCTATACAATTGAAGAGTGAAATAGTAGTGTTATGATTTCCTTGGCGACTATTTGGTCATGTATGAATCATCAGCTGAAGAATCCCACTCTATGGGGGGAAACATGGTTGTTTTGTTGTTTAGGTTGAACCCCCATATGGAATCTTACACACCCTTCATGGAAGTTGGGATAAAAATAAATATAGTTTGAGTGAATACATTATATCTATGTGATAGTGAAATACCATGAAATTCAATGTCATGTAGTAAATATTCTTATACCATGGATGAGGTGAAAATAATGGTTGGTGTGAGGCCTACGAATTGAAGCTACAAAAAGTATGGGGGTATAATCCCATTCTAATCATATGAGGTAACTATTATTTGTCACATGAGGTATCATGTGTTGATCATATAGGGTATCCCATGCTTATAACATAGGGTAAATATAAAGTTCAACATCTTGTTTTTAGAAAAAATTATAATTCAATTTATCATTACGATATTAAGAGGTATTTTAGTATTTTAGCATAATAAAACTGGGATGTTGTTTGTCAATTTAATATCATGTGATGAGGAAACGTTTCTATACAGTTTAAAGTCAAGAATCCAAGACATCGTTGTGTAATGGATTATATACAATGCTTCCCATTATCTATTAGGGCGTGGGAGAGAAGGATCCATAGAACCTATATATGTTCATTAAGTGGAGTGATGAATGGTTTCTCTCAACAATTTCATGGATGGGTAATACATATCCACTGTGAAGCTTCTGTTATAAAGAAAAAGTCATAGAAAATTCCCAAATAAAGAAAAATTCATGGGGCCTGAAATCAGATTGCCTATGCTTTAGATTATAAGAAAATGGGATTTCCCAGTCCATGATTGAAGTAGATGGAAATGGTATTGGGGTCCATCATTCCTAATGTGTGTAAGGTTTTATCATGAGTAAGCCCATATCATCCAGATATGAAGACCTTAACACTCAAATATTATTAAACCATGTCCTATAAAAAGAGTAATCATGTATGGGAATTCATGTTTTATTCATTATTTTTATGATTAGGCATCCATGGAATGATCTCTTGAATGATAGAGCACACACAATGTCTATAGTTGAATAAAGAATATTTCTCCATAATGAAGGGTTTTTTTAGGGATAATGGTTTTCTAAATTCATCTTGATTGTGATATTATAATTTTAAGGACACATGAGGGGTAATTTGTGTAGGATTAATACCATTGAATGTTAATGATTCTTAATGTTTGTAATGGTCATTATCTCATGAGTCAAGATATTCTATTCGATGTAAAAGTTTGACACTAAAAATAAGGGGAAGGATGTGAATTTGTATAAATTTGGGTCGTGATAGATAATTTTAATGGTAAATAACTTTCCACATATAGATCATTGTTTTTACCCTCCAACATGGGTTCTCAATACTACAGAACATCATAGATCCATCCCCATTAGTGAGTTTTCACTTTCAAGATTTCACTTTCCTAGATCATTCATCATTATATTATGTCCCTTAAACGATGTTTTTTTATATACATCTATATATCATTATAATTTCAATAATTAGGGATTATAATGATAATATTTAGGCGACAAAACACTAAATTATCTATTTTGGATCTCTGATTTTGAATTTAGGGTCACACCATTGCCTATAAAATAAGAGGATGGCTCACATAGGGGTCCATGAATAATCAGAATAGATGTTTTTCTTCATGTATCTTCACAAATATCTGAATTTTGTATGTTATCTATGATCTAATTCCATGGAAATAATAATACTCATTTATATGCATAAATACTTCTGGATGTCCGATTCAACATGCCCTATTTTTTTAAAGTAACTTCCGTGAATGATATAACTCAAGAATCCTCAATTATAAAAAACCCAATCCTCTACAAACTGAATATAGATATTCTATAAGAAAAATATATAGGTAGATGTAGAGGGGTATAATTTATCTACATCATGGAAAATGAAAGTAAAATATAATATAAAAATTAGAAATAGATTTATAAAAATGTATAATCATGTTAATCTCTTTGAATTTCTGATATAATATAAGAAGAATTATTGAATTTTTAAATGGTTTTTACCATAGGAATTCAATATTAGGGATGATATCATGATCTGAAAAACTTACTAAGATTCCTTGAGTCATTGGTTCATGATTTGAAAAGGTTTTTGATGGTGGAATAGGGATATAGATAGTCACTTTATAAAGAATTATACACCAATCAAGAAATATTTCCTTTAGAATCCAATAAAAAACATAAAAAAGAGATAGTAAAAGAAAATTATTACCACCAATATGATATAATTATCAAGGTGTTCATGGAATCCCATCATATAGGCAAGACATAGTAGTGAAATCTATGTGAGGGAGCAATCTTTATTAATTAATTAGCATGGGTATACATGTTATACATGTTGTGTGATGTGGTTTGGGAGGATATCTAAAGGGGTGGTATTTAAGATATAGTTTACACCTCTAAATTACATTTTTACCATATCTTATACATTATAGAAGGGAAATTAAGTAAGTGGACACCCATTACAAACTCATTTTAGCTTCAAAACAGGGAGGATGGTATCAGTTTGTGGGACCTCTACCACATTGGTGGAATCCGCTTCCTTGGGGTAATGTATAATTATATTTTTTAAGAATATAATGTATAGTAGGGTTGGAAAAAGGTATCTGTGATTAAAAGTGTGTTTTTTTAATTCCATGATGGTGGTGCTATGATAAAATTCCAACAATAATGATTTGTTGTTCAATAGATAGTTTTAAATTTTACTGAACGTACCTCAAGGTTAATTTTTTGGGAGTCAGAGGTAATTTACAAGATCATTAGAACATATTGGGGAGGGTTCATATAAGGTAATCTATGAGGTGAGCTAGTTTCAACTATGGGGTAACATTATGATGGCCCACACCTGATAGGTCATGTTAGATAGATTCATCATAGAATTACTAAGTGGGTGGTTTTCTTTTGTATATTACATCCACATGGTGGTTTAACTAGGGACATTCATCATATAGGAAAAGTTTATAATGGTACATAAAATCAACTTGGTTATCCATATTTTGGAAAATATCAATGAATTATTAAATTTTTTTAATATGATTAAGGTTAAATTTTTTGTGTGTGTCTCATTACACTTCTTATGTGAGCGAATCAATACACACATGGGGTTTTATGATTATTTTAAATCCATAATCCCTCCGAACATCATTTTATGACCATCATTTTTATGAATCATTAAGATTTGACCATATTATCACAAATACATTGTAGTGCTTGTGAGGCATTGGTCAGATTTGTAGTTTATTTTTTATCCTTATTTCCTCCCAACCAGGGCGATCATGAATGATAGAATCAGAACCACTAAATAGTGGTCATACCTAATGGCCACATTGGGTGGTTTATTAATATAACACATCGATGGGAGGGTATCACATGATTCATATCACCTTTATAGTCCCACCAGTTTGTTGTGTTTTATTTATTTTATTATACCAATTTTATAAAAAAAATTAACCATGAATTTCATCCCATTTTTATATGATAGTTCTATGATATGTTCACATATGAAGGAGTTGGTGAAATAAGTTCAGTTTCACCAACCACTGCTCCATATGGGTTGTTCCATTCGAACATGAAAATATGGGTGTTGACTTACCATTGAGAGATATATGGGAGGTTGTTAATCCAATTAGACCAAAAAGAGAAGACACCATGATAGTGTGAATGAAGGCATGACACATCTGGGGGAGAACTTCAATCAAGAATGGTTTTTTATAAAGGTCATGGCAAGGGAGGCTTTAATATCTCATACTCCACTAACTGAATTTCATAGTGTAAGTGTAGTTAGAGGCTAGTGAGTCCTAGGTAATCATGTTTGGGATCTTGGAGAATATTATACATGTTATTATACTATATTTTTTTGGACCTAAGGAATTACCTATGATAATTGGCTGTTATTACAAATGTACCATTATTCCAAAATACACGGTAGACATTTGATATTTTTTTAATATTAGACTCCACACATGGACTATGGAGGTAGATATAAAGAATTATAATAGTCTTTCTTATCCTTATACATTCTATAGTTGGGTTATTATACATAAAAATGGAATCCATTTGATATATTGAAGACCTATAGTGGGTGATCTACCCATAAGGATTGTAGAATCCTCTAAATGACTGGACATGTGTGTTTTTAGTCATACTCTCCCCTAGAGATTTCCCAGAAATTGGGTTTTATAAAGGGTTGTAATATGGTAATTATGAAGATGGTGAGCCATTAGGGAGTTTTTTATACCATGGGTCCTTTGTGGGAGGTGATGATCCTAAATATTGTAGTCTAGATGATGTTGACATGTAGTTTTGTTGAGTAATTATTTTCAATTTACATTGGGATTCACTAACTTGTTTCTGTTGACTTACATAGGAAATGGAAAGACCAAAAATATTTGAAATATCAAATGATTCATTATATCATTGACCTTAGTATAGGTGAAATAGTAATATCATGGACCACCAAGGGTAGAAAACAACACCTCTTCCCACTAGTAGGGATATGGGTAATTAGTGTTATGATGATGAAGCACAATAAGAAATCAAGGAAATAGTGTGGATTCCATAAGGATTAGATAGTAGCTATAAATTATCCTTATTATTAAATGAACAATCTATTTTAACACATATTCTATTGAATAAACTCCTATATCACTGAAAAATTATTCCAAAATATAAAGAAATCTATTGTGTCCATCAATGTGCCCACTAGTAAGGAGGTTTCACCACTAGTTTATCCTATGTTACTTATCTAAAATAATGTATTATTAGTTAATACAATGCATGATATTAACCATAGGCCAATGAATAGGGATACACAAGTAATATCACATGGACAAGCATTCATCATTGGTGCCCAAGGATTTAATCTCTCCACACTTTATATAATTTAAAATCCTCTACCATTAATTTATTTCTTGTTAAAAATATATCATTCCCAGCATACATTTTTCCTTCTTGATCATGATCCCTACATTCATGCATCCCCCTAATTGGGTAGTATTAAATCACATGGATCTGATAATTGATTCAATGATAGTTGAAACCACTCTAGCGACGAAGGTGGCTGGTTTGGTCATAGAACCAGAGTGAGACTATGAGGTACAATGTCCTGAAGATGCTACACATATCCTTGATTATGGACCATTTTAAAGAGATTAGGTTACTAGTAGGACATCTCTATCTTGGGTTGTTGACAAGGCCACAATGTCTATTTAAAAAGGGGTTTTTCTTTCATGGGAGTTTTTTTCCATGATTTTGTTTGTGGTTATAAATTGAGACTTCTAATCCCATGGGAGATGAGCTCAATGTGAGAAATAAATAATATCAAACGACATCTCATGTAACATGATAGTGCATGATAAGGGAAAATAAAATTTATTCTAGGAAATATCTCATGATATAGACCTACTCTATCAATTTTAATTTATTCATGAAGAAATAATACTGAAAATATGAAATTAAACTCAAATTGTGGATCGTGAAAAGGATGTAAATCATAAAATCAAGGATTTGAAACCTATGATGGTGAAAAATAAGAGGATATTAATTTTTTACTATTTTCAGAATTTATTTTCTCCAATTACATTTTATTTGATGGGGTGAAATAATTTTGGATTGACTATCGACCATGTTAAAAAAATGTGAACCGTTATTTGTTGTTGGAAGTCCTCTAGATATTCTATCCTATATCGGATATGTGCAATTTTAGGTCATGAAATATCACTATATTATATTATATTTATACATGAATTATTAAAAGGATTAGAATGGGGATGAACTATAGTGTGGATATGAATTAAAGGTGTGTTCTGATAGATTATGGAATTATAGGGGCAAACCTTCATGCATTCAAGAACATAAATGTGGTTTATTAGTAAAGTATATATGATACTATCTTAAAGGATAAAAAAAATAGGGTGGTGGATAGCCCTGGGATAAGACATACATGAATCTCTATATATACAATGATGGTAATTAGTCCATATATTTTTATTAAAGATATTGTAGTAGGATTCTACCAGTAGAGGAGGGAATCCTCTATATGGCGAGGAATAAAACACAATTCTATAGTTTATAAATCATATATATAGATAAAATATTTTTAGTTTAATGTAGTGAAACATATACTATTATTATATAGTTTGAAGTCTTGTGATTATGATGTTGGAAACATAGGTTAACATAATACAGTGAGGATGATAGTGGTTTACAGTATGATATCATGTGTTTAGGATATTGGACACATAATTTAACATCATACAGTGAGGATGAAGCTTCATAATAGCGTAAATTCATGGGACTATGACATTGGAAACGAAGTTTAATGTTACATTGAGATGATGATAATGTATTACAATTTGACATCATGTGACAAGGAAATTTTGATCTAACATGAAACTATGAAAGTTATTTTTTAGGAACTTTACATTTGTGGGAGGTGGATGCATCATAATTGTGATAGGGAAACCACATAACAAAGATACTAAGAAAATTATAATCAAACTTGATGTGATAAATAAGGCACAATAAAATATTTTTTACATTTCTTACGAGTGAATAATATAAACATATGTGCTGGGCTAGAGGGTCACATCTACCTCCATGGAATACACATGGAAGTAGGGAATCAATTTTATGTGACCCATAAGAGTGATTCACCCTACCAATGTGGAGGAATCCATAGAAAGGTAACACTTATATTTTAAGAATTCCACTCAAGCATTAAATAGTGTATGAAGAATAAATTTTATCCTAGTGTAAATGTTGAGGAATGATGTGAAATTGTAATTAGGATTGTCTATTGACCATATTTAAAATATGGGTTCCACTACCATACATTCAGAGAATCATCTTTTGGAACATGTACCTTGGTTGGAAGGTAGGCCTATCTTAGCCATGAACTATCACTCTAAGGTATCTCATTTTGAGGTGGGAATAGTTCCTCTTGGTAATGTTCCCATGATAAGAGGGAATACAATTTAGAATATATGTTTTCACCATATGGGATCCCATTTTAAAATAGGATATTGAAAAATAAAATTCGAACCAAAAGTGTTATGATGAGGCAGGGGTGGGGGGGGGGGGGTGGGGGGTGGGGGTGGGGTGGGGGAATATTCTCAAAATTGGTGATTGATCACCCCAATGTGGTTCCATAATGAATTGATAAAATTTATGGTGTTCAATATGAAAAATTATGTTTTTAAAATCATAAATAGACCTTAGAAATGTTAGAACATGACTTGAAGGGAATCAAGTTGGTCCTAGATACTTTATTGTTTATTGCCTTTTAGTTCTGCCTATATATTTTTTTCACACCATTTAAAGGTAATTATTCATGGACCCAGGTGTTTATAGTTTTTAATTCCATACAAATTATATAGTTTCGGGTTATATTTCAAAACGATATGGGGAGAACAAGAATGTCATAAATGGAAATTAATTTTCAAGAGAAGGAGGAATAAATTTAGGAATAGTATATTTTCTCATAATATGATATATGTATATCACTATGTATTCCTATAGATAAGAGTAATGAAACACAATGTTATTGAAGGTTATATAGTAGATGAAAAAACCAAAATAGGAGGTTCTCTATAGGGAGAGCTAGAGAATCACATAGTTTAAATTTATGTGGAAGGGATCTTTCTAAAGAGGTCAATTTCATGCAAAGAGGACATTGATCAAATAGGTGAACATCTTGTGGGGAGGATGAAAATGTCTTAATGTTTACCATCATGTATCTAATACATTGTATACGTATTTTGACAATATATAATGAGGAAAATAATCATGAAGTTTAATGACATGTAGTGGGGATGATAATTTATTACAATTTAGAGTCATGTTAGGTGAAAATTGAACTCACAATTTATAATCATTTGGTGGGGATGATAGTATCATATAGTGAAACATTATGTGATCAATTTGTTTCAAATTAAATTTTGAATCATACGATGTGTGTGATAATTTTTTTATAGTTTAACACCATTTGACCAGGTTTTTGGGAACAAAATTTAATTTCATATGTTAATGATGACAATTCTATACAATTTAACATCATGTGACTAAGACCATGTAAATTTTTTTTAAAACTATATACAGAGTTTTTTTGAGTAACCCCAAATTTATGTGAGGTGTGATGTTCTACCAATCTATAGTGAAAAATAAGTAATCACCATCAGAGTAAACATTGTCGATTAAAAAGTGTATCATACAATTATGCTCTAAATTTGGTATTTTCTATTCTAGTATCATCAGAATCCTTAATACAAACACCATATTACCCTAGAGGAAAGAGTAGAGGAAAGACTTATTATTGAATAATCAATCAACCTGGTATTGATGTACCTTGAGATTATGATGTTATTGGTACCATCCTTAATAAAGGGATTCGAATTTAACTAAATCGACATTAGCAATTTTGTTTAGTGATAACTTATTATAGATGGATGTCTCTTGTGATGGTTATATTTCCCCAAAAAATCACATTTTATTAATATAATAAATCATGGGTCACTATAAATTTTTTATTATGTTTTATAATAGATTCACATAGAAGGAAATTTACATTTAGTTACACTTAACGAAATAATATCAACTAACATCATTAGAAATAATAAGAGGTAAATTAAAAATTATAATACATACAAAAATTTAAACTCAATATAAATGAATTCTAGAATGAAAATCAATCCATATACAAAAATTATAAAAAAATGATGTAGAAGAGTCTGTAATATGATTTTCATTATCTAGGGATGGGTAGAACACTTATAAGTGATGTAATAAATGTTTAGGTATGATAATAGTGGAGTTTTTATATTATATATTTTGAAAAGTGACTTTTAGTCAATATGATTGCTATTCAATATGACCATTCGACATTATGACCATTGGTGACAATGTTATTATTAGAATTATTTATAAAAATTGTTAAGATAAGGGATAATTGATACATAATATAGATATAATGGACCCAAAATGTAGGGTATTTACTTTTGATTCACATTTTTCAAAACAAGTTATGGAAGTAGCTTATTTGGAGTTCTCCCATGAATAAGAGAAACTGGGGAATTAATAAATAAGATTCACAGTAGAATCATCTATTAGATAATTTCATGTTATTAGAGATCACTACTTGATAAATGTTAGCTAAGCCACGCAATTAATGTAAAAAAATCACACACCTTAACCATATGGGTCATGTTATTGTAAAAGGTGTTATTTACCTTTTACTTAACATTATAAAATTTTAATATTCATCTTTGAAATGAAATAGAGGATTCATTAATCAAATATTCATTATTATTTTATTAACATGATGATAAGATGAATATGAGAAATTGATTTTGGATATAAATAAATCATTATTTTATTGTTAGGAATAATTTAATTTTAATAAATATTTTAATTATTAGTTATTTTTATGAAATGTTCTTATAAAACACTTTTTATTTATATATAATTAAGAATATAATTCTATAATGTTTTGCATAATTTTTGAAGGGGTCATAAATTTAAATAATCTATATAAAATAATATTTTTTAGTAAATAATTTTGTTTATTGTAATGTTTTAATAATAATATTTATTAAATTATTTTGACAAAGTAACCATAATATTTTTAATCTGCACATCTAATTTAGGTTTGGGTTAATTTGTTGGAAATTTCAATAATACATCATTTTTTAGTCAATAATAAAAAATAAACTCCAGTATTTTGTTTTATTTATGTCTACATAAATTTTCAATAATGATGTGATAATAAAATATGTCATTTTTTTAATATATTGAATTTTAATAGATTAATATTATTTTTGAAACCAATAAATAAATTTTTTAAGTCTAAAATGAAAATTAATCTTATTAAAACATTATTTTGTGGAAATATTAAATTCTTATGTCCAAAGTAATATAAAAAACTAGATTTATGTTCCCCCATTTATGATAGAAAAAACCCATTCCTCAAATTTCTAAAACCAATTGATAACCCCTTAGGTAATCCATTGGGTTTCCATTTTCCTCAATGTAGAATTCCCATACCCATATTTAGAAATAATAGAAAATTTTAATAATTTTGCGACCAATACCCATATATACACTTCACGTATTTAACTCTAAATAAAATTAATATTATATTCCACTCATTTTACCTCTATAAAAACATTACAATGTGTTTTTATGGTTACTATGAACTGTATTTACTCATTAGGAGTAAATAATTCTTGGTAAGGTATTCTCTTCCCCTCACTTTTTATCCATTTACTTCATTTGTAGATAGTCCTCTAATTTCAATGGTATTATATTCTCATGAACTTATGATCATTATATTACATTTAATATATTTTTATATCAATGATATACTTCTACTATCAATTATTGTCTGTTTTCCATAAATGACTTTTTATTTTTATCAAGATACTAAAATCATCCTTTCATTTTACATACATCCATTTTTTTTATTAAAAAACAATCATATTTTCATTGAAGGGTATTAATATCTATATATATATATATATATATGTGTGTGTGTGTGTGTTTGTTATTATACATAATTTTTAAGAATTTCCATCCATTAAAATCACATTCCTTTCTCGGGGGCTAAAAATGATGAAAATTGCGAGTCACTAAACAGTTATGTACTCATGGATTTTTCATGAGACCCATTCTTTATTTTCCACTGGTTGTTAATGAAATTATTTGTAATGATATATGTTATATTTTGAATACATGAATTAAAAAAATATAGTGGGATAAAAGTGATATAAATCCAATTCATTTTCAAAAGAACCAATCTCTATAGATGACATTGTTATGATATATCGGTGAATAACCTTGGAAATATGTTTTATCACACCTTGGTGATGAACTTTAGTGATATTATTATGAATGTATAATTTATATTTTATATCCACATTTTTGTGTTTTTAATCATATATATATGATTATTCTCTCATGTTATTCCATATTTGTTATACTTAAAGATCATTCATGTTCTATTTCTATTGTTTATCCCTTATTGTGATTCATGATCATAGTTTTTATTGGTTAATGTCCCCAGGAAATAAGTAGTAGTGATATGAACTTGGATGAAATAATAAAGTAGTATTTTAAGACTATTAAATAGTTTTTATGTTAATGTTTTCCTTATTTATATCATATATTATTTACTTGGTTTCAAAGACACTAATAAAAAAATATCCTTTGATGTTACTAACTTTATATTTTTCTAAATAATTATGTTGATTTTTTTTGGAAAGGTTGTACATTATAGTTTTTATCAATGGTATGGTTTAGTAATGTTTGGAAGTTAGTACTATAAAATATTATTTACATCCTTTTGATAATTATATGCATTTGTATGTATCCTGAAATTTTGATAAATTGTAAGGCATGTAGTTTACAAGAAATGAAATCTAAGTCTATATACTACAAGTTAATGTGGAACTAGTAACGTTTTTACTATAGGTAATAACCCCAAAAGGTACTATTCATTATTAACTCAACCTATACCCATTTAATTATAACATAGGTCTTGTTGTACACCAGTTTTGACAAACTCATGGGCTATGATTTTATTAAATGTCTAATTTTCACAAACCACTATGAAGGATATATAGATAATGAATTTTTTTATAAGAGTGAAGAATATCATCCCCAACAAGTGTTATTAAAAAAATTTGTATTAAATTTTATTATAGAATTATTATTATATGATTTTCAATGCCAATGACCCTTCCACTTCAGTTTTCATCTTTCATAAAAATGTATATAAATATGAATCATGTAAACAATGGATGTGATGGACAATGAAACACTGATCATACTAATATGATAGAAGTTTTAGGTAAAAGCATGATGATGATGCTGATGAATTATTTATGTCATGTCATGAATAAAATAATAAAACACAAATAGAATATAGATTCACAAAGAGGGAATAACTAGATTTTGAATCCATTATGTTCGAATAAACAAGTATTTTTTGTGGAAACATTGATACACTAATCACCTAAAAATTTAACAATACTATTGAAATGATATATTATATACTTTATTGATCCATGAAAGAGAATGTTACATTTTAGTAATACCTCTTTGAGGTATATACTGATTAGTGGTTGAAACGAAACAAGATTGAGAATCTAAAAGATATTGTAGAATCTTTGGAATAATAATAATTCAAAAAATTATTTTATATAATTTATTTTACATTAAAAATCCAAAACAAGATAGAGAGGGTATTCCTTGAGCTAATTGGAAAAAATCAGTTTGATGTAAATAATTGAACATTATAGGACAATCATAATGCACCATATTATTTTTCTTTTATTCAGATAAGAAGATTAATTGATTAATTGATGGGTTAAGACCATATCTGTGGAAGTTTATAGAAATCAATAAATTTTGGAGTTATTAAGAAATAATATATTATTCTACCTAATTAGATATATATTTTGGAGATGTGAAGTGTTCTCATTTAATTATTTACAATATGATAAAAATAGATCCAAATATTTTAAGGCATTTTTTCATGAAATAGAATGAAAGAAAAAAAATCCCTTGTGTAACATGTGTGGGAAGAAGAATTTGGGTTATTGTTTTCATAGAGGAGGAAACGGTATCAATTATGGAAGAGATATCCATAAATCTAAAACATACATGGAGACATAAATCCTTAACTTCTAGATACCAATAGTATTAAGAATTTGAATAACATACAACATGTAGTGTAAATCATTATGTGTTAGGTTAATAGATATTTCAATAATAATTATTCAAAACTAAATATAATGTATGTAAATATAAATTAACCCGAGTAGATTCCAAGGTATAAAATTTAGGACTTTTCAACCATGATGTATGTTGTTGAGTATAAAACTAATATATTAGTAGGGATACTAATCTTTAACTCTATATTTCCATATATATATTTTTTATTTTGGATTTACACAATTTTTTTTCTCATACATGTTTTCAAAGAACATCTAATTATACACTTAAATTCAATTGGTAGGGTAATATTTTAGAATTCATAGAGGAAAAATTCAAGAATTAGTTATATACAGATATTCCCCTAAAATTATATAGATTCCAATTTCTCCATAGTCTTAAAGGCCTTTCGAATGGTGGAATTCACCATAATACTTAAGAAGGATTAGTTACCAAATAATAATATAAAGATAAACTATTGAATCATTAAATTATTAGTCATATAAATGGTATAACAAAAATTATCTTTAAAGTATAAGTATAACAGCTTTAGTCTTATCATGAAAACCTCATATTTCCTTCTTTATAGAATTTATTAATGAAAATGGATATAAAGGATAATGTAGACAAGATTGAAGATGTACCCATTGTATGAGAATAAAATGATGAAATTTATAAAGTGTCTCATGTACCTCTACTAGAGAGAGTTATAGATAAATATTGAACTCATAACTAGATCCATGATAATATAAATTACTCTCTATATAATAGAATGTTTTCGTCTAGGGGAATTAAAAAGGAACATCATGTTTTTTAAATAAGGGTATCATTCAACCAAATGTATCTTCCAGGGGAGGAAATGATATTTTTCTGAAGAAGAATAATAGATTGATGTGGTTATCCATTGATTATAGAAAATGTAATAGGATCACATTGAATATAAAATACCATCCTCTAAGGATGAATGACTTGATCGTCTGGCTTTAAGGAGCACAAATCTTCTCTATGATTGACCTCTAATTGGGGTATTGTCAACTTTTGATGAAGAAAAAAGTTATCCTGAATATTACCTATAAATATATTTGAATATATTTATTTTATTATTATAACTTATGGAATTACTAATTCTCTTACAATATAAATAGTTTTGATGAATAGAGTCGTTATGGACTATGTTGATAAATTTTTGGTGGTATTTTTGGTGATATCCTGATATAAACCCAAAGGCTTGAGTATAATGAGGATCTTATGAGGAACATATTAAAAAAATTGAGGAAAGGGAATATTTTTTGAATACTCTGAAAATTTTCATTCTGTTTTAAAAAATATCAATCTTAGGACAAATTGTGACCAGTAATATAATCTAATATGATATTGTAAAGGTAAATACTATAGAGTTGGTGGATCCTCCTACAAAAATGACTATGATTAATAGTTTCCTTTGTCTATCAGAATAATATATAATTTTTATGAAATAAATTTCGTGTAATTTTAATAAAAAATCCATTTTAACTTGAAAGGAAGTTATGTTTATCTTAAAAAAAGAGTGTGAAGACTTTTCCATGAATTGTTGAAGAGGTTGGTTAGTGCACATGTGATAACATTACCCTTTAATGATAAAATATTTTTTTATTTATAGTGATTAATCCTAGAATGGAAATTCATGTGTACTCATTTAAAAAGAAATGTGATTTCATATGAATCATTATAGTTATTACCCGTGAATATAATTATTCTACACCTAATTTGGATTTAGCTACAATTATATTTTCTACAAAGACATTAACAAGTTATAATTATTGAGGGATGTATTATATATACATAGACCACCAAATGATAAATTATATATTAATATCATTATATATTAATATAAAAGGAGCTAATCAAGATATGATGAAGATGGTTATATCATATTAAGGACTTGGATAGTTCTATCTATTCTCAAACCAGAACATCAAACAAATTCCTTGATGAACTAATTAGAAAGGTCTCTAGAGTTCATTGAAAGATAATTATTGAAAGAGATCCATTGATCAAGGAAATGGTAAATATGAACATGTATTTCATAATATAAGGTAAATAATTAATCACATGTCTACGTATTTTCTAAAAATACTTGAGGTATAAGATCACGAATACATAAAGAAAAGATTTTAAGATATAAAATAAGATAGAAACTTTGTAAAATGTGTTGTTTATTGAGTTTAATATGGATTAATGTGAATTAATAAGGGTTGGTACATGAATAAGTTTCCCATTTTTTATAAAGATAAATAAGTAGGTGGTGGATAAATCTCATAGCTCTATATTCGCTATACATCATGGAAGTACTAAAATGTATAATATTCTATGAAATTTTTATTGGTTGGATAATCTGAATAAAAAGATTTCTGAATACACTTTGGTATGTTTGATATTTTTACATGAAAAAGTTCAGTGAAAACAACCCAAAGGAGTAATACCAATAATACCCATAACTATATTGATGTGGCACAACATAATGATATGATTTATTACTCGACTTCTTAAGATATCTAAGGTAAAAATATAATATATGTAATTTTTTATAAATTTAAAATTCTACCCATTTATGAAAATATATGTCAGAACATCTTCCTTTAGTACAATTCATGTATATAAATTAAAAAAATGGATAGACTTCATGTGGAAATATTAAATATTATTTCAATCCCTGACCCAAGATTTACTTCTATATTTTTAGGGAGCATCCAAAAGGCTATGAACACTGAAGTAAACCATATCATAACATATCATCCTCAATTTTTTTTAGATTTCAAAGAGGACTATTCAAAAATTTAAATAAAAGTTTTTGGATAGATAAATTTATTTCTAGGGGATCCAGCAGCATCATATTCCACTCATTGAATTATCCTATTGTAATAGTTTTCACTAGACTATTTTAACCATTCCATATAAATCACTCTATAGAAAGTGGTTTATAACTCTATTATGTTGAATGGAATTTGGAGAAAAAAAATATTGGGATTGTACATTTTAAAAGACACCTTGAAAAAGATATGAGTTCTCTGAGAACATATTTGGGATAGTTAGGGTGAAAAAAGAGTTATGTTTAGGATCAAAGGAATGGAATAATGGTTAATGTTAGTGAAAATGTATTCATAAAAATATATCCATGAGAATTGGTCATTATATTTGGAAATTAGGGGTAACATATTCATTTTTACATTAGTCCATTTGATATGCTTTATAATATTTTAGGAGTTTCTTATTATGTAACACTACCTACATATTTTTCGAATTCTCAAAAAATCATCCATGTGTTCCTATTAAGAATGTATTTTTCAGTTTTAATGCTTATAATAGATAAAATTTCATTGAATTGAAACCAAAAATATCATATATTCAATAAATGATCTTGAATATTGAGGAATGGGAACACGTGTTAAGGTATAAGTCATCCTAAATCAAGAAATTATTATGGGTAAACCAAAATTTTGAATAATTAATCTGGGGTCCTGAATAAGTCATAAAAGAGGAATATGACTCATTATTCTATAAAAGTAAATAAATTTCAATGTAGATATTTATTTGGTCGAGAATTTAACAACCCAAAGGGCTGATGAAAATGGGGAGGGACGTCTTACATGGAGTTAAAAACTTCCCTAATGAAGCTATTTTACTGGAATTGTCAAGGGCTTGGGAACACCCCAATGATCAAATCCCTTAGATATTATCTATTGACCCATAAATATATTCTAGTTGGAATCATATAACCAAATATATTTTTTTACATGTGTAAGGATTTTATGTTTTATTCCCTTATATATCAATTTATTGCTCAAAATTCTCAAGATATTAACATGGATCGCCTTTGGGTTTTTGCACATGACTGTGTATAGGTTAAGTCATATTTCAGGAAAGCACAATGGATTTTTGTTTCCTTTATATATCAAGGTTACAACATTGAGGTTTAATTTTTGTATTACTCATCTTACTATATTAGAATAATTGAACTTTGGAATTAGCATGGTGCTTTTTCTAGAAGCGGTGTTACCAAATGGGTGGTTTTGAGAGATTTCAATACTGTCTTAAGTCCTAAAGAGAAAAATGGACTGTACTTTAATAAAATATATCTCTTTATTCTTCTCTATCTTCACCAATCCTTTTATTTTAATTGAAATCACACTTGCAGGGGATGATTTTACTTGGAGTAGGTACACTTTTCATGTAAGACTTTCAATTACGATAGAAATGTATTTTGTTCAGATGGATGATGACATTGCTAATTATTGTTTCTTCGAGCACACTTTACCAAATAATCACTTAGATCACCACCCTATTGTGATTGATATTTTCTTTCTAATTATTAGGTCATTTCCTCTTCCCTTCTATTTTTATAATGGCTAGATTGTGCTCCCTAGATGCAGAGAGGTTATATTGAAGCTTCGATTCCCATTCAACATGGAATTCCTCTCCATATTTTTTCTAAAAAACTCAACAATGTTAAAATAATATTGAAGGACTGGAGTATGACTTATTTCTCTAACAATGATCTTTAGATTAAGGCAGCTGATGAAAACCCAACTTGCTTTCAAATCTCCAACCAGCACCTTAGTAACCCCTCAAGGGATGAAATATTGGTCATTTCAAGGATATATGATCCCTTAAATATGAAGGAAATGATGTATTGAAATCATATGAACATAAAATGAATAAGGGATGTTGGTAGAAATTCTAAATTCTTGAATAAAATTCCCCAAGATAAAATGGTTAAGGCTATATTAAAGGAAATTAACATTGGTGGTCGCCTTTATACCTTAGAAAGTTAGATCTCAAATACTGTGGTGAATCACTTCACTAATCTCTTCTTTGATAATGATGTAGATATAACATAATAGTTTATTGGTAATATTAACCGTATATTGAGGACCATCAAAACCGTGATCCAACAATGGCTCTATATAAGGAGGAAATTAAGGTAGCTCTCTTTTGGATTAACCTGGAAGGTGCTGCTGGACCGAATGGATTCATCAAAAAGTTCCTTATGATTTATTTTGATATTGTGTAGGATGATATGAAAAATGTAGTCAAGGATTTTTTTACTCCTATGTTCCCTATGGAACCAATTCTAATTTTAATTCTATTATTCCTAAGAAGGAGAATTCTATTGAGATTAAATACTTCAAGCCAGTCAGTATTGGAAACAACACCCCAATATCATTAGAAAAATCATGATGAATAGATTGGTGTTAATTATAAGGGATCATGTATCCTCTAATCACTTTTGTTTTATTCCAATTATAAATATTCAGACCTCCCTCTTTATTGATTCAGAAAGTGTCAACCTGATGAAAATGTGGACCAGGTCAGGTAATTTTTCTCTTAAAATTGACATCCCAAAATATTTTGACACATTAAAATGGATATTCATCATTGGAGTACTTAGGAGTTTTGATTCTCAAATGAATTCATCATGCTCATCAGTATCATTATCAGGTCGTAAAGGATTTCAATTCTTATTAATGGATCTTCTAGGGGTTACTTTCAATGTAAAAGGGGTGTTAGTCATAGTGATCCCCTATCTGGTATTTTATTTTCCATTTATAATGAATATTTGAGTATATTCTTTAACAATATTTCTCAAGTTGGATCAATAAAATAGATCCAAGATGGGATGGATAATCTCAGTATTTCCCATTTATTATATTATGATGACATTCTCTCCTTTTGGAAAGCCTCATGGATCAATATATCAATAATAATGACCCTCTTTTTACATTACGAGGTGGTGGAAAAAATAACACATTAATTGCAATAAGTATTTCATTTTTTTGGTGATGGACTTACAGTGGGTAAACAGAATAGGATCACCAGGTCTCTTGGAGTTTGGAAGGGTTCCCTTCCCTTCAATTACCTTGGAATCCCTCTTTTTTGTGGCATAGTGAGGAGATAGTATCTTGAAAACATCTATTCAAGAATCATTAATCATATGAAAATATGTAAAGGGAAAATCTCTCTCAATATGGGCAGGTGTTCCTCATTAAATTAGTGATCAAATCAAAATTTGTGTATTCCATATCTGTTTATAGAAGGCCATTTTACTCAGTGAAATTAATGGAATGATGAATAATTTCATCTAGACATGACCCATTAATGAAATAAAGCTAATTAAAATCACCTAAAAATATTTTATTAAGCCTCTTGAAATGGTAGGCCTTGGCATCAAGGATTATAATATCTTCACTGATGGACTTATCAATAATTTAACCTGTAATCTCTTATCCTCAATTGAATCATCTTTGGACCTTTTATCTTGTAGGTTTAAACTGATGTTTTCAAAAGGTTATCAAAACTACTTGTCTTAATCAGTGTGGAATTCTTTTAGACACTCCTACAATGACATTCTTCAAAAATCAAGATAGATCATGAGTAGAAAATGTACACTTAATTATTGGCGAAATCCATGAGTGGACAATCCTCTACACAAGGTATAATTAACCACTAAATTTATGGACATATTGGTGGTTGAGTTTTTGGATTATAGGAAAAACTTGATGTCATGCTATCTTCTCAGGCACATACGGAATGTCAGAAATACTATTTTATGGAAAATGATGTGCAGATATGGAGGCCCAATAGAATTAGCCAATTTTTCACTAAAGATTTATACAGGATGCACTTTTATGGTGAGATCCAAGGTCCTAATTGGATCCTAAAATTCAAAGTACCATTTGTTGAACCCTCTCAGCTACTCATTCTCTATATAATCTGGAAGAACCATTTTCCCATACATGATCAAATTAGAAGGGCTGGTTAGTGAATTGTTTCTACCTAATACATATGTTTGAAGAATCCTGAGAATTCCCAACATTTATTTCATTCATGCTTAATCTCCCATAAGTTGTGGGGATATATTAGAAATATATTTAACATAAATTTATTCTCCCAAAGGATAATTTATGACTTGATGGTCAATATTACAAATAATGGGTGGAGTGAATTGATACAGAATCTGTTAGTTGTTGCTAAAGAAACGGGTTTTCAAGATATTTGGATAAATAAAAATGATATTCTCTTTGATAATAATTCCCCTTTTAGTCATGATGGTGTGATATTAGTTCAAAAATGCATTCATGCAACTATTTCATCACACAATGGTGCCATGGACAACACCGGTTTGGATCTTATAGCCCTGTAGATGCTAGGAGTTTTTAGAAAGCCGAATCCACCTCTCATGATCAAGTATATCTAATTGATTCCTCCAATATTCCCCTACATTAATGTTAATGTTTATGGTATTGTTTTGGGATCATCGAGACTCTGGGGTTGAGGTGGTGTCTTCTGCAGACATAGTGTATTTTTTAAAGTATGTTTTCACCATTTCAATGGGATGGTTATTTCATATGAAGCTAAGCTATGGGCCATCATTTTTTATGTCGAGTATGATTTTCATCATAGTTTTAATATTATATGGATTGAATCAGATTATAAACTTATAGTTAAGGCTATTAAGACAAGGACTAGGGATGTTCTGTGGTGGATTATACCCCAATGGATTAAATTTCCCAATTAGGTAAAGCATCTCAATATAAGGGTCACACATGTTTATAGGGAGGCAAATTAAGTGGCTGATGCCCTGTCTGGGAGATATGTTATGGAAATGACTTCTATTTGGTCCTTTAGGATTCTTGAGTTCTTTCTTCCATTAGTGGGGGATGATATATGAGGAGTTTCTCACTCTCGAATTTGTAAATCACCTTGCTCAGTGTAATTGTGTACTTTACTTTTTATTAATAGTTTTTAGGGACGATCTATCCAGGCATATACTTTTTTCATATTGTAAAATACAGTGACATGAATTTTATATTAATGATCACTCCTACTAAAAAAATAGTAAAAATAAATTGAAGAGTTAAAAATATGATAGGAATTATTAAGGGATGTTTAGAACTATTGTAAGGGATATATTGAATGTTTCGGTGTGATAATGGTGGATGATATATAGGATATGAAGTGTAAATTGATCATTAATATCTGATTGTAACATAATCAAAGACTAATATTAATATTTTAAAATATGACTATTGGGTATTATTACAATTTTTATTAAGGTTACTATTACAATTAATTTATACAAAGGTTAATAGTAAGTGATCATTGATTTATAAGGGAGAAACAATGTCCTTATCAAGTATAATCATGTATTTCCATGGTCATTTATAAATTATTTGGGGGGATTTAGTGTATCAGGTCTTCTCCCTTGACCAAGACCAAGTATATCTTAAATAAGTAATGCTCAACCAAAATCATATAAGAGAGAAGTTCATGTTATTTGAGCAACCCAATGAACGTACCACCATCAAAAACCTTACCATTAATGAATATGAAAACATTATATGTGGTTATATATCAAGACCCAAGTATAATAAATGATTAATTTTATTCTTGTAAATGAAATTGAGGTTTCTTAAATTCAATTATCATTATTATTTTATTTTAAATAATACACTTGAATAAAAATTTAATATAATAAAAATATCTTTGGATAAATATAAAACCTAATTATGTAGTTGAAAATATATAATTTCATTTAATAATGTAAATATTAATTTTCATGAATTATTTTTTCAGAATAATTTTTTTAAATATAAATTAAAATAAAATTTTATAATTTCCAAGGAAATTATTATATGAGTCAAATATTGATTATGTCATAAAAACTATTATTTTAATATAAATAATGTTTGTTTATTTACAAGATAAAATTATCATATATTGAAAAATATTTTTAAAAAATAAAAATTATATTTGAAATCAACATGTTGAAATTATGTTATAGTGAATTCATATAATTTTCTAAATTTCCTTATTTTTTATTGAATAGAAAAAACAGTCTCCTATTTTAGATAAGTTTTATAGATTATTTTTTTAATAATTATGTAACAATTAAAATAAGTGAATGAATGGAACAAAATAATTCATTTTATTAATATAATTCATTTTTTAAAATTAAATTTATTTTTAATACTTATAAATAACTTTCCAAAGTTTGAAATTGAAATTAATGTTTTTTGGAAATATTAATTTCTTATGCCAAAAGTAATATTAAAAATTTTATTTTGGTTCTCTCACGGATAAAACACAGAACCCATGATTTAAATATCAAGAAACATGAGCTAAATCCATGTTTAAGATAATGGGTTTCCTTTTTTTCAACCTAGAATTCCAAGGAATATATAGAGAAATTAATAAATAATTATTCTTATTTTACTAGAAACTCCCATGTCTATATCATATTTAACTAAATCCCAATAAATTTAGAATGAATCTACAATGAATTTCCCTCTCTAAAACCTTCCCAATACTTTATATGGTTCCAATGAACTATCATCCATCTTTAAAAAAATATTTCATAAGGTAATGGATTCCCTTCTTCTTGATTTTTATCCAAATACATCTTTTGTAGTCAGTCCACTATTTTAAAGGTTATAATGTTCTCATACACTAATTATCATTCCATTATTATCCAAATTATATTCTGTCAAGAATATAATTCTATTTTATATCATTAATAACATTATATAAACCACTTTTTATACTCGTTATGCTGCTAAAAGATTCTTTTTAATTCTCATACCACCCCTTTTATTTTATGAATAATGATCCCTATTTCTATTAATGGGTATTCACACACACACATGCACATATATAATTATAATAAATTTATTTTGGATTTACATAAATGAAACCCATATTCATTCTTTAAGGAAAAAATTGATAAAAGTTTATGTCTTCAAACACTTATGAACTCAAGGATTTTATAATAAAACCATTATTTATTATTGATAGGTTATTGATGGAATTATTATTTTTTACATTTTATCTATATGGAACAAATTAACTAATACATATAATCATTTTTTAATGATATAAATAAAATTAATTTTGTAAATAATTTACCTGTATATGAGACATGATTTTAATACCATAGTGAATAACTTTGGTAATATGTTTTATGACACATTGGTGATGAACACTGGTTGCATGCTTATGAATGTATGATTTTTATATTAAGATAGAATTTAAATTTTATTTATATTATTCATATTATTATGATTTTATTTTGTCCTAATGAAGTATCCATCTTAACTGCTCATGTTCCATTTCATTTGTTTATATCTTACTAGAATTTATGTTCACCAATTTCATATTCAAGTATGTCCCCATAAAATCAATTTTATTGAGGTGAAAAAATATTAAATAATAAAAAAGTAATTAAAAAGTATTAAGTAAAGTTTAAGTTTAATTTTTCCTTATGTAATTTATGTTTTATGTTCATAGTTTCAAAGATACTCAACCTCAAAATACCCTTCACAGTTATTATTATAGTATTTTGTTAAGGAATTATGTTAAAAATCATTAAAAATGTAGGTCATCATAATTGAAGTTAGAAATTGGTAAGAAACATTGCTTCTATTCTATATACCAATGATTATGGGGTCAGTATGGTTAAATTCTAGGTTATTATCTAATATGACCATAAATTACTAGAAATAGTATCGGGCTATCACTTATTATTTTAATCCACCCTATATTATATAATGTTGGAGAATGTCTTATTAAACACCTCAATCTATCGATATTCCCACATATGGTCTTAGGAGTTATATGGGGACTATATTGTTTACATTTAATATGGATACTTTATCCTAGCGTCTCAGAAATTGGTAACAATTTTTTAGGACTATGTTGGGATTCCTGAAATGAATGAACATTTGGGGTTTCAGAATCCCAATAATAGACTACATCACAGTCCTATTGAGGGGGTGTATTATTCCCACATATAAAATAATTCTATAGTAGTAAGGCTTATTATACACTATATATCATTAACTACTAAGTATCCATTCCTTGTTGGAAAATGAACCAACTGTATAAGGTGTTGTGGAGAATATCCAGTAGCGGATGCATGACACTGGTATTGGTTGATCATACATAGATAAATAACATACAATCAATACACTCATGAACCATGGTGGATTAATATAATAACAACCTTAATATTTAGTAAGATATCTTTAACACTTAATTGTATTCCCCAAAAAACCCAGAAGATATACCTTAAATCACATATTTTATTTCAATCCATTGGTCACAATATAGAATTATTCCATTAATTTTGTATCTATAATGGACCCTCTATGAATTGGGGTAATAAAAAAGATTGAAATTAAATATGACCTGGATGATTCTTTTGTTCATAGATCTATATAACATGAGAATTATATGTTAGAGATACTCAATAAGAGGGGTGGTTTAGTAAGGTATACCACCTTTTAATAGATATTTTAAGAGCCCTTCCTTGGAGTTTTTTGAAGTAATTTGATTTACCAGTTGGTCCCCCTAATCAGGTGTGGTGAGGGAAATGACCTTACGAAGTGATACATGAATGAAAAAGTTATCTTAGTCTGGAAAGTGATGGAAATAATAAATAATTCCAAGTCACCTAATTAATCAGTCTAGTATTTTGGGTTGTGCATCACATTTTTATTAAATTGATAATTGTGAATTATCTCATGGGTGTACCGCAACAATGCGACAAGATCTTGTTTTTTGATGATGTAGTCACTATTGATCTTCTTGATAAATAGATCTTTATTAGCCTTAATATATAGTAGTTAGATCTCATTATTTAGAGTCATTTAGAGACTAGTATTTAGGCCTTGGTACTCATACTCATTTTGGATACATACTTCTGACAAAGGAAATGAGTGACAAAAGAGGTCTCGTGAGGGAGTGATTAAAATAGTTCTAAGGCCAACCCTATAGATCTTGGGGTTATTGATTCTTCTACAAATTAGTTTTTTATAGGTACCATAATAATGAATCTATTAACATAGAATCCCAAAGTTAATGGAAAATATATCCTCATATTCTTAATTGACATAAAAGGGAATCTCTTTAATTGATGGGTGTATGGATTAGAAATTATCCAAAGTTTGTTCCTTGAAAACCTTATGGGGGAGAAACCAAATGTCACATTTCAAAAGTTTTACATCCCACCATGCTAACCACCTGGTTAAAATGGGAATTTTTTTGATGTATTTATAGGGGTCAATACGGGAGGCCAGATGTATCTTATGATTTATCTAGTAATGTCACAACTTTTAAACTGTGAATACCATGGTGGGGGAATTCTTTTTGATGGGAGAATATCTAGAATCAATGTAAAGTAGCATGTTAATTGTATATTAAAAACTATTTAATAAATCTTGTTAGTTATTATGGTAAAACACTCTATAATGAGATCATTCTAGGATAGTCACATAAATGACCAGAGGCTTCCCCAAGATGGGTGGAATCAAGACTAGATGATTTAGAAGATTCTACTGATGTCATCAAACTTGTTATGAAATTCTTTATCCAATTAATATGTATTAACATTATTCACTAGTATGTATAAGGGTTTGTGTTTTACAATATATATTGGGATAATATAGTATATTAATTTCAAATGTAATTGGAGTCCATGAATCATGTAATGATTAGGAATATGTGCCATTTGACCGATATCCTTTATTTTATTCTGATTAACTTTAATTTCTCTTAACCTGATGATGAATGAAAGGAAGTTCCCATAGGTAACCAAAAATATACTTCAACTGGTTCCTTTTTAGATTGTGATCATGGAGTATGTCAAAAACCCTATCATGATCATTTAAGTTGTTCACAATTTACCAGGAAATGACCCCAAAATCATCTAAATAATGCTCTACAACTTTCCAAGGGCGTGGTCTGAAGATATAGTGCATTAAATGATAAATATTAATTCTATCATTATTAAAAAATCATCTATTGGAAGTAGGAATTTCCAAGAGTTTATCCAAAGAATTTGGCTTCCTTATCTTCATAGGACATTTAAATTTTCTTATACCTAGAATAACAATCCACAAAGTATATATACTTTGAGCTACATGTTTCATTAGTTAGTAGTTATATCATTGAAATGAGGAAGTATTATTTTTTGTGGTGATAGTTGAGGTCTTGGTAGTTGATTTCATCTTATATATATATTTATTACTAACTGATATGATATAGTCCAACCACCTTGGGTACTTGACATCTAAGAAAAAGTTTCCATTGATTAGTTTATTAACTTTGGCCCCAACCATGGAATTTTTGGAGGGATTCATTTTACATTGTATTTTTTTAATCCAAAATAACTAATGGTAATGACATTATCATGGATGAAATCATATGAATTAGGTCCCAATAACTACATATAATTATATGTGAAAACATTTAGGGTGATCTTACATGAATTCAATGTATTACTGATGATCCTCAGGATATATGTTTGTGTTACTCAGTTTCATCCTCGAATCTTCCTTGGTACCCAGGTTTATATATATCAGTTCATCAATAGTGTTAGTGACTCCTTCTTCAATGGTAGGAGGTTATTCATCCCAATCATCATCATTAATGTTAGAATGAGGACTAGAGGTAATAGATGACCCTTCTATCACAAAAGGTTATGGGGTGACATTTTTGAAATACTTTTCTTTGGTAGAATCATCAATAGCGTATTCCAACCCTTCTATTTCTATAGTGAACATGGAAATAGATGTTTAGGCTTCAATCCCATATCTCATCCAATAGTAGTGCCCACACTTAATGTTAAAACACTAATTATTAGTTGACTTCTATTAGGTTAAAATTACCCTAAAATATATATTATGGTGGAATGTGTTAATGCCTAGGGGATGAGAAATTAGCTATATAATGGGTGTATCTATTTTCTAAATTAGTGGTTTGTAATCTCCACAGGAGTAATTAGTGATCTTAGATAATTCCTTTTTTCTTAGGGATAATGAAATAGATCCTACATTCTAGAATATTTTCATCAAAATTGTGTATTAGAAGTGTGATTTATTTATTTATAAAGAGGGAACTACAACTTGAAAGTTGAGTAGGGGAATTCTTAGTAAGAATTGTCAATAGTGTCTTGTGAGATAACCTTGAATTTAGTGCTTGAAAAAAATCTCCAAACTAGATTCTTAACTAAATCATATTGATTGGATTATATTAACTCTTATCATATCCTCATATTATCAACTCATAAATAGTAAAATAATACACAGAGTGTCCCATAATATAGAGTGTCTGAGTTTTGATGATATTTTTCTGAGAACCAACACTATACAAAAATCATTAGACCTCTAGGAAATTGAACTAATCTTAGATAAATATTGGGCATTCATACCTCAGAATGATAAAACACTCATCCTACCTGGTGAATTAAATGACGGTTTGAAACTGTTTTTTCATATCTTATTCTATATAGTAGGATTCAACAATATCTAAATTGGTTTTAAATTTTACAACTCTATTAAGGGACCTAACGAGGGATTCATTTAGCTTCATTGATAGGTGGATGGTACCATATATTGAGAGTATTTCTTGTATTATGGTGAGGTGATACATTGCATCATATTCTAATAATGGGTCATGTTCTTTCTACAACATTTTATCTAATTAATAGAAATTATGGAGGTTTCGTTCAGCTAAGGATTTTTTACCTAGGTAGTGTTATCCACATTATTTCATTAGTTACATGCCCTAGGTATATCATGTGGAGGCTATGGATGAAATTTCTCTTACAATGGTTGAGATATATGATAAACCAACATAGTATATCACAGATGCACACCAAAAGATAAAGCCTGAAAGGAATGTGTACATTGATCATTGAATAATTTACTTCGTTTCTTCTTATATTGATAAACCATACTCTCTTTTATATGGCCTCAATCATTATACATATTAAAATGTTGTCTTCCATTTACTTATCTGTATCATCTAGAAGTGCCAGAAGGGTTCATATACAGTATATCATCAAAGAACTTTGCATAGTAATCGATCATCCTAATGAAATTGATAGATTCATACCAATATTCATCATATGGGGGGGGGGGGGTACTTAAGGATTGGGTAGTTCATGGAAAATTATCCCGATACTATGGCTTGAAGAAGAAGAAGATGTAAAGTTATATTGGTACTAAAGAAGGATGTTGATTTTAAATATCCTAATGGAAACTACCCTTACAATTCATTAAAGGATATGCTTTTTATGGAGTTACTAGAGAGGATTAAGTATACATATAAAGCGATGATCATTTTCACCAAGCATGAATAATTATATGGGAACAAATGACTAGAATTTGAGTGAGACAATTTTTTTGAAATTTTCATAACTAAATCAAAAACTTGTTGTCATTCCCCTATATATTGATCATCCTTAGAAGTGGAATAAATAAACATAACCAATGTCGGAGGGTCACTCAACTCATTGGGATTTTTGATTTTGGGAAACTTGACGAGGTTATTATCTGAAGAGTAAAGAATTAATCATATGTATTAATTATATTTTAAGGATAAAATCCTACTATTACACTATTAAAATAGGATCCTAGGTACTCGGACATGATAGGGACCCTGGAAAAAATTATATTATTTTGGCTACACTTAGAGAGGCATGATATATTATGGCACCAGAAGCTATATTGGATGAGTATCTAACATCTAAATTACATAAATAGTCTATAATATTAATGAATTTTGTATGGGGGTGGATGTGGTAAAGGGGGTTACCATATATTGTTTTATCTTAAATTTTAAAATATGGTTTTCACCCTATTGGTGAGCCCCCATAATCCAACCAGATATTTCATAGGCATAAGGGATGGAACCATCTTCTGCTATGTACTCTCTATGTATATACCAAACAAATATTAATTGGGTAGATTTGTATTGAGGGAGTAATTTTATCCCTTCCATTAGGAAATTAAATTAGTTAAATTTTCATTTTCTAGTCTATTTCAATTTGAGAGGTCGGTAATGCTTGTCCTACATCAGGTGGAGTTGAACTAATAAAGGAAATATTAGTAGATATCCTATTATTTAGAGATGGATCCTAGTAATAAATGGTTTTACCATATCAAATAAGATCCATCAATGATTTCACTAATGAATATAATACTTATATCATCCTTTAAAAATGGAGCTCACAATATCAAGCTACACCATGCACCAATCGTGTTAAAGGGTTTCTCAGGGACACATATTCTATTTAGGGAGGGTAATATTAGATGATAGAATTATTGGGTGGTGGAGTGTTTAATATAACTTTATCTCAATAATAATTAAGGATTTTGTATCTAAATGGATTCAATATGAGTGGAAATATTGGTTGTATTTATCTTTATGTGGGGTGTAGATTAACATCTTCCTCAGACGAGTTATCAATATTGTGTGGAAGAGGTGAGGTGATCAAATAGTTGGAATTCACATGGATATAATTTATAACGGACCACATGAAACACTATATTAGGTCTCATTAAATCATATGCATAATCCTCAAACATGGTCATATTATCCAGGAAGCCTATTTTGGGCCATGATGGTGGAATAATTTGGATTAGTTATTAAGATTATATTTAAATCATGAACGGATCATCTAAATGTTCTTCCCCAACCAGATATCGTTGATGAAATATTTTTTCATAGAAACTCTTATATCCCTATGTCTCTTAGATAAAATAAGTGATTATGGAATTTACTTTAGTTATCTACTTAGTTACAGGGATGGATGAATATATATTTATTCCTTTTTTTCATTTGTTGAGGTTACAGGAAATGGATAAGAGTGCCTCTGTGAGGATATCAAGGGAAAAATATTGTGTCTACTGATAGGAAATAAAAACTATTTTATGGTCATCCTAACATTGTGGATCCGATCATTATTGGTCCTCTTCATCATATTCCTCACCACCACTCTCATGTTCATTTTAATTTGGGGGTTGATCGTAATAACATTCAATGTGATGGTGTTTAGTGGTGGGTAACTTTTATTAAGAATGGGAAGATTAATATAAAGGGCATGTAATACTAGGTGAAGTGTGTGTCTTGAATCATAGTATACTTCTCCATCCCCTGATCGATACTAGAAGAGATTCCACTTATATGATTCTAGACAATAGTTTAACTACTGAAGCAGTTATTTTATAAACTCATGTGGTAACAATATAAATCATGCAATTTTTCTACTACTAGTGAAGTGATGTATACAATTTTACATTGATAATCATGTAAGTCAATATGTTTATGAGTTTAGAGGTAGAACATATAACTATCATAAATATGATAAAATTTTAACAACATGATATAGAGGGGAATATTCTTTCATCCTTGGAAGGAATCACTGACATATTGATGTTAAGGGTTGAAAGTGGTGAAAATATAACTAGTAACTTGTCAACAATGAATATATCCCAAAAATATTTACACCCCAATCTTGTGTTTGGATGGATTTCCTTCTCTTGGTCATCACAAACTACAATGATATATAAATGGGGTTATTTTGGAGGATTTGATGCATATTTGTTCTTTTTTTGGGCTTTATATAGAAGATCCATCACAAAAGATAAACCTTTCATTAAACAAGGGATTTACTTCTAAATGTTTCATATGATTCTTAATAATATCCACATAGTATGGGTCACCCATGAAATATTGTTTATAGATAATGTCATTTATTTATTTTTACTCAATGGAATGTGATTTCTCATCCATATGTTCCATAAAAGAACAAAAAGTATCCCTTATTTATAGGGAAGAGGTAAACTGGAGGTAAATTCATGTTTGCGGGGATGAATAGACCAAGAGTATATAACATTTGTATAATTAATCCACAAAATTATGAAACAAGATTATGTATTTGGGAACCTTATAGTCTTAAATAGTGTGGATGGTTATCCTCAATTGAAGAAAACTTGCTCCCAACCCTGGAAATATAGATGGGGGTGTTTCTATAGAATCACAGGTTGCCTTGGATTATTATAAATAAAGGGTAAATTGCTGTTGGTTCTCATAGATCATATACTATAAAAGTGTATGGATTTCCATATGTGTAGTATTTTAAGTGTTGGGAGGGAACTTCTATGAGAGTTATTTTAGGCTGCATGGGTAAGGCTTCTAAGGTGGCTAGTTATTCCTATTCACAAGGAATACCATGGGGTAGTTTTTATTTTTATTGGGATTATATCGACCCAAGTCTTTGAAAAATTCTATTACAATATTTTTAACATAATTATCTATTAAAAAACCCAATGATCGAAAGGATTTATGGGTTTGGATGAGTAAATGTATAATAAATAAAAATGAAACTAAAAAAATGACATAATTTTAATCTCCATAATGTTTTCTAAATTCAATTTATACTTTAATAATAATAGAAAAAATGGAGAGTATGAAAACAAAATGGGTGAGCTATTATGGCCAGTAAGGGAATAAACATGATGAATAATCATAAGAAATAAGTATAATGAATAAAATAATATCATAGATTAAAATATTAATTAATAATAATATAAGAGCATGAGATAAGTGATATGAAATCATAATATCATGGGATTATAAGAATGTTTTAGAAATATAAAACATTACATAATCATAACTCATGGGAAACTAAGAAAAAAATATTAGATATTGGATAAAGTCTCGTTATTGATTATGTTTACTCTATAATACTAAAAAAATAATATCATAAGACATAATAATTTCCCAATTAATTGGATCACTATTTTTCTACACCCATAATAACATTTAATTTTATATGTACACCTTTTATAGAACAAATTCATAAGACATAATCATATAAGAAACTCATGGAAAGGAAATAGGATACATAATCATGTTATACAACCAAGATAAAATTTTATTCATAATAAATTAAATGAATGATGTGAATAAATCATCCCTATATTATTATATATATAATGAATCATTATATATGAAAAATAGTCCATTATAACATGTGACATAAAATTTATTTGAGTGATAATTTTGGAAATATTCCTTTTAAGTTCGGTTTTTACAAAAACTGTAATGAATCATCAAATAGGATAAGGACACAAGAATTTCTATAAATCCCAAAATGAACTAAAAAGGGTTTTAAATCATATAATTCTCAATTATACAATCTATGGGTATCTTGAAACAATTTATTGATTTGTAATTGTAGAGGTATAAGAATAAAAAAAGTACTCATTAATCATGTTTTCTTAATGAATTCAATTAAGAAGGAAGCCTTTTAAAATATATCTATACTTAGAAATACAAAGTTAATTATACTAGGTATATATGATTATGAATTATATAGACTATATAGATTGATTTTATATTATGAATATTGATATAATGTGTGTAAAAGAGAGAGATAACATAACCCAAAGAAATTGGGAGGTTTGGAAAGATCCCTTAACTCAGGTTGTATAACCATTATAAGCATGAATAAAATGTAATGGATAATAAAATTAGAAAAAAAATTACATAACTAAGAAATTATTTTCCTATTATTTATTTAATATAATATTTTTTTTATTTAAAACCATTACAGTGACATATAATGTTTAATTTCACTTTTCGGAGGGCATTTGTTTTCAAGTACAATGGTCATATAACTTTTGGAGAGTAATTTAATTTCTTATAAAATGGGACTATAAATAAAGAAGTAAAATAAAATAGTATTTATTAAATTTATGAAATTTAATTGGTACCAAATATCCAAATGTGGTTGGACATTGGAATGATTCATTTAGAAAAAAGGTTAATGTCATAAAGTTAGTTCATTTAGGCTCTTTTACCTATGATAATGAAATAGAATAATTTTATTAAATTAAATGATTATTAATTAATTAAAAAACCCTTAAAAGTTTCGAGATACTTTTTATAATATTATTTGACCAGTATAATATGTTTCCTTCTAGCTGTGATGGGTGTAGAGAAAAATGAAGTTCATTTTTCATGGAGTACAAGAACCTACCATATTGTGAACACCATTTTTATTTAAGAATCAATTGATGTATGAGTAGAAGATAAATATTCCATCATAATAACAAATTATTATTATATTTAGAATATTATGTAACTATTTTTATATTTATGGAGAACATATAGGGGTTGTAGGAGAAGAATAAAACTAAGAGAGGCTTAGTTGATAATGTTACCTCTTTCTTTGGCTGTCTAATCTTAGTCTACCACTTAAGGCTCCTTGATATGGTATTTGGTGAGACCATTAGAACTACAGAATGTGGTATATTATTTTTAGGGTAATTAGTCATATTTTGGGTATTCTATAAGGATTATAAGTATTGAGGTGAAGGGATGGTGAGGGGTGATGTTTATAAGGGGAGGAGTGTGGTGTTTTTAAATATTATATTCAATAGATTATTATTATTTATCTAGAATAAAAGTAATGATTATTATTGTTACTAAATACTATAAATTGTTCATGGTGGGATGATATATTGGTAACTTAAATAACTTGTTACTCATTTCCTTATGTATTTTTCTTACAATGCCAATTACCATATATAGTTTTATGTTACTATTCAATAAAATTTCATCTTTTTTAGAAAAAACAACATTCAAGAAATTCTTCAATATGTAGATTCCAAAAATGAATAATTTTTTTAACATATTCTTCCAAATATTATAGGTTTAAATTTCACATAAAACCATTATTTATTTGAAAAATACCAATTTTAATATTTTGATAAATTTTATGACCCTTTGAAAAAATTTATAGGTTCTTATAAAAATAGATTATCATTATTAATTTTTTTTATTATGTTATAAACCAATTTCATGAAAAATAAATTTTAAATAATTATTTTTTATGTAATCAATAATAATGAAAGTATTTTTTATACAAATACAAAAACTTATATTTTTTATTTTTAAAACATTTATTTACTGGTATTATGCTATAAATATTTTATATTTTATTTCATAAGACTCATAAATATTATTTTACACATAAATAGGTTAGGATTATATTAAAATGTTATATTTATATGAAAAATAGTCATATTTCTATTCCAACATTTATTTTATTATTTTAACAGTCAGACTACTATTCTAATGGTTATATTTTTAATGGGAATTTCAGTTCCCTACTTTTATAAATACCACATGTTTCATGTATTATTCCTCCACATCTATTTATCATAATGGTTATTTTTATTTTCACTTTTAAGAAAAAATTATATTAAAAATATTTTTGTTTCTTTTCAAGAGTGTTGTTCTTGATCACAATTATTTGGCTAGATCGAGTAGATTAATGTTTCATGTTACAATTGTAATTTATTTTTTTATCCCAATTTAATATTCCAAATTCTTATGGAAATATTATTATCTAAATTTAATGTTAAAATTTATATAATAAAATTTTTCTGGTTCTACCTTATGTTTCATATGAATTATATAATATAATATAACTATATATGAAAAGGTATACAATAAGAAGGGAAATTACACTGATAAAATTTTTAAGTGCTACATTATTCCCCTATTCTAAAAATTTATCCTAAAAATTTTGTTTTGAAAACTAATTTGAAAATAGGTGAGGAAACGTCTTATTCTCCAGTTCATATAAATCTCATTTCACTTATTCATAATTATTATTCTACCATAACATTTTGGTATGGTTAGTTTTCTTCTTACTTAAAATATTATTTCTATGATCCATGATTATAACCGGCTAATCTACATAATAAAGAGCATTTTTTAGTTATACGACCTTTGAAATTAATATATATGAGGGATATGTTATATACTTCTTGAAGAGGGATACTCAGATAATGTCATGTAATTGAGACTAGGTTGGTGGCAGTTCTAGTTGACATGCCATAGCTCTGATGTGATCAAGATTATAAATGGGGTATCTATAATAGGGACATTGATTTCCCTTATTTCAAAATATCATGAATATATTACATGGAGATATATGGAGTAATAATGTATATCCAACCTCAAAATACATGTCTCTTATATATTTATTTCCATATCCCTTTTTTGACTCTATTCAACCCTGATGTATTGTTGAATGGACATTACTTTTTATACCATTTATTCTTCTATTTTAAGTCCCAACATCTTTCATTAAAAAATTTATCCCAAATGAAAATTGTTCTACATTTCATCCCATAAATGGATTCATATGGATATATTTGGAATCTTTAGTGAACACTATTTTTGTATGACAACACGAACTGATAAAGACATTGATCTCATCCTCCTTTAATGTCCATTGAGAGTGAACTCAATATATCCCCATGTTTTGTTATAATATATTGAGATTGGCCATAATTTTGGTTGTGATTTGTCGAACTGAAATCCAACTCAATTTTAAAATAATGTAAGAGTATTTTACATAATGTGATGGTAAATATCGATTCTTGATCTGATAAAATTGATGTTGGTGTTACATACAACCTCACGAATTCTCTAATGTTTATCCTTTCTGGTTGATCGAATGAGAAGTCCTCTCAAACTGTAATGATGCGAAAAGTATTTGTAATATGATCAACCACAACCTATATAACCTTATTTACTTCAATTGTCTTTGGTTAACTTGTGACAACATCTACAGTTATGTTACCCCATTTCCATGTGGGTATGGGTAATGGTTATATCACCCCCTTTGACTTTTAACTTTTATCATTCATTTTTATACATACATGGAATATTGAATTATATTTTTCAATATCCTTATTTTTATTTTACCAATAATAGTGCTTAAGGAAATCTCAATAGATAATATTATCCCTAGGTGGATATAGAAGGTCAATCTATTTGCATTATTCAATGGATCTTTTATCTCAGGATTTGATGGTACAAATTATCTTGAGATAAATATTTCAAGTCATCTATTAATGATTTTTAACTTAAAGGATTTCTTTTTTATATCTTTATTATAAATATATATTTACATATCATCCTAATGAGAATCCATTATCTTCCCCTAGTAGGATGGTTTAAAATCCATTTAAGAAATGAATGATGATGTAAATTCCTTTATAATCCTCATATCTATACTTTAATTGTATATAATGATTGGGTCCCTATCAATTTTCATACTTGATAATGTCATAGTATAATTTATACATATAACATATTCCAGTTTATTTTATTTCTCATGATGATAGTGGATTGAGAAATCATATTCCATGATTAGCTCTACCAATTTCACTAGTGCATATAAAACTCATTCTGTGTGAATATATACTCGAGGAAATTTGTATTTGTATAATTTTTACACTTCTAAACATATAGATAATTCATCCAAATATAAAATTAAAATATTACTAAAACCAACTCTAGGTCATGCATTTTATATTTTTATTAATGAAAATTCAACTACCTTGACGTGAAGGTTATCACATTATCATTCTGCATCAGTACACAAAAAATACCTACTTTAATTCAATAATGTACTCCATGAAAAGTTCAACCATTTTGCGATAGTGTAAAAACTATTTTTGTGTTAGGATATTTTCATAATTACATGAATATGTTTTTGAATTCATTAGTCCAAATAAACCTTAATCCCTTCTGATTCATCTTGGTTTTAGGATTACAAATTCTGAGATGTTTCTCAAAAATCATTTATAATACCCCAATTTTCCAAATAAAATACATATATTAATTATAGATATTGTTCTCATCCACTCCTAAATTGAGTTTATATTATAAGAGTCTATATACGGCCTGTTCTTGGTGATAAATTTCCCCAAGAAAGATACATCCTCTAACCAGAACTGATATTTACTTTACATTGAATTTAACATCTGATTTTTCTAAGTCATTAGAACAATATTAAAATGTATATCATGATATTTACTTACCATTGATTATATTAGAATATCATATAGAAATAATATCAAACAAATTCAGGGTGTTATTTAAATACTCTATTCATTAAGTCCACAATTATTTCTGGACAAGTAGTTAGTTTGAAGGACATCACTATGAAATTATAGTATCTATACCTTATTTAAAAGGATTTTTTGGGAATAACCTCCCTCATCGCCTTTAATTGGTTATATCCCATCATATTTTTTATGTTATAGAAATATATGGTATCACATAATTTATTAAACAATTCATTAATCCATGGAATTGAAGAAATGTTATTTATTGTTATTTTTGTGAGCACATGACAATATATGTAGATCCAAATTAACACACCATTATTTTTGAAAAAGAGTACCAATAAACCCCAAGGAAAATAACATAAGAATATAAAACCCTCTTCTATATTATATTTTGACTACTTATTCATTTATTCTAACTCTATAGTGTCTACTATATAAGGAATCTTGGATATGGGAAGAGAACTTGGTATAAGACCAATATAGAACTCATCATATCAGTTAGTATAAAGACCATTAATCTTTTCAAGGAATTCATCAGTATATTCCATCACAATGGGCATGTCTTCAAGTATTAATCTATCCTTCAGATAAATAATTTGATCCAAATATACTTTCTATCAATGTAATAACTTCCATTCTTGATAAGAAGATTCCAATGAGGATTCATCCTCCTTATTACACTTGTAAAACATCAATAGATGAATTAGGATGTGAGGAGAGATATGCTAAATTGGATAGATGATATTTGGTTTATATAAGGACATCAAATCCTTGTATGATATAATATCAATCTACAGTAAAGGATGTAATAAAAAATGTTCATCAAGGTTTAATATATAAACATATACCGGATATGAGTTATATAAATGGGATGTAATTACTTCTCTATTTTTTGTTCCAAAAAATAGCTCTATCCTCATGTTTTGACATGGTGTTTGATTAGTTATACTAAACATGAATTATATTAAAGTATATTTAATACTATAATTAAATTTTAAATTCACAATTCTTTAATGAATAACCAGTGTATCTATCACCACATCATTAGGAGGATCCACCTCAGTGATAGTGATAAAATATTCCCTTATTTACTCTCTATATCACGAATGTTTTATTAATTGATGTTATCTAACAACACTTGTCTTAATGAATTGGAATGCATAATTCTCATGTTCTTTATGGTTGAAGAACTGTACTTTAATCTGAATGTTGACCTAAACCCTATTTTTCTCCATCATATTAGTGGGTTTCTCTATCCCTATTCAGAATATATTAGTATGATTACCCTATTTTCCTCACTTGAAACATATCTCAGTCCCATGTAAAAAATACTAGGATTTTTCATCCCACACTTCTAACATATGGGAAGTTGAATTATCATTTCCACATGGGACTTATCTGTTTTTATTCCGAAGACATAGTTTATTTTACACACTTAATATCAATCATTATGAGAAAAATGATAGTATGAAATTTCCATATCCACCTTATGGTAAAAATATTAAATATCTTAATAGTTATCAAAGTCTAAAATGACAAAATATTTTAATAGAATAATATTTAATCCACTTAATTAGTGGAAAACCTTCCTTTTAGGTTCGATAAAAAATATCAAAGGATTACCATTAAAGCCTCATGGTGTTTTACTCATACTCTTTGAAAGAATCATATACTTTTTTTATCTATTTATTGAACTCCCTCTCTATTTTATGATATAGAGTTTGGAGAATTTATTTATTGACTTTTTGTCTTGAATACTTCCCATTTAAAAGAATATATTTCAACTGTGGGATTAATTTTATTTATTTGTTTTCTCCAATGAACATATTTACCTTTAGGACAATATAAAATATATTATAAATTTCACTTTTTTTTTATATTTACAGGATATATAATATTTTCTCAAGGAGGTTAATAAAATATTATATGATGAAGGGATTTAAATATTATCTAAAGTGTAAATTCATTTATTTCATAAATTATTCAATCATAATACGACATTTCATAAGAAAACAAGTGTGTTCCACTTGATTCGTGTTATTATTCATTACTTCTTTTCATTGTACCATTACTATAACGAATTTCTCAAATCCATCTCCACTAAGATGAAAAATATCATTAAGGAAATCATATTATTGTCTATCACATTGTTTTTTTAAAAAATCTTCATATTTCCGAACATTTACAAAAAAAATGTAAATAATTTTGATGATGGGAATACTCAAACAAAAATAAAAATAAAAATGGAAATTATGACCGTGGAATGAATAACATAAAAATGATATATAAATCCTAACATTTTATTATATAGATTTGATTCTAAAGTATTCACGATAGTTTTATAGTTAGGTTTTTTATAATAAAAATTTATTCATTTCCTTTATGTTTTGTAATGATTTTGAGAATTTTACAATGAAAATATATCGAATGTGTCAAACTAGATGTGTAGTAAAGCATGTAAGTCATGCACTAGGTGATGATAATGTTAGTACCCAGTCCACAATTATTGGGGATTTAACCCAATGTAAAATTATAATATATAAAAATATACATGTTTTATCTAGTGAGTTATATAATTTATTTAAATAACTCCCCCTATACTTGATAAAAATTTCATGATATTTTACAACACTTAGACTAATGGTAATTAATTTTTACTAATACATTATTATCTAAATATTTAAAAATAAATAGAAATTTCTATAATACAAAATATTGTGACTGAATTCATTTAAAAATATTATTACATGAATTTGAAAATAAATATCCAATAAACACACCCTAAAGATCAAGGGAACTGAAAAACTGTGAAGACTATACTCATAAAACATCAAAATGATACTAAAATAAATAAACAATTTAACACCCATGGAGAGATTCTAAATATTTTTGAGCCTTTAAACCTAAATTATAAAACCTATAGAATACATAAATAATTCCTAAATTATAAATCCATATAAGGGGAAAACATGATTTTGAAGCATAATATATGATTCAAAGATATAACATGATATAATAAAAAAACAATGATCACAAATATTTATATTTGATAATACAATAAGAAGAGTATAATCATTAAATAATGGAATTATTAGAACATGGAATAAATATAAAAGATGACATAAGGATAAGTGGACACTAATTAATAAAACAACATTAAATGGTGGATATAGTCCCTTGATGGATTAGGTTTACTCCCTAATCCCATTCATATCATCTCATGATACACAAACATTTCCCATTGCATTATGGAAGTATATGGGTGGACCAAGCATAACTTGTGCATTTATATGTGTTCTACATAAGGAAAATAAATATATGTCATAAGCATCAGAAAAAACCATTGAAAGAAAATGGGTTACATTATCATAATTAACAACATAACCAAATATATTTTCAAAATAAATTATATGAAATAAAAGAATAAAACATTATTGTCTACTCATTGATTAATTAATAACCACATGATGTGAAAATTATTCCATGTAAATTAAAGAGATAAAATTGGGTGGAGATGTAATTTTTCAAATATTCATTTTGATATGGGTTTTAATAAGAAAGGACAAATTAACATAAAACAAGGTAAATGAATAATAATTTCCATAAAACCATAAATTAACTAAGATGGGTTTTCTATAAAAAAATAAATTTAAAAAACTATGGGGTATTTAAAACACATTATGGATTGGTACCCAAAAAATGTTTAAGAAATATAGAAGTTCGCTTTATGTACATTTTCATAATGAATTATATTGAGAATAGAACCATTAAATTTTATATATCCCCAACAAGAGAAATTTAAATATGCTGGTTATATATGTTAATTTAATATATGGAAAATATAAAATATTTGTAGAATAATAATAGAGATAAAAATTATATAAAAGAGAGATAATGCATAACCCAAATAAAATACGGTGTTTTGGAGAGATCCCTTTATTTGGGTTACAATATCATTTCCCACTTCCACTTATAATTCTATAAAATCATATTAGATTAATTATTATATTTTTCTAAAAAAAATTCATATTTTTTTAATATAATTATTTTTTTCTCATTTACAATCATTATAGTAGATATAAAGTTTAATTTCAATTTTTTTGAGGGAGATTGTTTAATGGTTCTATGGTTGGATAAATTGTGGATAATTATCGAAGTTCTATTCATATTAGGATACAAATCTAGAAGTGAATGGATATTGTATTGATGTGCTTAGAAAAATTGAATTGTCCACTAATATTCTTATGTGTTAAGATATAGGATGATTCATTTTGTAAAAATAATAATATTATTCGGTTAGTTCATTTAGACAGTTTTACAGACCATCATAAACCAGATTCATTTTATTTAACTCAATGATTATTAATTCATTCCAAAACCTGAAATAGGTAACAATAAACTAATTATCATCATATTTAACTATTATAGTTTTTTATTTCTAACCATGAAGAAGGTCTAGACAAATTGAATTCATTGTTCTTATAGGTGGTGAACCAAACATATTGTGACCAATATTTACATTTAAGAATCAATTGATTTACATGTATAAGATAGATATTACATGAAAATATTAATACATCAGTATATTTAGAATATTGATCTTATAATTATTCATTGTATGTAGAACATAAGGGGTGGTAGTAGAATATTAAAATTTAAAGAGGTATGCTTGAGTATTTTTCCTTTACCATTGGTTATCTACACTAACGGTACCATACAAGGATCCTTGAAATTATATCTAGGTAGATGAGAAGTAGTAGTATTTGAGGGATATTATTAAAAAAATAATTTTTTCATGTTTTTTAAGCTCAGTGTATTAGTGGGTTTTTCTGTGAATAGGTTCTAAGGGGTCATATTTATAAGGGGATGAGATGGGTGATTGTTAATATTATATTATGTAGGTAATTATTTTGGACTTATAAAACCAATATAGATGAATATTGTGAATACATGATGCAATTATTTCATGTAATTCCAAGCCAATGTTCACTAATATCATCCATGAACCATATCTTCATGTATTTTTCTTATAATAAATATTATGTTATTTTACAGTGTGTCCATATTAACAAAAAAAAAAAAATTATAAAAATATAAAAAATAAAACCTAACCATTTTCAACATATAAACTCTAAAAATTAAATCCATTTCCAAGTATGATAAACTATTTTTTAAATAAAATAACTCTTTATTTGAAAAATAAAAATTATAATATTATGATAAATTTATAAACACTTTGAAAAATTTCTTATTATATCATAAGATTATATTATTATTATTATAATATTAGATATTAATTTATTAACATTTTTTATTAATATAAATTTTATTTTAAAAAATTATATTTTTTTTGTAAAAGAATAAATAAAACAGTTATGTTTTACAAAAATATAAACATAAATTTTATCATTTCTAAAATAGTAATTTCCATGTATCATGATATAAATATTTAATATTTTCATATTATAAGAGAAATAAATATTATTTTACACTTACCTATGTGATGATTCTATTATAGTATTTATTTTACAATTATTAATTGTCAATTACAGTTCCAAAGATGATATTACTATTCCAATGGTAAGATATTTAACAATTATATATGTTCCAAACATTTTATAAATACCACATATTTAATTATTTATTAATTTACATCTATTTTTTCTTAGGGTTATATTTAATTTCATTTTCAAGATGAATATTGCATTACTAATATATGTTTTTTGTATCTACTGGGGTTTTCTTGATTGTGGTTATTCTAGTGGATTGAAAGGATATAAATTTGCATATTATAGTTATCTTGTATTATATTATTAAACAATTGTAACTTTTTTAGTTATTATATTTATATTTATTCTCCAAATGTAATTTTCAAATTCATGTAATAAATTTTTTTTATGTTCTATAATGTGGTATCTATAAATTTTATAATACTATATTACATTATATGAAACAATTATATATTATAAATGTATATTATATTAATAAAATACTAATTCATTATATGGAGGGCCTTATTGTTGGATTTCAGTGATTTCGTTTGCTGGGAGATTCAACCAATCACTCTAGATGGGTGTTTCTAGTCTCAATCCCATTCATATGATAATTTCACCTTTATCTATGATTATGGTAAAGCCAAATGATTTAACAGTGGTAGAGGACATGGGGGTTATCAAAGTGGAATTACATTTAGAAGGGATGGAGGCCTACCCCTATCATGGGTCCCATTGGATTGGGACTGTGGAAAGTGGAGTAGGGATATAGTTATATTGTTCATCCACTGGTTGACACATTTTATGTTGTTGAAGATTTTGGGTAGTGGGACCCCTCCGTGATAACCTTTGATTTTTGGCTAAAATTGGTTTAATGTAAAAATCTTCAACCTTATTAAATTACGAGATAAATATGTTATAGTATTATAGGGAGAGACCCCTAAAATAGGTTTTTAAGGAAATGTGTGGATTTACCCATTCATTCTACCAATGGAAGTTGTGGCTCTACGATACTACAGACACCATTATGATCCATTTTATAGTTTTGTATAACATCTTCTCCATCATACTAGATAAATTGTGACATGATAACCATTTACTATCTAAAATATATGGAAGAGATAGGGAAATGGTTCTTAGAATCCATGAGAGAGGAGGTTACCACTGTAGTAGAATAGTCATGTGGGATTCATTCATAGTTAGACCATCTCCCCCTTTTCATTTATGTGATTTCTTATAAAACATGGAAAATATATAGTGTCCTTTGAGAACATAAGGTTATAATAAATAGTAAATTTTAGATGAAATAATTGAACAATATTCCCAATGATATGCATCCTATATCTCATGCAGAGGAGGGATACATATCAAGGATCTCTAGAACTGGTAACACCTAATTCACATCATTTAGTATCTTTGGTAAAATAATATATTCACATCGATTTAAACCTTTACATTTTTGGATTATTTTGATAGATAAGTTGTTTTTACCTTGTAATTTCATATTTTAGGTGGTCATTATCTTCATGGCCTCACATTTTTGATTTCCAAAGAAAGGAAAACTTCACCACTATTGTTGATGATGTCCACTCCTTGATATAAATTGGACGATTCAATATCAAAACATCTCTATATATATTCCTTCATTGAGTTTTTTTCTAGAATAATTTTCTCTAATAGATCTAATAAATGACCATCAATCATATTTTCAATGAAATATTCTTTTGGAAATTTTTTTATTACACCGCTTACTACCTAAATATTTTTGATACCTTCTATTGGAGATCAATATGACACTGGGAATGTTGTAAAATTGTATATATCATAATCATTTGAGTTAGTGAGGTAATATAATACTCATGAAATGTAGTATCATATGTAAAAAACATGAAAAATATTATGATCACCTTGAGGAAACATATTCTTTGGGTTTTAGGAATCCAATGATTTTCCTCTCTCAAATAATGTATTTCTCACAAAATATTCCAAAGATTTGTCTTATGAGGTTTCCCATTACCATAAACCAATTTATCTTATTATCATTATATCATAATTCCTAATATAATAACCTAGAGAATCCTATTCTCAAAACATGGGTATGAATCTTATTCTCATCGCCTATAAAAACAGGGGAGAGATCATATTTTTGTCATTTATTCTTATTATTCTTGTTACATAAGGAATATAATAATAAAAAAATGAGATATCTTCTTAGGATAACCACCTAAGAGGAAGTATAATATATATTATTAGCATGCAACAAGATTCTTTAGTTTTTCACCTAAGGTTACCTAGTGTCATAACATAGGGATAATTTTTTTCGGCATCAGGTTGGGGTTCATAGGATTAAAACCAAGTGAAGGGGTTTTAAATATCCAGAGTCCAGTGTGGGTGGTCCCATATAATCTTACCAAGTATGGATTAATCATTAGTTTAAATCCATGTGACTTAATTTTACACACTTATTATCTAGTGTAGTTATCCCCAGATACACTAATCACATGTGAGTTAATCAAAAAATTAAACATGGGTGAGGTATTTTATAGATTTTATGCCAAGTAGAGAGATGATTCTCATATACACTCATCAAGAAGTAGTTAAGGATAGGTTATCGTCTTCTCGTAACTAAAAAATCAATTGTTTATTAGGGTTTGTATGTTTTGAGGCTCAATATACTCCAAAATGTATACTTGAAACTATATAACTTCATGAAACCTACACTAAAATTCATTTTTTGGACATTTAGGCTATAATATTCTTCCATCAACCATCATTACCTTTTATTCTATCCTCCATGTATTTATTGTCATAAAAAATGGTCCTGATATTGATCATTGATATAATAAATGATAGTTAGGATTTTGATTTTTCATATTACTATGTTATGTAATGTATATGTTTTATCTTTTAATAACTCAGGAGTTTATAATCATGTTTCAACACAACTATGTATAATTTAATATGACATTCCAAATGAAATATGTCATGACTATTATTTTGTCATTTATTTTTTAGAACTATTTTTCTTCTAATTTATTTATGTACCATGGATTTTCACTTATACCACAAATTCATATTCTTCTCACTTATGATATTTGATTGATATATTATATATTCCCCCCATACTGAGAATCTAAGATCACCCCATTCTTATATTTCAATTACCCAACTTATAAAGAATCAAAAAACATATGATATGTTAATAAGGATATCTTGTGGTTACATTTTATAGGAATATTGGTGAATAATAGAAAAACAAGATGATTATGTATATAATCTAGGAAGACAATAAATCTATAGGTACTTTGGTATAATTTTTTATGATACATAATGACTAGTCATTTAAAATGATGTACTAATTTTATATGATATGTTATGGTATTTTTTGTGGGAACTATAAAGGGGTTTAGTTATTTTGAGGGGTTTTTTATACTGATTAAGAGGATAGAACTTAAAACACACAATGGAAAACTAAAATTGATATAGGATGGACTTAATGTGTCCTAGGTTAAAATGAAGGTGTTAAAATTTAGGTAATATTAGGATTTATTTCACTTATCAAATGATTGATATTTCTAGTTATTATTTCTTAATACTCTCACTAACCATTTTGGTTTTAGTTAATGGATGAATCTAAGAGGAATCACATCAACAATTATTGAAATATAAAATGAAATAATTTTTCCATTGAGAAACCAAACTGGATGGGATCTAGTATTGGTTATCATATGGTTATGCCTACACAGCTATCTCGAGTCATAATTAACATCCTAAACCATTTAAAAATCACAAATAACCCAATAAGTGAAAAATTCAGTTTCATGGATGTTAATGTTATAAAGACCACAGAGAAATTAATATTCAAATTCATACATATAAAAACAATATGAATAATCACTCAAGTAAATGTTTTAAAGGAACTAAAAAGATATTTCATGGTGGAAATAGAGGTAATTGATCATCAAAAATACAATGATAAAAAAGAAGATATTGGTAAATAAGATAGGGTAAAATAAAGTCCATCCTATGTTATATATGAAAAGTAAATGTTTTAAATGTGAGAAATTTGGGAACCATGTATAATAATTTACCCTAACAAGGGATAATAAGGAACAATAGTGTAATGAACTTTTATTAAAAGGTACAATTTGAAATTCTATAAATCCATAACTGATTAATTCTATCATGAAAATGGAATAATGAATGAAAACCCTCATTATCAACTCAATAACCAAAAATTTCTTATTTTATTATATTTTACCCACTCCTTTATATCTAGGAATAATTATAAGGGAATCAAATAACCACCTTAATAGTTATATATGGAATTATTGGTGAAAAATATGAGGTATATGATTAATAAATACTAAGTATATAAGTCTTCTTAGATAGAATATTAGGGAATGTTATTCTTGTAAATTTTATTATTCTACCATTATTAAAACTAAATATGATTATAAACATGTATTTTCTCTCTCTATATAGATCCCATTTTAAATTTTTAGATTAGGAAATCAAATTTCATTTGTTGAAGCAACCATTGATCATCTATTAGTAAAAAGATGATTAAAAATCATTATAATAATTAAATAAATTATATGGTAATCTATACCCAATCATAAATGGTATTTTTCTCAAATGGGCAAGGAGAAAATCGACATTGAAAAAATGTCCATTTTTTATGAATATTTCAATTTATTATGTGAAGAGTTTTGTATTCCTCTTATTTACCATGATTTTGAGTGTTTAATATAACTCATAAAATGTTATTTATCTCATTCAATGATTTCTTATTGAATTTAATTGTTTGTTATGTATAAATTAAATAATAAACACCCAGATAATATAGATGTGAATTTTATACACCTTTTTGCGTCTATAAGCAGTGGGATAATTTTTTTGGTAGGATGAATGATCGATGAATTAATTTCCACAATTATGATCATGAACATAGTAAAATAATGATCAAGATTAAATATCATCAACCCTATGTTGATTACTTGATTGGTCAAATTCATGTATATTGATAGTTCTTAATGATATACATGTCAAAAAACAATCATTCATTAAGGGTGGAAGAGATGATTTACCCTAGTTGGATAATTGTTTTATATATGGACATAATGAATTCATAATGAAGCTATTCATACTTATAAACTTCATTGTTATATTCATAGAGTTGATTTTTAAAGAAATTATAGATTACAATTAAAAGTTTATAGTTGTTTATTTAGATTATATTTTTAAATAGTCCAAGACTTAGGAAGATCAGGATGATCATTTGAGTATTCTATTAAATATATTTATAATGGATAAAGTTTATTTTAAATATTCTTAGTGTAAATTAATAATATAGAATGTATTATTATTGGGTAATGTAATAATAAGAAAGGGTATATCTATAAATAGATTTAATATAGAGGTAAATAAATAATGATCTAACAAAAAATCTATAAGAAATAATTATAGTTTTCATTGATTCATAAGATATTACCAACTTTATGTGATACATTTATCATGAGAATACAATCCACTAATCATCATAACTCATAAGGTAATTAAGTTCCCTCTTATAGATGAATATGATGAAAAGTTTTAGGTGAGTAAGAGAGGGCTGGTTACCACACATGAATTTTCACTAACCTTCATTAGAGAAGGGTTTTTTATATTCAATTAGGAAACATAAAATGGATTGGTATGTTTCTTAATGAAAAATGACATGGTGGTAGCATATTCCCCATATCAATTCAATTTCCATGTGAAAAAAATGCATCATTCATAATATATATCCAGAAATGGTAATATTTTCATTAATTATATTGATGAATTATCTCAATCTAGTAAAATGTGATATATATATATATATATATAGATCACAAGATCATACAATTTTTTTCTCAATTAATTTAGTTGAACATAAACCAAAAGAGATAGCCAGAGTGGATCAGTGAATATGACTAAAAAGTACATTAACACACCAAGAAGGTGAAAATAGCAGTTTATTCTCAAATCATGAAGGGTTATACAACTTCTTCCAGGATACTGTTTTTGAGTGACTAAATACTAATATATTTTTAATGGTTAGACCCTGAAATCAGATGAAAATGGGAGGAATCATATCTCTCCAAAATTATTATTTTCACATCCATCCTTGTGAAGATCAAGGAGTCAAAAAAGAATGATATGAATATATTCAATAACACATGGTATATTTTATAGTTCAACCAGGATACTAATGAAATTATATGTTTTGTGAAAAAATTTGTGTCCCATAAATATAAAGAATTCCGGATGGTGATATTGGATTTGGAACATTACTCATAATTATTTAATCATCCTAGAAGTATAAATATATATAGAGATCCTACAAATAAATTATAGTGGTACAAAATATAGAGGGATATTATAGGGTATTTATCTCAATTCTTAGTATACTAATATTTTAAAGATAATCTCAAAAATTATAATTGGAGTATGAAACCACTAACCATAATTGCATGTAAATGGGATAACATCACTATATAATTCATCATAGGACTTAACAAAACATCTAAAGGGAATAATTTCATTTTGGATTTTTAGGATTAACATATGATTTTGATAAAAGAGATATGATGATAATATTTGGTGTGATTTTGGGTTAGGAGTCAGAGACAAGGTATTCCTGAAAATATCACCATACTAGAGGGTAATGAGATTTTAGAAAAACATAAAGGTGAGACACATATACATTGGACCTTTAGAAATAATTTATCATGTGTTTAAGGTAGATTTTAATCTTGAAATTCTATAGAACCTCTCCTATATTCATTATTTTTTCTACCATGTACTAAATATGACCCAAGTAAATACCTGACTAGTCACATGTACTAAACTCAATGGATATATTGTTATAATATGATATATGTAATGATGAAAAATGAGTAAAAATATTTTATCATTGATATAAATTACTATGAATGCAAACCACATTCTCGATTAATGGTCTCTAAATGAGTCATATGTTTTAGGAAGAAAGGTATAAACAAAAAGATGTAATCAGTGAAAAGTACTTTCATTTATTTTCATTAGAGTAATGATATTTTAAGAGTGAATTTTGATTAATGTTATATAATATAAAATTCTACTATTTTAATATTTATTTACCATTAAATTTATAATTTGATACAAAAAACAATAGAAAAATTAAAAAAATTATTATAGTCAAATATTACAATATAAAATTATATATTATTAACAATTTATAATTTTTTAACCAAAATTAAATTATCATAATTGAATTATAAATTTACCATTGATTATATTTAAAATACCATTTCAAAAAATGATATTAGTAAAAATTATAAAATTCTTGAAATAACTTGTAAGTAAATTAATAAAATTCAATAAATAATTATGATAATATAAGAAATACTAACTAAATTTTTCAATGATAATTAAAAATGCTTTATTTAGAAATATTATATCTATTATATATGAAATATTTCTATATATTATTTTAGTTTCTCCTATTTGAATTATAAAAATTTATTAAATACAATATATATATATATATATGTAAATAGATAAATGTCAAGCATTGACTATCAATTAGTTAGTAATTGAGGTAAAATGATTTAGTAAAAAAATGTTTTTTAAAATGTTTTATTTTTTCCAATAAGTTTCATATTTCAATTTTTTTAAAATTATATGAAATTAATAAAAGAATTATTTTATTAAAATTATATATATATATATAATAAAATAATTTCCAATAACCTATTTGTTATTAATTGGAATGGAATAATAATTAATTAATTTTTAATATTTAAAATATATTTTTAATAAAAAAATTATTGTTTCATTATGCATAATTTTTAAAAATTCAATTTTCTGGAAATTTTAAATTAAATTAAATAAAATTGATTTAATATTTTATTTTATCATGCCTGTGTCTAAAAATTTGGTCAATTTCATATTGGTTAACAAATATAAGTTACTAATGTAAATATTAGCCACCTCGGAAGAGGTTAAAATGATAGAAAAGGGATAAATTATGTGATAAAATAATAAAATATCAAAAAAATAGAACTTTAAATGAGTGGATATGGATCTTATAGACCTTCCATATTCTTATAGATAATATTTATGAACATTATAGAACATTATTTTAAAATTACATTCATTTTATAATAAGAAATGAGCATTTTAAAAAATTCGACAACTTCTCAAAAATAAATGAACCACTCATGCACCCACCTGAAAGAACAAATTTTCTTCAGGTACACATTGAATAATAAGAAATATTCTCCCCATAATAAGTCTCTATGATGTTTTGTAACTATTGATCATAAGAATAATTCTAAAATCACTTATTATAGTGAGGTTTTTGGGGAAATGATTTTAGTTTTCAATTTTTGTGTTAATCGCTCGATCATAATTTTTTCCTTTTTACATTCATTCAACTCTTACTAAATATGATTAGAAAAATATATATATATAATTTAAATAATTATGATTCTATAAAACTTATATTTTCACTATATAATTATATTTTTTTATTAATTATCTCTTTAAAATGTGTTCATGTATTGGATGTTTTTGTAAACTATATGAACAATTTTATAATGTTTACATCAATAATGAATAAGAAAAATTAAATAATTATAATATTGTTTAATAATGATAAGATATTTTCAATATTATGGACTTGTTGTAAGAACCTGTGTTTCTCCAGACTTTTGTTTTGAGCAAAAATTTGAATTGTTTTTACTGTTTGATGCTCTTAATGGGTAAAATGGTCATTTTTACCTACCAACTAATGTCGGATAATTTTTCCGACAACTCCGTTGGTCCTGGAATATGGATTTTACCCTATGTTTGGAGTTTGGTGGAAATCTGAGCTGTTTTAATTTTAGCGGAATATTTAATATTTAATAATATTAAATTAAATATTAAATTATTTGTGCTGCTTAGTTTGTAAATAACTTTTAAAAGGAGCATCAGATTGAGATTCCATTTGTTCCTTTGAGTCTGGAATGGGGAGTTTAGCCTAAGGAAGGCATAAACACATGTTGGGCACTAGGGCCGACCCGGACCCCTTTTTCTTCTTTTCCATTTTTTTCTTTTCATCCTTAACTTATTTCCTCGTCCTCCATGAACATGTCTCCTATGCCTCCCCCTTGGCCATGACCTATGGGAGATATGGATATTGAGAAAGAGGGAGAGTTGGAAGCAAATAGGGGTACTGATTTGAAGCTCTTGACACACTGAGTCAGTGTGCAACAACCGTGAGCTGTGAAATCAACCGAAGCTTCGGCAGTTTCTGCCCAAAGGTAGGTCCATTTATGTTTTTACCATAGATACTCTTTAAACATGTTTTTAAGTCTTTAAAGCCTTATATTTCTTGCTTGTGGCCATATCTGTTGTTTTGGGGGCAAAAACGGGCATTTCAGGCGTTTTGTGGGATTTCCTATTAGAAAACCCAGAATACACGGTGTGTGTTCCAGGGGTACACACCATGTGTTCTTCCCATTCGGGGAAGACAAGGTTTTATTAAGTACACTCCGTGTACTTTTAGTACACGCCATGTAGTTGGTGGTCGCGTGACTGACCGTGTGAATTATAACACAGAATAGTGGTTTTTAAGGAGTACACACAGTGTACAGTAAAGTACACACTGTGTTGCGGTACTTGGGCATGTGTTTTAGTGAAAAAACACATGGGGTAACTTTTTTTAAATAGTACATGCCATATACAGTAATGTACATGCTGTTTACTATTACACAGGCAGGCCTAATGTGTTCTGGCCATGTGCTCTGGCCATGTACTTCCCTGTCTTAGTAATTTGAGGATATCTCGGGCCCTGGAAGTCAGAATTGGCATGTGAGTAGTCAATTCTGAACATTCTTCTGCGTAGATCATAATGGTGGAATTATTTTGACATTTTGATGTCATCTAAATGGGGTTGGGGGGTGGGGTTATCTAAATGGAGGGGGTTTTCTTGTAGTTATCAAGTTTAGTTGACACCTAAGAGTGAGACTTGGCGTGGATGATAGGTTTTGTGTTCAGAATAAATTAATTGAGACCTTTAATAAGATATGAGCTATGAGATATCTCCCAAAACCTATTCTTTATATGACATTCCCCTTGTGATACACTCCCTTCTGGCTTATGAGTCTCTGAGACAAGAAACTTTTACAGATCCCCTGAGGGATGCCTTTACTTGTGTACTGACATTGGGAGTTTCTTGTAGGATCCCTCTCCTATTTTTCCTTTAATAGGACCCATGTTATGTAATTCTTATGTTTTCTTTCCTTTTAGGATACCATGTATGATTCCTTCCTTGCTCTTCGCTAAGGATCCCATGTAGGATGCCTTCACTCGTGTTTACCTGGAGAATCTCGAGTATGATGCTTCCTCAGTATTTGACTTGAGGGACCTAGTGGGTGCTCATTGTTTGAATGACCATGAGTTGATGCATCAGGTTTTGGTAGAGATGGTGTTCGGGTGTTACCTAGAACCAATTCCAAACTGGTGATCCCTTTGGGGCTATGGATTTATTGTTGGTTTGGGTATTCGAGCCACACTCACTGTTTTTTACATCTAACTTGGTTTGTTGATGCTGTAGTGTTTACCAGAGGTGCTTCATGGTTGGTGGTTGCTGAGCCTGACGCGAGGCATATTTTTTGTTTTTTTGGATGCCTACTATTCCTTGTGTGCATGAGTAGGATGTTTGTGCCTTTCTGTTGAAAGTCTTTGAGTTTTATGTGAAATTATGCCCAATAACCTGGAATGGGGTATCGTGCGTTTAACGTTTTACCCCTATTGTTTTCCTTGCATGATTGTATTCTTGTGTAGAGGTAAATTGGATATGAATAGTGTTGATTGCTATGATTTGGATGTGTTGCCCATGCATGTTTTGTTTATGATAGTTGGTCTGCTTAGACTTTTTGGCTGCCTTGACTGTTTTCTATGCCTGTTTTGTAGGATGGAGAGTTTGTGTTCTGACATGCTTGATATACTGTAGACTAGTTATCCATGTAGATATATAGGTTTACTTTGGCCATATTGCACTGCTATGCTCATTGACCTACACAGGGCCTTGAGAACCTGGTGTAGTAGACTATAAGGGGAAATGAATGAGTGAGCTTCCTCAAAGAGTCTTTGAGCACTTTAGGCTATAAGGGGGATTGACCAAGTGAGATTCCTCCGAGAGCCTAGGACCACTAGAGGCTGTAAGGGGAATTGACCATGTGAGATTCCTCAGAGAGTCCTTGTTTGCTTTAGGCTATCAGGGGAATTGACCATGTGAGTTTCCTCAAAGAGTCTTTGTTTTAATTGAACGACTTGGGATATAAGGTGAATTTACCGTGTGAGCTTCCTTAGAGAGTCCCTGACCTTGGGTCTAAAAGGGGAAGTGACTGCATGAGCTTCCTCAGAGATTCCTTGGCTACCTTAGACTATAAGGGGAATTAACTATGTGAGCTTCCTCAGATAGTATTATTTTACCTTTGACTATAAGGGGAATTGACTATGTGAGCTTCCTCAGAGAGACATTATATATCATTATAAATAAACTAGAGGGGTTAGACTATGAGTACTTCCCAGAGGGTTTCTTGTGTTTGACTGGTTGAACTAGAGGGTTACTTGTTTATGTTTAGCCTTTTTAGAGGAATTTTTCCGGCGTTGGCCAAGGTAGGTACATTTCGATGGGATTACAGATCCAGATATCAACTTATTTGATACACAACTAGAGTGGCATGATGTCCAACTCATTTCCTATGAATATGATGTCTAGGAGATTAGTATTATGGTCCTAAATATTGACTGTTGATGTTGTTTCTTTTTTTTTGAATCACTTAATCATGAATATTCATATTTATGTATATGTGTATAGGTATGGGACTATACATGGTTCATATATAGATATGGAAATCCATGGTGGAACTTGCCCAGTTGACAGGGATTGCATAACCAGAGTTCGACTGTGGTTTCACGTTTTTTTTACTTCATTTTGTTATGTTCCCACTATGCTAAGCACATTGTTGTTGTATACACTTTTAACAGCACAATTATTGGTTTCTTCTCGGGGTGCACTAGTAAGATTATTTATCACCCCTGCATGTGCACCTAGGTGTACGTGTAGACCTTATGTATACTTTTCAGTTTAAGCATGATTTTCATGATGGATAGGGCTGAGGCCTAGTGTTGAATGATTGAGAAGAGCTACTCGAGTGGTTCTACTGATCGGGCTGCTGTAGTTCAACAATGTCTGGAGATCAGGTACGTGGTTTGGATCACAGTTATTAGTATAGCCGTATAATTTTACTTTCAGTTTCTTTTGTACTTGTATCTATATGGTCATCTCGGTGGGTGACCAGTGTTGTATTGTATTGCATAGCTATTCGGGATTTTACATCATTTTACTATTATAGCATGTTCTATTTCAGTTGTTTATTGCTTCCACACTCTGTTTACATTCCTCTATGTATGATATTTAGTTATTTCCGATGTTTTATTACTCTAGTATGAGGGAATAGTCTCCCCACTATCACACCCTAAGCCCTCGCTACTAGTCAGTAGCCTCTTGCATACGAGGAGGCGTGCTTGAGGTCATGTGGTGAACCGGCTCAGAGCACTGGTTTAGTGGATTCTAGGATGGGAAGTTACACTTGTAATATGTCAAAATATATTAACATATTTACTTAAACATTTTATAAATTCAATAAACACTTAAAAGGATATATTTTTTCTTTTTATGGGAACCACTAAAATATTTCCCATGAAATTTTCATAGTATATATGATCTACATTAAACACATACACTATAAAATCATAAAAATTCTTATGGAGATGAATCTCGATGTCCCAAAAATATAAGTTTTTAAAAATTAAAAGTTAGTGTGAAATAATTTTTAACATTGAGTTAATGTTTTAGAATAAAATCGAGTGCTCAATTAATCGAATGTTATAAAAACTTTAAAAAATATTTTATCAGAGTTAGTAGAATTAGTGGAATTTTATCAATATAAAAGATTCATTAAAATTACTAAAAAAATAAAATTATTTAATAAAAATAATAAATCGCAATGGATATAGTGAAATATATATAGCTATTAATCACAGTGAAAATAAAATGTATTATAGATTACTCGTTAAATAATATAGAAATAAATTTAAATATACTATAAATAAAATAAATCTATTTAATTTTTACGGATGAACATTGATTTGGATCCAGGGTATAATTTTACTTTTCACAATAACACTTTATTAGGATAATTAGATAAATACATGTATTTTTATCCCTAGAATCCCTTGACCAAAAATGATCAAACAAATATCTATCATCATTTCTTTGGAATCCTTATATCAATAAAAATCATAATAAGACTGAATAAAACTAGAAAGCTAAAATGAAATTTACAAAGTAAAACTACACATAAAGCTTTCACATTTAAATACTATCAAAAATAAAAAATATACTATAATTAGAAGCTCTATCTCTCCAAAAAGATGTAATACAATATAAAAAATACCAAATTTATTCTAAATGGTAAATATTTTTATAATATCATACCTTTTTATACTTGAATCTACAGTAATATTTATAAACAATGTTAACAAAAAAATCCAATGTTAGAAATATTCATTTTTTTAGTTCTATTGAAAATACATTATAACAAAAAACTCCATCTTCTAATGGACTTGGTGGGATCTACATATTTTTATGACATTATTCTATGTTAGTTAAATTTTCCAAAATCTGATTAAATACTTCTATCATTAAACTTATTTCTCCAAATTTTCAAGATTCCAATTAATGTTTTTAAAAACAATTAATGAACATTGACTCAAGACATAAAAAATAACTATAAACTAACATCATTATAATTACATATCCTTTTAAATATATTTTTAATTTTTAAATAATTTAAGTAGAGGATTGTAATACTCATCAATATCACCAATTTTTTAGTGAATAAATACACATTAAAAGGTGAATAATTAAATTATTTTTAAAGAAAAACTCTTTGTAGTATATAGTTAAATGAATTTCATAACATTAATTCACACAATTAAAGAAAATTTCATCAGAATAAGAAAAAATTGTAAATGATTTCATGCATTATATGAAATAATGAATATATTAATAAAATTAAAAATTTCCCTTTTGATTGAAGAGAATAAAAGAAATTTTCACAAACTCATCCCCTATGAAAAAACAAAAACAACTATCCATTTCACCCACATGTTAAAAACATATAATGTGTATGTTTTCTTATCAATTTATCTCCAAAATGTTTCTATTTTTTTTTTCAAATTTGTTACTCTCTTAAAATATAAATTAAGTGTATTTTCTTAAACTTATCACTTAAAATAAAAATTAAAAATTATATTTATTTTTCTCCTCCTAAAATAAAAATTGGAAATTTTTTATATATTTCTATGCTTTGATATTATCAAAATGATTTTGGGATAATAAATTATACATTAAACAAGAGGGGTAAATAAAAATGTTATAAAAATGTTGAAAAAATACACCACACTAATATATATCTCTCAATCTAATATTAAAAATATTCATTGAGAGAATAATGTGTGAAGTTAATAATAAAATAATTGTTTGTGAGTATAAATATACTGAACATACAAGAATCTAACTACTTTATTTGAATATGGTTTAGGAATTAGTTCATATTGAAACTTATTATCTCCCATGGTATTGAATATGAATACGCATGAAAAACCAAAAAAAACATCCCGTTTATCTAATAATAGTCAATATGTTTATCTGATATTTTTAACATCCATTTGTCAAAATTTTTATGGAATAAAAGGTTCTTCATTTAATCATATTGAAAGAAAATTTAATAAGATGATATGATTTTTTATAAGTGTCTTCTCCATTTGATGAGGAGTTTTTAATGTTATGATATTGTTTTAGAAAAATGTAAATTTTATTTAATTTTAATTTTTTATCTTTAAAATTATGTTTAATATATTATGATATTTTAGAATTTAATGGTTTAGTGAAAATATTAGTAAGATGGTTATTGGTTTTTATAATATTGACAAAAATTTCTCTTTTTTTTGTCCCATTGGAAATGATATCTTATAATAATGTTCCTTTCTCAAGAGTGATGAACAAGATTAATCTATAGATAAAAAGTACGAGGTATATCACAATTAATTTTTTATTGGGTAAATTTCATGTCACATCTTGTGAGTGGGTGTAATATCAATATGTAATTATTATTACAATATCCAGTTTCTATATATTCTTCTCTAGTAGTGGAAAATGAAATGAAGTTTTTCATACTATTAGACTATAAATATAATACTTTTATAGTAAATTGGAATGTCTATGATGAATATTTCATATAAAATATACAACTTTTAAAGTCATCATATGAGTAAATTTTAATAATAAAATCATTTTTTGAAAAATATAAATGTTAATGTTTATATGTATCTTTATGATAATTGATTTTTTAACAATTTTAAAGGTAGTGATATTTGATTTTAGTTTATTCATAGACACCTTCCCACTTTATACATAATATTTAGTCTTCTTACTATTAGTTATTTCAAAATTTAAGTCATACCACCTATAATGATTTTGGTAAACTGGTTTCCAAGATTCCTCAAGGTCCTGTTTTATAGAAGCTGCTACTTAAGTACTTATACACGATGCATAGTAAAAAGGAAAATGTTTTAGTAAATATATTATGGATTTGAATATTTTAGTATATTTCCTTCTAGTTTTTACAAATTTGAAAAACAATTATAATATTAAGTGCACCCGCAATGATCATTTAAAAATCCATATTCTAATTTCTAAAAATATATCAGAATGAGACATCATATTTGAATAAAAAATTATATTAATGAAACAAATTTAAACAAATATATTTTATTATAGATAATTTTTTTATTAAATTAGTAGAATCAACATTTTTCAATAATTTTTTTAAGTATAAATCTAGTAACACTTTCATACCATGATTTTAAAGATTTGAAAGAGTTATTTGGTAACTTTACATAATTTTTATGAAAATATAATATATTTAAAACCAATTTAAGTTAAAAATAATATTTAAATTAAACAAAACACTTAATAATAATTTTTAAAAACTAATATAAATAAATAAAATTTAATTTATCTATAGTTTTTAGTAAATTTGGATGGATTCAGGAATGATTATTATTGAAGTAGTCTCTATATAGTCCATGAATACATTTTATCAGTAAGATTTAGTAACATGTATTGATATATTTCTCACAATAGTTCAATTTTCACCTTTTTTTAAAAAAAAATTTATTCTTATAATCTAATGATTATTATATCGCTAAATTATGGTTCAAACTTTTTTTTTGCAAATTCATTATGCTATTCATCCATGTCCCTTTTGGTAAATTCCTAAAGAATGGAATATATTGTCATTTTAGGATTGAATTGTGATACAAATTCATGATAATCAAATTTATTAATTAAGTACATCATGTTTCGACCAATATGATGACTTCTATAGTGATATTATCAGTGGGTTAACTTCTCTAGACTAAACTGTTTCTAGGTAGAAAGTTAAATTGATCCTATAATATCAACCATGAATCCTCCATTAATGTAAATTGTGGATATTTAAAATTAATTATCTTTAAATTTGATTAATTTAGTTCCAATTCTTTTTATCATCCTATAAATGTCTACAATTAGTTTAAAAAACAACACCTAGAGGATTTAATTTTAGTAACCTTTCAAAAAATAAACGATTAGATTCATTATATTTTACACAAACTATTTCCTAAAAACTGTTTTCCTTTTATTTAATAATATATAATAAATAATAGTTTTAGAATAAATATGAAAAAATAATATCATTAGCCTTAGGATAAAATTAAATTAAATGAACCTTAGCATTGAAACTGAAATATTTAAATCTAAGGACTCTAAATTATTGATATCATTGTTTTCTTACTTCCATGAACCAATCTAGGTCACCATAGGACTTGAAACCTGAGCTAGTCCATGTCAAGACCCTAATGGCATTCCTGATCTCTACAAGTTGGCATAAGTTCCTAGGTATGAATACAAGCATGTGGAAACAATTTACCCAATTATACAAATATAAACCAATAAAAAATATAACGTAAACCAAAGCTATAAAACTGATCCAAACAATCCTTTATATGGTTTTAGATTTAAGTCTACATGTTTAAAAAAACTGAAAGAGAGCTACTAAAAAGGGAAGCAAAAACCATCTCCAAAAACCACCACTAGGTAAGGGGAGCATCTCTTGCAAGCCATCACCACGACACCACCTAAGAAGATCACATGAATCCCAAACTAAGATCACCCAAAGCTTTACCCTTACCTGTATCAAACATAACCAAGTCTTCTTACACATAAATTTGTAAGAAGGGTGTGAGATATTTCCCAGTTGGAATCCACAGAAAAATGATTCCATGATATAAATTTTACATGAAAAAAAAATTATTGTAAGTTTAATATATGAATGAAAATTCAGGAACAATTTAAGAGGAAGAATTTTTAAAAGAAACAACTTTTACATGAATTCTATTTTAAATGAAAACACTTTTAAATTTTATGTAACCCCAAATGACACACCGTATGCTGACGGTGAGGATATCATAGTCAAAAGACCTCTAAACACAAGAGGAGATTCCATATAGGTACTAGCCATTAAATGGGATCATAGAACCTCGTGTCTTGGTGTAAGGGGTATAAGAAGTAAAACCAAGCAAGTTCTCATGAACAATACACTAGATATGAGAAGAATAAAAAGTTATAGTGATCTCCATTCACCATCACTGTTTTTTATTGTTGTAATCATGAATCCAGCATAGTAAAACAAGGTTATAGACACTTCTATATCTCTATCACACTAGTTTTAGTCTACCCTCATAGCATCCAATGATTCCCTTAGTGCTCAACAATATTCCACATGCGACATGATACAACACATTCCCCCACATAAGCCAAACAGGGCCCTACACACACCAGAATCCACCATTTATACACACAAAACATTTTTAAAATATTGAAATCTCACCAAAACCATTCCAAACATGAATCACATTCAAAAACAAACTCCATAAAACCCTTACTCAAATTATAAAATAATTTAAATACACACTACAAGGCCTAAATCCAAGAACACTCCAATTTCACATGAAAAATACCTTTTAAAATCAATTGCATAAAACAAATCTTTAAAAATTACTGTTGCACCACACTCATAATTGAAACAAAAAGCTAAAGTAAACAATAAATCCTAATAAAATTATAATGAAATATTTAAGCACGAAATCACCTACCTATGGTAGTGAAATACCAAAAATTCGATCTAGAACTCCCACTACACCTCGATTGCACCACAAGGAAGCAACATTGATACCTAATCCAAGAGATTAAACCAATAACATTAAAACATAACCCTAAAAACAACTCCTTGGTGATGGATAATATGAAACCTCCAAAAGAATAGAGGAAACCCCTGATTGTAGGAAGGAATCAAGAGAGAAAGCACCTAAAGGATGAACAAAGGAAGAAAAGCACCAAATACTAAGAGAAAATGGAGTTCTAAGGGTGGTGGATGGAGGGAGAGGGTTGAATAGGGTGAGAAATCCCATAGGATGAGATAAATGGGGTTATTAGGGGTTAAAATGGAGAGATGAGGGAAATTTTATTATGCTCGATGATCTGCATAGTTGGTCAGCATGGTCAGGGAAACTGTGCGATAATTGTGTGGACCGTTCTGTCTGGACATAGACCTCCACATGGTTACCTGGGCTGAGACGATCAGCTATGTAGAAGCTGTGCAGTAGGTTCTATCTCCTACAACAGGATTTCATGGGTGGGAGAAAAAATACTAGCAACTATGGGTAGGGGATTATTTCCCAAAAATATCTTCATTTTCCTATAAAATACAAAGGGAAACCAAGGGTCAAAGATTGACCAAAAATAAAATAGGGGAATACCTAAAAATGAGATCACGAATGTGACAATTCTCCCCACCATGAAAATTTTCTTCCCTCAAAAAGTTAACCTAAAACCAGATTGGAAAACATAAATGGGTATTGTTACTCGACCCAAGCCTTCCAGTCCTAAGTCTCATGCATATCATTACCATTCTTCCAGAGAAAATGGATCAACAAAATTTACATTCCATGAAGAACTTACTCTTTGGAATACATGTCCATATCATCCATTATAAAACTGATAAATTATGATCGAAATATAACTCCTCCCAATTAAACAAATGAGAAGGGTCCAGATTATACTTTTTCCATTGGGAAACATACTTCACATTGTGAATCACCATCAACCTAGAAGACAATGACAACTGGTATTCTAGTTTTCCAATCCACTCAATGATTTTGGAAGGTCCAACAAACGTTGGTGTTAGTGTTCCCTATATTCCCAAGTGACTATGGGCCAAGTGAGAGGCCACATTCAAGAACACCTGACCACCCACAAAAAACTCAAGATCCTGACACCTTTTATCAGCATATGATTTGTGGAGACTCTGAGATGTCGATAACCACTTCTTGATCATCTTTACTTTCTCAAACATCTCTTGTTCATGGCTAAATCCAAAAAGTGAGGTCTTACCTACCACAACCCAACCTAACAGAGACCGACATGGATGACCATGGAGCTCATCAAAGGGATAAATTAAAATAGAGGATTGGTTGCTGTTATTATAAGAGAACTCGACCAATCCTAAATGGCTATCCCACGATTCTATGAAATCTAAAATACAATCATGAAGCATGTCCTCCAAAATCTGATTTTCCTAGTTTTTCTTACTACCAATTTAAGGATGGTATTCTGTACACATTTTGATCTCTAACCCCAATTCCTTTTTGAGGCCTTCCTAGAACCGTGAGGTAAATTTTGGGTCTCTCTTAGTAACAATCGTTCATGGAACCCCGTGAAATCTGACCACATTTTGAATATACAATAGCCTCAGTTCATCCACATTCGATGTATCTCTTATTGGAATGAAGTGAGTTAATTTGATGAAATGGTTAGCCACTACCCAAATAGAATTATTTCCCTATGGTGTACAAGGAAATCCAATAATGATTTCAATAGCCTCATCCCACTTCCAGGTATGAATGGGTAATGGATGATGAAAACCAGAGGTCCTTTGATGCTTTTATTTCACCTACGAACATGTATAATATCTTGATATGAAGTCAGTAATGTATCGTCTCATAGATGGACACCAAAACTAATGACGAACATCATAATACATCTTGGTTTCACCCGAATGAATGGAACACTCAGACTGGTGGCTATCCTACATCACTACATTCTTTAGAGATAAGGACACCAAAAAACGGAACTGGAAACACAAATTTACATTAACAGATAGAAACCAATTATAGGAACCCTTCCCACCATGAAGAAACTACACATTCCACTGAAATAACTCCTTACCAGGATTCTCTCATTGAACTAGATCATGAAGGGATATAGCCAACTACACACTCTCTAGGAATTCACCTCCAATGTGATCCTTAGTCTCTAAATGCATCTGGGAAAAGAGCCGCATCAAAGTACAATCATCAATGGACTTCCTCAAATCCTACAATAGAAATTATCTACTCAAGATTTTTTCCACGAAATTACCTTTTCATGGGATATTGACAATATCAAAGTTAAACTCCTTCAAAAATTTCATCCAACAAAACTTACTCAGATTGAGATCCTTCTGTGAGAAGATATAGTCCATGTTCTTATGATCAGAGTAGACCACAAACCTCTCCCCAAAGAGGTTGGGACACCATGTCTTTAAAGTATGCATCACCTATGCTAACTCCAAGACATGGGTTGGGTAGTTATTTCAATATTTTTGGAGTTGGCAAGATCCATACACCACCATGTGATCATCCTTCATAATAACACACTGGAGGAATATACTTGATGTGTCACAGTAAGCCACATATCCCCATCTTGATTCCAAAAAAATCAACATGGGCATTTTATTCAACCGCTGCTTCATTTCCTCAATGTACACATGATAATCTAGAATCCATTAAAAATTCAACCCTTTCTGGGTGAGTACAGTCATAGAGGGGAAAATGCATGGTAAATCCCAGATGAACTGCCTATAATAACCTACCAGGTCAAGAAAACCCCTGATCTCAAACACTTTATTAGTCTGTTACCATAAAATAAAACCACTAATATTATCAGTATCCACTGAAACCACTTTCTATGAGACAACATTGCCTAGAAACTTCAATTATCTAATCTTGAATGTTCACTTTAAAATCTTAGTATAAAGGAAATGGTCCCATATTGCTCCCATAACAATCAGAAAATGATGCTCACGCTCTTCTTAATATCTGGAGTAGACTAGGATGTCATCCAAAAATACCATAATGAAGGAGTTAAGATACTGGTGGAACACCCTATTCATGTTCACCATAAGGACTGCTAGAAGGTTTTTCAATCTTAAAGGCTTGAAGAAATACTGTAAGTGGCCATAATTTCTTTGGAAATACGTTTTTGGGATATCCCCCACTTTCACCCTGACTTGGTGATAACCCAAACATAGATCAATCATGGATAAACACTTTTCCCCCTTAAGCTGATCAAACATGTTTTTAATCTAGGGATAATGGTGTTTATTCTTATTGGTTACCTTATTGATCTTCTAATAGTGGACACACAACTAAAGAGATCCATCAACCTTCTTCTAAAAACATAATAGTGGCAACCAAAGGAGTGAAACATAAGAAAATGAACCATTTGGATTCTAAATCATCCAGTTGTATCTTTAATTCTCTCAATTATATGGGGTCCAATTTGTATGAGGGAAGATATATTGATTTTGTTCCCAGTGTTAAATCAATTGAAAAATCCATATACTACTCCTGGGGTAACCCTGAAAAATCATCCGAAAATACCCCAAAAAACTCACGCACCACCTGAGGTAACCCATCCTTAGGAACACTTCCATTATCCTCCAGCATGAATGAAAAAATGGAAAAGAAATATTACCTAGATATGGGATTAGAGGACTGACACAACCTGACTGAGGTTCCCATTCTTTGAGGAAAACCAGAACACTTCCATCAGATTCCATGAAACTAACTCAATGCCAATAACAATCAATATTCTCTTGGAAATGCACCATCTAGTCCATGCCAAGGATAACATCAAACATGTCCATATATAGGACTAATAAATCCACTTCCATATCAACCCCTGACTTTGAGATCACACAGAACATGATCCTGAGGCCCTGTATCTTCTTCTCGCCCAATGAAATTACCAACTCCATTGAAAAGGATAAGATCTCGGTAGGAAATTTCAATAGGTTCACCAGATGAGTAGATATAAAAGACACAGATACACCAGTTTCAAATAGAAAAATAGAAAAAGAAGATGCAATTAGAATGGTACCTTGAAGTCAAGGGCCCTGCATCTTGTCCCACTAGTGCCTACTCTATAACAAGAAGGATCATAGTATCTGTCAGAGTCTGACCACGACCACTGGCCTGCGAATATTCTCTGATTTGAATCTGACATGATAATGATCCAGTCCAACCACCTCGACATCTAAAATGAGTTCCCATAACCTTTTATTGTTCTAATTGAGCTTTAATACCTCAAGAATCCACTAATCATGTATCATCCTAATAAGAACATGTAGCTCTTCCAAATTGGTGCAAGTCCCCAAACACTCCACACCGATGACAAGATTTGGGAGGAGATGTACATGTGTGAAGAGTGTGTGACTCTTTCATTCACTTGTGGAACACAACAAACCCTGCATTGAAAGCCATGGACAAAGGCATATTAGAATAATGGAATGAGCTACCATCTTCCTTCTGCCCTTGTTCATCATTCTTCCTCTTCTTTTCTGATGAACTGTCACTTCCCATAACTGATATGGCCCCAGTGACACTTAATCACCCCTTACGGTCAATATCCACCAGAGAAAATCGGTTTACCACTTTCAGATAAGTCTTCATAATGAATAAGAATACATGAGAATATATTTCTGGGCACAAACCTTTATCAAACATTTGCACTTTTATCTGTTCATTAGAGACTATTTTGGGGGCATATTGAACTAGTTCCGAAAATTGGTTGGCATGCTCTATCACTAATTAGTCCCCCTGAACAAGAAACATGAAACCTTGAGAACTCGAATATGCCAAGACTTCAAGGAAGTATTTTTCATTGAAGACCACCTTGAAGTATGTACAACTCATCTACTCATGCTTCCCTGCTTGAACCAATAAGTCCCACAACCCTTAATTAGGACCCTCTAGCAGAAATGAAGCACACTTCACCCTAACCTCATTGGGGGTGTCCAAGAACTTGAAAATTTTCTCGATCTTCTCTATTCATTATTATACTTCTTGAGGTTACAAACTACCTTGTAAATAAGGAGGATTATTCTTCAAGAACATCGAGGCTTTATCCTTCTGAGATCCAGTGTCAACTTCTATGACCGTATCGGGATCATGACCCGCTCCCTTTCCCAGATCCTAAACATCTCAAAACACAACATCAACCAAACTATGATCATGTGGTGAGAGATAACTCTCTCTAGATATTTCCCTTGGTTTCACGGGAACATTCTAAGAATCCATGTTGCTACAAATAGAAATAGTCTCATCAGAAAATTAGTAAAAACTTTATATTGAAAATTTATATAAATAACTTAAAACCAATAAGTCAAACTTGTAAAGGAAACACAATGATCAAACCAATTCACCCCCACCAAATGTTCATATATAATCTATAACCTACAAGTCCCTCATAGAGGAGAATCCAAACCAACATTCCAATATCCCTGGGTGACTCAAGGGCTGTCACGAAGTGTGAAAACCAGATACCCTACTCACTACCAGAACTCCAATGCCCAATAGTCCTAGCTCTGGTCTATCTAGATTCATCCCAATTACCATGTCCCAAAGAGATAAAACAAATTATGATACCATTTTTTCATGAACCAAGTGGGGTCACCATCTGACCTAACACCCAACCCGGTCCACGACAAAGACTGAAGGTCGTTCCCAATCCCCATGGGCTGGCACAAGTTCCCAAGTATTAATATTATCAAGTAGGAAGGATTTACCTGATTATAAAACTATAAAACAATAAAAAATATAATGTAAACCCATGATATAAAACTAAACCAAAAAATTCCCTACAAGGTTTCATATTTAGGACTACACATTTAAAAAAAGAGAAAGAGAGCTACTAAAAAAGGGAACCAAAAAACATCTCCAAAAACCACCACCAGGAAAGGGGTCATCTCCCTTAAGGCATCACAGTAACACCTCCCAAGATGAACCCATGAATCCCAAACCCCCATCAGTAGAATAATTACCCTTACTTGTATAAAAAAAGACCAAGTCTGATTACAACCAAAGGTTTAGGCAAGGTGTGAGCTATTTCCCAATAGGATACCACCTAATAAAGATTCCATGCCCTAAAAATTAGATGAAAAATAAAGTTATTTCATGTTTAATATATGATAGAAAATGCTCAAACAATTTGATGGGACACATTTTTAAAAGAAACAACATTTATGAGAATGACATTTTAAATGAAAACAGTTTTAAATTTCAAGTAACCCCAAATGACACACCATATGATGATGGTGAGGACATCATAGTCAAGAGAGAACTAAACAAAGAAGAGGACATATGGGTCCTAGCTAGTAAATGGGACCCTAGAACCTCACATATAAGTTTAAGTTGTATAGGAACCACAACCATCCATGTTCTCGTGCACGATCCAATAAAGAGTAGAAGCATCCAAAATTATTGTGGTCTCCATTCATCATCAATGTTCATTTAGAGTTGTCAACATCAATCCCACTAAGTGAAACTAGGTTGTAGCCGCTTCCTTATCACTATCAATATATTTATAGTCTACCCACCTAGCTAACCATGCTTCCCTTAGTGCTAAAAAAATTTCTACATGCCACATGATATACCACATTCACACACATATGCCAAACAAGGCACTACACACACAAAACCACCGTTTACACTCCCAAAACCACTTTTAAAAATTTAAATCACACCAAAACATTTCCAAACATGATTCAAATTCTGAAAAAAACCCAATAAAACATTTAATGAACTTATAAAACATTTAAAATGCACACAACAATGCCTAAATCCAAGAATACAAAAATTTCACATGGAAATTCCATTTTAAAATCAATTGCATATCAAAAATATTCAAAAAATACTCTTGCACCCACTCATAATTCACAAAACATACTAACGAACCCATGAAATATTAATTAATTCATCATGAAATTTTTATGCACAAAATGACCTACCAATGGTGGAGAAATCCAAAAATTTGATATGAAACTCCCACTGCACCTTGATCGCACCACAAGGAAGCAATATAGAGACCTAATTTAAGATATAGAACAAATAACCTTAAAAAATAACCCTAAAAATAGAACCCCTAGGATGGAGAAGATGAAACCACCAAAATAACAGAGGAAACCCTAGATAGGAGGGAGAAATCAAGGGAGAAATCACTTATCAGATTAATCAAGGAAGAACCACACCAAATCCAAAACAAAAATTGATCTCCAAGTGAGGTGAAAGGAGGGAGAGGAGTGAATAGGGTGAGAAATCCCATAAGATGAGAGAAATATGTTGATTAGGGAGTTAAACCCAAGAGAAGAGTGAAATTTGATTGTGCTCGATGATCTGCACAGTTGGTCGACATGGTTTGGGAAACCGTGCGGTAATCATATGGACAATTCTATCTAGAAGGAGACATCTACATGGTAACCTGGGTCAAGATTCTCAACCATGTATAATGATTATTGGAAACCCTAGATTGGAGAGAGGAATCAAGGGAAAATTAACTTACAAAAAAACTGAGGAAGAGACAAACCAAATTCGTCAAGAAAATGGAGCTCCAAGGGAGGCGGAAGGAGGGAGAGGCGTGTATAGGGTGTGAGAAACCATAGATGAGAGAAATGGGGTGATTTGGGGTTAAACACATGATGAGAGAGAAATTTTAATTTTTTGGTAGATTCGCACAGTTTGGGAAATTTTGTGGTAACTAGGAAGACCACTCTGTCTAGATAGAGACACAGACACAGTTACCTGGGCTGAGATACATGATCATCCGAAGGCCATGTGGTATGTTCTGTATCCTACCACATGGTTTCCTGGGTGGGCACACGGTTACTACTAACCATCCTCCACCCATGTGCAGGGGCATGTTTTCCAAAATTTATCAATTTTCATCCAAAATTCAAAGGGAATCTAAGGGAGAACGGTAGAAAAAAATAAAATAGAGGAATACCTAAAAATGAGATCACCGATGTGACACTTATAGTTCACAACTCATAATTTGATTAATTAATAAAATGGTTGAAGAGAAAGATGAATTTTAGTATACAAATATGTACTCACAATCTAAACATAAAAATGTTTAGCAAAATAAGAATAATCCTAAAAATTTGGATTCATTTCATAAGGAATTTTATTTATTCTTTCAAATACACCAATTCTTTTTTGAGTTTTTCCTTGGGTAAAAAAGATATCACTATTATCTTTCTTACTATAAATGGTAAGAAATATTGAATTTATAAAATTTTTACCTTGTTCACTTCTAACAGTAATCGAATGTCTATTTTTCCAATTTTTATACAAATATTTAAAGTTTTTGAAATAATTTAAAACATCATATTTTCTTGTGATAAAATAGGTCTATGAAAATATTATATAATCATCATTTAGGACTTACATATAGATCACTCTCCCCGTGGTCCTGGTTTATGAAGGAACAAATAAATATAAATTCACTAACTATAAATATTTCGATGTTGAGACTTAAATATGTAATTTAAAACTAGAAACATCCTTCAAAAAATATAAAAAATAATAACAAACTCTTGATGATATTAAGAGACATTACAATTGATCTCTAATATAACATTTTCAAGAATTATTAGTTAACTCCAGAAATTTATGTTTTTCAAAAAATCTATACCAATTCAAAGATGTGTCTTATTTTTCACAATAATAAGATAATTTTATATTTATATATTATTTAATATATAATTAGAAGACATTATAATTCCTGTTGGTATATTGAAGAAAAGTACATTTCAAACATTGAATAGTAAATTTATAATTTTTTTGTTCATAAGATAATATTTATTTTATAGTTTAATTATTGTATTAATTGTTTCATTTTGTCTTTGAAAATAATGAAAATAATGATTTTTCATAAAATTAAAATTAATATATTATGATGATTTCACTATGTTCACTGTCTCTAAATGTAACTCATCCCCTACTCGACCTCTTCATACTGTGAAAGGCAGACTATTAATATGCCATATAAAGTGATATAAAATTATTAATTTTCTATTATTATGGTCACTAGTACTAAAATTATTTTCCTATAATTAGGAAAAATATGTATTTAATACCTAAACAAAATATAGCCTGGTAACCATAGAAAAAAAATCATTAATAACCATCATCTGTCCAATTGGTTTGAGTTGAAAATCAATTTTCCATTTAGAAATAAAAGAATTATGAAAACTAAAATATTTCATTCTACTTATAGAATTATGAATTTAAAATTATCCTTTGTATAGAAATTTAGTAGAAAAATGAGGACTATTTATTATAACATAATTTTATTAAATATGTTATTTTTCTTAATAATAACTTCTTCCATTAAATTTTTTGGATGGGTTTAATTATTTATATGAACAATAAAAATTATCTCGATAGTTGGTAAAATTAGTTAAAATTTTAATTAAACTACTCGAGTTAAACTTGGCATTAGTAACCATTTTATGATCATTTAAAAACGAACTAGAATAGTATTTTGAACGCAAGAATAATAAATTTTTTCATGTGACTGAATTGTGTTATGAAATTATAAAATTTTCATTATTAAGATAATATTTTTCCAGAATATTTTTTTTTCATGTTCCAATTTTCCTTTCCTATATAATTCAAAATCAATTACATGTCCTCATTAGCAGTAAAGTCTTATACTTATTTTAATGAATCAACATTTTATTCATTTTATGAAGTTTAATAATTAACATCCAATATACTAATAAATTATAATTTATGGAATCATTGAAAAATAATATATGGTTACTTTATCCATAAGACACATTTCATTATTAAGAATATTCACATGGAATTTTAAATTCTTCTAACTTCTATCACTATCTTCTAAAAAACTACCATAATTAGTATCTACACCACTTTCTCAAGAATTTTCCACTTCCTTAAAACATTATTTTCCATTTATCATATAATTATTCTTAGATATTTATAATTTTCCATATAATGTTTTAAATAATACTCATATATTACCATAATTATTGAATTCAAGACTTGTAACATATGAGAAGTACTTATTCTAATGTATTTCTCTTATGTACTCTCAACAACCATAACAAAAGTTATTATTTATGGATGTTTTATTCATTCACCTCAAAAGTTTATAAAATTAATTATCACTATAATCTGAAATAATATATTTGGAATGATTCTTGAATTTATTCTTAAAAATATTCAAAGATTTAGTTCTAGTATTAATAGCACAAGATTCAATATTACTGGAAGTATATAAAATAATACTATATTTTTCCTCTTTTTTTCTCATCATAATCTTCAATCTACTCAAATACTTCATAAGAGTTTTAGTATAATAATTAACACACTTATTAGTTAAATATTTATCATCATTGATAGATTTACTTTTAGAATACAACATCTTCATAAAGAACATCAGTAGCACCAAAATGAGTAATTTCAAAAATTTTATAAATAAAATAATTTTTTTTCTTGAATATATGTTACTGAATTTATATTTTTTCATATAAAGAAGTATAAGGTTATTAATTTTATATTTAGACTGATAGTCCAAATTCTAATGAAAAGGGAACTAGGAAGACACTTATATAGAATTTTATAATCTCATATCATCATCATTACATGATTCATTCTAATATTTATGACAAAATTGTTCATTTGATCATGCCAATATTCAATATATACTTCATCATAGATAGGTGATCATATATGATTATGATTATCAAATTTCTAACTGGAAGTCCTGGAATTGAAAAATAAATAATTAAAATGATCATCATAATGATATTTTTTAGTATATGGAAACATAAAATAAATTATAATAAAATAATGAGTAGGTACTGCTAAATAAATCATCCTTAGAACAAGTTAGAGTAAATATTTGTTATTAAGTGTTTTTCTATAAATATAAGGAATGAAAAAAAATATGAGTTTGGTAAATTATAATCCAAAATTAACATATAATTCTGAAAACAACATGGGTATTCAGTTTTCCATTATTTATGAATTATCGATTAACTAATATATCAGAATGGGTAATAGACACATTATTTTAGCAATCAATAAAATCAATGAAAATTAAATATGAATAAAATGGGGTAAAAAATATACAATCATGCTAGAAATATTTTCAACTAATAGAATATTATAAATGGATAGAATGAATTGAAATTTGTTTTACTAGTAAAAAAACCCAAGAAGAAATTTATATAATATTATAAAGGATAAATTTTTTACAATGTGAATGGAGAAAGCTAGAACCCAATCCATGATATTTGTATTTATATCACTATAATCCATCAAATAAAACCTTTCCAGTGATGAATTTATCAACATATCCGTATAAGCTATCAATCACAATGATCAAAAAATGTTATGCCTTTTAATCCCCAAAACCCCTTGATCATAGAGTATAAGAAAAACCTCTATTTTTATAACCAAAAAATATCTTAATCATATAGGATAACAAAATAATTGATAAAATCAGGAAATGACAATGAGTTTTACAAAGAGAATCCTAACACGATGGTATATATATGAAGAAAAATAAAAATAAAAAAATATAAAATAAATCAAAAATTAAATTAGTGAGAAGAAGTATCATAACATCAAAAAACTAGAATCTCTTATAATTATTTATATTTTTATACCATAGTATCCTATAATCCACAATGTTGGGGTCATATTTGTATAATAAGACTTTACAAACTCTAATGTTGAAAATATTCATTCTTTATGTTTTTTTGCAACAACATTGGGATAAAAAACTCCATCTTTATCTAGACATAGAAATATTGACACATTTTAATGAAATTATTTAATTCCACTACATATCTCAAATTTTTTTTGAATGAATTTGGCCAAAAAAATTATTGTTCTGTTTATTTTCATGATTCACCATAAATATCCAAAAGCAATGTTACCATCAATTCTTATTACGTATAAAAAAAATGTGATAAATAACTTCATGTTAATTCAAGATATTTTAAGTGTATTTATATTTTAAAAAAATGACAAAGAGGAGTAAATGTCTAAAGAAACCCATGATAATGGAGCAAGGACAAAATCCACCAAACTAAAGAATGAAAGGAAATAGAACATTTTATACTGAAATATTTATTTTAAAAACAAAAAAAATAATATTGGGATAATTAAAAAATGAAATATATTGCATTTAGTAAAATAAATTTCAATAAGATTACTTTTCATATGAATAAAAATCCTAATATAGAGACGGAATAAAAGGGGAGGCAGTTCTTGCCGTATCCTGAAAATGTTGACATAATGCATCCAAGAGGCATTAATTTTCACTTCTTTGATGAAAATAAGGGAATAAACTTACAATGATCATCCAATATTGATAGAGGCAATGATAAAAAAAACTATTTCGAATCAACTCTCCACTTTATCAGGTTTCCCTTGTGGATCCTCTTTTTCTCTCATGAATTGGGCACTACACCACATCATAAGAAAAGGGTCAACAACACATGTTTCTACCCCTGATGATGCAATATCATATCGTGTTGATTTATTAAAACATTCATTAATTTCTAGAATCTCCCTAAACTAAGGTATGAAACCATGGAATCTTTCTGATCTCATTCCTTTTTTAGTTGAATTTTTTGGTTTTACATATCTCAAATGTGTATAACTTGGATGAGGTTTTTTGGACATACATTTCCATATTTGGATCTTATGAGTTGATAATGGAGTATTGGATCCATCAATATGAATCCAATAACACTACACATTCATGATTGGAAGCTTAATTTTAAACTATAAGACTTTAAGGATACCTACACAAAGGTATAGTTCAGAATTTCTGGAGTTAATTGGGTGTTATGGCATGATGAGATTATATTTGATATAGAATCTTCCATTGGTATTCCTATAATAATGGATTATGATATCTAATCACTCACTTATGGTCATTTTTCACAGTTTTTGGTAGATGTAGGTCTGTGTTCTACAAACATAGACAAGGTGGTTCTATACACATTACTGGATGATATTTGTATTATGATTGAGTATGAGAAAACAAATACTTTTTGTTTTCCTTTTAGTATTATAGGTCATTCAAATGATACACGAATAAGGGATTTAGTGTGTTATAATTTCCAAATCAAGGGACATGATCTACAACACTGCCAGAGGATTATTAAACACGTGACTCCTATCACTAACATAGAGGTAGACTCTAAATTAGTTCAATCTGCTCTTTTTTAGGTTCAAGAAAATGATATTAATCATTCTAGGGCCTCTAATAAATTTGATACCGAGGATCCCTCAATAAAGGATTATCTCATTGCTCATGAGAATCATGATGTTATTGAACCTATTCTAAAATTTTGAAAACCCCACTTTTATTTGGAAGATCATGAGGGTGAGGAGAAGCTAGCAGTTAAAGGAAACATTTGAAACAATATTTTTAATGTCATTTCTTTTAAGTACATGATATCCATGAGTATATCAGGTGAGGAGGAAGTGGAATCAGTGGATTTTCAGGAATACATGGAGAATTATACTCAAATTGAAGCTGATTTTAACTTATAGAATGAGAAAATCATGGTGAATTCTATGTATAAAAAGGGTAAAGAAAAGAGAGGTGTTTCAATATCAAAGAAGGCTATATCATCTAATTCCTAACCAATCCCACTGAATATCTACTCTTATAGAATATCCTTCCTTTTTAAAGAAATTTTATGGTTTGGTATGATCTATAGAAAAAATAAGCAACTAGGAATTGGATCCTTCACCATTATATCATTTAAAGTGATCTTCTTATGTCAACTCTAGAAATTCTTCTTTACATTCTTCTCCTAGTGGCATTTGTCTTCAATATAAGAAGGTCATATGTTATATCAAGACTCTTCCTGGTGATGATTATAATAAAGTCACTTGTGAACCAGGTAAGTAAGAGAAGGTCCTTCCATATATGACCCATGATAAGGCTCTTACCTCAGTTTCCCTAATGTCCCCCAGTCTGAACATAGAAAACGAGAAAAAACTAGTAAATTCCCCTACTAGTATGATGTTGTTTGCAGTGGATGATGAAACACCTGGTAAACCCTCTATCTCATTACCTACTCTACCTGCTAAAAACTCTATGGGTGAATTTCATAGTAGCAAGGGGAAATCAATTAGTCTTTATATTGTTGGAGAAAAATATATTTTTTAATGATACTGCTTTAGGCAGACTGACCTTTATTTCTTAATGTGGTTTTAAAGTCAAATCAGGAGTAGTTGTCTATACATCAATCAACATATCTTCTCACACTCAGTTGCCTATGGTAAATAGAGATGTTTGAATTAATAACTATTTTGACCTACTTTATTTAGATAATAATGATGATAATGGGAATAAAATTTATGAAATGGATGGAGTTAATACCATATAGGTTGGTGTTGCTGCTGATCAATCAGATGGGGAAAATGGTTAATGTGTGTTGGTCAAAACCAAGAGAAGAGGTCGACACCCTCATGGTAGGAGTGGACACATTACTACTCACAATATGTGTGCCTGCTCAAAAATGGGTTGATGACTTTTGTGTCTCTATGTTGTCTTATATGCTCCTCCTAACTCTTCTACCTTTTTATTCTATTAAATAAAGAGGCATTTGTGCCTCAACCATATTAAAAATTGAAAATTAATCCTAAAATTAATATATAGGAAATCTGAGCATTTCTATCCAATTAAATGATATCTTCATGGGTTTCACTAATGATCTTCTTATAAAATCAAGATTTTCATTGATTAATTTTATATTTAGAGAAATTTTATTTATAATGATCAGTTTTTTATTCAAACCATAATTTCATTTTCAAATCAATAAATATTTTATTTAAACCTAAAATATATTTTCTAAATTTGAGTATTATATAATTTAATCATAACACTTACAAGACAAAATCATACATTATAAAGTGGAAATTTCAACTCAATAACCTTTTTTTACAATACAATGAATTAATATAAAACACATTTTATTTTATACAAAAATATTCCCAATTTTCTACTTGATATCATCATTTTTCATACTCATCATTAAACCCTGTGAAATGTATTTTATTAACTATAATGATCATAAAAATAAAAATTTGGTACATATTAAAATTAACTAAGAACCGTGTTATCCCATTTATAAATAATGAGATCATATAAGAGAATTTTACTTTAATATAATAATATTTGAGATCAGTTAATATTTTTCTTACACATTAAACAATCTTTAATACCAAATGTTTTCCATAAGTCACATTATAAAAAATCAGAAAGGCTGAATTATAATCATGATGATTTCTAAAAAAACTTGAGAACCCATAAAAAACATTTTCTTAAAATCATACTGTTTACACTAAAATGAAAAACATTGCATTAAACAAGAGATAAATATCTTACCATATGAAGTTAAAATATTTCTTTGAAAACCAATATTTGAGCATTGAGAATTAATATAGGTGTATTTGGATATCATCTTCAAATAAAACCTACAATAACACTTACAAGAACTTATTACAAATTGAATAACCTACTTGGTCAATTCCAAAATAATTCTATAGAGAAATTAATCTTTACTTAATGCATTAGAGGGATTTATCAGTCACATATATCTTCTTAAAAAATAATCATGTATCATAAAATATATTAAACATAATTTTTTTTATTTCCATCATCAAAAACATAAAAATATTTTTTATAACCCATATATATAACATTTCCAGATATGGGTAATTTCCTTTCCTTTAAAAATAAATTCCCAAAAGTAAAATACTATGATCAAGGGAAAAGAGGGTTTTTTCATTGAAGGAAACATGGTATATTAAAATTTATTGCAATCATAAAATAATCATTGTGGTGGAGGGAATGTCCTTTGATTTTTTATATGTTAAAATAGAACATTCCATTTCCCTTTTATAGATAAAGTAAAGATGTTATGTATAAAAGAAATTAAAATATTAATTTTGATGGACTTTGAAAAATATTCAAAATTGTCATAAAATGTCGTTTATAATTTTTTTATAAATATAGATACATCCATAAAATTATTTTATAAATTAGTACACGGGGGATAATTTTTTGAAATTAAATCTTTAAAACATTTAAAATGAGATTTTAAGGTAAAATATCACTTACAATGATTATAACTTGTCTCGTATGTTATTTATCATCATGAATAAAAATCTATGGTTAATTATTTAATTTAATAATATCCCTTTTCACGATAATTTATCATTTTTTAATTAAATCAATGTTATACTTAATTACTAAATTGAATAAGTTTAATTTGAATATTTTGAGGATTTTTGATTCATAAGTCCACAATGACTTTGGTATGATGAATTTGGAAAAATAGATCACGATTATATTGATTTCAAAACATTAGTCATGTTATAATTATTATTTAAAATATTATTTATACTTTTATAACAAACAATGTTAGTTTTTTATAAAAAATGAATTTTGTTACAATCATGAAGGTTGTAGGTTGTACGTATGGATGAGTAACATTTACATTTAGAAATAAACATGGGGGAAAGAAGGTATGTATTATTTTAACTTTTAAATAATGATAACTTGGTCATAAATACCATATTATATAATTAAATCCACATTTATATATAATCCATATGACATGGCTTCGAAAAATAAAATTCATCTGTTCCTGAGGTTGTAGTCCGCACAAACACATGAGAAGCCTTTTTTCCTTATATGATATAAAAGAAGGAAAAAATTATTTTAAGAAAACTAGATAGATCTATAAAATATATATCATTATTTTTTATTTTGATCAATCAATATTACTATCCATAATATTTTTGAATAAATATAAATAACAACATCTTAAAAGGTTATAGTTGATGAGTACACAAGTGAAATATTTATTTATTTATTGTTAGATGGTTATGTAGAAAAAAGGGTTATACCATAACCAACATATAATTCATTTATATAGTATATAATTATGTTATCATTTAATATTTTTAATGAATATTTTAATGTTGTATTGGAAAAAATAAAATGAAAATGGTCAGTTAAGAACTATAACACTTCTTTTGAAATCATTACTTGGTTTATACTTAAAACCTTCCTAGGATGGTTTTATAATCAAACCATAACCTAGAAGGAATTTTGGGGGATGTTAAGAAATAATTTGGTAATGTATAAGACATGATAAGAGATTATTTTAGTGTGAATAAAAGAGGATATTGTTTATACATTTATAAATAGGGGAGAGGATACACATCGAATTTAAAAAAAGAATAAAATATATTAATGTTTTACTCGATAAAAATGAATCATAAATGAAACTTATTCAGAGAATAATTAATATATTGTCAAAATATTACCATCCTATAGTATTTATATAAGACCACAACCTTAATCAATACTTATTATTGAATTAAATGAATAATTCACATTAAGGATCTTTTCAAGTTTAGAGTTTTAGAGAATTATGACATAACTATTGCATCTCAAAGATTAAAAAGTATACAATTCTACTAAGTTTCCATAAAATAAAAACTCTTAAAAAGAAACATGTTTAGTTCCATGTTTTAGATAGCATGTCTTTCCTTGATCCCATCCTTGACCCTATTCATATTTAAGTCCTATGGATAACATTTAAAAAAATTGGGATTAGCATAAAAATCCCAGTAAAGGATACACAAAGAAGGAAAACTATTAGTTTTTCAAAACAACAAGTAAACCAAGAATAATTTATCAAAGTAATAATTTTCACCTTTATGAAGTAGTAAAAAAATCTGTTCACTAAATAAAAGATCATTACTTACCCCTTTTGTAACCACAATATTACCATAAAAACCCATATAAAGAACACATAACATATAAAGGTAACTTGGGATGTAAACATTCTTAAATGGAATAACCATACGGTCGACTTCCACACATATTACTTAATGGAATAGCCATACGGCCGACTTCCATAACCAATGCATTAGAGGTTATAACGTAACCACCCGTCTTGGTATTCACGGCACCACCCATTATATGTTTTATCACGTAACCACCTGTAAAATGTCTAAGTACCATCATTACACATAAAATATTGAAAATATAAACATTTCAACATTAATCAATCCATTTTAAAAAATCATTTAAAAGAGATTTTTGAATCAAAGTGTCCCATACCACTTTGAAGCTTTTAATGGAATTATAATTTTAAAACATTAATGTCTATATAAATAAATACTGAAAAACATTTTGAAAACATGGAAATTAAAGATAATGATTTAGAATAATGAATCTTTAAAACATTTAAAACGATATTTTTGTTAAAGAGTTGTGGACAAAATGAGAGTCTCTTGAATACAAATAATTGCATAATAACTTTTAATACGAACTTTATAATATCATGAGAATAAAGGGATTCATGATATAATATGCCAAAGGATAGTATACACACCATAGAATAGTGAATTGGGGCATAACAACAATGAAGTCTCAATAGAAATGTAAATTGAGATGAAATCCATTATAAAGATGGTATCCTTAAATTAAGGATAAATATATCATATAATTATTTGTGAGAAATATAAATACACTAAATATAAGTGGATATTAAGTGTGAAAAAATCAGAGGTCATTCAGATATAATCTTGGGAAAACAAAACCAATGACATAGATATTTAACTAAATGAAATGAGACTGAGTTATGATTCCCCATACATGTTCGTAAGAATTTATCACTGAGATGATTATGTGTAGAAATAGTATATCCACACAAAGGTTTGTGGAAATTACAAAATAGATATTCCACACATAATATTGGCATAATAAAATCAAGAAGTATAGGTTTAACCCAATGAATTAAAAGTGGGTTAAGAAGTTCCCTTATAGAAATCCGACAGCCTAACGGTGTCACTTTAAATTTCAGAAAATGAGTTGATGAGAGAGAAAATGGTATCTCATCACTTGGACATAAAATTTACATAAATAAGGATATATAATAACACATCCCAATATAATAGTATGTGAATTATAGACATAACAAAATAAGTCCTTTAAAAAGAGGAGGGTGATAGGTCCCCATAACGAGTTGAGTAACATTCAAAACGTACACCCCATGGAAGAAGGGTCATACAATGAAGATGTAAATACAATTAAATGAAATTATACTACACAAAGTGTATAAAAATGGGAAGTACATACACCACTCAAAGGAAATAGTGTCAAACATAGCATAAATGTCATATGAATAAAAGTGAGATGAAAAATCCCTTACGAAAACTCGGCAGCCTAACAACGCCACTTAAAACATCCAAAAATGGATTTATGAGATCAAATAGGGTCTCTCATAACATGAACATAAAAATTAAGATATGAAGAAATATAAAAGAACATCCCCAAACATAATAAAGATGAGCTTAAAAGAAATGACATAAAAGAGAGTACTTAAAAAGAAAGAGAGAGGTTGGATCCCTTACCTCGTGTCCGACATGACTCGATCATTATTTAATCTCTTGAATAATAAAATTTAGTCAATTTATAATTTCCTAAGGACCTCCTTTAAATATTATTATTCAGTTTATATCTCATATTATAATTTTATAATAATTGGTTAATAAAGTGAGTTCATATGAGACGTTTTTGTCGATGTTCGGTATATGAGTAAAAATTCAACTAGTTGGAAAAGAATTTTCCATGTAGTTATGTGTACGTCATCTATAGAATAGTATTAACGTTTTAAATATCATATATATCCATTATATATTAATATTGTACTATTCCATAACATTTGGAGATAAAAAAATTAAAGTCACCGTTCATAGAGATGGTAGGCCGTACGTACGCGTGAACGCTACTTTCATTTTTTTGTCATATTAATGGAACTAAAGTTAAAAAAGAGAGATATATATTATAATTCCAGAATGCTATCCATAATTTAGATGTAATATATGACATATATATCCATTATATATATGTACTTATAATAGTACATAACATTTGGAGATAAGAAATGAAATGTACCGTTCATGGAGACGGTAAGCCGTACGTACGCATGAACGCTACTTTCATTTCTTTGGCACATTAATGGAATTAAAACTAGACGATATATATATATATATATTATAATTATAGTATAATATATATTTTATATATATCACATAAGTTCATCAATTTCATTCTTTATACATTCCATGTATTGCATGAACGAGCCACATCACTTGAGGGGGCGGTAGTCCACACTTCCTCAAATGAAATTATCGCATTTTCACAACATGCAAAGCATAAAGGTATGTATTTAATATAAAATACAGAATCATAGAGTGGAAAATAAATATAATATATATCAGAAATAAATATATTTCCATCATAATGGCCACCATGAGAGGTGGTATGAAAAGATAGAACAATCATCGTTTCGTGAGGCAGTAATTCGCCATCCATAGAAACAGTATCTTCATTAACCATTAGACAGAGGTGTGTGTTAGTGTAGATCGAATCCTCCTCATAAAAACATCCTTGTATATTTAAGATATTGGTGTTTTTACAATGAAATAAATAAAAAGAGTTTATGGGGTTGGAGAAGCAAAATAAAACAAAAGAACACTAGGGAAGACATTACCTTTAAAACAGGTAACTCTTTTTGATTTGAGCTCAAAGGATTCCTTGGGAAGACTTCTTCCCAAAGTGAGGATTCTAGGAGTAATAGAGGGATGTGGAGAGACAATATGGGCAGGGTTTGGTCGATCTAAAGGCTTGAGAGGTGTGGGTAAGGTGGTAGAGGTGGGGGCCTTTATAAGAGGAGAGGAGGGGCACACATGGAAAGTTATAAAAGGTTACATTATTATAAAATGATTTTCGGATTTTAAATGTCCCAAAATTATATATTTCGAGGATGAGGTGATTAGTGTTTTAAATCCACCCATAAAATAGGTTTTTTACATTTGTAGGTCTTAGATGTTACATTATCCTTTCATTTTATTTAAATCATTAAATAATGAGGTAATCGCTGCATCATCATGGTGTCATAAATAATTTAATTTATTTAATGTCTAAAAATTATAAAAAAAATATCATGATGTATGAAATCTTGTTATATTTTTAATTAATATTTATAGTCAAAATTATGACTTGTATAACCCAATTGAAAAATTGTTTTAGTAAACCAACTCATGTTTGTGACATTTTTTTTATCTTTTAAAAAAACTTATTTATGTAATTTTCCTACCAAAGTGGCTCGATGCGGTCCCCAAGTTGACCCATGGATTTTCTTGGTCGGCCATGACACATACAATGAGGGTAGGACATGTGTCTAGGTCATTTCATATTATTAAAACATTATTTTTACCTTAAATTACACTAATTACCTTTAATCTCGATTAATAAAACTTAAAAGTTACTATTCACCAAAAATTATTTTAATCTCATTGAACCACATTTTACTACTTAATGAAAACCATGTATGCAGGATTTTTGAAAATAAAATCAATGAAGTGGAAAAGATTCATTTAAATGTAAAATCAGTTTCTTTAACTACCACTTAGTGGTTTCACTATTCATCAAAAATTGATGTTTTTCAGAAAAATACAAAAAATTAACCCTAAGATATATTTGATATTCTGCATTCAAAAATGATTTCTATTTTACAAAATTCAAAAAATATAAGTTGAATTAATTAATTTAATAATTAATTCCAGCTGTCAAAACAAATAGCGTGTTTTTAAGAAACAATATCAATTAAAAGATTGACACTCGTTTAAGTCCAATTTCAAAGTAAATTAATTCAATGACCACCATTGGATTAAATGGTAAAAATATATTCTAAATAAACTTTAATATCAATTAAAAATATAATCTATCCATATAAATAAATCATATTAAAAGGAGGTTTTGAATTAAAATGCAACATTTTCAATAAAAATGATCTTTATCGGAAAAATAACAAAAATGTTCACAAAGTAAATTTTGATGTCCAGATTCTAAAGAAGGATTTCATTTTCTCAAATGAAACATATAAAATTTTCAAAAGTATATTTAAAAAGGGTTCTCCATCAAAAGGCCGTTAATCGACCTTTTAAAGAATATTAGAAGATTTATGCTTAAAATTGGATTCATTTTCATTTTAAGACTCTAACATTTATTAGATAAAAGAAAAAATATTTGAACAACATATATAATAATTTTGTAGTTAGTTCCATTCATTCCCGCCATTACAATGGCTAGGCGTTAACTACCATTTAAAATAATATTATTTTATTAATAGAGTGCAACGTAAGATTTCAAAGAAACTCATTGTTGCGTATTGGGTACGCCATCGAGAATAGTGTTCCCTTTTAAGTAATATTAATATTTTATTCACAAATATGGATAAATATAAAAATTTCATATTATTTATTTACTTGGGGTGTTACATCCTTCCCCCCATTTGGGAATTGCGTCCTCGCAATTTTAAAAATTGGGCTTGGAAACTTCATTGAAAATCCCAAATCAGAACAAGAGTCAGCAAAAATATCAATTTAAAATAAAGAAAGAGAAGTACAATGGTCACCCGAGTTAACCCATACTAGGATTCCATGTAGGAAAACATGGACATGGAGGAGAAAACAAAGGGTCATGTTCCGAGGTAATGTGATAGAAAACATTTTTAGGAGAAATTTAACCACCAGAAAATCACAAACTTATGATGCGTTAAACGGTATTTGATTCCCCTGTAGGAAAAATTAACAGACAACAATTTTGTTTTTAAGTTACTTTTAATTGAGGAATTTATTTATGAGCGTAACTAAAACATAATCAAACATAATTAATTATCATGTTGACTTTTAACTTTTACTAGATTTTTTACACGAACTCATATTTTCTCCAAAAGATGAGTATTTAGGATGACTTGTTTACATTAAGAGAGCTATAATCAACTTCTATAGAATCACCTAATCCACAAAAGAGAACTATATAATTCCCATGTCTTTAGACCATAAACAAAACTAAAACCAAAAAAGTTAGTATGAGATCAAATAATACCCAAAAAGGATAATCCTTTATATAAAAAATCTATTCTTAATCTCCAAAATATGTCAAACAATACCCAAAGTTCAACAAAGACCATTGAATAAACAATTTGTCTATAAAATTATTCAAAGTAAACCAAACTACGATTGAAACCCAAATATTTGAAGTATTTATTCACATAGTATTCCAAGGTAAAAATTAACATTTATCTCCAAATAACATTAGTTTCTCTTAAAGTCTCATATTGAAAAGTAATTGACCTAATCACATATCATCCATGATAGGTTAACCATTTCCATAGAAAACCCAGAATAAACTTTCTCTTGATTCATAAAATCATCAAACTAAAAATAATTACTCAAACTAACCAGGGACTTCATGTATTCCAATGGTAGGCGATAAATACCAGTCGCACTTTGGTTATGGGTTCGATTCCCACAGCGTTGTCCGACGCGACGGGTTGTCACACGGTGTGTGTGTTGTCCTTTTTCCAAAACTACATAATTCTTAAAACATTCCCAAAACGAGATAGAATCTTCAAAAATGATCATAACATATTTTATACTCAAGTTTATCTCATGCCTTTCATTTTTCATCATATCATAGATTAACCCATAATTACCTAAAAAGTAAGGATCATATAAAACCTAATGGTTACCTTTATAATTATTACCTGAACTTCCACATCGAGTTGGTCATCTCGTACATGATGCATTAGAAAAAACAACAAGGTTCAAGTGGTTGATCATGACTCCTTGATAGTTGGTTTAGCATAACCATGAGATTCCTCATTGAATACCCCATTTCATCCAGTCTCTTAATCCGTGAACCACCATAGTTTTCATCCAACCCATTGTCACTTTGTTGCCTGGTAGATCCATACATTTACCAAAAACAGAAATGTCAGTGTGTGTATATCAACAGAATCATCATGTAATAATGAGGAAGATAAAAACTAAGATATACTTACTCATTCACATTATCTAAAAACTACAACTCCTTCTGAAATCCTAGCCATTATGGTAATGTCACTTTTTCTTATAGAATACCCTAACCTCTAAAGTTATCTAAACCGACCTCTGATACCAACTATAAGACCCCAGCCTTAATCATTACTTATTATTGAATTAAATGAATAATTCACATTGAGGATCTTTTCAGGTTTAGAGTTTTAGAGAATTTAGACATAACTATTTCATCTCAAAGATTAAAAATTATACAGTTCTACTAAGTTTCCCTAAAATAAAAACTCTTAAAAAGAAACATGTATAGTTCCAGGTTTTAGATAGCATGTCTTTACTTGATCCCACCCTTGACCCTATTCATATTTATGTCCTGTGGAAAAAATTTCAAAAACTTGTGATGAGTATAAAAATCCCAGTAAATGATACACAAAGAAGGAAAACTGTTAGTTTTTCAAAACAAGTAAACCAAGAATACTTTATCAAAGTAATACTTTTCACCTTTATGATGTAGTAAAAAAAACTCTTTACTAAATAAAAGATCATTACTTACCCCTTTTGTAACCAAAATATTACCATAAAAACCCATATAAATCACACATAACATATAAAGGTAACTTGTGACGTAAACATACTTAAATGGAATAACCATACAGTCGACTTGCACACATATCACTTAATGGAATAGCCATACACCCGACTTCTATACCCAATGCATTAGAGGTTATATCGTAACCACCCGTCATGGTATTCACGACACCACCCGTCATATGGTTTATCACGTAACCACTCGTAAAATGTCTAAGTACCATCATTACACATAAAATATTCAAAATATAATCATTTCAACATTAATCAATCCATTTTCAAAAACCATTTAAAAGATATTTTTGAATCAAAGTGTCCCATACCACTTTGAATCTTTTAATATAATTATAATTTTAAAACATTAATGTCCATATAAATAAATACTGAAAATCATTTTGAAAACAAGGAAATTAAATATAATGATTTAGAATAATGAATCTTTAAAACATTTAAAACGATATTTTTTGTTAAAGAGTTTTTAACAAAATTAGAGAATCTTGAATACAAATAATCGCGGAATAACTTTTAATCCGAGCTTAATAATATCATGATAATAAAGGGATTAATGATATAATATTCCAAAGGAAAATATACACACCATATAAGAGTGAATTGGTGCATAACAACAATGAAGTCTCAATAGAAATATAAATTGAGATGAAATCCATTATAAAGATGGTATCCTTAAATTAAGGATAAATCTATCATATAATTATGTGTGAGAAATATGAATAAACCCAATATAAGTGGATATCATGTGTGAATCAACCAGAGGTTATTCACATATAATCTTGGAAAAACAAAACCAATGACATAGATATTTAACTCAATGAAATGAGAGTGAGTTATGATTTCGCATACAAGTTCGTAAGAATTTATCAGTGAGATGACTATGTGTAGAAATAGTATATCCACAAAAAGGTTTGTGGAAATTACAACATAGAGATTCCAAACATAATATTGGTATAATAAAATCAAGAAGTAGAGTTTTAACCCAAAGAATTGAAAGTGGGTTAAGAAGTTCCCTTACAGAAATCCAACAGCCTAACAACGTCACTTTAAAATTCAAAAAATGAGTTTATGAGAGAGAAAATGGTATCTCATCACTTGGACATAAAATTTACATAAATAAGTATATATAAGAACATATCACAACATAATAGTATGTGAATTAAAATACATAACAAAAGAAGTCTTTTAAAAAGAGGAGGGTGAAAGGTCCCCTTACCGAGTTGGGTAACTTTCAAAACGTACACTCCATGGAAGAAGGGTCATACAATGAAGATGTAAATACCCATAAATGAATTTATACTACACAAAGTGTATAATAATGGGTAGTACATACACCAATAAAATGAAATAGTGGCAAACATAGCATAAATGTCATGGGAATAAAAGTGAGATGAAAAATCCCTTACGAAAACTAGGCATCCTAACAACGCCACTTAAAACATCCAAAAATGGATTTATGATATCAAATAGGGTCTCTCATAATATGAACATAAAAATTACAGTATTAAGAATATAAAATAACATCACCAAACATAAGAAAGATGAGATTAAATGAAATGACATAAAAGAGAGTACTTAAAAAGAAAGAGGGAGGTTGGATCCCTTACCTCGTGTCCGACATGACTCGATCGTTCTTTAATCTCCTAAATAATAAAATTTGGTCAATTTATAATTTCTTAAGGAACTCCTTTAAATATTATTATTCAGTTAATATCTCATATTATAATGTTATAATAATTTGTTAATAAAGTGAGTTCATATTAGACGTTTTTGTCAATGTTCGGTATATGAGTAAAAATTGAACTTGTTGGAAAAGACTTTTCCATGTAGTTATATGTACATCATCTCCAGAATAGTATTAATGTTTTAAATATCATATATATCCAGTTTATATTCATTTTTTACTATTCCATCACATTTGGAGATAAAAAAATTAAAATCACCGTTCATGGAGACGGTAGGTCGTACATATGCATGAACGCTACTTTCATTTTTTTGTCATATTAATGGAATTAAAGTTAAAAGAGATATATATATATATATTATAATTACAGAATTATATCCATAATTTATAAGTAATATATGAAATATATATCCATTATATATTTGTGCTTATAATAGTACATAACATTTGGAGATAAGAAATGAAATGTACCGTTCATGGAGACGGTAAGCCGTACGTATGCATGAACGCTACTTTCATTTCTTTGGCACATTAATTGAATTAAAACTAGATGAGAGAGATATATATATATATATATTATAATTATAGTATAATATATCTGTTATATATATCACATAATTTCATCAATTTAATTCTTTATACATTCCATGTATTGCATGAACGAGTCACATCACCTGAGGGGGTGGTAGTCCACACTTCCTCAAATGAAATTATCGCATTTGAACAACATGAAAAGCATAAAGGAATGTATTAAATATAAAATACAGAATCATAGAGATGAAAATAAATATAATATATATCATAAATAAATATAGTTCCATCATAATGGCCACCATGATAGGTGGTATGAGAAGATAGAACAATCATCATTTCGTTAGGCAGTAATTCGCCATCCACAGAAACAGTATGTTCTTTAACCATTAGATGGAGGTGTGTGTTTGTGTAGCTATAATCCTCCTCATAAAAAAATCCTTGTATTTTGAAGATACTGGTGTTGAAATAAAATAAATAAATAAAAAGAGTTTTGGGGGTTGGAGAAGCAAAATAAAACAAAATAACACTAGGGAAGACATTACCTTTAAAACAGGTAACTCTTTTTGATTTGAGCTCAAAGGATTTCTTGGGAAGACATCTGCCAAATGTGAGGCTTCTAGGAGTAAGAGAGGGATGCAGAGAGATAAAATGGTCAGGGTTTGGCTGAGCCAAAGGCTTGAGAAGTCTAGGTATGGTGGTAGAGGTGGGGGCCTTTTATAAGAGGAGAGGAGGGGCACACTTGGAAAGTTATAAAAGGTTACATTATTATAAAATGATTTTCGGATTTAAAAGGTCCCAAAATTATATATTTCTAGTATTAGGTGATAAGAGTTTTAAATACACCCATCCAATAGGTTTTTGACATGTTTAGGTCTTAGATTTTACATTATCTTTTTATTTTATTTAAATCGTTAAAATATGAGGTAATCACTACATCATCATGGTGTCATAAATAATTTAATTTATTTCAGGTCTAAAAATTATAAAAAAAATATCATGATTTAGGAAATATTTTTATATTTATAATGAATATTTATAGTCAAAATTATGATTTGTATAACCCCATTTAAAAAATGTTTTAGTAAAACAACTCATGTTTGTGACATTTTTATTTTAACTTTAAATAAAAAGTTATTTATGTCATTTTCCTACCAAAGTGGCTCCATGGGGTCCCCAAGTTGACCCATGGATTGTATTGGTCGGGCATGAAACATAAAATGAGGTTAGTACATGTGTCTAGGTCATTTCATATTATTAAAAAAATTATTTTTACCTTAAATTACACTAATTACCTTTAATCGCGATTAATAAAACTTAAAAGTTACTATAAACCAAAAATTATTGTAACCTCATTGAACCAAATTTTAATTCTTAATGACAACCATGTATGTTGTATTTTTGAAAATCAAATCACAGAAGTGGAAAAGTTTCATTTAAATGAAAAATCAGTTTCTTTAACTACCACTTAGTGGTTTCACTATTCATCAAAAATTGAAGTTTTTCAGAAAAATACCAAAAATTCACCCTAAGCTATATTTGATAATCCAAATTCAAAAATGATTTCTATTTTAAAAAATAAAAAACATATAAGTTGAATTAATTAATTTAATAATTAATTTCCACTGTCAAAACAAATAGCGTGTTTTTAAGAAACAATATCAATTAAAAGATTGACACTAGTTTAAGTCCAATTTCAATGTGAAATTAATTCCAATGACCACCATTGGATTAAATGGTAAAAATATATTCTAAATACACTTTAATATCAATTAAAAATATAATCTATTCATATAAATAAATCAGATTAAAAGGAGGTTTTGAATTAAAATGCAACATTTTCAATAAAAAGGATCTTTATCGGAAAAATAACAAAAAATTACACAAAGTAAATTTTGATGTCCAGATTCTAAAGAAGGATTTTATTTTTTCAAATACAAAATATAAAATTGTCAAAAGTATATTTAAAAAGGGTTCTCCATCAAAAGGTGATTAATCGACCTTTTAAAGAATATTAGAATATTTATGCTTAAAATTGGATTCATTTACATTTTAATCCTCTAACATTTATTCGATAAAAGTAAAAATATTTGAAAAAAATATAAAATAATTTTGTAGTTAGTTCCGTTCATTCCCTCCATTACAAGGGCTAGGTGTTAAATACCATTTTAAATAATATTATTTTATTATTAGAGTGCAAGATAAGATTTCAAAGAAACTCGTTGTTGCGTATTGGGTACGCCATCGAGCATAGCGTTCCCTTTAAAGTAATATTAATATTTTATTCACAAATATGGATAAATATGAAAATATCATATTCTTTATTTACCTGGGGTGTTACAATTTATATCGTTTTTAGGTTATTTTAACTCTTATCTTGTTAGTTTACTTTTACAACTAACATTTTTAACAAGGTTAATATTATTTATGAACATAAATGAAATTTTCCTTATTAAAACATTTCAAAACTATGATTCTAATTATAGAGTTTTTTTTATCATATTTCTTTTCTATAACTATAAAAAAATTAATTTTAAAATAATCCCACGATACGCAATGGAAAATAGGTTTTCTGAAGATCATATTTTCTCGTATAAAATTATTTTTATATCAAATTCAAGTATTATATTGATTACAATTATATTTATTGGATTATGATTAATAAATGAGACATATATAAATTTTAAACTAATAAATAATAATATGAGACTATATTAATAATTTAAAATAAAAATTTTTATCATTATAATTTGTATTCTCTACAATTCACCAAAAAAATATTTTTTTTAGAAAATACAAAAAAAACCACTTTAAGACAATTTTGAGTTGATGATTCCAACAATGAATTTTAAATTCTAAAATTATAATTATTAAAATTTTAAATACTTCCTTTATATAAAATAGTATTATACATGTAATGATATTTAGTAATAATAAAAAAATATCATTTTTTATGAAATAAATAAATAATTTTATTGTAATGATTAAAAGTATATAAAATATAATTAATTAATATTAATAAGAAATGAAACAAGTTTATTATTAAAATTAACCTGGTTTTTAGATTAACTCACAATTTTAGAAACTATAAACTCACATTTTTATTCATTACTATGTTAATTGGGTATATTTTTCTTTCATAGAATTTACTGATTCCCATGTTGTTTAATCAATGATATAGTTTTTCCACATAACAATAAACCAATTATTAACTTTATTTAGTAACAGTATATATATTTGGTCATGATTCTAAAATGATTTTCCTCATATGTGAGTTTCTCAACCTAATGTAATACATTACTGATTTAAAAAGAGATGCATCAAACACTTATATCCCTGAAAACGGATCATGAAACATGTCATGGAACAAGGATAAAATCTGATGTAAGTATAGTCATTAGTTAGATGATAAAAATTATTCTATTATTTATTATGTTCTAGTGATACATAGAATTAACATTCCCTTTTTTCAAAAAAAAAATAATACTTTTCCATAGATTTTATTTCTGAAAAACATGATCACCTATCTTGAATGAATGATATGTCCTATGGTTATCTGAATAAATTTTATACCACATATAATACATACTAATATGTTTCTTAATAACATTTATAGAAAATATATCTTTTTATACATTAACCTTACATAAATTTTTTGGAATACTTAAAACATAATATAAACAGATTCCAAAATATTGAATTATTTTAGTTCCTTTGGAAACATAAAAACATAAACACTGGTACTTAAGTGACCTAAATTACTTCATACTATGTTCATTATCAATAGAAAAATTCTTATACACATCATACATAATAAATATCTTCATATCCGGGGAAAATAAACATAAAAAGTGGCGAGATCATATTCTTAGTAATGGTAAACAAGGGAGACATGTAATCATAAGAATGAGAATAAGGGTATGAGAATGTGATCATAACATTGGAATATAATACAACTCATATCATAAGATCATAAACAAGAATCATGGAATTAATAATTGAAGTCCATAAAACATGAATCATAAGGAAATTAATAACACAATCCATGAAAGAATAACAAAAGAATAAAACATGGAATTATAGGAGGCACATAATACTATAATATGATTTCTGTAGTGGCCAATGCATCACTTATAAGACCATATTGGTAGTGTGTGTTTTCTCCCTATATCATCTTGGTAGTCATGTTTAACTCACATGGATATCTTGGTATCATGATCCCACTCCTCATACCATATTGGTAGTCATTGTTCACTACCATGGCCATTTTAGTAGTCAAATTTCATTCCCAATACTATATTATTATATCTCTTGATATATAAATATTTAACCAATGCATTTGGGGGAGATATAGGTCCCACCCATCTCATAATGAAATGATACATAAATTTTACACATGATCATTAAAAATCATATCATAAACCATGAAATGAAATGGTTTTCATAAACATGTAATCATATCCCAAACTTTGGAAAAAGATACTAGTTTCATAATAATTTCATAAAAAGAATAACTTGTGAAAGAGAAACAGATTTCATAAACAAATATCCCATGAAATAGAAGCAAGTATTATAATGACCACACAATTAAGAATAACCCATTTAGATAAACAATATGAATCTAACCATTAGATAATTTCATATAAATGAATGAGTAACATCACCGAATGTCATCATATATGAAAAATAATTTTCAATTTACTTTAATAAAATTTCTTATGGAAAATATCCTTTATTATTTTAAAAGAGATTTGTAATTCATAAAACCATTTCAAAATAATTTTCTTATAAAATAACATGAAAATTATAAGTAAGACTTGAAATAATTTTGAAAACATTTTCCCCTATAACATTATATAATAAGATTTAAAACATATTAAAAACATTTTTATTTTAAAATAATATGGAATCTTTAAAAGAAATCATGAAAATGTTTTGAAAACAATTTCATTGAAAATAATTTAAAAATTATAAGAAAATATTGAAACAAATTTCTAAAAAATTTCATTGAACATACATTTAAAACGTATAAATATATATTTAAAAACATTTGAAAACCATTTATTCAAAAATAACTGAAAAACATATAAATAATTCTAGAAAATGTTATGGAAAGCATTTCTTTGAAAATACATTGAAAACATATAAAGATTTCTTCAAAATGTTTTGAAAACGATTTCTTTAAAAAAACTTTAGAAACATATAACTAAATCCTGAAAATGTTTTGTAAATTCTTTTTCCTTGAAAAAGTATAAAATTATCTTGAAAAAATTTTGAAATCATTTTTGAAAACATGTTTTTTGAAATAAAACTGATTTTTGACCAATGAAAGAAACACGATCTGATTTTTCTTAAAAAAATTATAACAATTATATTAAGTAAAAAATAGTGGAATATGGTACTAATACATGTGACTATCTTAAAAAAATAGATGACAGAAAAGGTAATGTGAGATCTTAATAGATGGATCATAATATTTCATTAATGGAAGCATAATCTTTAACCATCTTGAAAAGTAATGGGATTATTTTATTAAACTCATACCACTTGGTAACATGGGATCATACTCTCCATGTAATAAAATGAGATTAAATTAAACATAAAAATATCATTAATGTAAGGATATTAATGATATAATATTTCAAATTGATGTATATACTCCTCTAAAAATAATGTAGGTGCAAAACAAAATAAGTGTCTCAAAGAAGGAAAATTGAGACAAAAGTATTTTACCTATTTGGTAGCTTTTGAAACACTAACACCATGAAATAAATTTCATATAGTGTATTTATAAATATCTATAAATTTAATTATAATAATAATATAATACATCCATGTTCAGTATAAATCCCACACAAAAGTAATAGATGGTGAATGAAGCATATATCTCTCATAATTAATATGTGAGATGACATTCCCTTACATTTTGTCTTGACTCTCATCGTACTCACAAAAAATCATAAATTATAAATATAGGTTTATTAAAAATATATCATATAACCATATTATTATATCTAATACCCTATATAGTTTTATTATGACTTTATATTACCCTCTTTTTTAACAATTCTATGATATAATTTTACTTAGTGTAATATCCACTTTGTTTTTTCATGTATCTTAATTATTGTATCATTGGTCCTTATTCATATATAATTATTTATATAATGTAATAAATAATATGAATATCATGTATATTAATTATATTTGTTCTATAATACTCTATATAATGTATAAGTATGAAATGGAATACACTATTCATGGAGATGGTAGGTCGTATGTATGCATGAATGTTTTTTCTCTTTAATAGTCTTATTGAAACCATGTATATAAATGAAATATATGTAAATATACATATATATATAATTATTTCATTACAATTATTATATAATATTTATCATATATGTTCCCTAAAAACATCCTTTATAAATTCCATGTATTTTGTGAAAGAATCATATCGATTTGAGGGGGCAGTAGTCCACACTTCGTCAAAGGAAATTATCATATTTACAAAAAATGAAAACTAATAAGATATGTTTTTTAAAAGTATTAAAAAATATTAAAGACATAATAGATATAATATATATAATATATAAATGTATTTTCCATCATAATATCTTCCATTATTGGCGGTAAGGGAAAAATGAACAATAATTGTTTTGTGAGCTGGTAGTTCACCATACACATAAACATTATGCTCGTTACCCACTAGATGGATGTGTGTGTAAGTGTATTTTTAACAGTTAAAATGAAAAAATAGAATTATATTGAATATAAAATTGTTTTTATACAATCATCTAATAAATATATTGGAGGCTGTGGATACAGAAAATAATAGAAAGGATCTTGAGAGAAGTGGTTACCTCTTAATTGGGTAACATCTTTTGGTTTGTGCCAAAATTATTCCTTTGTGATTTATTTCATCCAAAGGGGGGATTTCTAGGAGGAATTTAGTGATGTTTTAAAGTGTATTTAGAAGATATTTTCTGAACATAAATGGTTTGATAGGTTTAATGAAGAGGGATAGGTTGTGGCCTTTTATAGGGAAGGGTAAGGACACACTCAGCATTTGGAAAACAAGTTAGGTGTACCAAAATTATTACCTACAAAAATTCATACCAAAACAAAAATACTCAAGTATTTAATGTTAATTTCAAAAAACATGTCTAGGTAATGTGGGTTGTACAAGTTTCTTGGTTGTTTTGGGTCTTAAATTTAATGTTTAGTAATTTGTTAAAAAGTTTTTTCTCATAAACATTGTAATTAATTTTAATCACTTTCAATAATATTTTTTGTAAAAAACAATGTGGAAATTATTATAAATTATAAGTAATTCTTATTTTAAAAATTTAATCCAATTTTCCAAATTATAATCATATAATTGGAAAAAATTAATTTAAAAACAATCCTTTTGACGAGACAACACAGTGGATTTTTAATGTAAAAAGCGTCCAAATGATTGCTCTATTTTTATACCCAATTTCAAAGTGAAATTTATCATAATGAACTAAATTGGATTTATTTTTGAAGTTATTATGTAATTATACATTATAACCAATTTAAAATATAATTTATCAATATAAATTTGTTATACAAAAATCATATTGAATTAAAATTCCCTATTTTTTAATATTAATTAAAAAATTAAACCATATAGAAAAAAATTAAAAATTTATCCTAACATAATTTATATGTTTATATTTAAAAAATTAAGTGTATTTTGACATAAAATCTCTATAAAATTTACAAAAATTGGATTTAAAATTGGTTATCCATTAAAATATAGAGAAACTACCTTTAAAAATATAGGTTTTAGGTATAAAATATGGTTTGTTCTTATCTTATATGAATAAAATATTTTAGTTTATTATTAAAAAAAGTGTTTGAATATATTACATATAAATTTAATTAATTTAGTTCACTATTAATGATTACTTTAAATTATTAATATAAATCTTTCTTTTCACTTAAAAATAAACTTTTACAAAATCAATCTCTTTATATTGATTTGGTTTCAATATTCAATTCTAATTATTAGGTCACAATGAATTATATATATATATATATTCATAAGTTATATAATCATATAATTTGAAATTTAATTTCAATGGTTTATCCTATTAAATAATAATATTTTGTTAATGAATTATTGTTCTGTAACACTCAGTCTTGCATGTTACGTAAGCCATTGAGAGAAGTTAGTCTTGTGTGTAACGTAAGATAACATCAATGTTCTGTATAGAGAAAGATAAACTTTATGTGGTTCATAATGCATGATTAACTTGATGTTCTATATAATTAAATCCATACATAGTGATTTAATATACAATAAACCATTTTTAGTTTTGTGTGAAATGAAAAATATGAAAATGATTAAATTAATTTGAAAAAATAATTCACAAAATCTTATGGTGTTACATTCTACCACGTTAAATTGAATTTCAACCTCAAAATTCATTTGGGTTATAAAATGTTTAATATTTTAGTGTTCTATTCATAGAAACCAACATCATAATTTTTTTACCTAAAACTTTCTTTAAAAAGGGAATGATAGAAACATAATAGTTACACAAAGTGACATATAACTACGGTTCTACATAGAATAAAATAGGTGGAAAGTGAAAAGATTAACTTGGAGGAAAATCATAAATATTCATAAGGAGTGATTGAGGTCATAAATCACTAATAAGTGAATGATCAATGAGAAGTTTATGGCCTCAAAGTCATAAAAATTGGATTATTTAAAAGGCATTTCATTTAACAAAAATTAAGCTATCAGGACAACACATTTTGTGATCATTATCCTTTTTTTGTGTAATTATTTTTTTACCAAGAATTTAAGGAAATATACTTATATGCTATGTTTCTATAATAAAAATTTCATTCTTTGGTTATTATTTCACTTATTTCTAATTCATCCATTACATCAAGAAATGGATGTACAAAAATTTAATTTGATTCCCAAAGCACTAAAATACACTTTTAGCAGATCTTATGTCCTATAAAAGAATGAAATGTCTTACTATTGGTCTCTAAAAATCCATTAAAAATTATTGTTAATACATTAATCTCTTAACATAAAAAGTAACACAACTATTTTATAATTAATAATTATTCATCCAAAATAGTTATACATCAACCAGGACATTGCGTAGGCCAGTGGTAGTCATGGAACTTTTATCATCATTTGTTCATGGGTTCAAGACCAACAGATTTTACGGACTTGATTAGTTAAAAAAAGACATACATGATGTCCTTTTCTAAAACCACACTAACAAAATTTAGAAAATAAATATGATGGACTTCCTTGAAATAAGGTGAATCACTAAATATACTTTTAACCAAGGTTTTCAATACAATATGAACACATAAATACTTACATAGAAGTTTAACTGAAACTTTTCATGGATGGTTAACCTTATAACAATTTTGAAAGATTAAAATAAAAATAATTATACATAAAGTCATGAAATCAACTTGACATTGATCCCCTATATATAAAAATGTTTCTCTTGGTTGTCACATTATAAAAATGTGAATACATTAATCATATATTATCTGGAAACATGGTAATAAGCTAAATTACTTTAAATAATTCTTTAAAACATGCATGATTCCCTATTAAGATGATTACAAGATATATTATTTAAATCGATGAAGTTGTAAACATCATACTTGATGAATTAGACCACTTTGTCAGTAATAAGTTCCATGGTAATCCATACCATAAAATTTACTTATTCATATCCAATATATCTTTGTCGAAAGATCATTATCTCAACATCACACATTAATTTAGGGTTACCTTCCCTAAATAAAAATATCACCTTTCCATGAAACAACCGCTCACCATTTCTTTTTCGTTCGTTAATGAAAAATTATAATGAATATACTTATATATTTCAGGATTCACATAACATAATATTTTAATTCTAAAACATAAATACTTCATTCATCTAACTTGATTCTAAAAAAAATTACTATGGCTTCAACAACTTATTCTTTAATACCTCTTTCAATGAATATGATATATGAATCATGTCTCACGATTCCTATACCTCAATGCAATCATGCTTCTTATGTTCAATGTAAACTATACTGGAAGAACATAACATACCTTTCACATATCTTTTGTGGTATATTTATGATCAGAAGTATTACCAATTCTATTACCACATTACTGGTTCTCATTATAAGATCTCATCTTGGGAAATCTATTTTTATAATTCCCTTAAATTACTCATATGAAACATTCAATTTTAACCATGTTTTTTATTATTCTCTCCATTCACTAAAACTAGAAAGCATAAGGTGAGAAACACATATCATAGAAGAAAGCCACATAATGTTGAAAAATTACTTATAGGATGTCTAAATCATGCTACCTTACTTAGTCTATGACACAATGGTTTTATCCTAGTATATTCATTGCCAACTTATATTTAAATCCTTCATGGTGGTTCATGAAGAGTTTTTTAATTCCCAAAGCATATCCCTCAGGAGTGCCAAACCGGGTGTGCAACATGGCCCATTACAATATACTATATTATCCTAATTTAGGCCCAGAATATCTTGTCATAGTTGTTACCTTTTGGTATATATGTTCCAGAACCACATCCTCTTTTAGTATTTAGATAGGGATGTATTTCTTGGAAACCACTCACTCTACTCGCACCAAAATTCCAGGAAATTTTCCAATACTTTTTCTTTATCATTATAATTATCCCTATACACGTCCATAGGGTTCTCACTAAGGTTTTTATCATCATAGAAATAAAAGGATAAATAAATATTTACTACGATACCAAAAATATAAACCCTCAATTTTCATACATTAACATCACATAAATTTTGTGGAATACTTAAACAATATAAAAATAGATGCCCAAAGACCATATTAGTCTTGTGACTTTCAAAAAATTGAATCATAAACACCAGTACACAGGTGAGTTACATTATCTCCCACTATGTTCTTCATGAATATCACCCTTCTTAGTCACATTAAAGTTAATTAATATCTTCATAACCGAGGGAAAGAAACATAAACATTGGTCATCTTAGATTCTCAATAAGGGAAAAAAATAGTGATATGTAATCATAAGCACAATCATAAGGGTACAAGAATTCAATCATAACATTGTAAGATCATACCCTACATGTCATAAGATCAAAGGAATGAATCATGGAATAAAGAATAGTAGTTAATAAGACATAAATCATTAGGAAATAAATAACATAATCAATAAAATCATAACATAGTAACAATACATGGAATTTTAGAAGACACATAATCATATAATATGATTTCCTTAGTAGCCAAGTAATCTATTCCAAGACTATCTTGGTAGTATGGTTTCACTCCCCATAACATCTTGGTAGTCATGGTTCACTCCCATTGACATATTAGTAGCATCGTCTCACTCATCATACTATCATGGTAGTCATTGTTCACTCTCATGGACATCTTATTAGTTAAGTTTAATTCCCAAGACCAACCTTGTTTATCTCATGAGATATAAATCTTTACCCAATTCATTGGAGGGAGATATAGGCACCACCCATCTCATAATGAAATCAAACATACATTCACCACATGGTCATTAAAAATCATATCATATCCCATGAAATTAAATGGGTATCATAAACACATAATCATATCAAAACCTATAGAAAAAGATATAGGTTTCATAATCATATCCTAAAAATCATAACCCATGAAAGAGAAATAGAATTCATAAACATATAAATTGTGTAAGAGAAAGGAGTTTCATAAAAACCATTATATTATACATAACCCATTCAGAGGAATAACATAATTGGAACATTTAGATAATTTCATAGTAAGGAATTATTTACATCAATATATGTCATATTAGGTGGTAAATAATTTTGAAATATCATTATAAAACATTTTTTGAGGAAAATATCCTTTCTTCTATCAAAATGATTTTTAATGCATAAAACCATTTGAAAATAATTTTATTAGAAAATAAATTGAAAACATATAAAGAAGTATTGAAATCATTTTTAAATTATTTTCCATAGAAAAAATATAAATATTATTGAAAAAAACTTAAAACATTTTTATTTGAATACTTAAAATAATGTTTGAAAATGTTTTGAAAACCATTTCATTAAAAATATTATGAAAACTTATAAAGAAATCATGAAAATGTTTTAAAAACCAATTCATTTAAAATTCATTGAATAATTATAATTAAATCATGAAATATTTTTGAGAAACATTTCCTTGAAAATAACTTGAAAACATATAAATAATAATAGAAAATGTTTTGGACAACATTTCATTGAAAATACTGTGAAAACATATAAATAATTCTAGAAAACATTCTGAAAACCAATTATTTAAAAGAACATTAATTTTTTTTAAAGAAATATGGAAAACGTCTTTAAAACCCTTTTCCCTGAAAAATTATAAACTAAACTTCAAAAAAAATTGAATACATTTTTGAGAATATGTCTTTTGAAATAAAATAGATTTCCGACTGAAGAGAAGTATACTGTAAGATTTTTATTAAAATTTTTTGTCACAATTATATTAAATAAAAAAGGGAAAATAGTTTTAATAAATCTGTATATATTGAATAAATATATGATAAAAATATCAGGAGATTTACTAATAAATGGATCATAATATTTCATAAAATGAAGCTTAATCATTAATAATTTTAGAAAAGTGATGAGATTATTTCAATAAACTCTTACTACTTGGTAACTTGGGATCATACTCTACATGTAAGAAAATAAAATAAAATAAAGCTTAAAATATCATTAAAATAAATAGATTCATTATATAAAATTTATAATGGAAGTATATACAACATGAAAACAAATATAGCTGCATAGAGAAACATGTGTCTCAAACAAAGAATATTGAGACAACACTGCCTTACTTATTTAGCTTTTGAAATAATAAACCCATGAAATAAAGATCATATTATGGATATGGAAATACCCATAAATTTAAGTATAATAATCATATTATACATCAATGGAATGTATAAACACCACACAAATGTAATGTATGGTTAATGAATCATGTATCATATAGAAATAAAAAGTGAGATGAAATTCCAAGACCTTGTGTATTGACTCTCATCGTACTCATAAAAACTCATTTATAATAATTATAAGTTTATTATAAATCTAAAAAGAACCATATTATTATATCTAACACATTATATAGTTTAATTATGACTTTATATTACACTATTGTTAACAGTTATATGTTGAGGTTTCACTTCGGGTAATATCCGCTTTGTTCTTCGCAAGCATCTTAATTTGTTATATCTGTGGTCCTTATACTAATATCATGATTTATATAATTTTAAAAAAATATATAAACATAATATATATTCAATAAATTTTTATTATAATAATATATAGAATATAGAATTATTAAATGGAATAAACTATTCATGGAGATGGTAGACCATACGTACGTATGGATGCTGCTTCTGTTTAATAGTCATATTGAAAGAAAGTAAGTAAATTCTATATATAAATATTTATATATGTATATATATAATTATTAAAGTAGAATTATTATATAATATATATCATATAAGTTGACTAAGCCCATCCTTATTACATTCAATGTAGTGTGTGAATTAATCACATCGATTTGAAGGGGTGGTGGTCCACATTTCCTTAAATAAAATTATCGTATCTAAAAAAATAGAAACTATAAATATATGTGTTTTAAAAGGATTAAATAATATTAAATACATAATAAATATAATATATAACATATAAAAATAGAGTTTCCATCATAATTTCCACCGTTAGAGGTGTTATAGAAAAGAGAACAATCATCGTTTTGTGGGACAATAGTTCATCGTACACATAAAAAAAATATTCCTTACCCATTATATAGAGGTGTGTGTATGTTTTGGTAGAAAACATATAATTAAAACATAATAGTATATTTCAGATACTATTTTAGTTATACAATCATGGAATTAATAGAGTATAGGGTGAAGAAAAAAAATAAATGAAAATAGTTTGAGAGAAGATGTTACCTTAATTGGGTAACTCCTTTTGGTTTGTGAAAAAAGGCTTCCTTGGATTTATTTCTGAAAAAGGGGAGGTTTATAGGAGGAATTATTCAATGTTGGTAAGTGTATTGGATATATATTGGATGAAACTATGTGGTTTGAATTGTTTGAATTACAGGGAGAGGTGGTGGCCTTTTATACTAAAGGGAAATGACCACTATTGGAAAAATGTTTTTCCACATTGTGTTTTTAAATTTTGACATCATTTTTTACTAATGTATATAATTTTGATGTTAAAAATTTATGTTTCAATGTCATTTTTTATAAAAAAATTTCTATACTCAACCACTGGGGGTCTTTGGCATCGTTTTTCATATAAACTGATGTCAAAAGTCAGGCATCTTCGGTCTTTAGTGTAGATTTTTTTATAAAAACTGATGCTGAATGTTTGGATTTATTGTCCATTGAAATATGTTTATTAAAGGGATTTTAATAAGTATAATAGTTACATTTCAAAAAAGGTTTTTTAGAAAACCAATGTCTAAATTCTGATTCAACATGGATTTTAATGTCAGTTTTGATAATAGGAGACCTGAAACGTACATTAGAAAAAACAATTCACCTTTGTTTTAGAAACAATTGACATTAAAACATAAAAACCCTAAATATTTGAATATAGTAGATTTCCCAGGATTAAATTTCACTTTTCATAGTTCTAAAATAGACTTACGAATCAAAAGACATGATCATCATAAGTTGTACCTCTGTATGTTTCAATAAATTCAACTAGATTCCATGAAAACATGAGAAACAAGAACAAACAATTATTCAAAAAATGACCAAAAATAAAATAAAATTAAAGATGCAATCTAATTTTAATTATTTCATTTCTTTCATTTGAATCAATATGTTGTTTTTCATTATTTCACTTCTTTTTAATGACGAACTCACATTGCAATGAAGACGGTAATTGAAAAATATTTCTGCACATCAATAGATGAATCATATGTGGATGTTTTGTATTTTTATATTGATCAGAATAATTATGAATCATCATGAAAAAAATTATTAATATTTTTAGTCAAATGGAAAAAAATAATAATAATGAAATTAAATGATGACAATACATACCCTTTACAAATCCTCGACAGAAGAATTGTTGAAATTTTGAATATATCAAAGATGTCAAAATTTTTGAAAGAAATTTAATTAGTATGTATATATAATAAATGAAAATATTTATGGTTATGATTCATTAAACATTAGGTGGGATTTTGAAAACAGAAACTCTTGTGAAAAAATTGGTATACCAAACTCGCGTATTTGAAATTTACATTTAACATCGTGTAAATATATAATCAATGTTAAAATATTTTCATGTTTGGGTTTTAACATTAGTTATTTAAAAAACAATGTAGAAAAGTGACTTTTTATATTATTTATGTGAAAAAACTGATGCCAAAAAAGGAATTTTAGTGTTGGTTACTAAAAAACTGGGCGTTAAAAATCAAGTCTTATAATATTTAACTTCTAAAATCCATATCTTTTTTTAAGTTAGTCCATTTTAGCTTTATGACCAGTAAAATAGAAGCTTGAAAAATTATATAAAACTGGGATTATATTTTTGACACTAGTTATTTGAATAATCATTTACAAAATGTTAGTTTTTATGTCATTTACTAAAAAAACATACACTAAAAATCATGTCTTATAATTCTCAACATCATACATCCATAACTTTTGATCCGAAAGTCTATTTTTGCTACATGACCCATAAAATCAAATATTTAGAAATTATATAAAATATGGATGTTATTTTTAATATTGGTTATTGAAAAATCCAATTACAAAAGTTACTTTAATGTCTATTACTTAAAACAATTAATGTTAAAAATCATGTCTTATAATTTTCAACTTCTGACTTCCATAACTTTTGATCTGTAAGTCCATTTTAGCTCCACGACCTATCAAATAGAAGCTTGAGAAATTATATAAAACATGGAAGTTATTTTTAAAATCAGTTATTTGAAAAAACAATAGAAAAAAGTAATATTTGACATTAGTTATTGAAAAAACCGACATTAAAAATAAAATCTTGTAATTTTTAACTTTTCACATCCATATATTTTGATCCGTAAGTCCATTTTAGATCCCTAACCTATTAAATTGAAGCATGAAAAATTATATAAAACATGGATTTTATTTTTTTAATTTGTTATTTTAAAAAATTCCAAAAAGTGACTTTTAACGTCAATCTTGAAGAACCGATGTCAATGTACCGATGTTAAAGACCAATTTTCCACTAATGGAAACACTGGAAATTTTGAAAACAAGCTAGGTGTACTGAAGTTTTTACCTAAAATAAGTCATAAATAACCAAAACAAATCAATAATAGAAGTTTAATATATGAATAATGGCCATAAAATAGGTGTTGGACAAGTGTCTGGGTTGTTTTGGGTCTTAAATTTATAGTTTAGTACTTTGTTAGCCAAATTTTTCTCTTAATCATTGCAATTATTTACAATTGCTTTCACTAATGTTTTTGGTAAAAAAATTGACCTTATTATACATTATAAATTATTAATATTCTAAATATGGAATTATGTTTTTCAAATTATAATCAATAATGTGGAAGAAATTAATTTAAAATAATCCCGCTGAAGGGACGACACTATGAGTTTTTAAATTAAAAATATCCAAACGTTTGCTAACATTTTATAAAAAATTTCAAACTAAAATTGAATTAAATGAATGATATTGTATTAATTTATAAAATTATTATCTAATTAAACTTTACATCTGTTATAAAATTTCATTTAACTATATAAATTAATTAGATGAAAAAGTAGTTTTGAAATGAAATTCATTATTTTTAACTATCATTAAAAAAAAACCTTATAGAAAAATTTCAAAAAAAATAAAAAACTAATTTTAATGTTTAAATTTTAAAAAATAATATTATTTTTACGTATTAAATCTATAATATTTCCAAAAATTGTATTTAAAATTGGTTCTCCATTAAAAGGATATAAAACTATCTTTTTAAAAATATAGGGTTGTAAGCATAAAATTGGGTTTGTTCTTATCTTATATCTATCAAATCTATTATTTGATTATAAAAAAATATTTGTTTGAATATATAGAATATAAATTTAATTAATAACATTCACTATTAGTAATTAATTTTACTTATTAATATTAATCATCCTTTTTCACCTAAAAATAGAATTTTATAATATCAGTCCCTTTATATTCATTTTGTTTCTATATTATTTTATAATTATAAGGCAACCAATGAATTAAGATATATATATATATTCATAAGTTATTTAATCCTATAATAATTAATTTTATGACCATGTTATATCATATTAAATAATAACATTTTAATAGTGAATTATTTTTTTGTAACACTCAGTCTTTCTTGTTATTTAAGCCATCAATGAAATTCTGTTTTGCATGTAACATCACCTAATCTCGGTGTTCTATGTAGAGAAAGATAAAATTTATTTTTTATGTAGTGCATGATTTACATGATTTTGTGTTTAATTCAAGCTATATATAGTTCTTTAATATAAAAAAACTATTTCTAGTGTTGCGTGAAATGAAAAATATCAAAAAGATTAAACTAATTAAAAAAATAATAATTCAAAAAATCTCAGGGTGTTACAATTTTAAACCCTAAAACATTTATCCTACAAATTATTTCCTTAAAAATGTTATTTTACATTATTTTTCCCAATAAATTGTGTTCAAAAAAGGATTTACACACAATTCCTCAAAAGGTTCCATCTGTAAAATTGAATAAAAAATATTATTATAAGATAATTAAACTAATGAATGATAATGATTCCAAATTTCAAGTTAATCAATTAAACATGATCAATGAATATGCTCATAATTCTAAATACCTCTCTTTGTATATCAATCATATTGAAAATGAAAATCTATCCAAAATATTATTTCATTACCAAATTTCTTTTGAGGGGTTTTCCAAAAATTAGAGGTAACTCTAGGATCACTATAAGATACATTAAAGAGATGAATTTCCTATAATCTGACTAGCTCCTTGAATTATCATTATATAATCCGATTCAATGATATGGTTTCTTTACCCTGAATAAAATGTGAAGATTTATTTTAACAATCAGTACTTACTCATATAAAATTATTAACTCAAGATGTGTTTTGTAATCCAATAATGAAATCTGGGGATATAATCCTCCCATTTCCCCTCCAGTACTGGAAAATCATGAATCATCCCGTTTTATAATTTTCATTATACCTTAACTTATTGTCAAGTTAAACATTTCTTGGTAAATTCATAAATATACTTTATTCTTTCAATCCCACTTGAAATTAGCCTAAATTGCATTACAAATCATAGTGTTTTGGAAATGAATAGAAAATATAGAGCTATGAGCTTATCTAAAAAATTATTTCATTAAATAGGAATTATATTTAAAACATAATATCTTCCCAAATATAATAACACATGTTTTATCAATAGTAACCATAGGAAACATAAATATCATGACTTATTATTCATATTATTTTGAACAATGTTCATCCTTTTGAAAATTCATAATTTTATCTGTCAACAATGACTACACTTATACCAGAATAAAAATAGAATAATTTACTACATGCATAATTTTTTTAATAACATTTATCAAATAATTTACCAAAAGTTATTAAAAATTTTATATAGATAATGATGCATTATCATTCTTATATAAATTATCAGCTACTTTATTTTCTTTTCTTGGATGGAAATGAATTAGGAAGGGATAATCCTTAATTAGTTCATATCATCTTATCTACCTCATTTTAACCAATTTTTGAGTGAATATACTCTGAAAACATTTATGGTTAGTATTTTTTTTTTCAAAATTTATAGTATATAAATTATATCTTCAAATTTTTAAATAAAAAACTATAGTATCTAGTACAAGGACATCTATACGGTAATTTAGTTCATGACATTTCAATTCCCGTGAAGGATATGAAATTAATCGATCATTATAGATTAGAAATATACCAAGTCTCATAAATGAATCATTCTATAAGAAAACAATTTCAAAATTTATATAAGGTAGGGGAAAAATTAGAGGACTCATTAATCTTATTATCCATTCCCAGAAACATTCATCACATTATTTAATCCAGATTAACTTGACTCATTTTCATGTTAACATAGTTAGTGGGATAAATAACTGATAAATTAGAGTTTTCAATAGACAATCGATATTGTCTATCTAATCAATGAAAAATAAGAATCTGTGCATCATTGATAGGTCACTGACACACTTTAACCACATTAGTGTGAGTTAGATCAATAGTAATTCAATCTTTATTAATATTATGTCCATGGAAATAAATTTTTCAAAACACAAGTTCATATATACTAAACATTCATTGTAAGTTATTTTATTTAATGTTTTCAGAAAAAACATTCAATATTTCACATATTTATCAAAATTTTTAGAATATATCAGTATTTTGTAAATAATAACATCAAAATATTTATCCAAGAACTCATGGAAAAGTCTATTAATAAGATCCAAAAATATAGCTGAAGCATTTGTTATCCCAAATGTAATAACCAAAAACTCATAATTCTCATACCTAGCATGAAATGAGGTCAAAAAATGTTATCCTACTTCATATTCCTATGATGGAACCTAGATAATATATCATAATCTAAAAAATATGGATATTTCTTTTGAAACCCCATTATTTTAGAATATACGACTCATTAAATAATTTTATCACCTCAATAGCTTTCATTACATTCAATCCCTATAATAAAAAATCTACAGTTTATTATTAAAATAGTACCATGTGACTGTTATCCCCTAGCCATTGGATTAGTGGGTGTATATAGGACAAACTAAATTATAAAAAATATATGGTTACATATTTATAAATGAATAATATTGGTATTAATTAATTTGAAAAAATTGAATTTAAACTATAAATTATTCTAAAAAACAATTTAAATGAGAAAAATGTATTACTATCATAATAAATAAAACAATTCACTATATATGAATGATTTTAATGAAATTTATATATTATATATTTAGTAAATACATTTAACAATAATTTAATATTTTTTATTGGTGTCTATTGGGTCCAGATAAGTTTTTTTGGAAAATTATAAATATTTCATACATTTTGGAATGGATGGATTAAAATCAACCCAGATATTTCAAGAAAAATAAAATTATAAAGTACTTTGTTATGAAACACTGCTATATAAAGACCCACTATCTTCATATCATGATCAATATGTGAGTTTCTTTCTTTATGGCACCCCCCTGCAAATAAAACATCAGTTTATTGAGAAAGACATTATTTCAACCACCACATCCCACAAAAAAATTTGTTTTCGAGGTATGGGATAATTTTCAGGCCTTAGAAAATGAAAATAACTTTGTTGGGTGAGGTATCCTTTCCAGGCCTTCACAAAGAAATTTTTCATTTGTAGGGTGAGGTGGTTGTATTAGGACCAAAATAATTTATGGGAAGAATTTGAGAAGTTACAACTATGCCCCTATAAAAACCCCCACACATGGACTAATGAATCAGATGAATCTAGAAAAAGAGTATAATTCTTATGTAAGAGGTTTGGTGGGAAATATATGAACAAAAATAGGGGAAGATAGTTAAAGAAAGATATTTAAGTAGGTACTTTATTACATAATATCTCAAATAAATAAAGGTCCTATGAATCAGTTTATGTGGAATAATAAGTGGTCAACACATCAAAGTTTTTTTACAGACCAACCATCCGCTTGACGAATCACTTTTTAGACCACCATTTTATGAAGTGAATGTAGATGTAATATTTCTAGGAAACCACATTTCATAGAAAATAGTATACGAGATGGGGTCCTTCGATTTTTATACTAGTAAAGTTCATCATTATCTAGGCCCCTCCATTAATTGTTAAAAAAACCACCTACGTCAACCTCTACCATGAAGCTCTAAGTCCCAAATGGGCACCTTCATGAACCACCATTATAAGAACTATTACTAAGACCCTAGATAGGCATGATTAAAAAAATAGAACACCATAAAACCCTCTCAATTATAAATTCCTATGGTAAATGAGTTCATACTAGAAACCTATATAAAAAGGAGGATCCTCAGATTTTTCTTGATCGTACATTCACAAGGTAATGTGGGTCCCAACCATGGAGGTATCACCAAGGGTCACCCCATTACAAACAGTGGGGGGGGGGGGAGGGGATCATGCTTGCCTTTTCAATTTCATATTACCACATTATCATCTATTCGTCTATGGAATTGGGAGATAAAAAATCCATCCTTAAGTAAACCCCTAGACAATTATTTGGACCATAGTTAGAATGGGAGCCAGATGTACATATCATGATTAAAAAAATAAGAGATATAGTGGGAACATCTATTAACACCAACTGAATGAACATTTTAAAATACATAATGTATGTAATACTAGAATATGAGTTTTATTTTCCCCACAAATAAAAGGAAGAAGAAGGTGTTCAAGAACACACATATCTTATGAACCCCAAAATATATGTGATTAATTGACCTTCATAAATTCATGTGGATGATAATGCATAGGTTACATGAATTTTCAATCGAAATATGCCTAATAAACCATTCAAAAATACTTGGATGATATTGAGGAAAACAACTAAATGAAAGGATCCCCTTGCAGTCACAAAACTCACACGACACATCACCAATGGATCACTCAAGAAATCTAAGGAAACATTTGGGATATTTGAAATAGAAATGGAAATAAAAGGGAGAGATAGTGGGAGCTTGTCTCAATCATAAAACTTTATGTTACGTGTCCTAGGTAGTTCATGAGACACAAAAATCCCTTGGTGACATGTCCTCCTCATCTCACGAAATCCCACTGTTAGGTCATCCTTGTTACATGAACATCCTCAAACATGTCCACAAGACCTTGAACTACCCCTTTGATTCATAAGGAAAAATAGATTGAATTTTCCTTAAATTTCTTGTGCATCTCAAAAAACCCATTATTGATCATGTGACACATCAATAAGAGATGGAGTGATTGCTTTAGACAATACTCATACAACCTCATGAGATCCCCAACCTTTATAAAGAAAACAAGGAAATAACTAAGGAAATGAAGGGAGCCTCTCGTGGTCATAAACCTCAAATGATAGACCCAGTATTTATATATAAACATCTCACAAAATCCATTTCCATGATGGAATGAGGATGCGAAGACCCTAGAGACCCATCCTGGACTCATGAAGGGTCCTAATCAAGTCAACCAAGATCATGTAAAGGTGTTTCAATAGGCACCCTGATCTCATGAAGGAACATGGAATTTTCTACTTAATAATTTTAATATCCCTTGGCATGTTCATATGATTCATAATTTTTCCATTATGTGGCTGTGGTAAAATAAAGGAGGTGTCAAAAAGATGGTCTTATTATTATTGAAAATCATGTGTCCCCCATAGAATGACCTATAATGGGTTATTATGAAACACATGAAATGAAATCCCTCCACCAAATCCATCCAAGATTCATGTGATACATGCTACAAAATGTGGCACATAATAGTGGTAGAGAGTCCTAAAAATCCCTCACACCAGCATGAAACATGCATAGAATTTTACATGGAACCTCACATCAGTGCACTAAGTAATCATCGTACATTTCTATGAGCAGATTCTCTTGTAATTGGGACGCTTACCTACAGGTAAGATCTGAAAAACAACTAGAGCGGTTGTGCATCTTTTATAATAACATCACTTGATCAATCATAGACCATGCAATGGAATTTAAGAAGTTTATTCAAAGAGAATCCCACATATATTCTATATCATTTGATACATACAAAAAGATAGCACTGAAAAAATATAAGGAATTTTCAATAAAAGGATGGATTAAAGAATAAGAATATGGGAGATTGATGTGAATACCATATATGTTGATCCTCATGTGATTCTCATGAACCAACCTAGTCTTTTGAAAACACAAGTATATGTAACCCAAATATCAAAACACCCCTTTGGTATCCTTTTTGAATAATGAGAAGTCATATGGACATATCAAAGAAATTCACATGGCATCCTCCATGGGAAATCCACCTAAGACTCATAAAGCCCCCAGGATTGACATATATACCTTGTGGTGTACTTTAGAAAGGTCACCCTTCTCATATGGAGACACTAGTACAGGTCAACTCAGTCTCGTGATTGCACCATTTCATGTTAGATGGCTCTCACGACACCCTTCAGGAATGGAATCAAGATTTTGTGATGTCCTATAGACATGCCAGCCTAGCTCATGTGTTAGCCTCTAGACATGTCACATTGACTCTTGCAATGCCTTCCTAGTGTGTTAACTAGCATTCAACATTTCACTAGGGAAATCAATATGGAACATGTGATACCCTCTAAGCATGTCAATCTGGATTATATGATGGATTCTAGGATCATTCTTCTAGGTCTTGGGATGTATTCCAGACAAGTCATACTTTATCATGTGATGACCCTCAATGATTTTTTCCAGGATATTAGATGTCCCTTATATAATTCAACTACATAAAACAATTGTATTTGGAAATTTTAGGTATACATCCTCTAATATGAGATGAAATAAACATGGCTTGTTGAGTAGAAAACTAACGATTTCTAGGAGGAGAATTTGGCCAAGAAAAATACACTTCCCATGACATGATAAACATGTCTACAATTAGTTTATATTCCCCAATTAGAAGGGAAACATTGGTGTGTAATCCCAAATTAATGGAACTATTATAAATCTGATTTATTCTATAACCTAGATACATAGGACGCCTCTTCTAGGTATGATCATTACATTAATTATCTAATGGGAAACCTCATAGTGTAATCCTTGATAAACCGAATGATGATGAATTTGATTCCTGCAATAACCAGGATACATAGGATGAATTACAAAGGCCCAATCTAAAATAAGCATCCAATTTGTTTTAAGTACCATCACGTATCCAAAATTTCAACCATTAGGACCCAACTGATCCCATGGGCTAGTCATTCTACCTCATCCATCATTAGACTGAGAGGTCAATTGAACTACGATGAATCTGATTCTAGTCATAACCTAGATATGTATGATTCCTTCCCGAGGAACTATCTATATGTTAAACATCACATGGGTTGTCCTAGAACATAATCCCCACATCCACATTTAGTGTGTCTATTTTCTTGTTTCACTTCATTTCCACACTGATCTTTTCTCATGTGGTCTTAAGGATATTAAATTGTCATATAATTCACATTTTGAATCTTCAATGGCTAGGAAAAATCTATATGTAAGCCCCGATGAGTGACATCATATACATATCCCCCATATGAGGGCATCTACCTTGGGTCCATTACCTAGTGAATGATCAAACTATAGTAACTATGATTCACATTATAACCTAGATACATAGGATGTATCATCTAGACTCAATCTCAAATATCGAGTGGCTAAGTGCCCACACATATATCCTTTCCTCATGACATTAGATTGCATGGGTTTAATGAAGTACCTGGGTTTTGATTCTTACAATTAATGTGATATGTATAACATCTCATAATGGATAAATCCCTTCCTCATAATATTAACCACATCCATATAGGCATCAAATTTAGAAGTTCATGGATGTAAAAATTCCGAATATAAGCAAAACATAATTATTGGGAAGTGGATGAAGATCATCAGATACATACAAATGGATTCCCAATTGAGATCCCCTTCTTCTACACATAAAAGGGGTTAACCAATGAACATTGTTTTTATGGTCACTGGTCCCATATCGTGATTAGGAATATATTATAAAACAAATCATAAATATATAATAGAGTCCCAGTGTAAGAAAAAATTCCCCATAAAAGGGTGAAATGTGCCCGACCTCCCATCCTATCAAGCAATGCAAGTCCCTAAGAGTCATTGGGTCTGAATGTGAAACTAACCACTAGCCTTTGTAAATCTAGTCTATACCCAATTATGGAGTTGGGAACCGTTGGGAGTTTCCTTGAAAAATAATGGTGAAACTGATGTGAAATTATTTAATCATGGTATCTCCTTTGCAACATAAAAAGGATAGACTACCCAATTCTCATCAAACCATTTTTTCATTCAATTATTATGCCTGGTCGCATATTTTAAATCGAAACAAATATGAGGAACCAGATATGAATCTAATAAATAATAAAATGATCACTTAATCATGATCCATGCCATTTTTCATTAAATATTTTATGTAAGAAAAAATTGTCCCAGTGTGAAACCCTCAAATATCAAGGACAGTCAGTTTTACATATTTAAAGCCACATTGTTTCCATATCATAAAAAAAAGGTTGATAGTCCAAAAACACATGAAAACCGATCCTCTGTAACCATAGTTCCCATGTAATAACTTCATCCTCACTTTGACAAGTCTATGTGAGATGAATGTACAGATCATGAATAAATTGAAAATCGTAAAAACTGTGAACATCTTATTGATCTTGCATATTGGATAAATTTTTACAAAAATTGATGATCTTTTCCCTTATATTCTTCATTATTGATGATACCAATCTCACAAATAGCACACCGATTTGAGATAATGTCATCATCTAGTGACCGTTCTAGAAAATCAACTATGACCACAACCCCAGAAGGTCACAAAATTACCTCACCAACACAAAAAATCTAATTTGAGGTGGGAAGCACCATGTTATGGGTAAACCATTGAACTGTTACACTTTGGTCCCTCAATGATTCCCTTGAGGGTATCTTAGTATTAAAAATGATGAGTGTACTTCATCCATAGAATGTTGCCGGTAAGCCAGTGACCCTCATTTCCATATTCAAGTACTTCATGATTTTACCCTCAGAGCATGTCAATCACAACCTCTAGTATCTCATAAAGGAGGATGAGGGAGTCAAATACGTGTCCCTTCAGGTTTAGAGGCTATAGAGGAGGTCTCCAGTTAGCCATCGTCCCCCACCCCACCCCACCGACACCCAATGGTTGTTTGCTGAGGGTACCACCTGAAAAACTACAACACATGATTCTGATTCATGAAAAAAGGAAACACATAGGGAAAAGAAGGAATATGATATACTAGAGTTGGATCATATATCCACTCCCACTGGTGATATCTTTCATCAAATTACTATAGTACCCATCAAGCATGATTACATCCCTGGTCATTCAAAACAAGTATTTGGGCATATTCCTATAGAAGGAATTTTGTGGCATATATTCCTACCCTATTCATGAACTCCATTAGCATATTCTAATGGCTAAAGAGGGAAGAAGGGGGATTATATCCTTGCATCAATTGATAACATCTACTTTTATATAATGGAGATGTAACATATACATGCTTATATCTCTGTGTACACTTAAAAAAATAACAATACATCTTCGAAATAGTTGAATAACTCTACAGGCATATCTCAGCACTGCTCAAGATACATGGATAGATAGATATTTCCATTTCTATTGCCAAAGAGGCACAACACTCTGGTCATTTTGAACAAGTGGTTTCTCTAGATCAAAAACATATTTGTTTCTCCCTTCTAAGATGCTTATTGTGATATTCCACTAAGTGATGGGGCATTTGAACATATTCATAATTTCATTCCATCTGGGTCTCACAACATGAGAGAGGAATGTACCTCAAGATAGGGTCAGATGCCTATCAAGAAAGTCAGGTGAAATATCCCAGAGGCCCATGATCAAGCTCATATCTCCAATTTGGAAAAGGCTCACAAAGTAAGTGGGAAACATACCTTGGGGCATGCTCATATTCCTATCAAAAAAATCTATCAACAAATTCCAACTGACCATGATCGAGATCATATCCCCATTCTGGCCTGGTTTCACCAGGTGATAATGAAATATGACTTGGGATTTTCTCATATTCCTGTTAGTAAATCTGCAAGGCATATTATAGTAGATCCCAGAATCTAGTTTCCCAATCCCACTTCAGCCAAAAAATGATTACACTGACATCATTCCAAGACAATATTAGAGGAGTCACACATCTTTCCTCCTATTTTAGAGGTCCATCAGAATATTCTTATGGGGAATGCATAGTTGGACCACGCTCATATTCCTATTCCAAAGAAGACACACCAGGTGAGAGTGGAACATGCCTCAATACATGCTCATATTCCTATCAATAAATAACAACATCATATTCCAAAGGCTTGGGATTTGGCTCAAATTATCATCATGACCAAGGCTCACCAAGTGAGAGTGACACATTACTTTGTAAAAGATCATATTTCTATCAATATTGAGGAATATTATAGGTATAGTTCAACATATTCTCAATAGTGGGATCATAATATTTAAGAACTAGAAAATTATCAACTTTTTCTAGAAACTATTATACAACCAGAAAATATTATGACAAAATTCTAAAATGAAGTTTAGAAAATTATATCCATGACATAGAATGAGGCATATATCCATTATCTTCTCAATAATAGTGTCCTTGAGGTTGTTAGGGATCCATTTTCAACACCCCAAGGGTCTATCAAATATTTTGCAGAAGCTGAAGATGATCATTATAGTGATAGTCTTCATCGTGGTAGTTTGGAGAAGGATAATAAGGGCTCTACTCCTGACATCTAGCTTGTCCAACCTCCCAACGGTGATATCTCCCATAGAAAAGGAAATCCTCCCCATTCCCAGACACCTTCATATATTGATTTTTTCAAATCTTAGATGCATTTGTATAGTGAGGTTCATGAAACATTGGGGTCATCCGCTTACAGTACCCATCAACTTCTAGCAACACTCCACTTTAGACAGCCGGCGACCCCAAGAAGAATCTAATTTGGTATAACCAGATGGAGGCATGTAATCCTAAATAATAGGAGCATAATATTGATATATGGATATATCTATTCAGAAACAACCACCCCATGATGTTATGCCACCTCACCACATTTGAATACGAGGTCCCAGATGAGATAGAAAAAGAGTGCATGCCTAATCTATGGAGAAATATGTGGGAAACTAATAAAAAATGGAATGAAATACATCTCCCCAATCCAAGATATTAATATCACCTAAATATCATCAATACACTATGTTCTTATCTTGATATGTGTAACTTTTCAGTAGGCCTAATCCTAGGAGAGGAAGATCATGACAAATTCCTACGCAGTGTTTTCCCCATTTCAAAGAGACCCTCCGCTGACTAACTTCCAGAGTATCTACAAACATGATTATTTAAGAATGTGAAAATATAGGGAATTACACTTCACTATATACCTATAAAAGCAGAACCCTTCAGATACAAAATCTTGTCATGTCATAGCCTCTAGTGAAATCAGTGATGGTGTAACATACGATCCATTTGGTCACTAAAATAGAATTCACCTGATTCAATGATACCCCGACATGACAAATGTAGGGAGATGATAGAAGGAAGATCTTTATACTAGGACACTCTTTGAAATGGGAATGATTTGTAGATACAAAATTTGAAGTCTTAATCAATCATAAAAAATCCCATAAAGAATTATTCCTATCACATGTTTCTATCACACCTATCTCCCATACAAGCACAATTTTACCATATAAAATGGTCCACAGTAGTAGCTACCACATAAACATATAAGAGTGAAAATAACCAACCTGATTGGGGAAATATAAACCACCACATCCACCCCTTAGATCATACATTCTCAAAAGGATTCCTTATATATTAGCAACAACTGAAAAAAACACCAACCCCCCAGGTTTGGGGATTTTAATATCAATCACTATCACTAGGTTCATCAATCCCTTGATAGGGTCCTAGGGAAATCAAAAGTTATTCCTGATCAACCCCGGACCATGGTTTTGTGGGAATTTATATAACACCCCCGGATTTTATAAGGCATTATTTCTTTAATGTAAATCAATAGATTATGCCATACACAACACTGAGTTTGAGTGCACCAGGCCTTACCAAACTAGCCATTTAGAAAGTGGTTATGAATAGTATTAACTTAATTTTGAATTTTATATACTCCATATAATTTTAACATCCATATAATGTGTTTTTATACATTATATAATGACAAATCCAAATTTTCGGATAAAAGAAATGTTTTTTTTTGCAATTTTACCACCTTTTAAAGGAGGCCACTTTTTAAATACAATATTTGAAACTTTTATAGATTCAATTTGACAAAATCAACTTATTATTTAGTATTGGGACATAAAAATTTAGTTCCGATATATTTATGGTATTTTTCTGATAACTTTCATATTTTGAGGAATAGAGAAAAATACTAAATTTTAATTGAAAAAACATGTTTATTCAAAATAATTTATATTGTTAAATTTTAAATTTGAATGGGGTTAAGTATAATTAAATTATATTTTTATCATTTAATAAAATTATGGTCATTGGAAGTAATTTTAAATTTAAATTGGACACAAACACATATCAATCTTTTGATAATTTTAACGTCTCAAAAACCCGCTTTCTCGTTTCGACAATAAGAATTAATTTTAAACTAATTAATGCAACTTATATGTTTTGAATTTGGTAAAATAGAAATTATTTTTTATTTTTGAATATCTGAATATTCTTAGGGTGAATTTTGAGTATTTTTTAGAAAACTTCCAATTTTTGATGAATAGTGAAAATTATTGCACAGTACATAAAAACCATCTTTTTCATTTAAATAATAATTATTAATTAGAAATGTATCTTAAAATAGAAAAATAATAAATATATTAGTACAATTTAAGTCATTGCATTCATTTTATAATAAGATTAGATATACAAAATTTTATTAAGCCATTTTAACGTCTTTTTACCCACCTTCTAGGCACATTTACCAACCTTCTAGGATCATTTACAAATTTTAATATAATGTAATTTTACCACATATGTGAATTGAATTTAAAAAAAATGAGAGAAACAATAGAAATTATTGAGTAAAATGTTGTACAATAAGAGGAAAATAATCTTTGGTGAATAGTAACTTTGGAATTTTATATACCACGGTTAAAAGTAAATAAGGTAGTTAAAGGTAAAAATAATATTAATATTACCCCCAAAAAGTCCTAATTCTATTTGATAAGTGTATTTCGACAAAAATAATCCTTCAAAAAAAATACAATCCTTTTGATCCATTTGGGTAAGATTAGGAAATCTATTATATTTTTTTTAAAGAAGAGTTAAAAGTATTAAATTCAATGTTTAAAAAATAAACCATTTTTAATATAATTCTAAACATAAGATAAATTAGACTATAAATTTTAATTAGAAATAAAAAATTACTTTCTACATCATGGTATTTTGTTTATAATTTTTAGACAATAAATAATTAATTTTATTTATGACACAATGATGAAGCAGTAATTACCTTATCAATGAAAGATTAAAATAATTAATACTATAAATATCAGGATAAAAGTAAATTGAGAAATTATATGCCATTCAAGAATTTTATATGTGAATATTACATGTTATGGTTGATTTAATGTATTTTTTTCTAAGTAATCAACTTGTTATGACTTTCACTAAAACCAAATACTAAATAGTGTCAAAATTAACATAAATAATTTTTTAAAACAAATACTATATTATTGAATGATGTAATATAACTAAAAGAGGATGGTTTGGAAAATTGACTTAATAATGACATATATGTCATTAATGAACCACTTTAGGTTCTCTGGTAATTTTATAGTATGTTTATGAACCCTGTATTATAATAATTCACAAAGACATGATAAAATATAAACTATTTAACTAAGGGTTAAATATAAGAGATAGGGTTAATATGGTGACCTAAATTTTTCTAAAAACTATTTTTTAAGAGGATAGAGACCCATTAACACCTTATCATCTAAATAAAAACATTTTTATCTATTAGAAACTAAAAATAAATTTTAAATAAATTAATATTTAAATGTTTTCGTAAAGTTCCCCTCACCGCTCTTATAAAAGGGTACTCCCACTTCTCTTAAATTCACACCTCCAAATCCATTTGTCTTTTCCAAGACCTGATCAAATATCCTCCCAAATACCCTCAATTAATCATAGATTCCAAAATTTTATCATAAATCCAGCCTAAGTATTACTTTTTTTCAAATGAAAAGAAAGAACCCAATGAAGAGGTAGTTATTTCATCTCCCCTTTCAATGTTCTTTTCTTCTTCCACTTCCTCTTTATTTGTTGTTTCCATACCTAAATAATAAATCCAGTACCTTGTACATACTATGATGTTATTACAAATATGGTACAACTATTTTAATTATTTTATTTATCCAATTAATGACAAAGTCACCATACATGCGTAATACGACTTACAGTCTCCACATCGTGGTGTAGTTTGTTATTCAATACATAATTATTTGGATGGGTATAATAATGAGTATAATTGATGAAAATAATAAATATAAAATGTTAATGATTATTTATATATAATATACCATCCAATTACATACTATTTCACTCTATTTAGAATGATATTATCGCTTGTCTGTACGTACGACTTACCGTCTCCATGATGCGATGAGATTCATTTACACATTTATCATTGAATGATGATTATAAATATATAATATTATTTATTTTGTAATATATGACATAATAATTTTTCTGGATATATATATATGTATGTATTTACATATATCTCATTCACTTACTTCCGTTCAATACGATATGAAAACGGAAACAATGTTTATGGGTATGTATGGCCTACCATCTCCATAATATATCAATCTATTATAAATACTTATATTATGATTATATATGACACATAAATAATTTTTTATATTATGGAATCAAATAATCATTATATAAGTTATACGATCTAGAATAACAAGGTAGAAAACATATGATAAAGAAAGCGATTATTACCCGAAATGTTATTTTAACATAAATTTTTTTAAATGGGTAGTATAAAGTCATAAATGAATCAATTAAGATATCATAAGTATTAATATTGTTCTTTAATAATTTAATAACATACTATGATAATTATACACGAGGATAAACATACCCTTGACCAAAATAAAGTACAAGGTAAGGGTTAATTCCTCAATAACAATTTTATATGATATTTTTTATGTGTACGTATTTACTAGTAAATTTTAATCATCCATGTCCATGTTTCATAAAAATGTTTTCAAAATGAATATTTTATGGTCTTGTGTAAGGGACTCTTTAAAAGACCACCATTTTAAATGTTTTAATGATTTATTTATTCTAAATCTTTTTAATTAATGTCTATGTTTTAAAAATTATTTTAATGATTTATTTATATTTACATTGTTGTTTTCATATGTTAATTCCTTACAAAATATTCAAAGTGGTATCGGAAACTTTGATTCAAAAATCTTTTTTAAATGGATTCCTTTATAAACAAGTGACTTTTAAATGAATTCACAAAAGGGATATTTCTCTCAAAGAGTTTTACTGATCATTTTCAATTATTTCAACATCCTTTAATGGATAATATTCTTGATTGAGGTTGATTTATTATAATACAATCTATCATATCGTATTGAATGAGTTATGATATGTATTATTGTGTATATGAAATTTTTATACCATTCATGGTTTATGGTTAAAGTATTGACAATTTGTGTGCTAATTGTAATACGAATGTCTATGTTATGTTTCAACCTTTTAATATGAGGAATGAATTGGACATAGTAAGTGACGAATGGGGCCCACTATAACTCCTTGAGGAATCAGTAGGTCGCATTATAGAAACTAGTGTCTCGTCACAAGGCCTTGAAAAAAAAATTATTTGTAATCTTGGCACAAGGACTTGACTACGCGGTTTGATGTCCAACATTATGCATTCCCTCATTAAGAAATTAATTATTACTTGTGATTATTATATTAGTAGAATATCCAGGTGCTTGTTTATATAGTAAATTTTGATTTATTATTCCCATAATATGTATATGTTTATGTTTAAAAGGTTTTTGTTTTTATTACAAAAACTACCTTAAAAGTTTATAGCTTTGGCTAAATTATTTACCCTTACTGAGCAACTAAGATAACCCATTTCTTATGTTTTATTTTCCTAGGATTACTCGAAGTGTATTATGATTAATATAAAGGGTTATGCTAAGGGAATAATGGTGTTATAAAAGGATTACTTATGTTGTGATATTTGTTAGGAAGTTTATTGTAACATTCATATATGTAATCTATTTTCCAAGACTGCTAAACTGATCGGTCCTTCCAAAATTGATTCCTTTTAATAATACTGATGTATTAGAATAATGCACTGGATCCAGTCTTTTGGGGTCAGAGAATTATAGTTGATATTAGAGGATGTTAAGGACAACCCTTGGAAATTAGATTTAGATAAACTCTAAAAAGAGAACATTACCCTAAGATATAATTGAAGGATTAGTATAGTTGAACATCCAAAAATTTTAGTAGTGTAAATAATATGTGGGTTTTCCAAGAAAATACATCCCTATCTGGATACAAAAATGTAGAGGTGGATCTAGCACAAATTTACCCTGGAGTGAAAGCTATGACAAGAAATTTCAGGCTTGACCTGGGGTATCATGGTACACAACAACATGCCTTAATTCACTCTTGGTATTAACACTCACTGAGGATTTTCTTAGGACAATTCACATTTTTTTAACAAACCATTATGAAGGATTTATTATTAAATAATTCTCGAAGATTTTTTTTATGATTTTGTATTATATACATAAACTATTCAATTTACGTTAGGTATTTTACAAGTTTATAATAATTTATTGCGATTCATAAACTAACCTAGTGTATTCCATTGTTTAAAAATGGTGCCAAGAAGATTAAATGAGAACTCTGGAAATACACATGATCCAAAGAGTAAGAAGGATCATATATTTTATGGTCTTAAGACTAAATTTAGATGAGAAATAGTCTCCCACATATTATCATCATTTGAAGAAATAGTATCATGTGATAATAAGATAAGTAATGAGTTATTTGAGTTCTATGACTTTGAAGGGAATCCCGAGAAGAAAAGGATGGTAGATAGAATGACAGATAAAGGGAAGAAGGGAAATAAGGATTTTCATATATGTGTTAACTGTGGAAAGTATCACCTTGGTAAATTATTAAAGGGAATGATATATTTTATATGTTTTTAGAAAAAGGAAACCAAGTACATGATTGTAAGGGTAGGGAAAGGTTTCAGATGTATAATGCTTCATCTGCAAGGAGTTCAGATACTATGCGAATCAATGTCCCAATCATTAAAGTATACCCCAAATGACTCTATTGGATAATAATCATGTTATGAATCTATCACAAATGACGAGGAATAATTAGTGTTCTTATATTTTTTTTATTAATGAATTATGTCATTTCAGTGTTTTATCAAAGATGTACTAGTTATATTAATTATGGAAATAAATAAGGATTGTACTACAGTACTATTTCATTGAGGATTTAAGATTATATGGTACTAAGAAATGTGATTCAACAGTAAGTTAATTTTTTTTGAAAATACATGGTTGAAGGAAAGATAAAATGTAATATGGTATTGATACTAAGGTAGTGATTTCGGAATAAGAGATAATTGATTTGGATAAATTATATTGGATATTCTTCACTACCTCGTAACTGATTAGTGGTTTGTTTATTCAACCATTGTTGGAGTATTCAAAATTTTGGGATATAAATAATATATCTAGTATTCTATAAGTAATAAGATAGAATGAATGTAATCAATAAGATTTTATTGTAATTTTGGGTGTTACTATATATGAATAAGTTACTCACATGTTATTATGTGGGGAAAATAGATCTTCATTATGTTATGTTGAAATTCTTTATAAAATTTGGACTGTGAGTTTGGATATAAGTTTTTTGGATAAGTCTAAAGGTTTTAATGGATTATATTAGACATTGGATACTATTTTTTAAGGTTAAAACATTTCTCAAAATTATTTTTAGATTTTTATAAAAAGGACAACCTCGAGGTCAGGTGACAACCCGTCGCGTCCGACAAGGCCGCAAGACTAGAACCTGCAACCGAAGGGTGACAAGGGTGCATCACCAACCACTGACCTGAGTGATATCCTAGTTTGTATAATGTAGTTTTTTAAAATGATATTACAGAAAAATTATAATTTTTTTAACCATATATGATTAAGATAAATAGATTTTTTTGAGTTCTATTTTCTTTTAGAGTGAAAGATGAGTTCATGGTAGAAATTAGTTAAATAATGGAATTATACTTATCAAGTATTTGTTTTCATAATATATGAAGAAATTAATTTATAATATTTAGTGAAATAATATTAAAACAAAAAATTTGTTATCCTAATACCTTATGATTTGATGAACTAATAATATTTTATTTCATCATAGATTTATGGCTTTGAGGCCCTCAATTTTCTATTTATTGTTTAATTGTTTGTGATTGATGACCATAATCACTCCCTATAAATATTTAAGTTTTACTCCAATTATGTGTCTCTGATTTCCACCAATGTTCTCCTATTTTAAATCATAAATTTTTGGTGACTTTTTCATTGACCTTTCCCTCTTATTAAGACTAAATTTGGATAACAATATTTCTGATGTGGGTTTTCCACAAAGGTATTTTCTATTATCAACCATTTATTTTCAATAAAAAAATTCAAATTGAGAGGACAAAATTTATTTAAGGAGGGGACATTGTAACACCCCATTATTTCGAAATATGTTATCTCTTTAAAGTAACTTGATAGCTTGCACCACACACATCACTAAGTTTGAGCGCACCACAACTTACCAAACTAGCAGTTTAAAAAGTAGTTAGGAATAGTATTAACTGAATTTTGAATCCTATATACTCCATATAATTTTAACAACCATATTATGCATTTTTAGACCTAAAATAAGAACAAATCCAATTTTCTAGATAAAAGAAGTGTTTTTTCATAAAAATAAAATTTTACGTCCTTTTAATGGAGAACCCTTTTTAAATAAAATATTTTAAAATTTTATATATTCAATTTGAAAAACTAAACTTCTTCGATATAATAGGGACATAAAAATTTAATTTGGATAAATTTTTGGTGTTTTTCAGAAAACTTTCATATTTTGATGAATAGTTAAAAATACTAAATTTTAGTTGAATTTTTTTAATCAAAATAATTTATATTGTTTAATTAAACATTTGAATGGTTTTGAAGTATAATTAGAGTATATTTTTATCATTTAATCAGTTTTTGGTAATTGGAAGTAATTTTATATTTAAATTGGACATAATCACATATAAATATTTTGATAGTTTTTGCTACTAAAAAACTCAATTTTTGGTTTTGACAATGTGAATTAATTTGAAATTAATTAATGCAACTTATATGTTTCGAATTTTGTAAAATAGACATCATTTTTTTATTTTTAATATCAAAATTATCTTAGGGTGTTTTTTTGGTATTTGTTTACAAATTTCAATTTTGGATGAATAGTGAAAAATATTACATATCACATAAAAACTGACTTTTTTCTTTAAATAAATATTTTAAAAAACAAATTTATTTTAAAATAGATACATAATACACATATTAGTACAATTTAAGTTATTGGAGTCATTTTATTATATGACTAGATATATAAAATTTTATTGAACCATTTTAACATCTCTTTACCCACCATTTAGGCACATTTACCCACCTTCTAGGAAAATTTAAAAATTTGCATAAAACATAATTTTACGACATCTATTAATTGAATTTCAAAAATCTAAGATAAATAGTTGACATCAGTAAGTATAATTAGTATGAATAGGATGAAAATATTTTTTTGGTGAACAGTAAATTCTGAATCATATTTACCATGGTTAAAAGAAAATAAGGCAATGAAAGGTATCAATAATATTAACATTACCCCAACACATTTTCTAATTCTATTTGATAATTTTATTTCGACCAAAATAATCCTTGGGAAGAAAATATAATCCTTTTGATTCATTTGGGTTAGATTATGACATTTATTATATTTTATTTAAAGAAGATTTAAAACTGTTAAATTCAATGTCTAAAAACTAACCCTTTTTTAATATAGGGTTAAACATAAGATAAATTAAACAATAAATATTAATTATAAAGATAAAAAAATTTAATATATATTGGTATTTTATTTAAAATTTTTAGACATTAAATTATTAATGGTATTTATGACACAATGATGAAGCAGTAATTACCTTATTAATGAAATAATACAATAATGGATATTATAAATATCAAAATAAATGTAAATTGAGAATTTTTATGCCATTTAATAATTTTATAGTTGAATATGATATGGTATGGTTGATTTAATGTATTTTTATGTAATCAACTTGTTATGACTTTCACAAAAACCAAATACTAAATAGTGTCAAAATTGACATATATGAGATCTTAAAACAAATACTATATCATTAAATGATATAATATTTATAAAAATATATATTTCAGCCAAAATACTTATAAAATGATATATATTTAATTAATTAACCACTTTAGGTTAGATTTTTATTTTATAGTAAGTTTATTAACCATGTATTATAAAAATATAAGAAGACATGGTAAAAGTTAAACTATTCAACTAAGGGTTAATTCTAAAAGATAAGGTTAATATGGTGACCTAAACTTGTCTAAAAAATATTGTTTGAAAGGATTTATACCCATAAACACCTTATCCTCAAAATAAATTCCTTTTGACCTATTATAAAATGAAAATAATTTTAGAATAAATTAATATTTCAAACTTTTCCTAAAGCGCCCCTCACCTCTCTTATAAAAGTGTACATCCCCTTATCCTAAATTCACACCACCAAATCAATTTGTGTGGTCCAAAACCTACTCAACGCTACTCCAAACTACCCTATGTTCATCCTATAGTCATTACAATGATCATAAAGCCAGCTTAAGGAGCCCTTTTGTCCAAATCAAAAGGACGAACCCAAAAAAGAGTAAATTGTTTATCACCTATTTCAAAGATCTTTTCTCCTTCCACTACCTCTTTATTTGTTGTTTCTATAACAAAATAATAAATCCATTACCTTTTAAATACTATGATGTTATTATAAATATGTTACAACCATACTCATTATTATATCCGTCCTATGAATGAAATTTTCACCATACATGCGTACGTATAGCTTACCGTCTCCACATCATGGTGTAGTTTGTTATTCAACACTTAATTATTTGAATGGGTATAATAATGAGTATAATTGATGTAAATAATAAATATAATAAGTTAATGATTATGTATATATAATATACCATTTCACCATTAATAGAAAGATACCATCACTCGTGCGCAGGTACAACTTATAATCTCCACAATGTGATGAGATTCATTTCCACGTTCACCATTCAACGATGATTATAAATATATATTTTTAATAAGTATGTAATATATGACATAATAATTTTACTGGATATATATATATACATATATCTCATTCACTTACTTCTTCTCAATACAATATGAAAAAGGAAACGACATTTATGCGTACGTATGACCTACTGTCTCCATTAACAGTGTTTTCCATTTCATATATCAATCTATTATAAATAATTATATTCTGAATATATATGATACATAAATAATGTTTTATATTATGGAATCAATTAGATTATGATATAAGTTTTATGATCATGAATAACAAGTTAAAACCCGTATGATAAAGAAAGTGATTATTACACGAAATTTTATTTTAACATAGAAATTATTATTAAATTGATAGTATAAAGGCATAAATAAATCAAGTGTAATATAATAAGTATGAATATGGTTATGTTACGATTTAATAACATACAATGGTCTTTATACTGGAGGTTAAGAGTTGCCTCGACCAAAATAAAGTACCAAGTAAGGGTTAATTTCTCAATCTCAATATTATCTGAGAATGTTTGTGTGTAAGTATTTATAGAGAAATTATTATCATCCATGTCCTTGTTTCATAAAAAGTATTAAAAATTAATGTTTTAAGTTCTTTTGGAAGGGAATATTTAGCAATATCAGCATTTTAAATGTTTAAATAATTTATTTTTCTAAATATTTTTAATTAATGTCCATGTTTTAAAAATGATTTTAAGGATTTATTTATATGGACATGATTGTTTTCAAATGTTAATTGATTTAAAAAGTTTCAAAGTAGTATGTGCTAGTTTGATTCAAAAATACCATTTAAATTACATCCTTTATAAATTCATGACATTTAAATGATTTCACAAAAGGGATATTTCTCTTAAAGAGTTTTACTGATCATTTTCAACTATGTCAACATCCTTTACTAGATATTATTACTAATTGAGGTTGATTTATTATAATACAATCATCAATATTGTATTGAATGAGTTATGATATTTTTAACTATGGATGTGCTATTTTTATACCATTAATGCTTTATGGTTAAACTATTGACATTGTGTATTCCAGTTTTAATATGAATGTTTAGGTTATGTTTCAAAATTTTCATATGAGGAATGCATTAGACATAGTAAGTGATGGGTGGAGCCCGTTATAGCTCCTTGATGTATCGGTAGGTCTCATTAGAAAAACTTGTGTCTTGGCACAAGGCCTTGACAAATGTTTTATTTGTAGTATTAGCATTAGGCCTTGACTATGGGGTTGTGATGTTTGACATTATGCATTATCTCATTATGAAATTAATTATTACATGTTATTATTCGACTAGTATAATATCCATATAAATGTTTATAAGGTATTGTTTGTTTTATTTTTTCTATATTATGTTCAATTTTATGTCTAATATGTTACTGTTTCTATTAAAAATCATTCGTCAAATGTTTATAGCTTCTACTAAATTATTTTCCCTAATTGAGAATCTGAGCTCACCCCTTTCTTATGTTTTATTTTGGCAACATCCCAGATCCGGGTGCCACACAATGGGTGCCCCGAACCCGGTTCGTCACGTGACCTCAAGCGCATTTCCCCAAACTCCAGAGGCTACCGACTAGCAGTGAGAACCAGGTCTGATAGTGGGGAAACTATGCCCTCATTTGTCAAAGTGTAGCGCAGCAGAATACCAAAATAAACATACAATGACAACGAAAGCAGTAAATCATACACAACTAAAATAAACTACAGTAGTGGATATAACCAACAATATATAAATGACGATTCTACATGTCTCAATTTCTAAGAAAATAGATAGAACATGTTATACATCATTAGGATACAACCAAAGGCAGAGTACAGCAAAACAAAGCAAAACAGCTGGCAACGACATCGCGAGCCTAGGCTCTGTCCCATGCCCTCCTACTCCTCAGCAACAGTCAAGTACCTGTATAGGGACACTTTACCCTATCTAAACCTGCAGCAATGTAATCTGTTTGGGCCTAAAATCATGACCCAAACAGGGTGTGAGAAATATATCTCAGTAGGCACCCACCAAAGGCCCGTGCCCAACTCCGAGTAAGCATGCAACAACAGTGTGCAATAGTAAAATGAAATAAAGTAAGTAGTTCTGACAAGTAACTAACTTAACGATTAAATTTCCATTTTATTATTCATTTATCCCATTAAATTGTGTATCATTATTTTCTCAACAGCACTAAGCCCTCAGGACAACTAGTATCTTGCCCTCAGGCTAATATAGTGCACCACGCCCTCGGGCTATACAGAATGCAACCCGTAGGTATTTCCCTCAGGCGTAATAGAAATTTTCCCTCAGGCGTAGGAAGTGTCACCCTCAGGCACGGAAGGTTGCCCTCATGCGAAATAACTACATCCCTCAGGCTAAATAGTGCAGTGACCTCAGGCTAATCACAACAATGCCCTCAGGCCAAATACAACAACGCCCTCAGGCTAAACAGGTAACCGGGCCATGACCAACATGTCAAATGCAGTAAATAAGTAATTCCTCTCAAGGAAATTCTATATTTACTACATTAAAGGCATACCCTCGGGTATCCTAGCCAAACGGCTAAATAGTGGAACACACCCCCGGGGTTGTTCCGGATCCAAGCAACGATCCCAAATAGAATTTTCACAATTTAATTACCTATTCAATTCTAGGCATTAAATATAGCAATGGCCTCAGCCACACGACACCCCCAAATGGGTTCATGGCACGAAAACACACAAAACACATGACAGTTGGACAACTAAACACCAAGCCACCTACCTTATACGCCAAAAAACGTTATACCCGAATGCTGACTCCAGAAATGCCCAAAAATGGCGTAGATCTGATGAAGAACAAAATCCATTCCAACGTAAATAACTTACGTTAGGAGAATAATTGGTAAGAACGGTACAAGGAGGGGTGAGGGATTACCCATGCGGTTCCAACGAAATCGTCCGAAGCTGAAACGAATTCCAGACGAACGCCCAGTGGATCTTCAAAATCCGACCTCATCCTTTGGCTCCAAAATGGCTCAAATGCCTCCTCTGCCAAATGAGGAGGCTACTGCCTGTTTTAAGCCGAAAAAACAAAGTACATGGCGTGTACTTATGAGTATACGGTGTGTACATCTTTCATTTAACTGTTCATTCGGTGGCACCACCACACTGTTCACCCGTCAACCTGAGTACATGACATGTACTCCTGAGTACACGGTGTGTACTGTCACCCAGCTGGCGGCGACTCCATCCCCTTACTATTCAAGCTTACCGACTGACTACATGGCGTGTAAGGTACCACTACACGACGTGTAGTCGGTTCCTACACCCCTCGTCGCCGAAAAGGCTACACGCCCCGTGTACTCATCCCAACACGGCCAAAAGTACATAGTGTGTGGAAAAAGTACACGGCGTGTAGTTTCAAAATTTTGCATGTTTTTCCCATTTTCCATATTTTCCCAAGAATACTTAAGGAAAAGGAAAAAGAAGAATCCCGTAGCACAAAAATAAGAACCGGGTTCTTAAAAAATTCCCCCCTTATTGAAATTCATCCCCGAATTGCCCTTCCAAGGGTGGTGAAGATAAAGCTCAGAACAGCTCTGGCCACTAAGCACGTACATTGGCCTCCCGCTCCCAGTCTCGTCCTGCACTCGGCCATGCTGCCATAACACCTGTATGAGAGGAACGGACCGGCCACAGAGAACCTTCGTGCTCCTGTCCACAATACGGATCATATTCTCCTCAAAGGACGCATCATGATGAAGCTCAACCTCCTCAGGATAAAAGGTGTGAGACGGGTCTGAATGGTAGCGACGCAACTGAGACACATGGAAGATGTCGTGCATGGCTCGGTACCACTGCGGTAACTGCAACTGATAGGCAACCAACCCGACTCTCTCCAGAAACTCGAATGGCCCCACATACCTTGGTGAAAGTTTACCATGTCTCATGATCCGCTTGTGTCCCAGTCTCGATGAAACACATAGAAAAACCTGATCCTCGACCACGAACTCCAAAGGTAATCTCTGGCGATCAGCATAGGACTTCTGACGAGACTGTGCGGTAGTCATCTTCTTCCGAATCAACTGAACCTGCTCAGATGTCTCCTGCATGAGCTGTGGTCCCAGTAAAGCTGCCTCACCTGCCTCTTACTAGCACAAAGGTGATCGGCATGGCCTACCATATAAATCCTCGTATGGTGCCATCTCAAAAGTTTCCTGAAAACTATTTTTATAGGCAAACTCATCTAAGGGTATATGCTTCTCCGAAGAGCCTCCAAACTCTTGGACGCATGCACGCAACATGTCCTATAGCACTTGTATCGTATGCTCCGACTAGCCATTTGTCTGAGGGTGGTATGTTGTGCTAAGAAGCACCTGAGTACCCAGTTCCCTCTTAAAACTATGCCTGAAATGAGACGTAAAGAGGGCGTCCCTATCGGAAACGACAGAACGAGGTAACCCATGATGACAAACAATCTCTCAGATATATAGCCTTCCGAGCTCATCCACACCTAAGGTCTCCTTGATTGGCAAAAAGTGAGCTACCTTAGTGAGTCTGTCCACAACAACCCACACGACGTCATTGCCACGAGGTGACCTCAGCAAACCCGTCACGAAATCCATCGCAATATCATCCCATTTCCACTATGGAATAGGTAACTACTGTAACAGTCCATCTGGTCTCTGATGCTCTGCCTTCACCTGATGATAGGTGGAATATCTTTTAACAAACCCAGCTATCTCTCTCTTCATACCCGGCCACGAGTACTGACGCCTCAAGTCTCGGTACATCTTGGTAACCCCAAGATGAACTGCCAAAGCTGAGGCATGAAACTCCCATATCAACTCCTCGAATATATCCCCTGTAACCCATACTCGTCCATGGAAACACAAAACCTCATTAGCGCCTATCTTCCAACTGGAAGGAGGGACCTCACTTTCCACCGACTACTGTAGACCTAGGCCTTCCGAATCAGATAGCTGCCTCATCCTCAATCTATACAGGAGGGTAGAAGTCATAGTAAACGAGGAAAGATAAGTCTGTCCCTGATTATCATGCACCTGCAGATGCATCTCATAGAACAAAGCCATAAGCTGCCACTCACCACTGGCCTCCTGCACTACCTGTATCTGAGTCTTCCTGCTCAGTGCATCAGCTACTGCATTTTCTTTACCTAGTGTATAGGCAAGCTCAAAATCAAAGGACTGTAGGTACTCGACCCACCTACTCTTCCTTAGATTCAGGTCACGCTGAGTAAAGGTATACTTGAGGCTTTTGTGGTCGGTGAAAACCACAAAATGCTCCCCCAACAGATATTGTCTCCAACAGCGCAACTCATGAATAACTGCAGCCAACTCGAGATCATGCGTCGGGTAATTCCTCTCATGTGCCCTCAACTGTTGAGACCCGTATGCGACAACTCGATCACCCTGCATCAAAATGGCTCCCAGCCCAATCCCTGATGCATGATAGTAAACTTTATAGATCTTCTCCTCCTCTGGGAGTATCAGGATAGGTGCTAATTTCAACCTTCCCATCAGGTCCTGAAAAGCTGCCTCGCAAGCTTCCGACCAAACGAACTTCACACTCTTCTTATTCAGACCTGTCAATGGTGATTCTAAGAGGGAGAAGTCTTCTATAAAGTGTCTGTAGTAACTAGCCAGCCCTAAGAAACTCCGTATCTCAAACAAGTTCTTAGGCTGCTCCTAGGAAACTACTACTCTCACCTTCTCTGGGTCTACTGCAACTCCTGCCTCTTAGATAATGTGAACCAAGAAGTGAATCTGTTCCATCCAAAAGTGGCACTTTGAGAGATTAGCATATAGCCGATGCTCTCTCAGTGTACTCAATACGATTACAAGATGGGTGGCATGGTCGTGTCGAGTGTGAGAGTACACCAAGATGTCTTCCACGAATACTACCACAAAAGAATCAAGATACGGATGGGACACACGATTCATCAGAGCTATGAAAACTGCTAGTGCGTTCGTCAGTCCTAACGGCATATCCATATACTCATATAGAGCATACCTACTTCGGAAAGCTGTGAGAGGTATATCAGATGGTCTAATGCGCAGCTGATGATATCCGGATCTCAAGTCAATCTTCGAGAACACTCGTGCTCCATGAAGCTGATCAAACAGATCATCTATCCTTGGCAAGGGATATCAGTTCTTAACCATCAACTGGTTCATCTTACGATAATCCACCAAAAGCCTAAGGGTACCATCCGCCTTCTTTGCAAAAAGGACCGGAGAATCTCAAGGAGAAGTACATGGTCAGATTAAACCCTTCGCCTATAGCTCCTCCAACTACCTCTCGAGCTCCTGCAACTCAGGTGTGGACATCCTATATGGAGGAATGGACACCAGTGCTGCTCCTGGCACAAGATCAATAGAGAAATACACCTCTCTCTCCAGAGGTAGACCCGAAAAGTCGTCCGGGAAAAAATCCCTGAAACGATCGAGAATTGGAGGGAAATCTGTCTGAAAAGTCCCCTGGTCATCCAAATATAAGCTCGCAATCTGGGCTGTGACTCCACCTCGCCGATGATGCTCTGGTCCATCTCGACTCACCTGAACACCCCATTCGCCCTTGTATAGATAATCTCCACACTCTGGTGATGTGAAACACACCCTACGACGATAGCAGTCTACAAAAGCTCGGAAGGGAACCAACCAGTCCATCCCGAGAATGACGTCATAGCTCGTCATCTCTAAGGCATAGAGGTCCCAAAGGAAGTGACACCCACCAAACTCAAGGGGGCACTCCTTCCACTGATGCACACCAGCCGATCGAGTCCCCAACAAAGTGTCTAGCGTCATGATATCAGAAGAAGAAGAAACACCGAGCCCAAGGCTCTCCACAACGGGTACAGATATGAAACAATGCGTAACACCTGTATCAAAAAGTATTGAAGACAAGACATAAGCTACTAGAATAGTACCTCTAACTATAGAAGTTCCGGGATCCTTCTCCTGCTGGGTCTGTTGCACTGCATATGCCTACCCAGTGTCGCGGCCCTGCGACACAGCCTGGCTACCTTGAGCTATCCCGACCTGCTACCTCTACGATCCTGGTGTCTAGCTACCATGACCATGACCACCATCTCTGCCTGAACGCCCTGACGTATTCCAGTTCCCAGACTGGTAAGAAGCCATTGTTCCTTCTCCTACATGCGAAGTAAGCACAGAACGCCTATCACTAGCCACTGGTGGAAATGCCCTGCCAAATCACTGCAGATGACCCATATTGCCACAAGCTCGGCACTCCACTGGGTCTCGTGGACACAGCGGTCTCTTGTGCCCCTCTCTACCACACTGGTATCACTTGATCGGACCACCTGTAGAAGCTGCCTGGCTGGTACTGCCGCCCTGAGAGAAGTCCATCTGTCTCTTCCTCTTGCCAGCAGAAATAGTACCAGTAACTGGTGCTGAACTGCCCTGGCCCACACCACAAGATTCACGCAGGTTCCTCTCTGTGATTAGTTCCTAGTTCATGATGGCGTGTATAGTAGGCAACCTGAAAAAATTCACCAGCGCTCGGATGTCATACCGAAGACCATCCTCAAAACGTCTGGCTCTCAGCGTCTCATCACCCACCAGCACAGGTGCAAAGCACTGAAGCTCCGTAAAACGAGCAGAATAGTCCATCACTGACATAGCACCCTACTGTAGATTCATGAAATCTTGAGCTCTATCTGCCCTCAGCGTCTCGGGAAGGAAAAAGTAATAAAAGACTGCCTGAATGTCTTCCCACGCCATGTCCCTATGATGCCCTGACTGGGTGGTAACATCCCACCACCTCTTGGAGGAATCACGCAGCATGTAAGTCGCGAGCTTGACCCTCCACCCTGGAGGCGTCTCAAGATGCTCAAAAATAGTCTGCATCGACCCCAGCCAAGACTCCACAGCCTATGGTCCACCATCCACTGAAAATGTAGGCAGATGCTGCTGCTGAAAGATACACGTTAGCTCAGCCATAGATGTAACAACCTGCGGTGCTCCCTGAAAGGTCTGCATAAACCGCATAAAACCTTCATGGAACTGTGCCTCTGCACCTGTGTCCGTTATAACACCTGGTGCCGCATCTGGCTCTGTTAGAGGATCCACTGGTAGCCCATGGCCCACCATCTTGGGAGTATAATTGTCGCCGCTCTCCCTGCGAATAACTCGCGGTCGTCTAGGCGGAAGACACTACAAGGTCAAAAGCACGCTGCAGATTCAAGATTATTAAGACTGAAAAGCGAAGGAACCACAAAGTAATCAAGAGGAATAAGGGATTCAAAATTGGAAGAAAAGACTACACGACGTGTACAATGACTACACAGCGTGTACTGGACTTCCCTTCCCCTGCCCGGGTCCTTCTACACAGCTAAGCCACACAGCTTCCGTTTAAAAAAACTACACAGTGTGTATAATATCTACACGGCATGTACTTTGTTATTTTCCAGCTTCCCGTGTCGTCTGTGACATGGCCGACTACTCGGCTTAACTCCACATGGTGTGTTACACCCGTACACGGCCTGTACAACACCCCTTTTTCCAGCCACACTGCTAACTCCACTCGGCCTGTCCTCAGACAATACTACATGGCGTGTCCCACAGGTACACGACGTGTTTAAAGGGAGGTGACACCAACCCGTGATGTTAGTTACACGGCCGAGTCCCTAGGTCACACTACACGACGCGTGCATCATTGACACGGTGTGAACTGTAAAGGAGTTCACCGACCCGTGTTTGTTAGTTACACGGACAGACTCCGGGTCAACACTACACGACATGAACAAAACTACACTGCATGTTTTACCCAAGCCCATCCCTACCCCATGTCACCACCCACACGGTTTGTGACACGGGAAGAGACTACATGACATATACTCTAGGTACACGACCTGTACCCAAAAAGTTCATTTTTCTTCCTGAACAGAAAAATATACATGGCGTGTATAAAAATACTACACGGCGTGTATACTGGGATTCCTGATAGTATGCCTCTGAAACTTCCCCAGAACCCAGAAAATACTGAAAAACAACACCTTAGTGTCAAATTCCGACCCGTGGGGGGACATACTCCCCACGAATCAATATTTGACATCTTATATGTGTTATAACCAACAAACAGTCAATGATCCACCAAATTTCAGTCAATGGGGGCCCATACTTCCCAAAAACCAAAGTTTGGCATCCATTCTATAAACAAGCTCAAACAAGAATACCATATCACAAGGTAGGTATTTATCAAGCAGAAATCACAACAACATGCTTTATTAGTACAACAACTATCACATCAACATGAAAATTCTAATGCACCTACATGGCATGGAAACTATGCATGGCATGTGATACCTAGCATGTGCCTATATGATGCATGAGACGACATACCCTCATCTCATCGGGTTCCAACTAAACTGAACCCACAGATAAAATATAAACAGCACAATTCAAGTGCATCACCCAACGGTGAAAACATATCAACTGTAAAATTGAAAAATCAAAAGAATGAAGAATACGAGGTAGGCTGGCTTTTCCCTGTATACGGGTTAGCTACGCCCGGGTACAGCTTATTATCAACTACCGGTCCGTTCTATCCATGACTAAGGCTACAAATAGTAAGTCAAAGAAAAGAAACTCCTCTAATACCACTTTCTAACGTCCCGAATCCAGGTGCCATGCAATGGGCGCCCCAAACCCGGTTCGCCACATGACCTCAAGCACATTTCCCCAAATGACAGAGGCTGCCGACTAGCAGCGAGGGCCCAGGTCTGATAGTGGGGAAACTATGCCCTCATTTGTCAAAGTGTAGCACATCGGAATACCAAAATAAACATACAACGACAACAGAAGTAGTAAACCATACACAACTGAAATAAACTACAGTAGTGGATATAACCAACAATATATAAATGATGATGCTACATGTCTCAAGTTCTAAGGAAACAACCAGAACATGTTATACATCATTACGATACCACCAAAACCAGAGTACAAAAAAACAAAGCAAAATAGCTGGCAGCGGCATCGAGAGCCTAGGCTCAGTCCCATGCCCTCCTACTCCTTAGCAACAGTCAAGTACCTGTATAGGGAATCTTTCCCCTATCTACCCCTGCAGCAACGTAATCTGTTTGGGATGAAAAGCGTGACCTAAACAGGGTGTGAGGAATATATCTCAGTAGACACCCACTAAAGGCATGTACCCAACTGCAAGTAAGCCTGAAACAACAATGTGCAATAGTAAAATGCAATAAAGTAATAAGTACCGACAAGTAACTAACTTAACGATTAAATTTCCATTTTATTATACATTTAACCCATTAAATTTAGTATCGTTCTGTGCTCAACAGCACCATTCCCTCAGGACAACCAGTATCTTTCCCTCAGGATAATATAGTGAACCATGACCTCGGGCTATATAGAATCCAACCCGCAGGTATTTCCCATAGGCGTAACAGAAATTTTCCCTCAGGCGTAGGAATGGTCAGCCTCAGACACAGACGTCAAGCCCTCAGGCACGAAAGGTTGCCCTTAGGCGAAATAACTAGAGCCCTCGGGCTATATAGTGATGTGCCCTCAGGATAATCACCACAACGCCCTCAGGCCAAATACAACAACGCCCTCAGGCTAAACAGGTAACCAGGTCATGCCCAACATGTCAAATGCAGTAAATAATCAATTCACCTCAAGGAAATTCTACATTTACTACATTAAAGGCATACCCTCGGTTATCCTGGCCAAATGACAAAACAGTGAAACACACCCCGGGGTGGTTCCAGATCCAAGCAAAGATCCCAACCAGCATTTTCACAATTTAATTACCTACGAAATTCTAGGCATTAAATATAGCAACAGCCTCAGCCACACGACACCCCAACATGGGTTCATGGCACGAAAACGCACAAAACACACGAAAGTTGGAAAACTAAACACCAAGCCACCTACCTTATATGCCAACGAACGTTATACCCGAACACAGACTCCAGAAAGGCCCAAGAACGGTGTAGATATGACGATGAACAAAATACATTCCAATGTAAATATCTTACGTTAGGAGAAGAATTGTTAAGAACGGTACCAGGAGGGGAGAGGGCTTACCCGTGCGGTTCCAACGAAATCGTCCGAAGCCGAAACAGATTCCAGACGAACACCCGGTGGATCTTCAAAGATCCGACCACCTCCTTTGGCTCCAAAATGGATCAAATGCCTCCTCTGCCAAATGAGGAGGCTACTGCCTATTTTAAGCAGAAAAAAAAGTACACGGCGTGTGCTTCTGAGTTCATGGCGTGTACATCTTTCATTTAACCGTACACTCGGCGACACCGCCACACTGTTCACCCGTCGACCTGAGTACACGGCGTGTACTGTCGCCCAGCTGGCGGCGACTCCACCTCCTTACTATTCAAGCCTTCCGACTGACTACATGACATGTAAGGTACCACTACACGGTGTGTAGTCGGTTCCTACACCCCTCGTCACTGACAAGGCTACACACCCCGTGTACTCATCCCAACACGGCCAAAAGTACACGGCGTGTGGAAAACGTGTAACACCCGAGACTTTTATGAGAAATATTTTGTTTTTATGTTATCATAAAAGTAATCTTTCACTACACACAACACTATCTTGGCTTTCTTTACATGCAACCACGGCCTTCCTCGATAGCTTGCGTCGTACGCAATACCGAGTTTCACTAAACAACAATATGCTATTAAAATATTATTAAAACTAGCCGTTATGAAAAGTATTAACTGAATTTTGAATTTTATAACATTTTAATTCAACTTATACATTCTCTAGAATGAGGTATAAAAGCAAAATCAGTTTTTTGGATAATAGAAGTATTTTTCAAAAAAATACAGTTTTGTCGCCTTTTAATGGAGTACCCACATTAAAGCTAGTTTTTGACATGTTTACAAGTTCAATTTGACAAAATAAAATTCTTCTTTTGAATGAGGGTATAAAATTTTACTTTGGATAAATTTTTGATATTTTTCTGATAACTTTCATATTTTGATGAATAGTAAATAATACACTAATTTTTAATTAAAAACAACTTTTTTTCATTGAGATAATTTATATGGATAAATTATAATATTGAATGGTTTTAAATTATAAATAGAATATATTTTTACCATTTAATATAATGTATGTCATTAGAATTAATTTCACATTAAATTCATAGGTAAAAACATTTCAATCTTTGGCAATGTTTTAACTTCTAAAACACGTTTTCTGAACAACAGGATTTATTTTCAATTAATTACTGCAACTTATATGTTTTGAATTTTAAAAAATGGATTCCATATTCAGAATCAGTGGGTCCAAATTATGTTAATAGGCTACTTTTTATTTTTGGGCATTATGAATAGTAACTACGGTAAATTTTATTTACCATAGTTAAAGGTAAATCGGGTAATGAAGGGTAAATATAAGATTATAAAATTACCCTAACACCTGCCAAATTCCTATTGGATGACTAAAGGTCGACCCATATCACATAAGGTTCGTATTAGATTCATTTAATGGACTTTTTTCCATCAAAATAAGTTAATTATTATTAAAACCAAAGAATGTGACAACATGTCACTTTCTTAAATCTTATAAGTATAATAATTTTAATTTAGTGATAAACTTCATGAGACTTAGAACATGAATAGTCTCAAGAAATATAATACAATTATCTACATCATAGGAATTTATTTAGAATATTTAGGGATTAAATAATTATCATTAATTATGACACAATAGTGATGTTGAAATTATTTTATTAATTAAAATATCAAATAAATGGTTTTAAAAATAACAAAATAAATATTATATGAACTATTTAATGTGCTCCACTAATTTTGTAGACACATATGAAATTTTATGGATCTATTAAAGCTTTTAGTTCGAACATATCTTCTGTATATATTTTATTTAAATTCAAATAAATGAATAGTATCAAAATTGACACTATTGTTATTTTATAAAAATAACATATTATAAAATTGTTTAAAAATAACAAAAATATTTAAAAATTATAAATTAAAATTTATATGGTCGAAAATGTCATAAAGTGTCAAATTATGGAAATTCAAAACACATATGTAATTAATTATAATAATTTAAAATTTAGAATATTATTACCACAAATAAAATTAAACTGATAAATAAGGATAAATCAAGTTGATAATGTTTAAAATGAATTCTTAACATGTCTAAATTTTATTAGTTGATGAGATTACAACCCTATCTCATCTAAGCTTCAGATAAGAGTCATTTTGGAATTTTTTATGTGGGGTTGGGATTTAATATAAACTAATATTTCATATATTTCCAAATTGGTGTGAGGAAGAGAGGGAGGAGGTTCCCTTTTATAAGGGAGGAGTGGGGCACCTTTGGAAATATAAGAAATATTAGTTTATAAACATGTCAAAAACTATCTTCATTGCATAATGATTATATAAATGAATTTAATGTATGAATATGATATATATTACACTAATACCATTCTGGAAATGAGGTATCTACAACCTAAAGATAAGAATAAGAATTTATTCGAAAAAACACGCATAAGAACAAAAAGTAATAAACACCCGAATAACAAGTAGTAATGAAATATTACTAATAAAAAGCTAAGAATATGACCATATATAATATAATAACAATAAGTATGATTTTGGAATAAGTCAATAACATTATTTAAATCATTATACAGGAGGTTCGGACACTTATGAAGCAAATGTGACCTAAGGTTAGGGAAAATATCACAATCTCATTTTTATCCGAGATTGTTTATGCTTCGGAATTTACTGGGGTGTATTTTATCATCCACATCCATGTTTCCTCAATATGTAATATTATTTCCATCCACCTACAATTGTTTAAATCCAATTTTACCCTTTGGTGAGTTTTTAGTAAAAGATATGAAAGGAATCTTTTGTCGTTTTTTTGTACGAGGTACTTTTTGACTTTTCCGACAAAAGTATGAGAAGAATGTTTTTTTAACTTATACGGCATGAATGGATTTTTAAAACATTATTTCCAAGAAGATTCATTTACAGGTTTTCAAGTTTATTTTTAATCAACTTCTTTTAGTTGAAAAATGTATGACATGTTAAGAAAGGAAAATGTTTTTGAAGTATAAAGGATATTTTCCTCAAGAATGGAGTTCAAGGGTTTTATCAAAATTATTTTCCATCTAAGATAATATAGGGTTCTGTTTCTATCCCTATTTTTACATTGATTTTATTATGTTGTGATGGAATTATTTTTATGAATTCCTTTATCTTATATGAATTATTTTATGATGTCATGTGGTTTAAGAATCCCATTTTTATTACATGGGTTATGCATTGATGTATGATTTATGATTTTGTGGTACACATAATGGTATCATTATGAGATGGGTGGGACCTATATCTCCCTCCAATGCATTTGGTAATGATTTTATGTCTCATGAGATAGACATGGCTGGAATGGCAGGTTAAACCGATTCAGTGAAACAAGACTGAAATGAGGAGTGAACTCGGTTCAGAAATGGACTTTGTCCACTAAGATAGTCTTGGCAATGAGTATTGAATAATAAGAAATGATTCTCTATGATTATGTGTGTATGCCACAAAGTTTCATGTTTAAATTTATGATTATTGGGATTTCTTTTCACTACTATGATTTATCCCATGTTATGAAATTATGCTCACTTTTGCAGGTTAAGATTTCCAAAATGTTATGTTCTTTTGAATATGATGTGATTGATATTTATTTTGTTTACCCTTACTGAGCATTTGAGCTCACCCTTTTGTATTTTTTCTTTCCCCAGGTCAGGAAGCAGGTTATTAAGTAAGATATACCAAAATGGACTATAGATATGATGAAATAAATGGGAGACAGTGTAGACGCTTTATGAACCAGCTGTTTATGTTTCCCAGTTTCTAAAGACACTATACCTATACGGTGATTTCATGGTTTTGTTATATGTTGTAATAAGTATGCTTCAATTTTGAAGTAATAACAATGTATGTAAAATATGGGTCGTTATAGTTGGTATCAGAGGAAAGGTATAGTCAACCTTTGGAAACTAGGATTTGAAAGCCTTATTAAGAATCCTAAGGATATGTCTAAGCATAGAACACAGTCTTAGTGTTTTAGAAATGACCATGAATAACCTAAGATAAGACCTTAAGTGTGAAATTTTATTTTTGATTACGTGGTTTTCCTATTATAATTAGTGTTGCTCACACTATTCTTCTTGGTTTTAGTCAATGGATGGAACCCGAAGGAACCCTGTTAATGCGAAATGCGACGGGCAATGCAATGATTGTCCCCCTGAGCAACCAAACGTTATGGGAGCTGGAATTCAAAATCTTATATCCATGCTCACACAACTTTCTCAAGATATAAATCATGCAGGACTTCCAAATAAGCAAAGTAAGGAGCTACATTATGTTGATTCCTTCATGAGGCAGCGTCTACCTTAATTCAGTGGGTCTACTGATCCATTAGTTGCTGAACAATGGATTAGTACTACTGAAAAGATATTTTCAGTTCTTCAATGTTCTGAGCATGATAAAGTCATCCTAGCATTGTATCGTTTGGAAGGAGATGCTGATCAATGGTGGAATCTTATTAAGAATACGGGGCAAAGGGATGAAATTGAGTCCATGGAATGGGATGAGTTCAAGAACTTATTTTTCAATAAGTACTTCCCTCATATTCTCCGAACAAATATGGAGAAAGAGTTTCTTGAACTGAAGCAAAAGGATGATGAATCTGTTGGTACCTATGAAGCAAATTTTATAAGACTTGCAAGGTACGCTTCTGGTATTATTATCCAACCTGAGAGTAAGATCAATCGATTCTTTAGTGTCTTAAAACTAAGTCTTATAAGGGCCTTAGACATAAGGGACTTCAATAGCTATGAGTAAAGCATTCGATGTGCTCTCAAAGTTGAGATAAAGATTGGAGTAACCCATCAGTCATATGGGTTTGATAAGAAGATTAAAATAAAATTCAAAGGAGAATATAAAGGGCACACTGAAAAGAAGATGAGCTTTCCCTTATGCTCAATGTGTGGAAAGAAACATGGAGGGAGTTGTCTTAAAGGGACAAGTAAATGTTTCAATTGTGGAAAGGAAGGTCATCGGGCATTTGAATGCCACAATGATGGGAAGAATATGTCTAATGATGCAAACAAAGGAAGGGACACACATAATGAACCTACTACACTTCAATGTTTCAAGTGCAAGGAGATGGGGAATTATGCCAATAAATTCCCTAATCTAAGGGTTGTTGATGATGATCGACATCAACAGAATCTTAAGGCTAAAGACAAAGGAAAGTCACATGAAATTTCTATCAGCGACGTGGAGTACGATAACGATGTGGTGGAAGGTACACTTACCATACACTCTAAAGTATAAAATGTTTAATTTGATTCTGGATCCACCCACTCTTTTATTTCTGAATAATTTTCTAATATTATCACCGTATTACCTCAACAATTAGATGTTGAGTTAGCTGTGACAACCCCTAATGGCACAACAGTCGCATCAAAAGTTTATAATTCTTCCCCGGTTGAAGTTTGTGGGAAAGTGCTTCCTGCAAATCTTGTGATCCTTCCTATAGTGGAATTTGATGTGATTCTTGGCATGGATTGGATTTCTTTATATGGAGCTCAAATCAATTTCCAAATAAGGGAAGTCACATTTCATATTTCAGATCAATCTATGATCGTCTATCGATGCAAGGATGAACATAACCTTCAAGTGGAAATTTCTTCCATTTTATGGGTCTTGATTCCACTAAATGAGGGTTATTTATCTCAAATGGTTTGTGAGATACTCATGATTAAGAATATGCATGTTGTATGGGATTTTGATGATGTCTTTCCAGAGGAATTTCCAGGTCTTCCACCAAATCGTGAAGTTGAGTTTTCAATAGAACTCGTACCGGGTGCTTTGCCTATTTCAAAACACCTTATAGAATGGCCCCAATTGAGTTGTAGGAATTAAAGAAGCAACTATAAGAGAATATTGATAAGGGATTCATATGCCCTAGTGCGTCACCTTGGGGAGCACCTGTTCTATTTGTTAAGAAGAAAGATGGATCAATGAGACTCTACATTGATTATCAAGAACTTAACAAGCTCAATATCAAGAACAAATATCCTCTCCCACCAATTAATGAATTATTTGACCAACTACGCGGAGCTCAATAATTTTCCAAGATTTATCTTCATTCAGGGTATCATAAATTAAGGGTCAAAAGGGATGATATACCAATGACGACTTTTCGTACAAGGTATGGACACTATGAATTTATAGTGATGCCATTTGGTCTTACTGATGCCCCTGCTATCTTCATGGATCTGATGAATAGAGTCTTTAGAGACTATCTTGATCAATTTGTGGTAGTCTTTATAAATGATATTCCTGTCTATTCAAAGAGGAAGGAATAACATGAAGATCACTTGATAATTATATTGAAGACCCTAAGAAAGGAGAAACTTTATGCCAAATTTACCAAGTGTGAATTTTGGCTTCAAAAAGTTTCATTTTTGGGTCACATAATCTCAAAAGAGGGGATATCTGTGGATCCCTCCAAAACAGAGGTTATCGAAAGATGGTCGAGACCAACAACAGTAACTGAGATCCAAAGTTTTCTTGGTTTGGATGGATATTATCGACTTTTCGTGAAAGAATTTTCACGATTATCTAATCCACTCACCAGGTTGACTCAGAAAGGAGTTAAGTTTGTTTGGACAGAGGAATGTGAAGAGAATTTCAAGGAGTTGAAAAGAAGGATATCCAGTGCACCTGTGCTCACACTGCCTTATAGTGGATAAAGGTTTGTGATCTACAGTGATGCATCCAAGAAGGGGATAGGGTGTGTTCTTATGAAAAATGATATGGTGATAGCTTATGCCTCACGATAGTTGAAAATCCATGAGCAAAATTACCCAACACATGATTTGGAGTTAGCTGCGGTAATCTTTGCATTAAAGATTTGGAGGCATTATCTTTATAGAGAAAGGTGTGACATTTATACTGATCATAAAAGTTTATAGTATATTTTCACACAAAAGGAGCTGAATATGCATCAAAGAAGATCATTAGAACTGATTAAGGATTACGACTGCTCAATTCATTACCACCCTGGGAAAACAAACAAGGTGGAAGATGCATTAAGTCGACAAGACCATGCTAGCTTATCCATGATGAGGATCACAAAAGATCCAATATTTATGGATTTACAAAGGATGGATCTTGGAATTTTAATGGAAGGGGGAAAATCGTATCTTTCTCAAATGAATGTTCAACCATCTATACATGTGAAGATTATAGAGGCGCAGAAAGAAGATGTAGAGTTACAAAAGAAGGTGAGAAATATTCCTGAATTCAACCTTGATTGTGATGGGATAATAAAGTTCAGGAATCAGGTTTGTGTTCCTACCATCCCAGAATTAAAGAAGGAGCTGCTGGATGAGGCTTATAGTTCTTCATTCTCTATTCATCCTGGAAGCACGAAGATGTATAGGGACCTAAAAGAGTACTTCTAGTGGGATGACATGAAAAGAGATGTTGCTGAATATGTCTCTCGATGCTTGGTTTGTCAGCAAGTTAAATCTGAGAGACAAATGTCTAAGGGGATGTTACAACCATTACCCATATCCGAATGGAAATGGGAAAACATCACTATGGACTTTGTCACAGGACTTCCTAAAACATCCAAAGGTAATAATGCTATCTGGGTCATAGTTGATCGTCTTACAAAGTCTTCACACTTTATTTCTATTAGAGAGGATTTCTCTCTGGATTAGATTGCCAGGATATATATAAAGGAAGTGGTAAGATTTTATGGAGTACCATTTTCTATTATATTTGATCAGGATCCGAGATTTACCTTGAAGTACTAGCGAAGTCTTCAGCATACTCTGGATACAGAGTTGAGTTTCAGCACTGCTTATCATCCTCAGATAGTAGGTCAGTCTGAGAGAACAATTCAAACTCTAGAAGATATGTTGAGAGCTTTCTCTATGGATTTCAAAGGTGGTTGGGATCAACACCTACCTTTGGTGGAATTTTCTTATAATAATAGGTTTCACTCAAGTATTAAGATGTGTGCTTATGAAGCTCTCTATGGAACAAAATGTAGGACTCCAACTTGCTGGGATGAAGTTGGGGAAAGAAATCTATTAGGACCTGATCTTGTTGATGGGATGGTAGAAAAGGTCCGATCTATTCAACAACACATTAGAGAAGCTCAGAGTCAACAGAAAAGTTATGCTAACAACCGAAGAAAAGACCTAGAGTTTGAAGTGGGTGATAAAGTGTTCTTATAAATATCTCCCTGGAAGAGGGTCCTAAGATTTGGAAAGAAGGGGATGTTGAGTCCTAGATATATCAGTCCTTTCAAAATACTAGATCGTGTTGGAAAGGTAGCTTACTGATTGGTGCTTCCACCGAATCTCTCTCAAGTTCACGATGTGTTCCATATATCTCTCCTGAGAAAGTACATACCTGATCCTTCAAATGTACTCAGCTCAGAAGTTGTACCACTGGAGCAAGATCTTTCTTATGAAGAAAAATAGATAGAGATTCAAGATCGTATTGAAAAAGTCCTACGGAACAAGACCACTCGCTTGGTGAAAGTTTTATGGAGGAACCACCAACTAGAAGAAGCCACATGGGAGCTTGAGGATATGATGAGGGAGAGGTATCCTCATCTGTTTGTTACATAGTGACAAATTTCGAGGGCGAAATTCATTTTAAGGGGGGTAGAATGTAACACCCGAGACTTTAATGAGAAATATTTTGTTTTTATGTTATCATCAAAGGAATCTTTCACTACACACAACACTAGCTTGGCTTGCTTTACACGCACCTGCGGCCTTCCTCGATAGCTTGCATCGTACGCAATACCGAGTTTCACTAAACAACGATATGCTATTAAAATATTATTAAAACTAGCCGTTATGAATAGTATTAACTAAATTTTGTATTTTATAACATTTTAAATAAACTTATACATTTTCTAGAATTAGGTATAAAAGCAAAATCAGTTTTTCTTTGGATAAAAGAAGTATTTTTCAAAAAAATATAGTTTTGCCGCCTTTTGATGGTGCACCCACATTAAAGATAGTTTTTGACATGTTTATAAGTTCAATTTTACAAAATGAAATTCTTCTTTTGAATAAGGGTATAAAATTTTACTTTGGATAAATTTTTGATATTTTTCTGATAACTTTCATATTTTGATGAATAGTAAAAAATACGATAATTTTTAATTAAAAACAACTTTTTTTATTGAGATAATTTATATGGATAAATTATAAAATTGAATGGTTTTAAAGTATAAATAGAATATATTTTTACCGTTTAATATAATATATGTCATTAGAATTAATTTCACATTAAATTCATAGGTAAAAACATTTCAATCTTTGGCAATGTTTTAACTTCTAAAACCCATTTTCTTAACAACGAGATTTATTTTAAATTAATTACTACAACTAATATGTTTTGAATTTTGAAAAACGGATTCCATATTCAGAATCAGTGGGTCCAAATTATGTTAATAGGCTACTTTTTATTTTTGGGCATTATGAATAGTAACTATGGTAAATTTTATTTACCATAGTTAAAGGTATATCAGGTAATTAAGGTTAAATATAAGATTATAAAATTACTCTAACACCTGCCAAAATCCTATTGGATGAATAAAAGTCAACCCATATAACCTAAGTGTCGGATTAGATTCATTTAATGGACTTTTTTCCATGAAAATAAGTTAATTATTATTAAAACCAAAGAATGTGACAACATGTCACTTTCTTAAATCTTATAAGTATAATAATTTTACTTTAGTGATAAACATCATGAAACTTCAAACATGAATAGTCTCCAGAAATATAATACAATTATCTACATCATAGGAATTTATTTAGAATTTTTAGGGATTAAATAATTATCATTAATTATGACACAATAGTGATGTTGAAATTATTTTATTAATTAAAATATCAAATAAATTGTTTTAAAAATAATAAAATAAATATTATATGAACTATTTAGTGTGATCCACTAATTTTATAGATACATATGATATTTTATGGATCTATTAAATCTTTTAGTTCGAACATATCTTCTTTATATATTTTATTTAAATTCACTACTGGAAATTAGATCTTTCCCAACGCTTCTATACCAACGGTTTGAAAAAACCGTTGGTATAGGTACTTCCATTTTTTATCAGCCCTTTGTACCCAGAACATTATATAAATAAAAATTTAAAATATTTATGATAATATATATATATATTTATGTAATTATGATCACAAAGATCATGTTAGGTTAGTGGTTGAGTCGTTCAATGATAAACGAGGGGTCCTGGGATCAAATACCAATGAATGTTTTATTTTTGGAATTTATATACCAACGGTTCCATTACCGTTGGTATAGATTTCATATTACCTATACCAACAGTTTCCAAAACTGTTGGTATAGGTCTATACCAACGGTTTTTGGAAAACCGTTGGTATAGAACTATCCCAACGGCTTACTTGGCTACGGTTCTCCAAACCGTTGGTATAGGCTATACCAACGGTTTGGAGGCCTATACCAATGGTTCCAAACCATTGGTAAAGGTTAGTTTTCCAGTAGTGATTCAAATAAATGAATAGTATCAAAATTGACACTATTGTTATTTTATAAAAATAACATTTTATAAAATTGTTTAAAAATAAAAAAGATATTTAAAAATTATAAATTAAAATTTATATGGTCGACAATGTCATAAAGTGTCAAATTATGGAAAATTCACAACACATATGTAATTAATTATAATAATTTAAAATTTAGAATATTATTACCACAAATAAAATTTAATTGATAAATAAGGATAAATAAAGTTGATAATGTTTAAAATGAATTCCTAACATGTATTAATTTTATTGGTTTATGAAATTACAACCCTATATCATCTAATCATAGGATATGAGTCATTTTGGAAGTTTTTATGTGGGGTTGGGTCTTAATATAAACAAATATTTCTTATATTTCCAAAGGTGCCCCTCTCCTCCCTTATAAAAGGGCACCTCCTACCTCTCTTCCTCACACAAATTTGAGCCTTCATGATCAGCCAACCCCTGACCATTTCACTTACCCACTTCCTTATAAACCTACTAGAGGTACTTGTCATATCAAAAGACCAACTCTAGTGCCTTAAGAGAAAGTTTAAAGGAGGCACTTCGAGAAAGAGGTAATACCTTCTACCGTTTTCTTCATGTTCCATTCTTCTTCTACTCCCTCTTCTTTAGTTGGTTCATTATGAAGTAATAAAATAAGTATCACTAATTTACTAATATGTTATTATAAATATTAAACAACCCTAATTCACCTCTTATCCATCCAACAGAAAATGAAATCACTGCGCGTGCGTACGTACGGAATATCGTCTCCACGCCGTGGTGTAATCTATTTTCCACCACCACCTTACTTGGATGGGTATAAGGGTGAAAGTAATGAATATATATGATTATTGTAAAGTGTTATTGATTCTGAAATAGTATACATACACTCCAATACAATTCCACGATCATGGGAACAATATCATCGCTCGTGCGTACGTACGGAATACCGTCTCCACGATGTGATGCGATTCGTTTTACATGATCTTCATTGCATAATGATTATATAAATTAATTGAATGAATTAATAGATATATATTAAACTAATACCATTATGTAAATGCGGTATCTATAACCTAAAGAGATGAATAAGAATTTATTCGACAAAACACGCATAAGAACAAAATGTAATAAACAACCGAATAACAAGTAGTAATGAAATATTACTAATAAGAAGCTAAGAGTATGACCATATATAATATCATAACAATAAGTATGATTCTGGAATAAGTCAATAACATTATTTAAATCATTATACAGGAGGTTCAGACACTTACGAAAAAATCAGACCTATGGTAAGGGAAAATATAACAATCTCATTTTTATCCGAGATTGTTTATACTTCAGAATTTACTAGGGTGTATTTTATCCTCCACATCCATGTTTCCTCAATATTTCATATTATTTACATCCAACTAAAATTGTTTAAATAAAATTTTACCCTTTGGTGAGTTTTTAGTAAAAGATATGAAAGGAATCTTTTGTCGTTATTTCGTACGATGTACTTTTTGACTTTTCCGACAAAAGTACGAGAAGAATGTTTCTTTAACTTATACGACATGAATGGATTTTTAAAAAATTATTTTCAAGAAGCTTCCTTTACAAGTTTTCAGGTTTATTTTTAATCAACTTCTTTTAGTTTAAAATTGTATGACATGTTAAGAAAGGAAAATGTTTTTTAAGTAGAAAGGATATTTTCGGGAAGAATGGAGTTCAAGTGTTTTATCAAAATTATTTTCCATCTAAGATAATATAGGGTTCTGTTTCAATACCTATTTTTACATTAATTTGATTATGTTGTGATGGAATTATTTTTATGAATTCCTTTATCTTATATGAATTGTTTTATGATGTCATGTTGTTTAAGAATCCCATTTTTATTACATGGGTTATGCAATGATGTATGATTTATGAGTTTGTGGAACACATAATAATGGTATCATTATGATATGGGTGGGACCTATATCTCTCTCCAATTCATTGGGTAAAGATTTTATATCTCATGAGATAGACATGTCTGGAACGGCAGGTTAAACCGGTTGGACTGAAACGAGGAGTGAACTCGGTTCAGAAATGGACTTTGTCCACTAAGATAGTCTTGGCAATGAGTCTTTACTAATAAGAAATGATTCTCTATGATTATGTGTGTATGCCACAAAGTTTCATGTTTTAATTTATGATTATTGGGATTTCATTTCACTACAATTATTTATCCCATGTTATGAAATTATGCTCACTTTTTCAGGTTAAGATTTCCAAAGTGTTATGTTCTTGTGAATATGATGTGATTGAGATTTATTTTGTTTACCCTTACTGAGCATTTGAGCTCACCCTTTTGTATGTTTTCTTTCCCTAGGTCATGAAGAAGGTTATTAAGTAAGATATTCCAAAATGGACTATAGATATGATGAAATAAATGGGAGACAATGTAGACGCTTTATGAACCAGTTGTTTATGTTTCCCGGTTTCTAAAGACACTATACCTATACGGTCCTTTCATGGTTTTGTTATATGTTGTAATAAGTATGCATCAATTTCGAAGTAATAACAATGTATGTAAAGTATGGGTCGTTATAAAAAGTACACAGCGTGTAGTTTCAAAATTAAGCATTTTTCCCATTTTCTATATTTTCTCAAAAACACTTAAGGAAAAGGAAAAAGAAGAAGCCCGTACCTCAAAAATAATAACCGGGTTCTTACAATTTTCCCAAGATTCCAAGAAGTGTATTATGATTAATATGCAGGGTTATTCATGGGAATAATGACATTTAAAATGGATTATTTATGTTACTATGTATGTTATAAAGTGTAATGTCTCATTCATGTATGTAGTATATTTTCTGAGACTGCTAATCTGATCGGTCCTTTAAGACGAGATTCCTTGAAATCATGCCAATGTATAAAAATAATGCACCGGCTCTAGGCTTCTGGGATCTGGGAATTATAGTTGGTATTAGAGAAATTTTAGTACAAACCTTGGTAACTATATTCAGATAAACTCTGATTGGAGAACATTTAACTAATAAAGACTTTGAGGATTAGTATATAAGAACATCCAAAAGTTTTGTTAGTGTAAATATTATGTGGGTTTTCTAAGGAAATTCATCCCTCTCTGGATAAAAACAGGTAGAGGTGGATCTGGAACAGATGTACCTAAAATTAAAAATGCTGAAAAAAAGTTTCAGGCTTGACCCTGGATATCTTAGTACACGACAATGGGTTTTTCTTCACTCTTTGTATTGACACTCTCGAGGGAGATGATTAGGATAATTCACATTTTCTTTACAAACCACTATAAAGGATTTATGAGTAAATAATTACTCAAAGAAAACATATTTATGATTATAGATTATATCTATAAACTTTTCAATTTACATTAGGTATTTTACATGTTTGGAATTATGCATTGCGATTCATAAACTAACCAAGTGTATGCCATTTTTTAGAAATGGTTCAAAGTAGAAGGAATGAAAACTCTAGTAATATACATGATTAAAAGAGTAATAAGGATTATATATTTAATGGCCTTAATCCAACATTTATAAGAGAAATAGTCTCCCATATATTCTTCTCATATAAAGAAACAGTATCATGTGATATGAAGATAAGTAAAGAGTTATCTGGGTCCTATGGATTTGAAGGGAAGCTAGAGAAGAAAAGGCTTTTAGAGAGAAAGATGGATAAAGGGAAGAAGGGAAAGAAGGATTTTCCCATATGTGATAACTGTGGAAAGAATCACCTTGGTAAATGCTTGAATGTAATGGGAGTTTATATTAAGTGTGGATAAAAAGGACACCAAGTATGTGATTGGAAGGGTAAGAAAAAGTTTTAAATATACAATGCATTATCATGAAGGAGTTTGGACACTATTTGGATCAATGTCACAATCATCAAATTATACCCCAAACAATGCTATTGGATAATAATAATGTTCTAATATTACTGCAGATGAAGCGTAATAATTATTGTTATTATTATTTTTATTAATGAATTATGTCATTTCAGTGTTGTATCAACGATTTACTGGTTATATTAATTATGGAAATAAATAAGGATTGTATTCCAATACTATTTTATTGAGGATTTGAGATTATACAGTACTAAGAAAAGTGACTCAAAAATAAGTTATTTTTTTGGAAAATTCTTATTTTAAGGAATGATAAACCTTAATATGGTCTAAATACAGAGTTAGGGATTTTGGAATAATCAATGGTTGATTTGGATAAATTATATTTAATATTCTTGACTGCCATAGAACTGATTAATGGTTTTTTTATCCCATCATTGTTGGAGTATTCAAAATTTTTGGATATAAGGAATATATCTGATATTATATAAGGAATAAGACAACATGAATGTAATCAATAAGGTTTTGTTGAAATTCAGGGTGTTACCATAAATGATGAAGGTACTCACATGTTATTATGTTGTAAAAAGAGGTCTTCATTATGTTATGTTGATCTTCCTTACAAATTTTGGACTGTGAGTTTGGACCGAAGTATTCGGGATAAGTCTAAAAGTTGGAATTGATTATGTTGGACATTGGACAATATTTTATAAGGTTAATAAAATTTCTTAAAATTATTTTTGGATTTTTATAAAAATTACAACCTGGAGGTCAGGTGATAAATCATCACGTTTGGCGAGGCCGTGAGACTTGAACCCGCCACCGAAGGGTGACAAGGGTGAAACACCTTCCACTATCCTACATGATGTCCTAGTTTTTATAATGTAGTTATTTTAAATGATCTGATAGAATAATTATAAATTATTTTTTAACCCTATAAGATTAGGATAAATATAATAGTTTTGATTTCTACTATCTTTTGGAGTGAAAGAGGAGTTTTTAGTTGAAATTAGTTAAAGAATAGAACACTACTTTTCAAGTATTTTTTTATTATTCTATGAAGATATTAATCCTTAAAATTTAGGGAAATGATTTTAAAACAAAAATTGTTTTATACTAATACCTTATGTTTTGATGAATTAATAATATTTTAATTCATCATTAATTTATGGCTTTAAGGTCTTCAATTTTGTTGTTATTCCATTGTTTGTGATTGATGATCAAAATCACTCCATATAAATATTTACATTGTCCTCTGATTATTTATTTTCAATTTCCACCAATGTTCTTCTATATGGAATCCTAACTTTTAGGTGACTTTTTCATTTCCCTTTCCCTCTTATTAAGACTAAATTTTATTAACCCTATTTATAATGTGGGTTTTCCAAAATAGTATTTTCTATTTTTTACCATTGATTTTTAAAGAACAATTTCAGATTCTGAAGAAAAAATTTATTAAAGGAGGGGAGAATGTAATACCCCCGGATTTCATAATACATTATCTCTCTAATGTAATTCAATAGCTTGCACCACACACTAAACTGAGTTCGAGCACCCCAAGACTTATCAAACATGCCATTTAAAAATCGGTTATGAATATTATTAACTGCATTTTGAATTTTATATACTCTATATAATTTTAACATCCATAATTTTTGTTTTTAGAAATAATATAAGAAAAAATCCAATTTTTCGTATAAAATATTTGTTTTTAAAAAAAAATTAAATTTTATCACCATTTAAAGGAGAACCCCTTTTTAATACAATATTTTACACTTTTATATATTCAATTTGACAAAATAAACTTCTTCTTTAGAAGCAGGACATAAAAATTTAGTTTGGATAAATTTTTGGTTTTTTCTGATAACTTTCATATTTTGATGAATAGTGAAAATAATAAATTTTAATTGAAAACAAATTAGTTAATAAAAATAATTTATATTGTTAAATAATAAATTTAAATTTTTATGAAGTATAATTATATTATATTTTTATCATTTAATCCAATTTTGTTCATTGCAAGTAATTTTACATTTAAATTGGACATAAACACATATCAATCTTTAGATTGTGTTTACTTCAAAAAAACCTACTTTCTGGTTTTGACAACCAGAATTAATTTTAAATTAATTAATGAAAATTATTTATTTTGAATATGGTAAAATATACATCAATTTTTAATTCTTAATATCAAAATTATATTATGGTGAATTATTGGTATATTTCTGAAAACATTTAATTTTTGATGAATAGTGATAAATACTCTATAGTACATAAAAACCATATTTTTGTTTTAAGTAATTATTTTTAATTAAAAATTTATCTAAAAATATATTAATAATACATATATTAGTAAATTTTAAGTAATTGGAGTCATTTAATAATAATATTAGATATATAAAATTTTATTAAACCATTTTAACATATTTTTACCCACATTCTAGGCACATTTACCCACCTTTTAGGCACATTTGAAAATTTACATAAAAAGTAATTTTACCTCTTCTGCGAATTGAATTTCAAAAATTCGAGAGACACAGTTGACATCAGTAAGTTATATTTGGTTCAATATGATGAAAATATCTCTTGGTGAATAGTAACTTGTCAATTTTATTTACCATGGTTAAAAATAAATAAGGCAATTAAAGGTAAAACTAATATTAATATTACCCCAAAACATGTATTAATTATATTGAATAAGATTATTTCGACCAAAATAAACCTTAGGACAACAATAAGATTCCCTTGATCCATTTGGGTTAGATTAGGATATTTATTATATTTTATTTAGAAAAGTGCTAAAAGTGCTAAATTCAATGTTTAATAACTAAACCATTTTTAATATAGGGCTAAAAAAATATAAATTCTGATATATATATATTCATTAGAAAGATGAAACTATTACCTACATCATTGTATTTAATTTATAATTTTTATACATTAAATAATTAATGTTATGTATGACATAATGATGAAGCGATAATTACCTTATTAATGAATGATTAAAATATTTGATATTATAAATATCAAAATAAATGTATAATGAAAATTTTGATGCCATAAAATAATATTATAGGTTAATATTACTTGTTAGGGTTAATTTAATGAATTTTTTTCTTATTAATATACTTTTTATGACTTTTACAAAAACCAAATACTAAATAGTATCAAAATTGAGATAAATGAGTTTAAAAAAAATACTATATTATTAAATGATACAATATTACTAAAAATATAAAGATAAGGAAAAAGACTTATATAATGATATATATGTCATTAATTAACCACTTGTGGTAATATGGTCATTTTATTTTATGTTTATGAACCATGTATTATAATGATTCAAGAAGACATGGTAAAAGTTAAACAACTTAACAAAGGGTTAAATCTGAAATACAAGGTTTATATGGTGACCTAAACATTTCTAAAACCTATATGTGGAAAGGTTTTTGAGCCATAACCACTGTATAATTGAAATAAATCCATTTGGATCTATTAGAAACATAAAATAGTTTTTTAATAAATTACTATTTCAAGCTTTTCCTAATGTTCCCCTCACCTATCTTATAAAACAGTACTTCCCCTTATCTTAAATTCACACCTCCAATTCCATTTCGATCTGACCAAACCTGATAAAATCTCATCCCAATTAACCTTAATTAATCATAGAGGCCTTAAATTGATCATAAAGACAACCTAAGGAGCCCTTTTCTTCAAATCAAAATGATGATCCCAAAGAAGAGGTAATTATTTCATCACCTCATTCAATGTTTTTTTCTTCTTCCACTTAATATTTCTTTGTTGTTTCCATAACAAAAAAATAAATCCACTACCTTATACATACGTTGATGATATTATAAGTATGGTACAACCATATTAATTAACTTATCAATCCTATTAATGAAAAAGTCACCATATGTGCATAATTACGGCTCACTGTCTCCACGTCATGGTGTAATTTGTTATTCAACATTTCATTATTTGGATGGGTATAATAATGAGTATAATTGATTTAAATAGTAAATATATCATGTTGATTATTCTTCATATATAATATACCATCCATTTACATACTGTTTCACCATCAATATAATCATATCATCGTTCGTACGTACATACGGTTTACCGTCTCCACGACGTGATGAGATCTATTTCCACCTTCACCACTCAATAATGATTGTAAATATATATTTTTAATAAGTTTTTTATATATGAAATAATAATTATAATAAATATAAATATAAATATATATAAATATGTATATGTATATGTATTTACATATATCTCATTCACTTACTTCTATTCAATACGACATGAATACAGAAACGACGTTGATGCGTACGTATGACCTACCATCTCCAAAAAAGGTGTTTTCTAATTCATATATCAATATATTATATATATTTATATTCCAAATATATATGATACATAAATAATTTTTTATATTATGGAATCAATTAAATCATTATATAAGTTATATGATCAAGAATAACAAGTTAAAACACGTATGATAAATAAAGCGATTATTACCCGAAATGTTTTTTTAATATAGAAATTATTTTGAAATTGGTACTATAAAGCCATAAATTAATCAAGTATGATATCATAAGTATGAATTTGTTTTTTTATAATTTAATAACATACTAATTTCATTATACAAGAGGTTAAACATACCCTCAACCAATATAAAGTACCAGGTAAGGGTTAATTACTCAATCTCAATATTATCCAAGATTATTTATGTGTATGTATTTAAAGAGAAATTTTTATCATCCATGTCTGTGTTTCAAAAAAAATTCAAAATGAATATTTTAAGGTTTTTTGGAAAAGAAAAATTTAGCAAGACCAGTATTTTGAATGTATTTATGATTTATTTTTCTAAATCTTTATAATTAATTTCCATGTTTTAAAAATGCTTACAAGGATTTATTTATATGGACATGATTGTTTTAAAATGTTAATTCCTTTCAAATGTTTCAAAGTGCTATTGGGAAAATTTATTCAAAAATATATTTTAAATGACATCCTTTATAAATGCGTGACTTTTAAATGATTTCACAAAAGGGATATTTCACTCTAAGAGTTTAACTAATCATTTTGAACTATGTCAACATCCTATACTTGATATTATTCTTGATTAAGGTTGATTTATTATAATTAAATCTTCCATATTGTATTGAATGATTTATGACATGTTTGACTGTAGATGTGCTATTTTTATACCATTCATGGTTTATGGTTAAAGTATTTCCATTTTGTATGCTAGTTTTAATACGAATGCTTATGTAATATTTTCAAAATTTAATATGAGGAATGAATTAGAATTAGTATGTGATGGGTGGAGCCCGTTATAGCTCTTCGATGCATTGGTAGGTCTTATTAGATAAGATAGTGCCTTGGCACGTGGCCTGAACAATTTTTTTGTAGTCTTGGAATGATGCCTTGACTATGTGGTTATGATGTCCAACATTATGCATTCCCTCATTATGAAATTTATTACTAAATATTATTATTCGACTAGTAGAATAACCATGGGTATGTTTATATTTTAATGTTTGATTTATTTTTTCCATATTATGTTCATGTTTATATTTAAACGGTTGTTGTTTTTATTACACATCTTGCCTTCAAATTTTATAGATTTCACTAAATTATTTACCTTTACAGAGAATCTGAGATCAACCCTTTCTTATGTTTCATTTTATTAGGATTACAAGAAGTGTATTATGATTAATATTCTGGTTTATGATAAAGTAATAATGATGTTCTCAATGTATTATTTATGTTGTGATATATATTAGAAAGTGTAATGTAACATTCATGTATGTATTCAATTTTCTAAGACTACTAAACTGATCGGTCCTTCAAGACTTGATTCCTTGTAATCATACCGATTTATTAAAATAATGCACCATATCTGGGCTTCTAGGGTTGGGGTGTTACAATGTACATCTAAATATATTCCCCCAAATTCATCAAATCCCCAACTGTAATAATTAAATCGTCAACAAAATAACAGTCAGTGCCAATTGTGTCCCCGAATAACCCCCATCCCACATGGATGGGTGAATTTTTATCATCATCCCCATAGAGAGAATCATTCTTCTCCATGTTGGGAGGTAAAATATATAGTTGGTATCCAATACATTCTTACAACCATAAGAAAAGCATAATATGTTCAAGGATGATTCAACAATCATGACTGGGAACACCCTCAAGATCATTGTTTATAGACCATGACATGTGGAGCGTATTGTGAAGTCATTCAAACTATGATGAAGTTTCAATCCTAAATTGCCCAATATGTCTAATGGATTGATGAACAAAAATAATATAATAATTTCAGAATCATCCTATTACGTTGAATGTAACTGGAAAACCACAATTCCCTAATACACCTATGTAAATGACATCACTATTAACATGACATATTTTGTTGACCAAGATGAAAATATAGAGATAAATATTTCAAGACCATCATTAATGATTTTCAACTTAAAGTATTTCTTTTTTATATATTTATACTAAATATATATTTACATATCATCCCTTTGAGAATCCTTTATCATCCCCTAGTAGGATTGTTTAGAAAGCATTTAAGAAATGAATGATGATGTAAATTCATTTATGATCCCCATATATATACTTTACTTATATATAATGATTGGTTCCCTATCAATTATCATACTTGATAAGGTCATAGTATAATTTATTCATATAACATATTCCACTTTATTTTATTTCCCATGATGACAATGGATTGAGAAATCATATTCCAAGATTAGCTCTACCAATTTCACTGGTGAATATAAAAATCATTTTGTGTGAATATATACTCGAGGAACTTTGTATTTGTATAATTTTTACACTTTTACCCATATAGATAATTCATCCAAATATAAAATTAAAATATTACTAAAACCAACTCCAGGTCATAACTTGTATATTTTTATTAATGAAAATTCAAATACCTTGACGTGTAGGTTCTCACATTATCATTCTGCATTAGTACACAAAAAATACCTACTTTAATTCAATAATTTACTCCATAAAAAGTTCAAAAATTTTGCGATAGTGTAATTTTTTTTTGTGTTAGGACATTTTCATAATTATATGAAGATGTTTTTGAATTCATTAGTCCAAATAAACCATAATCCCTTCTGATTCATCTTTGTTTTAGGATTAAAAATTATGAGATGTTTCTCAAAAATCATTTATAATACCCCAATTTTCCAAATAAACTACATATATTAATTATATATTTTGGTCTCATCCACTCATAAATTGAGTTTATCTTATAAGATTCTATATACGTCATGTTCCTAGTGATAAATTTCCCTGAGAAAGATACATCCTCTAACCAGAACTGATATTTACTTTACATTGCATTTAACATCTCATTTTTCTAAGTCATTAGAATAGTATTAAAATTTATATCATGATATTTACTTACCTTGGAGTATATTAGAATATAATATAGAAATAATATAAAAAATATTCAGGTTGTTATTTAAATTCTCTATTCATTAAGTCCACAATTATATCTGGACAAGTAGTTAGTTTTAAGACACCACTATGAAATTATGGTATATATATCTTATTTGAAAGGATTTGTATGGAATACCCTCCCTAATCACCTTTAATTGGTTATATCCCATCATATTTTTTATGTTAAGTAAATATATGGTATCACAAAATTTATTAAAAAATTCCTTAATCCATGGAATTTATGTAACACCCCAAGCTTCCACGGTACGCTTCTCGCAGAATAATACAATAGCGTGTGTTGTAAGCAACTTCAAGTTCTAACACACACCACAACTAATAAAACAAGTAGTTATGAATAGTAATACACACTTTTTTAAATTTTATACATCTAATCCTTCAAAATGGACTTCATTTTTCGATTTTGAATATAGAAATTATCCTAGGGTAATGTTTTGGTACTTTTCAGACAACTTTCTTATTTTGATGAATTGTGAAAATTACTAAATTTTTATTAAAAACAACTTTATTAATCAAAATAATTAATAGTGATAAATTATGAATTTGAGTTATTTTGAAGTATATTTAGAATATATATTTACCATTTAGTACAATGTTGGTCATTAGACATGATTTCACATTTAAACCGGACATAAACAAGTGTCAATCTTTTGATAGTTATTATCTCTTAAAAACACGCTTTATGTTTTGACAGCGAGAATTAATTTTAAATTAATTTCTGCCAATTATGTGTTTTGAATTTTGAAATATAGACTCCATATTTAGAATCAGGTTGTCCAAATTGTGTAAATAGGTAACTCTTATATTTAGACATTTTGAATAATTACTTCGCTAAATATTTTATTTATCATGGTTGAAGGGTAAATATGGTAAATAAGAGTAATCAAATATTATTAATTTACCCTAAAACGTGTCCTAACCTTATTGGTTTATACATTTTCGACCATGGGCATATTTGGGTCGATTTTGGGACCCCATGGATCCACTTGTAAGTGATATGGACACTTTATATTAAATAAGTTAAAATAAATACAAAAATGACATAAGCATATATCTTTTAGCAATTTTTTTTTACATAGGGTAATATATGATGGATTTTAGACTATAAATATTCATTAGAAATATAAAACTATTTCCTACATAATTTTATTTTATTTATAATTTTTAGACATTTAATAATTAAATTTATTTATGACCCAATAATGATGCAATATTTTCTTTATTAATGAAAGAATCAAATAATTGATATTATAAATATCAAAATAAATGTAATTTGAATCTTTTTATGAATTAAAATAATTTTCCATGTTAATATGACATATTCGTACTGGTTATAAGAATTTGGTTCGAAATAATTATACTGTTGTGAATTTATCAAAAACAAAATACCCAATAGTGTCAAAATTGACATAAAAGAGTTTTTTAAAAATATATTTTATTATTAATTGATATTCAATTCCTAAAAATGTATGGTTCCACCAAGAGACTTATATCATGAATGGTGTATCATTAATGGACCATTTTGGGGTCTCATGTATGTATATATTATGTTTATTAACTATATAATATAAAAATACAAGTGACATGGTTAATGTCAAACTAATTAACTATGATTTAAAACTAAATAATATGGTTAATATAATGACCCCAAGAAGTCTAAAACCTATTGGTTGAATGGTTTTAGATCTATACCAACCATACAATTTAAATAATCCACTTTGGATCCATTAAAAAACGAATATGAATTTATTATAAAATAATATTTATAGTTTTTTCTAAGGTGCCCCTCACCCCTCTTATAAAAGGGCACTCCCCCTTCTCAATAATTCACACATTAAAAGCCTTTTGTCACGGCCAAAACCTCCCCAAATACTCTCTAAACTTCCCTAACTTAATCCTATAGGCTTTATATTGATCCTAAATCCAACCTAAGGATACCTTTTAATCAAATCAAAAGGAAGAACCCGAAGAAGAGGTAATGTTTTCACCACCCTCTTTGAAGTTCCTTTCTTCTTCAACTTCTTATTTCTTTGTTATTTAAATTCTAAAATAATAACTCCAGTATCTTCTATATACTGTGATGTTATTATAAATATGGTACAACCATATTTAGGATTCTATCCATCCTTTGAATGACATGTCTTCATATGTGTGTACGTAAGGCCTACCGTCTCCACGTGGTTGTGTAATTGTTATTCAATATATAATTATTTGGATGGGTATAATAATGATGTTTAACTCATTTAAATAATAAATATATCATCATTATGATTCTGTATATATGATATACCATTTAGTTATATATTATTTTAATATCTAAATACTGATATTGTCGCTCGTGCGGACGTACGGATTATCGTCTCCACGAATGCGATGAGATTCATTTCCCATCATATCCATTCAAGAGTAAATTTAATTTGATGAATAAAAATGATTTTTAGAGACATGATAACATTTTGGATATGAATAAGATACATACTATCCATTATAAATACGTCTCATATAACAGATAATATAAAGGAAAATGAATCCGTTAAAACCCGAAACGACGATAATACTAAGATATTATTAACAAATCAATGTTAAAAGATCATATATGATATCATATTAAAGTTAAATGATTTTTTTATAACAAAATAACAATTATTTCACCATTATACAGGAGGTTAAACTACTGTCGACCAAGGAAAAAGTACAAATTAAGGGGTTTCTTATCTCACTTTTAATTCCATGAGATTTACATTGTTCACCACTTATTTATTGAATGTGGTGTGTGTACTGTCCATGATTGTATTAATTGTATAGTATAATTTAATTTATATATATTTAAATCATCATTTTATGATAATTCTTTCATGGGTGTATGTTTCATAATTTACCAAACTGATAAGGGAATTTGAAATTTCAATTTCCACTCATTCGACATTACGCATACTTCATTGATTATTTTACTCTAAGATTATGTGTGGAATCAATATTAATTTTATTATATTTTTAATTTCCACACCACTTTATATGGATATACTTTTGATACACATAATCACTCTATTTATAAATTCTAATGTCATCGATATGAACTTGATATGAGTAATTTTAACTCAATCTCCATTTATTGAGTTAAACATATAATTCATTGGTGTTGTTTTTACAAGAATATGTGTGAATGTCCTCTGATTGTTTTACAGTGAATATCCAATCATATTTAGTGTACTAATATTTGTCACACAAAATTATGTCATTGATTTATCCTTAATCTAAGGATTAGGTCTTTATATGATATTTCATCTCAATTTACATTCAATTGAGACTTATTTGATTGTTATACACCAAATAAATTTTATGTGATGTATATAATGTTCTTTGACATAGTATATCATGAATACCTTTATTCTCGTGATATTACAATGTTTTTATTACCTCAATTATTTGTATTCAAGTGCCTCTCTTTTGGTTAGGAACTCTAACTAAAATATCATTTTAAATAATTTAAAGATTTATTATTCTAAATCTTTCTCATTAATGTCCATGTTTTAAAAGTGGTTTTAAGAATTTATTTATATGGACATTAATGTTTTCAAATCAAAATTACTTTTAAAATTTTCAAAGTGATATGGGACACTGATTCAAAAATCTATTTTAAATGTCTTCTCGACAAATAGTGTGAATTTTAAATGTTTTCAAGAAAAGTGGGATATTTCTTTAAATAGTTAGATGATTATTTTAATCCATGTCAATATCCTTCATTATTATAAATTGAGGTTAATCTGATATAATACAATCTTCCATATTGTATCAAATGAGTTATGTTTGACTATAGATGTGCTATTTTTATACCATTCATAGTTTGTGGTTAAAGTATTGACATTTTGTATGCTAGTTTTAATACGAATGTTTATGTTATGTTTAAACCTATTCATTTGGGGAATGAATTGGACATAGTAAGTGAGGGGTGGAGCCCGCTATAGCTCCTTGATGCATCGGTAGATCTCATGAGACAAACCAGTGTCTTCGCATAAGGCCTTGACAAAATATTATTTATATTCTCGGCATAAGGCCTTGACAAAATCTTACTTGTAGTCTCGGCACGAGGCCTTGGATACGTGGTTATGATAGTCTGACATTATGTATTCCATCATTATGAAAGTGGTTATTGATATAGCAAGTGATTATTAAACTAGTATAATATCCATGTGAATAAGTAAATGAAATTATTTCATTTTACCTTTTCCATATTATGCTGAAGTTAAAGTTTAAAAGGATTTTGTTTTAGTTATACATTTCCTTAAGTGTTTATGCTTATCTATGAAAGCTTCTACTATATTTTTATCCTTACTGAGCATCTGAACTCACCCCTTTCAATGTCTTATTTTTTCCAAGATTCGAAGAAGTAATTTATGAATGAACTGTAGGGGTAGTATGAGGGTATATGAGGACAAGATATTGTTTTAGTTTTTTTACCTTATGATGTAATGTAAGACTTATGAATATATCTAGTGTTTCCAAGACTACTAAAATAATCGGTATTTCGAGACTTGATCCTCTGTGATCATGTCAATGTTATGTAATAATGCACTGACTCTGGGTAACTGGGGTCAGGGCATTACTGTTGGTATCAGAGGAAGTTTAGTAAAAACCTTGGAAGCAAGATTTAGATAAACTCTGATTAGAGAACATAGACCTAAGATGGAATTTGAGGATTAGTATATAAGAACTTCCTAGAATTTTGGTATTGAAGAGATTTTGTGAGTTTTCTGAGCAATACATCCCTATCTGGATACGAGAAGGTAGAATCGGCTCTAGCACAAATGTACCTAGGGGTAAAACCCAAAAACACCGCTTTGAGCTAGACTTGAACGGAAACTGCTGCACGACAATAGGCCTTACTGTACTCTTGGTTACAACACTCCCGGGGGATATTCTTAGGATAATTTACATTTTCTTTATAAACTGATTTGAAGTATTATATATAAGACAAGAGTAAATGACCTTGGTTAATTATAATGTGTTTTAAATTGAGAATATGGTGACATGATATTCCCTAAATGATTTTATGACTACTGTTACTCACACAATGCTTCCTGGTTTTTGTCAATGGATGGATTCTAAGGAAGTCATAGTGACTTTGAGAATGATGTACAAGGTGGGAACGGTGGTGGAAATGAGAAACAAAATGGAATATTGATAGGCGTAAAGGATATCGTATTCATGCCAAATCAATTTTCCAAAAATATTATCAATAATATATATATTAACCAATTCCCAGACTGAACAACGAAGAGAAAGGTGTTGAATTATAAGAGCTCCGGTAGTGGAGACCATGGAGAAAGAAATATTCAATTTCCATCATGCAGGAAATGTGGAATGAGACACCAAAGAAAGTGTCTCAATGGGACAAAGAAATGCTTTACGTGTTGGAAGGAGGGACATAAACTGAAGAATTGCCGAAGAAAAATGAAGAGTACTATAGAAGAAGATAAAAAAATTCCCAAGAATCTATTTACAGTCATTTTCCGTAAATGCAGGGGACCTGACCATTACCTGAGTGAATTCCCAATTCTATAGGATATTTTCTTGTTCAAAGGAGAAGCTATTTGGAAATAAATGGTTGGAGAAATGTTTTAAAAGTATTAGTACACCTTGTTGATGGGTTTACTTTGGAATAATTTTCTCTTGTATTTTTAACCCTACAGTTTTCCATGTGAGAATGATATTTGAGGAAGAATTATCTTTTCTCTTGTGGATATAGTTATAAATAACCATTTGGTTTTATATGATCATTGGGTTTGAGGCAATTACAAGTTATTATAATTTGGGATGAAAATGAAAGGTATGAGATATCATTTGTGGTTAAATTATGTTATTGTTATTTTGAGGAATTTATCTCATTTTGGTAATGTTATAAAATATAGTTTTTGAAAAAGGACAACACACATACCGTGTGACAACCCATCGCATCGGATAAAGCTGTGGGAATTGAACCCACAACCAAAGTGTGATTGGGATTTATCGCCCACCACTGGACTACATGAAGTCCCTGGTTAGTGTGACTATTATTTTTTAGTTAAATGATTTTATTGATCAATAATAATTTGATTTTGGATCTTATGTCTTATCAAATGAATACCCTTAGAATAAGAAAATGATTTGGTAATTAAGTGATAAATGTTATTTTGGAAGATGTTCGCTTTGTTGGGAACACTATATGCCCACGGAAAATAGAATAGTATGGGATTTTATTTGAGGAGTAATGGTGGATTTTTATATATGTTTTTATTGTGGATTTATAGTGATTTGGGTTATTTATGGAAATGATTAACCTATAATAGGGAATATGTGATTAGCTTAATTACTTATGAGTATGTGACTTTAAGAGTAATTGATGTCATTTGAAGATACTATTTAACATGGAAGACTACATAATCAAATTCTTCTAAGTTTTGAGTTTCAATATTATTTTGGATCTTATTAATGTATTTTAAGGACAATTATTTTTTGAATGCTATTTATTTAGTTTTGGGGTATTGTTAATTAAATTTTAGAAATAAATATTAGTGTTTCTTTCTGTAATGAAATAAAATATTGGGGATCATCAGATCTTATACTAACCATTTTGGTTTTGATTAATCTCTAAAGACAAGGTAAATATATAGTTTATTCTTTGTGGATCATGTGATTATATAAGAGTTTTATTGTATCTCTTCTAGTGTGACAAAGTCTACTGGAATAATCATCGTTTAAAAATGAGTTAGTAGTATAAATTTATTAAATAATGAAACTTTACTTAAAAATTAAGTATATCTCTTTATGTTCGTAGTCAATCTCAGAAATTAATTCCTCATCTTTATGTAATGTAACTTAAAAAAATAAAAATAAAAATGTTGTTCGTTTACTTTTCTTACTGGGAAACTAATGATTGTTTATCCCATCACAAGTTTGTGGTTTTCTTGTTGTTAACTTTATCCTGATCATGTTTTTTATCCCTCTCCATCATAACATGACACTTAGTTTATCATCCATATTCATGTATTTCTACATGGAATCCTAGTATAGTTTATCTCAGGTGACCTTTGTACATCTCTTTCTTTCTTTTAAAATGATGGTTTTATTGACTCTTTTTTCTATATGGGGCTTTCCATTATATTCCCAAGCCCAATTTTAAAAATTGAGAGGATGCAATTTATTTAAGGAGTGTAGAATGTAACACCCCAAGCTTCCACTATACGCTTATCGCGGAATAATACAGTAGCATGTGTTGTACGGAACTTCAAGTTCTAACACACACCACAACTAATAAAACTAGCCATTATGAATAGTAATACCCACCTTTTGAAATTTTATACTTTTTATCTTTCAAAATGAGCTTCATTTTTTGATTCGGAATATAGAAATTATCTTAGTGTGAAATTTTGGTACTTTTCGGATAACATTCATATTTTCATGAACAATGAAAATTACTAAATTTTTATTAAAAACAACGTTTTTAATTGAAATAATTAGTAGTGATAAATTATGAATTTGAGTGGTTTTAAAGTATATTTATAATATATTTTTACCATTTAGTACAACGTTGGTCATTGGACATGATTTCACATTTAAACCGGACATAAACAAGTGTCAATAATAGTTATTATCTCTTAAAAAACGCTTTTTGTTTTGACAGTGGGAATTAATTTTAAATTAATTTCTTCCACTTATGTGTTTTGAATTTGGAAAAATGGACTCCATATTTGGAAGCAGGATTTCCAAATTTTGTAAATAGGTAACTTATATTTTTAAACATTTTGAATAATTACTTTGGCAAATATTTTATTTACCATGGTTAAAGGGTAAATCCGGTAAATAAGGGTAAACAAATAATATTATAATAATATTAATTTAGCCTAATACATGTCCTAACCTTATTGGTTGATACATGTCCGACCATGGGCATCTTTGGGTCGATTTTGGGACCCCATGGATCCACTTGTAAGTGATAAGGACACTTTATATTAAATAAGTTAAAATAAATACAAAAATGACATAAGCAAATATCTGTTAGAAAAGTTTTTTTACATAGGGTTATATATGTTGGATTTTCGACTATAAATATTCATTAGAAATAAAAAACTATTTTCTACATAATGGTATTTTATTTATAATTTTTAGACATTTAATAATTAAATTTATTTATGACACAATAATGATGCAGTATTTTCCTTATTAATGATATAAGAAAATAATTTATATTATAAATATAAAAATAAATGTAATTTGAATATTTTTATGAATTAAACTTATTTTCTATGTTAATATGACATATTAGGATTGGTTATATTAATTTTTTCAAAGTAATAATGTTGTTTTGAATTTATCAAAAACAAAATACCCAATAGTGTCAAAATTGACATAAAAGAGTTTTTAAACAAAATATTATTTTATTAATTGATATTCAATTCATAAAAATCTAAGGTTCGACCAAGAGACTTATATCATGAAATATGTACCATTAATGGACCACTTGGGTGTAGCTTGGATGTATATATTAAGTTAATTACCAATATAATATAAAAATACAAGTGACATGGTAAATGTCAAACCAATTAACTAAGAGTTAAAACTAAAAGATAAGGTTAATATAATGACCCAAACCTGTCTAAAAACTATTTTTTGAATGGTTTTTGATCTATACTAACCTTAAAATTTAAATAATCCACTTTGTAGCCATTATAAACAGAATATAAATTTATTATAAAATAATATTTATAGTTTTTCCTAAGGTGCCTCTCACCCCTCTTATAAAAGGGCACTCCCCCTTCTCACTAATTCACACATTCAAATCCTTTTGGCTCGCCCAAACACTGACCAAATACTCTATAAACTTCCCTAAATTCATCATAGAGGCCTTATTTGGATCCTAAATCCAACCTAAGGAGCCATTTTGATCAAATCAAAAGGAAGAACCCGAAGAAGAGGTAATGTTTTCACCAACCTCTTTGAAGTTTCTTTCTTCTTCCACTTATTATTTCTTTGTTATTTCCATTATAAAATTATTACTCCAGTATATTTTATATACTGTTATGTTATTATAAGTATGGTACAACCATATTCAGTATTCCATTCATCCTTTGAATGACATGTCACCATACATGCGTACGTACGGCCTACCGTCTCCACATCATGGTGTAATTCTTATTCAATATATTATTATTTGGATGGGTATAATAATGATGTTTAATTCATGTAAATAATAAATATAACATGATAATTATTCTGTATATATGATATAACATCCAATTATATATTATTTTAATATCAAAATAATGATATTGTCTCTCGTGCGTACGTACAGATTACCGTCTCCACGAACGCGATGAGATTCATTTCCCATCATATCCATTCAAGACTAAATTTAATTTGACGAATAAAATTTATTTTTAGAGACATGATATAATTCTGGATATGAACAAGATACATCCCATCCATAATAAATACGGCTCACATAACAAATAATATAAAGGAAAACTAATCTGTTAACACCCGAAACGACGATAATACTAAGATATTATTAACAAATCAATATTAAAAGATAATATATGATATCATAATAATGTAAATGATTTTTTAATCATTAAATAACAATTATTTCACCATTATAAAGGAGGTTAACCTACCGTCGACCAAGGAAAAAGACAAAGTAAGGGGTTTTTTTAAATCACTTTTAATTTTGTAAGATTTCCATTGTTCACCACTTATTTATTGCATGTGGTGTGTGTACCTCAGGATTGTATTCATTATGTAATATTCTTTAATTTATAGATATTTAAATAATCATTGTATGATAATTCTTTCATGGGTGTATGTTTCTTATGTTACCAAATTGATAAGGGAATTGGAAATTTCAATTTCCACTCATTCGGCTTTACGCATACTTCAACGATTATTTTACTCCAAGATTATGTGTGGAGTCACTATTGATTTTATTATGTCATAACTTCCACACCCCTTTCTGTGGATATAATTTTTATACACATAATCACTCCATTGATAAATTTTAATGTCATCGATATGATCTTGATAAGATTAATTTTAACTCAATCTCCATTTATTGAGTTAAACAGCTAATTCATTGGTGTTGTTTTTACAAGAATATGTGTGAGTGTCCTCTAATTTTTTTACACTGAATATCCAATCATATTGTGTGTACTTGTATTTTTCACACATAATTATGTCGTTGATTTATCCTTAATCTATGGATATAGTCTTTATATGATATTTCATCTCAATTTACATTCCATTGAGACTTCTTTGGTTTTTATACACCAAATCACTTTTATATGGTGTATATAATGTACTTTGACATAGTATATCATGAATCCCTTTATTCTAATGATATTACAATGTTTTTATTACCTCAATTATTTTTATTGAAGTGTCTCTCTTTTGGTTAGGAACTCTAACTAAAATATCATTTTAATGGTTTTAAAGATTTATTATTCTAAATATTTCTCATTAATGTCCATGTTTTAAAAATGGTTTTAAGGATTTATTTATATGGACATTAATGTTTTCAAATCAAAATTAATTTTAAAAGTTTCAAAGTGGTATGGGACACTTTTATTCAAAAATCTATTTTAAATGTCTTCTTGACAAATAGTGTGACTTTTAAATGTTTTCAAGAAAAAGTGGGATATTTCTATCAATAGTTTGAAGATTATTTTAATCTATGTCAATATCCTTCATTATTGTCGATTGAGGTTAATATGATACAATAAAATCTTCCATATTGTATCAAATGAGTTATGTTTGACTGTGTATGTGCTATTTTTATACCATTCATAGTTTGTGGTTAACGTATTGACATTTCATATGCTAGTTTTAATACGAATTTTTATGTTATGTTTAAACCTGGTCATATGAGGATTGCATTGGACTTAGTATGGGAAGGGTGGAGCCCGCTATAGCTCCTCGATGCATCGGTAGGTCACATGAGACAAAGTAGTGTCTTGTAACAAGGCCTTGAAAAAATCTTATTTGTAGTCTCGGCACGAGGCCTTGGCTACGTGGTTATGATAGTCTGGCATTCTTCATTCCATCATTATGAAAGTGGTTATTGATATAGAAAGTGATTATTCAACTAGTAGAATATCCATGTGAAATTATTAAATGGAATTATTTTATTTTATCTTTTCCATATTATGCTGAAGTTCAAGTTTAAATGGCTTTTGTTTTAGTTATATATTTCCTTAAGTGTTTATGCTTATCTATGAAATATTCTGCTATATTGTTATCCTTACTGAGCATCTAAGCTCACCACTTTCAATGTCTTATTTTCATAGGATATGAAGACGTAATTTATGAATGACATGCAGGGGTATTATGAGGGGATATGAAGACAAATGTTGTTGTAGTTTTTTTACCTTATGATGTAATGTAAGACTTATGAATATATCTAGTGTTTCCAAGACTACTAAACTAATAGGTCATTCGATACTTGATCTTTTGTGATCATGAAAATGTTATGTAATAATGCACCAACTCTGGGTAACTAGGGTCGGGGCGTTACAATTCAAGAAATGTTATTTATCATTATTTTTGTGAGCACATGAAAATCAATGTCGATCCAAATTAACCCATCATTTATTTTGAAAAATAGCACCAATAAACCCCATGGAAAATAACATAGGAATATAAAGACCTTTTCCATATTATATTTTGACTACTTATTCATTTATTCTAGCTCTATGGTGTCTATTATATTATTAATCTTGGATATAGGAAGAGAACTTGGTATAAGATCAATATAGAACTCATCATATTAGTTAGTAGAAAGACCATTAATCTTTTCATGGAATTCATCAGTATATTCCCTCTCAATGGGCATGTCTTCAAGAATTAATCTCTCCTTCAGATCAATAATTTGAGCCAGATATACATTCTATCAATGCAATAACTTCCATTCTTGAGAATATGATTCCAATGAGTATTCATCCTCCTTCTTACATTTGTAAAAAATCAATGGATGAATCAGGATGTGAGGAGAGATATACTACATTGGATAGATGATATTTGGTTAATATAAGGACATCCAATCCATGTATGATATAGTATCAATCTATAGTAAAGGATCTAATAAAACATGTTCATCAAGGTTTAATCTTTAAACATATACTAGAGATGAGTTATATAAATGGGATGTAATTACTTTACTATTTATTGTTCCCACAATAGCTCTATCCGCATGTTTTGACATGGTGATTGATTATTTCTACTAAACATGAATTATATTAAAGTATGTTTAATACTATAATTAAATTTTAAATTCACAATTATTTAATGAATAACCAATGTATCTATCACCACATAATTGAGAGGATCCACCTCAATGGTAGTGAAAGAATATTCCCTTATTTACTCTCCATATCATGAATGTTTTATTAATTGATTTTATCTAACAACACTTATCTTAAATAATTGGAATAAATAATTCTCATGTTCTTTATGGTTGAAGAAATATACTTCAATCTAAGTGTTGACCTAAACCCTCTTGTATTCCATCATATTAGTGGGTTTCTCTATCCCTATTCAGAATATATTAGTATGATTCCCCTATTTTCCACACTTGAAACATATCTCTGTCCCATGTAAAAAATACTCGGATTTTTCTTCCCACACTTCGAACATAAGGGAAGTTGAATTGTCATTTCCACATGGGACTTATCTATTGTTATTCCAAATACATATTTTATTTTACAAATTTAATATCAATCCTTATGAGAAAAATTATAGTCTTCGATTTCTATATCAACCTTAAGGTAAAAATATGAAATATCTTCAAAGTTATCAAAGTATAAAATCACCAAATATTTTAAAAGAATCATATGTAATCCTCTAAATAAGTTTAAAAATGTACTTTTATCATCGTTAAAAAATATCAAATGATTAACATTAAATCCTCATGATGTTTTACTCATACTCCTTGAAAGAATCATATTCTTTTTTTATCTATCTTTGGAACTCCCTCTCCATTTTAAGATATAGAGTTTGGAGAATTTATTTATTGAATTTTTTCTCAAATACTTCCCATTTAATAGAATATATTTCAACTGTGGGATTCATGTTATTTATTAGTTTTCCCCAATGACCATATTTACCTTTATGATAACATAAAATATAGTATAACTTTCACTTTTTTTGATATTTTCAGGATATATAATATTTTCTCAATGAAGTTAATAAAATGTTCTATGATGAAGGAATATAAATATGATCTAAAGGATAGATTCATTTATTTTATAAATGGTTCAATCATAATATGCCATTTCATAAGAAAACTAGGGTGCTCCACATGATTCATGTTATTATTCATTACTTCTGTTCATTGAACAATTACTATAACAAATTTCTCAAATCTAGCTCCACTAAGGTAAAAAATATCATTAAGTAAATCATATTATTGTCTATAACATTGGTTTTTTTTCAAAGCACTTTATATTTCTTGACATTTACAAATCAAATGTAAATAATTTTAATGATTGGAATACTCAAACAAAAATAAAAATAAAAATGGAAATTATGACCATGGAAATAATAACATAAAAATGATATATAAATCCTCACATATGATTATATAGAGTCAATTCTAAATTATTCATGGTAGTTTTCCAGTTAGGTTGTTTAGAATAAAAATTTATTAATTTCCTTTATGTTTTGTAATGAGTATGTGAATTATATAATGAAAATATCTCGAGAGTGTCAAACTAGATGTTTAGTAAAGCATGTAAGTCGTGCACTAGGTGAGGATAATGTCGGCACCCAATCCAAAATTATTGCAGTTATTAACCTAATGTAAAATTATACTATTGAAAAATATATATGTTTTATCCAGTAAGTAATATAATTTATTTAAATAACTCCCCATATACTTGATAATAATTTCATGATATTTTACAACACTTAGACTAATGTTATTTAATTTTTACTAATGCATTATTATGTGAATATTCAAAAATAAATAGAAATTTCTATAATACAAACTATTGTTACTGAATTCATTTACATTTATTATTACATAAATTTTAAAATAAATATCCTATAAACACACCCTAAAGATCACGAGGCCTGAAAAATTGGGAAGACTATGCTCATACAACATCAAAATGATACTAAAATAAAAAAACAATTTAACATCCATGGAGATATTCTAAATATTTTTGAGTCTTTAAAACTAAATTAGAAAACCTGTGGAATACATAAAAAATTCCTAAACTATGAATTCATATAAGGGGAAAAACATTATTTTGAAGCATAATATATGATGCAAATGTATAACATGATATTATAAAAAAAATGATCACAAATATTTATATTAGATCATACTATAAGAAGAGTATAATAATTAAATAATGAAATTATTAGAAAATGGAATAAATATAAAAGCTGACATAAGGATATGTGGACAGTAATTTCTAAAACAACATTAAATGGTGGATAAAGTCCCTTGAAGGATTAGGTTTACTCCCTAATCCCATTCATATCATCTAATGATACAAAAACATTTCCCAATGCATTACGGAACTATATGGGTGGACGAAGAATAACTTTCGCATTCATATGGGTTCCACATAAGGAAAATAAATATAGGTCATAAACATCAGAAAAAACCATTGAAAGGAAATGTGTGACATTATCATAACTAAAAACTTAACCAAAAATTTTCAAAATAAATTCTATGAAATAATAGAGTAAAATATTATTTTCTATTAATAGATAAATGAATAACCACCTGATGTGAAACTTATTACATGTAAATTAAAGACATAAAATTGGGTGTAGATGTAATTTTTCAAATATTCATTTTGGTAGGGATTTTAATAAGAAAGGATAAATAAACATAAAACAAGTTAAATTAATAATAATTTCCCTAAAACCATAAATTAACTAAGAAGGGTTTTCTATACAAAAATCAATTTAAAAAACTATGGGGTGTTTAAAACACATTATGGATTGGTACTCAAAAATGGTTAAGAAATATAGAAGTTACCTTTATGTACATTTTCATAATGAATGATGTTGAGAATAGAACCATTAAATTTTTTATATTCCAAAAAAGAGAAATTTAAATATTTTAGTTATATATGTTAATATAATATATGAAAAAATAAAAAATGTATAGAATAATAATAGAGATAAAAATTTTATTAATTACAGATAATGCATAACCCAAATAAAATACGGTGTTTTAGAGAGATCCCTTTCCTTGGGTTCCAAAATCATTTTCCACTTCTACTTATAATCCTATATAATCATATTATATTAATTATTTAATTTATCAAAATGAAAAATTTCATATATTTATTTAATATAATTATTTTTTTCTCATTTACAATCATTATATTAAGATATAAAGATTAATTTCAATTTTTCTGAGGGAGATTGTTTAATGGTTCTAAGGTCAGATAAATTGTGGATAATTGTCAATGTTTTATTCATATGGGGATATAAATCTTGAAGTGAAAGGATGTTGTATTGACGTGCTTAAAAAAATTGAATTTTCCACCAATATTCATTTGTGTTAAGATATAGGATGATTCATTTTGTAAAAATAATAATATTATTTGGTTAGTTCATTTAGACGGTTTTACCGACCATCATAAACCAGATTCATTTTATTTAACTCAATGACTATTAATTCATTCCAAAACCTGAAGTAGGTAACAATAAGCTAATTATCATCATATTTAACTATTATAATTTTTTATTTCTAACCTTGAAGAAGGTATAGAAAAATTTAGTTGATCATTTTTAGTGGTGGTGAACCAAACTTATTGTGACCAACATTTAAATTTAAGAATAAACTTATTTAAATGTAGAAGATATATATTACATGATAATAATAATATATCAGTATATTTAAAATATTGATATTACAATTATTCGTTGTATGTAGAAAATAAGCGGCGGTAGTAGAATATTAAAATTTAAAAAGGTCTGATTGAGTATTTTTCCTTTATCATTGGTTATCTACCCTAAGGTTATCACACAAGGATCCATGAAATTGTATCTGGGTAGACGAGATGTAGTAGGATTTGTGGGATAATATTAAAATAATAAAATTTTCATGTTTTTTAAGTTCAATTTCTTAGTGGGTTTTTCTGTGAAGTGGTGTTGAGGGGTCATATTTATAAGGGGATGAGATGGGTGATTGTTAATATTATATTATCTAGATTATTATTTTGGATCTATAAAACCAATATAAATGAATATTGTGAATAAATGTTGTAATTATTTCATGTAAGTCCAAGCCAATATTCACTAATATCATCCATGAACCATATCTTCATGTATTTTTCTTATAAAAAAAATTATGTTATTTTTCAGTGTGTCCATATTAACAAAAAAATAAAAAAATTATAAAATATAAAAACTAAATCCTATTCCTTTTAAACATATAAACTCTAAAAATTAAATCCATTTCTATATATGGGAAACTATTTTTTAAATAAAATAATTGTTTATTTGAAAAATAAAAAAGATAATATTATGATCAATTTTCAAACACTTTAAAAAATTTCTTATGATATCATAAGATTATATTATAATTATTATAATATTAGATATTAATTTATTAAATTTTTTTATTAATATAAATTTTATTTTAAATGATTATATTTTTTGTAAAAATTTTTAATAAAACAGTAATGTTTTACAAAAATATAAACTTGAATTTTATCATTTCTAAAATAGTAATTTACATGTATCATGATATAAATATGTAATATTTTCATATTATAAGAGAAATAAATATTATTTTACACTTACCTATGTGATGATACTATGATAGTATTTATTTTACTATTATTAATTGTCAATTACAGTTCCAACGATGATATTAATATTCCAATGGTATGATATTTAACAAATATATATGTTCAAAACATTTTATAAATACCACATATTTTAGTAGTTATTCATTTACATCTATTTTATCTTAGGGTTATATTTAATTTCATTTTCAAGATGAATATTTCATTACTAGTATATATTATTTGTATCTACTGGGTTTTTCTTGATTGTGTTTATTCTAGTGGATTGAAAGGATCTAAATTTTCATATTATAGTTATCTTGTTTTATATTATTAACAAACTGTAACTTTTTTACTTATTATATCTATATTTTTTCTCCAAATGTAATGTTGAAATTCATGTAATAAATTTTTTTAGGTTCTATAATGTGTTATCTATAAATTTTATAACACTATATTACTTTATATGAAACAATTATTTATTATGAATGTAAATTATATTAATAAAATACTAATTCATCATATGGAGGGCCTTCATGTTGGATTTTAGTGGTTTCGTTGGCTGCGAGATTCAACTAATCACTCTAGATGGGTGTTTCAGGTCTCAATCCCATTCATATGATAATTTCACCTCTATATAAGATTATAGTAAAGGCAAATTATTTAGCAGTGGTAGAGGACATGGGGGTTATCAAAGTGGAATTACATTGAGAATGGATGGAGGCCTACCCCTATCATCGGTACCATTAGCTTGGGACTGTGGAAAGTGGAGTAGGGATATAGTCATATTGTTCGTACACTAGTTGATCCATTTTATGTTGTTGAAGATTTTGGGTAGTGGGCCCCCTCTTTGAAAACCTTTGATTTATGGATACAAATGGTTTAATGTAAACATCTAATACCTCCTTAAGTTATGGGATAAATATGTTATAGTATTTTAGGGTGAGACACCTAAAAAAGGTTTTCAAGGAAATGTGTGGATTTCCCCTTTTATTCTATCAATGGATGTTATGGCTCTATGATACTATAGACACCATTATGATGCCTTTTCCAGTTTTGGATAACACCTTCTCCATCATACTAGATATATTTTGCCAAGACAACCCTTTACTATATGAAATCTATGGAAGATATTGGAAAATGGTTCCTAGAATCCATGAGAGAGGAGGTCACCACTATAGTAGAATAGTCATGTGGGATCCATTCATAGTTGGACAATCTCCCCCATTTCATTTATGTGGTTTCTTATAAACCATGGAAAATATATAGTGTCCTTTGAGAACACAAGGTTCTAATAAATAGTACATTTTAGATGAAATAAATGGACAATATTCCCAATGATACACATCTTATCTCTCATGCAGAGGAGGGATTCATATCAAGGATCTCTAGAACTGGTAACACATAATGCACATCATCTAGTATCCTTGGTAAAATAACATATTCAAATAGGTTTCACCCTTTATATTTTTAGATTATTTTTATTTATAAGATGTTATTACGTTGTAATTTCATATTTTAGGTGGTCATTATCATTATGTCTTCACATTTTGGATTTCTAAAGGAAGGAAAAATTCACCACCATTGTTGATGATGTCCACTCCGTGATATAAACTGGACAATGCAATGTCGATACTTCACTATATAGATTCCTCCAATGAGTTTTTTCTAGAATAATAATCCCTTAAAGATCTAATAAATGATCATTAATCATATTTTCAATGACATATTATTTTGGAAATGTTTTTATTACACCGCTTAATACATTAATATTTTTGATACCTTCTATTGGAGATAAATATGACATTGGGAATGTTGGAAAATTGTATATATCATCATCATTTGAGTTAGTGATGTAATATAAGACTCATGAAATGTAGTATCACATATAAAAAACATGAAAAATTTTATGATCACCTTGAGGAAACATATGCTTAGGGTTTTAGGAATCTAAATCTTTTCCGCACTCGAATAATGTATTTCTCACAAAATATGACAAAGATTTGTCTTATTATGTTTCTCATTAACATAAACGAATTTAACTTATTATCATTATATAATAATTACTAGTATAATATCCCAGACAATCCTATTCTAAAAACATGGGTTAGAATCTTATTCTCATCGCATATAAAAATGGTGGAGAGGTCAAATTTATTCATTTATGTTTCTTATTATTGTTACATAAGGAATATACTAATAAAAAGATGTCGTATCATATTAGGATAATCACCTATCAAGAATTATAACAGATGTTATTAACATCCAACTGGATTCTTTGGGTTTTTACCTAAGGTTACCTAGTCTCATAACCTAGGAATAATTGTTTTAAGCATCAGGTGGGGGTTCATAAGATTAAAACTAAGTGAGGGGGTTTTAAATATTTACAGTCAAGTGTGGGTGGTCCCATATAATATTACCAAGTATGGGTTAATAATTAATTTAAAGCCACATGACATAATTTAACATACTTATGGTCTAGTTTAGTTATCCCCAGTTACACTAATCACATGTGGGCTAATCAAAAGATTAATCTTGGGTGAGGTTTTTATAGATTTTATGCCAAGTAGAGAGATGATTCCCATATACACTCATCAAGAAGTAGTTCAGGATAGGTTAGAGTCTCGTGGTAACTAAAAAATCAAGTGTTAATTAGGATTTGTATGTTTTGTGGCTCAGTATAATCCAAAAGTATGACTTGGATTTGGAGTTACTATATCTCGATGTGAGTGAAATTGTAGTTGGATTCTTGTTTTAGAGATTTTATGGTAATATTGGGCCCTTTCCAGAAGGCATATCATACTATGTGGGAAGCACTATTATTGGGTGGACCAGATTGAAAATTTAAAAGGCATACAAAGTAACCTAATAAGAGACACAAATCAAAACCCCAATAATTTGAGCTCCCAAATAATGTTAATGTTATAAGACCATACCACACAGATTATCAAAATGTTTAAAATTCTCATATTCCATAAAATAAGTGACAAAAAGAGATGTACTGTGTCTTAAGAATTGAATATTCCTAAATTTTAGGGTATCATCTCATTGTCATAGCACAATGTATCAATAGTTTTTCACCTGAGGTAACCAGTTACAATCATATTAGGAATTCCTAGATCATCACCTATGGTAATTCTATATTTTAAATTATTATGTTGAGGATATTGTTATGCAGTTTAATTATAAGATACTGTGATGTTTTTGTGTAAAGTTTTCATGTAGTTTAATATCATATGACTAAGACATGCTGCTATAATGTTTAAAGTCAAATAGACAATACATTGATGTATGGGGGATGATGCATTAAGCTTCACCATCATAGTTAGCATGAGAGGAGAAAAGTACCTATAAATTAAACATATTCCCTTTAATGGTAATGATGAATGGTTTCAATCGATGATAATGGTGTTTGGGATCATGTATCCACTATATATTTTCATTTGGATAGAAAAAAACATGGATCCAACTTTTTTCAAAAATCATGTAGGGGTCCTCATGAGGGAACCTATGATTATAATAAGAAAGAAATTGTATTTTACATAACATGATTGATACACAATTCTTGGTAATTAGTATTCAGGATTAGGGTTCTATGTTTTTTTAGCACGAGTAATCCTTGATCAAGAAAATATTGAGACACTAGGAATTCAATCATCATGTGACAATTTTCACTAAAATGATGCTATATATAAGTTTCCATGATATGGGGTTTGAAAATGTTGGGTGATATTTAGATTTGAGACATACATGAAACTTAGCTAAACTCATAAATCTAGTTATATGAATCACAAATATTGTAGGTCTTTCATAGACAAGAGTTTCTTGAAGAATGTTCCACTGGTATAATAGTCTTTTATAATAGAAGGGAGTTTGGTAAAATTACACTCAATAACAAATTTATACATTGAATAAACCTTGAAAATTTATTCACATAGTACCAATACCTTTTAGAATCCATGGGTCATCGAGTTTAGAAAAGTAAGAGTTTCATAATTCATGAAAATTCGTTTGAAGCCCAAATGTATAATCCTAAAAATGGGAAACTGGAGGGATCATTATAGATATGGGGTCATTAGTGAAAAGTTCTATATAATATCACCATATTCATAGAGTTATGAGTTTCACAATTCATTTTTGCGGGTTCTGGAAACTATATAACTTCATAAAACCTACACTAAAATTCATTTTTTTGCACATTTAGGCTATAATCTCCCTCTATCAACCATCATTACCTTTTTTTTTCTATCCTCCATGTGTTTCTTATCATAAAAAATGGTCTTGATATTGATCATTGATATAATAAATGATATTTAGGATTTTGGTTTTTTATATTACTATGTTATTTAATGTGTATTTTTTATGTTTTAATAACACAAGACTCTATAATCATGTTTCAACACAACTATGAATCATTTAATATGACATTCCAAATGAATTATGTCATGACTATGATTTTATCATTTTTTAGGAATATTTTTCTTCTACTTTATTCATGTACCATGAATTTTTTCTTACACAACATATTCATCTTCTACTCACTTATGATATTCGATTGATATATCATATATTCCCCCATACTGAGAAACTAACATCACCCCATTCTTACATTTCAATTACCCATGTTATAAAGAATTAAAAAAACATATGATATGTTAATAAGGATATCTTCTATGTATATTTTTATAGCTATATTGGTGAATAATAGTAAAACAATAAGATCATTTAGATAATCTATGAAGACACTAAATCTATAGGTACTTGGGTGTAATTTATTATGATACATAATCACTAGCCATTTCAAATGATGTAATAATTATATATGAGATGTTTTGGTATTTTTAGTGGGAACTAGATAAGGTTTTAGTTATTTTGATGGGTTTTTATAATGATTAAGATGATATAACTTAAAAAAAATGAAAAACTAAAATTGATATAGGATGGACTTAATGTGTCCTAGGTTAAAATTAAGGTGTTATAATTTAGGTAATATTAGGATTTATTTCACTTATCAAAGGATTGACATTTGTAGTTATTATTTCATAATACTCTCACTAACCATTTTGGTTTTTGTTAATGGATGGATATAAGAGGAATCAAATTAAAAATTATTGAAATATAAAATGCAATAATTTTCCCATTGAGAACCAAACTAGATAGGATCTGGTGTTGGTTATCATATGGTTATGCCTACACAACTATCTCAAGTCATAATTAACAACCTAAACCATTTAAAAATCACAAATAAACCATATAAGTGAAAAATGTAGTTTCATGGATTTTAATGTTATAAACACCATAGATAAATTAATATTCAACTTCATACGTATAAAAACTATATGAAGAATAACTAAAGTAAATGTTTAAAGGAACTAAAAAGATATTTTATGGTGGCAAAAGAGGTAATTGATCATAAAAAATACAATGATAAAAAAGATGATATTGGTAAATAAGATAGGGGAAAATAAATTCCATCCTATGTTATATATGAAAAGTAAATGTTTTCAATGTGGGAAATTTGGGAACCATGTATAATAATTTACCATACCAAGGGATAACAAGGAACAACAGAGTAATGAAATCTTATGAAAAGGCAAAATTTGACATTCTAGAAATCCATAACTGCTTAATTATATCATAAGAATGGAATAATGAAAGAAAACCCTCATTATTAACTCAATAGCTACAAATTTCTTATTTTATTATATTTTACCCATTTCTTTATATCTTGGAATAATTATAAGTGAATCAAATAACCACCCTAATTGCTATATATGGAATTATTGGTGAAAAACATGAGGTATATGATTAATACAACCTATGTCTATAGGTCTTCTTGGATATAATATTAGGGAATGTTCTTCTTGTAAATATTATTATTCTATCATTATTAAAATTAAATATTATTATAAACATGGATTTTCTCTATATATATATATTCCATTTTAAAATTTTAGATTAAGAAATCTAATTTCATATGTTGAAAAAAAATTGATAATCTATTAGTACAAAGATGAATAAAAAATCATTATAACAATTAAATAAATTATATGGGAATCTATACCAAATCATCCATGGTATTTAGCTTAAATGGTCATGGAGAAAATCAACATTGAAAAAATGTCTATTTTTTATTAATATTTCAATTTATTATGTGAAGTGTTTTTTATTCCTCCCATTGACCATGATTTTGAGTGTTTAATATTACTCATTAAATATTATTTATCTCCCTCAATGGTTTCTTATTGAATTTCATTGATAATTATGTATTAATTAAATAATAAACTCAAAGACAATATAGATGTTGATTTTATACACCTTTTTGCTTCTATAAGTGGAAGGATAACTTTTTTGGTTGGATGAATGATCAATAAAATAATTTCTACAATTATTATCATGAACTATGTAAAATAATGATCAAGATGAAATATCAAAAACCCCATATTGAAGAATTGATTGGTCAACTTCATGGACATTAATACTTCTTAATGATATAAATGTGAAAAAGAAACCATTCATTAAGGTTGGAAGAGATGATTTACCCTAGTTGGATAATTGATCTATATATGGACACAATGGATTCATAATGAATCTATTCATACTTACAAAAATAATTTTCATATTTATAGATCTGACGTTTAAAGACATTATAGATTACAATTAAAAATTTATATTAGTTTATTTAGATTATAATTTTAAATAGTCTAAGACTAAGGAATAACAGGATGATCAAATGAGTATTCTATTAAATTTATTTATAATGGATAAAGTTTATTCTAAATATAGTTAGTGAAAATTCAAAATATATAATGTATTATTATTGGATCATGAAATAATATGAAAGGGTATATCTATAAATAGATTTAATAGAGTGGTAAATAAATAATGATCTAACAAAAACTCTATAAGAAATATTTATAGTTTTCATGGATTTATAGGATATTACCAATTTTATGTGATACATTTCTCATGAGAATACAATCCACAAATAATGATAACTTAGAAGGTAACTATGTTCCCTCTAATAGATGAATGTGATGAAAATTTTGAGGTGAGTAAGATAGGGTTGGTTACCACATATGCATTGTCACTAACCTTCATTAGAGAATGGGTATTTTTATTAAATTAGGAAACATAAAATGGATTGTGATGTTTCTTAAGGAAAAATGACATGGTGGTAGCATATTCCCCATATAAATGCAAGTTCCATGAGAAAAAATGCATGATTCATAATCTATATCCAGAAATGTTAATATGATCATTAATTAAATTGATGAATTATCTTAATCTAGTAAAATGTGATATATATATATATATACGAATCACAAGATCATAATTTTTTTTCTCAATTAATGTAGTTGAACAGAAACCAAAAAAGATATTTAGAGTGGATCAGTGAATATGACTGAAAAGTACATTAACACACGAAGAAGGTGAAAATAGCAATTTATTCTCAAGTCATGAAGGGTTATAAATCTTTATCTATGATGATGTTTTTGAGAGATTGAATAATAATATATTTTCAATGGTTATACCATAAAATAAAAAGAAAAGGGGAGGAATCATATCTCTCCAAAATTATTATTTTTACATCCATCCATGTGAAGATCAAGGATTCAAAAATGAAAGATATGGATATATTCAAGAATACATGGTATATTTTATAGTTCAACCTTGATACTGATGGAATTATATGTTTTGTGAAAAAATTTTGTGTCCCATCAATATGAAGAATTGATGATGGTGAAATTGGATGTGGAACATTACTCATCATTATTTAATCATCCTAGAAGTATAAATATATACATATATCCTACAAAAAAATTATAGTGGTACAAAATATATAGGGATATTATAGGGTATTTATCTCAATTCTTAGTATACAATTATTTTAAGGATAATCACAAAAAGTATAATTGGAGGATGAAACCACTACCCACAATTGCATGTAATGGGATAACATCACTATAGAATTAATCATAGGACTTACCATAACATCTAAAGGGAATAATGTCATTTTGAATTTTTATGATTAAAAAATGATTTTTATAAAAGAGATATGATGATAATGATTGGTGTGATTTTGGGTTTGGAGTTAGAGACAAGGTATCCCTACAAATATCACCTTAGTGTAGGGTTATGAGATTCTAGAAAAAGAGAAAGGTGATCCACATATATATTAGATCTTTAGAAATAATTGATCTTGTGTTTAAGGTATATTTTAATCTTTAAATTATAGAGAACCTCTCCTATATTCATTATATTTTCTAGCATGTACTAAATATCACCCAAGTAAAGACCAGACCAGTCACATATACTAAACTCAATGGCTATATAGTTATAATATGATATTTGTAATGATGAAAAAAGAGTAAAAATATTTGATCTTTGATATAAAGTACTATGAATGCAAACCAAATTCTGGATTAATGATCTCTAAATGAATCATATGTTTTACGAAGAAAGATAGAAACTAAAAGATGTAATCAGTGAAAAGTACTGTCATTTAATTTCATTATAGTATTGATATTTTAAGAGTGAATTTTAATTAACGTTAAATAATATAAAACCCTACTATTTTAATATTTATTTACCATTAAATTTACACTTCGATAAAAAAACACTAGAAAAATTTCAAAAAAATTATTACAGACAAATATTATAATACAAAATTATATATTATTAACAAATTATAATTTTTTAACCAAAATTAGATTATGATAATTAAATTATAAATTTACCATTGATTCTAATTAAAATACCATTTCCAAAAATGATATCTACAAAAATTATAAAATTACAGAAATAAATTGTATATAAATTAATAAAATCTAATAAATAATTATTCTAATTTAAGAAATACTAACTAAATTTCTCAATGATAAATAAAAATGATTTATTTAGAATATTTTATCTATTATATATGAAATATTTATATATATTATTTTAGTTTCTCCTATTTGAATTATAAAAACTAATTAAATATAATATATATATATATATGTAAATAGATAAATGTCATGCATTGATTATCAATTATTTAGTAATTGATGTAAAATGATTTAATAAAAATATATTTTTTAATATTATTTATTTTTTCAAATATGTTTCATATTTCAATTTTATTAAAATTATGTGATATTTATTACATAATGATTTTATTGAAATTATATATATATATATAATAAAATAATTTACCAATAACCTATTGGTTATTAATTGGAATGGAATAAGAATAAATTTATTTTTAATATTTGAAATATATTTTTAATAAAAAAATTTATTGTTTCATTTTGCATAATTTTTTAAAATTCAATTTTCAGTTCATTTTAAATTAAATTAAATAAAATGGATTTTATATTATATTTTATCATGTACATGTCTAAAAATTTGGTCAATTTCATGTTGGGTAACAAATATAAGTTACTAATGTAAATATTAGCCACCTCGGAAGAAGCTAAAATGATAGAAAAGGGATAAATTATGTGATAAAATAAAAAAATATCATAAAACTAGATCTTTAAATGAGTTGATATAGACCCTATTGAACTTCAATTTTCTTATATGTAATATTTATGAACATTATATAAACATTATTTTAGAATTACATTCATTTTATAATAAGGAATGAGTATTTTGAAAGATTCCACCACTTCTCTAAAATAAATGAACCACTCATGCCGCCACCTGAAAGAACAAATTTTCATCAAGTACACATTAAATAATAAGAAATATTATCTCCATAATAAGTCTCTATGATGTTTTGTAACCATTTATCATAAGAAGAATTCTATAATCACTTATTACAAAGTGGTTTTTGGGGGAAGTGATTTTAGTTTTCAACATTTGTGTTACTCTCTCGATCATAATTTTTTCTTTTTATATTCATTCAACTCTTAATAAATATGATTAAAAAATATATATACATAAAATTTAAATAATTATGATTCTATAAAATATATATCTTTACTATACAATTATATTTTATTATTAATTATCTCTTTAAAATGTGTCCATGTATGGGATGGTTTTATAAACTATATGAACTATGTTATAATGTTTACATCAAGAATGAATAAGAAAAATTAAATAATTAAAATATGGTTTAATAATGATAAGATATTTTTAATATTATGGGCTTGTTGTAAGAAACCGTGTTTTTCCGTACATTCGTTTTGAGGAGAAATTTGAATTGTTTTTACTGTTGGATGCTCATGAGGGAAAAAATGGTCATTTTACCCTACCAGATAATCTCAGATTATTTTTTGGACCACTCCGTTGGTCCCAGAATAGGTAGTTTACACTAGGATAAGAGTTTGGTGGAAATCGGAGCTGGGTGAATTTTA